>JAUIMM010000085.1:11218750-12640625 GCA_031769625.1 Taudactylus pleione | reverse complement strand
AGCATGGACGTCCGCTGGACAGTCCTATGCTACCGCTCTTGAAGATCTTCAGGGGCTGTTACACAGCCCACCTCTGCGATGACCCAGCTTCCCGGCCGGGCACTTACTGAAAACTGAGGTGCCTTGGCCTGGGGGCGGGGTATAGGAGGGGGCCCAGTGCATCCTGGGAGGACATCTTTAACTCTGGTGCCCATGGCTGTGGAGCCAAGACCTATACCCCAAGGTATCCCTGTGGATCCCTAAGGACCCTGAGGTAGAAATCAATATTATTCCATTTTGGAATAAGGCTGTAACATAACAAAATGTGGAAAAAGTGAAGCACTGTGAATAATTACAGATGCACTGTACTTGCAAACTCCAACTTCTTTGACTGGGCTCACACTAGGGAGTAGTAGGTTAGAGGAGTAAAGCATTGACTTGTTTCTTTTTTTATTTCCTTGTAGAAATGACTCTTTTGTACCATTAAGAATGTATTTCTGGTAAGAAAAAAAAACACACCATACCTTGTTTATATTAGAAGATATATCTTCATTCCTTGTGATGACTAACAGCTTACTTGACTTTGCATGTTCACCATGACAGAAATCCTGTGGCTCAGTTGGAGTGTGGCCATCCTTTATCATTAAGTTCTGTGAGGAAAAACAAACCACAAAACAGATGTTACTAACTTATCACATGAAGCCCAACCATTTGGCACCAAATGGTCATATCAAGAAACTAGCAGAAAACACATAATTTCATGCATTGAGGGCGGTAGTACCTACAAGAAGTTCTTATATTCTTATGACTGGGTCACAAATGATGTTTGTAAATCAGCTTTAATACCTGCTCAGATTTTTATCATTAATATACTTTTACCAATGTCTACAATGTAAATGTTACCATTCTTATGCAATGAGTGGTATTGTTATCTTATTTGTTGATCCACCCTTGTATAAGTATATTTAACTGGTACATATACATATGATCAGTAGTATGGCCTTGGTACAGATTCATTTCCACATGGTCCTCATACTTGTCTAAGCATTTGTTCCAATAGTACACCATGGCTTCTATACCAGCATAAAAGAAATCAGTGTCAAGCGCCAGGACATGACAGTTTGCTGAACTTCACAGTCTGTTGTGAATCACCTTCCACCCAGGTGCTTCCTCAATGGTCCAAAGAGATAGAAATCACTTTGTGTCAAGTCAGGGCTGTAAGGAAGATGGTCCAGTACCACCCAATGGTAGCGATGTAACAACTCACATGTGTGGTTGGCTGAGTGTTGCCTGGTGTTATCGCGCAGCAATACGACGCCTGTTTGCAGCAACCAATGTAATTTTCAAGGAATTCTGTGTCACAATAGCAGATAGCATTCACAGTATCTCCCTTGGCACACCCTTGTGTTCTCATAACACTGTCGCCATGACCTTCTTTGCTGATGGAGTTGTTTTGAATTTCTTTGAAGGCGGGGATGATGTGCATTTCCATGTCATGGATGCTTGCTTCATCTCCAGTGTCACATGATGCACCCATGTTTCATTGCCTGTAACAATACACTGCAGGAACTGCACTTCCACCTCATGGTACCGTGTCAAAGGCACAAGAGACATTCCCATCCTATTGGCCTCGTTAACTTCTGTGAGTTGCTTCGGTACCCAGCGTGAACACTTTTTCCTGTACCCCACTTGCTCATGAACTATGTTGTGCACAGTACCCACTGAGATGTTCAGTTCATCAGCAATATCACTAACTTGAATGCATCTGTCCTGAATCAGACCTTCAATGCTGCACAAATTGTCATCTGTGGTAGACGTGTTTGGCCAGTCAGATCGCTGCTCATCTTGAACGTTTGTCCTGTTATCAAAGGCAGTGCACCAAACCCTAACCTGTTTCCGTGACATGACGTTATCACCGTACAACTCAACAAGTTGATGATGAATTTCAACTGCTGATGTGCCCTTAGATGCAGAAATCTGATCACACTAAGCCCTCAATGTGTGACCATGTTTCCACCAGCCCCACCATCTTACAGCTGATGTTGGGACAGTATAAGTGATATGAGGCGCAGTCTAATGGCTGTGAGGGGAAGCAGTGGTCTCCCTGCTCTGGCCTGGTGGGAAATTAGAATGAGATGGAGAACATTACACATGTGAGTGTTGTTACCTTACTTAATTAATCACCCTTGGACATTGCAATGGGTGGGTTAACAAGTGAATAACAACTACTTATGTAGTGCCTACATATCATACAGTACAATACTAGGTTCAGAAGGTAACAAACTACATACTTGGTTATAGATTAATTTGGTGATTGTTAACTATACCTTCTGTTTCAGCACCTGTTTATATAAGACATACCTGGGCTAAAATTTCTGTCCAGGTGCAAAATCATACACTATAACTGACCAGTGAGGCTCTAATCTACTTCTTAGCATAGACTAATTTCATCCACTTGAAATATATATATTTTTTTTAAAGTCCAAAATTAAAAAGCAGTATTATTTTGAGAAAATGAGGGGTGCGGTATATTACTTAGACAGTCAAAATGTAGGCACCATAACATTGGCAGTTGCATTATGTTGACAACTTAAATTGACAATCAATATGTCAACAGGAACATAATGTAGACTTAAGGTGCCTACACACGGCGATATTTTACCCGATCTGGCCGATTCCGACGCATCGGAATGACAGATCATGTAAAATATGTCCTAATTGTGAGTCCCCACTCACGATGACTATGCCGATGCGCGTCCCCGCTGGTCGCACGTCGCATCTTCAGATCTGCTGTGCTGTAGGTCAGATCTGACAATCTGGGATATGATGCACTGAACAAAAAGAAAGCATACACAATGTATAGTTTGTTCATACACCTAATTGTGTGCCAAATCGTGAGCAGGACTGCCGGGGAAGTTTCAAGGGAAATCGTACGCATCGTCAGCACATTGCCATGTGTGTAGGCACCTTAATACATAGGTTGAAATGTTGACTGTTAAACTGTAGACACTGTCAAAATATTGACATTTCAAATATAAAGCATAAGGTAGACTTAGATAAAATACTGAATAATGGTGACCAGTCATAATGGACAAATGTACAAGATGGTGTCCCACTGATAGAAGTGCACTGTGCATGCACAAACAGTTATGTCAAAATGTCGACATTGAAAATATAGGCAACTGCACGTAGCGTAGCCTGCAGTCAAAATATAGGCAACTACACGTAGCGTAGTCTGCAGTCAAAATATAGGCAACTGCACGTAGCATAACTTGCAGTCAAAATATAGGCAACTGCGCGTAGCGTAGCCTGCAGTCAAAATATAGGCAAATGCACGTAGCGCAGCTTGCAGTCAAAATATAGGCAACTGCGCCTAGCCTGCAGTCAAAATATAGGCAAATGCACGTAGCGCAGCTTGCAGTCAAAATATAGGCAGATGTACATGCTTTGCTTGTCATTTATTTAGCACAACTATGAAGGAGATTACGGCTACCATGCTGGGGTTTAGCGCAATGGTCGCGACAAATAATGTATGGTGCGGTTCATAACGGACGGCCAGTTAGTCTATACACAATTCTCTAGCAAGAGGGTGACAATGATTTTTATTATGTGACATTTAGGGATACAGTTTAAACATGCCCTAACAGCACATCTGTGGCAAGGCATCCTGGCATGTGTAGTTCCACAACAGCTGGAGTGCCACAGGACATATTTTGATTTCACAATTAGGCACATCAGACAATGTGACTGACATGACATGCTCACAGTTTGTGCATGCGCAGTGCACTTCTGTCAGTGGGAAACGATCTTGTACCTTTGTCCATGATGACTGATCACTATACAGATGTGTCCTTGCTTATCTAGCCTCAAAACGTCATGTAGCGCGACATGCCTGGCATGAGCGAGCCGTCAGGTCCCGTGCAACTCTGCTAGTGTCTGGCGTCTTTTTTTATTTTTGCAAAATATGCATTTAAGTCACAATGCGATGAGAATAGGACACACCAGGAGACTACTGATTAATTTGATATTGACACTTGTATATCTGTGTGCAACTGAATCTGTAAACGGAACCTGGCGTGGAAAACAACTGTGCACAAGTGTCACATATCAAATTAATCATCAAAGTCTCCTGGTGCATCATAGTCGCATCACATTGCGATTTAGATGAATTTATGGGTAATAAGGACGTAAAAAATATGCAAGGCTCTCCTACAGGGCTGTTTGACGGGACGTGTGTGTGTGGCAAACCTCAGACAGACAGATGGCACTCGAAGACTGTCATCAAAAGTAAAATAAAATATATTTAGGTGCAACAGCGGGCAACGTTTCTGGGTGCACAATACAGTGGTGTTGGCTTGAGAAAGGGGTTGCACCCAGGAAGGTCGCCCGCTGTTGCACCTAAATATATTTATTTTAGTTTTGATGATAGTCTTCGAGTGCAGTCTCTCTGTTTGGCATTTGCTATATATTTATGACAGGCACCGGAGCATTGTGCAAAATTTTACAGTGAGCACCGACATACAGTGGAAATGAGATTTTTTTCAAAACTCTAGAAGACTGGTGAGTGCACACCTATATTATATTATACTATTGGTATATGGACTTTTCCTATACTGAATATTGATGTAACACCCCAGCAAACTGGTTGTACTACATACAGTGAGTGCGGACTTTGTTTATATATATATATATATATATATATATATATATATATATCACAAATTATTCATTGGACTTGAATTGCTTTAATTTCAGTAAAAACTGGAAAAGTTACGGTGTACTAACAAAACTTTTGACCAAGTGTGTTTACAAAACGTATGTTTTCCATAGTACAGAATAATATTGTCATATTGTCTGGTGATCATCAGATAAAAAGTACCAAGGGGCTCCATCATTTGAAAGAGGTTACCCCTGCACTCTCCCATTCCCCCCATTGTATTTTTTGGCCTGTTTTAACAGTGTCTGATTTGTCCATTTTCTATTCTTTCATGCTACTTCTGACAGGAAACCGTAAGCAGCTCCTATTTAAATTAAATACAATGTTATCACACGCCTTCCCTTCAAGAGTGGCTTCCTGTCATTGGTCCACAGAGAAGGTACAGCAAGAGGCTTGTGGTATCACAGGATGGGATTGTGTGGATGGAAGGGAGGAGCCTCTGTCGCTCACAGATAAAAGCAGTAGTGTCTGTTGTGCCATAGCTATCTTGACAGAATGTTTATTTCTATACACAATAAGAGATCTATCAATGGCTACATATAACAAAATATGTTTTGCAATCATTCAGTGTGTACTCACTTATGTGCGCTGTGATGTGTAAAGTAATTCAGGGCACTATGTTACATCATTTCTGCCATCAATTTTATATTACTGTATAATTATGATGTAAAGATGTTTTCATCCATAACCACTGCTGTTATACACCATGTTTTCTCCATTTAAACAAACTACAGCTAGAGCCAATACATCTTGTTACCTTTAAACACCTCTTGTACACATTGCATATTTTTACTAAAACAAACTCCTTAGATTTTATTAGGTTGTACACTTTCAAGACTAATACACCACCACCATAGGAAAAAAGATGATAGTAAAATATTAGCAGGTATTGGGCTATAAAATACAAATACGATAATTACCTTTGACGAAGTGAAGAAAGTATCATCACTGGTCTCACTAATGTAAAAGTATACATTTTCTTTTCCAGACTCTCTTGCAACACTGTGTAGCCTAGAGTGTAGTGTTTGACAGAGATCTGAAATTATGTTTTTAACAGGATGTGATTTGTTGGAGAATGGTACAGATGTCCTTCTTGCCTGGCAACCATTCTCCTCTGCCAGCTGGCTGGCTGAAGTCCGATCTACTGCACTGTTACCCAAACCAACACTACTCAACTTTAAGTGATTGGATTGAACACATTCCTTAAGGATTATGGAAATGTCACTGTTGGATTTCTCCTGAGTATTTTCATACCTTAAACGACTAAAATGAAAAGGAGAAGATCGATGGGTTCTAACTTTTTTTGCAGTCCTTGTATAAAATAAAGGTCTGTTCCAAATTTCATCCTCATAGTAAGCTTGGCTGTAGTAAGAGCTTGGATACCATCTGTCAAGTCCTCTAAAATCTCTCCTGCGGTTTGGACAATGTACAGTGATTACAAGAGGACTTTTACTTTTAGCTGTAGAACTTGAACAGCCTGGAATCCTCTTTGACTCAAACATGGTCTGAAAAGGAGTTTCGCAACCATGTTTATCTGTGGTGGACTTTCTTAAAACCTCCTTTAACTTACAAATAAAACGCAAACGTTCCAGGTCAAGAGTATTTTGTGTTAGGTTATCTGAATCCATTTTTCTATTAGAGAATAAATTGTCCAGGTTACACATGCCAGTAGATTTGCTCTCCCTGTGAACTGTGTGTGGAGTCCTACCAGTGTCACTAGTATTTTTACTTCTAATGCTGGGATCATCTGCTTCGCATAACATAGTACTTGGGCAAGATTGCCCTTTAAAGTACTTTGGTTTCTTTGAGTGAGTCGGATCATGGTGAACTGTTAGCTTTTCAAAGGACGAACTAAGCTCGTGTCTTTCCTTCTGGAAACTTATATTTTCTTGATGGGACAGAGGTTCTTTATATGCCTGTATAAATTCAATATCTTCATCTGAGGTTTCAGACCAGCGATCATACTGTTCTTTACTTATACTACCGGTGTTTACTATGAAACAAATATCGGACTGCTCTTGGGCTAGATCCTTTTCCATGTTGGCAGTAAAGTCATCAGTGGATGGGTATATGCAGTTATTTTGAGGAGGCACCTGGACCAATTTCTCATGAGGCTCAGGCTCAGCACCAGTTACAGACGTATTAGGTACAGATATTTCTAGCAGTAAATGATCTTCAACAAAGGCAACTTTGTCAGGCACTGTGTCTACCACCATTATTTCTGTATTGTCAGGAGTGCTTTTATTTCCATCATGTATTTGGACATTTTCATCTTTACTTTTAGAATCCAACATCTGATTATGTTCCTCTGTGCTGAGGTTTCCTATTTTTTCATATACAAGTAATACATCATCTTCAGAAATGGAATGACATTGTTGACCAACGACTGTACCCAAACATATGCGCTTTAATTTTGACAGAATTTCTCTTCTATTATTGCTTGCATTCTTGCTGCTGTGGGCCAAGTCTTTAGGGGCTGTTTCTGCCAGCTGGAGAGGATGGCCCAAATAAAGAGCATCTGGAGAAATATCATTCGGCTGCATTTCTACAGGTAGTTGCTCAACTTCTATTGCACTGAGATTGCTCACTTGCGGACCACTTGAGGCGCCTAATCTTGACTCTAGAATTGTTACATTTGACATACTTTGTTCTGAGTTTCCAGCTACCATATGGGTTTTATTTTTGGGAGTAATTTCTTCACATATGTCTATGGTGTCAGAACTTTGCACAGTCATTTCACAGGTATTCAGTGTTTCGGTGTTCTTGTGTAAATCATCAAGTTGCATTTCCACCACCATAGAGCCAGGCAGGTCATTTGTCTCATTTAGGGAACCTACCAAAGAGATACTATTTCCAATACTTTTATTTTCTTCCGGAGACGGACATCGAATAGGAGGACTACTTCTTTCAGATAACTCTCTGCTCTGGATATCTGACTGCACACTATGCTTTTCAGCTACAATAGAAACGCCAACTGCCAGTGTGTCGCTGTCGCCTTCTGAATTTAAGCTTTCAACCACAGAACTGACTCCAGATTCAGCTGTGTTACCGGAGTCCGTGTCATCTGTTGCAGATTTTTGCCCTAAACAAATGACCATGTCTTCAGGAGATTTGTTTGCAATCACAAGAGGCATTTCTTCATGGTCTAGGAGTGGTTTCTCTTTACCAAGCGTAACCTCTCCACATATTTCAGACCTTTTTCCCTCCATATGGTCTGAATGTAGGTGGTTTATGTCATTCACTTTACTATTCATAGCATGTGATACTTTTGTTCCTGTGTCTGCTGAATCTACACGAAGGGAGATTGTATTCGCAACATCGTGGACAGAAGATAGTGTGCTCTGGGCAGGTAATGGCATCACTTGCTCTGTCTCTTCAGCTCCGTCAACCTATCAACCAAGAAAACAAGTTTTAATAACAGACAGGCAAAACAGGTGTGTGTATGTATGTATATATGTATATATATATGTATATATATATATATATATATATATATATATATACACACACACACACACATACATATGCACTGATGCACAGTACAAAAGTGCTGTAATCTGAGTAAAGTAATTTTAGTACACTTTATATAAAAAGAATCAAGGGTGTGATTAGTTTCTTTGTATTAATGGGCTTATATTTTAAGATTTAGAGCCTGTACATGGGCATTGAAAGGCTACATGAGCTAAGCTGGGTACACAATGGAGCAATGTATACCCGGACGATCTGCCTCCCTTTTTTTTCACCCCGATATGTGCACAGGCAAGATCGCAGAACGTCTCCGCTCACTATTGGATCTTAGCAGCCTCCACCGCAGCCCTGGCACTCCAGAACCACCCCATATAATTGATATATGCCACAGATGTGGCATTGTTCTATTGGGTCTGGATCAGCATGCCCTGGAGAACATACTGTGCACCGGAAAAAGCAAGGAAATATCTCCAAAGCTCTAAAACATTGATGCGAAGATCAAAGTCCCTGCAGAGAAGGTCACCGCCACCCCATTCCAGGAGTTTGGAATTTGTGGTCAAAGTGACCCAAGATGGAGATTCTCTGCGACCACCCACCACTGAAGGAAACAACGAGTATTCAGCAAGAGAGGAAGCAATTGAGGGCCAGGTGATCCTTGGACTGTGATCAACCTTTCTGAATTTTTTAATGAAACTCCAGGGAGAGAAAGCTGGCACACTGTATGGTCTCGAAGTACTCTTACTGCCTACACTATCACCTTAACTCGTCTGGACTGAAAACATCATAGCCTCCGAAAGCAAAACAAGCCCGCTCCCAGGAGAACAGCCACAGATCCCTTTCTAAGGGAGATAGCTGTAGCTGATCTGATACCCTTGAATTCACTTGGGCTACATCTTGCGTCGCCTCACAAGCACACTCTGCAGCGCCCGGGAGCTAGTTCACTAATTGCAGCATAGCGTCCTTAGACGAGTTCACCTGAAAGCCTTTGAGCAGCTAGTCCAAGCAGTGTTATATTAATAGCTACTGCATGGGTAGCTAGAGCTAAGGCCAAATGGACACCCCTGTGCCCATAAAAATGGACTTGAGGCAATCCTCTGGATCAAGTGCGTCTGTAAAGGTGCTGACCAGAGAAGAGTGGTGGTCTTGGCCAATCGTGCCCCTGGAGCGTCCACTTTGAGGATCTGCTCCCACTGATCCGCTGGAAGGGGTTAGAGAGATGCAAATTTCATAGGAATGGTGAACATTTTATCTGGGGCCGTCCAGGCCTCCTCAATTAAATCTGAATTGAGAAGTCATCTCAGAGCAGTCCTAGGACTGCTGGACTTCAGTACTCAGGTCCTCTATGCCCTGTTCAGAAGATGAATCTATTTCCTCATGGGAAAGCAGCTCCTCTTCATCAGGCCTCTGTGTACTACAATGGACGCCATGAGGAAGGATGAAGTTTCAGCGGCACCTCAAAGAACCTCATCTAGTGTGAGGAGACCTTTGCTCAATTGATTGCTGGAACTTTTTCTTCCGTCTTAGCAAGCAATGGCAGATGTGAAGCCACAATATATCAGACGGCATCCGTGGCTTAAAAAAAACAAAACAGGATTTTGGTACTTACCGATAAATCCCTTTCTCCGATTCCACAGGGGACACTGGAGTTCAAGACAGTGGGGTATAGACGGTGGTAGAGCAGAGCCTGGCACTTTAAATAATCTAGAAGTGTGACTGGCTCCTCCCCCTCTATGCCCCATCTGCCCCAGTTTAAGAACGGAGCCCGAGAGGAGACGGAGGACAACAGAAAAATTAGGAAAAGGAGAAGACCACAGAACGGAACAAGACCGACTGAAGGAGAACAAAGGAACCCATTGCAGGGAACCCATGCAGTCACACAACCATAGAAGGAACCAAACAAAACAGCAAGTACGCAGCGCTGGGCGGGCGTCCAGTGTCCCCTGTGGAATCGGAGAAAGGGATTTATCGGTAAGTACCAAAATCCTGTTTTCTCCTTCATCCACTAGGGGACACTGGAGTTCAAGACAGTGGGGACGTCCCAAAGCCAACCTCCTGGGTGGGAAGCGCGGAGAACTTGCTGACCCCTCGGCCAAACCAAAACAGGGACCGCAAAGAACCATAGGCCCAGCGGAAGCTGAGGATTAAGTGTCGTAGAGCACAGGAGACAAACACCACTCCTCGCTAAACAGTCATAGAAACTTCCATAACGTACAGGTTAAGTCAAAAGGAACAGAACGGCTGGCGAGAGAACAAAGACAGTTGAGAAACGTCAGAACCAGTAATCTCAACTGAAATAGACCAAACTGGACCGTTGGCAGCCGAGAGCCCCAACAAGAATCCATAGAAGGGCCGTAAACGAGAACAAACTCGAGAAACCGTACTAGAGGCTATACAGGAAGCTGCAACAGGTGCAGACAGCAGAATTCCAGCACAGCTGGACATAAATCGTATATACAGAAGGTATAACAATATCAATATACAGAGCTAAACTTGTCCACAGACTCCAAACAGAGTATGCAGGGAGTCAAAAGACTAGACCGAACAGTCGCCCTGAACCCTCCTTGAGGTCCAACTACAACAAAGTTGTTAACCAGCGGAAGGGTTAGGCCATAGAAGTCTCCAAAGAGTGGAGATCCCACTGGGCCTGAGACCGAGTCGAAATAGAGATTATTGAGACTACAAGACCCTTCAGAGGGTCAGACAGCAGTACATCCCATACTGAAAACAGGGATAAAACAGCAACTGAAACGCTGCCGCTAAAAAGAAAACAACTTCCAACCTGATGGAAGTGCCTAGTCAGTACCAACTGCTGGCCCGAACCCTACCAGTAAAAGAGCACGAATGCAACAGTCAACCAGGGAGAGCTACCAATATAGGGAAGCATCCAGTCAGCAAGGCTAGAGCACTAGGACAACCATGAAAGTACCCGTCAGGTACCTGTCAGTGTGATCAAATATCAACAGATATAGAACAGAAAGCCCAACCAGGCCCCCTGCGTGGAACATAGTGACTATTACACATCTATGTAAAGATGTGCACTAGCCCATAGGTGCGCTTCGGTCCATAACCCCAACAGATTCTAGTAGATAGTGTCACTAATCCAATGTTGTAACGATGCACCCACACACCAGGAAAACTCTAAAGTGTAGAGCCAACTGATTAAAAGAGTGGATGGCTGCTAGGACAGCAGCTAGGGTGCATTAGGGAGAATAACACTATGTATGTCAGGTTGCATGAAATAGGAGCATCTTCCTAGGCATCAGTGAGGTATGCTCTTACCTTTGAGCGACCAGAATCCCTCTGGACGCTATGTAGAATGTCACTGACCTTTACCAACACACAACAACCTGCCACGTTAGGAATAGAGAGTAGCTTCAGTGGGCCAAGACCAATGCTCTACAGCACGGACATCCATCTGGAGATGTGCAGTATAAAATACTGTGGAAACTAGCAAAATGTTAGTGGAGACAAGAAAGTCGTAGAACAGGACTCTATACTTGAGCCTGTTCCATAAGGGATGTGTATCTGTATAGTCGTGTTAGACCATACATATACCCCTAAAACGGTCTGCTAGTGTAAGTCCTTACATGAATATGTATAATGGTGAAGTGCGTATTATGCCCACCAATCTAATACCACCCAGGCATTCGATCCTGGGACCCTTCTGTTACTGGTGTACTCGCCTTATCAGGTGAGCCATTTTAACTCCAGATGAACCCGTTTTTGAAGTGGGAATCAAAAAGACGACCTCAATGCTGTGAGGCAGTAATGCCACCGCACTAGCCGCGCATCACTAACTTCCTCTTGTATGAGCCACCGAATGGAGCACAGAAGATATAAATCTATATAGATGCACATATGCATACCCTCTAACGTAAGTGAAAAAAATAAAAAGGTTTTAAGATCAGCCTATAATGTAGTATATGGTTTTCACATATATGCATGGGAAAAGTACTGCTCCTCTCAAAGGCGAGCCAATGTGAGGCCTAAGCCTGGGGAAGGATGCAAAAAAAAAAAAAAAGAGCTAACCCTGAGTGAAGGGTATGCTATAACCATAAGTTCTGGCCGCAGCACCAGAACAGCGGCTAATACTATACATTTAGGCAAGGTAGCTAGTATACCATGAGGTAGCTCAGACTTTAGATGAAGCTAGGCACCCTTTGTGATAGATGCGGTGAGGCAGTTCCAAGGGGAAGTCTGACGGGGTAATAGCAGGCGCTGCAATTGGCGGGACTGTGTCTCATCAGCACAGCGCTACTAGCCGGGATGTGCACCAGCTGAATAACTGGCCCCTCTGAGAACCTCATGACGCGGTGTTATAGTTCAAAAATAAAAGGGGATTGGGCTAGTTCCCATTCTGCTAGCAAACCAGCCATCACTATACTCCTGTCATCCAGTGACAGGCATCCCTACCGTTTGCGCTGAAGGACTCCCAGCGTGGGAGGGGGAGGGCATAGGAGACCCACGCTAAAGCACTCCCTGCTGCAGGTAGTGCCTAAGCTATACTACTTGTGTGCAGGAGATGACAGTAATATTTCTAAATAAGAACATGAGCAATAATTAAGAGCCATGAAATGAACGGAGCCCAAGGACAAAATTCACCCCAGCCCGTGTATGTTCTAGAACTACTGTCCTTAGAAGGGAAGCAGGGGGCGCAGAAATACCGCTCTGAGTGTGCGAAGTGTTACACTCCAGTCAGCACAGCGCTGCTAACCCCGTTAATAGAACTGACACTACTTATATCGGCAGGTGGCTCTAGGCCTTCATGATATGAAGTGTACACAAGGGCCCCTTAGAGACTAATTTTATTGAGATATGTGGCAATAATATGGAGTACCAGAATTGATATTGAGAAGGGTACCTGTACTTAAGGGTACCTGTACTTAGACATATAACGCGTTTGTCATCCCAAGTATCATACAAGGAATGGGTGTCTAATAAGCTTGCTACCAAGTAATAATAGGTCCTCTGAACAGGGCGCTGTAGATATAGACTGACGGAAACCGAACTATAACCCCAGGAGGGTGTAAGTACGTATCTTTATATACATGTGTGGACATACAAGAAGGCCCCAGGACATGTATAGGGTCCATACTGGAAGCAATGCCTAAGAGTATCACTATGTAAGCCGCATCACATGACTAGTTTATAGAGCACCATATAATATGTATGGAACTAGCCTACAGCTTCTGGTAAGCCCAGGCGGCTTTCGCATGCGTGGAATTATAGGTAAACCTAATGATAGTGGAAGTATAGGCATACCTACACATATACATAAATATATATATGAATATATACACACACACACAACTCAAACCCCAAGGAGAGATAGTGTAAAGCGGAGTTATTGTACCAACTAGCGCATCAGGAGAGCCAGCAACCAATCGCAGCCTCCTTCTTTCAATATGCTAGGTATCCGACATAAAACTGATAAGAACAGATCCTACCTCTGCTCTTATGGTAAGGCTAAGAAGCGATATCCACATATGGATACGCGTACCTCATACCAATATATATATATATATATATATATATATATATATATATATATATATATATATAACATATATATATTACATATACATACACCCACATATATGTACACACATACACACACGTGGCTTACCTCCACTCAGGGAGACTGCTCATGTGCCGCATGTGGCCGTCATTCTGCTACTGCGTAGGGGCAGGATATTTTAGCAGCATGCTGTCCCCGACTGGTTTTGCATAAAGCGGAAGCATTCAAGGCTCCTGATGCAAAACCCCTCATTAACTGAACCTCTCTCCTGCTAGACCGGAGAGGGTTCATGGGAGCACTGATGTTGTTCTAGGCCTACAGTTCCCGGTATTCCCAGGCAGTCGTAGGCTGCTATGGCAGGGCGTGACGGTCATACGTCGCTACATTGGGAAGCTGCATTTGGTATAACGTTAAGGCTATTAGCCCTATGCTATAGACTAGCCAATAGGGAAGCCTGCTCAGCCCCGCCAGGAGCTGCGGAATGCAGCGTCTCCTCCTGAGTTTAGATGAGAGCTGCTAATAGCTATTTGGTGGTTTCACTGGGGACTGAACCCAGGACCTGCTGCCTGTAAAGCAGATGTGATAACCACTACACTATGAAACCTCAGGTAGTGCTGCAAGCACAGGGAGTACACACAAACTCCACACAGCAAGGGCTGCGGTGGGATCTGAGCCAACGTCAGCGCTGAAAGGCAGTCATGTCAACCATTATCTGTGTTATAGAACAATGATAGCAGAACCACGCTGCTCTATGTCCAGCAGGTCTGCTGTAGCTTTGACTGTGCCTCAGCTGCGTATACTAGCTCGCCCTTTGAAAAGGCAGACGCAGCGCTCCTGTTATGGAGAATGTCGGGCCTCCGCGCGGTGCTTAAGATGATTCTTTGCACTTGCTGCCTGGGGCCCATAGACTGTACTGGGGAATACAGGGCAAGAGGGTGCACGGTGCAACGGAGACTCTCCCGCTATCATCGCACCACTCCCCTAACCAGAGACCTGACTCGCAAGCCGTGGTTCTATAATCCGCGGTGCAGCATCTCCTCCGGTAACAAGAGGAGGGACATTGCAGGTAGACAGGCGCGCTGTAGCGGCGTCTAACGGGCGTGCGGGAGATCAACCCGACGCCAGTGTTCTTTTAAGCACTGGCGCGGTGATTACAGACAGCCGCTGAACGGCTCTGTTAGGGTGCGCGGTGCATGCACTGAAGCGGTGTCCACGTGCCCCCGTCAATGCAGTCGCCGGAGCTTCTACATTACAAGCCCCGGCGCAGCTACAATTATTTGTACAGAGAAGCTCCTGCTAGTGGCGGGCGTTTAGCGCGCCTACCGCAGCTACCCCTCCTGCTCCCCATCTGGGGAGGAGAAGCCGGACTGCGGCCTGTCAGCGCTGCATTGACCTCGCTGCAGTGCAGAGCACTGAGGGGGAGAGCCCGCCTTAACGCTGAGCCACAGACGCTCTGTTACAAATGGCACCGCTGAAATGGCGGGCTCAACAGTGACCGCTAGCGGCATGTCACTGAGCCCAGCTAACGTCCACTGCTCCTGCTAATCAGGAGCAGTGGTCATACTTACGGACTGCTGCGGCCGGGATGCTGGGCTGAGGGGGCGGCGTGGAACCCGGACACATGCCGGTATCAGCAGTGGCGGGTCCTCGCAGGGTCGGATGACTCCATTATGTGTGCCCCCTCCTTAGGGTCACCGGACACAGGCTGCAGTAGCCGTGTGGTGCCCTTCCCGGCGGCTCCCACGTAGCAGGCAGACTGCCACAGTAAGCAGCCTGCCTGTCCTCAATGCTTGTAATAATAACTAAAAATATATATGAGAAAGGCTGGAGACAGCCTGATGTGCGACCGGCTCTCTCGGGCACATTCTAAAAACTGGGGCAGATGGGGCATAGAGGGGGAGGAGCCAGTCACACTTCTAGATTATTTAAAGTGCCAGGCTCTGCTCTACCACCGTCTATACCCCACTGTCTTGAACTCCAGTGTCCCCTAGTGGATGAAGGAGAAAAAGTTTTATTGTTTTTTTTTTTGTATGCACAATCTCTGGTTGCCGAAACCAAAAGCCAGGAACAGTGCTGTATGGTGCGGTAACGACAGCTGCGAAATCGATAGCTGCAGCTGTCGGAACGGTCAGTGCCACTGACTGTTCATACATTGCCTGCCCACTTCGGCACCCTAAGCTAGGAGCGCCGACAATAACAGGGGCACATAGCACCCCTGTAATTCTGCTTGCTTCCCTGCATTACTACATTGCATGGAGGCGGTAACTGCAGCACTTAATGTGGGCAGTTACAGTTTCCCCCATATCGCCCCTTCATACAACTCCCTCATGATCTGAAGAAGCAGGTGAAGTGGTGTGCATTCTGCATATCATACCTTTTCTGGGATAATAGCATTATCTCTATGCAGTGCAGGGACAGGGTCTTCAGTTGAAGTATTTATTATGGCCTGCTCTTCACTATTATATGTTTGTTCTGCCCGAGTGCTCTCAGGTGATCCTTTGCCAGTTTGATCCACATTCTCCTGTTCATATGTAGAATGTACTGATAAGACTTCACTGGAATTTACATCCGTCGTAACAGCGGTAGCCCTCAATTCCAGTTTCTTCATCCCCTCAGCAGTCACCTGTAATTATACAGATGTAATGGAGAATAAACATCACTATATAAAATCTCCAAATTTGTAATAATACAAAAACTGCCCTGAAACAAAGAGGGGTATTCAATATGAAAGGTTAACTTCCCTGGCGAAGTTAACGTTTCATATCTGAGTTTTTTTCTGCGTAAAGGTATGGTGTGCGCTCCCGCTTATCCCCGTATTCAAAATAAAATTAACGAAAACGGGAAACTCCGAAGTTGGATTTGCATAAAGTTACGAATTTTTCCTTAAAATAATTGTAAGACCCCCCTAAAGTTGTAAAAACATGGGGGAACAGTATGGGTACCCCCGTTTTAGCCTTTAATTGAAAGTCGGGGATTTAAATAGCCGCAGCAGGTGTTTTTTTTCCCGACATTGAAGAAGTGATGCAGAAGAGCACTAAGGTTATTTTTTTCGTTTTTTTAAGTGGTCCCATCAAATTTGGGGTACATGAAAATGGGTACTAGCATATTTTGGTGTCCCTAAAGTAATTTTTTTAAAATTCTGCATTTGTACACCTGCCGCTATAATTCTATTCTAGAAAACATCTGCCGCATACTTGCAGAATAGCCCTGAACCTATTTCCCTATTGTTTAACAATTTTTTCCCTTTTTTTTGCACCCCAATTTTTAAATACATTTTTTGGGGTGTCTTTTTTTTTTTTTTTTTTTTGACACAGTTCTTTTTTAAATGTCAATCTCAGGGGTGTAGGCTATTTTTTTTAAGGCTGCACCCCTAAACCCCAATTCTGCACTTTTTTTCGACACCTATTCAATGGTGAAAAGTTATCACCGTTTTTTATCAAAGACTTTTCAAAACTGCGATAAGTCTTTGAAATTGAATAGGGTGTAAAAGTAAAACAAGTGATATTAACGCAAAAAACGTTAAAAAGTGCGATATTAACGCAAAAAACGATGTTATCGCACCCATATTGAATACCCCTATAAGTGTTATCAGAACTGCATGCTTCTTGTATTACACACAGGTGGACCCTTTTCTCATCACAACAGCATGTCACACTTGTTACAAAATCAGTTTGTATGTGATGACTCAACAGCAAGCAAAAAGTTGTACTTTTGGTCATGTGATTGTACCTCTACAGAGCTGCTAGCTAAGGACATAATTACAGCCAAGAAATGCATAATATGGTGTGCACTGTCCTATCTGCTAAAGGGAATAACTGCTTACTGCTCACAGCCCAATCGCTGATAAGTTATTCTGTAATGATTCTACAGGACCATCGTTCCTCAATACAGCATATTAGCCAAGGATGCTTTCATTCCTTTCGTAGGTATGGGATTGCTTATATACAAAGATATCTAACAAATTAAACAATGGCATAGGGAAACATATTGCTTACCTTGCTAACATAGGAATGCTCATTTTCTTGACTATAACCAGAATACACGGTCAAAACATCTGTAATCTGTAATAAATGAATATCAAGTCAGTAAACTGTTTATATCAATGGCACAATGATCAGAAAGTGAGAGTTGTTAATAAATTTAGCTGAATTCTGCAAATGGTATAGTAAATAAATAGAACAAGCACATTCATGAATTACCGGAATATAGGTAGCTACATATCCAGGAAAAACCTATAGACATTCAGCTGAAATCTCTATAGAGAACATAGAATAAGACCCAATCATTCAGCCTGTGATCTGAACAACTTTATCTCATGAGGAAATAATGGAAAAATATTTAAAAATACAAGAAGTAAAAGTAGGGAAGAATTACGCTCTAATCAGAAATATATGGTTTCAAGAACAGGCTACAGTTAATCATGCACTTCGTATAGAGCAGTGTTTCTCAACCTGCTCCTCGGGACCTCTAACAGGTCACACTTTCCAGACCACATAGCAGGTGCACAGGTGCATTACCAACTAGCACATTTTAAGATCCACAGGTGACATGGAAAACATGAACTGTTCAGGTTCCTGAGGACTGAATTTGAGAAATACTGCTATAGAGAAAGAGCTGCTGCATGAGTCGGCACCCACAACAGGAGAGACTGCAGAAAATTAGAACAAAGGTACTTTGAAGATTCTACTGAATCTAATCCCAAGATGACCCGAGTGACTAAAGCCACTGAAAACAGCTTTCCCATAGTTACTTTGAGTCCAGCACAGAAAAATGCATCCTCTCTGCCATGCCCATAAAGCCAGAGTCACCTAACCGTGAAACGGATATTATTTGTTTAACAGAAAACTTGCATGCAGATCTTCACTCTGCAGGCCAGACAAAACAAGCATGGATCATCAAGACGTTATGCCATGTACTGTAGTTCCAACCAGTTTCTGTCAGATCATGAAATTCAAGGTCTTGGACATACAAAAAGGTACCTCACCCATATTAACAAGCTTCTACTACTGAAGAGCATTCTTCAGGGTTCCATGTCTTTTTCTTAAGGCTAAGGAATGGCACTCCTCTAGCATTTCTCTGCTTCGATGTGTGTGCTTCAAGCAGAACTAAATATCCGTTTGCAGGTTGTACATTGGTTGTCATAAATTGGGACATAATTATTATATAGGCAAAATCATTAGTATGGCTTAGGTCTAGGAAGGAATTTATTGCATAACGCTTAATAATGAATAGGATTGCACATTGTTCAAGCATGCCTGAAGGATACTAGGGGACTGAGTCAGTTGCACAGAAGACATGTTATGGACAGGATCTTGCTATTTGTAGCATGTGATGGGAGTTGGGGCACACACACATGTGAAAGCGGTGTGTATTTGTACGCACACTACATGTGAAAGCAGTGTGTATTTGTACGCACACTACATTGCCATTGTATTATGTACACCAATTCAATTATGCAAATGTCTAATTGGCCAGTCATGTGGCAGCATGCATGATTTTCATTGTTGGCAATAGATTAATAACAAGAAGCAAATATCGGTCAATGTTTTTTTCCAAATCGCTGATGGTAGCACTTACCTCGTGTGTTCCATTTTTAGTATGCTTAGAATTCTCCTCAGATTCAAAATTCTCCAACTCGTCAGATGAGTGCTCTGAAACGCTTTCTAATATATCTTCTGGTGTAGTACTTACACACTGAGCAGAGCCTATGTTATCTACTTCAGAGTTACTAAGACAATCCAAATCAATGATTACACTAGAGTCTGTGTCTACAGTAAGCTCCAGTGCTCTCTTCATTATATTCTGTGATACCATATCACTTGTAGTCTGATGTTCACTTCCATCTAGCTTCCTGTATTTCTCGCATTCCTTTGCTTGAGAGTGAATACTTGTGTTGAGACATTCAACAGTTGAAGTATAGTGAATGCTTGATAAGCCTCTATTGCTTTCTAAAGCCTACAGTAAGAAACACATGCCACAAGGTTGTTAGATTCAAAGTTTCGCATGATACATCCTTAAATCTCCAAAAAGGAAAAAATGTCACTTGAAAGAAAAGAAAAAGTACTCTAACACACACACATTAGTATTTTGTACCAGTCGTTCACTGGGTGCAGGTTTTTTTTAAATGCCTCTCCCTCCAGCCTTTCTACTATTCTTATTCCAACCCCCCTTCTGTCTCTTTTATGTCGACCATACGAATAGTCATAAAGTGGTCATACTATATCCAAATTCGCCACATGAAGGTGGACATGTTTTATTACGGGTCCTGCGGCCTGATGGTCACGCCAACTGGTCACATGCGTGGAGAACATTAGATGTCTAATGATACTATTTTTGTGCATTTCAGGGAATGTGAATATACTTTGGTTCTTGTAGTACATAACCTATTATATATGCAGGCTCTTGTCAGTCTAGCAGCTGCACAATAGAGATGAGGGGATGTCCTGCACCACCTCTCCCCTCCCTTCATCTTACAGAGCGGGCCCACCTACTACACTAGTCCCACTCACAGGAAGCATATGTAAAGACAGCATGCCCACCCCCATCTCCCTCTGTACCACCTTAATTTGCCCGCAGACAGAGTTTTAACACAGTGGCATTGCAGGCAATTCACATGGCATGTGGTGATGCACAATCATTTCATACTGGCAGTCGTGCTGCACTGTTCAAAATGGTGACTGGTTGCCCCGCGGGCTGTTAAGCCCCCAGCTCACCATGTTTGCCTCCAACTCAGCTACCGACAACCTCAACCACGACATATACAGGAGCATTTGGGCTGCTGCCTGGGTTCAAGGTACTGGGTTGTCGGCTGTCAGTTACCATCTCTTAGGAGGAGACAGCGGAGGGGGAAGGGGGACTGAATACAATTGGTTACATGCAAATAAACTCAATACTGTACATTTTAAGGGCTACAATAAAAATATAAAAAAACTAGGAATTTAACAGAAAGTCGCTAATCTTCCATGCCATTGGTTCTTTCTTGCATTAACCCCTTTGCTGCAGATATACAGCTAGATAGTGAAAGACTAGCTCCACTTGTCCTCTGCAGCAAGGGACTACGTTACAAAAAACAAGAGATATGGTAAGAACTTACCTTTGTTATCTCTGTTTCTACGAAGTCCATAGGGTCCACAGGGTTGACCTTGGGGTATAGCTGGATCTGGATCCATGGGCACCACGCAGTTAAAGCTTTAGCTGCTCCCAGGATGCACTTGGGTCCGTCCTCCTCTATACCCCGCCCCCGGCCACAGCACCTCAGTTGGTAAGCAGCCAAGGCCGGAGGAGGAGACTAAACAGAGAGAAGGAAGACTGGAACACACAAGAAACCATACTCACAGAAATGGGAGACGGAAAACCGGTGACCAGCCACACAGCCCATTTGAAGCCAGGTGCGTCAGGGCGGGCGCCCTGTGGACCCTATGGACTTCGTAGAAACAGAGATAACAAAGGTAAGTTCTTACCATATCTCTTGTTTTCTACTTCAGGGTCCATAGGGGGTCCACAGGGTTGACCTTGGGGATGTCCCAAAGCAGTACAACTAAGGGCGGGGACGCTCCTGTGCTGAAAGGAGTACCCGGCGCCCAAAGGATGCATCCTGAGAGGCAAAGGTGTCAAACGCATAGAACCTCAAAAACGTTTGAATTGAAGACCAAGTGGCCGCCTTACACAGCTGAACAGCAGAAGCGCCACGTCTAGCAGCCCAAGAGGGACCCACAGAACGAGTGGAATGAGCCTTAACAGAGGCTGGCACAGGTAAGCCCTCCTGTGCATAAGCCTCACAAATAACGGAACGAAGCCAACGGGCTAACGTTTGTTTGTTGGCAGGCCAACCCCTCTTGTGAAAACCAAAGAGGATAAACAAGGAATCAGACTTCCTAACCGAAGCCGTCCGGTCTACATAAATTCTAAGCGCCCGGACCACATCTAAGGAAGTCTCACCAGCTGAAAGATCAGGGGACTGAAAAGCTGGCACAACAAGTTCCTGATTAATGTGGAACTTCGAGACCACTTTGGGCAAAAACTCAGGACGAGTGCGGAGCACCGCTCTGTCCTGGTGAAAAATCAGGAAAGGAGGGCGACAGGAAAGCGCCCCCAATTCAGACACCCTCCTGGCCAAAGCAATTGCCAGGAGAAAAACCGTCTTAAATGTCAGCCACTTGAGCTCCACCGCCTCAAGAGGCTCAAACGGAGGACCCTGCAGGACCCGTAGCACCACCGCCAAGTCCCAAGGAGCCACAGGAGGCACAAAGGGAGGCTGGATCCTGAGAACACCTTGGAAAAAGGTGTTAACGTCTGGTAGTATTGCAATCCGCCGTTGAAACCACACGGACAAGGCGGACACATGAACCTTCAGAGATGCAAGGCGTAAGCCGAGATCCAATCCTGACTGAAGAAATTCCAAGATCCTAGAAACTCGGAACACCTGAGGATCATAATGTCTGGACTCACACCACTGAAAGTAAGTGTGCCACACTCTGTGATAAATCCGTGCTGAAGCAGGCTTGCGTGCCCTGAGCATGGTACCAATAACCGAACTGGAGAAGCCCCGAGACCTCAAGACGGCTGTCTCAAGAGCCACGCCGTCAAAGACAGCCGACCCAGATCCGGGTAAAGGCAGGGCCCCTGAGACAACAGGTCCCGACGCTGAGGAAGAAGGTACGGAGCGTCGATGGAGAGGCTCCTGAGATCGGAGTACCAAGGACGTCTGGGCCACGCCGGAGCTACCAGCACGAGCATGCCGCCGTCCTGCTTGAATTTCCGCAGAACCCGAGGAAGCAGGGATATCGGAGGAAACAGATACGCCAGGTGAAACGTCCATTTCACCGACAGCGCGTCCACCAGACTTGCACCTGCGTCTCTTGTCCTTGACCCGTAAACGGGCAACTTGTGATTGTGACGGGAGGCCATCAAGTCCAGCTCCGGCAGTCCCCACCTGTCCACGAGTAGCTGAAACACCTCTGGGTGAAGCGACCATTCCCCGGGATGCACGTCGTGACGGCTGAGGAAGTCCGCCTCCCAATTGAGGACTCCGGGGATGAAGACCGCCGAGATCGCTGGAATGTGACCCTCCACCCAAGTCAGGATACGAGACACCTCCGACATCGCTGCCTGACTGCGAGTTCCGCCTTGGTGATTGATATACGCCACCGTGGTGGCGTTGTCGGACTGCACCTGTACCGCCCTTCCGTGAAGAGCGGGGCCGGACGACTGCAGGGCCCTGTATACTGCCCGCAGTTCCAGGATGTTGATGGGGAGAAGTGCTTCTTCCGCTGACCAACGACCCTGAAGCGACAAAGAGCCGGTCACTGCCCCCCAACCCCGGAGACTGGCATCCGTCGTGAGCAGGACCCAGTCCGGGATCCAAAATGGGCGCCCCTCGACCAGATGAGCTGTCTGAAGCCACCAAGCCAAAGATAGCCGAACGTCCGGAGACAACACCAGCACCTGAGAGCGGATCCGGTGAGGTAACCCGTTCCATTCTGATAGAATCAGCCCCTGCAGGGGCCGGGAATGGAACTGGGCAAATTCCACCATGTCGAATGTCGACACCATGGACCCCAGAACTCTCATAGCCGAATGGACCGACAGGCGGCAACGGCTCAGGCAACTGCGTATCCGCAGCTGTAGGGAGGCGACCTTCTCCGGAGTCAGGAAGATCCTTTGCTGACGCGAATCCAGCAGGGCTCCCAAATGAACCATCCGCTGTGATGGAATCAGGGAGGACTTTTTCCAATTTATCAACCACCCGTGTGCTTGCAGGCAAGCGATCGTCAGGTGGAGATGTTGAAGCAGTACCTCCGGGGAGCTCGCCAGCAACAGGAGGTCGTCCAGGTACGGCAGCAGCCGTACATTCTGGTTCCGAAGATGTGCGGCCATGACCGCCATAATCTTCGTGAACACCCTCGGTGCCGTGGAGAGACCAAAGGGTAGCGCCCGGAACTGATAGTGGTGTTGAAGGATAGCGAACCTCAGATACCGCTGATGTGAAGATGCTATCGGAACATGGAGGTAGGCGTCCTGGATGTCCAGGGACACCATGTAATCCCCCGGTTCCATCGCCAGAATGATGGAACGTAACGTTTCCATCCTGAACTTGGGAACTCTGAGGAATTTGTTCAGAGACTTCAAGTTGAGGATAGGGCGATGAGAACCATTGGGTTTCTGCACCAGAAAGAGAGACGAATAATACCCCATCCCTCATTGTGATAGAGGAACGGGAACAATGACCCCTGCTTTCAGCAAGGACTCTATAGCCTCCTGAACCTGTAACGCCTTGGTCTTGTCCTGAGAAGGACTTGTGCAGAAAAACTGGTGGGGTGGTCTGTGCCGAAAAGACAGGGCGTACCCCTGGGAGACCACTTCTCGAACCCAGGCATCCGTGGTGGTATTGTGCCAGCACTGGGCAAATAGAAGAAGTCGGCCTCCCACTCTGAGGTCCCCCAGAGGGAGGCCCGTCCCATCAGGCCGCAGGTTTATCTTCCTGCTTGGAAGAAGGGCGCCGAGCACTCCAGGCTTGCTTCTTGGGTTTAGAGGCCGTCTTACTCGCAGACTGTCTCGGGAAGGACTGACCTTTCGCCTTACCCTGAACCCGAAAGGAACGAAAAGCCGAACTCCGAACCTTAGCAGGCAGTGCCGCCGAAGGGAGGAAGGCCGACTTGGATTTAGCCAGGGTGTCCACTATTTTGTCCAAGTCCGGACCAAATAGTAATTCCCCATTGAAAGGTAAGGCCTCCAGACCTTTCTTTGAATCAGAGTCCGCTCTCCAGGACCGCAACCATAAGGATCGGCGGGCAGACACCGCTGCAGCCGATACCCGCGAGGTCAGCAGACTAGCATCTAAAGAAGCTTCTCCAATGTAAGAAGCAGCGTCCCTCATTTGTCCCAACAACGCCCGCTGGACATCCGGAGCGTCGTCCGGGAAGGTATCTTCCAATGCATTGGCCCACCCCTCAATGGCCTTGACCACCCAGGAGATGGCCATGGACGGTCGGGCCACCGCCCCGGAGAGGGAGTAAATAGACTTTAAGCAAGTCTCAACTTTCCTGTCCGTGGGATCCTTCAGCGAGGATATCGACGGTAATGGTAAGGTGGCGCCCCGAGTTAAACGGGTGACATGGGAATCCACCGCCGGTGGAGTTTCCCATTTTTTACAATGTGCCTCAGGGAAGGGGTAATTAGAAGCCAACCGCTTCTGAGGAAGGAATCTCTTACTGGGCGCCTGCCAAGCTACCGCCATATGATCCGTCAACTGATCCGACAGGGGAAACACCGCAGAAGCCACCTTAGTTTTTTTGAAACTAGGAAACTTCGACTTAGGAACCGGTGCCTCATCCTCTATAAGAAGAATAGCTCGCACCGCCCTAACTAGTGCTCGCACATTAATGGACGACTTGGTATCCATTTCCTGGACCGAGGCGTCCGAGTCAGTGTCATCAGGGACCTCCCCATCATCTGAGGAACCCTCTGAGTCCGATACCTGAGCAGCCCGTGTCATGAGTGGGCGTTTTGAAATCCTAGAAGGCATGTCAGTCTGCAACATTGACTGAAAAGCTGAGGAAGCGGCCGCCAAATTTTGCACGGAGTTGGAGAGCACATCCACCCAGGGTGGAGGAGTCACCATAGGGGCCTGAAAAGGTACCACAGGCTGCTGCGGCACAGGGGAAGCCTGTATATACATAGGCAACCCCGCATAGGGACCCACCGACTGAGACCCAGGAGGACTCCGCAATAACTGCGGGACACCCGGGGAATGGGGGATGGTCGGCTGGGACAACGACCTAGTAGGGAGAGCAGTCGGGACCGACAGACGGTCCGCAATAGACACCAGCACTTGAGAAAACATCGCCCACGGTGGTTCCTGCGCCAGAGAAGGTCTGGATGGGCCAGGAGCCACCTGGCATCGACTACACAGGCCATCCTGTGACAAATCCTCCCTATCTACTCCTGCAGAACAGCGTCCGCAGGAGGCCAACACCGGAGCCACTGAGCGCTCAACCTCCTCGTCTGACATGACAGAATATATTATATATCTGGCACCAGGGTAGAAGTAAAACGCACTCACCGGTGTGCTGAACAACAGCCCACAATATGGCACTGAGTAGCACACAACTGTATGTGACGGACCTCACAAATACGTGATCTATATAAGTGAGGTCAGTAGAAACGCCCCTCCCCCACACACCTGTAGGGCTTGTAGGAGAAGTAAAGGGATAGGTATAAGCTGACAGTAAGTAGAAAATAAGCACAGACAGGCAGCACTAGCAAAAGTCACATACCATGCAGGAAGATATACTCACTGCACCTTTCCACTACAATCAACCTGCCCAGATTCAGTGTCTGGGAGGGCTATAGTGCTGTGTACGCTGTCCTTAATCAGGGGAGAGGTACACAGGGGGACCGGTCCGCGTGCTCCCTGAAGATCTGCGCTGCCACTGTGAGAAAATGGCGGCTGGAGACCTCAGAGGAGGAGTGGCCGAGTAGCTGCAGCTCAGCGACGCCAGACTCCGTGCTGAAAGGCGCGCTGAGCTGAGGGGAGGAGCCACTGACAGGGAAGGCGTCCTCCCCTGGCTAGCATATTAACCCCAGGGCTTGCCGGCATCCCGCTTGCCATATATCCCTGGTGGTCTAGTGGTCCCACGGGTTATTCCTCCTCAGAGGGGGAGCCCGCCGCCACCGCTAGCGGCCCCCGGTCTGTCCCCTAGGACCGGGGGCAAAGGACTGCATCTGCAGGCAAAACCCGCGAGCCGCCGCTAATCGGCGACTCGCGGCTTACCTTTTCCCCGGCGACTCCGGCAGCAGTCCAGGGAGGGACCCAGAGTCCGGCTAGTATGGACTCTGGCCTCCCGCCGCGATCCCCAGTGCAGTACTGGCGTCGCGGCGCCAGCGGGGAAGGAGAGCGGCAGCGTGGGCGTCTGCATAGACAGCCCGTCGCTGCCACACTAGAGCCTCTGTTTTAAAATAAAAATCTAACAGGCTCTTTTTTTTTTTTTTTAAATAAAAATAGAAAGCTTTTGGGGGCTGCTCCTGCAGCCCCCCTGCGCAGGTGACCCGACTCCGGCCGGGCACCAACTCAAACTGAGGTGCTGTGGCCGGGGGCGGGGTATAGAGGAGGACGGACCCAAGTGCATCCTGGGAGCAGCTAAAGCTTTAACTGCGTGGTGCCCATGGATCCAGATCCAGCTATACCCCAAGGTCAACCCTGTGGACCCCCTATGGACCCTGAAGTAGAAAAAAATAAAAAATGTACCTCTGATAAAGCTGCTGAGCCAGATTGTGAACTGCTATCGGCCCATTTAGTACCTATTGTCTGGTGATCAAAAGACAATGTTACTATTTTGGAAAGGTGACCTCAGCAAAAGGGTGAGAAAACCCTCAGCAGCGAAAGGGTTAAAAATCACACAAAAAGCAAACAGCTACATTCCAGCTGGTATTGAACCACCAAGCATGTTTTGCCAGCTGCTGGGTTACTAAAGCTAGTGCCAATAGCTGGACAGTTACAGGCTAATTCTGGTCTAGACTGCACATTGAGAGTAGAGTAATGTGTAAGCAACATAATTACCTTTCCATCCACTGATGCAGTGATGCTGGAGCCCATATCCATACAACCAGAAGAATTTATAGGTTTAATATGATGGGATGAACCTTCACTCAAATCACAAGTTGAATTATTATCAGTTTTCACCAATTCTTTGCCTTCTGCATTCTGTAATGCAAGATATGCAGAATCAACTTGTTCAATCTCATTTACATCAAGCAGAGGTAAAACGGAGGCCTTTAGCGAATCCTTGTTTTCAGAAATCGGTGGAGTAGAGCCATGCTTGTCAACATTGGGTGTAAGTTGCATCCTGGCATCCAAAAGACTCTTTCTTTCATAAGAATATTGATCGGTTTTATCCAATTGTTTTGGGTGTCCATCATTTTGGGTGGAAAGGCCAATAGATGACTGATTGTCATTTGTAATGTCAATATTTAAGACACCTGTAACCTCGGCATTTACAATATTCTTCTTTTCAGTACAAGAATAGTCCCTGGTTATCCGTAACTTGGTCTTCTCTGTAGCTTCGGGCTTCTCTTGAGACAATCTTACATTATGTAACGTTGAAGACTCAGCTTGTGTATGGCTGACAATTCCAGAGGAATGAGCATTTTCTTTATTTTCTTCTGCATCTTTGTTTAAAATTTTACAGGCATGTTCTGAACCACCCGTCCGTTGGGTTTCATTTACAATGGGGATTTTTTTGTAATATTCATGTTCATTACCTTTGTAACTTATCTAGAATTAGAAAATATAATGTAGCGGATTAAAATAATACTACATATACTAACATTAAAGCTTTAAGTATTATTTACAACAATGTCAGCAACAAAACAAAAAGAACCTACACAATTAAATGTGCACACGGTAGAATGCTAATGTCCTTAACTACTCTGTGGGGAATGAGGTCCACCAACTCTCTGCTAGGACATTCAAAGCAGATTTACAATGTTATATCTTACTAACTGCACTCCTCCTACAGGATGAGACCTGGGGGCTGCTTGTTACCACCATTATAAGTGGAAAATATGTAGAGGTGACCAGGAAGCGCTGCAAGTGTTGTAAGGGAGAGAGCAGCCCAAGATCAAAAACAGGTGTACCCACACCTAAATACACAAATCAATATGAAAGTATGGATCTAATCTCAACAGCTATTCTTACTTAAATTATATGAGTATTTCCTTACTGCGACAATGTTGCACCATAAATACATAGTCGGTCAATGTTAATGTGCATAAATTTAATATAATCTAAATCAACGGACTGAAAAATACAAGGTTAAAAGAGGAGTTGTTATTCACACAATAATTGTATAAAAACAAATATTCAAATAGCAGAAGAGATACTCTGCTGCTATTTGAATATTTATATTTTTATACAATTATTCATTGTGAGACCATTTGCTGTTATTTGAATATCTTAAATTGTGGATAACTACTCGTCTTTTAACCTTGTATTTTTCAGTCTGTTGATTTATATTACCGTATATTAAATTTATCCACATTAACATTGGCAGACTGTATGTATTTTTGGTGCAACATCGTCACAGTAAGCAGAGTTCTCCCCACGTTTTATTTGTCAGGCGGTCTGCCCCGGCAAAAATCCCCCACCGCCCGGCCATTGAGCTGCACTAAGAACTAGCGGCGGTGCAGCCCGTGCATTGCACAGGGGCCCGCACCCGCCGCTAGTGTCCCCAGGGCCCCACAAGTGTAGAGTAGCGGTCTGCCCTACACAGAAACAAACACACAGCCGCCAGCGGCAGCTGTGTGTTTGTCATAGCAGTGCAGCCAACCAATGAGAGTCATAAAGACTCTGTTTGGCTGCTGCGGCCACGGAGGGAGTCGGCTAGAGCTCACTCATGAGCTCCCATTCCGGCTCCCCCCGCAGCAGTTGATGGGAGAGACATCATGACGTCTCTCCCATAGTGCAGAGTGGGCCGGGAGCAGCGGACAGCAGCGGTCGTCGGCTGGAGCAGGAATCAGGCAAGTTGTCTATTTTTTTTTTCTTTTGTGAGTATGAGTTACTGTATAAAGGGGGCTGCTACTGGGGGCACTGTATCATGGGGCTGCTACTGGGGGTACTGTATCATGGGGCTGCTACTGGGGGCACTGTATCATGGGGCTGCTACTGGGGGCACTGTATAGGGGGGGGCTGCTACTGGGGGCACTGTATAGGGGGGCACTGCATAAGGGACACTATTTAAGCATGGGGGTACTGCATAAGGGGCCAGTCTGGGGGCACTATTTAAGCCTGGGGGCACTACATAAGGGACCAGTCTGGAGGCACTACATAGGGGAACTACTTCAGCCTGGGGGCACTGCATAAGGGCAAAGCTAAACTACAGGGCACACTGTATAAAGGGCACAAATGCAGGGGGCACTGCATAATGGGCACTTTTGACTGACAGCTAGTGGGGGAGCAGCCTGAGACCTGTCGGGCTGGATTGGTAAGGGAGATACCCCTTTTCCCAGCGCGCATAATTGCGAAGGCCCCCACCCGGCTACTTTTTGATGCCACCCGGCTGGAAAAAAATTCTGGGGAGAACACTGGTAAGGAAATACTTGTATAATTTAACTAGCGCTTGAGATTAGATCCATACTTTTATACCATTATAAGTGGAGTTACAGGAAAATGGTTTGTAGAGACTTTAGTTTTCCATCTGATAATAGAGAGCACTTCATAAGAGTCAGCTCAGTTTTGGCCAGGAAGTATGTATGAGGAATAGAAACATTGTATAGTTTGGAATTTTTCAGTCGGTTTTAAAGAAAAAAAATCTAACCTAAATCCAATATTCCTTTTTGTACTCTGCCATGTGTTTATGAATGCAATGATGGTGCCTCACCATGGCTATCAGAAACACACAGCATTCTCCTTAAGAATCCCCAGTAGACTAAATTCATGGAGGATTTCCTCAAAACATATATTTGTTTAATTGAACATAGACCTAGCTGTATTCTCTTGTTCTCCACAAATTACAGATAAACCTAAGAAGCTGTGTTTGCCATATTTGTGGCACTATGGCCATTAAGCACAATTATACTCAACCCCAGCCTATATTAAAGCTCACACCTTACCGTTAATCCATGCCCCCCAACCATTGTACTGGGAGGAGATCGTTACACAAACAAAAAATGCCTCTAGTCAAAAACCAGAGTCCAGGCGCTAATGAATGACCATACAGGTCAAATTTATTAAGGATCAATACTGAAATATAATTAAAACATATAGTAAAACAGCTGCAGCACCCTGATTATGACTTTGTGGACATTCACTAAAATACTTTTCTAACAAGAAAAGTGAACCGAATACAAGTAATAGAGTGGTGCTGTACTTATAATGTGAACATATAGTGGCAGAATGATGTCATCAATAAACGTGAATTGCTAAACAATTCCCAGATTACAAGAATAATATCCAGCTTGTATGTATACAAATCGGATATTACACTGGTAATTTGGGACATATGCAAGTAAACCATTTTGGAGCATATTTAACCATTAGTGCAACGTTAAGACTTTGTATAGCTACCATAGGTGATGTATAAATCAGACAGCTTTATTGTGTATATCGAGATTCCATTTACTTACAGTATCTCATTTTTAAACAGCGATTTATAGAATACCTTATTTTACACACTGATCTATATGTGATAACTTTCATTGTTATATATTGTATGATTAGTTTTTTAATTAAATGAGTTTTATTGTTTAGTAATTCACGTGTCTAGATTACATCATTCTGCCATACCAATACCTCTGTTTTCACATTATAAGCGCAGCACCACTCAATCACTTGCACATAAACACAATTTACACAATCAAGACAAATTTTAAAAAAGTTTAGACAGACAGCACAAATTGGGGAAAAAAAATAATCAAAACTGTCAAGACAATTAAGTGACAATTATTACCAGTAAAGGCCGGTACACACTAGACGATGTCTAATGTGTACCAACCTCGTAAGCAGCAGGACCCAGCGGGATGTCGGCATCGGCAATTGCGTACACACTTCAGGATGCCAGCAGCGACGGTGGGGGCCATGCTGCTTTTGGCAGAATGGCCTGCACTAACGATGTCGCCCGTCAGACCAGCATGCGCACCGTACATACTGCGTTTTGCAACGGCACAATGTATCGTTACATGCTGCACCGTGTCATTCATTGCATCGTCCCATCTGCTGTGCAGAACAGCAGATGTGATCTGGTGAACTACTATATGACGTGTGAAACAATGTAGGCTAGTAGACTAGGGAGATAGTTCCAGAGAAGGGAAGCAGCATTTGAAAAGTGTTGAGAGGAGGAATTCAGCAGTCAAAAGAAAGAGCTAAGAGAACCAGAAGGAGAATGAGCTGAGAGGTGGACAGATGTAGTAGGGTGAGTAGCAATTCAGTGCTTTGAAATAGGGTGTTAGAAGCTTAAACTGCATTATGTAGGAGACAGGAAGTCAGTGAAGCAGAGGTTGAATCAGAGCGATGAGACAGGATGAGCAGATGAGCAGCAGCACTTAGGATAGAATTAAGAGGGTAGAAGTGGAAGAACTGTGTGTAGGAGATTGCACTTCAAGGCGGGCATGAATAGCAGCTTTAGTAGCCTCCAGGGTGAGCAAGATTTGGATTATACAGAGATGCAAGCGGTAGGTTTGAGAGATAACATGAATGTGGAGGAGTGAAGGAGAGCGAAGAGTCTCGGATGATACCCAAGCAATGGGACTTGAGGTACAGGGGAAAGGATAGCATTTGAAACAGAGAGTAAGTTAAGACATGTTGAGTTTAAGAAACATCCAGGGACAGGTGAAGGAGAGATGGTTGGAGTTTTGAAAGAGAATGGAGGAGTAAAAGTCAAGGGAAGAAAAACAGATTTGTGTATCATCAGCATATATTGTAGAAGGACCTGTAAAGATCACAAGGGAGGAGGTGTAGAGAAAGTAAAAGAAAAAAAAAAAAGACGGCCAGGAAAAGGTCCTTAGAGAACAACTGGAAGAGGAGGGGATCTACAGACAGAGATGGAACTGCTAGAAAATAAAATCCATGAGAGGAAGTGTCATGGAGTCAAAGAGTGTGGAGGGTTTGAAGGAGGAAAGGGTGTACAACTGTGTCAAAGTGTGAAGATGTTCTCCTTAGATTAAGCGGTGAGAAGGTTATTAGTGACCTTGGTGAGGGCAGCTTCTGTGGAATGGAGGCAGTGAAAGCTAGGTTAAAGCAAATGAAAGTGTGGAGGGAAAGGAAAAAGGAAATGCATTGGAAGACAAGACATTCCAAGAGTTTAGAAAAGAGAGAGAAAAGAAATAAAGAAGTAGTTAGAGTAGGAGTCAGGATCCAGAGAGGGCTTTTTAAGCTTTGGAGAGACAAGGGCAAGTTTGAAGGAAGAACGGACAGTGCCAGTAGAGACAGAGATTTTAAAGAGGCGGCAAAGTGGGTGCAAGAATGAGAGAGAGGAAGTGAGGAAGTGTGAAGGAGACGAGAGGAGGTAATGGACTTTATTGCCAGTGTTGGAGAGGGAGGAGGAAAATGTGCATTGGCTAGGTGGAAAAGAAACAAGAGAGGGATTTTGGAAGGAAAATGTCCCGACAGATTGTAGCAGTTTTGGATGAAAAGCAAGTAGCAAAATCATGGGCCAAGAGGAAAGATGGAAGAGGATGACGGGGAGGGCAGAGGAGGAAATTGAAGATGGCGAAGAGGCGGAAGATGTTCGAGAATTTTGAGGAGGTAAGACATTTGGAATAAGGGTGCCCACACACTGGACAAATTTAGGCACGATTAGCACGAAAACGATACATCGGTCAAAAACTTGCAAATCGTGCAGCTTCCAGGAACGATAACGATACGAAGCGCGGTCCCACGGGTCGTATGCTCAGATCTTACCTACAGAAATTAAGATCTGGCAATCTCGTTAACGAGATTAAGGTCCTTGGTCAGATTGTATGTCAGATTGCACAGTTTATACAAGATACTGTTTGTCCAGGACTGCCGGGGAGCTGCCAGGGAGATCAAGTAAAAATCGTTAACGACATCATATCGTATGGGAGTCGTCCAGTGTGTGGGCAAGATTGTTTGGAGAGGGAAAGAGTGGAGCTGTAAGGAGTGCAATAATTTAATCAGAGTCAACAATATTTTCTCCAACTGAGACAGCAGGTTAGTCTAGAGTGCCAGGGTTGGGGTGTGAACGGTCAGAAAATGAGAGTAATCACCGTGGCAACACAGGGCCTGATTCAGAGCCGCTCGTAAGCGGCCACTCGATCGCTCCGAGCGATGTTCGCACATCTGCGCATGCGTATGGGTCGTAATGCGCATGCGCCAACCAGTCAGTGCGGTCGGAAATCGTGTGTTCGCAAAATAGCGAATGCCTGCTAATTTGAGTGACAGGATGAGGCATTTGTCGATGGTAACAGGGGAAGGTGCTTGAAAACGGGGAGTGGAGATCCGAACACAGGCGTGCCAAACGGTCAAAACGGGCGTTTAATGGGAGTGCATAATTAACAAAGCAGCGTCATCGACCACGTCACTTGGTTGTTTCTTAGCCTGAACTGTTCGCATGATTGCGGTAGGAAAATCCAACCACAAGCACTGCGAGCAGTTCAGACGCCTTTCGATGTACTCAATTAATCTAATAAATAGCGGAGATGACGTATGATGCGAACGGCCAGGGGGCGTCTTTACAAAATAGCGAGCGCATATTTCGTTCGCTCGCTCAGACATAGAGGCGTCAACAGACTGCAAAGAGTGAGCGCTCAATTTAAATATCCTGCCCCTTTTTCTGAACGAGCGAGCGCAAATAGCGTCTGGCTCTGAATCAGGTTCACAGTTCACAGGGAAGGTTAGGGTGAAGTTGTAGAGGGAAAAGCAAGTTAGGCAAAAAAAAGCAAGTCAAGAAAGGAGGAAAAAAGGAAAATCAGGATTGAAGACCTCAAAACTGATGAGTGAGGTTAGTCATGGTAGAGGTGAAATAAGGGATAGATAGGTAGATGATGTGATGGTCAGAGAGAAGGGGAAGAGGTGAAAACAGATGTAGCAACTGTGACAAAAGACCAGGACAAGAATGTGACCACTGGAGTGAAAGGTCAAATGAGTGAAATCAAGGGAGGAAGAGACAGAGAGAACTTTAGAAGAATAATCCAATGCATTATTAATAGGGATATTAAAGTTCCCTAGTTAGAGGGAGAGGAGGTCAAAGAGATAAGGGGAGAATCTGGGGAAACCAAGGACCAAAGGAAAATAGAGGAGGGACCACGTTGAAGAGGTGGATAGAATGGATTTTAAATGAAAAGAAAAAGGGGAATAACTTGATAGGTTCACTTCGATAAATGGAGGATACCCACGCCACCACCCTTCCATTCTCCAGGGAGGGTGATGTGGGAAAAACTAGCCTATCAAGAGAAATAGTAGTGGGAGAAGGTGTCCGAGTGGTAAATCCAAGTCTCAGTGATAGCGAAGAGGTTAAGGGAGTTAAAGATAAAATTATCATGGACACAGGCCACTTTATTATACATACACCTGACATTCCACAAGGCACGAAAGAGAGGAGAAGATGATAGAGTGGGAGAGGAGGATGAGTGTGGCTTGGTTACAAGTAGATGGGTAAAAGAAGATGCAAGGTGACGGACTGAAAGAGAAAAGGTGAGAGGGAGCAGGGCGGTAAGTAGGGGACACAGCAGGGAACAAGATGAGATTGTGGTGGACTAGGAGGGACGCTGGAAAAAGAACAAGCAGGAGGTGGCTTAGGAGGGAAGTGGGGCGGTTAGGGAAGAGAAAGCGGAGGAAGCAGAAAATAAACAAAGTGCATGGAGAAGGAGGGGAGAAGTATGGCAGAGGTGAAAGCTGACGGTATAGCGGCAATATCACCAAGTGAAGTGGCATATTCACAGAGATAAACAGGTCAGTAGGTGGTGATGATGCAGTAACAGTAATAAATATGATGTAGAAATAAAAAAATAAATACACAGGATGAATGGTGTAACAGAGAGAGAATTGCCAAAAGTAGCCAGACTACATGGCTAAATTAAAAAAAAATTAACTAGTAAATGGGCACAGAGGGGAGAGGAGGGTTGAAGGCTAAGATAAGCGTAAAATTGGGGCAGAGGGAAAGATCGTGATAACTGGCGGCAAAACAGAAGCAGCGATGTAATCAAAAAATAAAATGCAGTTTTGGAAATGGGAAAAATGCAGAAAACAGAATGGTCTAAATTTTGAAAACAAAATGATAAATATTTTTTGTATCTAATTCCTACTCCACTTTTCTTTATGAAAAATAAATGAAAGCCCCTGGAAGGCTCTGAGCAGACACCCGACACCATTATGCAAGTATACTACCACTAACCCTTACCCTAACCTCCCCCCCAGTGCCTAAACCTAACTTCCCACTCCCTGCATCCTAAACCTAATCCTCCCCCTAACCCAATACTTACCTTCGGGATGCCGGCACCGGTATTTTGACCTTTGGAATCCCACACGCCGGGAGGTGGACTACATCCCGACACACATGTCAAAAGTCTAAAGGTGGGTACACTCCTGCCAACCTCCCGATGCAAGACCCGATGGTGCTGATGAACTATATATCGGGCGGTTGGTACGCACTGCACCATCTGGTGAGCACCAGTCCAATATATCGTTCACCAGCACCATTGACCTTGCCGGCACCAGCCGCTGGGTTGCTCCGTCATCCGCACATGCACGGACAACGGAAGGACCCAGATTTCGTCCAGCAGGGATGCGCATAGTCGGTACACACTAGACATGTGCCCGATATGCAGACATCGCTCCAGTGTGTACCCGGCTTTATAGTGGCAGCAGCAGACTGAACAATAAATGTGACAGCAAACAGGCGAATTAAACAGAAAAGACAGCAAGGGACAGATTTACTAAGGCGTGGGTCAAAGCTGCCGATCATCGGCGAATTTGAATGATGGAATGAACATGGTATCTGTTTCTATTGCCGTTTTAAAATCATCGGTCAAAGCAGCAGATTATCATCTGTTTTGACAAAACGTGCGTAGTAAATCTACTCCCAAAGTGTAGGGAAGCCGAAAAGGAGACTAGTAGCAAGAGGCAGAAGCATAGATTATACAACAAAAAGGCTTTAAGTAAAATATAGATGAGAAAGCTCTCTTAGAATGCTATGGGAGCTGGAAGCAAAAAAAAAAAAAAATCTAGGTTGATGAGGGGAGTGGGTCAGACCATAACAATGGAATGAAAATTGCAAAAAAAAATAAAAAATAAAATAATGGCACTCTACTAAAGCTAAGCTTTCAATCACTACTTCGTGAATAGGAGGTACATTCCTATAATAACCATATTATAAATTCATTTTAAATATTTCTAATAGACAAATACAGAGAGAACATAAATAAGCAAAAAAATAAATAAAAATAAATATCACAGGGAATTACGTTATCATCTAAGGTAATGAAGGACGTGAATGAGAAACCCTACATACACACACACATATATCTCCAAATAATAGGATTTATAAAGTTTGGCGACAAAAGATCTGCAATACCCTAAATTGTCGGACACACATTGAGGATTTACCTTTTCAGAAGAACCACCAACAATATCCACACAATTCTCAGATTTATCATTTACTTCACTGTTAGACTGCTTAGTGTCACTGATGTAACATGTAGCTGGAACACTGGCACCAAGGATTGCTTTCATATAATTTGTAGGTTGGGGAGCACTTTTGCTCGTTTCTGCCATTTTGCACTTCACAGTTGTAAGAAGACTATTTGTGAAAAATGCACTTTCACTGCTCTTACACGTTTGGAAGATTTCACGTACCAATTCTATATTATAGTCCTGTAATGACATATTATGCAGATTTTTTGGTGTGGTAGTCAAAGATCTTATTTAATCCTTTAATGGCAGACTATCAGAACTATAAAAAGTAAATATAAAACCCTAATGCACAGATAAGTAAAATCTTAACTATAAATGGATTATAACGTTTATTTAAAATATATTACATCAATATTGCATTTCAGACTACCGTCCTTTCTATTCTCGCTCTCTCTCTCTCTATAGATTACCTTAACTAAGAGAGAATCAATGGGAGGTCATAAACTTTTAAGAGTAGGGCTATTTTTACTTAATGATTTAGGGAGATATCCAATTAGTTCCAAAAAATGTTCGCCCTTAAAAAAAAACACTTATTTTTTGCAGATTTTTTTTTTACCGTGCTATCCAATTAAACTCTGTTTATTACGGGCGAAAATTTTCTGTTTTTCTCACGAAAATACATAGGATCATGTATTTTCTCTATAGCGGTCAGGAGGAAAACACCTTCCTATCTGGGATTTGGTTTCGCCTGCCTGAAGCAGGCGAAACAATATCCCTGATATAGTGTTCACTCTAGCTCCGGCGGCAGGCAGGGCGCCGGAGCTAGAGAGAGCAACCTTAAGGGCCCGAAAAGGGGGCGTGGTCACGAAAAGGGGGCGTGTCCATAAGACGCATCCTCTTTTCGTCAAACTTGGGGGCGTGCCCGGCGCTTACGGACATGCCGGGCAGCCCCCAAGCGCTGCAGAAAGGGAGAATAGATGCCGGACGCATGCGCACGGCGCCTATTCTCCGGCGGTGACCGGGACACCGCATGTTTCTACACCCGCGGGACACTGCGTGCCGCGGGTGAGAACGGCACCCGCAGGCTGTGAGGGCAGGGCGCTTTTTGCCCTCCTCCTGGAGGGCAGGGTGCTCTTTGCCCTCCAGAAGGAGGGCAGGGCGCCGCGCCACGCTAAAACAGACTAGCGGGAACGCTACTGATAAGTGCCGGCTTAGGGGCTAATTGGATAGCCCCGTGTGAGGTAACTAGCTGCGGCTACTTGGATAGCCCCCTTAGTCAATGATCTTTGAAAGCTGTGTGTACATGATGAAATATGCAGCAAGCCCAGCATATTGGTCTTTAAGCCACACTAGCGGGTGTGAATGGGGGAGAGGAGGTGGCAACAATGGCACCAAAGAATGCTACAGTTTCAATTTACTTGCATACAGTCATTGTGGTATTTATAACTGCTCCACAAGCACATTGGAGATTAAGATCAAGGAATGAGTGTTTGATATTTTAAATTTTCACTGGGGTGCAAAACTGAATGCTTATAAAACCTTAGAATAATATAAAAAAATAAATCTTTCCAATTACCATTGGTGTGATACAGTGGTGTATTTCTTCCATAAGAATTTTGGAAACCACAAACTAGCATTAAGTTATTAACTAGGCTACAAATAGGGTACCAGGTCGACTTGTCGACATTTAGAAGGTCGACAGTCAATGTCGACATGGTCATCAAGCAATATGTAGACATGCATTTATGTTGCCATAGTTAAACGGTCAACACGTCCAGAATGTCAACAATTAACAGGTCAACACCAAAATGTCAACATACTTTTTTTTTTTTTTGTTATTTTTAGGGTTAGGGTTTAGGCCAAAATGACAAAAAAAAAAAACAATGACCATGACAAGCTTCTGACTGTTTGCATTCAGAACCTGTCTACCTTCTGGTGTCTACGTTCAGAATGTCATACCACACCCTACCAATACTACTTAATTTTACAGACAAATTATCCAGTTTTTCAGGTTGTTGAACATATTGGTGCCCGTCGGCCAGTGTGTACCAACGATATGTCTGTGAACGATGTCGTTCACAGAGATATCGCACTGGCTGTGCTGCACAGCCGATGGACAGATACTGTATGTCTGTAGATATAACTGTCAATCGGCAAGTGTGTACGGGTGGTCTGCAGAATGCTCGTACACATGCAGCGGAAGCTGCGGGGAGGGGGGCTGCCTGGAAGATGATAGTCGTGCAGTGTATATGTACAACCATCATCTACAGATATATCTGCAGATCACTCGATAGGTGTGTGCCCACATTAACTGTGCATAATGTTTCTGAACTAATTGTGCAAAAAGGTGGTGGGGCCAGGTCAGCCCTACCTCCACGCCTGCGAGACATAGCTTAAATTTAAATGTTGGGCACAGTGCAGCTAATATACAAACTTTCATCTGCAAATGTATTGTGTGTAAACAAATAGATTAAAAACGCATTTTGATGGTTCAGTGAAGATTGCAGCATATCTGATGGCATAATGCTGCCACTATGTTTTCCCATTTGCAGGGACTGGAGCTCTGATGTTCCAACAAACAATACTACTACTCTTCTACATATAAGACTAGCACTCCAATCTGTCCCTCGTCTGTTCAGTAGAGAATCCTCGGTCCTAAATCAATTCTCTGCCTGCTATTTTGCAGCACTGATCTAAAGCGAGTAATAGGTAAAGGGGTCAACACGGTGAACAAAGAGGAAAGAGGTAGGGAGAGGGGGTACCAGGAAAGATCTGCAAATGCAGCAGCTACATACACTACCCAAAAGTAAAGATTTCCAGGTACTGATGAAGAAGCTTATTCTCCTACAATAGGAGCAGACAGTAATGCAGGTTACTGACAGTATGTAGAACCACTAGACAAATCTGTAAAACCCCTCGCCCAGTCAGAGTGGCACAGTAAGCACATCCAGTTACAGTTGGATGCACCCACTGTAAACCTTTGTAGGATATTAAAGCCACCTTACCTTTGTTGGTATGCTGTACTCAATGCTTAAATCTTCTGGACGATTCTTATTCTGAGTTTTCTCTAATTTATGCAATAAAGAATGCTCATGCACCTTTCCTTGGCTAGGTGTTTCAGATTTTTTCCCCACAAGGGGAACTGCACTGGTATTCTCAGTATCTGCAGCACAGAGCTCAATAGCATCAGACTCCACAATTTCATAAAACTCAAATGGGTCAAGAACAGTGTTGATGGAGACATATTTTGCAGGGTTGCTGTGCTCCACCACTTTCCGTGAACTGCAGTTCAGTTGCTTGTTAGGTTTGCTGTAGAACAGAGCTAACCACATGTGCAGGATGATTTTTACATCTTCCACCTTCTCCTTCAAGTGGTGGTTCCATTCTCTAAAATATAAAAGATGTAAAATAGGAATGTATCCCATAAAAGATAAATAAAATAATTTACGCTAATGTATTTGTGCAGTGTCAACGCATTGTAAAAGGTGCTCACCAAAGAGATCATATGGTAGCAAACATTGATCAACCAGCCCAATATCGCAGGTCCCAACATGCATCAGAACTGTGTCATTAATCAGGCATAAAATACTTTTAGAATATATAACGGCTGACAGACCGTGTGTTCAGTCACATTTTCCCCCACACTAACAGGCTGCAATGCAATTCAATGCAACTGGAAGTGATCCGGACGAAGGTCCCAAGATCTCATCTGACCTGGCTATCCACGTGCCAAGCCAAACTGGACAACAAACTAGTCGCTAGAAGATAAGCATGTGGGTTGCTAGCTTAAAATATCTCCATAAGCTCCTTTTTAGATTTGCATTATAGTACTAAACCACATTAGGATAATAACCAGTCAGTCAGACATTACTATATTTTAAGAATCCACTTAAAGAACTTGTTCACTTTTGGAGAACCCCACCTTCATTCATATAACCTGTACCCTATTATTCGAAGTTAGGGAGATGGCTTGCAAAGCAGACCACAGCTCGGGGGGGGTGGGGGGGGGGGGGGATTCAAGGTCTTCAGTTCTCCAGCTCTAATAACATGACTGAATATATTGTAATACTCTGACTTATGATACATCGCATTGTTATACAGCAGATCATGTAGTGTGTATGGCACGCTACATATCGGTACATAGTTTGCCGCATTGCACCGTCGTAAGGTGTGTACCCAGCTTAAGAAACAAATCTTTCCACACAATCACAGCTGTATATGCTGATTAACATTACAACTCAATCAACTTTTAGCTATATTATTTGTGAATGTTATTGGTAGCTCTTTTATAAAAAGGCAACTTGTTTTTTTTTTAGGTTTTGGGGCCAGTTCAATTACAGACGAGCTACCGCCAAGACGGTTTCTAGTGGCTTCACGCTTTGTGCCTGAGAGCCAATATCTGCTGCAGGCTATGGAGGTGCGAGCAGAATTAGCATTATGTAATTGTATGGTATCTAATAGTAGAAAAAACAAACTGGACGCAGAACACAAGATTTGAAGCCAATGTGTCATTTATCAGGAGTCATCCATTAAAACACTGTCATTTGCTTAAGAAGGATTTGCCTATAAATGTGCAACCACTGCCATTAGCGGTGGAAACTAGAGAACTCTACTTGGGCCTGCGGCTTTTCCATCAATAAGATATTGCTACACATACACAACACAAAAGGAACAGAATAAACTGACAGCATAATTCTGTTTCCAGGACAGTATCATGGTGTATTATCGGTTCCATAGATATAATACCTATCTTACTGTGAACTACTGAGGTCAAGGGTGCAATTCGTTCAACTTAAAAATAAATAATAACTTCAACACATAGAACATCTGCATAATAATAAATAAACAGATTAATATTCAATTAGATACTACTTACCCATGTAGTGCCCTGTTTATAGTTTTTTCTAATGGATCACTGGTAAACTTGCTGTCCAAATCAAAATCATACTTTGCATCCCATTTGAAATGAATAACAAATTTGTCCTCCAATTTTGACACGATTCGTGGGTTAACCACAGGCAGAGTCAACTTTTCATTAGCCACAAGCAAAATCTTCGCTGGTAGGGACGCTTTTACTGGCTTCTCAACCACCGCCTGAGCAGTGGGAGCTGTGACGGATGGCTCAGCTACGCTCTGAACAGCATGTTCATTGGTCTCCTTTGAGGTGTTATCTGAAATCTCCTCTAAAGGAAGCTGAGAATACGAATGCTCCAAACAAATTTTACTTGTGGCATTATTCCGTGCTTTCGCCTTTGCAGCTGCGACATTAAATTTTTGTGAGGTTTGTTTTTCATTGTTTTCCATACGTCGATGGGATGTAATGTTCCCTTGCTTGGCATCACTACCATTTTTAGGCTTATCCTTGTCACCATCCAATATTTGTTCAGGCTCCTTGGATGCAGAACTAGGAAGTACAGAGAGGCTGCAGTCCTTATGTGGATGTTCTAGAGAACTGGCATGGTCACCTGTATTGGCCATCTCCTTGGTCTCTGGTTCATCTTTATGTGCTACACACTCACCCTGTATATAGTTAAAGCTTTCGGAACAGAATGAGTTTAGAGCCAAGTCTGCCAGTAGATTTAGAGCATGTGATTCATACATGCTTATTCTCTTCTCAATCATACTGTCATCAGGAGCCGGGGTAAAAAGAGAGGATTTCTTAGCATCTAAACAAACATCTGTGTTAGATTTACTGAATCGGTTGATCTGCTCAGTGGCAACGTTCTTAACTTTTTCTAGCTTTTTAAACTGCCTTACAGTCTTTTCACGGTGTCTCTCAATTGGTCTTTTAAAGCTTTCGGATTTATTTTTGATCTCAAGCGACCTGTTTCTGTTGCCTGTAAAATGGACAGAAAAAGACAAATTGGAAACACAAAATATCTACCTTATAAATTTCAATCAAAAGCCTAAAGCAGTCTGGACCAATGCCGATAATTATGCGATGCATTTTTTTTCTGTTGAAAAGTCAATACTTTGCAATATATGATTTTTTTGGTCTTAATGACATGAAATTACATACATAGAAAATTGACACATACTCCTGCCGCCCGGAGCAGAAGTATGTGCATTTGGCAATTTAAGCCTTGGAAAGGCATCCTGTCCAGCAATTTAGAGCAATTGTGGAATGACAGACATACTGTATACCTTTATCCTTTATATTTTTCCCTAGCATTCGCACCATGGCTAGGGTGAGGTTGGACTGCTGCTTCTTTTGTGTCTTCATAAAGGTCTTGTTATATGCATTTGAACCATTAATTTGACTTCTATATTAAAGTTTTTTAAATACTACACTGAGTGGCCTAATGCCTTCTTGTTTGGGTGCTTTCTGGTGAAACGGCGTTGTAACAGGTCGAAGTTTAATTTGCTTTGATACGGAAAGTTTAAAGAAACCACAGATAAGCTTTCATTCCCGTTTAATGTAATGCATATTTGAAAAAACACATTTTTGTGGATACTAAATGAGTACACTATCAGCACCCTTTTGGTGTTTGCTTGTGTATATAGCCAGCATTAACTCTTTCAGCAATTTGTGCTGCAGTAGATCTTCTGTGGGATGGTGTACCCGTCTGGCTAGCCTTTGCTCGACATACTCATCAATGTGTCTTGGATGCCCATGACCTCTAATTTTGTTATCACAAATAATGTGTAACCAAACGATCTACAGCTGGGCTATAGTTAAGAAGGAGATCCAGTGTTCACAAATACGCGCTATAGCGCGTATTTTATCCGATATTGGGCACCGGGGACTCACTTTTTTAAAGAAGCCGGATCCCCGGGGATTCGCTCTGCTGTGGCCAATCCCTGACAGCTGGCTGCAGCACAGCGCGTCCCCCTGAGAAAGACACAACGCTGTCTGTTAGAGCAGCCAATAAGAGTCAGATAGACTCATTGGCTGCTGCTGTGGAAAGCCATGCTGGGATCAAGTGTCTGATGCCAGCATCAGCACAGCATCCGTGCCCGGCGCTGGGACAGTGTGTTTGTTCCCAGCGCCGGGTAAGCCACCGCTGCGGGTACCTGGTGAAGGGACCACCAGTGTTGGCGGTAAAGTGGTGGCGGGAGAAGCTTGGCTCTGGGCGCAAGCTGAGCGGAGCTCGCTGCCCGGAAGCCAAGCGGCGGCAGGTGTTTGGCACTGGCCGCAAGCCAAACATGGCTCGCGGTCCAGCAGCCGATAGGAGGCAGACGCGACGAGCCAATCGCGGCTCGCCGCGTCATAGCCCCGCCCACTCGCGGCATCTTGAATAAGAAGCAGCTGAGCGGGACACTTCAGTACCAGCGGCGGAGGGGAGGAGTGAAGACCTCCCGAAGACAAGACAAGAGCAGCGCGGCAACAGTTCCCGGCGGCCATGCAAGAGGCCAGAAGACGGCGCGATCAAGGAGGAAGAAAGGAAGAGGCGGCGCCGCTGGCCAGGACGGGCCAGCGGGAGAAGAATGAAGCTGAGGACCGAAGAGGACTGCGGGGGTGGAAAGAAAAAGAGCTAATAAAGCTCCCCGCCGCAGCCTCTTCCACTGTACGGATAGACGGCCTTGGGCCGGTTATTTAACCCCTCTCTAGACCACCAGGGTTGGCGGGCACTAGGCCCGTGGGATAAATTCAGGCAATAGGCCTGTGGGTATATAGGTGGGCACAAGGCCCGGGCTACATAGGGGGCATTAGGCCCAATTGAAGGTGAGAGTGACCGGGGCATTAGGCCCAGGTCACTAAAGGGCAAATAGGTGGGCCAATACTGGGGGCAATGCATAGGGGGTAAACTACTGGGGGGCAATGCATAGAGGGTAACCTACTGGGGGCACTGCATAGGGGGGGGGATTACTACTGGGGGCAATGCATAACAAGAGATATGGTAAGAACTTACCTTTGTTATCTCTGTTTCTACGAAGTCCATAGGGTCCACAGGGTTGACCTTGGGGTTATAGCTGGAACAGGATCCATGGGCACCACACAGTTAAGCTTTTAGCTCCCAGGATGCACTTGGGTCCTCCTCTATACCCCGCCCCCGAGCCACAGGCACCTCAGTTGGTAAGCAGCCTAGGCCGGAGGAGAATATGGAACAGAGAGAAGGAAGACTGGAACACACAAGAAACCATACTCACAGCAATAGGAGACGGAAAACCGGTGACCAGCCACACAGCCCATGTGAAGCCAGGTGCGTCAGGGCGGGCGCCCTGTGGACCCTATGGACTTCGTAGAAACAGAGATAACAAAGGTAAGTTCTTACCATATCTCTTGTTTTCTACTTCAGGGTCCATAGGGGGTCCACAGGGTTGACCTTGGGGATGTCCCAAAGCAGTTCAACTAAGGGCGGGAACGCTCCTGTGCTGAAAGGAGCACCCGGCGCCCAAAGGAAGCATCCTGAGAGGCGAAGGTGTCAAACGCATAGAACCTCAAAAACGTTTGAATAGAAGACCAAGTGGCCGCCTTACACAGCTGAACAGCAGAAGCGCCACGTCTAGCAGCCCAAGAGGGACCCACAGAACGAGTGGAATGAGCCTTAACAGAGGCTGGCACAGGTAAACCCTCTTGTGCATAAGCCTCACAAATAACGGAACGAAGCCAACGGGCTAACGTTTGTTTGTTGGCAGGCCAACCCCTCTTGTGAAAACCAAAGAGGATAAACAAGGAATCAGACTTCCTAACCGAAGCCGTCCGGTCTACATAAATTCTAAGCGCCCGGACCACATCTAAGGAAGTCTCACCAGCTGAAAGATCAGGGGACTGAAAAGCTGGCACAACAAGTTCCTGATTAATGTGGAACTTCGAGACCACTTTGGGCAAAAACTCAGGACGAGTGCGGAGCACCGCTCTGTCCTGGTGAAAAATCAGGAAAGGAGGGCGACAGGAAAGCGCCCCCAATTCAGACACCCTCCTGGCCAAAGCAATTGCCAGGAGAAAAACCGTCTTAAATGTCAGCCACTTGAGCTCCACCGCCTCAAGAGGCTCAAACGGAGGACCCTGCAGGACCCGTAGCACCACCGCCAAGTCCCAAGGAGCCACAGGAGGCACAAAGGGAGGCTGGATCCTGAGAACACCCTGGAAAAAGGTGTGAACGTCTGGTAGTATTGCAATCCGCCGTTGAAACCACACGGACAAGGCGGACACATGAACCTTCAGAGATGCAAGGCGTAAGCCGAGATCCAATCCTGACTGAAGAAATTCCAAGATCCTAGAAACTCGGAACACCTGAGGATCATAATGTCTGGACTCACACCACTGAAAGTAAGTGTGCCACACTCTGTGATAAATCCGTGCTGAAGCAGGCTTGCGTGCCCTGAGCATGGTACCAATAACCGAACTGGAGAAGCCCCGAGACCTCAAGACGGCTGTCTCAAGAGCCACGCCGTCAAAGACAGCCGACCCAGATCCGGGTAAAGGCAGGGCCCCTGAGACAACAGGTCCCGACGCTGAGGAAGAAGGTACGGAGCGTCGATGGAGAGACTCCTGAGATCGGAGTACCAAGGACGTCTGGGCCACGCCAGAGCTACCAGCACGAGCATGCCGCCGTCCTGCTTGAATTTCCGCAGAACCCGAGGAAGCAGGGATAGCGGAGGAAACAGATACGCCAGGTGAAACGTCCATTTCACCGACAGCGCGTCCACCAGACTTGCGCCTGCGTCTCTTGTCCTTGACCCGTAAACGGGCAACTTGTGATTGTGACGGGAGGCCATCAAGTCCAGCTCCGGCAGTCCCCACCTGTCCACGAGTAGCTGAAACACCTCTGGGTGAAGCGACCATTCCCCGGGATGCACGTCGTGACGGCTGAGGAAGTCCGCCTCCCAATTGAGGACTCCGGGGATGAAGACCGCCGAGATCGCCGGAATGTGACCCTCCGCCCAAGTCAGGATACGAGACACCTCCGACATCGCTGCCTGACTGCGAGTTCCGCCTTGGTGGTTGATATACGCCACCGTGGTGGCGTTGTCGGACTGCACCTGTACCGCCCTTCCGTGAAGAGCGGGGCCGGACGACTGCAGGGCCCTGTATACTGCCCGCAGTTCCAGGATGTTGATGGGGAGAAGTGCTTCTTCCGCTGACCAACGACCCTGAAGCGACAAAGAGCCGGTCACTGCCCCCCAACCCCGGAGACTGGCATCCGTCGTCAGCAGGACCCAGTCCGGGATCCAAAATGGGCGCCCCTCGACCAGATGAGCTGTCTGAAGCCACCAAGCCAAAGATTGCCGAACGTCCGGAGACAACACCAGCACCTGAGAGCGGATCCGGTGAGGTAACCCGTTCCATTCTGATAGAATCAGCCCCTGCAGGGGCCGGGAATGGAACTGGGCAAATTCCACCATGTCGAATGTCGACACCATGGACCCCAGAACTCTCATAGCCGAATGGACCGACAGGCGGCAACGGCTCAGGCAACTGTGTATCCGCAGCTGTAGGGAGGCGACCTTCTCCGGAGTCAGGAAGATCCTTTGCTGACGCGAATCCAGCAGGGCTCCCAAATGAACCATCCGCTGTGATGGAATCAGGGAGGACTTTTTCCAATTTATCAACCACCCGTGTGCTTGCAGGCAAGCGATCGGCAGGTGGAGATGTTGAAGCAGTACCTCCGGGGAGCTCGCCAGCAACAGGAGGTCGTCCAGATACGGCAGCAGCCGTACATTCTGGTTCCGAAGATGTGCGGCCATGACCGCCATAATCTTCGTGAACACCCTCGGTGCCGTGGAGAGACCAAAGGGTAGCGCCCGGAACTGATAGTGGTGTTGAAGGATAGCGAACCTCAGATACCGCTGGTGTGAAGATGCTATCGGAACATGGAGGTAGGCGGCCTGGATGTCCAGAGACACCATGTAATCCCCCGGTTCCATCGCCAGAAAGATGGAACGTAACGTTTCCATCCTGAACTTGGGAACTCTGAGGAATTTGTTCAGAGACTTCAAGTTGAGGATAGGGCGATGAGAACCATTGGGTTTCTGCACCAGAAACAGAGACGAATAATACCCCGTCCCTCGTTGTGATAGAGGAACGGGAACAATGACCCCTGCTTTCAGCAAGGACTCTATAGCCTCCTGAACCTGTAACGCCTTGGTCTTGTCCTGAGAAGGAATTGTGGGGTGGTCTGTGCCGAAAAGACAGGGCGTACCCCTGGGAGACCACTTCTCGAACCCAGGCATCCGTGGTGGTATTGTGCCAGCACTGGGCAAATAGAAGAAGTCGGCCTCCCACTCTGAGGTCCCCCAGAGGGAGGCCCGTCCCATCAGGCCGCAGGTTTATCTTCCTGCTTGGAAGAAGGGCGCCGAGCACTCCAGGCTTGCTTCTTGGGTTTAGAGGCCGTCTTACTCGCAGACTGTCTCGGGAAGGACTGACCTTTCGCCTTACCCTGAACCCGAAAGGAACGAAAAGCCGAACTCCGAACCTTAGCAGGCAGTGCCGCCGAAGGGAGGAAGGCCGACTTGGATTTAGCCAGCGTGTCCACTATTTTGTCCAAGTCCGGACCAAATAGTAATTCCCCATTGAAAGGTAAGGCCTCCAGACCCTTCTTTGAATCAGAGTCCGCTCTCCAGGACCGCAACCACAAGGATCGGCGGCCAGACACCGCTGCAGCCGATACCCGCGAGGTCAGCAGACTAGCATCTAAAGAAGCTTCACCAATGTAAGAAGCAGCGTCCCTCATTTGTCCCAACAACGCCCGCTGGACATCCGGAGCATCGTCCGGGAAGGTATCTTCCAATGCATTGGCCCACCCCTCAATGGCCTTGGCCACCCAGGAGATGGCCATGGACGGTCGGGCCACCGCCCCGGAGAGGGAGTAAATAGACTTTAAGCAAGTCTCAACTTTCCTGTCCGTGGGATCCTTCAGCGAGGATATCGACGGTAATGGTAAGGTGGCGCCCCGAGTTAAACGGGTGACATGGGAATCCACCGCCGGTGGAGTTTCCCATTTTTTACAATGTGCCTCAGGGAAGGGGTAATTAGAAGCCAACCGCTTCTGAGGAAGGAATCTCTTACTGGGCGCCTGCCAAGCTACCGCCATATGATCCGTCAACTGATCCGACAGGGGAAACACCGCAGAAGCCACCTTAGTTTTTTTGAAACTATTAAACTTCGACTTAGGAACCGATGCCTCATCCTCTATAAGAATAGCTCGCACCGCCCTAACTAGTGCTCGCACATTAATGGACGACTTGGTATCCACTTCCTGGACCGAGGCGTCCGAGTCAGTGTCATCAGGGACCTCCCCATCATCTGAGGAACCCTCTGAGTCCGATACCTGAGCAGCCCGTGTCATGAGTGGGCGTTTTGAAATCCTAGAAGGCATGTCAGTCTGCAACATTGACTGAAAAGCTGAGGAAGCGGCCGCCAAATTTTGCACGGAGTTGGAGAGCACATCCACCCAGGGTGGAGGAGTCACCATAGGGGCCTGAAAAGGTACCACAGGCTGCTGCGGCACAGGGGAAGCCTGTATATACATAGGCAACCCCGCATAGGGACCCACCGACTGAGACCCAGGAGGACTCCGCAATAACTGCGGGACACCCGGGGAATGGGGGATGGTCGGCTGGGACAACGACCTAGTAGGGAGAGCAGTCGGGACCGACAGACGGTCCGCAATAGACACCAGCACTTGAGAAAACATCGCCCACGGTGGTTCCTGCGCCAGAGAAGGTCTGGATGGGCCAGGAGCCACCTGGCATCGACTACACAGGCCATCCTGTGACAAATCCTCCCTATCTACTCCTGCAGAACAGCGTCCGCAGGAGGCCAACACCGGAGCCACTGAGCGCTCAACCTCCTCGTCTGACATGACAGAATATATTATATATCTGGCACCAGGGTAGAAGTAAAACGCACTCACCGGTGTGCTGAACAACAGCCCACAATATGGCACTGAGTAGCACACAACTGTATGTGACGGACCTCACAAATACGTGATCTATATAAGTGAGGTCAGTAGAAACGCCCCTCCCCCACACACCTGTAGGGCTTGTAGGAGAAGTAAAGGGATAGGTATAAGCTGACAGTAAGTAGAAAATAAGCACAGACAGGCAGCACTAGCAAAAGTCACATACCATGCAGGAAGATATACTCACTGCACCTTTACACTACAATCAACCTGCCCAGATTCAGTGTCTGGGAGGGCTATAGTGCTCTGTACGCTGTCCTTAATCAGGGGAGAGGTACACAGGGGGACCGGTCCGCGTGCTCCCTGAGATCTGCGCTGCCACTGGGAAAATGGCCGCTGGAGACCTCAGAGGAGGAGTGGCCGTGTAACTGCAGCTCAGCGACGCCAGACTGCGTGCTGAAAGGCGCGCTGAGCTGAGGGGAGGAGCCGCTGACAGGGAAGGCTTCCTCCCCTGGCTGGCCATAACCCCAGGGATGCTGGCTTCCCGCTTGCCCCTTTATCCCTGGTGGTCTAGTGGTCCCACGGGTTATGGGGGGGGCCCGCCGCCACTGCCAGCAGCCTCCGGTCTGTCCCCAGGACCGGAGGCTAAAGGACTGCATTTAAGGCATTCCGCGCGCCGCCGCTAGCCAGCGACGCGCGGCTTACCTGAATCCCCGGCGACTCCGGCAGCAGTCCTGGGAGGTAGACAGTACGGACTCTGCCCTCCCGCCGCGATCCCCAGATCAGTACTGGCGTCGCGGCGCCAGTCGGGGATCAGAGCGGCAGCGTGGGCGTCTGTACAGACAGCCCTTCGCTGCCGTCTGTAGTAAAAAGAGATTAAAATAAATAAAATCTAACTTAAAATAAAAAGCTTCTGGGGGCTGCTCCTGCAGCCCCCCTGCGCGGTGACCGACTCCGGCCGGGCACCAGCTTACACTGAGGTGCCTGTGGCTCGGGGGCGGGGTATAGAGGAGGACCCAAGTGCATCCTGGGAGCTAAAAGCTTAACTGTGTGGTGCCCATGGATCCTGTTCCAGCTATAATCCCAAGGTCAACCCTGTGGACCCCCTATGGACCCTGAAGTAGAAAGGGGAATTACTACTGGGGGCAATGCATAGGGGAATTACTACTGGGGACAATGCACAGGGGGACTACTGGAGCAATGCATAGGTGGTCAACTACTGGGGGCAATGCATGTGGGGGGGGACTGGACTACTACTGAGGGCAATGCATGGGGGGGCTACTACTGAGGACAATGCATAGGGGGACTAAAGGGCATTAATGTGCAGCATAACGTGTAAAGGCCGGGCATGACTGTGTGGCACATTTGTAAGGGCTATTACTGCATGGCATACTGTGTAAAGACCGGGTTTTAATGCGCGGCATAATGTTTAAAAACCGGGCATGGCTGCGTGGCAAAATGTGTAAAGTCCAGGCACTGCTGTGTGGCATAATGTATAAAGGGCATTAATGTGCGGCATCATTTGTAAGGGGTTAGGGGGGTCTGAGGGGCATATGGGGAGCTCTAAAGCATAAATTATGATGGGACCCAGAAATGGTCAGGTAGGACCCCATTTTTTATTTTTTTTAAAGTGGAGGGTCCCTGGGACCCACATATTTTGTCACTCACCGCGATCACTGAGATCTATATGGAAATAGGGTTTAGTGGCAGTTAAACCACTTAGCTGCGTCCGTTAATGTAGGAGCTGCAGTCTCCTAGGTTGCACGTGTCCAAGAAGATAAATTCTTGGGAAGGGGGGGGGGGGGGGGGGGGAGATGGCATTCTAGACGTGTAATCGCTCAAAAAGGAAGAGAAACAATTTGGGAGCAGTTCCCCTAAAGCTAGCTCAGATTGAAAAATCAATGACAGAAGCTGGCATCCCGATGTCTCCATTCCCAGCCTAGCGCGAGGTTTGATTAAGTGAACTGCCCACACCGCTGGCCTCCAGGAATCTGCCATAGATATTTTAAAACACTCCCCCCCTCCCCCCTCCCTACATCACCAGTGCTAGTAAACCAATGCAGCTTTATTAAATTAAGTGGTAGGGTAACAGCTAACACCATTACCTCCGATGCATAGTCCTGACTCCCTGGTGCCAGATTGTAAGTTGGGGATCTAAGGTAAATAACCACCTGTAACAGTAGTGGCCAAGTCACACTAGAAGCATACTGATGGTGTTGAAAAATAACCCGTTGCAGTTTCTTAATGGCCCGTCCCAGGCATCCACACACTATTATAAGATGATGCCATTGATTACCATATAGAATTGAACATTATAAAATACAGAAAATGCAGCTAAAAAAAAAAAAAAAAAAAAAAAAAAAAAAAGGGTGCTCGGCTACATTGAACACTTATTAAAAGCTCATATGTAGGAGGGGATGTAGTTATCAGACCTGCAGGCGGCATGCCGCCAATCTGAATCCCGACAGGGGAAGCCCGACACGGGACTTAAGATAGGCGTCGAAATACAGACTCCTTTCTTAATCCTAACCCCGGAATCCAGAAGGATGGCAGCCCGAACGATGCAAGTCTGTGGAGCCCTTAAGTGTTAGCCGTGGGGAGAGTGTTTGGTTTAGGCAGCATAGCTGAGTTAGGTTTTTTTAAGGGGGGGGAAGACTTTGGTTTAGGCTACAAAAGGGCAGGTTAGGATTGGGGGAGAGGGTAAGTATACTTGCCCTCACCCCTGTCGATGCCTCTGTCGGTATATTGACAGGAGGCAACCCGACAGCCGGTATTACATACAGATTCCTGTAGAACAGCCAATTGGGGTATAGAGGAGTTAAAGCGGTTATTTTAAAAGTGCTCAGGCTCCTCTCACCATTCTCTATACCCAGTCCTCCATGGAAAGGAGAAAAGGCTGTTGTTATTTTATTTACTTATCGCTAAATCCAATTCAATGGTGTTGCGTGTCACGGGCAACAGGTTATGTATCCGTCTCTCAGAGAAAAAGTACAACCGATAATAACCTTCCTACTCTGTTTACCAGTAGTAAAACACAGACACAAAATAAACCAAAGAAGACACAAAACACAACTAAAACGCAGAGTGGAACGGCTGGATTTGTGACCCCTATATAGCATTTATGCTCATACGCTGTTGGTACAAGAAAAAAATTTGGAATGTTTTATTTCAGGAGCAATGCTGGCACTTTAGCCTTTGTAAAACAATGAGTGAAACGACTTGCCCTTAAGAGAATTTTCCTCAGAGTATCCTGCAAAGATGTGAGGTAGCAGCTATACATTTCGCCAAGAAGGATAAGCGGCTTTTGTTAAGCGCGAATGAAGTTGTGACGGTGATAGTCCAAATACAATTGATATCAATTTGGTCTGGTAGTGGCTGGCTTGGCCATGTAGTAAGCAGTAGTAATTGTTGCTGGCAAGTGAAACTTCCATAAAGCGTAGGGGAATGGGTTGACCGTAAAAAATTATTTCTCAGCGTTTTAAAAAGATTATACTATACTTCACACAGTAACTAATTATGCAGGCACTAGAGGTCTTCTAGGTTTTCTGGAATTTATAACAGAATTGCAGAAATACACTTTATAGTTAATTCGATTTATGTGTTTTTTTTAACATTAATTAGATTTCCCTACAGTGCCTCTGATATGCCCCTCTTCACTTTTACCTGGTTCAGAGGCTTTCCGTTTGGGAGGTCTGTCCGGCACACGAAAAGACTCTTCAGGTGCTAATATTTTTCTTGGTTTTCTTTTCACAACTTTACTCGTAGGAGTTGTTGCTCTTAGCTCTTCTTTTCTTTTGCTTAAAACTATTTTCTGCGATGTTTTGATTTTCTCATCTTGCACAAACTCTGCCGTCAGAATTTCAGCTCCTGTCAATGCAAGATAAAACGTATTTACTAAAGATTAAAGACGTGGTAGTAACTTCGGCTGTGTGCACACTTGGAGATCTATTGCTTGTTCTATCGACAAGCGATATATCGAGAGTGCATTGGCGGGTGTGTGCATCCGATATGCCTGTGATGGACACTGTTTACAGACACATCAGGTCGGTCCTGCAACACAGACGACGAAAGATATAAGGTGCATCTGGCTGTGTGTATGGGCTATCAATTGATTGTCTGTACACTGGCTGCAGGGTCCCACCAACACTTACATCTCAACTGGGCGGGCAAATTTAAATTCCAGGAGGATTTGGAGCGAATGGAAAGTTATATGAAAGCAGAGTGGTGTGGAGAGCAGATTATATATAAACATACATGGCTAAAAATGCTATAGGCATCTCAGGCCAATAACTCATTTGTAGTGTGAGGGAACATAACCACTCGTCAGTTCCTCCAGTCACCAGGTAAGTGAATAAGTTATGAGCTTTGCGCAAGTAGGCTCCAGAGCATGTAACCTAGATGAGCTTGGTGTCACTGCAACAAGACCTGGGCCACACCATTTAAAAAGTACAAATGGTAGAAAAACTGACTAGAAAGAGAAATAAATCCCATAATATTACAAACCTCTTTTTTTCCTCTGTGGATATGGATCGATGGCAAGCTTCACAGTAGTTTTGCTTGAAGAGCCAACTTGTTTCTGATCTACAGAGAGTAGCCTTCGCCTCTTGTTTAAAGTCTGGTTCTCACCGGTTTCAGTAGAAGATGGAGCAGCTTGGTGTGCACGTTTTCTTTTGCCTCTCCTTCCTCTTCTTTTTCCACCTTTCTTCAGTCTGCGTTTATGTGAACTCTTTTCTAAGCTCTGTGAAGCATTATTTCCATGTGGGCTTTCACTGGTAGCCTTCGCTTCTATTGCCACGGGCCGCTTCGATTCTGAGGCTGCAGGATCATGCCCTACTAAATTGCCTCCAATTTTTGTACACTTGTCACTGTTACTAGTGGTTGCGGTCTCCGATAAAAGGGTGGACACTTTTATTAGTGGAACACTAAAATTTCCAGGTGATGAAAAGTAAAGCTGCAGACGAGCAAAGGCCAATTGTCCACACTTTTCAGGAACGTAATTTTCCTCACTATTAAATAGACATGGGCTGCCACTTTGCTCTGCTATCACCTCGGAGGGACTTTCACTCTCCCGTTGGAGAAATGCGTATTTTCTGAAAAAACGTTCCATCAAAGTATCGGGATAAATATTTTTGTTTTTGCGCATCTGGCTTGTTTCCATAATGGCATATTGAAGGCCTGGCAGTAGAGTAGATATTTTTAAAGAAATGTCATCTCTGATGAATTTACATTCTTCTCTCTCTATATGTACAAAACAAGTGGAATAAAAAAAAAAATGTACTTTGTCAATTAGTTGTAATGCATTTTTATTTTAGTTTTATGAGGCATATATTTGAATAAAGCATTTTGAGTTATTTTACTTGATTACATCAGCTGTTAACTTTTTGCCTTCATCTCTGCAATTTCAATAATAAGTGCTCTTGCTTTTTTTTATTTTAGACAAAAAAATTTCATATCAAGGTACCCAAGTTATTCACTAGTTTAGAGTTTCTCATGTGACCTCCTTGAAACTATGCAAGTTGAGATCATAAAATGAGAGTTATGGTAATAACTTACCTTTGTTAACTCTCTTTCTTCGAAGCCCATAGGGTCCACAGGGAGACCTTGGGGTATAGGTTGGGGAACCAAATCCGGGCACCACCCAGCTAAAGCTCTCAGCTTCCAGGATGCACTGGGTCCACTCTCCCCGTAACCCTGCCCCCCGAGCCACCTCAGTTTGTAAGTAGCCAAAGGCCGGAGGAGGAAAGAGAGAACAAAAGACTGGAGCACTCACAGAGAAGGAGACTGGAAACCGGTGACCAGTAACATAGCCCATATGAAGCCAAGTGCGTCAGGGCGGGTGCCCTGTGGACTTCGAAGAAAGAGTTAACAAAAGGTAAGTTCTTACCATAACTCATTTTCTTCTTCAGGGTCCATAGGCTCCACAGGGATACATTGGGACTGTCCCAAAGCAGTCCTTTTAAGGGTGGGGATGCTCCTGCGCTGAGAAGAGAATTCGGCGCCCAAAGGAAGAATCCTGAGAGGCAAAGGTATCTAATGCATAGAACCTTAGAAAGGTCTGGATGGAAGACCACGTGGCCACCTTGCAAGACTGAACAGTCGAGGCGCCACGACAAACCACCCACAAGGGGCCCACAAACTGAGTAGAATAAGCATTAACAGAAGTCGGAACAGGAAGGCCTTCCTGTGTGTAGGCCCCTGAGATAGTCATACGAAGCCATCTAGCCAATGTTTGTCTATTGGCAGGCCATCTTTTCTTGTGAAAACCATAGAGCACAAATAAGGAGTCAGATTTCCGTAAGGAACTGGTACGGTCCACGTAAATGCTGAGAGCACGGACCACAGTCAAAGAGGCCTCACCTGCTGAGAGGGCAGGTGACTGAAAGGCCGGTACAATAAGTTCCTGAATAAAAAAGGAATTCAGAAACCACCTTAGGAAGAAACACAGGGCGACTGCGACTCACAGCCCTGTCTTGGTGAAATATGCAGAAGAGGGAGCCACAGGAAAGCGCCCCCATTCTGATACTCTCCTGGCAGATGCAAATGCCATAAGAAAGAGTCTAAGTAAGGTCTACCGAAACTAGTGGTTCAAACAGAGGCCCCTGGAGGACCCAAATAACTACTGACAAATCCCAAGGAGCCCCAAGGGGGGACAAAGGGAGATGGAAACTAGAGAACACCCTTAGGGAAGGTCTGGATACCCGGGAGTGGAGCAGTTCTACGCCGGAACCATACTGACAATGCCGAGACCTGCACTTTCGGGGAAGCCAGGTGGAAGGCTAGACCCAATCCAGCCAGAAGGAATGGCAGGACTCTGGAAATCCTAAACACTTGAGGATCGTAGCTACTGGTAAGACACCTTAGAAATATAAATGCCACACTCTGTGGCAGATCCCAGCAGAAGCTGGCTTATGCGCTCTAAGCATCCTGATGATGACAGAGCCAGAGAATCCTTTGGACCTTAGTAGAGACGCAGTCAAAGACAGACGATCCAGGTCCGGGGAAAGGCAAGGACACTGAGACAACAGGTCCTGACGTTGAGGTAGCATGAACGGAGTGTCGATGGAGAGACTCCGAAAAACTAAGCATCAGTTACGTCTGGGTCAAGCTGGAGCCACCAGCAGGACAGTACAGCTACGCAAATTGGAAGGCACACTTCACTGACAATGAGTCTCTGAAGGCCGCTTCGGTACCTCTAGACCTGGACCCGTACACCGGCAGTTTGTGATTGTGTCGGGAGGCCATGAGGCCATCTGGGAGGCCCCATCTGGTCACTAGGAGTTGAAACACCTTTTGGTGAAAAAAACAGTCCCCGAGATGCACATCATGACGGCTGATGAAGTCCGCTTCCCAAATGAGAACTCCCGTAATGAACACTGCAGAGGATGGCCGGGAGGTGACCCTCGGCCCATGCCAGAATGTGTGACACTTCTGTCATTGCTGCCCGACTTTGAGTGCCTCCATGATGTAAGCCACTGTCGTGACGTTGTCGGGACTGAACATGTACAGGTTAGGCCAGTGTGAGGGCCGCAAATAAAAGTATGGTGGTCGCTCACATCAGCTTAATGATATAGCACAGGTGCTTGTAAAGGGCGGGGTTTACACTGAACCACAGAAAAAACGGATATTCCCTCCAGCACACTGCAGCAATATCAACAAAAATACTTGAATCCTACATGATAATAGAAATTCAGAGGTATTAGTAGCATACATTTGCAAATATATGATTAAGCGCCGGGCCAACGTCAAGGCTCGTCTATACCGGCGTCCCTAATATTAAGGAGTTCACATCTGAGGCACAAGGCACCACAAAATAATCCAGCCAAGGATCATCCCCAGGGCATCACACGAAAAAGGGAAATAGGTGATAGTGAAGTGTAAAATATAGATGTGTAAAGATAAATCAATAAGTGTTAATATAATGAGAAAGAATTAAAATTACAAAAATAATGAACAAACAAACAGAAAGGTGATGAAAAAGTATCTATGCGAATTAAGTGGTGATGCCATGAAAAAGGCCCAGCCAGAGCAACTCCGGGGGCCCCACGCCCAAACACTCACCACAAAATAATTATTGCTACCCAAGACTGGCATCCAATGTTGCTCCTCCAACATAGTAAACTGCATCTTGCATGTGAGCAACAAAAGACATCTGATCCCCAGAAGCTTCTGAGGGAATAAGTCTTCAAATGCATCAGCCCAGCTCTCTATAGCGTTAGCCAACCATGCAATAGCCATGGTTGGCCGGGCAACAGCCCCTGAAAGAGAGTACATTGATTTCAGGTTAGCGTCCACCTTCCTATCCTTAGAATCCTTCAGGGAAGGGATGGGAGGCGTAGTAGCGCTCTTTATCAAACGAGTAACATGAGAATCCACCGCAGGATGCGATTCCTATTACTTGCAATGACCCTCAGGGAATGGGTAACATGAGGCCAAACGTTTTTGTGATACCTCTAATCTGGCGATTGCCAGACCTCCGCCATGTGATCCACCCGCTGGTCAGACAGGGGGAAAACAGCCGAAGACACTTTAACTTGCTTAAACTGAGGGTAATTTGATTTAGGTGCAGGTTCGACATCCTCTATAACTAAGATGGACCTGACCGTCAGCACCAAACAGGGATATCAATACTTGATTTGGGCTCCATCTCATGATGAAAGGAATAGGAGTCAGACACATCATCCATCTCTCCCTTGTCTGACGATCTGTGTTAACCCCCAGGACACCGGCTTCCCATGCCGATATTGCTCCTGGTGGTCTAGTGGAAGCGCAGGGTAAGTGGGGCATGCGTCCACCTCAGCGCCTATGGTCTGTCCCGAGACCGGAGGCAAATGACTGCTCACACGTAGGTCACCGCAAGCGGCTACCCTCCTTACCTTGTCCCCGTAAATCCGGCCGCAGTCTGGGAAGTCCACGGGACCAGGCTACCATGGACCCCTGGGTCCCGCCAAGATCCCCAGATCAGTACTGGCGTCGCTGCGCCGGAACGGCAGCACAGACGTCCAATGGACAGTCTGTTGCTGTGCGCTCTGGAGATCGTAAAACAATCAGAAATCATAAAAATAAAATAACTTTAAATAGCTTTAGGTGACAGTTGTAGGTGCGATAACAGTGACCCGACTCCGGCCGGGCATCAACTCAAACTGAGGTGCCTCTGGCTCGGGGGGGGGAGGGGGGGTTATCGGGAGAGTGGACCCAGTGCATCCTGGGAGCTGTGCACTTTAGCTGCGTGGTGCCCGGATTTAGTTCCCCAACCTATACCCCAAGGTCTCCCTGTGGAGCCTATTGGCCCTGAAGAAGAAACTCTTTTCCTAATGTTATTGAACTCAAGAACATTCTAACATTTATCATTGAATAGTTAATTTCCTTAGAGACCCAATACAAAGCCAATCCCTGTACAGCCAATACATAAACTAATGGTGCAATCACGTGAAGAGCCAGATTTAGAGTAGAACATTATACCTCAGTACCACCTGGGTTCTAGTCACCTGGACAGTTTCCCTCAAATACTGCCTGATGTGTTCATACCAATTTAATACAGAGATTCTACCTCAGTACATATACGTTACTTACTGGTATCCCACTTAATGCTATGTAGGGACTACAGCCGTTGTTTTCATGTTGGACAAGAAGAAGCGCCTGGCAAAATATATTGCCATCTGTTCTGAATAACAGATCTGCAGCCATAGAGAAACTCTACACTAATGTGACGTGGACTGGTCAGGAAACCTAGCTTAAAACTTGCCATGGGATGTAAAAGTGGAACACTGAAATATAAAGGGCACAATGACAACACTTGCCTTCCACTAACATTATTTCAGTGGTGTATGTGCCATTGCTAAGCGTACAAATCTGCTCCACTAATTCAAATTCAGCCCGGCATGTGAGTTGGGTTGGGTACAGAATGCTGGCTCTCTGGATCCCGGCGGTCAGAATCCTGACTCCGGCATCCCAACAGGGTTAAGATACTGACACTTGCCGGTCAGTATCCTAACCCGCCCCCTCTCCCTACCCTTAACCCTCCCTCCTTGGTGCCTAAAACTAACCTTCCCCCCTAGTGCCTAAACCTAACCTCCCCCTCCCCGCATCCTAAACCTATCCCTCCTCCCTTAGTGCCTAACCCCTCCCCCTAACCCCAGTACTTATCGTCGGGATGCCGGCGGTCGGGATTCTCACAGGTGTCGGGATTCTGGCGCCGGCATCCCGACTGTTCAGATTTTGACCGGATCCCTGTGAGTTCACATGACCAATACATAAGCTTTTATACGGACTTATTAAAACATGTTACAAAACAGTCATTTCTAAATTAATAATGCAAATATTAGTTACCTCTTTCAGCCAACAACTTTGTATGAGGAAATAACAGCAAGGCATTCAGTTGGGATGAATCTCTGGCACTGGCCCCTACATAGAAAAGCAAAATGTGTGAGTGGGTATGTTTTTATTTTTAACAAAATTATGAAAATATTATTCATTATATATGGTTCCCCATGAGAGAAATTACCTTTGTTGCTCTTAAGTGCAGTAGAGGCCACCAAAATAAGGAACCCTTGGTCATTCAATACTTTGATTCCAGCCTAAAACATGATAACAATAATAAATGACTGGGAAAGAGAAGATGTTATACCTGACTACATACAATAACTACCCACAATGAGAGTGGGCAACTCTGCTTAGTGCTATAGGAGTGATACATTTAGACAGATCATCGTACAACTGGTCTAAAAAGTGTTTGCAGGTCTGAAAAGCAAAGTGAACACTTTCAAATCAAACAAAAGGTTCAACAGTTAGCAAGTTGCAATGATGGCCACGGTAGTTAAGGGGCACATCCACTAGACGATCAACTCCCTTGTCCAATCGCTAAACTATTTTCCCTTGATTTTTTTCCCTTGAAATTTTATCTTTCAGTCTGAACGATTTGCAAACTATCTTTAATAGATCAAGTGAAATGGACCTGCATGTTCAGTTGACTGACGAGACGATCAAACGACCAGCGGGAGCGCGCATCGTTGATTGTTAACGACCAAACACTTGCAAGATTTATAAACGATAACGACGTCGTTATCGTTCAATCGCCTGCTAAAATCGTGTAGTGGATGCCCCCCTTTACACTGTAATGCACAATATCAGATTGTATTGTAGAGTCTATGTACTTGCGAGTGCGGTGAGTGTGTGGTGCAGTACAATAAACTACATCCACATATTCTATAACTGGCATTGGCTTCTCTAGCATGTCACATTTTCTGTCTATTAGAAGAGGCAATATTTATTATTATTAACAAAAGGGGCAGTTCAAAACACATTTTGGGTGTCAGGGTGCCATTATGCCAACTAAAAGATAGGTGTGAATAAAGCCCTATAACCAGATACTTTCATTGTTATATTGATAGATTTGTGCTAAGGTTCGCGCTACAGGGGTAGATGTAGCACCTTTAGCTACTATACACAGGGAAGATATCCCAACCTTCCAAAAGATAAATCTTACAGAGGATAGGGGTGTAGTGTAAGCGCTTTAAGATCCTGTTCTATCACTCAAGGTTGTGATTAAACTAGTGGTGGGCAATGCATGCAATAAACATAATTCTCTCGTAATGTTAAGATATCTGTGTTGTGTCGATATAGTCCTGGTGTGAACCACCTAAAGTAGTCTGTAGGGTGGGTGTTCTTACAACAAAGTCAATCACCGGTTTGCAAAAACTCTAGGCAGTTAATTTAAACTTTGTCTCAATATAGAAAGTAATGATGAATGGTGTTCAACAGTCACTGGTATGTTGTATGACAATGTAAATAATCCTCCCTTCTCTACCTGGTATCTGCGTGTCGGTGTGTTGCCACTTCACCTCAAAGTTCACACAAAAAAAACAGGAAAATATGAGATATGGTAAAGAACTTACCCTTGTTATCTCTATTTCTACGAAGTCCATAGGGTTCCACAGGATACCGTGGGGTATAGGTGTGACGTCAGTCGCAGGGCACCAAAGAGTTAAGCTTTCAGCCTCCCAGGATGCACTAGGTCCCCCTCCTATACCCCGCCCCCGGGCCAAGGCACCTCAGTTAGTTATCAAGCCATAGGCCGGAGGAGGAGAAGGAAGAGAGAGAAAAAAGATCTGGACACATACAAGAATCACATTCTCACCAGAGGGAGACAGAAAACCGGTGACCAGAGCAAAGCCCATCTGCAGCACAGGTGCGACAGGGCGGGAGTCCTGTGGAACCCTATGGACTTCGTAGAAATAGAGATAACAAGGGTAAGTTCTTACCATATCTCATATTTTCTACTTCAGGGTCCATAGGGTATCCACAGGATACCTTGGGGATGTCCCAAAGCAGTATCCTTTAAGGGTGGGGACGCTCCTGTGCAGAAAGGAGAATCCGCCGCCCGAAGGAAGCATCCTGAGAGGCGAAGGTGTCAAACCTGTAATACCTCACGAAGGTATGGACATAAGACCACGTAGCAGCCTTGCAGATCTGAACTGCCGAGGCACCACGTCGAGCTGCCCACGAAGGACCCACAGACCTAGTGGAATGAGCCTTCAGAGAAGGAGGGACCGGTAGGCCTTCATGAAGATAAGCTTCAGAAATAGCCATACGGATCCAGGCTGCCAAAGTTTGCTTTGAAGCTGGCCAACCCTTTTTACAGAAGCCATAGAGGACACCAAAGCGTCCGACTTCCTAAACGAAGAAGTGCGGTCAACATAAGTCCTTAAGGCCCGCACAACATCCAAAGAGGCATCACCCACGGAAAGACCCGGTGAGTTAAAGGCCGGAACAACTATTTCCTCGTTAACATGAAACTGGGAAACAACTTTGGGAAGAAACTCGGGCCGAGTGCGGAGCACTGCCCTGTTCCCATGAAAAATCAAGAAAGGGAGTCTACAAGAAAGAGCCCCTAACTCAGAAACACGTCTGGCCGAAGCAACGGCCAGAAGGAAAACAGTCTTAGCTGTTAGCCATTTAATATCCACTGAGCCCAGTGGTTCAAACGGCGGTCCTTGGAGAGCCCTCAGGACCACAGCCAAATCCCAAGGCGCCACAAGTGGAACAAAGGGCGGCTGAATACGGAGAACACCTTGCATAAAGGTGCGCACATCCGGGATTGTAGCAATCCTACGGTGAAACCAGACAGATAGGGCCGAAACCTGTACCTTCAAAGAAGCAAGGCGAAGCCCATGATCTAGTCCCGCTTGCAGGAAGGCGAGAATCCGAGACAGACGAAACTCCCGCGGTGCATAACCTCTCGGTCAACACCACTGGAAGAACGTATGCCACACGCAATGGTATATCCTCGCGGAAGACGGTTTCCGAGCTCGTAACATGGTACGCACCACAGAGCTGGAAAACCCCCGGGACCTCAGCATGGCCGTCTCAACAGCCACGCCGCCAAAGACAGCCGAGTCAGGTCCGGGTGAAGACAAGGACCCTGAGACAGAAGGTCCGGTCGTAGCGGCAACCGCAGAGGACTGTCCACGGACAGACCCTGAAGGTCTGAGAACCAGTGCCGTCTGGGCCACGCGGGAGCTATCAACAGGAGCGTCCCTCCTTCCTGTTTGAATTTCCGGATTACCCGTGGAAGAAGGGAGACCGGAGGGAACAGGTATGCGAACCTGAACGTCCACCGGACGGACAGAGCATCCACCAGAGACGCCCCTTCGTCTCTTGTGCGAGACCCGTACCCCGGCAACTTGTAGTTGTGCCGGGACGCCATGAGGTCGATTTCTGGAAGACCCCACCTGTCCACCAGTAGTTGAAAAACGTCCGGGTGCAGGGACCATTCCCCTGGATGAACGTCCTGGCGACTTAGAAAGTCCGCCTCCCAATTTAGCACTCCCGGGATGAAGACCGCTGATATGGCCGGAAGATTGCGCTCCGCCCAAACCAGGATCCGAGAGACCTCTACGAGAGCCGCCCGACTGCGAGTTCCTCCTTGCCTGTTTATGTAGGCCACGGTGGTAGCATTGTCCGACTGGACCTGCACCGGGTGACCCTGGAGAAACCGCTGTGCCTGCAGGAGAGCATTGAAGACCGCACGGTTCCAAGATATTTATTGGAAGCTCCGCTTCTGTCGGCGTCCACCTGCCCTGGAACAAGTGTGGACCCGAAATTGCTCCCCAGCCCCGAAGACTGGCGTCCGTTGTCAACAGGACCCAATTTGGAACCCAGAACGGACGTCCCTTGTTGAGGTGGGTCGTCTTTAACCACCACGCAAGGGACAGGCGAACCTCCGGGGTGAGCACAATCGTCTGGAACTTCAGAGACTGAGGCAGCCCGTTCCACTTGGACAGGATCAGGTGCTGCAGAGGTCTGGAGTGAAACTGGGCGTATTCCACCATGTCGAACACCGACACCATGGAGCCCAGTAACCTCATCGCCGAGTGTAAGGACACCCGGCGGCTGTGCAGACAACTGCGCACCCTTGACTGTAAAGCAGAGATCTTGTCCTCCGTCACGAAGATCCTTTGCTGTCCCGAGTCCAATAAGGCTCCAAGATGCAGAATCCTCCGAGACGGGATTAGAGTGGACTTCTGCCAGTTGATTAGCCAGCCGTGCCGTTGCAGCAGTGCAATGGTCAGGTCCAAGTGGTGTAACAGGAGCTCTGGAGATCCTGCCACCAATAACAGGTCGTCCAAGTACGGCAACATGCGGACTCCTTGCAGCCGCAGAGAAGCCGCCATCACCTTGGTGAAAACACGTGGTGCTGTCGCCAGGCCAAAAGGTAACGCCCGAAACTGGAAGTGGTTGCTGCGGATTGCAAACCGAAGGAACTCTTGATGGCGCAAAAGAATAGGGACATGCAGGTAAGCGTCCTGTATGTCCAATGACACCATGTAGTCCCCAGGTTCCAGCGCCAGAATGATGGACCGTAGGGTCTCCATCCGAAACTTCGGGACCCGCAAAGACTTGTTGAGTGCTTTGAGGTTGAAAATCGGACGATATGACCCATTGGGTTTCTGTACCAAAAATAGATTTGAATAGAAACCCTGGCCCCTCTGGGAGAATGGAACAGGCACTATAACTCCAGCCTGGAGCATAGTGTGCAATACCTTCCGCAGCTCCGTAGCCTTGTTCCGGTCTGATGGTAGACCCGTGGTGAAGAATCGAGCCGGGGGTCTGTGCCGGAAGGAGAGGGCGTACCCGTGGGAGACCACCTCCAGAACCCAAGTGTCTGTCGTAGTGAACAACCAACACCGGGAGAACTGCAGCAGGCGGCCTCCCACCCTGGGATCCCCCAAGGGGAGACCCGGACCGTCAGGCCGCAGGCTTGTCATCTGGCTTGGGGGCCGGACGTCTGGTACTCCATGCCTGTTTCCGGGGCTTGACCGATTTCTTAGGGCCAGCCTGTCGAGGAAACGACTGTGGTTTGGGCCTGCCCTGGGCCCTAGATGACCGAAAGGACGATGGTCCAGAACCAGAAGGAGCAGCGGCCGACGGGAGACAAGCAGATTTGGCTGCCGCCAGCGTGGCCACAATCTTATCCAGATCCGGACCGAAGAGAACTTCTCCGGTAAACGGCAACGCTTCCAGACCTTTCTTGGAATCTGCGTCCGCCTTCCAGGATCGCAGCCACAAGGTGCGACGAGCAGCTACCGCTGCTGAAGAAATTCTAGACACCAGCGTACTAATGTCTAGAGCCGCCTCGTTGATGTAGGTGGCCGAATCACGGAGATTGCCAATCAACTCCGCCTGTTCGGCCGGACAGTCGGATTCAAAAGAAGCCTCTAATGAATCCGCCCAGCGCTCCATCGCTCTGGCAACCCAGCAAATGGCCATAGCCGGCCGTGCTGCCCCCCCTGCAAGGGAATAAGCGGACTTCAGGCAGATTTCTACCTTGCGGTCCGTAGTATCCTTAAGGGAGGACATGGATGGCATCGGCAATGTGGCACTACGGACAAGACGGGTCATGTGAGAATCCACCTGTGGAGGGGATTCCCACTTAGCAAAATAATTATCCGCGAACGGATAAGCCACCGCCAGGCGCCTCTGCGGCTGGTATCTTTTGCCAGGTTGTTTCCACGCCTCCTCTAAATGGTCCACCAACTGACCCGAAAGAGGAAAGACTGTGGCATCGCCCTTCACATCTTTGAAAAAGGCATACTTAGATTTAGCCGCTGGGGGAACTTCGTCCTCAATCACCAAGGCTGTGCGGACCGCCCGAATAAGTCCAGGAATATATACTTTGGACTTAGCATCAGCGTCCTTAGTATGGAGAGGTTCCTGATCGTAAGGATCCAGAATCTCCCCATCATCAGACGTCCCTTCGTCATCCTCATAAGGAGCGGACAGAGACGCCACCGGCCTTTTATGAGGCCGCATCACAGACTCCCCTTGCAACACATCCGACAAGTGCTGTACAGAACTCGTCAGGGAGTTAACCCATGCTGGCTCCTGAGAACCCGGGAGCGGGGAAATAGGGAGACTGTGGGGTACCACCAATTGTCGTGGGAACCCCTGCATGGGTGACGACACCACAGACTGCTGGGACAAACCCATCGGAGTAAACGCGGGCTGCGGAGCTAACTGGCCCACTAAAGCTGTTAACGCCTGAGCGAAACAAGCCCAGGGCGGCTCCTGTACCGGTGCTGTAACCGTAATAGGCCGCGCCATGGACAAACACTGCCGGCAAAGGCCCTCCGCGCTACCCTCCCCCTCCGCTAACGGTACTTTGCACGTGGTACACTGTAGCCGGAGGGGAAAATCACTTTCAGACATGATGGCACCACGTATGTGACCTCTCTCACCAATTAAGTATTAAATAGGCGAGAGACCACCCTGCAGCACCGCACCGCAAGGGCTTTAGCAGAAAGAACAGGGACAGTAATAAAGCTGACAGTTTAGAGAAGAAAAGTTACAGGCAGCGCTAGCACAGTCACATACAATGCAGAGAAATAACAATTCCTGCACTAACAGCGCTGATCACTCAACTACACAGAAACAGGGCCTGGTAGGACACAGCGCTGCATACACAGACCTGAGCCACAGCGGAGGAGAGGTATGCGGGGGGACCCAGACCACGATGCTTCCTTCCAGACTTCCAGCAGCTTTCACCATGCGTTGCAGAGAAGATGGCCGCCGAGGAGCAGAGAGAAGCTGGCCGGGGGGAGGAGCGCTGACACAGGACCAGTCAGCACAGTGCAGAAAGGGCTGTGTGCAGCGGGGGAGGCGCCGGCTGTGAGACAGGGAAGGCGCGCTCCCGTGGCATGCATTTAACCCCTGGGACGCCGCAGCGCTACCGCTCTGCTGCGGTCCGCTGTCCCAGGGGGTAGTGGAAGCGCAGGTTGGTCGCCTGGCTCCACGCTGCAGCCAGTCCCCAGGGAGCCCCCTGCCTGGGGACTTAGGACCATGTGATCAGCGGGGACCCACCGCGGGACCCCGCTGCTTACCTCTGTCCCCCTTGAATCCGGCCATGGTCCGGAGCATCTGGGGTCACCGCTAGCTGTGACCCCAGGCGCCCACCAGCATCCCCGGATCAGTACCGGCGTTCTGGTACCGGCGGGGTGTAGGGAAGACAGCATGGACGTCAGGACTGACTGTCCATGCTGTTCATCCAGATGTGCAGCCACAGCTGCATGAAGAAAAAGCTTCAGGGGCTCTTCTAGCCCCCACTCCAACAGGTGCACCCGACTCCGGCCGGGCACCAAACTAAACTGAGGTGCCTTGGCCCGGGGGCGGGGTATAGGAGGGGGACCTAGTGCATCCTGGGAGGCTGAAAGCTTAACTCTTTGGTGCCCTGCGACTGACGTCACACCTATACTCCAAGGTATCCTGTGGCTACCCTATGGACCCTGAAGTAGAAAGGCCATAACCTCATTCATCAGTCTCTTAAATAAACCTGAAGGATCCTTCTGCTCCTCAGGCTGACACTCACGAGCATCAGCATCAAACAAACCCAGCACTGCTTCCAAAGATGAACAGACCTTAGAAAGCCTGTCCACCTGTAAACATTACCCTAAATCTAGTGGATTAACTACTATTTCAGAAGAGGGAGACTGAGATGGCGGGGTCTCCTGTAGAGCCAAAAGGAACTGAGGCACACATACAATCCCATACTACTTTTGCGAAATCAGCAATGGACTGGGCCATAATCTTAGCCCATAAGGGCAACACATCCACTGATGGACTATTCCTGGCCGAGCACTTACTAAGTTGCCTCTGTCTCACAATCTGCGCAAAGGGCACCCTGCTTCTACCTCCCTTTAAAGGAGTTTAGCAGAACATTTAAAACATGTATAATGTACCAACAGTAGAGCCCCTTGCTCAGCTTTGGAAGGTTTGCCTCCCTTTGCCGACATACCATTACCACTAATGATAACAGACACAAAAAAATAAAAAATTAAAAAGACACGACTTACGTCTGTTTTTTTCGAAACTATATTAAACCAAGCAAAAAAAATAAAAAACACGTTTGCCCCTTTTTTGTTACCTAGCTCTTTAAAAAAAGAAATAAATAAATAAGAAGACAGTCTAATTAATTCATTAAAGACACAAATAAAATAAATAACCCTAACTAAACAATAATCAAGCATAAAACCAAACTTTTAAGTTTCAGGTTTTTTCAATACCACACCCCTCAACCTCCCATCACAGCAGCCTGGTAGACATCAGCTGGCTGTCTTTTGAATAAACCTGGGGAGCAGTCAGCGGTCACCCGACCCAGCTTCTGAGCACGTGAGCAAGATGGCGGCCCCCTGGAGGCAAACAGCACTGGGTCTTCTGCAGGTAAGCTGTTGATTACTAGACTGCCCTCCTTGCAGGAAACCGGAGGTCTAGTAGAGCACTCCAGTTCACGCACCAATGCCCCAGAATGTGGGGAGCCTCCATCAGGGGTATTTTACAGGGTCCTAAGCACCCGCAGGTGTGGTGACCCTCTTCCGGAGACCAGGAGCAGGATGCGGCAAGGTGATAGATGACAGTTGCAGGTGTAATGCCCACTCCTACAAAATCTGATCCCATAAGGAGATACATAAGCCTAAAACAATTAATATAAAAACGACAAATAAAAAAAAAAGCCTAAGCCATAACTTTGTGCCTTTCTCCTGCAGGCACTAAAATAACTGAGTAGATAGGGGAAGGGGAGAGTATATAAGGGAGGGGGGAGTTTCAGCCATTTTTTTAGCATCTACTCCTTGGCTTCTCCCTCATATTCCAGCATCAGTGTTCCCCAAATTAGGATGAAAGAAGACTTTTATAGTGTGATCCTTTGTCCACAACATGTATGCTGCTTTAGAAGTGTTCAAAAAGCAGTTAAAAAAAAAATACCTATTAATTCCAAGTTGGAGCCAGTGAAATCTTTAGAGTTTTCCCATGCATACTATTGTATGGAATTAAAATGGGCAGTCCCCTGGTATGCAATCTGATTTAACATGTAAACAAACATTTTTGTTTTTATTTTCATATTAGTAAAATAAACAGTTACTAATTATTTTGAAACTCAGCACAGCAGGGTGGGGAGAAAGAATAAACATCACTGTAACCACTAAGTTTCAATTTCTCTAAACTGAAAGTGGAAGTAAGAATAAAAGTTTCCAGCATTATTCACAGACAGCATATTACTGTGCGAAGTGCAGGACACCTGTGCTTTGTCTATTTTGTTCTATATCTTCATTAAATAAAATGTAGGCTAGTAAAGAAGATAAAAGCAAAGCTGTGTAGAAGATCAAAATCTCCTAAAGGTAAGAAAATATTGTTAACCTGTTATGTCACTTTCTTTTTTATACCTGCTTCTATTAAGCACAAAACAACCCTTTCTCTGCCATCAAGCCTATTACACAGACATACATATACATACAGTCAGGTGCATAAATATTGGGACATTGACAGAATTTTCATATTTTGGCCTCTATTCACCACAATGGCTTTGAAATGAAACAAACAAGATGTGCTTTAACTGCAGACTTTCAGATTTAATTTAAGGGTAATTACATCCAAATCAGGTGAACGGTGTAGGAATTACAACGGTTTCTATATGTGCCTCCCACTTTTTAAGGGGCCAAAAGTAATGGGACAAACTGAACAATCCTAAATCAAACTTTCACTTTTTAATACTTTGTTGCAAATCCTTTGCAGGCAATTACAGCCTGAAGTCTGGAACGCATAGACATCACCAGACGCTGGGTTTCATCCCTGGTGATGCTCTGCCAGGCCTCTACTGCAAATGTCTTCAGTTCCTGCTTGTTCTTGGGGCATTTTCCCTTCAGTTTTGTCTTCATCAAGTGAAATGCATGCTCAATCGGATTCAGGTCAGGGGATTGACTTGGCCATTGCATAACATTCCACTTTTTAGCCTTAAACTCTTTGGTTGCTTTTGCAGTATGCTTCGGGTCATTGTCCATCTGCACTGTGAAGCGCCGTCCACTGAGTTCTGAAGCATTTGACTGAATATGAGCATATAATATTGCCCGAAACACTTCAGAATTCATTCTGCTGCTTTTGTCAGCAGTCACATCATCAATAAATACAAGGGAACTAGTTCCATTGGCAGCCATACATGCCCACGCCATGACACTACCACCACCATGCTTCACTGATGAGGTGGTATGTTTTGGATCATGAGCAGTTCCTTTCCTTCTCCATACTCTTCTCTTCCCATCACTCTGGTACAAGTTGATCTTTGTCTCATCTGTCCATAGGATGTTGTTCCAGAACTGTAATGGCTTTTTTTGATGTTGTTTGGCAAACTCTAATCTGGTCTTCCTGTTTTTGTGGCTCACCAATGGTTTACATCTTGTGGTGAACCCTCTATATTAGGGATGTGCAGGCTCGGAGAGGTTCGAGTTTGCACGCTGAGTTTGGATTTATCCCTCCAAAAAAACGGAACTCAGAAAGAGGCAAAACGTCATCTTGCATGGACAAACATCATCATTCCTGGTCCAGGAATGATGATGTTTGTCCATGCAAGATGACGTTTTGCCTCTTTCTGAGTTCCGTTTTTTATGGAAGGAAAAATCCAAACTCAGCGTGCAAACTCGAACCTATCCGAGCCTGCACATCCCTACTCTATATTCACTCTTGTGAAGTCTTCTCTTGATTGACTTTGACACATATACACCTACCTCCTGGAGAGTGTTCTTGATTTGGCCAACTGTTGTGAAGGGGTTTTTCTTCACCAGGGAAATAATTATTCTGTCATCCACCACAGTTGTTTTCCGTGGTCTTCCGGTGTTGCTGAGCTCTCCGATGCGTTCTTTCTTTTTAAGAATGTTCCAAACAGTTGATTTGGCCACACCTAATGTTTTTGCTATCTCTCTGATGGGTTTGTTTTGATTTTTCAGCCTAATGATGGCTTGCTTCACTGATAGTGACAGCTCTTTGGATCTCATATTGAGAGTTGACAGCAACTGATTCCAAATGCAAATGTCACACCTAGCATCAACTCCAGACCTTTTACCTGCTTAATTGATAATGAAATAACGAGGGAATAGCCCTCACCTATCCATGAAATAGCTTTTGAGTTGATAGTCCCATTACTTTTGGCCCCTTAAAAAAAATGGGAGGCACATATAGAAACCGTTGTAATTCCTACACTGTTCACCTGATTTGGATTTAATTACCCTCAAATTAAATCTTAAAGTCTGCAGTTAAAGCACATCTTGTTTGTTTCATTTCAAAGCCATTGTGGTGGTGAATAGAGGCCAAAATATGAAAATTCTGTCAATGTCCCAATATTTATGCACCTGACTGTATACACACAAACACACACACATATATACACACACACTCACAAGTCCCTGGTGTAAATAAGAGGTGTGGGGGGAGTTCTTGTAGTGGCTTTCTAGCATGAACTAAGTGACCCTAAGGGCAAATAATGTTCACAACCTCTTGAGTCAAAACAGCAGTTAATTTGCAAAACCTGTTGCACGATGTCTATGTACCATAAACTGAAATTAAATTATATGTTTGGGAAAGGACAGTTTTGGGGAGTAGGTCTGCTTATTAAATATGGTGTGCTTTATAACAAATGTCTGAGCAGCTGTCAAGTGCAAAAGGGGGATTAATAGACTAAAGATGGGTACACGGTAGATGATTTTTTTAAACGAGTTGCCGATTTCCGATGGGTCGGAACTACAAATCGTTAAAATCGTCCAGTGTGAACGCACTATGCGCTCTCTCGCAGGGTCATCCGTCGCATTTTCAGATCCACTGTACATGCTGCCCAATCTGAAGATCTGACTGACAACCCCATGCATTTGGATGCGGCGTGGGAACGTATCGTGCGGTCTTTCACCAGTTAGTGTGGTGTATACGGACCTCACAATATGTCGATCTGTTGCATCTGCTGTCAGCCAGGTACACAGGTCGTCTAGGGTGTACCCATCTTACCAATATAGTACTGAAAAGTACAATTTTAAAGAATATGGTCCAAGTATAAAGCAAACTATTTAGAAAACTAGATTTTAAATGTCCATTCCTGTCTGCTGGTTATGTATATAGTCTATTACATGTAGAAAGGAATGCACTCTATGTATAATTCTAACCACATAACCAGACAGTAAGAAACATCAATGGGAGAAGGTTTCACATGCTATAGCCAATAATACTCTTTTACAGTAACAAGACAAGTCACATGCTATAAACAATAATACTCTTTTACAGTAACAAGACAAGTCACATGTGAAACTGATCGGAGCAAATACACTTTCACTTTCTTTCAATTTGTGAATCTCTTTGAGAATGGTGGTTTCAGTTAGCTGGAAAAAATAGCTGCTTAATTATGCAATATGCTCCTTTAAAAAGTAATCTGACAAAATGTAAACTTATAAAAAGCGCAATTTGTACATTTCCCTTTTTGCTACTCAGAACTGATTTACTCTAAATGGCCAGATCTGTCAAAAAGCTAAGGTTATTCTGAGGTATCTTCCTCTGGTTATTGTAACGCACAATTCAATATGCCGCCAATATATAAGTAAATGTTAACAATAATAAATTCCTTTGATTAGCTATGGCTTCAGAAATAAAGGACAGGTCATTTCACTTTGGGATGACTATGGCCACATCTGTAATTGGGAAAAGTGAATTCTCATTAACCTCTGTTGCAAACAGAAGTGTATGAATGAGCCTTATGGAGGCTGCAGATAACAATGCGGTTCACGCCTACTTGTCTACCAGGGAAGTAAAAAAAAAAGAAAAAAAAAACCACACCAAAACGTTAATAAATGGTGCCAAATGTAATAGGATGAGTGTTTTGAAAATGTGAGAGTTTAGCAATAATCTCTCGCACTATTACATTGGTCGAGTTGTATCTTTAAACTGGGAAAAGATCTGGATGAGAGTTTAAATCATGAAGTTTTTTGAGTCTGAAATACATGTATGTTTGCATGTTCTCTGACTCTATTACATTTGTCAGGGTTTAAAAAGTGTGAGAAAACTCTCAGTTTCTAAACGCTCACCCTATTACATTTAGCCCATGGTGTTTGGTCCTCTCCTCTCTTAATGAAGTTTGCAGTGAAAAAGTGTACCTAATATATAAAGTGCTAAGGGTACAAACAATAGAATTACTACCAAGGAATGGACATTTCTATGAAAAATGGTCTCCCCATTAAAACACAAGCACAAATGGTCTTGCCCATGGGTGAGGGCTGGTATTTGCTATGTCTCAGATCTCTTGGACAGGGGATCCAGGCTAAACTTTCATGCTCTTAAATTGAAATTACTAGATTTCCATCAATTTTTTTTTAACTTTATTCAAACACACTTCCTATGGACACTTCCACCACTTTCCCATAGTATTATTGCATCTCCTTTTGAGAAACTCTGTGTATCCTCTACCTGATATAAAAGGAGATGATCTCCACCCACTATCACATGGGTATTTAACATGCGGCTCTGTAGCTGTGGAACTACATTTCCAGCATGACCTGATAATGAAACTCGTGAAAGGCATGCTGGGATGTATAGTTCTACATGTTGAATACCACTGATCTAGAATATTAGCAGCCAAGAGAGGGATTGGGAGAGACATTTTGGTCCACCCCTGAGGAGGATTATTGTGAAACAATTCAGGATAACATAGTCTTAAACGCTCTCACTACCTTGAACAAAGAAAAGGCAAGGTCTACTTTCTATGGCATTACATTACAGATAGACTCGCCAAAATGTATTAATCTACTAACCCATCCTGTTGGAGGAATTGTGGCCAGGCAAGAAAATTTATTCAAATATGGTGGTCCTGTCTGGCGATTTCCTTCTGGGATGGGGACCATGATCTATTCACCCATGCCCAGTTATAAAATTCCTTTGGTTTTTCCTTTTAGGTTACCTGATTGATAAATACCCTGCAAAGTTAGTCTCGCATATCTTCCCTGCCGCAAAGTATCTTATAGTGAAATCTGGAGGAGACCAGTATCACCCTATGTTTCTTACTAACTTCATATGTCTAGTTCATCGCACACTAGGAAAGGATTACTTACCATGATAAACATCTCATTTGACCAGATCTAGGCCTCATTGATATTCTCCCAAGGGCAATCCGCCAACCAGTTTTTCTTGGGTTATTTAGCTCTTCCTTGATTCTTACCACCGAAAAGAAGTCCCCTGCACAAGGAAACTTTACCCACAATTTATCTTGCCTCATAAGGCGAATATTTAATATTCTCTCTTTTCTTCTTAATGTTTTCTTCCCCCACTTACTCCCTTATTCCAGTCAACCCCACCACATCGTATATATCTACCTGTTACTTATTCTTCATATATGCAAACTTTTTTCCAAAAGGAAAAATTATATCAGTAACAGCATGCTCTTTGCGTTCTCAATTTTATTTGTTGAACAAGGTTTGTTATCAGATATTTGTTAAATAAAAAAAATGAAAGACATGTACAGAGAAGTTCTTACCAAGTCCTGATCTTTCAACAACTGCAGCAACTTGTCAAGTTCCAATCCAATAACATTGGAGGCGATTACGGAGTAGAGACTGGAGTAGACACTTTCACAGCACACTGTAGAGTCAGCAGACATTATGAAATTATGACGCAGCAGACAAGACAACAAGAACAAAATAAAAGTCATGGTTTCTACAGGATGTGAGGTTTCATCTGTTTTCGAAACCCACTGAACAGAGGGATAAAACATTTGTATACCTTTTTTTGTGCTTCCTTTTTCTAAGTACACTTAGTTTGGGAATATTTTATTGGGTTACCCAGTAAACTTGACATTTTCAGAATTAAAACAAAAGAAATCTCAAAAGCAAGATAAAACCAATAAAAAAAAGAAAAAAAATTATGAACTGAAATATAATCAATTACTACAGCAGGTTACACTTGTGTAGTTACAATTATTGTACACATGACACAAAACTGGAGTGTTTATAAACAATTTAAAAATTAACCATAAAAAAAAAAAATAGTTGTATGAATGTGAAAAAAGAAGCAATGCAGCACAGCTTATGTGCACTGTAAATTCAGAGACCATCAGCTTAAGAATATGAAGCATCTTCAAAATAGATTTGAAATTATATTGAGCAGGTATTATGGAATGTAATGTCTAAATCCCCTTCACGGAGAGGACCCTGACGTCATCAGCCAGTATCCCGTGTCATTCCCTGCCATCCAAGTGGGCATAGAGGGGGAATATATAACCATGTGGCGAGAGTAGCGAGCCACCGTTCCCGAAGCGCGGCGAGCACTGCGAGCCCGCGAGGGGACATCAATCTTATATAAGTGGGGACAAAGTACTTCTTTAGCTGGCTGTCATGGGCAGGAACTGCACTTCCGCCCTCACTCACGTCACTTCCAGGTCCCTAGCACGAAGGGGAAATACAGCCAACCATTATGGACTCTCTAAGTAGTGCTAAGTGGCAGTGGAAAAAATAAAACAGAGATACTTCCAAAGACACATAAAATACTCATCTGGATCCTAATGAAACAACCCTATGATCATAGGGCCTGATTTAAAGGTGGAAGCAACTCCAACGAGTAAAACAATTCTCTCTATTACTGTGCATGTGCAATAAAAAACTATGTGGAACTTTGAGTTGAGCTTAAGTTGAAGTTTAGATCTCCTATACATGTAGAGGATGATCAGTGGTGTGCAAGCGCAACTTCATTCCAGTAGTGGTATGCACATGTAAGTGTGGCTCTCCCCCAGGAGATGTGGTCTTTTTAGGGGGAGATTACATTTTTTGGGGAGCAATTCAATTGTTGCTCCGTTTGGACGCACAGGGTTTAGCTGCGTATAGCAGCTAACCCCATTTAAAGTCCTGCTTTGGGTGCCCAAACAGCCAACTTTTCGTATATTTCTGCTAGCACCTCATGAGGCTGCGAGAAAGATGTTTAACCACGGCTACGCTCGCCCGAACGGAGCAACAATTGAATTGCTCCGTCGGGCGTCCATTAGTTTAGGCGCCCTGTAAAACAATTGAACTGCCCGCTTAGAGTAGACTATGTCCAAATGCTCTTGTAGGAGACTTGAAACATGTGGTTTTCAGGGCCATTGTGTACATAGAAAGTGGAGCGCTAGTTTGATCAAGTGACCACACAAGTGTCAAGAAACAAATTTATTTAAAAATCAGTTAGTCAATAAATATGCATTTGCATCACACAGTTTCACTTTTGCATACAATAAACACAATAAAATATATACCTTCTGGTTAATTAGCGCACCTGATTTGTTGCATTGTGTACATATTGCTGATGATGACCACTAGCATACGTCTGCTAGGTAGCACGGCTTTTTTGCGGCTGCATACTTGCACAGCATGTCAATTTTACAGCAAAATGCTCCATACATGTTGGGGTCACAAAACTGAAATCTACTCTAAATCAGGCCCATGAGAGTTACTGGAATAAGACACAGCAAGGTCTCTTAATATACCTGGTAGATCATGCTTACCTTCTTGACCTGTGAAATCGGTATTGTGGAATATTTGCTCTGGTAATTTTTTTCTTAGTTCAGACAATCGGATAACTTCTTTTATTTCTAGCTTATATGGCCTGTTTGTACACAACGTAACAAAGAAAGAACAGTTACCCATTTCAGAAATGGAGCTGCACAGGGTTTACACCGAACATGGCAGATACATTAATGTGGCATATTTCAGTTAATATTGAACTTTCATTTACATAATGTCAACATAGTACACAGCATTCCAAAGAGGATGTGCAATCATCACCTCCTGTCCCTGCCACAGGGGTTACAGTATAAATTCTCTACCACACAAACTAGGGTTAATTACAGCAGTAGCAGAAGGTGAAAGGTATCTCCAAGATTAAAGAGGTCTTTGACCCAGGTGGTATAATTCTGACTTTTAAGGCCCTACAGGACAAGGCCCAATTACCACATAATCAGTTTTTTATGGATCTTCAAGTCTCACTTTAAGCTCGCACCAGAATGTTCTGGATAATTGGGGTCTATAATATAGACCCTATTCATAGACTGTTGTCGCTCCTAACCCTACATCCATATAAAACTAAACACTTATGTTCTTATAAGGTTGATAAATTCAGTGATAAATTACGGGCTCAATCAGTATCTGTGTGGCATACAGATATATCTTCTATTTCTTCTGTGATGCATATACTCATGCATTATGATACCACATTAAAACATTTGTGCTGTTCCTGGTTACAGGAAGTACATCTGAATACTATACATCGCACTTATGTCTCCCAGGCTCGAAGACGGCACATGGTGTCAGATGAATCTGGTAGAGGTCTCAAATGTAGACATCCCAATGCAACCTTTTTTCACAATTTTTGGTCTTGCCCAAAATTCATAAGTTCTGTGAAAAACTATGTTTTATTAATAGTATATTCAAACTTAATCTTAGATGTAACTCTTTAGCTATGTTGTGTGCAAATTCTTCAGAATGGTATTTAGGCCCAGAGTTAAAGCCATCAATACCTCTGCTTTCGGTTATTGTCACGGCAGCCAAGAAGGTAATATTGTGCCCCTCCCTTTTTGGAAGCCGTTAAGACCTTACTTTTTAAACTATTGTATTTTGACAGGTAAGCTGTTTTTCCAGCAATAGAATCTGGAGTTCAACGGTTTTATAAAAAAAATGGGGTGTCCACATTGAGACTCTTGATCAATCTACACAGGCTAAGATTCTGAGTATTTGAAACAACTTCATAGTACTTGCATCACAAATTTCCTAAGCTGTGTTTGATAATTTAGATATAACCAAAACTATATTATTTACACAGCTTGTTATTCCTGAGCCTCTGTTAATCTATTATAGTAAAGGTATTATTGGTAACTATTCTATTATAGATTTTCCTGATATAATAAGGAGTTTGGGAGTGTTCCTCACTATTCTTCCACCCCTTATCTGTTTTTCTCCTGTATTTTTATTAATACGATTTGAGGTAATTATTTCACAAGGCTTATAATTATTGATATTAGGATGTCCAGATCTTATGTGGCTTAGTGATGTCATTTCTCTGATGCGATATGTAAGTATGGGGTTTATATAGTGATTAAATCAGTTATGTTGATATTATTATCCCCCTCCCTCTACCTCCTTTGGCCACTTATGTTGTGGATCTATTTGTCATCGGCTGATGTGTTTTTGTATTTATTACCTTGTGTATCTACTCTTTATAATTTGAAATTATTTCTTGAAATAAATAGATTTTCAAAACAAAAAAATAGGATTTTGGTACTTACCAATAAATCCCTTTCTTCCGAGTCCACAGAGGACACTGCACCCTAGATGTACAGCGCTGAGAGATGACGAGCAGAGTCCAAGCAGCGCAGCGCTGTTGTAGTAACAGAGGGACGCGGCGTCTACTCCTCTGTTATTAAAGGAGAGCTGCTGATATACTACACATTTGCCCTTATCCGAGGGCACATTTAACAAGAGCTGCTAACTAATAACAGCCCTAAAGCCTGCTGTACCAGCCCGTAGTTAAACGTGCCCTCAGATTAGGGCAAATGTGTAGTATATCAGCAGCTCTCCACCTCTAAATACACAGGAGGAGGAGATGCCGTGTCCCTCTGTTACTACAACAGCGCTGCTTGGACTTGACTCGCCATTTCTCAGCGCTGTACATCTAGTGTCCAGTATCCCCTAGTGGATGAAGGAGAAAAAAAAAATATTACACCAAGAGCCAATAATCCTAGCAGTATAAACTTTAGAATTTGAGAGGAACCAGACCAGCGGGAGGAAACCCACACAGCTGCATTACAGTGCCGTAATGGTTATGGACTTCATTCCAACCAGGGCATCATCAGTGCCACACTACATACCCAATCTCAAAGAATGCCGATTGACAAGATTTAGATGCCTCAGGGAGAAGTGTCTACTAAATCAAGGGTTCAGAGACAGATCCCAGCTGGTTAAGGTGGGTGGGGCTCAAGAGGAGAAAGAAAAAATAAAATCTCCTTCTAACCTTACATGATTGGGGTAATTAATAATTAAAAAATATGCCTACATTTCTAGTTTAGGATATCAGCTGGGTTCACTGGGAATAATTAATATCATAGTCCATCCTATGATTTTTTATTTTTATTTTTTTAATGCATAGTTGAGTCAAAATCTTTATTTTAAAGGCATTATATAAAGAAAGCAGACAGAATTAGGAGAGGGTTGGTTGCAACACTTTTCCATGACTAATTAAAACATACTCATACAAAATGAGAGCTACCCAGATATCTCCACCAAAAGTCAGCTCGACTTTGAGTTTAGGGGTAACAAGTATGGGCATATTATGAATTCTTTGATTAATTTACAGCGCTAGCAACAAATACAGTTTGACTTTTTTTATTATTATTATTTTATGCTGTGACTGCACTACTGTAGGCACGAGGGACCCATGTGGCAAGGTCTTTATAACAAAATAAGGTAAGACAGGGGCAAATAGTCCTTTTTACAGACAATCAGACATTGTTAATTGCACAACAACCATACAAAATGTGTCAGTGTCACCAAAAAGTGGTTTACACAGTGTTATGGTGCTGAGGAATTTTGTGGGGGAACATGGACTTTTTTTTTTATTTTACAAGCAGTGTAATGGGACCTCATCCAAGATCTCTGTCTGTACTTGTATAGTGATCTAACGGTAATGGACATGCCCTGTGTTGCAGGAAAGACCTGGATTTGATGAATCCCTAATGGAAACAGTTGCAGCAATATCAAAATGACATTGCAAGTAGAGATGAGCGGTTTGGTTTTGACTCTGTTCTTTTCGCCAAATTAGCGCAAGTTTGCATGAGTTCAGATTAATCTTATTGGCTATTATTATTATCATCCTTTATTTCTATGGCGCAACACAGTACATAAACAAATGAGCACAGAAGAAATACAGGAAATTTTTAGCTACTGTAAGTCCAGGGAGATGAAGAAAGTCAGCTACTCGAATTTAAGAATTCCAAAACACGTAAAGGCTGGATAGCCAATACCGTGTTTCCCCGATAATAAGACCTACCCTGAAAATAAGCCCTACCCTTACTTTTGTAGCCCGGTCTAAAATAAGCCCTACCCCGAAAATAAGACCTACCTTTTTTTCTTTTTGAGCTGGGAACGCTGCAGAGACCAGCGTTCCCAGTCATGCAGTGCGCGGGTGACGTCATGACGTCACCCGCGCGCTGAGGATCCTGTGCGGCCGCGCCTGCTGGATCATATTAGATCCAGTCAGCGTGCAAGTGAAAGGGACATCCCGGACGGCGGTGACTCAGGTAAGTACCGTACTTGCACTGCAATAAGGGGGCCTGCATAAAAGGATACTGCTACGGGGGGGGGGGGCCTGCATAAGGGGCACTGCTACACAAGGGAGGCTGCATAAGGGGCACTGCTACAGGGGGGCCTGCATAAGGGGCTGTCAATGTTAGTTAAAATAAGACCTACCCCGAAAATAAGCCCTATGGTGTTTTTTGGAACCAAAAAAAAAATAAGACAGTGTCTTATTATCGGGGAAACACAGTATTATGCAGTTTTTGACATCCGAACATAACAGAGTAAAAAAAAAACAACAACAACAAAAAAAAACACTCATCTCTAATTGCAAGGTTTCAATAGTATCACCAATGCAAAGTTCTACTTCCACAGTAGAGAGGTGGCACATAGAGAGGTGTGTTTTATGGATTGTGTACCCAGAAGGCTTGGAACGCTGTTAGAATCATAAGCTGGCAGGGAAAGCCCAGTTCCAGTTTGGTGGGGGACAAAAAAAAAAAAAAATGTACCCAATATTATTGTAATAAAAAGAAATAGAAATACTCCACCCAAACAGGAATATGTTCATGCTTACAGTTGAGCTGGGATGCAGCAATTGCTTGGGGACTGTAATGCAATATCACACACCAGCTTTTCCTGGATAAACAACTGTCCTTTCCACACATTATAAAGCTCTAATAACAAAAAAAAAAAAAAAAAAAAAAAAAAGATAATTAGTCACAAAAATGTAGAAAAAAAAAATATATAAAAATGTACTGAAACCAGTGGTTTTCATACCTGGACTGGTCATCTGGACACTGGAGGGGAAGAAAGAAAAAAAAAAAAAGATGATAAAAAAATCCTCAACTGAATATTCACCAGTAAAATAAGTTACTAGATGACTACAATACATAAAAAGTAATACATGTGGGGCCCGATTCAGAGTTGTACGCTGTTGTCACATCAGGTGCGGTCACATACACAGCTGGTCTGTGAAAAATATATAAATGTTGCAGCTGCCGGGGATTGCATTGAGACACCCACTGGCAGCATCGCAAATCCAAGCAACTGCGTACAAATATGCAGTTCAGTCGCAGATCCTTATGGAGGGTACACACAGTCAGATTTTCAGGAAGATATGAACGATAATGATTGTAAAATTTGTTATATCGTTTAGATCGTTGACATGTTTGACATGCACCGATGAACAATGCGCGTGCCCGCATTTCAGATAACGATATCTGAAATCAACTGCACTTAGTATTTAAATGAATGAAATCGTCCAAATCTGTCAGAAATCATTCATGGTTTCTGAAATCATTGGTAAAATCGTTCATCATTGATCTAGCAAGTCTGACTTTGTGTATGCACCATTAGATTACAGGATTGCCGAGTACCTTGACACATGCGCATCGACAAAAAAGTGCTCCAACTTGTGTAAACATCTGCATAGCATACATTTCTGAATCAGGCCCGTGGTATGGTCCCTTATTAACTTGATGCGGTTTACAGCATAGCCACTGTTATATGTGTTGCTAGAAGGTGCTACAATTGCTCTAAAGGCAGCAATTTGGGCATATATGGTGATGACAGATCATCTTAAGAAGCTTGTGAAGTGTACGGACTTCGATGTAAAGTGACAGCTTAATTTTGTTTTTTTCAAAAATAAGAACTGTGAAGGCAAACTACACTGTACAGTGTTAGCATTTGATAAAAAATCCCACTCCATCACAGACAACTAAAGCTCCTCCTACATCTTTACCACAGTGTACTGATGGGATGTGGTACAGAGCATAAAGCTCAGACGGCAATCTTTATGCTGCCCATACATCTACGATGGATTGTCCCAATTCCCTGTTCTGCTGGAGTATCAGTGAAATCCAAAATGGTGGAAATCTTCGATTCGCCGATCCAGACCAAAAAATGATCGGGATCTGCAAGTCAGGATTTTTAACATGCCGTTTTTCCCCAATCCGCCGATGGATCGCCGATAACTGAGGTCAGTGATCTGCAATTTTGGTCGCCGATTGGAGTCAGAGTAGCGGGGAATTGGAGCGCTGATGTATGGCCCACATTAGATTGCTATGACATGCCTGGCCCTGCTAATGTGTACAAGTTTAACCAACCTCCATAGTGCATTTCTGCAAAGCAACACAGAAGGTCTACCAAAACGTCACTATGTATCTAATTTGGGGACCTCTCATGAACAATGTATCCACCTGCAGAGGAGTGTAAGCCTGGGTACACACTTAAACGATATCTGCTCGATTTGAAGTTACCTGCAAATCGGAACAACAAACTGGGCATATCGTTAAGTGTGTATGCCCGATTTGCGCAGTCCTGCATCCAACAACGTGCCGTCGCCCCCTGCATTGTGCAAGTGTGTATGCACTTGCCGATGCAGGCTCCAGTCGCCGCCAGCTACACATTGTTCTAATGTGTAGCCGGCTTTAGAGAGCATAGTGGGCAACCTTTCATATTTATTTGTCAAAAGAGTGGCAATTCAACTGGGATGGAGGGTACATTGCAAGTTTTCCCTTGCATCACAAAGAGGTACGCAGAAAAACTTTGCAACTGGCTGATGTGTGTGCAGCCGCAGGACATTGAATTGCTCCCAAACAATGCTTTACTGACACTTCATGATATAATGAACCGTGCTGGATTTTGGGTATACATGCAAAAAAGTGAAAGGTGTATGGCTGTAAATGCAGTGCACAATGTAATGTTTTGCTGTGTGAATCCTTAAGAAAATGATAATATTTCTAATAGATAATTGCTTACATATCAAAGTCCTGTAATACTGACATGTTACAGCTGTGTTCAAGAGGAAGAACTATCTTACATATCGAAAAATTGGTCTTGGCTGATGAAATCCATATGCTTAACACTGAAAGAAAAATAAAACAAATGTCTACAGAAACAGGGATACAGCAACACACAGATAATGTACAGATTGCTTTGAGTGACCTGGGAGAGCTAGAACAGGACTACATATTAAAATTCTTGTAAAATCTATTTTAAATACTCCTAATGATAGCAGGACCAGATTTAGTAACATGTTTCAAAAAGAAAAATATTGCCCATATAGCAACCAATACGATGCCAGCTACCATTGTTTAGAATGTACAAGATAAATGTAGGCATCTGATTGGTTGCTCTCCTCTCCTCTTTACCCAGCCCCAGCCACCGGCGGCCAAGGCTATCAAACATACTGGAGAGCTACCTAACTTCTAAATCACGCAAAGAAATGTACCTGCATTAATCCAAAGATAGAATTTTCTTCAAAACAATGATATTTGCAAGTCTGCAGATGAGGTTGCTAGTAGATGGCAAGGTGCAATTGGCTGTTTATTTCTTATCTGCTGACCTGTCCCTGTAACAGAAGTAAAATAAAATCCATTTGTTCCCCACCATAAACTGTGGTATTTCACATCAAGTAGTCAGCTAAGAGCAGATTTTACAGCTTGGCTCGAATAACCTATATAAAACATTGCGAATAGTGATTTAAAAAAAAAAAAAACACACATTCATCACAAGAAAACAACATGACAGCAGTTCCAAAACCTTATGCACAATAAATATGCATGATACAAAGTACAACTAGAAAAATATAATTTTTTTTTTTTTTTTTCACTATGGGTGACAATTTTGTGAATCTGAGGTGTGAGAATGGAATAACAGGATTTTTGTTCCTCCTGTGGGGGACCTTGGAGACATTGGGTACGTCCCATAGAGGTCCCTAAGGAAGGGGACGCTTCTGTGCGGAAGATAACACCCTGCGACCGAAACTGACAATGCGGGAAGCAAGGGTGTCATAGCGGTAGAATTTAACAAAAGTGTGGGTGGAAGATCAGATGGCAGCTCTACAAAGCTGTGTCGCTGAGGCTCCACAACAAGCAGCCCAAGAGCTCCCCACTGACCTGGTAGTGTGGGCCTTTTTCGACTCAGGGACAGGTCGACCACCGGAAATGCAAGCATGGCAGATAACAGCTCTAAACCACCTGGCGATCAATTGTTTCGACACAGGCCATCTGCGCCTGTGAGCATCAAAAAAAAGACAGTATCAGAGCAATGCAAGTCCTTAGTCCTAGAGACATAGATTCGAATATCATCGAAGATACGCAATGATGGGTCCGAAGTGCTGGGCTACCCCTCAGATTGTGGTTCCATCTCTATCTCTGTACGAAGGAACTCAAAATTTGTGCGAAGGACTGCGCGGTCCTGGTTAAAGACACAAGTAGTGTTCCCGCAAGGCTGTTTCAGCAGGGAGCCACACCCTGCTCTATTTCTAAAGGGCAGAAAGCACCCTGCCCTTCGGTGCGGCACCCCGCTGAAACAGCCTGCGGGTTCTGACCCCTCCCACGGGCTGCAGTGTCCCACGGATGGGGAAGACTGTGGTGCAGCAGTCACCGCCGGTGAATGGATGCCGGGCGCAAGAGTGACAAAAAGGGGGACGAGCCATAAAGACACGCCCCTTTTCATTGGTTCGGCTTTCTTTTCGGGTGCACGCAGAGGTGCCCTTTCTTTAGGTCCGGCGCCCTGTCTGGAGCCGGACCTAGAGTGAACGCTACACAAGAAATGGCTACCTATGTGACAAGGCCGATAATACGGAAACTCTCCTGGCCTATGGCCAGTAAGAAAACAGTCTTCCAGTTCAGGAACCACAAGTCCACAGAGTCTAGCGTATCGAAAGGAGGCTTCTGAAGCATCGTAAAAACCAAGCCCAGGTTCCAAGGCACCACCGGAGGCACGAAGAAATGCTGAATGTGCAACAGCCCCTGCATGAAAGTTTGGATAGCAGGAATGACCGCAAGTTTATTATGAAAAAAAACAGGAAGGTCAAAAACGTGAACCTTCAGAGAACTGAAGACCCAAGTACAGACTCCCTCACCTTCAGTATGGCTGTTTTAATAGCCTCCCCATCAAAGCCAGAGTCAGCAGATTGTGTTAATGAAAGGGACCTTGACTGAGAAGGTCTAGACGAAGAGATAGACAGCAAGGAGGGGCCACCGAAATTTGAAGGATATCAGTGTACCAGGAACGATGAGGTGAACAGGGAGCTATCAGACTTGCCAGAACTACTCTCGGAGCTTGTAAAGAACTCTGGGAATAAGAGCGGTGAGAGGAAAAAGTCAAGACTATCTTGAACTCACATGGAGCCAACAGGGCGTCGACAAGATAGCCCTCTGGATCCCGAGTACAAGAGCCATACTTGTCCACCCTGCAGTTCTGCCTGGAACCCATCAGGATGATTTATGGATAGCTCCATCAGAAACTGTACAGCCGTGGGATGAAGGGACCACTCCCTCAAGTGGACATCCTGACTGCTAAGAATCTGTCTCCCAGTTGTCCACTCAGGGGATGTAGACCACCAATATGGCAGGAAGATGCTTATCGGCCTAGGACACTAATTTGCACCATTTCCCTCATGGCCTGAGCACTTCTCATGCCCCCCTGGTGATTTATGTAAGAGACAGTAGTTGGGTTGTCCAATTGGACCTTGACCGGGAGGCCCAGAAGAAGGTGACAAGCCTGCACCAAAGCTAGGTAGACAGATTAATATTCTCAAGCTTCAATGGGAAGACTTGCCTCCTGAGAGGACCAGAGACACTGAAAGGTTGTGTGGAGGGTTATTGCACCCCATCCCCGGATGCTGGCATCCTTTGTAAGAATAGTCCAAGATGTTATCTAAAAGGGACATCCCTTGTCCAAGTGAGGTTCGAGTAACCACCATAGTAGGGACTGTCTTGTCTCCGGAGACAGACGGATGAACTAAGAGCGGATTTGAAAGGCGAGACCCACTCCATTTGGATAACAGGTCCCAGCTTGTCGAGAACTCTCATGCAGAGATGGATCAAGATTGTCCTCCATTTGAAAAGCAATGGAATGAGTGACTGAACCTCCAAGATCTTGTCTACAAGCAGGAAGACTCGTTGTGACAGTGTGTCTAGAAAAGCTCCCAAATGGAGCATCTGTTGAGCCTGAACAAGAGGGATCCAATCGTGAGCCTGTAACAAGTTTATGGATAACTGGGGGTGAGACTCCAGGTTGGACGGCGTCCTGACAATGAGTAGAAGGTCGTCCAGGTAGGGAAAAACTTTGACTCCCTGATGATTGAGGACTGCGGCCATGACGGACATCACCTCTGTGACTACTCAAAATGCCGTCGAGAGTCCACACAGCAGGGCTTGGAAATGAAAATGCTCGTTGAGCACTGCGAAATGAAGGGATTAATTATCCTGCCAGATTGAGACAGAGATAAACATCCTTGATGCCCATAAAGTCTCCGGGTTCAAAATATTGAATCCGAGGGAGAATAAAAGGTAACCATATGTCGGAAAGGCTGGAATTTGCGATGATGCCGATTCCAGGCCTCCGACAACTGTATGAATACTTCTCTAATACTGAGGATTCCTCAAAGTCGTCCAGTCAGGGTAGGCAGAGCCTCCCCTGTCATATTCCTGATATTTGATAGAAAAATTATTAAAATAGCACAAAGAATATATATTTATAAAACTTATAAACATCTTCTTTGTTTATTGTAATCATTTTTATAGTTAACACGCACCAGCTTTATGAAGCTCCCTGGGACTGCAGGGAGACGAGAGATGAGGCAGCAACAGCTCAGCCTCGCTTCTGTATAGTCAGACACTGCTTGCAGAGCTGGGGGCAGGGCCACACCAAGGGCAATAAGTTCCACAGAAAGAGAGCTAATAAAGGCATGTCCCGGAGGATGGACACCATGGATGTGTCATGTGATCAGGAAGTGCACTGCAGTGTTAAGTGATCTGAGCTCAGTCAGCAGAAGCAAGAGAAGACACAGTGATGCAGGTGGGAAAATCATTGGACACTGAAGCTTAGTGTAGTGAGGGGAGAGTTACAGTGAGTAGGGGGTGAGACAGGCTCCCAGCACTCAGACCCATCTCTATGTGTACCTCTCCAGCCATTGACCTCACCGCACTTCACTACTCAAAGTCAGATTCCTGTGACACAGGCTCCTTCGCCTATGGAGAACACGTTAGAGTGATCATTCTGCATGTCCGGGGCAGATAACTGACGCTTTTCATTGCATACAACTGCAGAATCTAACATCCGCAGTAGGGAGGATGAAACCTGCACTAAACCCTGACAGACTGAGATAAACCAGAAACCCAAGCAGGCTCCACAGAGGGCGGTTGGCTACTAGTACTGGGTGCTGCTGTAGGCGCTTGTCTAGACAGAGATAATTGTTGAGACAGCTGCAGCATAGCCTTTGAAAGGGTATTAGCCCAAGCTTGTTCAGATGGGGATGTAACTGGGGAACTAGCCCTCTGTGGCTCAGAAAAACATGCTTTGCAGAGCCCCCCACGGTCTGGCGCCTAGCTCTGAAGATTTTTCTGGCATGATACATGAGGTAAATCTATGGCCAGGAGCCTTGTCAGCAACAGCTCTGGAAGAGCTCCCTTTAGAGGACATCATGTCAATAAAGTGTGCACCAAAACTGTGAATAAAACAACCCACATAGTGTTTGCAAGGATATTCACCCACAGGGAAAGTAAGGTACAAGTTACTAGACTGAACCATAGTGAGTATAAGAACAAAAGAACACTTCAGGCACCCATACACCCTCTGAGAAAAGAGAAAATAACTATAGTTGCACAGATGGAGGCTGCGAGGTATAGGAGGAATTACACGGTCCCCAATGCCACTTAACTGCAGGAACTCTAAGCTGCTGGAGAAGATGGCCACTCTACGTGGGGAAAGGTGAGAGGCTCTTTGGCGGGCAGCATAGCAAGGAAGCGCGCCAAGAGAAGGGGAGGAGCAACGGAAGAGATCCCTCCCTGAGGCAGACCTCCCAGTTGCTGCACCATTTAGTAATGGCATACAATTCTGCTAATAGGGTATACTTAAGCCACCTATTTCACCGGTGGTGTAGTGAGGTTTTTTAACCCAAATGTCATATTATATATATGTAATAGAGATAATCTGGCACACAACCCAGCCTCCACAGCATGCCCAGGTGGCTCTACAGCAGACAGATGTAATATATAGTGAAAGGATGGCACTCGAGGTCTCAACAGCACTTCTAATACATAACAGGCACAGCCAGGATATATAGTCAACGTTTCAGAGCGTTGGCTCTTTTATCAAGACATGCAGTACAAAGAACAAAAAGGAGACAAATACCTGTGTCTCCACCCAGTGAGATCCAAGTTACCGCTCTTGCCACACACACTGGTGTTAGTTCATGGTCAGTACCATATATTTTGGAGTGTCCAGCATCCAGATCCATTTTACATGGTTTTGCTTGATTGTGCATATTTAACATTTATCCTTATCGCAAACAATGTGGTTGATGTGTTTGCACCTCTGAGTAGCCGCTGTAATGCTCTTTATGTTTATCTGCTGCTCTTTATGTATGATTATGCCTCTGATTTTATATAGTTTTTTTGTCACCATGGTAATGGTATGCACAGCCCTAACCACACCTCCCTGCTGGATCCCGGGTGTCGTCGCTTACTGATGAGGTCACCAGGTTTCCAGTGTGTGTGGCAAGGACGGGAACTTGACTCACTGGGTGGATACACAGGTATTTATGTCTCTTTTTGTTCATTGTACTGCATGTCTTGATAAAAGAGCCAACGCTCTAAAATGTTGACTATATATCCAGGCTGTGCCTGTTATTTATTAGAAGTGCTGTTGAGACCAAGTGCCATCCTTTCACTACAAATTATATATATATATATATATATATATATATATCCACAGGCTGGTGGCAGCTCCAGCCCCCCTGACAGGTAGGAGCTACCTCTGGTTGTATCAGACACCCACTTTTGACAACAATGTTGCACTCATGTGCTGTCCAAATTCATGTTTTCTTACTGAGAGAAGAATAGCAACACTCTCTCTAAATTAAGCTGTACTTAATACTTTGAAGTGCATGACATTCTCTATATATTATTTACTTGGAATTTAAAGCAGTGGAATTTGCTGATTAGTTAATAATAAGGTAACAAGCTGTGCTTGTTAGAGACTCTCATAGAATGTTTGTGTATATTTGTCTCGCCTAAGATTTTTTTTCAAACTGTCTGCAGCTCACTCTTATTTATACCACATCTCATAATTTAGACATTCACAAATCAATGTGTTAATCACAAATAATACACTCTGAGGCTATCAGCAAACCAAAACATAATTCAATCAATCCATGTATATATATATATATATATATATATATATATATATATATATATATATATATATATATATATATATATATATATATATATTAACACTGGGGTGCAACAGGCATAAATGCAGAGAAAAGGTTAAAGCGCGTTTCGCCATCTGACTTTTTCTAAGGCTTTTCAATTGCTAATTTTTTTATTTAAATTTTCCTTTATTTTTGTCCTGGAATAACAAGCAAAGCTGTTACCTGGATAAAATTGTATTCAGTACAGAAACATAGCACATTTGTATCTTCAGATAACTAAAATAAACTCTTGATGACAAACAATTGCCTTAAAAATAATATCAAAAAGAAAGTCTAAAATATAAAAGCAGAGAGCACTTGGTAAATCTTACACATTTAAGAAATCTAAATATGAAAATGTTTTTAACAAATGTGTATTTGAATGATATGAAATGCAATAAATGCCATCTTCTGTCTATAACATAGCATAGATAAAGTTCTATTTCTACAAACTACAAGTAGTGATTCTAGTAGCTTTCAAAAAACACGTGAAACTGGAATGCTGAGATTTTTATTTCCTGAGATCAATGTATTTTCTTATAGAAGATAATTAGCTCTATTTGAAATCAAGTCTGAGCGGTGGTCAGCAAGTGACTGAATGCAGTTCAAAGCACTGTGGATCTGGCTTTACAGGTTTTGTTTTAGTGATTTTTAGAAAGATTGTTGAAACAGAAATAAATAAATAAGTTACATCTGCATCACCAACCATGAGATTTTGTAGGGCTCTCACTAGAGTAGCAATGTAAAATTTACAACCTCTAATAAACGCATTTCAGAAATCAGCAGGTTAACAGGAACTACCGGTAACTTAAAAGAACAAGACTCCCAAGGGCTACAGACCTACGTACCTGCTATTAAATTTGATTTATGTACTGCTTCTGATTCACACACAAAGTGATTGCAACTGCCACCCAGTAACTGTCTGAAAGTGATTCTCTCCAGACAACTAGAGAATTACTCACCAGGTGTTAAGTGTTAAGTGTCACCTACAGATTTTCGTTGCAGTGGTCAGGCTGCTGTTATTTTCCAAAATATTTTTATTGCTACCCAGTAATGCCAATTCAGACAAAAAGTTGTATATGTAGGCCACAATGTTTGCTGAAAATCAAGTTTGGTATTACGTGCAACCCTGAATCAGGGCCTGTGTCAGCATGACAGGTATGTACTAGTGTACATTGATCACAACAGAAGATAATTTAATTTGTAATTCAGCCACTAGAAATTAGCTTTCGCTGAACAAAAAAAAAATATATATAAAATAAAATGTACTTTTGTTTTAACAATTTTCAGCACACTAATGCTGGACTACAACAAAAAAAAAGGTTTGGATAGTAGCACTCCTAACCATATACTGGGGTAGCTGTATGAAGCCCAGAAACGGTATCAGCGCACGTTAAGTGCGCTGATACCGTTTCTCCCCGATGTATGATCGGGGGTCTGGGCGGTAAATGACAGGGGCGCTGTGCGCCCCTGTCATTATCGGCGCTGCTATCTACAAGATAGCAGCGCCGACAGCCTGGGCTATGTACGAACGGTCAGATCGTCTGACCGTTCGGCCGGCTGTAGCTGTCGTTATCGACAGCTACAGGCTGGCGCTAGCCTATACCCAAAGCAGGGACAGCGCTGTCCCTGTTGTGGTGGCTACCGGCTCCAGGGCTGCACGCGGGGATCTCGCGATACTTGCGAGATCCCGCGCATGCTCAGTGGAGCCGGCCGGGCCTGACACACATCGCATCAGCACTAGGCTGATGCAATGTGGTCTGTAGCGGGTAGCGCCGGAGGGGGGAGTTAACGCTCCCTCTCTCCGGCCGGTGAGATGTTCACACATCTCACCGGTAGTGCTTCCTGCTTCGCCTCGGTAAAGAGGCGAAGCAGGAAGCGTTATAGCGGCACGTAACGTGCCACTATAATACATCTACCCCATTATGTCTTATCGGAAGAAAGACAACAGTTAAATATTAATTTGTTAACTTGTGGAGCATAGCTACAGTGTTCAAACTGGTTTAATATAGTGATTATATATAATACAGTGATGGTTGCTAATGTAGCAATGCATATTATCCATGTCTTGTCATGTATTGTATTGTTCTGTAAGTCACTGGTCACCTATTTGTTTATGTACTTTGTAAGGCGCTGCAGTACACTTGTGGAGCCATATAAATTAATTATAATAATAATTAACGCAAATTTTCATTTCAATGGATGACTACATTAACAGCAAGTACCAACACCTGGGACAAATGTAATAGTGTGAGAGTTTACAAAATGTGAGAGTTTAGCAGTAAAACTCTCACACTAATACATTGATCGAGCTGTATTTTCAAAACAGGAAACACCTGGATGAAAGTTTAAAGGGGCCTATGTATCAAAGCTGGGAGAGAGATAAAATTGTAACAAATAACCAACCAATCAGCTCCCAACTATCATTTTTTAAAGCACAGTCTGCAAAATGTAAAATTAGAAGCTGATTGGTTAGCACTTTATCTCTCCCAATTTTATCTATCTCCCAGTTTTGATACATAGGCCCCTTAATCCTGAGTTTATTGAGTTTGAAAAACATTCAAGTTTGCATGTTCTGTGACTTTATTACATTGGCTGAGTTTAAAAATGTGAGCGTTTTCTCTCACCCTATTACATTTGGCCCCTTTTGTTTCTGGAAACAGGAAGTTCTGTTACTGTCATCGCTAGTGTATTGTAACACTGCTTCCTGGAACTTGTATCACCAGACTCGACAATTTATGCTACTTAACAGACTATAAGCTTCAGCAGCATAGGTGAGTCCTGTTACCTTTTGTTATAGAAATAGAAAAAACGCTAATGATAAACATCTTCTATACTGACTCTTAACAGAATTTTCAGGGAGATATTATCAAAGCTTAGAGAAATAAAGTGGAGACAAAGTACCAACCAATCAGATTCTGTCATTTATGAAACACAGCATATAAAATGAATTAGGAGCTGATTGGTTGGTACTTTATATATCTCCACTTTAACTCGTCAAACTTTGATAAATCTTCCTCTTAAATTGGTCATGATGTCGAACACTGTGTGTGTGTGTGTGTGTGTGTGTCGGGGTCTCGTGTGTCAGAAGTAAAAAAAGAAAGTACTTTACATTGCTGCTAACAAGTCAGTTTATTAGACATTTGGGAGAGACACATGTAAGTGCACTTACAGAGCTACTACTGAATGGTTATTTGGCATCACAGAATATACCAGACTTCTTCTACAATAGACAAAAGTGGTTTTCTACTTTAAATAAGCTTTCTAGAAATATAGGTACTTGTGTACTTTACGGACTCATTGCAGAGAAAACCCAATTAATGTTTTAAATGGTACTTGTGTACTTTACATACACAAGTACCGAAAGTTGTCCGCCCGCCATGCTTCGGGCTCGGTTTCTCGCCACAAGGTTATATTCCCTCTCTATGCCCACTTGGATGGTAGGGAATGATGCTGGACACTGGCTGATGATGTCAGGGTCCTCTCCGTGAAGGGGATTTAGACATTACCATGATGGTGGATAATAATAATAAGTGTAGAACATTGGGTTCTCTCTGCAATGAGTCTGTAAAGTACACAAGTACCAAAATATAATACATTTAAGCTAAACCCAATCAGGTATTATATTGTGTATTCCTCTTTTCCATGACAACTAAAATGCCTCTTATAAATACCCACAGCCCTATTTGTTATAGTTCTTTATGCCCGTTTGTGGACTATGCAGAATACTATGGGAAGAGGTGGCCCCCACTTACATGTTTCTGTAGGTACATTGGCATAAGGGGGAGAAACATTTTTAGAAGACAATTGCCAAAAAGCAAGCAGGCAGGCAGGCAGGCACATATACACACACACACACACACACACACACACACACACACACAACTACTGCCGAGTATTAATAGTCCCTATTGCACAATCATTACACGAGGCTGTCCAGGGCAACTCTGTGCTCTAACACCAGCCCTAATAACCGCCACCTGTAGCCCTCTCCCTGCCTCACACCCGCATATACACTAATCCCGGGTCACCTACTGCCCGCTTCAAATAACGGACACATCCCAGCTACTGTCCTTCTAGTCGTTGTAATGGGCCCGCATCGGGAGCCTCTTCTTCTCCCGTCCTGTAAAGTGTATAGTATTACAGGCGATGGGTGACCCGACTGCGACACGTCCCGCCCAGGGGACCCGGTTACCGGGAGAAGGTGTAACACCCTGTGGGCTTACCTGACGCGTCTCTATCCCCGATCGTTACACAACAGCCACAGCGGCCAGAAAATGTCTGACGCTCATAATCTACACAGAGGACTCCAGGGAGGGGGCTGCGGCCACAGGAAGTGATTCGTGGGAAGGAAAAAAAGAAGAGAAAGTGAAAACTCACCCGGAAGGAAACGGAGGCCGGGCGGCGGCGTGTTACTGGGAGGTTCCGGCTGGTACTGCCCACACTTGCAACCACTGCTGAGAGTTCCTGTAATGCTGCGCCAGTGACAGGGAAAACTATGCCCTTCTTACATGTTTGTTTCTCTATCAGCTCCGGTTTCTAAGCAAATGGTTCACTCTCTAGTAATGGCATGGTGTCCTCCTGTGTCACATTTACTCATATATGAATAGTCTGATGACGTCAGGGTACAAATACTGAAGGGGATCTATCCACTACCTCCTGGGACTGATTTAGGGAACTATTTATAAATAAATATCACAGCCCAAATTATAGATCTGTCTCACTGTGATTTGCAGTGGCAGATCCAAATCTACCTGAGCAATTCAGTATTGCTTCGAAAAACAGTTGTTCATGTGATCCCTATTATCTACACTTTTGCCTCTATTTAAGTAGTGACAAAAGTTTTCACTGATTCCTCCCAGCAGTTGTTACTGCACATGCGTGACTTTAGGTCATTCATGCGCACTGCGTGGACTGAAGAAGGCAAAGAGATTTCTCTTCACAACTTAAATTCCAGTAGGAAGGAGCAGGGCTCAGCAGTCTAACACCATCTGAAGATGTCATTAGTACCTCCAGTCAAGTTCTGAAAACTTTCAGTTTCAGATATTGATGAACCGTCATCCCCATACTATTGTATTTGGATTAGGGATGAACATCGGAAGCCCGGAATAATGGTTGCCAGACTTTTGACATCAATTCTCAAGTGATACGATGGCTACTAGTCATCAAATCAATACCATTCAGTTTTATAACCATCAATGGTTACAATGTGTGCATGCTTAGAAGCATTGTTACCCATCGGTTTCCAATGTCCATCCCTAATATGGATGCATTGCACAGTGGGACTTTACTGTACGCTGAAGATAACAATGGTGAATGGGTCTATTGATTCAAACATGCAGAAATTACTGTTTCTGCATTTATAACAGACCCATCCACCTTGAGGAAATAGGGCCCTTAGAGATGAAAATAAAGATATCTTTTGTAGAAGAGTAATCAGGTGAGATTTGTGTTTCAACATTTATAGTTTGAATTGAATGCGTATTAAATCTTAAGTAGAAATTTGTTTAGGCCAAATAAGCAACAATCATGATAAATTTACTTCTCATAACTACATTTCAAAGGGGTTTACTTAACTTGTATCAACGAGAGCACATACAGTGCTTAAGAGTACAATATACATTACATGTGATAGCACTGAACATGATCAGCAAGCTTACAGATTTAGGGCCTGAGTCAGATAAGTACGTTCATCTTGCGTGATCAGGCACCGGCCAGGCTGTGGGATGCTTCATCTCCTGCAGCCTGACCAAAGAACTGACCATCGGTCGCAGTGCTGGTATTGCAAATGCAGGAAGGTTGTGTCTGACACCACCTTCTGCATTTGCATCTGAGATGGACGGATTTGCACAGGGCCTGATTCAGAGATGCACGCCAACCTGATGGTTTGTGTACACCTCTGATTGTTGGAGGTCTGTGCAGGTGCAGAACGAGTCCTGCATCCTTGTATGTTGTGTCCCCAAGCTGCAGCATGACTGATATGCTGCGGACATTTGGGGGCGGATCGGGGGTATAGTTGGCCTGCATTTTACGAAAATGGGGCAATGCTTTCTGGAAGTGATGAGGCCAAGGTCTGTTTTCCGTCGCAGACTTCCTGACCCTGGCTGAGCACATGCTGAGTAAGCTTCTGTTTACTCAGATGGGCGATTACTGCAGCCATCGTGACTGATGGTGATCACATGCTGCGTCTTCAGACACAGTACGTGGATCACAGATGCTGACAGGAGGCGTCTTTTTTCCTACAGACGCCTCCTGCTGCATTAGTTGGACCGTCCATCTCTGAATCAGGCCCTGAATTGCTTAACTATTGAGCAAAACTAAATAGGGGACATTTTGTCAGACTGCTATACAGCACTTATGTTGGTGATATTAATGTGACCATGAGGGCTACGTTATATATAGTACACCATATATATGTTACATGTTGCATACATCTAAAAAACACATCCAAAATTCAACCGTATCTTACACAAGACACTGCAAAAACTTTAATCCATGCACTCATTGTTTAAAGCATTGATTATTGCAATAGTCTCCGTACTGGTCTTCCTAAAAACAGGCTCTCACCACTACAATCCATTATGCATGCAACTGCAAGGTTGATCTTCCTTGACAAAAATTCATCATCTGCTACTCCGCTCTATCAGTCCCTCCATTAGTTACCAGTTTTCTATTCAATACAAAATACTTTTACATACACATAAGGCTATTAACCAAACCACACTAATATACATCTCTTCACTTATCTCAAAATATCTCCCAACCCGACCTCTCCGCTCAGTACAAGATCTGTGTCTCTCTCATTCCCACACATTACTTGCTCCCACTCACGGGGTTACAGGACTTTTTTTTTTCGGGTTGCACTCCGTGGAATGCCCTCCCACGCACAATAAATCTTTCCTCTAGTCTCCAAACCTTCAAGCATTCCCTGAAAATTCACCTCTTCAGACAAGTTTATCAGATCCCAGAGCAGCCCACATTACCTTCATAGCTTCCATATCAAATTACACTCCCTCTCACAGTCCACATAAAACCTCACACATATTCTTTCTTTCACATCCTCCTGACCTTTGGCCAACATTCCTGTGTGACTGGATCATACAGCTCACCAAGAACCTCTGCAATCTGGCTGGACCAAAATGCAATATATAGCACCTATACTTGTGTATCAATGCCTATTTCCCTATAGATTGTAAGCTTGCAAGCAGGGCCTTCCTACCTCTATGGGTACGATTCAATTCAACGTGAATTGAATAGCGCCAGGAAGAAGCTAACAGAGCTACTCAATTCAGCACGCTGTTATGTCAGAGAACGCCCATTCTCGCGCCTTAAACACGGTGTTTAGTCGTGAGAACCGGCATTCTCCCGACTAAACTGCCCAGAGTTTTGGCGGATTTCTGCTCGCACCCCAGACGGAGTGCGAGAAGAAATCCTTAGTCGGGCTTAACAGCGCGCTGAATTGAATAGCTCCCGGAGCTCCTTCCTGATGCTATTTAATTTGCGTTGAATTGAATTGTGCTCAAAGTCTGTCTGTTATTACCCATTTTTGTTCTATTAATGTTTCCAATTGTGAAGTGCAACAGAATATGTTGCATTATATAAGAAACTGTTAATAAATAAGTATATATAAATATATATGTATGAGTCTATAGCTGATTTTCCCACATATTATATTATGAGAATTCCCTACACTAAAAGACTGAATTACAGGAGGTAGTAAACTAATTTTGATATTTATTGAATGTATCCTAACTTACACAGTTGTTTGTAAAACAGCATAACAAGCAAGCACTTTTTTCTACACGCTCCTTATACTTCATACCTAGTAAAATATCTGTGGATAGTAAATGGGGGAGATTCAGTTACTGACGATGTGCCGCGGCTGCACTCAAATCAGTCATTTATGATACCTTTAAAATCGCAAATTTTCCTGTGAACCTTGAAGGAGTGTGAGGCAAAACATTGTCAGTGACTGAATCACCTGATGTAGGAAGAAAATATGGCGGTATGGGGGAAGGTCAATTACAGGCAATGTACCACTGAGCATTGCTGCTAAGCTCGGCTGCACACATATTTGCCAAATACTGCAATATCTTAAGTTTCCCTGCACGCTTCTATCTGAGCTAAAACTTGCGATATTGCTGGATGCAATGTGCCTGTTCTGAAAGGCACATTGCGAAAAATTGCACGTAATTGAATTCAGCACAAGAGAGAACAAGTTATATAAAAAAAGGGAAGGGGTGGAGCGCTCATATATAACGACAGGAATTCAACAGTGATTTATTGGCAGCTGACACAAGGGGATATCTGCTAAAAATCCCCTATAGAAGAACAAGAATGTAAAAAACACTAGTGTCTGCGTCTATAAACACCTGACCATATGAACAAACCAGAAAAGTAATATGAATGAATTTATTTCAATAACAATAGACCTGTTAGAACTGCAGCTCCTCAGGACATAAATTAAAACAAAGCAGTGATATAATAAACCACTTTTGATACTGAATAAAAAAAAATGAATAACAAAATGAACCAGTTCCTGGGTGGATGACAAAAGTTCCTCTGAATATAGAAATCTGGGTATAATGATTCAATAGAGATGGCAAACAATTGTCCCAGAGGTATAGGTTATCCGCATCTCCTTGGACCAAAAAAGGGGACTACTCACTGCTGATAAATTCAAGTTCCAAGTAAGCCAGTATGGATGGACATATGATGATTAATAAGAACCCGGTCAACAGAAAATTCCACAGTGGCAATGATGGGCAAATAGAAATTCAGCCTACCCGTTACAAGAGTCTCCAGACTCCGGGCTGGTATGCACCGTCTCAGAATATCGATCCCACGGACAAGATGATGTCCGCCGCCTGCAGACAACAGAGGGCAAGGAGCGGTAATGTAAACTTCCACACTTGGGATCAGCTGGAACAGGTAGGCGGTGATGTGATGTAAGCTCCAACACCCAGGATCAGCTGAAAACAGGTAAGCGGTGGTGACAGCGGGGAAATGCCACAGAGTGGAGAATAAGAGCCGCAAGGTCCGCAATGGTCTGTGACCGGGATAAACACTCCAGTGTGTGCAGTCTCCTGTAGCGGCAATGGTCCGTCTGAATTACGGAGCAGCAGTTCAGAAAAAGGTCAAAACCTTGACGCGTTTCTCCTCATTGAATGAGTTTTTTCAAAAGGCAAGATGAACAAGAGAGAACAACATGAGTCTGTCAAACTAATGTTATTTGACTGATAACACAACCCAACAAAAAAAAAAAAGTCTAGTTGCCAAGGATATTTTAATGAATTTAGTGTATTTTGGGATTGTAGAATTCAAGTTTTTTTTTTTAATTGGCTCTAGTTCTTGGGATAATGGATACTCTGAAGTAATAGGGAACTTAGCAATAATGCGTGCATATGGAAATCTAGAAGGTGAGACATGCAAATATTCTAGGAGATAATTTTGGAATATATAGAGATGAGCGGTTAGGTTTATCCAATTGGCTATCCAAAACACGTAAGAGCCAGATAGCTAATAAAATGCAGTTTTCGAAATGCGAACATACTTGAGTAAAACCAAACCACTCATCTCTAGAAAAAACTCCCAGTAAGCTGATGTAAGACTAACTTTTATAAATGTGCAATATAGTATTTAACGATTATATTTGTTGAAAATGTGACTAGCATGTTAATATCAATGTAGTTATCCATAGTAGTGACAAATAGAGAGTAATCTAAACCAAAAGCTACTATAATTGTGCTCAAAGAATGAAAAAGTACGGAATATATCTGAAATAGAAAAATTGTTGATTTTTACAAATGAGTAAGGGTTAATAATTATATGGCTATTGCCTAAACAAAGTTAAAAGTGACCTGATCTTATAAACTTTATTAATTTTACTATATTCATCACATCACTTTTTTCTTTACATTTATCAATAATTAAATTTTTAATAAATTCTACGACAAAATAGGTCCAAACTAAGTCATTTTAAAGATGCAAATAAAATTATGTTTTAATGATAAAATTTTTCTTAGTGGATATGATTACCTCATAACATGGGTGTAACTACCACAGATGCAAGGGGTGCAGCCGCTATGGGGCCAGAGCTGACAGGGGTCCATCAAAGTTACGTGTTTTATAAATTTTTCCCCATTGGGTGGAACATAGGGACCTTTACAAACTTTTGCTATGGGGTCTTCAAATACCTAGTTACACCCCTGACTCATAATAACAGTTTTCTCTTTTGTGAATCTAAGTGAAAAAGAGCATGGTGGTATACATCCCAATTATCCCGATTTAGGCAGGAGAGTCCCAGCTTTGTCCCATTTGAGATATATCCCATTCACTGCACAGCAAGGCTGCTTTCATGGCGCACCCAGCATTCAAGTTGGTTTTATGGGATGGAACAAGGGACTGGATGGTCTAGTATGTTGGAAGCGCTGATTCATACCTGTGACGCATGACAATGTTCCCGTAAAGTTTAACTATGCTCCCAAGTTGTGCCCACTGCACCTGTCCTAATTCCCCATCAGGAAAACATAGAAGATATGTGGCGAACATATTAACATGTATAAACAGATATCTATATTATACAGTTGATATATCTTAAAATAAAACAATATCTGTAAATTCCTGTAATTCCAAAACCTTATTATTTATTTTATACATGATAATAAACATATTGTGGATATTGGAATTAAGTTTCTGCACTAAATCATTGAGTGCTTCAAGTAGCTTGTTAAAAATCATAAGTACATTGTCTATATAACGGATCCAGAGAGCACATGCTTTACTCATGTGACACCTCAGTCAATTCCCACAAGCTGAGATGTATAAACTGACACTGGAAGAGTTCATTGCTATGCCAAAAATCTGGCATTACTGAAATAACCATGACAACATACATCAGTTTCTGGAATATCCTAAATGTTTCATTGCCTTTCATTCTGCCACAGTGTCCGCACACTCACTCTGTATAGTTATGAATATATTGGCAGTTAGGGTAAGCAGCATAATCTGCCTCCTGTAGTTAATGCGCCAAAGCTTCCACACTTAATTGAATCTGCACGCATAGCGTAATAATGCTATCGATATTTGTATGTAACACTTCTACATAACAGAGAAGGACACACCAGTAAAATATAATAAAACTGGAGAAAACAAAAGTATACTTCACCCTAGTATCTCATTTATTAAGTTAGTCTCCTGGTGACAGAATCACGACTATTGACACCATCCTATAGCTGTTTAACTGTAGTATGAAATATTTATATTTGAATGTTGCAATATATTTTTATATAAAACACATGCAGTTTAAATTATTTTTATTTTTTATGATGTTTTACACTATTCATGTTCATGTACATCATTGAAACAATTACACAAACAGATTGTAAGCCAACATACTGAAAAAAAGGAACATTCTCATAAACAAACAAAAAAATTCTATAAATTAAAAAAATGTTCCTAGAGAAAAAAATTATACATTTCACACACAACACATTTTGCTCACATTTCATTAGCTACAAGGCTAGTCAGCTGAGCAGGTCATAAGCTAGAATCCATGGTAGAGACAACAGGAACAAATATGAATTGACTGAAGCCAATCCGCTCCTAACTGCCATCTCACAGGCTGTGTTTGAAAAATGACAGTTGGGAGCTGATTGGCTGGCACCTTATCACATTTCACTGTCTCCTAACACTGCCTAGTAAATAGACCCCTCAGTAACAATAGTGTATAGAGGTTACTGTGATCTAAAAGCGAAAAGCGGCTAATTGGGCCAATACTTGCAGTGTATGGCGTAACTGAGCAGCAATTTTCGCTCTATCGTGCATGAGAAATCTATCAGCATGCCTGTAAAATGCAATAATTGTTACTTGGATCTGACAGCAGCTATACTAACCATAAGACACATAGACCAATTATCTGACAGTGTATGGCAATGTCAGATAATTGGTCTGTCTCTCTGATTGAGACTTTGTCTCAAGGTGTATGACCAGCATAATATTTATAATTGTGTTTATCAGATTTGTTTTATTCTAAAATGAGAGGGGAATATATCTCTAATACAGGGAAGGCTATACAAATGATAGATAGCCGATCTACTTATACAGCAAGTTAATATACACAGTGCGATATGCACCATGTATGACGACGGCCGATCCCATGCCCGACATATCGGGCGGTCCCCACACACGGTGGTGCCGCCCGATATGCCAGCACCCCCCTCCCTCACCTGCATAGTGCAACATGGGGTCGTACATCGCATCCCCTGATCGAGTGGATTTTCCACAAGATCTAGGGATGCAATGTACGACCCCCACGGGAGCGCGCACAGGACGATATAGCAGCTATCAGCTACTATATCGCACCGTGAATGGCCGGCTATAGACTATGCAGCAAAAGGCTGTTGGGACACCAAACAAAGAAATGTATTGAAGGTATTTCTGATAAGCAATTTTTATTATATTAGTTAAGAAATGTTACTTCATAGTTGTCTACTACCGTGTTTCCCCGATAATAAGACACTGTCTTATTTTGTTTTGGGTTCCAAAAAACACCATAGGGCTTATTTTCGGGGTAGGTCTTATTTTAACTAACATTGACAGCAGTGCCCCTTATGCAGGTGCCCCTTATGCAGGCCCCTTATGCAGGCCCCCCCCTGTAGCAGTGCCCCTTATGCAGCCTCCCTTGTGTAGCAGTGCCCCTTATGCAGGCCCCCCCCTGTAGCAGTGTCCTTTATGCAGGCCCCCTTATTGCAGTGCAAGTACGGTACTTACCTGAGTCGCCGCCATCCGGGATGTCCCTCTCACTTGATCTAATATGATCCAGCAGGTGCGGCCGCACAGGATCCTCGGCACGCGGGTGACGTCATGACGTCACCTGCGCACTGCATGACTGGGAACGCTGGTCTCTGCAGCGTTCCCAGCTCAAAAAGAGAATAAGGTAGATCTTATTTTCGGGGTAGGGCTTATTTTAGACCGGGCTACAAAAGTAAGGGTAGGGCTTATTTTCAGGGTAGGTCTTATTATCGGGGAAACACAGTATCCCAGAATGTTAGGGAAACACCTGAATTTTGGGGAATCTTTCTGGAACTCTAGAGCACAGGTTCTCATACTCAGTCCTCAGGACCCCAAACAGTGCATGTTTTGCAGGTCTCCTCACAGAATCAGTTAAATAATTAGCTCCACCTGTGGATCTTTTAAAATGTGTCAGTGAGTAATGAATACACCTGTGCCCCTGCTGGGTGACCTGGAAAACGTGACCTGTGTGGGGGTCCTGAAGACCGAGTTTGAGAACCACTGCTCTAGAGAAAGGAGACAAGCCTCTCGGATTTGCCTACATCACTAATGATTTGCATTGAAAGTGGTCGATGGGATGGGGCTGTGGTGATGTGATGCATGCTGTGTCAAAAAGGAAAGCTCTGCCAAACCAGTCTCCTTCCAACAGTGCCAAATCACTTACCTGGAAAAGGGCCAATAGGCAAAAAGTTGGTGGGTTTTCATTTAAAAGTGGAAGTGATAGGTATGGGGGAGGAGGGGAGTTATTTTGTCCCGATTTTGCATACTTGAATGTTGGCCTTTTTATGCATTCCCAATGTTCTGACATGTAATCTGTTCTACATATATGTATGATAGAGTATTACATTTCATAGTGTTTATATATTAAGCTTTATTTCCACTTTCTATACATGTTAAAACAATATTAATTCAAGCAGTTATTGCAATTGAAGAAAAAAACAGACACACTGACATGCTCCCACTGAGTTATATAATACACTATATTTATTTTTAAATAAACATTATACAGACTTGCCATTTATTTTACAGATCAATAAACATTTCAAATATAAGTAACATACGTATTAAAAATGCTAGTCTATGATCTCATGACTGAGGGAAGTTAACTACAACACTTATTACTTCTCTAGTTTCGACTACAGAGTCCATTTTACAGCTCAGAATTTCACGAGCCGCCATCTTGACAAAGGGAAGGACTATATTTCAGCCGTGTTTTTGATATAGATTAATGGAACTACCTGACTTTGAGGCATCAGTCAGATTACGGCGTGTGACACATTCACACTGACCAACTCATTATAGTTTAATTGTTTTTTTTTTATTATCATTATTATATTTCAATGCTACGATGTATGCCCTATGCAAAAATGGATGCAACCACTGTGTCCTACTCACAAAATGGCTGGTGGCTCAGGGGAATATTGGGTAAACAGCAGCAGCTCATACTACATGTCCCGGCGGCCACGGCGCGCCTACTTCCTGCATTATCATGTGACGCAGACACGTGACTGAAAGGGCTAGACAGGAATCAGGATGCGGAAGTGGCTGTGTGTGCCTGACACGTCGTTGTTCTTGTAAGATTAGCTGCTGCTGATGAGTTTATTTCCCCTTCATGCTAGGACGTCAGGGTCCTCTCCGTGAAGGGGATAGAGACATTACCGTTTTGTAATACTATTCTTGGCAGTAGAAGGTTCTATTGGGTAAACCAACAAAGTGTCCATTCTTTAATCGTATTTTGTCCACAGATTGCACTGCTCCAATTATTAGACAATTTTATATAGTGAATTGTGATTATTCGAGCAGTTTTATGCCACTTGCAGCAACAGTTGTTGAACTATGATATCTAATTTAATTTCATGCCAACTAAAGAAACACAGGTTGCATATCCCAGCCTTGATACATAAAGATTGTAAGCTTGCATGCAGGGTCCTCTTACCTCTTTTTATGCTATTACCCTCTCTCATTTTATCACTGTTTTGTTCCCATTTATAACGCACAATAATAATCTAGTGCTTTGTAAATGAAAGTAAATAAATTGGTATAACTAGGAATTAAATGTTTATATTTTATCATCAGCTGGCACATGGTTTGCAAAAAGTTTGGGTACTTGTTAATTACATACCAACCTACTGTCCTGATTGGAAGAGGCTGTCCCGGGATCTGATAGTCGCCACTTTTGTTTTAATTTTTTGGAAGTACTGTACTGGAGTACCCCCCATCATAATCAAAGACCTCATCTTGGTGAGTGAGCAATTTGTTTTTAGGGAAGGGGTCTAGTAGTTATGAAGTCCTTGGCAAACCCTCAGATTATGTGACACCTCCCTCACGCTTTGCTGTTTCAATTTTAAAAGAGACCAATGCCAGGAGGTATGTATTTAAATAAGGACCACTGTAACCAGCTCTGCACTGCTTTTAATTAAAATACTGATTCATATCTTCCTCTGCTGGCTCAAGATAGTGAATAAATCATCTGGTCAGCCAGACAGGGGCAGGGTACCATCTGCCCCCCAGACCGGTACTATTTTAGGGATCTATGGAGGCATGCCACCACTCTGCATGTACATGGCTGGCTGTGGGAGGCAGGCAGGGGATGCTCACTGGCCACTCTGCGCTATAACACAATTCCTCTCAGTCTCAGTAAGCTTCAAAGGTGTGAACGTGCGATCGTGACATCATTATGTCATGACAGGCTGATGTGCGCCACTGCAGGGGAGCAAGCCGCCGTCAAGATGCAAGAGTCGTCTTAGAACAGAATGGGAGACCAGACCAAAGTAAAGCAGGTAATGTTGGGTAGTGCTGTGAGGTGGACATTGAAGAGGCCAAGAAAGTGTGGTGTGGTGGGGTGGATATTAAAGGGGATGAGGAGGGATGCTGTGAGGTGGTTTTTAAAGGGGGGGGTGCTGTGAGGTGGACATTAAAAGGGGGGAGTGCTGTGAGGTGGACATTAAAAAAGGGGGGAGTGCTGTGAGGTAGATATTGAAGGTCCTGGGAAGGGGGGGGGGTGCTGTGAGGTGTAAAGTGAAGGATTGGAGTGCTGTGAGGTGGTCATTAACTGCTCTCAGGTGGACAGAGTGCTGTTAGGGGGGGCAGTGAGGCGGTCAGTGCGTGATTTGGGGGCAATGGGTACTTCAAGGAGCTCAGTGGTGTATGAAAGGAACTCGCAGTAAGAGCTATGGAGGGGACAATCAGGGACATATGCAGGGAGGACTCAATAAGGCAGCTATGGAGGGGGCAATCAGAGAGATATGCTGGTAGGGCTTGATGAGAGAACCATGAAGGGGCAATCGGAGCTATGCAGGGAGCAATGAAATGGCAACAGTTCTAGAAAGTTTGTAAATCCTTTAAAAGTTTCTCAATTTCTGCATAACTGTGACTTTAAATCTGAATGTATGTAATAACATTTGATAAAGAAAATACCAAAAATTCTAATTGCACAAAGGGATATACTTTTTCATTAATTTATTGACCAAAATATCCCATCATTAATTTTATTTGTTGAAAAGAGTATGTCATCATACAATGTAACACCCTTCAGCAGCAATTACTTCAAACATTTACGGTAATTGTTGGTGAGTCTCGACATCGTCTTGTAGGACTTTTGGCTCATATTTCCTTACACAACTGCTTCAACTCATAAATGTCGGTTGGCTCTTTTGCATAAACACCCCACTTCAGGCCCTGCTACAACATTATTATTGGATTAAGGGCTGAACTTTGACTCTGCAATTCTAAAATGTAAAATTTGTTCTGCAATTCTAAAATATAGTTTTTGTTCTGCTTCAACTGTTTTTGTAGACTTATTTGTGTGTTTAGGATCATTGTCTTGCTGCAAGGCCCTCCTGTTGAATTTGAGTTCACAGAGGAATACCCTAACATTTTCTAGTAGCATTTGCTGGTACAATCCAGAATTCCTGGTCCATCAATAGTGGCAAGCCATGTAGATCCCACGGCAGTAAAACATCCCCAAACTATGATACTGCCAGGACGGTTTCACAGTTGGGATGAGGTTCTTATTTTGGAATGAAGTGGTTTTTTTTCTAAGCCAAACATTCCTCATATAAAGGCAAAAAGTTATATTTTAATGACTCATCCACCCAGAGAACATTCTCCAAGTAGTCTTCTGGCTGGCTCATCCAGGTGATTTCTTTTTTTTTTTTTTTAGCAAACTTTAAACGGGGAGTAACAACTGTACAAATTAGATGAGTTTATTGTAAATCTTTGCATAAATATGTGTGTATACAACTTACCCATTGTGTTTTATATGTACTTCAACAGGATGTGACAGGTTACTTAAGTGTCTGCTATGGGAACAAGGAGAGATGGATTGTGTTACCTTGACAACCAAAACAGCAGAGCCTATTGTGTAAAGATGACTAATAAAAGGAATTATTACATTATTGAACTGCCTGTATAAATATATAGTTATTAACAAAACATAAAATGCTTACCACTTTTCCTCTCACTTCATCTATTTGGTATATATTGGGAACTTTCTTTCTTAAAAAGAGATTGTCATCATGTCTGGCTATAGATGTAAAATTTACATGTACTGTAAATCCATAAGCCAGATGTAATAGGGTGAGAGTTTAGAAAATGTGAGAATTTAGCAGTAAACTCTAACACTTTTTAAACTCGGCCAATGTAATAGAGTCCGAGAACGTGCAAACTCGCATGTTTTTAGACTCAAAAAACTCTCACGATTTAAACTCTCATCCAGGTGTTTTCCCATTTTGAAGATAAAACTCGACCAATCTGAGAATTTACTGCTAAACTCTCACAGTTTCTAATCTCTCACCCTTTTACAATTGACCCCATGGCTATTGACCTGCTCAAATATGTTCCACCTATATAAGAAGCACAAGCAGGCCATTGTGTGGGGAGGGTGGGGGGCATTTGTGGTGCAAGGAAGATCAGGCAAGAGCCCTTATAGGATGCCCAGTCTAGAGCAGTGGAACTGGACTTAAAGGAAGCTTAAATTTCTCCTGATACCAACTAATGGATGACAAGAGTTGGTGAGCAGAAAGCAGATAAGTTGGGTGGTACTATTCTGTCTGTAAAACCAAAAGAGCCGTGTACATATTGGGATACCATGATACCCTTATAAGTAAAAAGGGCTATTGTGTCAGCTTTTTCCTAATGGCAACTGCCTCATGAAAGGGCATATTGTGATAAACATGAGTGGAGTGTTCATTTTTTACTTCAATTAAATTGTCAAGCTCCAGAATATAGAATGGTGATTAGCAAATTGCTTTGATCAGGTGATCATTTTTTGGTCTGTTTAAGCTTCATTAACAGTTATGCATTCCAATATGGAGTACTTTCGTGAGTATAAAGGTTGAGATTTTTTTTCAATGGATTTTTTTTAACAGCTTAAAAATAGATTATACTTTTGTTTAACGCAAAAGAATAAATAAATAACACTTAGATTAAGTTACAAAAGCTCATGTTGACCTATACAGGACCATATGACTTTGAAATACATCATCAATATAACGGAACCATTTGCATGTTAGTCCATAAAATGTTAAAAACTATTTTAGAAATGCCTTTGCAAGACTTCATTTAGATCTTTGCTTAAAAAGTGCATGTGATTATAAAATCTGTTTTGTTTTGCGGTTACTAGAATGCTGTTTGTGTTTTGTATGCGTTAATAGAATGTGCTCTGCAATGACAACTGGTAAGATGGGACTGCATTTTATATATTATAATAGCTTTATGAAATTGTAATTTTTTATCCATTTTATTGGCTGGATGAAACAATGACTATATCTGTTTGGCTGCTGTGTTGGTACAATGTGGGCCTGTTGTGTACATACTGTACTGTAGGCTTACTGATGCTGGCGAAATATGAAATTAATGTATTTCATTTTTCCGTATCAAATATAGCTGCATTCCTATGATTAGCAATTTGGAGAAGTATTAAGGATTAAAAAGGAAAGAACCCTCAGCCGCACTGCAATATTTACAGTGGTTGGCTGAGGGACTCAGGACCTCATTCAGAGCCGGTTGCACAGAGCGTGCGGTCGGTCTGAATGAGGGGAGGACCTCTTGAATTTTCAAGAAGTCCTCCTTTGCGGTGGTAAGGCTGTGGGTTAACACCCACAGCCTTACGACCGCCTAAGGTGATGGTCGCGATGAAGACCATCGCGACCATCGGGGCTTACGACGAGACCCTAGGGTAGGGTCTCCCTTGTCGTAAGCCCCGGAGAGCTTTCGGCTCTGTCTGATGTCAGTGGGTCTGCCCCCAAACGGTAGGCGTTCCCATGGGAACGCCCCCGTTTGGGCTGCCACCCCCCCGGCCCGCCTTCCAAACGGGGCGAACTGTCAATCAACATCGACAGCTCGCCCTCTTTGGATCGAGACCCGCTACGACCGGCGCTGTCGGTCGTAGCGGGTCTCACGCATGTGCACGACGGCGCCGGCGTGCGCATGCTCTGTGGGGGGCCATCGACCCGGTCCAAGCGCATCGGCGCTAACGACCGGGTCTGAATGACCCCCTGAGTATCAGCACAGCACACCTGGCTGAAGAGGGTGTTCCTGGGTAACATGTAAGTCGATCTTGTGACTCCGTTCCACTAGATGTACCCCGTTGATATCCAGTATCACAACTAATAAGCGCTAAATATTGCAATGTGAGCTGACTTTTTTATCTCCTGAAAACTATAATGTAATTTGAATTATAGTTCACACAATTACACAAATATTATTTTTAAAGACTTTCCTTTTTTATAGTGTAACACATTAATGCACTAAATTCTAATTTTTAGAATTTTATACTGCTTTTAAATGCATGGCAACACTTCTTTTCTGAGTTATATATGTTCAACTTACTCTTACCTTCTATTCTTGGAAACTTTTCTCTACGTAGCTTAGATTGTAGGGACAATTCAATTAATAATACCCCTTTCACACAAAAAAGCAAACTCCCGGGTCAAGCATTTGGACTGTTGCTAATGATTTATTTTCTAGTGTAAAGGATTACTGTGGCAACACCAGTCACCTTGCATGTAGTGAGCAGAATACTACAGATCTAAGATATTTCTCTAATACATGGAAGGTTATCCAAAATATGGAAAGTCTACATCAGCCATTTCAAACTCAAGGCCCGTGACGCCCTGTAGTGGTGCCCAAGGTATCCCCAACCTCTGGATAGTTCAGGAATCACAGGGTTTGTCTGGAGGCTTGTATTTCCCGCATGGGTGGTGTCCAGAAATCTCATGCCTTGACCTCTGAAACAAACTGACTCCTCCTTTGGGTTCGAGCAGCGTGATGTGGTGACAATGCAACTTCAGAACAGGGATAACGTTGGCTAATGGGAGGGGGGGAGACTGGCACAGCTGCTTATGATGGGCAGACTGGACGGAGTGCTTGAAACCTGAGAAACAAAGTTGCTGTAACTTTTTCCTTCTGAAATCTGGACGCCTAAACTTTTCATGTTTCTTAAGGGGGTTCCAGGGAGAACGCAACTTTGACATGGCTGGTCTACAAAGGTTCCAGTACAAACAATTGCTGTTATGGCTGTTTGGACTAAACAAAAATGTATTTAAAGTATTTCTGATTATACTTTTTTTATAAAAAAAACACATCAAAGAAACCTTTTTGTTAAGCAATTTTATTTAGAATTGAAGGTCAGACTAAACTTTCCAGTTAGCAGCAAGGCATAGTGCAAAAGCATTCCAATATCTCACAATTGTTTTAAAACACAAATCTCAAAAGTGTGTAAATTTCAACCCAAAGCGGGCAGACTGAAAAGGGGCTTATTTTGTCCCAGATTCGCACATTTTAATATTTCTAGTGTCTCTTCAGATAAACGGTAGCACTTCTCTTGCAACAGCTGATGAATAGCACACTAGTCGAGTGTCTTAGTACAAGTTACCACAGCTAGTTTTATTTCGCAGCACAAAATAACTAAACAAAACATAAAAATAAATCCTAGTCTGTCCTGCTCTAACTATACACAAGTCTTCCTCTCTAAAAGTCACAGAACCTAATGTCCAACTCACACAAAACAGCATTTAAATAGAGCACTTACATAAAGCCGAAGCAGTGTCTTTTAACAGGTCTATCAGCCTGCTTTCCAGGAAGTGAGAGTGCCCAGAGAAACTGACACACCTTTAATCAGCATTTCACAGGTGTTCTGGAAATGAAGACTGCTCATTACCTGGATAATTACCACACAGAAGAACCTGGGAAATATAGATCTCCCATCAACAAATTCCCCAGTGCTTTTGTCACAGTAGGGGGTATATTTACTAAAGTGCGGGTTATTAGAAGTGGAGATGTTGCCCATAGCAACTAATTAGATTCTACTTAACATTTATTTAGCACCTTCTAGAAGATAATAGCTAGAATCTGATTGGTTACTATGGGCAACATCACAATTTTTAAAAACCCGTTTAGTAAATATACCCCTGAGATTTCCTGTATTTTATTTTTTTTTTCAATTCTCAATATTTATACTTTGAGACTATTATGGTAAAAATAGATTGTATCAGTTCTACATGTACGAATGAGAGTACATTGAGATTTCTAGTTAGTGTTCATATATATTTAGCTAAAGATCCAGCTTCAGTACACATGAAACACAAATGTATTAATGCAATCAAGATTATTGCAAGCAGGATAGCATCATACTGTTGCTATTATTAAATTAATGAATGCAGCTTTGACATACACATATTAAGAAACCACTCAACTTTGAGTAACATATTAAAAGTGCAAATATATTCTACAGTTTTAACCACAGAGTCCATGTCACAGCAGAGCATTTCACATATCACCATTTTCATAAAGGCTGTTTTATTTATAGAATGGAACCACCTTACTGTGAGGCATCTGTCAGATTGATGATCATCATATGAATAGCATAGGCAGTACTACTGATTACTAAATGAGCGGTGTCTCATGGGAATTGTAGGCCACTCTGCTTAGCAGCTACCTGGTGAGACTACAAGTCCTGACAATCACAGGACGCCTGGTTATGTGACTTATAATCACGTGACCCAGGAGGGCACTGTGACTGTCAGGAAACCAGAAGAGGTTTCCTAGCGGCTCTGTGTATAATGTTACCCAGCTACCCATGGCTAGGGATGCCCATTGGTAGAAAGCATCAATGGTTTGTCTATGCACATAGTGGTGCAGGCACTCAACATCGGGCATCAGCCAGCGATGTTTACCATCGGCAGCCTCCCATAGATTGTGAAACAACTCATTGCTATCAGACCATCAATGGATACTAACCATCAATGACAACCTTACACTGGGCTCAAAAAGTGAGACACATTACTATAAAATGTGCTGTTACTGCGCTCACGCTGACCTGCCCAGTGATGACTGTACTGGCCAGGAAACACAATTTACCTAACTCAAGCAATTAAGCGTACTCTACTTCGCTCCAGTCATGTGATTTTTTTAGGGCAGATTAATGCAACCTGTGGCATTTTAATGGTTGAACTATGAGCTCCAATCTAGTTTCACATGAACAAGAAAGACACAGATTATCTGTCTCAGTTTTATGATATTGTTGTTGTATGACCACAAATAAAATATGAATATTTGTATCAACTGCTGGCTCCTGGTCTTCTTGTTTTGGGGTATTGTTTAGGCGCTTGGGCACAAAATGGTGCTGGTGAGTTACAGCTACAGCGGTGTAGTTCACAAGTACATGAATGTGAAATGTCATAAGAAAATCTCTATTTTAAAGAAATGTTCTCTTGAAAAAGTCTTTACTGATATATTATGTTTCATTTAAAACCTTTCATCAGGACATTTTAGGTTTTAGTTGATAAGAAAACTGAACGTTGGATAAACCAGTATAGAGTGTTAGAAGACCTACAAATGCCCCGTTTATCATATGTCGTCTCTAATCCGAAAGCATTGGTACAAATTACTTTTAGTGTTCAACACTTAGGGGTAAATTTACTAAGAAACGTGTTGGTCTGATTCACAGAGTATTTTGTAATTTCTACAAACACAGGAATTCACTAAGGCAAAAACAGGTGTTTTTACACTATTCTCAGAGGTGAACACGGCAGAATCAGCAGTTGAATGCACCCGTAAATACAATTAGAAATGAATACACCATCATCTAAACACGGCAGTATTTTCCATAGACAGGAATAAAACACATGAGTTTACCAAGAATCGTGATTATAATCATGGGTGTACTCTAAGCAAACTCAGTTAAAAAATAGAAGTTTGAAAAAGACCCCCCTTCCTCAGCAGCATGTCTTGCAGAAACATACAGTGTGATCCATGTATGTTTCTACCTGTAATTAATAAAAGAAAGAGTTAATTTAAAAAGAAAAATGATGTGGGGTACTCCCCCAAAAGCCTAACTAGCCCCAGGTTCCAGTCTTGGTTCTTTAAATATTTTATGAACCAGCACTGGGCTTCCTGAGCCAGTCCAGGTTTTAAAAATACGGGGGGAAAATGGCTTGTGGTTCCCCGTACTTTTAAAACCAGCACCGGACTCAAACTAGCCGGGGTGTCATGCCACAGCCAGGGTACCCTTTTACTGGGTCAATCCTGCCAAAGCATTAACACCCCTGGCCGGTGGGTGCAGTGGAAATAATAGAAATCTATTATTTTTTAAAGTAGGATTACAGGTGTCAGCGTACCTGCCCTTTGACACTTGGCTTAAATATTTCTAGGCATGGATTAGACTAACTGTCCACACATATCAAAAGACCCAGACACTTCCATGGAACATGCCCCATACTATAATGTTTGGTGTTCATTCTAGCACCCTGCACCGCTCACAACCCATGCAGTTCCTCTTTTCTGCCTGGTGCGCTCTCTGGTACTTCTAGCACACTCTGGTGCAGTTTGTTGCATCAGCTGAATGTGCTAGAAGCACGAGAGCAGAGAGCAACACCCCAGGCAGGAAAGAGGAACTGCACGGGTTGTGATGGGTGCAGGGTGCTAGAATGAACATTAATGTTGCTTTTGCCAGGCTGAAGAGTGCTGACAACACAATAAGGATAATTAAATAAAATATAACGTCTTTATTAGATATGCATTAAAACATTCCAAACGGAATAAAATTACAGCGAAATAAAATAAAAAGAAGAGATGTGAAACTATTGGTAAGAAAAATGTGATATTAAAATGAAGAAAAAAATCCTGCCGTGTGAATTTTATTTCATATTCATATTATCATTGATTTCCATGCTATGTAGACATAGATGATTTATTTGCAGAGCTTCTGTGTTAATTAATGTAAAATGCGTTTTATTACATTTATAAGAACGTTACTTAAGAACGTCTTCACCTCCAATCAATATTCATACGGATAAGAGGTAACAGTATATACCAACGTGATAAATAGTTCCAATATAGCTCTATCTGAACGCTATTGTATGTTTATAGTTTATTTATTTATATGTGTATCTATTAAAGACATGTTATTTTAATACAGCTTTATATTGCTGCAACCTTAATTCAATCATTTAAGATATTAATTGCCAATATCAGTTATTTCAAGATATTTTGCTTATAATGATAGTTCTCAATTATAGAGAGCCAGAAATTTTAACTATATTTATATATAAATTTCTCACTGTATCATTGCTGTTTAAATTAAAATAAACATGTTGCTAGATGCCATTAGAATTCACATATATAAAGAATACACATTGTCCTGTAACTGGACATTTACCACATATACACAGATGTCCTGTAAATGGACATATAACACAGAAATATTGTAGCGCCCCGTTAACTGAATGGATAGTATATTTGTTACTTATGTTTCATTGTAATGGTGACTTGTTTCTAACATGTGAGAGATCGCCGTACAGCCGCTCAGGTATATTATGCAACAATGTTGCCAATCACCATCAGCTCAAATAACATGAGGCACACAGAATTTTACTATTAAGTTGTCCTGTAACTGGACAAGGCTACAATGCTGCAATATTATTAATGCACGGAGTATACCCGCCGTACCTGAGCGGCTGTACGGCGCTCTCACATGTTAGAAACAAGTCACCATTACAATGAAACATAAGTAACAAATATACTATCCATTCAGTTAACGGGGCGCTACAATATTTCTGTGTTATATGTCCATTTACAGGACATCTGTGTATATGTGGTAAATGTCCAGTTACAGGACAATGTGTATTCTTTATATATGTGAATTCTAATGGCATCTAGCAACATGTTTATTTTAATTTAAACAGCAATGATACAGTAAGAAATTTATATATAAATATAGTTAAAATTTCTGGCTCTCTATAATTGAGAACTATCATTATAAGCAAAATATCTTGAAATAACTGATATTGGCAATTAATATCTTAAATGATTGAATTAAGGTTGCAGCAATATAAAGCTGTATTAAAATAACATGTCTTTAATAGATACACATTTAAATAAATAAACTATAAACATACAATAGCGTTCAGATAGAGCTATATTGAAACTATTTATCACGTTGGTATATACTGTTACCTCTTATCCGTATGAATATTGATTGGAGGTGAAGACGTTCTTAAGTAACGTTCTTATAAATGTAATAAAACGCATTTTACATTAATTAACACAGAAGCTCTGCAAATAAATCATCTATGTCTACATAGCATGGAAATCAATGATAATATGAATATGAAATAAAATTCACACGGCAGGATTTTTTTCTTCATTTTAATATCACATTTTTCTTACCAATAGTTTCACATCTCTTCTTTTTATTTTATTTCGCTGTCATTTTATTCCGTTTGGAATGTTTTAATGCATATCTAATAAAGACGTTATATTTTATTTAATTATCTACAAGTGCACCACATAGGAGGACAAATCTTTGCCTTTTTCTCTTTGTGATATCTCAATTCTTTTTTTGTCTGTTGGCAGCACCCCCGATCTATATCTATATGAATTAAGGAATAAGGAATACGGGTTAATATCTCAAGTATTATGATAAGTGTGCAGATGTTTATGTTCCTTTGTATTGTAAACACAATAAGGATCCATGCTTTTGTACCGTTGCCTCCATATCCTCACCCTACAATCTTCATGGTGTAATTGAAAATGTTTGTCAGATTATATGACCCATTTCCAATCTCTTACTGTCCAATTCCTGTGTTCCTGAGCAAACTGGAGGAATTTCACTCTGTTCACAGCAGATAACAATGGTGTACTGACAGGCCTTCTGCTTCTGTAGCCCATACAATGTAGTGTACAGTGTACTGTTCGTTTAGAGGCCACCTGAATTGGCCCGATTCAGATTATCCATAATTTGATGCACTGTTGCCTGTCTGTGGGACAGAACTCTCTGTTGCGCTCAATCATCCAGTAACCGTTTACGACCACAGATCTTGCACTCAAAATTTTTTTGTTTGCTGGTCCAATCTGTGTACACTTTAATACCTACCTCTCTCAAACAATTTACTATTGCAGCCATTTACTTAATGCGTGCACTGCTACTGCAAGGGCCAACAATCATTCCACATTCAAAATCCGGCATATTATGTTGTTTACCGATTATTTCATTGGTGATACACTTCATTAGTCTCTGCATGCCTTTGTTATTATACAGATTCAGACATCCTACATCAGCATTAAGGCCCCCATACATCAGCAATTGATGGCAGCAATCGTGCAATTTGCAATCGATTGTGCATAAAAATATTTCCCTTTTTCAATCGATGCAGAAGTGCCACAATCGATTGAAAAAGGGAAAGATTTTTATACACAACCGATTGCAAATTGCACATTTGCTGCAATCAATTGCTGATGTATGGGGGCCTTAATCTACAGAATAGCTACTTTGCATAATTGTCTAGTGGTATTAATAATTTGTCCACTGAGTCTATATCTATCACACCTTTATGGCATTGGCTGGGGGAGAAAAGAGGCTGTATATATACATCAGGCATGCAGTGAGAGCTGTCAGGGGAGGGGAGGGCCTCTCTGCAGCTCTTACTGGACTGACATAGTAACTCATATAATTTTACGATACACCACGTTAGGTGTATAAAGATATATATATATAATTTCCACAGTACCTATTGCTATGCCTCGCGCACTAAGTATATTCTGTGTGCAGGAAGAGGCTGTCATGCTGCATACTCCACACCACTGCCCAACTGGGAGCAGGACTGGGAATTAAAGTGTAAATAAGTGTTATGAAGCCTTTTCTATAGCTTGAATTAAATGCAGATGTTATTATATAACTATGTATGTGCAGATGGTGCTAATACATAGGAAATAGAATCTCTCCCTTTGAAAATCATGCTCTTGACATTGCCCTAGAGCTCATTGGCCGTATCTTATCCAGTATGCACCTGGGCAGAAGTTGGTAATATGCAATCTTATCTGGACTCAGAGTCAGCCAATCAGATACAGTGACTTGTGGTGTTAAAGACAGTCAGGAAGGTGGGATGTTAAGTCCAGATACAATAGTACTTGTTACAGGTGCCCTCTTGGCCAATCAGAGAGCAGGATCCCTATTACTGACTGTTTCCTTCCCACAACCATTCACTGTGCTGCCCAGTAACTGTGTTAGTGGCTCTCACAGATAAGCATATCCTCTTCAGCCCTGGGGACTGAGCTGCACATGACACACAATGTTGCCAGCCAAGAGGTGCTGTTAGAGTCTGGAAAGCCTTGATGTTAGAGTTCTCAGGACAACATCGCACCCATGGCCAGAGGATGGTGAGGAGAAGAAGAGAGCCAGTGCTTCAGACACCTGACAATAGAAATGCTAATGGACTGATGCTCTGCTCCTGTATGTAGTCTCCTGTGGTCTACCAGGTGCAAGCACTGTGGTGGGCGCCTTGCACTCAGTGATATTCCATATAGCTACAGTGTACTGGCAGCTCCAGGTGCTGACAGGAAGGAACTTTCATGTCCACACAGTGTTAGGGGGAGAAGACTGGAGAGTTTGGATGTCTGCCAGCCAGTTAGAGCTGTGAGAGGTCCTCCAGGTCCCTACTAGCTGCTGCTACATATCGTAGAATATATATTCTACAGCGTGTGCTATATATATATCAGCCATACTAATTAAACTACTGAAGTGAATAACTAAAATATTTTAGACAGCAAGTAAACAGTTTTTGAACTTAATGTGTTGGAATCAGGAAAAATGTGCAGCGTAAGGATCTACGGACTTTCACAATTTTGATTGCTAGTCGACTGAGTCAAAGCATCTCTGAAATGGCAGGTTTTGTGGAGTGTTCCTTATATGCAGTGTTTAGTGCCTCCACCAAAAGTAGTCCAAAAAAGGTAGTCCAAGGAGGGACAACCAGTGAAACTACGTCAGGGTCATGGGCACAATGTAACACCCCAGTGACCCCACCCACAGATATCAAAGAGTGAAATGGTGGGGAGGGGAACAGATAAAATGGGATAACAGATATGAGAGACACAGGTAGGACATAAGGCTGGAGAGATATGGGTGCCATGATGCTGGGGAGACACTATGTACAATTATTAACCATCTGATTTAATTAGCCCTCAGAGAATCTAATAGTACAGTTGAATGTGCATGAGCAGGCTAATGTTCTCTGTGCATTTTATGGCTAGATATGGTATATATTGTTGTATATACTGAGTAGGCTCATTCTCAAAAAAAGGAGCCTCTGTCATGGCTGGCTACAGGAGAAATAAAATGCATAGAAAGTCCCATCTTTATTGACTCACTAATGGTGGCCATACACGGTGCGATGCTCCATGTAGGGCGACTGCCGATCCGTCGGCAGACAGATCGTGCTGTCCCTGCTGTCAATCGTATGGTTGCCGCTGACCGCAGGATATGCTGGCTCCCCCCTCCACCATCTGAATGGGATCATACATCGCATCCCAGATCATATGAACCTGCAGGAAGACCTGGGGATGCAATATACGATCCCGCGGGAGCGCACAGCATGATATCAGGTATGATATCCTGCCCATACACAGAACGATATAGCACCTTTATCGTGCCTATCCATCGGATCGGCACGTATATCGTGCCATGTATGGCCACCTTAAGATGTGTCCCTGATTGTATTGTCGCTGTACAGTCTACCCACCTTTTCCAGACTGACGACTCTGCTTATATCACCGCTAGGATGATGAGGTGACTGAAAACTCTTTTTTTTTTTCTATGCAGCCCATAGTGGATGAGTGGTGCCTAAGAAGATTTGCTAAGCGTTCTTAAACAAACTTCAGCCTAAATCAATGAAACTGAGCTCAGAGGAATCTCCCCTTACTCTATTAACCACTTAAAAGGCAACATCACGAGATGCCATTGCAGCCAGCAGTGCTTCAATTGCCAAGGTGGCAGAATATGCGTCCGTGCCACCCCACTGTGTGCCCCAGCTTTAGAAGAGATCTGTTCTGCACAAGTGCAGAACGGATCTCCTCTGACTCCCCGATCCCCCTGTGAGTGATGACACGATCTGTGGCAGCAGGAATCGTGCCCCACAATACTGTGTGAATGGAATTCTGGAGCACATGCACTGGGGAACTTAGTTCTCCTCCGAGAACTATTTGGCTGATCTCTGCAAATGAAGAGATCAGCTGTAGCAGGGCGGACTGATCATCAGTCTTTCCTGACACACGTTCTGCTCCGCATATGGACGAGGGGCGGTAACTCCTAGGGGGGGGATCTAGTATCAGTGTTGAGTAATATAAACCAATATGATGCTGGGGGGGATAAAATAATAAAAAAATACACTGATCACAGGGGGTGTTAGATTATAAACTATTATTAGGATTTATGACCACTGGGGGGGTCTATTTCCAATGGGGAGTGGGAAGTTATTATATAATGGGGGCCTATGGATACATGGTGTGAATATTTTTTTTAATTAAATATTTATATTAAATCTACTTTTTAAACTGTTTATTAAATATGTTAGGACCACCAGTAATCACCATGTAAGACCTCTAGAGGTGCACTGGTTAGGTGTTCTGCCAATAACAGCCCCCCCCCCCCCGTTTTTCCCCAGCTAGTACAGTCACAGTACTTAGGTTGCCGCCTGGTCTTAAACTCGGGATAGTAGAGGCTTACACGGCTATACTGGTGATCAGTTGGTATTAAGCGGCTGGTGGTGGATTCAGACAGGCACAGATCAAGATGATAATCCCTGTGCAGATTTGGTCACAGAGATGAGATCTAGATGATAGGTGCAACCAATTAAGAATGGAAATGGCTTATAGAACTGAAGTGTGGCTTTAGGAGCAGAGGTGTGGCCTTGAGGGCCAAGGTGCAGCTTTGGAAGCTTAGGTGCCGTTTTGGAAGCCGAGGTGCGGCTCCAATGGTATGGATGCAACCTTAAGGCCCGAGGTGCAGCCTTGATGGTATAGGTCATGAGACCGCAGACAGCTGGCGCTGGATATTTGGCATGAGCGGTAGTTGCTGACAAGAGGAGGCCTGAGATGGAATTTCCCACTCTGGGGTGCCGGGGCCACAAGCTGAGGCTGTGCTGGAGATGGTAAGCGGCAAACAAGTATAACGACAAGGACCAGAGTTCACACACGAAGAGTGAACTCTAACCAGCGGCTTGGTGCCGGTTCAGAGTAATAAATGATCCTCCACCAATGGGAGGCAGGTACGTAAATTGCTAAGTAGACAGCTGGTCCCAGCAGTACCCCTTGGCCGCCTGGCGTCCTGGTCTCCCAGCAACCATAGTTGCTGTCCCAATTCGGCGTCCATGTTGCCTGGTGGCAAGGGAAACAGTAGCAGCAGGAGAAAATAACAAGCCGCAACGGCGTTTTTGTGGAAAAAAATTGTCAGGTAAGTAGTTGAGGGATGATAGGGCGGACTATACTTGGGTAAATTGGATATGATGCTGGTTACGATCTGACTCAAATTTAAATTACTTTCAATAATATTTCTGCATTCCAAAATGGAGTATTTCATGACTGAAAAGTAAAAAAATTTGGGAAAATACACTTGATATCTTAATAATTTCTAATCACTGTGTAAAAACATCTTAAGAAATTATACTTTTGTTTGTTACAACATAATACATAATGTATGTATGTAACATTTATTAATTTATAAAAGATCCAACTGACTAATATAGGTCCATGTGGATTAGAAATGCATCATCGATATAACGTAACCATCTGCATGAGAATCCATAAAATAAAGAATGACTGCAGAATCACCTTTGTGGGAATTAATGTAGGGATTTGCTAAAAAGATCCATGTTTCTGATACCTATTATCTGTATAGCAGAGGTTCCGAAATGTGGCTCTCAAGGCACCCCAACTGTTCAGGTTTTAGAGATCCATGGTTGAGCACATGTGGTTAAATCAAATTGACTGAGGTACTAATTTAGTCACCTGTGGTCAGCATGGATATCCTTAAGAACTGGACTGTTAGGGTGCCTTGAGAAACATGTTTGGGAACCTCTGCTGTGTAGCATACTAATTCATATAGAAAACACATTTTTACCATAACAAACAATTACACTACACAATCATTTCAATTTCACTAACATATTTAAAGCAATATATAAGATGGATTCAGTAGTGTTTCAAACCCTGTAACATGGGGCAAAGATTTAAAACACATCTGGCTTCACAGATGAGTGTACATGAGATTTGTCTATAGGTGTGTCATTCAGCTCAATCACATATGAATGCACATTTAAAACCACCAGGCATATAATTAGCAATGTTACCATTAAAATCCTAATTCTACACTTCATTTCATAATAAAGGAGTTGTGGTGGATGAAAATTTGGCAGCTTTTGCTGGCTGTATGTCTATCACATGCAGGTAAAGGGCACAGTCATGGGGTCAACAATTGCACAATTATAGGCAAAACTGCACACTAATGCTGGGTACACCCTAGACGATTTCTCAGACAATATGCTGAATTGGATCAACATATCATCCGAATTGTCTAGTGTGTATGCGCTATGCACGCTGACATCAAGTTCGTTACGTTGGTTGTGCATGCACGGCCAATGGTGCGACCCAGCTGCCGACGCCAGGAAGGTGAACAATGTATATCGGGCGGTCGTTCACCGGATCATGCAGTGTGTACTAACCACCTCATATAGTGTGCCGTCGTAGCATCAGGCGTCGCATTGGCAGGTTGCCTAGTGTGTACACAGCCTCACACTTGCAAAGTCAATTAGACTTTCATCCTTTTTCCAAGTTCTTATGTTGCTCAGATGTAGTAATGATACAAGATTTGTTTTTGTAAATTGTTTGAATGGGAATTATCTATTGATTATAAGTTTGTTGGCCAGGCCCTCTTACCTCTCTCTGTTATTACCCAGTCTTCTTTTATTACTATTATATTACTGTTTTGTTCTTAATGGATAATGCATGCACTAGAGCAGTAAATATTCATAAATAAAATAGTAATGGGATCAGGCATATGCCAGGTCACATCAGTGTGCCTCTCCTACCCCCCAACTCCTATCTATCTGGCAGTGAGAGCCCTTGGAGGGGTGGTGTGCACCCCATTTCTAACTGTGCATGCAATGCATGTTGGAGATGGGACATACTTAGCAATTTATTATATAAATGATTTACAAAATATGGTTACATTGAGATAATAAAAAATTTATTGGATACTGGAAAAGTTAATAACCAAAACTTAAACAAAGGCTTATAAAAAGAAAATGATTAGAATGCCTCAATATTTCCATGTTAACGTGCTGCGCGGCAACATAGAGAATAGCTAATAAATGAGAGTAAAGCTGGGTATACACTAGACGATATTTTGGACGATTTCCTTCGGATCGGAATGACAAATCGTCCTGTATGTATGCACTATTGCGCGCTCCCGTGAGTCGTTCGCCGCGTCTTTTGGTCAGCTCTACATGCTGCTCAATCCGAGGATCTCATTACGATTTTCACCACATCGTGCAGTGTGTTTGCGCTAACAATCGACAATGTGTCGTTCGGAACTGCCCAATGTTGATGTCAGCTCAGTCCTTCCCCACACTCCTCCATTTTCTGAAATCTTTAAGATGGTCCTCAGATATTTAGAAAGCAAACGATTTATTGTTAACGATCATACGATGGAACGATGAGCGATAGAGCGTTCTGTTGTTTGTATGATTGCAGTGTGTATACACTATATCATTTGTCCGGGAGTTCAAGGGAAATCGACGATATTGCATCGTTTGCACATTGTCTAATGTATACCCAGCTTAACTTTGGGGGCTGTAGAGTATATTTACTAAGCCTTGGATGGAGATAAAGTGAACGGAGATAAGGTACCAGCCAATCAGCTCCTAACTGCCATGTCACAGGCTGTGTTTGAAAACTGACACTTAGGAGCTGATTTGCTGGTACCTTATATCCATTCACTTCATCTCCATCCGAAGCTTAGTAAATAAACCCATATGAGGAAAGGCCGCTGATCAGTCACTGATGCAGGTACTTGTCTAGCACGGATCCGAGCGGCAGTATGTTATGAGTGAGACACAGTAGGCCTCATTTATCAATGTGGTTTATCACTCAAAACATGTGATAAAACTCTTTGTGTATGATAAATGATGCTCCAGCTAATCAGCTCCCAACTGTCACTTTCAAACAGATGACAGTTGGGAGCCGATTGGCTGGAGCACCCTTACAATACACAGTGAAATGTATCACTCGTTGTGATGTTGATAAATGAGGCCCAGTATGTGAAAGTGGTGCTTTTAGTGACGAAACTGAAGTCAGCACAGACTGCTGCCACCGGAAATACAAATGATAGCTACCCTGCTGCACGCATCCGCGCCGTTACAATTACGTATGCACCATCTCATTGAAAGTCAACGCACAACCGCATATTACATATATGTCCCTTTTTCATGCGTGACTACTAAGAATAAATACATTGCACACGTCATATTGGACTCCACGTTCTTAGTACACTCGCAAAAAACAAAATGACCGTCAAGAAGGGGACCGCTGCTATTTCCCGAAGGGCAGGTCACACGGTTCAGCCTGCAGCGCCATCTGTCATATATGTGTGCAGAATATTCCGGTGGAATTATCACACAAGCAGATAGTAGTATACAATGACAGCCATGTGACACTGACGCAGTATAGGACTGAGAGACAGAGAGAGAGAGCGGGTTTCCTGTTCCGGCCTGGGTAGTGTGTACATACAGCATCAGTCAGTGGACTACAGCTCCCTACATCCTTTGCGCATTTGCTTATATCACTCTGACTACAGTTGGAGCCGGAGAGTTACTGCTAGATGCGCGGTGAGCGCAGCCCCGGGTCGTCGTTGCCATGGAAACTGGAGCAGCCATTTTCCCTGCCCCGGCGGCACTCAGGGGCCCTGTAATAGGAGACATCGGTAGGAAACCGGGGTACTCTGTTACTGACGTTATGACATTGACAACTGGTATTTATGTCCCGGGTATGGCGGTGTCAGCAGAGCATGGACTGTAGTACACGGAGCTGTCAAATAAGCATTCTTAATTTCGCATACTGATGACTATCTGTGTGTGTGTGCGTGTCTAATACCAATTACATTCAAAACGGCATGATAAGAGGAATATGATTTATTAAACATTATAGTAAGAGGAATATGATTTATTAAACATAGCAAGAAGAAATATGTCTGTACCCGTCCATTCCTGTCCCTAACTTACATAGCTGCTGGACCTAGGGTTACCTGTGTTTTGTATTCAACTGAATTATTCATTTTCTTTCTATTGCCATCAGTTTCTCTCTTTACTAAGCCTTGGAGAGTGATAAAGTACCAACCAAGCAGCTCCTGTCATGTTACAGGCTGTGTTTGAAAAATGACAGGAGCTGACTGGCTGGTACTTTATCACTCCACCTTATCACTTTTCAAGGCTAAAGGTTCGTGCACACTGGGCGATCAGGAAAGACAGTACGATTACGACATCGTAATCGTACCGTCGTTCCTGATCACATCGTAATCGTACCGTTGTTCCTGATCACCTGTAGTGTCTGCACTGAACGATCAGTCGCTTAGTGCAGGCATAGTCCATCATTCTTGAACATGCCAATGTGTCGTTATCGGCAGATTGGGCTGCATGTTCAGGAGAAGGACAATGTCGGAAACGACCAGCGGGAGCGCGCATCGCTGGTCATTTCTGACATAAAAATGCACAATTACTGAGCGATTGCACGACTACGATGTCGCACCTTTAGTACATCTACACCATTCTTGCCAACTCTTCCTGATTGTCTGGGAGACTCCCTGAAATAGTAGCAATCTCCCTGAAGAGTCTAGCAATCTCCCTGATTGCACCTTACCCCCATTATGTAGCGGTTATATACTTGTAAAAAAAGAAATCGGAGATATGTACATTCATATGGGATCATCAGTGCCATTTTCCCTGCATTGGCTATAAGGCACAATGATCCCTATAGCTATATGCATTTTCATATAAACTTTTATATGCCCACTTATATGGAGCCCCTTGTAAAACACAATACATGAGGCCTGAGAAGTAGCAGTGTGTTTTCATCAACAAATAGATATTACTAAAGCTGGGTACACACCTATACAATTGTCGTCCGGTTCTTTAGATTTCGAGCCGTTTGTTCCCTATCGAAAGAGTGTGTACGCGAAAACTGGTCAAATTGGAGGATCGTATCTTCTGTGGAGTTTAATTTTCATCTGATTTGACAAGGCCTGGTCGTACCGGAAGTGCTGTGTGTATGCAACTTCCACCGTTCTTGCGATTGTACACCAGACCTGGGGCTGCCTCTCTGGGCGTGCATAATTAAACTCAGGAAGTTCAGGAAGCATTCTGTGTGCCACGCTCCTCTTCATGTACATATTCGCCATTTTTTACCTTTACCCCACCAACTATACTGCAAGGCTTGGCTTGCTGGATTGTGTAGTTCCAGAACTTGCTGGGCTGTGTGGTACTGCAAATGATAGTGGACACAAGCATACGTCCTTTTGCTTTTGCAAACTTGCATCTTATTGAATTGACCCTATGTCATGAATCGGGGTCTTAGCATCCCTTACAGACTCAGACATTTGTTTATTTCTGTTTCCAAGACATCCCCTGTGTGCTCACCTGGTCAGCTAGACCAGTTGCTATTCACCACCTCCTATTTAAACCAGTTCCTGTGAGCAACCCATTGCCTGAACAATGTGTTCCTTCCTAGGATAGTTCCAGGCTTACGCCTGTATCCTGGTATCGTGGCCTCTGTGACTCTATCTGCTACTTTGTGAATTCTCACTATTTATCATCCGCCGCTGAGTATTGTCACCTGCTGGCACTGCAGCTTCCATGCTGTGTACAGACCGGCTTCTTCCACTCCAGTCAGCCAGCGAGTTTAAAACTACCAGCTTTCCATCTGCCGCTGTCTAGCATCACCTGTCAGTGCTGCAGCTTCCACGCTGCATACAGACCTGTCTTCCATCTGCCGCTGTGTTCCATTACCTGTCAGCACCACAGCTCCCCATTGTACATACAGACCTGCTCCAACCACTTCATCTCAACCAGCAAGTATACTGCCTTCCATCTGCCGCTGTGTATTGTCATCTATCAGCATGGTAGCTTCCACGCTGCATACCAAACTTGTTACTCCTCAGTGCAGAGCCGGCAAGTACAGCCACGGTCTTCATTCCATCATAACGCTGGGACAGTGCATGCAAGTTACTTGTGCGGTTTTACTCTATGCTTAGTGGTTGTCCTGGTAATCAGGTTATACTATTGTGCTGACCTTGTATTGGTTTCCCTGCGCTGTGTGCTATTGTCTTGGGCTGGTACAGAGAAGGGTGCTGGTTCCAGGGCTAGGGTTCAGTGTGCAGTATACAATCTGTACACTGTGGTGTGCAGTAAGCTGTATTACTTATCCTAACTCTGTTTCTGAGTTCCTCACTGGTTCCCGTTCCAGGTCTTGCGTCAGAGTTACAGCTTCCGCAATTTGTACTCTGACTACATAAGACTCCGATTCCTGGCTTGAGTTCTGAGTTCCTATCTACCAGTACCTACCAGTACCATACTGTTCTGAGTTTTGGGGGTCACCCTTGTCCTTGGAGTATATTCCTGGTGTTACTGGCCTTCACAAGTCACTAGATGTGGGGTTGCCCAGTGGACCTGGTCTGTTCACTCCAGTTCCAGTCTAATATCCATGCATACTGTATCACAAGTTTGTGGTTCCTACACTGTCACTAGTGTACCTAAGCTACCCATGAGCCAAAGTATCATCAAGCCACTTTGTTTCCTATGCACGTCAGTCATACCTAAGGGTCCCGAGCCGGATCTACATAATACTCAGACTGTGACACTCTATAGAGTTATCCATAACTCTGATTTATTCTACTAATTCCTAAATCCTCAACCCAACCTAAAATTTATGTTAAGGTGTCTATCCATTACACGACTTTGAACAATCCGACCAAAATCAGGAGGCATTGTTTACAAAGTCGAGTAATGGATAGCCGGCAAGGACCAGCGATGCGCGTGCACTGTGGGTCCTTGCCGACCCCGACTGTCTACTGAACATGCCGTCAACCTGACGACGCTCTTCAGGTTCGGCATGTTCAGAGATAGGAGGTCGGGCTCCTGCACTGAATGACGTCTAGTGAACGCCGTTCAGTGCGGCACCGCACCTCGGCGACCTGAAGGTCAGACTGCTAGACATTCAGACTTTCAGGTCGCGTAGTGGATACCCCCCTTCAGGCATAATAATCAGAAATTAACAAAGAAATAATAATTTACAAAGCTATAGACAGCAAATGGCATATGCTGCAAATCACGGTACCATATAGACATCTATTTTCTTAGCCTAGTGTCTAAAGCTGGGTACACACTAAACGACAGGATGTAGTTGGCATCCCGCCGTGCGGGATGCTGACGGCTGAAATACTGTCACCGAAATCCCTACAGCGTCGGGATCCCGGCACCAGAAACCCAAACTCCGGCATACTGAAGGTAAGTATCGGGCGTTAGGGGGAGGGTAAAGGTTAGGGTGCGGGCTTAGGCATTTGGTTAGGTTTAGGCACTGGGGGGGGGTTAGGTTTAGGCACAAAGGGGGGTCGGTTAGGGTTAGGCACCGGGGAGGGTTAGGGGTAAGGGTTAGTCTTACCTTGTTTCCTTATGGGTGTCGGGATTCTGATTTTCGGGATGCCGCTGTCGGTATTTTGACCAGCAGCATCCCGACCGCTGGGATCTCATACCCAACCCCTAAACGACATGTGTAACCAGCGATGCAGCTGCGGACCCCCCCTCTGACAGGCCAACATATCAGGCGGCCAGTGCCCGACCGCCCGACATGTCGGCCCATGCCTTATCCAGCTGCATTGGTCGTCAGCCGCATCGTCGGGTTGGGCTGCATGACGTTGCAGCTGACAATCCCACAGGAGTGTGCACTGCTCGACACAGTGGGTACCCATTGCACGATTTGAACAATTTGTCGCTCCGATTCGTCGGAGTCGGGCAAATGTACACAGCTTTAGGAGACTAATTTTGTTTCCATTTGTTAGCTGCACAAATTTTTGCCAGGAGAATGTAGGAGAAACATATACTTGCATATGCGTGATTTATATGGAGTAACAGACTAAAGAAGCACATGAGATATTAGGTAGGCCAATCCCGGGTGTGTTTGTTTTTTTTTTAATCATGGGAATTGGAATTGAAAAACGCTGAATCCCGGGATTGAGCTAGTATATGGGGTGGGCAAGTGCAACTGAATGGGCGGGCCTGTGTGGAGCTGCGCAGCGTGACCTGACGTCACTCTGCGCACAGCCGGGGGCTGGGGCAGCGGCTTAATAAAAAAAACCTAAATAGCGCATGCAGACATTAATCCCGAAATTCCGGGATTGGAGACAATTTTTGGCCTCCCTATGAGAGATGAATGACAGAACAACAATGGAGGCAGGGAGGTATTTTCCCTCAACCGTGTTCTTAAATCCATTTCTGTATACCACCCATATGCAGAGTCAGCCTGTTATTGACCATAATGGGGTAGATATGGAAAGAGAAACAGCCATGTACTCTAAGCTAACTGACTACTATGGTTTGTGTAGTGAAACAGTGCTTTCCTTATTCCATTCACTTACCTAACCCACATAAAATGTCTATTTTTGAACATATCTGATTGTAATCGTACTATCTTTACTCATATATGCCTTTTAACATTTGGTCTTATTGATGTGATTATTCTTATTCAGGAAACTGGGCAGACAGGACACCAATTCATGATGCTTCAAGACAAGGCCAGGTACAACAGCTTAAGCAACTGATTGATAGTGGAGTGTGTGTTAATCTGGTTACGGTGGATTCCATTACACCACTACATGAAGCATGTCTTCAAGGCCACATTCAGTGTGCGCAGCTGCTGCTTGCTGCAGGAGCACAGGTTAGTAACATTGTAAATTGTTTTATGGAAATAGACTCTACGGGGTCAATCCTATTAGCTGCAATGTCCCCCAAATAAGTGTTTCTATATGCTGCACTTACGGTACCACAAGATCTGTGTTTTTTTGTTCACAGCCCCATGGCTGTGTACTAAAATCCAAGTAGTACGGGATGAGCTAAGGCCATAAGGGGGGAGAGTTCTGATGCCATTGCCAGCGATTACATGTCGTTGCAATGGTTAAGTGGATTGAGCCCTATGGGGTCAATCCTATTGGGTGTGAAGGGGACGAGTTGCTGTTGCAATGGTGTAGAAAAGCCGACAACAGCACTGCAACTTGCCCCCTTCGTGACCCGATTTCACCCCAGACTCGAGGAATTTTGTACGCAGCATATAGCCTCACTTACTCGTGCCGCAAGGACACTTCTGGCTAATAGGATTCACCCCTAAAAGAGTGGATTATTATTCTGTATCATAGGAAATAATTATCTTAAATAGAAGACCAATGGTGAAGCGGATGTCTACAGAACAATATATGCCTAAACACACAGATTTGTCTTTGTGATATTTCCTTTTTTCCTCAAAGTGTTTGAAGTTGCCTTACGTTTGGTATCTAGTCATCCATGAATACTACAAGCAGTGCCTAAAGCTGGGTACACACTGGGCCTGATTCAGAGCCGGACGCTCTGAAAGAGCGCTCGCTCTGAATCCAGGGCGGTTTTTTTTTTTTTTTTTTGGTGCGGCCTCCCGGCCGCTCGCATAGCTGTGGGTGACCATTCGCAAAATTCATTCGCAAAATGAGTGACGGGTAGCATTTGGGGCAGGTAATGTGGGGTAGCTAGAGAAATGCAGACGTGTCAGGACCGATTAAACATTGTTTTCTGGGCATGCATAAATTAGCCACTGCGTTCTTGCTTGCAGCAGGAGAGCCCTCTGCATGTTTGGAGAGCCGCTATATCTGCTACAGGTTAGACCTTCTCAGCAGGCTGGTGGCCACCTGATCTGCGTTCGATGTTCCCGGTTTATGTGCATGTGTGGCGATGTGCTAAGCTTTCAGTGGGCGTTTCTATGCACTTGACGGCAGGGAAAGTCATTAGCATAGTCTCAAAATTGCGATCCGCGAGAGATCGCAACTGCGATTGCATTTGCATACAAACATGAATCAGGCCAAGCGCACAATCTAGTATAATACGGGTACGATGTGTAGTTACATGCTGCATGTAATAGCACCGTATCTTTCACTGCATCGTCCCATCTGCTGTGCAGAACAGCTGAACAACCATCGTGAACGATGAATCTGGTATACACACTATATGATGGGTATGATAAATCATTCCGATCAGTGTCGGAATAATATATTGTATAGTGTGTACCCATCTTTAGTGGCTGTCACTCCTCTTTGATATGGTTAATGATTGACAGTTGGTAACAGCTAAACTGAATTGAATCATTTGTTAACCAGTTTCATGATTCCTAGCAGTCCATCAGGCACAACAGCTGACACAGGTGCTCACACAAATATGCAGATAAACAAATATGTACGTTTTTACACATAGTAGAAAAAACATATACTTTGTGTTCATTGTCTGTAGCCTTTATAGAAAATTAACTTGTACGTTTGTTAGCATGTGCATTTATATGTTGAGTTCTCTACTTTATGGCACAGTAAGGTATGAAAAGGTTACTTTTTGTTAAACACCTCTATTACACACTACAGTCTTAAATTAACTTTATAGCAATTAATGACACAGGATGTGTTATAAGTAAAGATAAGTGGTCCGGTTTTGGCTGGGATCTTCCTGCGAAGTTCAGAATTCAGAACAGGGCAAAATGTCATCTTTCACGAACAAATATGACGTTTTGCCTCATTCTGAGATCCAAACTTGGCGTGAAGTTCCCAGCCGTAACCGTCCCGCTCATCTCTAGTTGAAAGATGCATTTAGTGTACTTTATGTCAAATGTGTTCCAAGCATTTGAGATGCAATAGTTCACTCACACAGTAAACTCACATCAAATGTTTGAGGCCAAAGTGTTAGCCTATGTTTGTAAAGCTTTCCATTAACATAAAGATGTGCTGAACAGTAAGAAAAACAGATGTTTTCACATGCACTTATCTTCAAATCCCGCAGTATAGCCACATTTGGCGTTCTATGTACTTTGCAGCTAAGCAACACCATATGTCTCGCCATAGACTATTTCACAAAATGTACATCTTATTCCTATCGCTAATGCATCAAAATTACAATGCACGGGTAACCTGGACGCTGGCATTGCATGCAGCTGCTGTGTACTCCTGAGATACCAACCAGTGTAAAACTGGCAAAAAACGCAGGTTGGATACAAGTGAGCCACGCCACACATCGTTGTGGTTAACGTGCAACTTTATATTCATTCCTTTGCCACAAAAGTACTAATGTAGTGAGCCTAGTACACTATAAGTGACTTTGTATGTGGAAGGTAAGGGAATCATTGCCCGTGATGTGCCACATACTGCAAAAAGGATAGGTATATGAGGACACATCTGTAATGAAATGCAGCACATAGCTTTTTGGATCATGTGTACTTCCTAATATGTGTCTATGTACTCTTCAGATAAACTAAGTAAAATGCATTTAAAACATATTGGGAACAATTTACAAATGCAAAATATGAATATACATCTGTTCAAGCCCTGACTTTGAAAACAAGACGTGTTTTGTTGACCTCCTTTATGATAATGAAGCAGAAATGTATCAAGTTAGGAATTTCAAACCCATCTAGAAACTTGAATTGTCTGCAGAGGACTGCTCGTACCAGGAATTTTACATTATGGGACATTTATGACAGCTGTTCTACAGTGGTTACTGTTCAGTAAAGGTGTTGTTAGAACTGCTATTACGTAAAAGAAAGAATCGTATTGGATGCTATGGGAAACAGTTGCTGCTACTTTGTCATTAATTGTACTCCAGTATATCTTCTTTACAGCACTGACTTAACCTGCATTGCAGGTACTTTTCCCTCAGAGCTGTTTGGGAGCTAAGCAGTAAACACTTAAAAGCTGTCCCACCACCGACCTAGTATATTAGCGTTCCCGCTAGGCTGTTTTAGCGGGGCGCGGCGGGGCCCAGATGGAGGGCAAAAAGCGCCCTGCCTTCACAGCCTGCGGGTGCCGTCTTCACCCGCGGGTTGCAGTGTCCCACGGGTGGGGAAATGTGCGGTGACCCGGTCACCGCCGGAGAGTGTGCGCCCGGCATCTATTCTCCCTGTCGGCAGCACTTGGGGGCTGCCCGGCGAGTCCGTAAGTGCCGGGCACGCCCCCAAGAGCGACTAAAACGGGACGCGTCTTATAGACACGCCCCTTTTTAATGGCCATGCCCCCTTTTCGGGCGCGCGCATGGAAGTGCCCTCTCTAGCTCCGGTGCCCTGCCTGCCGCTGGAGCTAGAGTGAACACTATATATGTTATACGCCTTTTACACCAGAGCAAAAACCTGGGTTTTTGCTGGGTCTACCCGGGTCACAGCTCAGTGTAAAAGGGTCCCTGAAAAATAACCCGGATCAAGTGACCCGGCAATCCAACCCAGGTACCTACCAGGATGGACTTTGGTAATGTTGCAGTGTAAACGGCGCAATCCGGGTTATCCAACCTGGGTCATGCCTAAAATGAGCTGATTGTTGTGGAGCAGTCACCTCCCACTCTTTATGACCTCACAAGTTTAGCAGGGCAGACCCAGGTTCAGTGTGAACAGGGCTGACCTGGAAGTAACCCAGATCATAGGTGCAGTGTACATGGGGTCTGACCTGGGTTGGAACCATGTACAAAAACCCAGGTCGGACCTTGGTTTTTGGTGGAAAAGAGGACTAACTCAAGCTTGGTACTCACTAAATGATTTGTGTACCCAGCGATGCGACCCACTACCTCTGCCGAATCGTCGACATATCCGGTGGTCTGTACACACTGGGCAATCCGGTGCCCGATATGCCGATAAGGGGTTTCCTCAACAGGTTCAGACTATACGGGTACCTTCTGTTCCCCCTCCATGGGTAGACGTATTTTCTAGCTCAGAAATACAATACAGGTGAAAACTATACTGGTGTTCCTAGTTATGCTGTCCGATGAATTCCCAGTCGTACACCAATACAATAACAGTAATAAAGTGAAAAAGGAATATCTCAGGGTGCTACTTTAACACCTTAATACAATGAATTCGTAAAACACAAAAAAGTCTTAATACAGAAGACCATTTTTGTTAAATAATAATGAAAGTTCCTTCAATAATGTAAAGGTATTTTTCTATCCGATGGGATGCTTCTATGTAATATCCATAGAACAAGTCGCTATTCAAATAGAACTCTTTCCAAGGTTGCATGAAGTGTGCTCTATTCTCAAATCATATGCACTCACAGCTAATGCGAGCGGCCAGGATGATGGTCGCGATGGTCAAGACCATCAGGCTTGCGACGAGACCCTTGTGGTAGGGTCTCGCGGCCGCAAGCCTACCATTTGGGGGCGGCCCCACTGGCATTACATCACTTGTAATGCCAGTGGGGCCGCCCCCAAACGGTAGGCGTTCCCATGGGAACGCCTCTGGGCAGCCATCCCCCCCGACCCGCCCACCAAAGGGGGCATGCTGTCACTCAACATCGACAGCACGCCCCCTTTGGTGCGAGACCTGGAGTGACGGATTGCCAGTTGCTATCCGGGTATCGCGCACGACGGAGCCGGCTCCATCATGCGCTCTGGGCCACCATCGACCCGGTTGTGATCGCTCAGCGCTTGTGACCGGGTCTGAATCAGGCCCATAGTGTTGATAAAAAATTATTTAATTATCACATACACACTACATGGAGTAAATTATATAAACTAAAATACACAAAAATAACCAGAACAATAAAATCTAAAATTATGGTACAGTGTGTAATGAACAGTGTGGACTGAAGGGATTGGAACCGTACCGTGATGGCTCCACCAAAGGGACCTTGGAAATGGTTGTTAATCAGTGGGGGGCTCCGGAAACTTCCCTCCTCACTTCCAGACTCCATTCCAGGAGGTTAGACCAGGTAGATTCGTTAGTCTAAATGTCCCAACGTCCGTAGAGATGTACACAGGTGGGTACAATAAACCGACAACGCGTTTCAAGTCGCCAGGACTCTTCCTCAGGGCTGCATGTATTTTCTAGCTCAGTATAGTGGCTACCTCTACATGCTTACAAACTATGTTGCAAGGTGAGAAGCCCCTACCCAGTAAAACGTCTGAGCGCCCTGTGTTATCTTCACAGTCCACGCAGCTCTCAGATTCTGATGTGTCATCTGAGGAGGCAGAAGATGCTGATTTCTCTAACACCGACTCCTCTCCGAGGGAGGAAGAGAGTCAGTCTAAAATTAATATTCCTGCTTTGGTGCGCGCTGTTAGATCCATCTTACTAATAGAAGATGACGAACCAGCCCTTAAATCAAAGCACCCACTGTTTAAATAACAGAAAGTAGCTTCAGCAGAATTCTCTCGGATCAACTAGCTGAACACATGGCAGCAGCCTGGCAGACGCCTGGTAAGAGGTTTCAGCCCCAAAAACGTCTGACCTCCTGTTATCCATTTCCTGCAGCTCATTGTTCAAAATGGGAGACTCCCCCTGCGGTGGATTCCCATGTTACAGGATTATTTAAGAGCGCTACATTGCCTATCCCTACAGTATTCTCTACGAAGGACCCTACGGATAGAAAGGTTGAATCTTGCCTTAAATCGATATACTCTCTTTCACGAGCTGTTGCTTGTCTGACCATGGCTATTGCACGGGTGGCTAAAGCTGGGCTGACGCACTTGAAGACTCTTTTCCCTCAGACGCATCTAGGGATCAGATGTCTTTCATAGCTCACATACGAGATGCAGCTTCCTATATTGGAGAAGCGACATTGGATGCTAGTCTCCTAACTTCTAGAGTCTCAGCCGCGGTGGTGTCTGCCTGCCATACCCTGTGGCTACGCTCATGGAAGGCAGATGCAGATCTGGGCTTAGAAGTATTGCCCTACAAGGGGGAAATCTTGTTTGGCCCAGAGCTTGACAAGATTGTAACCACATTGGTGGCATCAAAAACTGCATTTCTGCCCTCAGTGTCTACTACTACAAAGCCTCGGTCTACATCGTTTAGGTCCTTTCGTCCTCAAGGAAAGCCTAAAGGTCAGTCCTTTCCTAGACAGACTGCTTCCATTAGGGCAAAACCCAGGACAAAGCAGGCCTGAACCACCAGACGTCCTGCTTCAAAATCCGAAGACAAGCCCTCAGCCTGACGGGAAGGGCCTCCCCCTGGGGGACCCCAGAGTAGGAGGCCGACTTCTTCAGTTTGCCCAGTCCTGGTGTTAAAACACCACGGACGCTTGGGTAAGAGAAGTGGTCTCTCAAGGGTATGCCCTCTCATTTCTAAGACTGACACCCCACCAATTTTTGTACACAGGCCCTCTTTCAGACCCAAACAAGGCCCTGCAAATCCAGAAAGCCATACAGTCCTTGCTGGAAGCAGGGGTAATTGTGCCAGTCCCGCTATCTCAGCGAGGGTCTAGTTATTATTCTACTCTCTTTCTGGTTCAGAAGCCGAATGAGTCTCATCAGCCTATCCTCAACCTCAAGTCCTTGAACAAATTCCTCAGGGTACCAAGGTTCCGGATGGAGACCATACGCTCTATCATCCTAGCTATGGAGCCTGAGGACATTATGGTATCTCTGGATATTCAGGACGCTTAGCTACCTATAGCGCCCTCTCATCAGCGATATCTCCGATTTTCTATACTACAGCCACACTTCCAATTTCCGGCTCTGCCCTTTGGACTATACACAGCTGCACGGGTATTTACCAAAATTATGGCTATCATGGCGGCCCACCTGTGTGGTCAGAGTGTCCGACTACTACCATATCTGGACGACTTCTTGCTCTTAGCAGCATACCCAGAGGTTCTTCAACGCCATCTGCAGCTAACCATTGCTTTTCTTCAAAAGGATGGATGATTAATCAACTGGAAAAAGTCCTCCCTGAATCCCTCACAAAGAATGGTTCATCTGGGAGCCCTGCTGGATTCTCAGGATCAGACAATCTTTATGACATCAGACAAGATCTCCACACTAAAAAAACGAGTGCGCAGATTCCTTCACAGTCGCCGAGTGTCAGTCCACTCAGCAATGCAGGTTCTGGGATCCATGGTATCCATCTTCAATATGGTGGAGTATGCTCAGTTCCACTTCAGGCCTCTGCATAGGTTAATCCTCTCCAGGTGGAACGGGTTGGCCCAACGGGTCAGGGCTCAGACGATGGTGCTCTCTCCAGAGATTCGTCTGTCCCTATCTTGGTGGCTACAGACATCTCATCTAACCAAGGGTCGTCCCTTTTGGATTCCAGACTGGGTACTCCTAACAACGGATGCCAGTCTCTGGGGTGCAGCGACCGGTCAACACTCCTTCTAGGGCCATTGGACATCGGTCGAATCAACCCTGCCGATCAACATATTGGAACTTCGAGCTGTATACAGTGCCCCCTCATACTGGCCCAGGGCATACTTCAAGGAAAACCTTACGTCAACCATCAAGGAGGCACTCGAAATCGTGCAGCTATGACAGAAGTGTCACGCATTCTGACATGGGCGAGGGTCACCTCCCAGCCATCTCTGTGGTGTTCATTTTGGGAGTTCTCAAATGGGAAGCAGACTTCCTCAGCTGTCACAACGTGCACATCGATGAATGGTCTCTTCACCCAGAGGTTTTTCAACTCCTAGTGAACAGATGGAGCCTACCAGAGGTGGACCTGATGGCCTCCCGACACAATCACAAACTGCTGGTGTACGGGTCCAGAACAAGGGATGCCAAGGCAACCTTCGTAGACGCATTGTCAGTGAAGTGGACCTTCCAGTTTGCGTACCTATTTCCTCCAGTCTCCTTTCTTCCTCGAGTTTTTCGGAAGTTCAAACAAGATGGAGTCCCTGTCCTGCTGGTGGCTCCAGCTTGGCCCAGACGTAATTGGAAACTTCAGAGTCTCTCCCATCGACACTGCTGCCTCAAAGTCTGGACCTGTTGTCTCAGAGTCCTTGCCTTTACCCAGACTTGGGTACTCTGTCTTTGACGGCATGTCTCTTGAGACAACCCTCCTGAGGTCCAAAGGATTCTCTAGCTCTGTAGTCTCGACTATGCTCAGAGCGCGTAAGCCAGCCTCTGCTCGGATTTGCCACAGAGTGACATACATATTTCCAATGGTGTTTTACCAGAAACTACAGCCCTCAAGTGTTTAGGATTTCCAGAGTCCTGGCCTTCCTTCAAGCTGGATTGGACCTTGGACTCCTCTCTATCCATTTGGTTCCAGCGTAGAGTTGCTCCACTACCGGATGTCCACACATTCCTCCAGGGTGTCCTCCGTATACAACCTCCCTTTGTCCCTCCAGTGGCTCCATGGAATTTGTCAGTAGTTCTCTGTGCCCTCCAGGGTCCTCAGTTTGAACCCCTGGAATATGTGGAACTCAAGTGGCTCACAGCGAAGATTTTTTTTTTTCTTCTGACTATGGCGTCCGCCAGAAGGGTGTCAGATTTAGGGGAGCTCTCCTGTCGCTTCCCATTTCTGATATTCCATCAGGGCAGGGCTGTGCTTAGGACTCTGGTTTCCTTCCAAAAGTTGTTACTCGTTTCCACATTAATAAGGAAATTGTAGTTCTGGCCTTTTAAACACCAGACCTATCGGCAGGTGGGCCTCCTTGGATGTGGCCCGTGCCCTTATGGCCTATGTGGACCGTACCAGTTCTCTTCTCTTCAGAAATCAGACTCCTTATTTGTGCTCTATGGATTTCACAAGAAGGAATGGCCAGCCAACAAACCGACATTGGCTAGAAGGCTTTGCATGACAATCTCACAGACTTACACGCAGGCAGGCCTTCCTCTACCGGCTACTGTTACTGCTCATTCTACTTGCTCTGTGGGTCCCTCGTGGGCAGCTCGCTGTGGCGCCTCAGCTGAACAGCTTTGTAAGGCGGCCACGTGGTCCTCAGTCCATACCTTTTCTGAGGTTCTATGCCTTCGATACATTTGCCTCTCAGGATGCTTCATTTGGACGCCGGACTCTCCTCTCTGCGCAGGAGCGTCCCCACCCTTGAATAACTCCTTTTGGGACATACCCAAGGTCTTCCTGTGGAGCCTTATGGACCCTGAAGAAGAAAATGAGTTATGGTAACACCTTTTGTTAACTCTCTTTCTTCGAAGTCCATAGGGTCGACAGGGCACCCTCCCTGACGCACCTGGCTTCACATGGTCTTATGTTTCTGGTCACCAGTTTCCTGTCTCCTTCTCCGTGAGAGTGTGATTCTTGTGTGTACCAGTCTTCCTTCTCTCCTCTCCTCTTCCTCCAGCCTTTGGCTTGTCTTGAACTATGGTGCCTCAGGCTCGGGGACGGGGTATAGGGGGATGCACCGATGCATCCTGGGAGCTGAAAGCTTTAACTGCGTGGTGACCGGTCCTCAACCACCACCTACACCACAAGATTTCCCTGTGGACCCTATGGACTTCGAAGAAAGAGAGTTAACAAAGGTAAGTTTTACCATAACTCTCATCAAACCATATTTCTGTTTTAATTGTACAATTTCAATTAATGAAGAAAAAGATCTGATTGTTAAGTCTGGTATCGAGGAGCAACAACATCAGTCTGCAGCACACCTGGGATTTAAGCCAAGCTGCCAGATCACAGGGAGTCCTCCTCATACGGTTTGAAAATGATCACACATTGACTGACAGCTGTCATTTGCTGTCCACATCTATGGGCATGCCAATAATGACTAGGTGGATTTTCATGGGATCTTTTTTCTGTAGCACCTTGCTCATTTATACCATTAAGTAAACTATTGGGCATTATGCTATTCCCACTTGTGTGCATTAATATTGGAAGTATGCCAACATTGCAGTAAGAGACAGTTTGTTGATTTTGTTTTTTAAACTTCTATTTATGTCATTTTATTTACATCTCCAAGCCAATATATTTGTACTGTTGTATAGGTGGATGCCAGAAATATTGATAGTAGTACACCTCTCTGTGACGCCTCTGCTGCTGGCAGTGTGGAATGTATTAAGCTGCTCTTGGAATATGGTGCTAAAGTGAACCCTCCACTTTTTACTGCATCCCCGCTTCACGAAGCATGCATGAGTGGTAAGTAACTTCACACACTTTGCTTAATGGTATTGTATATTTACACAGTGTTTAATATCTGCATTTCCTTGCAGATTCCTTCTTCCTATAATACAGTTACACACATGCTGTTAGTCTTTAGTTACAAAATAACATTAGGCTATATAGTGGTATCACACAGTAGCATGGGCATAGCTATAGTCTGTGCAGGGGTTGCCGTTGCTATGGGTCACAGAGCCTTAGGGGTTCTGGACCCAGGTCACATAGTTGTCTACCATATTCCCGGAATTGCCCGCTAACCAATTGGCCCATTGCCCTGCCTGAAAAGGGGAACTTGTCTGCGCTCATATAGGTGGCGTTTTCTATCTCTCCCTGTCAGTAAAGCTCCACACTGATATGATCCATCTCTCATGCTCTTGTTTCACCCTCACAGGCACAGCTAAGGTAATCAGTGAGCTCGACACTGTCAGATCATAGGCTACTTGATTACAGCTTTGTAAAGTTATCACAGAGAGCATTGTATGACAGTGGAATCACTCTTCATATGCTTTCCATCACTACAGTGGTGGCATAATGAACACTGCTTTCCTAGCTGAAATCATTGTTCAAGCACTCTCCTGTGGCTTCACTCTCAATGCCTGATTCGGAGTTGCACACATATTGGCCTCCGATGGGGCCATATTGTGAACTCAGAAATAAATGTGGACTTGGCCACATATAGGCCGCAATTTTGTCTACACAACCACAACACATTTTCACTCTATTGCGCCTACATGTGAATGCCCAGTTTAATCCATTTACCCGTAAGTGGAGATGCGGCTGGGAAATGTGCAACTCTGAATGGCATGTAGTTGATCATCGATACGTATGCTCGGCTATGGAGCATTGCAGGCAATTCTGAATCAGGCCTTTAGTGAAGAGCCAGGCAGGAAAATGTAGGAACTAGCTTTTATTTTATAGAACCAGGGACATTTTGCAGCCAGATAGTAAATTTGTATAGTCAGTGACTTGGCTCCTGTAGTCACCATCACGGAGGTCTGGATGCCGGCACTCAGAACACCGAAGCCGGAATCCCACCAGCAGTCGGAATCCCGGCTCCAGAATCTCGACCGCCGGCATCCCAACGGTAAATATTAAGGTTAGGGGGAAGGTTAGGGTTAGACACTAAGGGGAGGGGTGAGGTCAGGCTGTGGGGGGGGGGTTAGTCTACAGGGGGGAGGGTTAGGGTTAGGCTGCGGGAAAGGTGGGCTAGGGTTAGACTACTTACGCTCAGGCTTCAGGATTGTGACTGGGATGCTGCTGTCGATATTCTGACTGTCAGCATCACAACTGCTGGTATCCCATACCCAACCCCCTGATAGTGTATGACCCAGCAAGCTTGCTTTACTATAGTGATCATTATTTCTTCTCTACTTCTATTATACACAGAACTTTTTATCTCTTTGTCTCCTATACATTAGGAGAATATATGGTAATGGTTTATTTGAATGCCTTTTTGTGAATAAATAATGCTGCCCATCCATTACACGATGCGGGGGACGACGGCACGATTACGACGCCGTCGTCTCCCGCGGGGTGACCTGCATACACTGAACGTTCAGACGTTCAGTGTATGCAGATCAATCATCCCCGAACATGGCAACCTGACGGCGGTCGTCAGGTTGACCGTCATGTTCGGACGTTGATTGATGTTAAAAACGACCAGCGGGCGCGCACATCACTGGTAGTTTTTTAACTTTTACTGCCCGATTTGCGGGCGATTACCAAGCGATGGAGCGATAACGACCGTCGTTATCGCTCCATCGCTAGGTATAATCGCTTAGTGGATGGGCAGCATAAGACATCCCTGTCTCACTCTAAAGCACCTGTTTTGAAATTTTGAACAGTAAGTTAAACTTAACCTTGATTGTGATGTTTTTTCAGGAAAACATGAATGTGTGAAGCTTTTAATTGATGTGGGAGCGAATCTAGAAGCTCATGATTGTCATTTTGGAACGCCTTTGCATGTAGCTTGTGCAAGGGAACACTTAGACTGTGCCAAAGTTTTACTCATGGCAGGTAGGTGGACTCCTGTGCATTTACATCAGTACCTTAAGACCCATACGCGGCCTTGTACCATTTCTAAAATTATATTTTGTTACAGGAGTATTGAAAAAGTAATATTCCAAAAATCACTTGATATGACACCTAGCATAGGCTACACTTTTAATGTGCTTGTTTTTTTGAAGACCGTGCATTCAATAGCTACTGTACCAAATGGCTCTGGTTTGGTAAGATTATGATACAAATCTATAGAGAAAACATAGGGCATAAACCTTTTAACATCCTTTGTCCACAACTTTTTATTTGCACTGTTAAATGACTCTGGGGTCTATTTACTAAACAGTGTTAGGAGACAGAGTGAAAAGTGATAAGGTGCCAGCCAATCAGCTCCCAACTGTCATTTTTCAAACACAGCCTGTGACATGGCAGTTAGGAGCTGATTGGCTGGCACCTTATCACTGACTTATCACTTTTCACTCTGTCTCCTAACACTGCTTAGTACATAGACCACTCTGTGTTCTGGGCACACATCTCAGTACATTACAGTTCTTGGGAAATGCCAGTTACAGCCTCAGGATCATTTTGAAAACAGTATATAGCAGTTAGGCCACATGCAAGCCTTCATACACAGCCGGCAGCTCATTCCTCCTTCTGTTGTCATGTTTGTTTGTTTGTTAGGGGAAGGCGGGGCTAGTAGTTACAAAAATACAGAAATTCAAATATCTCAAAAATCTTTAATCCCAACCAAACAGAAACATTTACAAACAAAACCGTATTCTTTTTTTCTATTTATATTGGGTGTAAGTTACATCCAATAATTTTTATTAACCATGAAAAACATGTTTTTCGGAAACAAAAATAATCGGAACAACCTGCCCCCGATGGGGTTAACTTGTTACGGGTTGGGGCAAATTGTTACAGATAAAATAATCTATACAAAATCTAGAAAACTTTGTACGTTTATCACAATCACATTTGGTATATATTTGGTATATAAGTCTGATGACAATGACAGACATCACTCATCGTCTACACTGCTGATTTCTGCCTCACGTGCCTAGTGGGAAATCCGCCACTGACTGTGGGGCACATTATTACAAGTAACAACTTGCCTCCGATATTGTGTAATAACTTGCCCTAATTGATGTTCGATAACCAAGATGGCCATAGTTCAATTTCTGTGTTTCAAGTCATGATTCTAACAATGATAATAAATACACAAATGGTCTGTGATGCTAACAAAATTAATGATAAACCCTTACCTTTAACAGTCCAGCCAAGATACGACTTCAACTCTAGGAGAAAAATATTACTTTGGAACAAGAAGAAAGAGTTTGTTTAGGTATCTCACAAGTAAACACAGAATTTATTTTCATATAAAGTAGAAAGCGCTTGCAGACAGTATTACAGTGCATCCGGAAAGTATTCACAACGCTTCACTTTTTCCACATTTTGTTATATTACGGCCTTAGTCCAAAATGGAATAAATTAATTTTTCTCCTCAAAATTCTGCACACAATACCCCATAATGACAACGTGTAAAAAGTTTTTTTGAGATCTTTGCAAATTTAATAACAAAAAACACTAGTCAATCACATACATAAGTATTCACGGCCTTTGCCATGAAGCTCAAAATTGATCTCAGGTGCATCCTGTTCCACTGATCATCCTTGGGATGTTCCTACAGCTTAATTGGAGTCCACCTGTGGTAAATTCAGTTGATTGGACATGATTTTGAAAGGCATACACCTGTCTATATAAGGTGTATGTCAGAGCACAAACCAAGCATGAAATTCCAAGGAATTGTCTGTAGACCTCCGAGACAGGATTGTCTTGAGGCACAAATCTGGGGAAGGGTACAGAAAAATATCTGCTGCTTTGAAGGTCCCAATGAGCACTGTGGCCTCCATCATCCGTAAATGGAATAAGTTTGGAACTACCAGGACTCTTCCTAGAGTTGGCCGGCCTTCTAAACTGAGCGATCGGGGGAGAAGGGCCCTAGTCAGGGAGGTGACCCAAGAACCTGATGGTCACTCTGTCAGAGCTACAGCATTCCTCTGTGGAGAGAGGAGAACCTTCCAGAAGGACAACCATCTCTGCAGCAATCCACCAATCAGGCCTGTATGGTAGAGTGGCCAGACGGAAGCCACTCCTTAGTAAAAAGCACATGGCAGCCTGCCTGGAGTTTGGCAAAATGTACCTGAAGGACTCTCAGACCATGAGACAAAGATTGTACTCTTTGGCGTGAATGCCAGGCGTTATGTTTGGAGGAAACCAGGCACTGCTCATCACCAGGCCACTACCATCCCCACAATGAAGCATGGTGGTGGCAGCATCATCCTGTGGGGATGGTTTTCAGCGGCAGGAACTGGGAGACTAGTCAGGATAGAGGGAAAGATTAATGCAGCAATGTAGAGAGACATCCTGGATTAAAACCTGCTCCAGAGCGCTCTTGACCCCAGACTGGGGTGACGGTTCATCTTTCAGTAGGACAACGACCTTATGAAGGACAACGATCCTTTGATATCTTGGCACACAGCCAAGATATCAAAGGAGTGGCTTCAGGACAACTCTGTGAATATCCTTGAGTGGCCCAGCCAGAGACCAGACTTCAATCCAATTGAACTTCTCTGGAGAGAACTGAAAATGGCTGTGCACCGACGCTTCCCATCCAACCTCATGGAGCTTGAGAGGTGCTGCAAAGAGGAATGGGCGAAACTGCCCAAAGATGGGTGTGCCAAGATTGTGGCATCATATTCTAAAAGACTTGAGGCTGTAATTGCTGCCAAAGGTGCATCAACAAAGTATTGAGTAAAGGTGGTGAATACTTATGTACATGTGATTTCTTAGTTTTTTTTGTTTGTTTGTTTTAATTAAATTTGCAAAATTCGAAAAAAAACTTTTTACACATTGTTATTATGGGGTATTGTGTGTAGTATTTTGAGGACAAAATTATATTTAATCCATTTTGGAATAAGGCTGTAACATAACAAAATGTGGAAAAAGTGAAGTGTTGTGAATACTTTCTGGACGCACTGTATATTTAAAAAGGATTTATTATCTACCATATATAATGTAAAAATTTGCACCCTCTGTCTAGTCACATTTTCCAATGTAAAAATTTGTCCCTTAAAGAAATTTCTGTTAAAGGATTAGAACAAATAAATTAAACCAATGTCAAGAGGTGGAGATAGATTCAGTCTGCTATGCCGTAGAGAGGCGTTCTGTATCTATCGGTTAGGCACACTATTTCCATTTGGTCTAAATGACAATATAGAATTAACCAAAGTGTAGACAATCCTACCCTACCCACAGCCATACCACACTGGACATGCCCAATCTCGTCTGGTTTTGGAAGCTATACAGTGTTGGACCTGGATAGTACTTGGATGGGAGACCACCTGAAAATTCCAGGTGCTGTGGATAAATATGAGGTGTCAAAGATTTTGAGATTCGCAACATCACCCTGCAAGATGTGTCACCAGAAGTCCCTTTGGGCCACGTCAGGTTGGGCTTGTAAGGTTGGACAGGTCAGACTAAACTGGGAAATATCTAACTGTTGTAAAAGGTTATTCAATTATTATTGCTCTGCTGGGGAGTTATATGTAAAGATGTGAAGATCTCTACTACATATATATTGTTCATATATGAAATGCGGGATTGACTAGAGAATATATAATTTCTGTGTTTGTAGGATTGATCAGATTATATGGTCTCTGAAATTGAGCTATTCATATAGGGAATATTTCTGTTCGTTTTGCTGTATTTTTATTAAACCTTCAAATAAAATGGGGATAAGAAATTATCTAAATAAAGGTGTGTCTTGTATATTGAATATAGAATAAAAAGAGCTGCACCTTTGTATATCCATCTATGGAGGACCTGAAAATTGTATATTAGGAAATAATTGTATATTCTTCAATATAAAGAATGACAATTACAATGTCTAGTGTAGGGAACTATATAAATGTAACATATTATAGCTGTCAAGGCCCTGATTCAGAGCCGGACGCTCTGACAGAGCGCTCGCTCTGAATCAGGGTCGTCCCTGCTCCTTTTTGGAGTGGCCTCCTGGCCGCTCGCATAGCTGTGGGTGACCACCCACAGCTATAGCGAGCGGCCAAAATGATGGTCGCGATGGTCAAGACCATCGCGACCATCGGGCTTGCGACGAGACCCTGCGGTAGGGTCTCGCTACCGCAAGCCCAGGAGTGCTTTTGGCTCTATCAGAGCCAAAAGCACTCCCACTGACATCACTAGTGATGTCAGTGGGGCCGGCCCCAGACGGTAGGCGTTCCCATGGGAATGCCTCCGTCTGGGCAGCCACGCCCCAGCACGCCCACCAAAGGGGGCGTGCTGTCAATCACCATCGACAGCACGCCCCCTTTGGTGTAAGACCCATAACGACGGCTTGGCCGTCGTTATTCGGGTCTCGCGCATGCGCACGACGGAGCCACCTCCATCGTGCGCATGCACACTTGAGCACCATCGACCCGCTTGCGAGCGCGTCTGAAACAGGCCCTAAATTCCATGTTCTTGCTGAAATCTATAAAGTTAGAAGGTCTATTATGTGTACAGGAAAACATTGGTACACAACCCGTTTCAAAGGGAGTGTGATGAGGAGAAAGATAGACCCTTCTAAAGTATCCACCGCTAAGCAGGAAATAAAGTGGAACGCAAGCCGGGATTTGGAACGCAGACCGACATGGTGAATTTAGGCGCCGGGTCTGCACAAATGAAAATGAACTGAGTAAGAGGCTTGATCAGCAAGGTATTTGCACATGTGCAGACTGGAATGTAGCAGCAATAAAGCCGGCTTTGGGACAGATCAAACACATGCTTATGCTGGGCATACACTATACAATTATCTGTCCAATCTGGCTGGCTAAAATGAAAATCTGGTAATGTATGGGAGCAAATGACAATCGTCCATTTGCTCACAAACACTGTAAAACAGACAAAAATGGTTGTTCAGACAAATTGGTTAAAACACGAATTTAACCAATTTGAACAATTGTTTTTGTCCGCTTTCCAGTGTTTAAAACCATATGATCGACTGTAATTTGCTCCCATACATTATCAGGTTTTCATTCCAACCAGCCAGATTGGACAGATATCTGACAGAAAATTGTATAGTGTATGCCCAGCATAACTGAGGAAGACACTGATATTTGGCACAGGCGGGGAAACTCGTTTAAATCTGCTATTGGAAATCCAGCTGGATACATGTATACACATTCCTAGTCTCTCTGCAGTATTTGGGGATTTCTCGTACCCACTCCTCATATAGTTGAGCAAGCACAACTGATACCTCTTTTACACCAGGGCTAAAACCCGGGTTATTGCAGGGTTAACTCTGGCTGCTCCTAGGTGTAAAAGGAGCTAGGGTTGGATTCCTGGGTCGAGTGACCCAGCAATTCCACCCAGGTAACTTGCAGTGCTTTACACTGAAACAACCCGTGAAACCCTGCAGTGTACAGCATGGGGATTTCGTTTACAGCATGGGGACTTCCGGATTTCTCGGCGCTTGGAGATGTCCTCTTCAAGCGCCGGGAGAAGTGTTCCTTTGCACCCGTGTGCAGTGTGAATGGCGCCGATCCGGGAATAATCCGGATCGGTGCCGCAGTAGAAAAGGTCTGTCCTGGGTCAGACCCGTTTTGGAACTGTGGGTCTGATTCAGAGCCGGACGCTCTGACCAGAGCGCTCCCTCTGAATCAGGGCTCCCCTACCTAAAAATGGAGCGGCCTCCTGGCCGCTCGCATAGCTGTGGGTGACCACCCACAGCTTATGCGAGCGGCCAAAAAGATGGTCGAGACCATCGCGACCATCGGGCTTGCGACGAGACCCTGCGGTAGGGTCTCGCTGCCGCAAGCCCAGGAGTGCTTTTGGCTCTATCAGAGCCAAAAGCACTCCCACTGACATCACTAGTGATGTCAGTGGGGCCGGACCCAGACGGTAGGCGTTCCCACGGGAACGCCTCCGTCTGGGCATGCATGCCCACCAAAGGGGGCGTGCTGTCACTCACCATCGACAGCACGCCCCCTTTGGTGCGAGACCCATAGCGACAGCTTGGCTGTCGCTATGCGGGTCTCACGCATGCGCACGACGGAGCTCCCTCCGTCGTGCGCATGTGCACTAGGGCACCATCGACCCGCTTGCGAGCGCTCGCGAGCGGGTCTGAATCAGGCCCTGTGTTCCAAATCTCGGGTCAGACCCAGGATTTAGGTGTAAAAGCAGTATGATATACAGCCGGGATCAGAGAGAGAAAAAACACGAGGAGATCCTTCCTATCATCAGACAAAGGACATGGTTACTTTTTAGATATTTTTTTTTCATGCCCATGATAAATTTAATAATTTTAGATAATAGTGTATGCATTTTTATCTAAGAACTCTTTTCATTGTGAGAAAGCCTATTTGCTGGAGTCAGTCATGAAACCTTTGTACTAGTAAAACATAAGTGATCGCTGAGACAAACTTACAAAATCTCCCTATAAAGACTCATTCGAAACAAAGTAGCAGATAACTTTTTTGGTGATGGGGAAAAAAATAAGAGAACATTTAGAGCTTTAGGGCCATATTCAATTAGGTGCGAGAACTTAGCCGGACTTTTCGCTGACTTCGGAGGTGTTGGGTGCGAAAAAGTATCACGCTCGTCCCCCCGTATGCCCGTATTCAATTCCAAATCGGCGAAAACGGGACCCGGTGAAAACGAAGTGAGCGAAAAGTGCTGTTATTTTTGGGGATATCAGCCTGACACCCCCCTAAAGATGCTGTGACATGGGTGTTCACCATGGGTACCCCCGAATAGCCCTGCTGTAGGTATTTTGCTGTAGGTATTTAAATGGTCTCAATAGGTGCTGTTTAGCGGCTTTGAAAAAGTGATGAAGAATAGCATTTAGCAAGTTTTTTTGGGGAAAAATGAGTAGACCTAGCAAATTTGGGGTACTTGAAAATGGGCATATCTTAAAGTGGCTAATGTGAACTTTTAAAAATAGTGAAAAATCCACCTGCAATAAAAAAACACATGTGGTATACTTGGGGACCCCCCTGAGTCTATTTCGCTAGTTTAGAAGTATGTCCCCCTACTTTGGATTTTTTCACCCCCAAAATGAAAGTACTTTTTTGGGGTGTCCTGGGTAACTTTAAAAAGTTTTGTGGCACGGTTTACATTTGGGGGAAAGTCCAAGGGGTGCTGGGTGGTTTCTGGAAGTATGTACCCCAATTCTGCACTTTTTTCCGACACCAATTCATAGGTGATACTTTTTCGCAGGGTTCGACCTATTGACTTTCCGCACCGGCGAAAAGTCAGAAGAATTGAATACGGGGATAAGTCCAGATTGGCAAAAATTACGTCATCTGCGAAAAAGTATCGCCGATAACGGCTTTTCGCCGGCAATTGAATATGGCCCTTAGACTGCCTTTGGATGATTCCAATTAACAACATTGCTTGATAGGAGGTTGTCTCAGGTGCTGTTCTGATTAACAGAGTTGCTGCAAGCTTGGATGCTTGTACTATTTCTTAACAGAGAAGAAAAATGTATAATGTTTAAATCATCTTAATGCATGCTCCTTTGTGATATAGATGGTTTATTATGGTGTATTATTGTATATTTTTTTTATCAGCTTGTAGTATCTAATATATATGGTAGATAATAAATCCTTTCTTAATATAATACTGTCTGACAGTGCTTTCTACTGTATATATAAAAAAAATTCTTTGTTTACTTGTGAGGGTTGAGTAATTCCCTTTCTCTCTGGAGAGCAGCAGGCAGATTAGTCCTACACTAAACTGTATAATTGGCTCCAGGCACTTCTTTTTCTGTGTACTGTTTAGGTACCTATTACATAAACACCTCTGCGTTTCGCTGAGGACTACGGTAACACGTTCAAACTTATACCCAGTCGCACGAACCGCTACGCGACTTGGGCGTGGTTTTAGAGTCATTGTAACAACCAGCCCCGCTTTTCCCTATACCTTGTAGTCTTTGGTTACAATACCTCCTGATAGGTTATTACACATAGGTGTTTATTTAACCTATTACTGATATTAAGAGTCTCATGCTGCCATTTTTAAGTTACAGGACTACCTCATGTGGCCTCCGAAGTGTGGCCTATCACTGGTGGAAGGAAAGTTCCCAGCCACACAACTTTGATGTAATAGTGGCTGTCATTTCAGCTGCCATAAGATCCCTGTTAGACTCATTCTACCAAAACTGGGAAGTTTTAGTAATAAATGTGGAAAACCAAAACATCACTTTTGATATTTGGCCCAGGCTTGCCCTCTGTGTGCTATATGTAAGGACCAAGGGCTTGATTCAGCAAGGAACGCACGCTAGCAGACGCACGCACCCAGCCGCTGTGAGAATATGCTACTCAATGCATACACATGGAGACTGCAGCACAAGAAGCAGACACACCTCAAAACATAAAGCTGCCCACCTATGCCGTGATTGACAGCGTAAACATCGGGAACATCGAGTGCCATCAAAGCTACGTGTAAGGTCGAAGGTCTCTGCGGGCTCCCTGCGTATTCTGAGAGTGCCCTTACCGTACTCAGCAACCTCTTTGCGCAATGCAAACAAATGTGCAAATTGCAATCATGGACTCGCACTGTACGTTGCTTGCTGAATCAGGCCCTGAGTCACATACTATGCCAATTTTCATGTAGTTGAGTGATTTATTTGTTTTGCAACTGTGCATGCACAAAAAATTCAGAAATGCGTTTCTGTTTTGATCGGCACAGACAGTATCAGAAATGGGGTGGAAAAGTGATGAGCGTTCCTAGGTGGTGACTGGGAGGTGGCTAGATTTGCACTCAAAAATTGTCCATCTCATGGGAGTTTAATGGGAGTGTCACTGCCGTGTCATTACAAGCAGCTGCGCTAACAGGCTCACAGCTGCAGCCATAGTAGGCCATAGTCAGAAGGAAAACTTCACCTGCATAAGTGTCGATAGTGTGAGCGATGGTTCATCAATGGTGGCGTCTAAAGAATCACCCGTACGGTATTACAGCCTACACAGACACTCAAAGCGGGTGTCTCAGTCCTTGCACATTCATATGCACGCTTGTACACCAGTAGAAGGGCTACTAGCATTTGCATATACTCGCAACCATGACTCCGGCAACAAATGCAGGTGCCTCCATGTCAGAATCAAACCCATGATTCATCTTCTTGTACCCCACAGCACTACCTACCTAACTTTCTGGAGTTCACTAAGTGTGTCAAAGAAAGTTTTAGGAAGAATTATTAAGTGGTGAGCTGTAAATGAAGTAAGACACCTATTTTGGACTGAAACATTTTATATGTCTCAGTATAATTGTATAAAAACCTTTTTATAAAAATATTTATTTTGAAATCTTAAATGCATCAAGCTTAGGTTTTTTTTTTTACTTTTTATATAAGGAGCTAATGTGAACGCAGCAAAGCTCCACGAAACAGCTCTGCATCATGCTGCCAAGGTGAAGAACAAGGATCTCATTGAGATGCTGGTGGAATTTGGAGGAAATGTGTACTCTAGGGACAATCGTGGAAAGAGGCCCTCAGATTATTCTTGGCAGAACAGTCCTACTGCTAAATGCTTTGAATACTATGAAAGTAAGTTCTCTCATTTACCTGAAAAATGTATATTATATGCAAAATATTAAGATTTTCACTATTAAATTATAATTTTTTTGTTACTACAGTATGTCCAATACAGTGATTAAATACAAAAAAAATGTTGTGTATACTACCAGGGGTATATTAAGGGGATGTAGTTACCATCCCTGTGGTAAGGATGCCGGCACTTAGAATACCGGTACCAGAATCCCGACTGCCGGCATCCCGACGGTAAGTATTAGGGTGAGGGTTAATGTTAGGGTTAGGCACTAGGGGGAGGGTTAGCATTAGGCTGTGGGAGGGTTAGGGTTAGGCTGATGGAAAGGTGGGTTAGGGGGGAGGGTTAGGATTCGTCTACTTACCTTCAGGAGTCAGGCTTTTGACTGACAGGATGCCGCTGTCGGTATTCTGACTGCCAGCATCCTGACCGACGGGATCCTTTACCCAACCCACATTAAGAGAGGAGGGGGTCCATGTGCCGACTCCGTTCGGGCCCCCTCCTCTCTAGCCGCCGGCACACAGAGTAGACTCTGAAGCTGTTCCAGAATCTACTGTGAGTCCCACCTATCACCTGTGGTTTTAGATTACATGCAGATGACGAGTCGGACTCATCATCCACGTCGTAGAGGTTAAATTTGTGCAGTCAGTTATCTGTAGCCTATTTATTACTAATAACACTAATGACAGTTATTTCACTAGTGTGAGTGTGTGACGTTTTGCTGTATGGAATATTGTATTATCTGAAGCTTGCCTTTTAATTTGTTTTTACTTCTAGAGACACCCAGGACATTATCTCAGCTCTGCAGGCTCAAGCTCAGAAAGACACTTGGTCAAGGAGCAGTAGAAAAAGTTTACAAATTAAATATTCCACGAAGACTTAAACACTATCTTGCTTATAAATAAATCAGTTAAACCCAAATTCACATAATCTTAAACAGTTATGGTACTAAAAGTGAAAGATTCTGTGGTGGCGATTCAGTTCAACACAATGTGAATAGCGCCGGAAAGGAGTTCCCTGAGCTATTCAGTTGTCCCCATCACGCCCTGCACTTTGTTGGGAGATGCCGGTTACCGCGCCTGTTTAGATGCGGTAATCTGCATTCTCCGACTAAAGTTATGGCCACAAAGCTGTTAGCATAGCGCTAAGCTGGAAAATAGCATTTCCGGCACTTGGTCGGATTTCTGCACTCACCTCAGGAGGGTGCGAACAGAAATCCTTTAGTCGGTCTTAGCATCACGGTCAATTGAATAGCTCCGGGAACTCCTTCCCGGTGCTATTCGTATCTCGTTGAATTGAATCGTCACCTATGCTTGAGGTGTATTCTGTCTAAGTGTGCATACAGGGGTTGATTCTGGGTTGGGAGCAAAGCAAAAAAAAAAGGAGTAACATTGCACCTGGGCAAACCATGTTGCAGTGCCAGGGGTATAAATACATGTTCTCCTTCATCCGCTAGGGGGCACTGGAGTACATATACTGGGGTATAGACGGGTGGATGAGTAGAGCTGGCACTTTAAGAATTCATTAGAGTAAAAAGTTGGCTCCTCCCCCTCTATACCCCACCATGCTCCGTTTTAGATTAGTACCCGAGAAAGCCGGATGCTTCTTGGGCTGTCTCAAGCCTTTGATTTTTCATTTCTTTTACATGTGAGGACAGGCAGACTGCTTACTGTGGCAGTCAGCCTGCTACGTGGGAGCTGCCGGGAAGAGAACCACCACGGCTAGTGCAGCCTGTCTCTGGTGTCCCTGAGTGAGGCCTTTCAAAGTGAGTCATTGGACTCAACGGGGTTCCGCAACAGTGATAGACACTAGTGCCCTGGTCCCCCGCTTATCTCTTCCTCCTCCTTCTCCCAACTTAGTGCATCTCCACCATTCTCCGGTTCGACAGTCTTGTTGGCTTCCTGCTTGGTGCGTGTTTGGGCTTTGTTTGTGTCCGGTTGCTTCACTTCTGCTAGGGTTGGGCTGGTTTACTCCAGCAGCTGACCGATGGCCAATATAGGGTCCCTGCCTTACACACCATTCTGGTTCCTGTTTCTCAGAGGACGATGTATCTTCGCTGCCCTTAGCGGTTTTAGTTTTTTTTTTCCAAGTACAGCTTTCACACACCTGATTGCTTGTGAGTGCTCCCTCATGCTTATTCTCAGGGTTCGCCGGTTCTCGGGAATTCCGTTTAGACGGATCCGTTTGGCTATATTATCAGTTATGTAATCTTGGTCGGCTTGCCCCTTGTTCTTATTCAAGTCAATACTTGAAGTTGCTGTAGGTATCTTGTGGATTGTCAGGTGTGAAGTTTTTCGTTCCTCATCGTGCTCTGCGATTCTCGGGCCACAGTTTTTTTCATTGGTTTATCCAAGAGCAGTGTTGGCTAACCTTGACACTCCAGCTGTTATGGAACTACATAACCCAGCAGGCACTGCTACAGTTTTGCTATTAGGGCATGCGAAAACTGTGGCAGGGCATGCTTGGATATATAGTTCCACAACAGCTGGAGTGTCAAGGTTAGCCAACACTGTCCTAGAGGGCTAGAAGTTTGGCGGACAGGTTAAAACTTCTCTTTTGAGTAGGCAGGTTCCAGTTTCTTTCCTGCCTCACGCCGAAAGTCTGAATTATTTTCCTGTTATGGTCTACTGTGTTGCTTCCTGGTGACCACTGTCTTGCAGTGGGCCCTGGGGTTCTGCAGCTTCTTAGCTCCTTCCCACCTGGGAGGTTAGCTTTAGGACGTCCCCGGTGTATAGATTCCAGTGTCCTAGTGGATGAAGGAGAAAAAAGGATTTTGGTACTTACCGATAAATCCCTTTCTCCTATTCCATAGGGGACACTGGACGCCTCCCAGCGCTTTCCTTCTTTTGTTTTCTTTGTGGGTTTCAGATGTATGTAGGTTCTCTACTGCGTCTCGCTTGTTGTAGCATTTCTGCTGTTGCGGTCCTTGGGCCTCTTCTTGGTTGGTTCCTCCTACTCCTTTCTCGCCTTCCTCCTTTGTCTTTGCTCTCCGTCTCTGCTCGGTGGGGTATAGAGGGGGAGGAGCCAACTTTCTAATCTAATGAATTCTTAAAGTGCCGTCTCTACTGATCCATCTCACTTTACCCCGTGTATATATACTCCAGTGTCCCCTATGGAATCTGAGAATGGGATTTTTTTATTTTCTGTATAGCCCACAAATGCTGGACAGATTTATTTTATACTGCAATTTAGAGTTCAGCAAGGATACAAACCTCCCAAGTCTAAATCTCTCAGCACATATTAAATCCCCCCCCACCTGCACTGCAACATGGTTTTGCCAAGGTGCAAACTTACTTGCTGATTTTTGATTTGCTCCCAACTCAGACTCAGCCCTACAAGCTGTAATGAATGAAAAGAAGGTTCATCGTTGGAGATATTCATTCTTCAATCCATTATAGGTTCTTCAAATGCCAGGAAGACTAGATATGTTTTCTACAGTTTACAATTCATGATGAAACCTCAATGGCTTCATCATGAATTGTTTTCAAATATTTATCTTCAATTTACTTTTAATTTATATAATTCTATTTTTGTAAATAGGTTTAAATTATTGAGAGCTAACATTATACAGTATATGCTACTTGATGAGTACAACTATTTAACCTCTTGCAATATAGATGTGACAAGGAGCTACAGAAAACCCAAACTTACTGGCCATCCCCAGTTAAACAAACAGAGATTTTTACAGAGGTCACCTTACATAACTGGCGGGACTCTCTTTCTTCAGGAGGTTCTCATATAGGGTACCGCAGCTATCCATTCAGCTCTTTTTAGCCACCTCTCTCGCATACAGTGGCTGGCTGGTAAGGCTAGATGTCATCGCTACCAGAACTGTAAGAAGTGAGTATGGATTAATTATGGGGAAGCTGAAGGATCTCAGACATTCTGTTTAGTACTGAAAGCCGTTTAACTGTACCTATCATATTGTTATTAAGTTATCAGTCAGTAAATACAAAGTCAGTGGGGAGTTCCATAGTTTAATCCTTATTAAAAAATCAGTAGTGACATTAAACCTTTGTTTATGCTACAGATAGATTGTACCACTTTGAAATTATGATATCAGTATAAGATAGAAATCCACTAGAGACTGTAAGTGGCACATCCAGGTAACTATTTCACCTGCTCATTATACCTCAGTATGTCTGTTCTACTGATCTCATTTTGTGCTGCTCCTCTTACCTATTATAAAGGGTCTACATGTCTTACTGGCTCCTTTTTTTTTATTCTTCCAACTAGTACTATAAACAGGTAGAAACCTGTTAAATAAATTCAGAAATGAAGAAAATAAGTATCTTTACATTTATCCAGAGTGTGGAAGCTCATATCTTGTATCAACTCGTAACTTTAGGTGAATATCTGCACCTGTTATTTTTTTTAAGAGAAAGCACTGTATAAATGTGGTTGACACCTTGTAGCTAATCACAATATATACATAACCATATAGATTGAATTGGGGCATCATAGGACAGTATATGGTATCACAGTGTAGTATTTAATATCTCTAGGAAGGGGATTCAGAGAGCTCAAGTGGGCATGTGGTCCGAGTAATGTTTGAGTTAATTTTAATAGGTATCTTGCTCACCCCACGTGCAATTTGAGCAATATTGCCAATTAGTTCGTTACCTTTTTCCTGGAGCGTTATGTGATTTTGTAAACTGCTGCTTGATACATTGCTCCGTGTGTATGGTTCCAAGGTCAAAAAACTGACATTGAAGTTTTAAATTATATGGTATGATGTGTGCTTTTTATCTTTGATATTTTGCACAGTTTTCCGACTGCATGTAAAATAGGACATAAAACCAATGCATAGAAAAAAATTCTTGGCCGGATCCCCTTTTGTGGAGGCTGAATTTTGTGAATGGTCTCTAAGGGGTAAATTTACTAAAGTGAGAGTTTTTAGAAGTGGAGATGTTGCCCATAGCAACCAATCAGATTCTAGATATTATCTTCTAGAAGGTGCTAGTTAAATGTTAAGTAGAATCTGATTGGTTGCTATGGGCAACATCTCCAAAAACTCTCACTTTAAATTTACCCCTAAGTGTTCAGATAATTTTGTTTGGGCAATTCAGATGAGAGTTTTTCAGTCTTCTGCTACACTTATTTTATTTTTTTCTCTTAAGCAGTTCATAAAAAACTATTCAAAATATTAATGTTTGTATACAGCTGTATATAAGAAATTCAAAATATAATGTAATTGCAAGAAAATTGTTTTGCAAGAGTTTTTTTAAGTATATGTTCTCCTCTTGAAAGTTTGTGAACCCTTCAGAGTTTTCTATATTTCTGCTGAAATGTGGCGTAAAACTACCTCAGAATTTCACACAAGTCCTAAAAGTAGATGGAGAAACAAATCAAACAAATGATACAAAAAAAAATTAGACATGCTCATTTTGTGAGGAAAATTATCCAATATCACATATCTGAGAGTGACAAATATAAATGCTTCCAATTATTTTACCCGTTCCCACATTACTAAGGGAAGCACTACAGTGTGGACATATGGCACTCTAGTTGATAAATGTTATCCAGCAATAAGAGTCTCGATAGCCATCTAGATGGAATGACTGTTTATTGGTACTTACTCTCTAGCATGCTTCAGACAAATAGAAGATTATTTAATACAGTCCATATTTTCAGAAGCAGAGCAATTCTGGCAATCTTGGTTGCAGATTTAAAGTGGCAATAATTTAAAAGGCAAAACCAGCGTGGTTTTGTATTTTAATTGTGCAGCTGAGATTGAATAAATCATGCTGATTTTGAAAACTTGGACCCTATTACATAACCCTCATAGTGGTGGATCAGTGATAAAACTATTGGGGTCTACAATTTGTAGCCACCAGTGGTAAAGGGTGTGTATTATAAACATACAAGAGATCAGGGGCCTGCATTGTAAAGTCTCCCAATGTATTGGTATATGTAATTATTTCACCTGTATGGGCCACTTAGCAATTTTTAGACTGTTGAGGGCAACACACACAATATTTTTTTTTAATTTACAATACAGATCATAAAAAATGCAGCAAGATTAAACTATAAGCAGAAGAGGTCTTCCGTCTGATATATGTTTCAGAATATCACTGATAATATATTATATGTTTTTTACTATTCTGGTAAGAGAGTCGGTCACCAGGTATTTATGAAGGCATTTTGGAATTATATGTATCTTTTAAATTAACTAATCTTTGTTTATACAATAACAAACTTCCAAATACTGAATAACAGTGTAAAGAAATAGTATCTATAAAAAAGTCAACGTTATTAATTGGACACATACAGTAACACAATACTGAAAGATAACATTTACCAATATAAGTTTCAGGAATAAAGTTAGCATATCCCATTGAAATGCAGCTTTGGGCCCTTGCACTTTATTGCGGGCACTTTCTCGGAGTCTTGTCATTTTGCCATATCTGTGGAACATACAATATTAAACACACTCAACATGGCTACTGTTGAGATTTCTGTCACATTACTTGACAGTGCTTTGACACAAAGAGATGTTGTTTTTTGCATGACATTACAAATGAAAAATGCATGATACTATATAACTGCATCTCTGACTATATGAGACTAATGGGCATGATATTACATAACTGCAGTTACTTAAAGACACAACCTTACAAGTTATATAAATATTTATATCTTATTGAACGATATTAATGTGCAGGATATCCTAAACACTGCAGTCATTGAAAGGAACATCCCTATAGGGTATATATATCAATTTACATTGAATAATAGTGCAACTGCTTGAAGAGTAATATGTGGTGTTGAAATTTGGGAATATCCTTGGATACTTTCTCAATACTATTTTTCTGATATAACTAGTGAACAAGAGATATTGTTCATTGTATTATATTTTAAAACCACAGGTGGTATGTCACGCAATGTGTTCCTCTAGGAATTTGCATGATATTATATAACTGCAGTTTATGCGATATGAGACCATTGGCATGATACCCGAGAACTGCAGTTAGATAAATTAACAAGTTCTTGGATCAAATAGCTGAGTCCTTGTTGCGAGTCAATTTGTTGGCACATATTTGAAGGTCTGATGGGTCTATTTGATTTGCTACTATTTTTTCACAAACCTAGGTATTATATCTTGGGTTTTGGATATTAATTAAACACATATTTTATTTTTAAAGGGATACGGATGCGCATTTGAGGTCAACAACTAATTTTCCTTAGGACAATATATATGACGTATACATGATTGAATAGATCATAAGGGTATTTTTAAAATTTTGCCAAGTTCACGTAATACTGGGTATTATTACCTAACAGCATCTTCTGGATGACCACATTATAATTCAGATTTCTGAAAAGTATTTAATTTCACTTTTAATTGAGGTTTAATAAGATACATATCAGGCTGAAATACTCCAAAAAATGTTTTAGGAATATCATATAATAAAAGTTATGATTTAAAACATCCATAATACAGTAAATTTTCAAAAGGGTGCCCCAAGAAAAGATTTTCCTGTATTTTTGCTTCTTCTGCAAAACATGATATAAGTTTCAGTACTTGAAGTCTGGGAGTACCGCCAACACAGTGCTGTTTGAGAATTACTATTAATAACAGCCGTTATGTTGGTTTCAGAACTCTTTCTATTCTAATTCAGTATCTGGTCTAGTGCAAATTCTATTCTTCCTTTGAATAACAAGTACATAACCATTGCAGCTCAGCCTTTCACAATATAGACACATTCTATTTCTGGTAATCATTCTTGTATTTACTTGAGACTGTGATACATTGTGTTGGATTGATCTCATACACAATATATATTATCGTTCCTAGGAATTTGTAGTTTATTTCACAGATATCTAGTACTATGTTTTAGTTTATGCATGTATGTATATGTAGTTTAATAAATATTGATTTACATGGAAATAGGAATTGTAGAGTAATTAGAAATTATAGAAAATAACTTTTTATTTGTTACATTTTGACTATAGATGGCGCTACTGGACAACACAGACATTTATTGTGTACAAATGGCACTATGTTATATTTTGGATCTTGCATAACATTACCACTGGATTTAATGTATTAATGTGTGTTCCTTCACTCTCTTTTGTGACTTATATTTGTGTGTGTGTATATATGAAAATGAATACAAGTAAGCGCCTCCTAGTGCAATAGTTTGTTAAAACACCAACTGTGATTAAAATTCAGAAATATAATGTGTTTCCAGGTACCAAATTACAAAGCGTTATATGCTTATCTGAACCATATATGGATTTCCACATAAGCCAGGACCAAATACTGTACCAAGTGTCACACTTTGGTATACAGGCTCAAAGGAAGAAAAATAGTAATCAAAGGGGCATATTTAATTAGCTGCGCATTAACCCTATTTCTACTTCAGCGTCCATAGGGTATCCACAGGATACCTTGGGGTATAGGTGATGACGTCAGTCTTCAGGCACCACAGAGTTAAAGTTTTCAGCCTCCCAGGATGCATCTGGGTCCCTCTGCTATACCCCGCCCCCGGGCCAAGGCATCTCAGTTTCGTCGGTGCCTGGCCGGAGTCGGAGGCACTGTGCAGAGGGGGGTTATGAAGAGCCCCTGAAGTTTCTTTTAAATGCAGCGCTGGCTGCACATCTGGGAGTACAGCATGGACAGTCAGTACTGACGTCCATGCTGTCTCCCCTACACCCCGCCGGTACCAGAACGCCGGTACTGATCCGGGGATGCTGGTAGACATCTGGGGTCACGGCTAGCGGTGTCCCCAGATGTTTTGGACCATGGCCGGATCCAAGGGGATGCAGGTAAGCAGCGGGGTCCCGCGGTGGGTCCCCGCTGGTCACATGGTCCTGAGTCCCCAGGCAGGGGGCTCCCTGGGGACTGGCTGCAGCGTGGAGCCAGGCGACCAACCTGCGCTTCCACTACCCCCTGGGACAGCGGGCCGCTGCTGAGCGGCATGCGCTGCGGCGTCCCAGGGGTTAAATGCATGCCAGGGGAGCGCGCTTTCCCTGTCTCACAGCCGGCGCCTCCCCTGCTGCACACAGCCTCTCTGCTCTGCCTGATTGGCCACAGTGTGTCAGCTGTCCTCCCCAGGCCGGCCTCCTTCATCTTCTGCTCCTCGGTGGCCATCTTTAAAGCATGGTGAACACTGCTGGAAGCCTGTGAGCGGTGGCATTGCGATCTGGGTCCCCCAGCATACCTCTCCTCTGTTTGTCACAGGTCAGTGTATGCAGCGCTGAGTCCTACCAGCCTGAGGGTCTGAGTAGTTGAGAATCAGCGCTAATAGTGCAGGGATTTGTTTCTTCTGCATTGTATGTGACTGAACTGCTAGCCTGCTGTCTGTACTTTCACTTTCTACTGTCAGCTTTATTACTGTCCCTGATCTTGCTCTGCTCAAAGCCCTTGCGGTGTGCAGGGTGTTATTCACACTATACCAATACGTATAGGTGTGAGTGTCACATACTTACCATCATGTCTGAGACTGATTTTCCTCTCCAGCTCATGTGTACTAAATGTAAGGTACCAATAGCGGAGGGGGAGGGTAACGCGGAGGGGTTATGCCCCCAGTGCCTGGCACTGTCACGGCCGATTATGGTCACGGTCGCGGTACAGGAACCTCCCTGGGCTTGTTTCGCTAAGGCGCTTACAACCCTTGTGGGCCAGCTAGCTCCACCACCTGCGTTTACCCAGACGGGTTTGTCCCAGCAGTCAGTGGTGTCGTCACCCATGCGGGAGTTCCCGAGACAATTGATGGTACCCCACAGTCTCCCTGTCCCTTCCCAGGTTTCTCCGGAGCCTGCGTGGGTTAATACTCTTAACTACATCGGTTCAGCATTTGTCCGATGTTTTACAGGGGGAGTCTGTGTTGCGGCCTCATAACGGCCGGTGGCGTCTTTATCTGCTCCTTATGGGGATGACGATGAGACGTCAGATCATGGGGAGATTCTGGATCTATCTGACCAAGAACCTCTCCGTACCAAAGAGCCGGACGCTAAGTCCAAGGTGTATATCCCTGGTCTTATTCGAGCGGTCCGCTCGGCTTTAGTTATTGAGGATATTAATCCTTTGGTGGCCACATTCATATATGCCTTTTTAAGGATATTAAGGGTGAGGCTACGGTGTTCCCTCTTTCTGATCAATTAGTGGATCATTTAGAGGAGGCGTGGAAAAATCCAGGTAAACGGTTTCAGCCCCAGAGACGCTTAGCCGTGGCTTATCCGTTTGCGGTCAATTATTTTTCTAAGCGGGAATCCCCTATGCAAGTGGATTCACATGTCACACGCCTAGTCAAAAGTGCCACGTTGCCTATGCCTTCGATGTCATCCTTGAAGGATGTCACTGACCGCAAGGTGGAGATCTGCCTCAAATCCGTTTATTCCCTTGCAGGGAAGCATCCAGACCGGCTCTGGCCGTGTGTTGGGTAGCCACAGTTATGGAGCGCTGGGCGGATAATTTGGAGGCGTCTTTGGACTCTGACTGTTCAGCTGAACAGACCGAGTTGGTGGGCAATCTCCGAGACTCGGCCACTTACATTAATGAAGCGGCCTTAGATATTTGTATGCTCACCTCTAGGATCTCCTCTGCAGCCGTGGCTGCTCGTCGCACCTTATGGTTGCGTTCTTGGAAAGCGGACGCGGATTCCAAAAAGGGATTAGAAGGTCTGGAGAGGTACTATTTGGTCCAGATCTGGACAAAATTGTAGTTACGTTGGCAGCAGCAAAATCTGCATGTCTTCTGTCTGCTACGATTCCTTCTAGTGCTGGTGGGTTGTCCTTTTGGCCTCACAGGGCCCAAGGTAGGCCTAAAGTACAGTCCTTTCCACGGCAGGCTGGGGCCAAGAAATTGTCCAAGCCCAAGAAACAGGTCTGGAGTACCAGATGTCCGGCTCCTAGGTCAGATAACAAACCTGCGGCCTGACGGTCCAGGCCTCCTTTTGGGGGACCCCAAAGTGGGGGGCGCCTGCTTCAGTTCGCCCGGTGCTGGTCGCAGTGCATGTTCCAATTTCCCAGAGGGGCCTGGGTTTCTATTCCATTCTATTTTTGGTGCAGAAACCCAATGGGTCTTACCGTTCAATACTAAACCTAAAGGCCCTCAGCAAGTCCTTGAGGTTGCCTCTGTTTCGGATGGAGACCCTGCGGTCCATTATTCTGGCACTGGAACCTGGGGACTACATGGTGTCATTGGACATCCAGAACGCTTACCTGCATGTCCCTATTCTTTTGCGCCATCAGCAGTTCCTCAGATTGGCAATCTGCAACAAACATTTCCAGTTCCGGGCACTGCCTTTTGGCCTGGTGACTGCTCCACGGGTATTCACCAAGGTCATGGCGGCTCTCCTGCGGACGCAGGGAGTCCGACTGTTGCATTATCTGGACGACCTCCTGTTGATAGCGGGGTCTCCAGAGCTTCTTTTACACCATCTGGATCTGACGATTGCGGTACTGCAACGTCACGGCTGGTTGACAAACTGGCAGAGGTCCACTCTCACCCCGTCTCAGAGGATCCTGCACGTCGGGGCCTTATTGGACTCCAGGCAGCAGTGGATCTTTGTGATGGAGGAAAAGATCCTTGCTTTGTAGTTGAGGGTGCGCAGTTGTCTGCAGTGTCGTCGAGTGTCGATACACTTGGCAAAGAGGTTATTGGGCTCAATGGTGTCGGTATTCGACATGGTGGAGTACGCCCAATTTCACTCCAAACCTCTGCTGCTATTGATCCGGTCCAGATGGAATGGATTGCCTCAGTGTCTCAAGTCCCAGACGATGGGGCTCACTCCGGATGCTCGCCTGTCTCTAACCTGGTGTTTGCAGACGACCCACCTCAACAAGGGTCGCCCGTTCTGGGTGACGAACTGGGTCCTGTTAACAACGGACGCCAGTCTCCGGTGCTGGGGAGCTGTCACGGGTCCACACTTGTTTCAGGGCAGGTGGACTCGGGCGGTAGCGGAGCTTCCAATAAACATTTTGGAGCTCCATGCGGTGTCAAGAGCTCTCCAGCGGGCACAGCCGGTTCTCCAGGGTCACCCTGTGCAGGTCCCGTCGGACAACGCCACCACGGTGGCCTATTTAAACCAGCAAGGAGGAACCGGGAGAGTGGTCTTTATACCAGGACGTCTTTCGGAGTCTGGTGGACAAGTGGGGTCTTCCAGAGATAGACCTCATAGCCTCCCGGCACAACAACATGTTGCCGGTGTACGGGTCTCGAACAGGAGACGAAAAGGCGTCTCTGGTGTATGCCCTGTCCGTCTAGTAGACGTTCCAGTTTGCCTACCTTTTCCCTCCGTTTTCCCTTCTTCCGCGGGTATTACGGAAATTCAAATCAAGAAGGAGGTACGCTACTGTTGATAGCTTCCGAGTGGCCCAGACCGCACTGGTTCTCCAACCTCCAGAGTCTGTCAGTAGACGTTCCTCTGAGGTTACCATTACGACCGAATCTGCTGTCATAGGGTCCTTGTCTTCACCCGGACCTGACTCGGTGTGGCTGTTGAAACGGTCATGCTAAGGTCCAGAGGGTTTTTCTAGCTCCGTGGTGCAAACCATACTAAGAGCTCGTAAACCTTCCTCGGCAAGAATCTACCATCGTGTGTGGCATACTTTCTTCCGGTGGTGTAGACCTAGAGGGTATTCCCTTAGGGAGTTCCGCCTGTCTAGGGTGTTGGCTTTCCTACAGGCTGGACTGGATCATGGGCTTCGCCTGGCTTCTCTGAAAGTGCAGGTGTCTGCCCTGTCAGTCTGGTTTCATCGTAGGATTGCTGCGCTCTCTGATGTGCACACCTTTATGCGAGGTGTTCTTCGCATTCAGCCACCTTTTGTTCCACCGGTGGCGCCTTGGAATTGGGCTGTGGTCCTGAGAGTTCTCTAGGGACCGCCGTTTGAACCACTGGACTCAGTGGACTTTAAATGGCTTACAGCTGAAACCATATTCCTTCTGGCCATTGCCTCGGCCAGACGGATTTCGGATTTAGGGGGTTCTCTCTTGTAGACCTCCTTTTCTGATTTTTCATAGGAATAGGGCGGTGCTTCGCACTCGTCCGGGATTCCTTCCCGAAGTGGTATCCAGTTTTCACATCAATGAAGAAATTGTTGTGCCGGCTTTCAATTCACCTGGACTTTCAGTGGGTGACGCCACTTGGGATGTTGTGCGGGCATTGAGAATTTATGTTGACCGCACTTCTTCTTTTAGGAAGTCGGACGCCTTGTTTGTCCTCTATGGCTTCCGTAAAAAGGGTTGGCCTGCTTCAAAGTAGACTTTGGCAGGCTGGATTCGTATGGCAATTTCAGAAGCTTATCTTCATGAAGGTCTTCCAGTTCCCTCCTTGGTGAGGGCTCATTCCACTAGGTCTGTGGGTCCTTCGTTTGCAGCTAGACGTGGTGCCTCTGCAGTTCAGATCTGCAAGGCTGCTACGTAGTCTTCTGTCAATACCTTTGTGAGGTATTACGCTTTTGACATATTTGCCTCTCAGGATGCTTCCTTCGGGCGGCGGATTCTCCTCTCAGCACAGGAGCGTCCCCACCCTTAAAGGATACTGCTTTGGGACATCCCCAAGGTATCCTGTGGATACCCTATGGACCCTGAAGTAGAAAATATGAGATATGGTAAGAACTTACCCTTGTTATCTCTATTTCTACGAAGTCCATAGGGTTCCACAGGACTCCCACCCTGGCGCACCTGTACTGCAGATGGGCTTTATTCTGGTCACCGGTTTGTCCGTCTCCCTATGGTGAGAATGTGATTCTTGTGAGTGTCCAGATTTTTTTCTTCTCTCTCTTTCTTCTCCTCCTCCGGCCTACGGCTTGTGACGTAACTGAGATGCCTTGGCCCGGGGGCGGGGTATAGGAGAGGGACCCAGATGCATCCTGGGAGGCTGAAAACTTTAACTCTGTGGTGCCTGAAGACTGACGTCATCACCTATACCCCAAGGTATCCTGTGGAACCCTATGGACTTCGTAGAAATAGAGATAACAAGGGTAAGTTCTTACCATATCTCATATTTTGCAAGTTACTGCGGCCAGTCACAAGATTTTCGGTACCCAGTTAGCTGCAGAAATTCAGCCACGGTAATTTTCAATAGTATTTTTAAAACAGCTTTTTTCTCATAGCCCTAGAGCAGGTGCAAAGTCAGGGAAACTCGCTATTTTAAGGTAAAATTGTCAGGAATTGGTTCAGAACCCCTGTGACACCTTCACCCCCAAATGATTAATTAAGCAATTAGAAGTTTTTAATTGGCTTCACTTGGCTAATAATTACATGTCATTTATGGGATGAGATTCTGCAAAGTGCACAATAATGGGTTAAAAGATGTGGGACAGGTATATGGGGTTGTATGGATGGGACACGTGTTTTTTTTTAATATTGCAGGTGGGAGTTACAGGTGGTTATTTTAACTAATTTTTAAAAGTAGTTTAAAATTACAAAGCAAATTAGCTTCCATACCCCTAATATAACTAGAGCATTTATTTGCTGAAAAAAACACGTGCTTTCTATAATTTATTTACTGTTGTTAAAAAATGGGATCTGAAATGTTAACCAATATTGATTTGCATGTTTTTTTAAGGTACAGGCTGATTTTATTTTTCAACAAAATTTAAGGCGAACTATTAGCAACAAACATTATCATGCGCGTGAATCAGGAGTACGCATAGACGCGTTAATCAGAAATTGAACACGATAGGTGCGTTATTTTAGCTGCAAAAATCTTGCAGCTAATTGGACATAGTATTTTAGTACACATACACAGAGTGTATTAAAAGTATCACACATACAATATAAAAATTTTTAATCAGCTTATATGAGCTCAAACAGCATAAAATCAATCCTTTAGGCATATTGAATGTTTGGGAACTGACAAATATATGTAAGACCTTAGCATTCATACGAGTCCAGCTTTATGAAATGGAGAAAAGTCAAAAAATAAATATACAAAATGATATGTTGTTACTAATTTAGATCAATAAAGTGGTACTCTCAACAAATGTATCCCATGAACAAACAGGATAATTATTGTAGTAAAAATATGGTGGTACATATGGTGATTGTAGTGGTTTTTCCATTTGATTGCTGTGTTCCAATGTTAGCTGCATTGAATGTTGCAGATATGATTCTCACCCGATGGTTGAATACAGCTGTCGCAAGTGTGTGCCGGACGCAGGACAATCAAGGGTCTCTACTGTGTATGCCAACCTGGGTTTCCTGTGCATGTGTGATTCATCACAGTGGTACTTTCATTGCATGGTTTTGATGTAATGGTTACTCACCATCACATTGGAAGACTTCATGTCATGAGCCCATCTAACATTCAATGATGGGCTTCTGATGTCCATCCCTGGTTTACACAATTCTGTATGCTGTCGCCACACTTGTGCAGGTTTTTGTTGTGTAATCATAAAGAGGTTACCAAGTAACAAGTGCATATTTAAAATGATTACAAAATTAAAACAGTGCTTGGCATGGACCCCTTCCAGTTTTACACGGGCATTCATTTTGAGGAACTATGTCTAGAAGGGATGTAGTCAGCATCTTGGCGGTCAGGATACCGGTGATCAGAATCCTGACGGTGAGTATTAGGATTAGGTTTAGGGGTTAGGCACTAGGGGGAGGGTTAGGGTTTGGTTGCTGGAATGGTGGGATAGGGGGAGGGTTAGGAGTTGGGATTAGGATACTTACCAAATTCTATCGGGATGTTGCTGTCGGTATTCTGACTGCGAGGATCCAGTACCCAACCTACCTAGACTAAATGTGTAGAAAAAGAAAATACCTTTTTTTCAATCATAGTCAATGAAACTTACGTTCAAGCAGAGACAACCCGCACCTCTTCACATCTGATGGGGGATGTTACTGTAAGCATTGTTCAGATGATCAATTTAATCTCACTTACCTACAAATTAGCTGATTTACTGACCAAAACGGTCCCTAACATCCCCACACTTTTCTGGCTGCCACACTTCATTATTTCCCAGGTCCGTAGGAATCACTATACCATACTTTGCAGTCTTATCAATTAACTGTTAACACTGCCAAACAATTTTATATAGGTAACAAATTCATCTAGAGTATAAGGACACTTACCCATTTTATAATTTAATATAAAAAATAGTAGTGATTGGTTAAAAAATGTTACAATATGATACAATACGTTGCAAAAATTAATTTAAAAATATGTAGGAGACACAACAATATACTTAAAATTATATATTCTGCTGCTAGACGGTGTTATCAGAATCAGGTTTCTTAAGGTCTGACCCTGAATGAAATTTCAGAAGATGTTTTAAGACATCTGTCACATCCCTAGTGACGTCTTTCACAGAACGTGTGACTAGTTGACAGAGTTTATGACAAGGTCCAATTACCTCTTCTAAATTACTTTTAAAACTTAAATTTGTATTTATCACAAATTGAATCTCCTGAAATTTACAGACACAAGAATAATAATACTCAAACCACTTTTCATAGATATCACATATCCCTATGGGGTTCGGTTTGGGATCCCAGCGGTCAGAATCCCGGGGCCGGCATCTCGACTAGGTTACCATCCCGACAGCTAGAGGTAAGTATACCTAACCTCTAACCCTCCCTCTCCGGTGCGTAAACCTAACCTCTCCCTAGTGCCTAAATCTAATCCTCCTCCCTTAGTGCCTAGCCCTCCCCCCAACCCTGCTACTTACTTTAAGGATTTCGGTGGTCAGGATTCTGCTGGTCCGGATACCATCTAGATATGCAGCTGCATATTCCTTGTGAGGTCACAGCAACCTGTTCATAGCCCTCTGGAAGGTTGCCGGAGCCCCATGCAGACCAAACGGCAGAATTTTATACTGATAAAACCTTCTGGGGTAGAAAAGGCTGTTTTGGCCTTAGCAGCCTCAGTTAAAGGAATCTGCCAATACCCTTTTGGTACATCTAGGGTGGTGAGATACTGACTGTTTGCTAAATTCTTCACCAGCTGGTCCACCCGAGGCATCGGATAGGAATCAAACTGTGACACTATTTAATTTGTGAAAATGATTGCAGAATCTTAAAGCACCTGAAAGCGTAGGCACTAAAACTGGGATTATTCCATTCACTATTTGATTCCTCTATGACCCCTAGGTGCAGCATTTCCTCTACTTCCTGTTTAACCGCTGCCAGCTTTGCCTTGGGTATATGGTATGGCCTCTGTTTTATTACCCCAGGAGGAGTAACTATATCATGCTGGATAATTTGTTTTTTTTCCGGAATGGCAGAGAACACATCTTGGTGCCGTGCTACTAAACTCTCCGCCTCCTGTTTCTGGCGGGTAACTTCAATGGTACCTGACAGTCTGGGGTTTTCTTGGCAACCAAAGAGGGCTGACCAGCGCTCTCTTTCCAGGGTTTTAACAGGTTTACATGGTAGATTTGCACTTTACTTCTAAACTCCTGTCGAACCTTATAATTAACAGGTCCCACTGCCTCTATAACTTCATAAGGCCACTGGGCATACATTTTGCTTTCAGTAGTGGGTACCAGAACCAGTACCTTGTCTCCAGGTTTAAAAGATATTAACCGTGATCACGTCATCAACGTTTTTGTCGCTGTTGTGCCCTATCCATGTGCTCATTCATGAGTGGCGCAATTTGCCTTAAATGGCCATACAATTGGGTCACAAACTGAACAATGTTAGGCTCTTGGCATGACTGTTGTTCCCACCCTTCTTTCAACAGATCTAAAATCCCTGTAGGTTGCCTCCCATAGAGGAGTTCAAAGGGACTAAATCCCGTAGAGGATTGGGGCACCTCTCGCATTGCAAACAATAAATAGGGTAGGAGTAAGTCCAAATCTCGCTTTTCCTCAGACACTGCCCTTTTTATAATTTGTTTAAGGGTCTGGTTAAAGCGTTCAACAAGCCCATCTGTTTGCGGGTGGTTAATTGTAATCTTATCCACCTTTAACAGTCGGCACATATCCTTCATTAGTTTAGAGACAAAAGGGGTACCGTGGTCCGTTAAGACCTCCTTTGGTATTCCCAAGCGGGTATATAGCATCAACAATTCCCGGGCAATAGTGCTAGATTTCATGTTACATAGCGGGATGGCCTCCGGGTACCTTGTGGCATAATCTACCACCACTAATATGTATTGATGCCCATGATCAGATTTTTACACTGGCCCTATCAGATCCATACCAATTCTCTCAAAAGGTACAGAAATGACAGGGAGGGGAACCAAGGGGAACCACACTGGACATTCCTGACAATACCTTTTTACTGCTGCATGAATGCCGGGCCAGAATAATCTTAACTGAATTCGCTGGAGAGTATGAGCCGCCCTTAACACCAACTTCTCGTGTTTCCGGGGAGCCAACAATATGTCTACTCTTACCCTGCAAATAAGTTACACAATATAACAAATCGTTTTTCAATGCAAAGTATGGTACACCGTCTGCTGGTAAAGCCGTGATTACTCTACCATTTACCTCTACAACATTTTCAAATGCATTTATCAAGTTCCCATCATTCTGTTGATCCTGGCCAAAGTCCTGCAAGGAAACTTCCTTGCAAATGTGAACCCACTGTGTCTCGGTCTCACTCCTTTCCGGTTGCTCACTGGCCGAGGAGGGCGATACAGCCACTAAACTTTGGGAAACAGCAGAGCTTGGCTCCTGGGACAGCTCTGATGTGGACCTTCTGTTGTCATCATGCCACGTAACCACCTCTTGTAACAACGGAAAGTCCCGACAGGATGAGTGGGTAGGGTGGCCTGGCGGCTACCACCTTCAGGGATCGCCCTTTGATCACTATTGGGAAGTGCACATGGGGGCATTCTTCTACATCCCCATGTACACATATAACCTTTACCGTGGATAGCACCTGATCAGGCCCAGGTGGATCCAGGTTGGCAGGGAGGATGGTTAATTCGCTGCCAGTATCCACTAAGGCCCAGACCTCCCGGCCTTCCACTCGCACCATCCAACGAAACAAGGTGGTTTGTGCCAGTGAAGTGCTTCCAGCAGCCATGCTGACCACTGGTCGAGTTGTTTTTCCTGCACTGCAGTCCATCGGCTTGCCCTGCTTTGGGCAGTACCGGGCGCAAATGACCGTGCTTGATGCAGTCAAAACACACAACTGGAGGTGGGTTGTTGGTTTTAACAACTGGGACCTGGGTTCTAGGCTTGGGAACTGGCTGGAATCCCTGTTTGGCTTTGTTTAACTTCCCAAAAGTCAGGTACCGTTCAACCACCACTGCTAACTCAAATGTTTGAGGATCAGCCTGTAGAGCCCACTATTGCACCACACGATCTAGTACCCACATCGATGGTCCAAAGCCACTACCTCTACTATACGCTGAGCAGAGTTCTTATTCGGCTGCAACCACGCCTTACTCAACCTGGCTAAGTTGGCCAGCTGGAGCCTTGGAGCTTCAGACCGGTTTTAACCACCATTCCTGAAACACCTGAGCTTTGCTAGGTCCAGTCACTCCAACTCTGCCTAATATGGCCTTTTTTAAGTGCGGGTAGGAGTTTGCCTCAGTCACGTTTAAATCAACATATGCTCTCTGAGGTTCCCCTGTGAGACAGGGAGCAAGTCTTGCAGCCCACTCCTCCTCAGGCCATTTTAAACGTGCAGCAGTATGCTCAAAGGTGCACAGAAAAGCTTCAATGTCATCAGATGGAGTAAGCTTCTGTAACACCTCTCGCTCCTGCCCACCTTTCCTCACTTCAGTTAACTATGCATGTGATAACTGAATTTGGGTCTGCTGTCCTTGTATCTGTGCTTGATGCGCTGCTGCCAGAGCTTGTTGCCCTGCAGCTATTTCAGCAAAACTTTTCAAAAGCTCCTCCATATTACACTGCTTTATTCCTTTATGGACAAACTTAGGAGGCTTTATAAATTCTCTTTTGGAAGCCAGATTCCCAACAAACTATGGCCCTCATTCAGAGCCGTACGCTCTGAGCAGAGCGCACGCTCTGCATGAGGGCCGGGCTCCATTTTCATGGAGCGTCCTCCTGGACGCTCGTATAGCTGTGGGTCACCACCCACAGGCTATACGAGCGTGCATTTTGATGGCCGCGATGGTCGTGACCATCGCGACCATCGAAATTGCGAGCCGGAGCCTGCGGTTGAGGTTTTCAACCGCAAGCTCCGGAGTGATTTTGGCTCTATCAGAGCCAAAATCACTCCCACTGACATCACTAGTGATGTCAGTGGGCCGGCTTCTGACGGGAGGCGTTCCCGTGGGAACGCCCCCGTCAGGGAGGCACGCCCCCGGCACGCCCACCAAAGGGGGCGTGCTGTCAATCAACATTGACAGCACGCCCCCTTTGATCGGACACAACGAGCGAAGGAAAGTCCTTCGCTCGTCGTGTCTGGCGCATGCGCACGACGGAGCTCCCTCCGTCGTGCGCATGCTCAGTGCAGACCATCGACCCACTTGCGAGCGGACAGCCGCTCGCGAGTGGGTCTGAATCAGGCCCTATATCAGCTGGCTTCTCTTAAAACTGCACCACATTCCCTTGCCATTCACCCATACACAGGAATTAAGCAGTTTTTATATTGTGCACAATTTGCATATACACAGACATATTATCACTGTGAACAGCTGCCATTTTATGGCTGGCCTGCCACCCTCACCCACCCAGCTGCTAGTAAAGCGACTCACTCACCAAGCTGCTGCGCAGTGGGTAGTGTGCTGCAAAGCATCTCACTGCCGCTGTGGGTGGATCCGGTCACTGTATCTGGACTCTTGCTGTGTAGCAGCAAGGGTCCCTGTTCGGGTGCCAAATGTGACAAGAATCACATAGACCGGGTAAAATCCATCAGTAGCTTTTATTGCTCACCACAGGCAGTTACACAGGATATGGCAGTTTCACAGGCAAGATGTCATACAAAGTCTTCCAATACAGCAATATTTCTTCTGTGGACTCGCAGGTCCAGTAACCCTAACACTAGTCACCCCCAGGCCTATAAGCTGGGCGACTGTTTCACTGTCGGGCTCAGTTTCCCCTGTGTCTCTGCAGTTCTTAAATCAGCTTCCCGCAGGTGTCTGCAATCAGCTGCCTTTCCAGGCACTGATTGAGGCAACACCTGAACTGGACATTTACACAATCCTAAAGCTGCATACACACACGATTTTTTTAATGATTATCGTTTAACGATAATCGTTTGCAAAAATCGTTCACTTTCTGAGTCAAACGATGAAGGATTATCGTTCATGCGCGTTCACGTTTGTCGTTTGTAGTTTGTAGTTCAGTCAGACTTGTCAACTGAACGATTTTCATTAAGGGAATATGCAAAAATCGTTTGTAGTTCATAAAAATCGTTCATTACATTTAAATGAACATAGTAAATGAACAACTTTAGTAAACGATTTTAGTTCATTTTTTCAAGGTAGAAAATCGTTTACTAAAATCGTTCATTAACTCAATCGTTGTGTGTGTATGCAGCTTTATGCCTTTGCTCTGCCAAACCTGGGAGATCTGGATATTCCACAGTTACTTCATGTGGAATTATGCTGACCCTGTCACAATAGATAAAAAATATCACATGTATTAACAGATCTTAATGAATAGACACCGAAAGTGTGGCCATAGGGCAACAGCAGACAAACCTTGTCCAAGATGTCTCAGGATTGGATGGTAGCATCAAGCTCAAAGCCTACCCTGGGATGAGCTCAGTCCACCAGATTCATTGTGATAAATGTTACATTGAGGCCAATAGCTAACTAGATTCTTAAGGTTATAAATACGGTTTTATTATTCAATATATGTAACTAGCAGTGTATTATATAGTACACATTGCACAGCATAAAAACTTGCATGAGTGTCATAATGGGTTTGAAAGGACTAAACATGAAAGCTGTTTGTTTAAAAGGGCCAGACAATGCTGTTTTGTAACTGGTACTAGATTGTGGGTGTGATCTAGCTAATCTAATAGAATGGACCTATTAAATAGCTGGGAGGGGTAGTATAAAGGTGCTAGTTGCTATCAGGAACCACATGGCTGGGGTAATTATCAGAGACACACCATGACAGTCAAAGCCGCTTAGTCCTTAGAGTAGTGGGGGGGACCTCTTTTCTGCCAAGGGCCATTTGGATATTTATAGCATCTGTCGGGGGCCATTCAAAATTATCAACTTAATAATTAGCCTGCTTTATTTGGTCAAAAATGTAATTAACTCACCCCATTTGTAGGATGTCACACCACTTTTACTATCTATCGAGTCACTGGATTCCAGTGTTGGATAACACTTTTGCAGTGTGTATGCTCCCAGCCTGCCTGGCACTGACTGTCCTCTGAATTACAATACACTGAACACACAGACAGATGTGCCACCATCACACTTACTTCTGTGGGCTCTGGCAGCCAAGAGGACTGGTAGGCTGTCAGTATGTCGCCAGGCAGAGTCTGGAGGGGCAGTCCCTATGGTCGTGTGACAGGCAAGGTGGAAAGGCAGCCCTGGGGTCCTCTCAGTCTAGCACTGATGTAATCAGCCCGGCCCTGCTGATGACAGGCCTGTACACAGCTCTGCTGCACTGTCTGCTGACGCTGAGGGGGACGCCCGCTGTGCTGTCTCTGCTGCTGCTGAAGGGGACACCCACTGCCGCTGAGGGGAACGCCCACTGCACTGGCTGCTGCTGCTGAAGGGGGCGCCCACTGCCACTGAGGGGAACGCCCACTGCACTGGCTGCTGCTGCTGAAGGGGGCGCCCACTGCCACTGAGGGGGAGAGAGTCACAGCCAACCCAACTGATGAAATGATCTTGCGGGCTGGAGGTTCCCCCATCCTTGCCTTAGAGGAAGTACTGTGGTTAAGAACAAAGTTGATGGGTTGGATAATGCAGCATAGTGAAGGATAATGCTGAAGGCAATAAACAAAAGGAGACTCTCTGAAGCACTAACAGAGAAATACATTTGCAAACTTTGGCCCTCATTCAGACCCACTCGCAAGCGGGCGCACGTACGTTAGGCGTACGTACAAAAATATTTAAATTCAATGGCTCGCTCGTATTTTCGTTCGCATCTAAAATTCCTCCCAGAACTCTGACGACCCCTCCTCTAACTAACGAGCGTACGAAATAGCGAGCGTACATCCCCGAAATGGCTTGAAAGGAACGCACGCACAAGTATAAACAGGAAGTGGCCTTGTCAGATGTCGATTACCTGCTCCTTTATTCTGCCTACCTCCATCAATCGTATCATGCCAATCAATGTATCAATTAGCTTAATTGTTTGTTTTTTTTCAACACAATGAAAGAAACTTTACTCTTGTCTGTGTTTGTGTTTACCCGCAGAATACGTACGGATGAAACATTCGCTTGTATTGTTTAAAAAACATGTGAACCACAATTAAACAATTGTACTATTGCTGTGTATCCCCGCATATTTCCCTGGGTTCATTTCTTTATTTAAATTTGCTTACGCATGTCACTGCATCAAGCCTATCCTAACTCTCCAGAGATTTCTGGCCCTGTCGAACACATGACTCATACACTAACCAATAAACTTGCTCCTGTTAATTTCCAAAATACATTAGCCAATCAGAAAATTTTTACACACTTTATCAAAAATGATTTTTAAGAAAAACACCATTGCCATCATGAGAGCCTCCGCATTCACCAGGCGTGAGCTGCTGGTGCTTACGGAGGTCATGGATCGCCGGATCACCAGCCAGCCAGAAACCATGACCAACCGGCAGAAGCGCTCCGCGTATGCGGAGGTACGGTCCCGCCTGCGGTCCTTTGGATCACGCCGCAACATCGGCCAGCTGGAGCGCAGGTGGTCCGACCTGCAACGGCGAACGCCCCGCTTGCTGGCATGCTTTCGCATGCAGATCCTGGCAAGTAAGTGTTATGTATTGTGGTTTTAATGTTTGTGGGGCAAACTGCGTGTGCATGTTTTCCTGTCTGTTCAATTTTTTATTTGTACTCATATCTGCGTCTGCATGTTTTCCTGTCTGTTATATTTTTTTTTTGTACTCATATCTGCGTCTGCATGTTTTCCCTCTTTTTATGAATTTTTAATTCTACTGCTATTTTTTTTTTTTTTATTTTTTTTTTGTTTGTTTGTTTGGCCGGATTTGTCCATAAACTAAACGCAATTTATTTGACATATTTTAGGGGGACAGCCAAGACTCCGCCGTCAACGTCGGCGTTCCCGCCCACTCTCCCCAACCCCCAGCCAACACTCCACCCCAAATCTTTCCCCTATTCCCCACTCCTCCCCATCCTTCCCAGACCCTCTCCCGGAAATGTCGGGACTCCTTCCCCTCCGTTCCACTTCCCCCTCTCCTCCACCCACCCCTCTTCCAATTACCCCCTCCCCGGAGTCCAGCATAACTCCGCCCCATTCTTTGGGGAATGACGGATCCTCCGAGGAGGATCATGGAGGTTTTGTCGGAGCTCCCGATTTGTTTCCCGGTATGTTTTTTAATATTTTTTTTTAAAGCACAAACTGTTTGTATGTAATCATGTGTCGTGCCTTTCTTCGTGTTTTTGTGGCTTGACTTTTGTTGATTGTGAAGGTTTGCCTTTACCTCTTCCTGGTGATTTAAGCATACACATATCATACCTGTGGGAATTTGTACCTAGGCCTTGTATTTTTGCCAGCCCACACTTTTTATTTATGTTTTTGTGTTTAGGAGTGATTTGTTTTTTAAAGAATGTTTTTCTGTGGAGTCCCTATTGTTGTATTAACCCACACACTTTTCTCACCCACAGAGGAACAGAGGCGTCGCCAAGAGGTGGCGGATGTTGTGGGGCAGATGCGCCACCATGTAATCGGCCTTCTGGTGGCCCTCGACCGACTGTCTGGCCTCCTTCGGCATTAGATTGTTTTTTTTGGTTGTATTTTCCCAATAAAATTTTAATGACAAATATACGTTGTGGATCATTTTTTAAAACCAAAACCAAGATAGTTTAGCCTGACATAAGTTCCTGCAAGGATTTCCCTTTTGTAAAAGTTAGATTGTGTTTTGTCTTTGTATGTCAAACAGACACCAGAAACACATAACAGTAACAATGTAATTTCCCTTTTTGGGTGTAGTGTCAATTTCAGATTTCTACATTTTCCAGGTTCCTACTTGGTGCGCAAGCTGCTTAGGCCAATCTTACAAATCCCAAGGTTGGGCCAGGCTTCCTTTTGGTGTGGATTGGAAAGCTGAAAACATATTTCAGTTTTGCTCATCTGGCGTCAGTACTGGTTTACCCCTTAGTCAAATGTAACTTGTGTTAACCTGGTTACACTTGCTGTTAACGTCCCAAAAAAGGAAGACCATTTCACTCTTCAAACATTTATTCACCACATAACAGAGCAAACAAAGTGGTCACTCCCCCAAAAAATACACAGTGATAAATTCAAATACAACACATACCAAGAAAAAAATAAATAAAAACACAAAATCAAGAACTGGTTGACGAAGGACCATGCCAACATGATTCCACAAACATGGCGTTGCGATATGGGTTCCAGAATATATGCCCAAAAGGACCAGATCCAGGTTTGGTAAGGGTAGCAGGAAGTAGTGAGCGTTGGAGTGCCAAAGATTATGTGAACAAACAGAAGATGGTGCGAAAAAAAAAAATTAATTAGATGTTTGCCCAAAAAAAAAAACACATTAGGTATAAACACTGGAGTTTTGAACAAACTTACCTAAAAAATCTGGCCACCACATCATCGCGTATGGCCCCCCCACATACTGACCTTCGACCAACCTCGGGGGGGCCATCCTCAGGTAAGGCATCCTCTGGCTGCATTGGGACACCACTCCTTATGGCAATGTTGTGAAATATCCCACACAGGACCACAATTTTAGACACCATATCCGGCACATACATGAGCTCGCCACCAGAGCGGTGGAGGCATCTGAATCGGTCTTTTAAAAGGCCGATACAGCGCTCCACCACTTGCCTGGTGGCTGTAAGTGCGGAATTATACGCACTTTGTGGCCCTGGTGTGGGAGCCAAATAAGGAGTGAGCAGCCAGGACATGCAAGGGTATCCACTGTCTCCTGTGAACAAAAATAGACCACATCAGGAACACTGTGTATCAAGCTTAACATTGTTATGTACTAAAGGTCTCCACTTACCCAGAAGCCACGCATCACCAGCTTGTAGGTTGGTTAATTTCTGCCATATCCCTGATTGCCGGATGACGAAGGAGTCATGAGCACTTCCGGGTAATTTAGCATTCAGGGACAGGATCTGGAGGGAGGCATCACATACCACCATTACATTCAGGGAGTGATAGTGTTTCCTGTTTCTAAATATGGCCTCCAGCCGTGCTGGAGGCTGAAGTGGTATGTGAGTACCATCCACAACCCCTATGATGTGTGGGAAGCCAGCTATTTGGTAAAAATTGGCCTTGGCCACACTAAGGGCACCCATATCGAAAGGCATTTGAATAAAATGATGGAGGTGCTTGAAAAGTGCCTCCATCACTGCCCTCAGGATCCGGGAAAAGGAGGATTGGGAGATGCCCGCCACTATTCCGACCGTTGTTTGAAACGATCCTGAGGCACAGAAATGTAACAGCGCCATAAATTGCGTCAGTGGTGGTATTGCTGTTGGACTGTCAATTTGCCGCTCAAGATCACTTTCTATTAATGAGAGAGTGTCTATGATGATTTTGGGAGGTAGACGGTAGCGTCTTAAAACCTCATCATCGGGCATTCCAAAAAGGGTGACACGTGTTCGAAATATCTGGGGCCTTGCATGCCTACGATGCCTACGCCTGGGACGAGTTTGAGGTTGGTCGTCTTCCGGGAGCAGGGCCAGAACAATTCGCCCCAGATCTATCTGAAATTCAAAGTTCACTATGTAAGGCTTTTGACCCACCCCAAAAGTAAGAAAAAAAAACTTAGCTTTCTGATACCATCCATAGCTGCTTACATGCCGGGGTATTGTCATGATATGTATAAACTGTAAAAAAGGCAACAATGAGACGTCAAAAATGTAAAGGGTTTTTTTTTAGGTAAAAAATTGTTGCAAGCCAACACAGAAAATAACGGAAAAACACATTTGGCCATCGCTGAAAACTACATTGCACACCGTACGTCAAATAGGGTTCAAATGGACCCAAAAAATGGAAAAGGGAAAAGCAAAACTGGATTATATGATGAATAAGCCGTCCAAAATGCGGTAAATTATTCGCAAATGCAAGTCACTACACCAACAGTCCAAAATGCGGTAAATTATTCGCAAATGCAAGTCACTACACCAACAGTCCAAAATGCGGTAATTCATTCGCAAATGCAAGTCACTACACCAACAGTCCAAAATGCTGTAAATTATTCGCAAATGCAAGTCACTACACCAACAGTCCAAAATGCGGTAAATTATTCGCAAATGCAAGTCACTACACCAACAGTCCAAAATGCGGTAATTCATTCGCAAATGCAAGACAAAAAATGGACTTACCCAACTCGAATATATAAGATGTCCTCAAAAAACTTCTTTGGGTCCGAAAACAAAAAAAAACTAACAAATATGAAATGAGTGTTAAACAAATTAACTAACCACAAAACAGAAGAATACAACAATTGGCCACAAATTTGAATGCACAAAACTTACCAAATCAGGAAAGGATGTTGAAAAAATGAAAAAAATGCGAACGGAAAAACAAAAGAAATGTAGCAAAAACACACAAAAAAACAACTCTCCAAATTCCTCCAAACGCAACCAACCAACCAAATCCAAACCACTTCAGCGACAACACTCCAACAACCCCACCTCGAATCCACACACACCAAGCCATAAATAGTGTTTTTTTTCCCGCACAAATTAAGGATGAATCATAGGGACGCACAATCAATGATGCGGCCGCAATCTAACGACGCATGTATAAATACGTCACAAAATCACATAGAATTTCTGGATGATTTCATGCTGGAAGCAGAGACATGGCTTCAAACCAGGGAAACAATGGTCAAAATTGCGGCGGTAAGGCCTTCATGCATTTTGTGTCAATGAGTATTTTAAAACATAATATTGTGCAAGTTGTGAAGTGGCTAAATCTGCATATTTACCCAAATAGGTGAGGAGGATGACATGGAAGAGACTGCTGGCCCCAGTCAACCCGCCAAAGCTGCAAAAAAAAAAAGGCAGCCACATTTCACAAGCAAGGAGATGGAGGTTTTGATCCAGAAGTGCGTTGACATCCTGCCCCAGGCAGCCAGGAATATGAGCCAAAGCCAGAAGTGGAGAATGTGGGAGGAGGTCGCCGTTGCTGTCAATAGGGTGGGTGATTATGTCCGTCTAGCCCGGGATGTCAAACGGCGGTAAGTAAACACTTTCCCATCCTATAAACAAACCCCATTGTTAAAAAAAGGATAATGGTTCCAAATTCATTCCACAGATGGGCAGACTTCAAATATCATCTAAAGCAAAAACTTGCCGACAGGGCTAGGCATGCAAGGGGGACAGGTGGGGGTCCCACCCCTGTGTCATTGGAGTTGACAGACTTAGAAGAGATGGCACAGGGGTGTGTGCAGGCTGTGGAGGTGTTTGGCGTGTCCAACATGGATACGGACATGCCAGACTTTGCGGCTCCTCATGTTGGCCAAGGTAAGTCTTGTGATGTCACCATCTCAGAAATGCTATTGTGCCAATATGTAGATTCTAATGTGAGTCTTTTCTCCAATTTCCTAACAGAGACAGAGGCGGATGAGTCTGCTCCAGAGGGGAGCCTTGGCCGCAGAATTTCTGCTGACTCTGCAGGGGAGGAACCAGTACATCCGGCTGAGGACCCTGCAGAAGCCAGTCCTGGGCGTGCCCCCTCGCAGGCAGTGGGCCTCCTCACAGAACTCAATTTTAAATCGGATTGCCATACGGAGATTCTGCAGAGGATGGACGCCAGTCTGATACGGGTGGCTGAGGCCCTGGAGCAAAATGCTGCGGCCAACGTGACCATTGCTCAGGCCCTGGCGGAAAATACCAGGGCCAACATCCGCATCGCCGATGCCCTGGAGCAGCTCGTTCGCCAGCACATGGTGGAGCCGACCTCCCTTCCTGCCGGAACATCCAGATCCTCCACCTCTGGCACAACATCAGCCAATCCTCCAAATGTGCCTAGCCCTGTGCCTAGTCCAGAGGCCACAACATCTGCCTCTGGACAGGCCAGCCCGATGGCATCCCGGACCCGGTCTGGCGCCCACCCTCACCCATCCAAACGGCCGAGAAAACGGTGACAGCAATGGCGACTTTTCCCACTTTCCTTCTGTGCTTGGCTCATATTCCTTTCTGGTCAAAACTTCCCTCTCCTTTCTTGTGAAATGTTTTTAATTTTTGTATTTACGATTATGTTAGTAGTTATGTTTTTTTTTTTTTTTAGTTCAAATATCTTGGCCACAAAAAAAGGCAATACAATATTATGCCAATTTGTTTGTGTGTAAACAATAAATTTTACAAAAAAAACAGACATTGTATTGTGAGATTATTGTACAAATGGGTTACATTTAATCCTGGCCTTAAACGCAAAAACTGACCCTCTTATGTTAAAAAAAAGGCCTCTTTAAGGAACGTTTAAAAAAACACATAGCGATGCAAATTCCACAGTAAACCAAAAAAAAGGGGAGCTAATTAAAAGATGATGACATTATTTTTACAATAGGCCATAACCAACAAATTGTAGTCAAAAAAAAAACACAAAAATGTACGCTAATTGATTATGTAATCATGACATTAGCAGCTCTGATTTCCACCTGCGTACGCTTTTGTGCTATCCCAATAAACTGCTTTCCAAACACATACCAAGCCGGATTTCAATCCAACACTAATTACTTTACTGACCAGCCACGATTAATCGCAGCACCATCGTGGAGTCCCGGGACGGAGGAGAAGGCCATCGCCAATGTGGTCGAGTAATCCTGACCCTAAGCTGTGCGAGCATTTTGAAGGGAAAGCGGATGTTTCAGTGACGTATGAGACGGTCCGAACACATTTGACGTTCGCATCTGCTAATGTATGTACGCCCCAAAAACGCTTCGCCACGCCTGCGTTTTGTCATCTCCACCCCCGTCAACACCCAAAAACGCCCTGTTCTGTCAATCACATTTGACATGTCACTTCCTGTACGCTATTTTAGGAACGAGAGAAAAAAAGCTCGCAATTTGCCGTACGCGCATGCGCGGTGTAACCCCGACGCATGCGCGGTTAGTCAACATCGGAACGCAACGAGCGTACTGTTGTTAACGTGCGGCTCTGAATGAGGGCCTTTGTGTTAAGCTTGGTAAGAGTGTGTTCTGTATAAAGGCTGCATACAGGTGAAGTCACTTAGTTTTGATTGACTTTTAGCAGAATTGCCGAGTGCAGTGTAATTTAAAAGTGTTACAGTTGTCAGTGTTTTTAAAAATACTTTTATTGCAGAAGCAAAGAAAAAAAAGTAAGTCACTCAAATATTTACACAGTGGTTACATAAACAGTACACAGAAAGTAACAAAACTTACATAAGTAACAATAGGAAGGGCAAATAGGACATCAAAAAAATAATCACAGTACAAACAAAAAAGGGAATTTCTCAAACACAGTCCGAGGCAAACAGTGTTCAATTGTCTTAAAATATATAAACAATGTTGAGCATGGTGCAGTTCAAAGGGTATAATTCAAGATCAAAAGGGGTGAGTACGGGATGCTGGCGCTCAGGATCCTGGTGGTCAGAATCCAAACTCCGGCATCCCAGCGGGCTTAGGATACCCCGCAGTCTAACCCAAACACCCACCCCTCTACAGCCTAACCTTAATCCTCCCCCTAGTGCCTAACCACAATACTTACCGTCAGGATGCTAATGCCGGTATTCTGACTGGTGTCGGGATTCCCGAATCTGCATTCTGAGCGCCGGGATATAAACTACATCCCAATCAAAATACCCATGTTGTTGAGACAAATAACCCCTATGGTAAATGTTATAAAACATTTCCCAATATATGCTAGAGGGCATGGTTTTAAGAGAATATGGGGAGATTTATCAAGCTTTGGAGAGAGATAAAGTACCAACCAATCAGCTTTGAATTGTCGCTCTCCAAGGTTTGATACATATCACCCTATGAGAGGGTTTTAAGTAGAGATGTGCAGGCTCGTATTGGTTCGGATTTTCCTGCCAAATTTCAGGTCTCAGAAAGAGGCAAAACATCATATTTCATAGACAAACATCATCTTTCGTGGACTTTTGTCATGAAAGATGATGTTTGTCCTCTGTAATGTCTGAATTTAACAGATTATGTTAGGATTTACTAAGCTGTGGAAGTTGTTTCTCTTGGAGAATTGAGTGATGAAGTGTGGGGCACTCTGGACTAGCCATGTAGTTCTTTGGATAATAAGAATTAAATTGTGAGAGGATGGCAGAGAGCGTCTGGGGTCTCTTCCCCTTTTGTGGGTAACAATATTGACTTAGAACCTCTATACACTCCTTCTAATATCCTGCCTATACCATCTAATATCCTGCCTATACCTTCTAAAGATGACGCTAATTTGCGTATGCAGTCATACAGTAAATAAAGACTTCAGACCTGGAATCTGTGGTTCCAAAGCACAAAGTATTGTTCAAGTAAAAGTACAGTCAGTACTATTGATCCATACACAATTAGGCGCAAAGGAATTATACAGAACCAAGTACAGTATACATACGCAGTGCTTCTGGACCAGATGTTAGGCATCAGCAAGAAACCCCTCATCAATCAACATTCAGCACGAAGACTAAGACCCAGTGTTGGAGCACACATATTTATACCTCCCAGAAATAGACAAAACAATAGAGAAGTTTGTTGCTGATGCCATTGGTTCCCAAGGGGGAATGCATCTGTTACAGAGCATTTAACAGGCTGATTCAAATAGAGGCTGGGTTGGGTCTAACAACTGGGGGTCTCTGGATTCCCGCCTCATGCAACATCCTAACAGTTGTTCATATCATATACACTTTGTTGCTTGAAGTCTCTGTGGTTCATAAGTTGAGAATGCATGATGCGATCTCCACACCGATGATACCGGAATACTGTGGAAAGAGTACGCATCAGTACAAAACCAAACACGGGTTACTTATCATGTATAAAACCTTAGTTACCAAATAATCTTTATTTCACAGCATTTATACTAAATGAACAAACTTAAATCTTATACCTTAAAGCTTATGGAACCTTGTATGTGGATATGTAATGTGTGAGTTTGCGGGGTTTGATACAAGGACGCTAGTTAACTTGGGGCAGATGCGTGCGCATTTAGCTAATAAACAGCGTTTTTATTCAGGGTCTTATACATTCGCTAATATGCGACTAGTTAACAGCGCAATTGTGTGTATTAATGTGTATATGAGAAATGGTGAAAGATGCAATCGCATGGTGCTAATAGTAATATCGCCATATGTACTTAATTGTGAGTTTAGCTAAAATGGCGCTTGGGCGGCCATTCGCAAAATGGCATCTTGCGATCTCATTTCCAAGATGGCGTCTTGCGGCCAGTCGCAAGATGGCGTCGCTGCGATTCAATTTTAAACTGATCTTGTCTCAGCCAATAATCCAGCTTCGACAGGGGGTCCTTTATGTTTTGAATATGAGACCTAGGTCGAGAAGCTGTAGAAAAATTTACCAAGACCTTGCCCACCTTATTGTACCACAATTGAATACAGAGGAAACTTTCCGCCTGGCGAAATGACGTCATCCACGATACTTTTTTGCGGATTTCGACTTTTCGTCGGGAATTGAATACGGGCCTTAGCCTGAAAGTCACCTTTCTTCAGATTGATAAACCAATCTATGGCCCCGCATTATGGCTTAGGAAGTCTCCTAAAATAACACAGAGTCGTCCCTTCGATCCAAATTGTCATCCACAAACTCCTGCCATTTAGTATTTAGATATGTAACAAAATCATCGGAACAACATAGGCAAGACTAGAGCCGCCAAAAAATATTGTTTACAAATGAACAGCATAATTGAATAGAAACAAGAACCAGGGGCGTGATCAAACACAAGTATGCTGCCAATATCTAAATGGGAACCAAAAAGATATATCCACTGCACTGGAATCTATTTAAATATTCAAAAGTAGAGGTTACCTCCCCCTCCCTAGGGAGTAACAATATAGATAATGTACTATATATTTATCTGGGACTCCTATAGGGAGGGGTGCTACCTAAGACAGTATATAGATATATATATATATATTGTTCACTTAATAGGGGAAAGGGTTAGAGGGGAAATAAATCTTTGTTGGTGCACACAGGTACCTAATTAAATATGGTATTTAAAAACATAACATTATTATGTTAAATCAAAAATATAATCATGTATTGTATTATATTACATATGTGAAGCAAGCAAAATCAAATTAAAAGGAATAGAATGTGTGTAGAAATAAAGATTGTGTTTAAAACAACTGTTCAGCTGGTGCTTTTTATTGTCTCACTTTAAATATTATTTCCTACCACATACACAGGTTTTATGTCCTATGAATAAAGCTCCACTCATCTACTGCACCTATAATGATGTACTATCTTGATAATCTCAGAATCTATAGGTAGCCCACATTTATTCAATATTTATATAATATAAATGCACTTAGTATTGAAATAATCTGGTGTATATTACCAGTTGTGAGATCCTATTAAGATTCTCTTTTACTCATAATGTAACGATTTCAGTAGTGTTATGAGACAGTTACATTAGTTTAATCAGATCCGCAACATGTGTACACATTGTTGCAGAAACCCAAGATTCATTATGTCTGGCGATTTCTTAAATAGTGATCTCTGCTCATTGATACAACAGCTCACTTTCAAAATAATACCAGTGCAGATCACACCATTATTCACTTCGAATACTGCTCACTTGTCGCTACTCATTGCAAGTGATATAAGGACTCAAATTCTATTACAGAAGAGCCTCCCATTACAATTTATGGGTGTTAGTAATCCCATTCATTGACAACGTGTTTCCTTGTAATGATTATCACATCCGCTAGGTATACCCCAAGCTCTGTTATGTGTATCCATACGCAATCAGTATGTAATACCGCCAGCCGCGTGGTTCTAATCCCGACAGCAGAAGCCCGGCAGGGGTGAAAATCCTGATCGCTAATTTAAGTAGGTACCCCTAACCTTATCCCCTACCCTAACCCTCCTTTAGGGGTGCCTAACCCTAACCTCCCCCACTAGTAACTAACTGCCCTCTAAGTGCCTAAATCTAACCCTGCCCCCTTCCCCGCAGCCTAAACCTAAGTCTCCCAGGGAGGCTGTCCGCGCCCATCTTACCTTTATTCGGTATGCCGGGTGTAGGGCTCCTGATCTAATGACAGGCGTCAGGATTTCGACGCCTATCATTAGTACCTTGCCGGGATTTGACAGTCAGGAAGCTGCCGGTCAGCATTTTGACCGTCGGCTTGCTGACTGCATCCCATCCATACACACACCTGAAGTCTGAGATTACTTCACTCTAGATTGCCACCTCTCCCCCACCTCCCTCTATATGTTTTTAAGCAGGGCACTAGCATGTGACTGCACTTGGTAACAGGCATAATCTAAAGTAAGTCCTATCTACAGTCAGGTGCATAAATATTGGGACATTGACAGAATTTTCATATTTTGGCCTCTATTCACCACCACAATGGCTTTGAAATGAAACAAACAAGATGTGCTTTAACTGCAGACTTTCACATTTAATTTGAGGGTAATTACATCCAGATCAGGTGAACGGTGTAGGAATTACAACGGTTTCTATATGTGCCTCCCACTTTTTAAGGGGCCAAAAGTAATGGGACAAACTAAACAATCTTAAATCTAACTTTCACTTTTTAATACTTTGTTGCAAATCCTTTGCAGGCAATTATAGCCTGAAGTCTGGAACGCATAGACATCACCAGACGCTGGGTTTCATCCCTGGTGATGCTCTGCCAGGCCTCTACTGCAAATGTCTTCAGTTCCTGCTTGTTCTTGGGGCATTTTCCCTTCAGTTTTGTCTTCATCAAGTGAAATGCATGCTCAATCGGATTCAGGTCAGGGGATTGACTTGGCCATTGCATAACATTCCACTTTTTAGCCTTAAAAAACTCTTTGGTTGCTTTTGCAGTATGCTTCGGGTCATTGTCCATCTGCACTGTGAAGCGCCGTCCAATGAGTTCTGAAGCATTTGACTGAATATGAGCATATAATATTGCCCGAAACACTTCAGAATTCATTCTTTTGTCAGCAGTCACATCATCAATAAATACAAGAGAACCAGTTCCATTGGCAGCCATACATGCCCACGCCATGACACTACCACCAACATGCTTCACTGATGAGGTGGTATGTTTTGGATCATGAGCAATTCCTTTCCTTCTCCATACTCTTCTCTTCCCATCACTCTGGTACAAGTTGATCTTTGTCTCATCTGTCCATAGGATGTTGTTCCAGAACTGTAATGGGTTTTTTAGATGTTGTTTGGCAAACTCTAATCTGGTCTTCCTGTTTTTGTGGCTCACCAATGGTTTACATCTTGTGGTGAACACTCTATATTCACTCTTGTGAAGTCTTCTCTTGATTGTTGACTTTGACACATATACACCTACCTCCTGGAGAGTGTTCTTGATTTGGCCAACTGTTGTGAAGGGGTTTTTCTTCACCAGGGAAATAATTATTCTGTCATCCACCACAGTTGTTTTCCGTGGTCTTCCGGGTCTTTTGGTGTTGCTGAGCTCTCCGGTGCGTTCTTTCTTTTTAAGAATGTTCCAAACAGTTGATTTGGCCACAACTAATGTTTTTGCTATCTTTCTGATGGGTTTGTTTTGATTTTTCAGCCTAATGATGGCGTGCTTCACTGATAGTGACAGCTCTTTGGATCTCATATTGAGAGTCGACAGCCACTGATTCCAAATGCAAATGTCACACCTAGAATAGCCCACACCTGTCCATGAAATAGCTTTTGAATTGATAGTCCCATTACTTTTGGCCCCTTAAAAAGTGGGAGGCACATATAGAAACCGTTGTAATTCCTACACCGTTCACCTGATTTGGATGTAATTACCCTCAAATTAAATCTGAAAGTCTGCAGTTAAAGCACATCTTGTTTGTTTAATTTCAAAGCCATTGTGGTGGTGAATAGAGGCCAAAATATGAAAATTCTGTCAATGACCCAATATTTATACACCTGACTGTATATTTATATAGTGTCAGTTTATTTGGGGTGAGCGTTTGGGCATGGGGCTCCCTGAGCTGTTCTGGCTGAGCCTCTTCAGGGCATCACCACTTAATACACAGTCACTTTTTATATCACTCTTTACGTTTGTTTATTATTTATGTATTTTTTCACACATTATTTACTTTAGTTACTATTTCAAAACTCATGAGCTACCTTCACACACCTGATACTTTATAACACTTCACGGTCACCCTTTATTTTTTTGTGTGATGCACTGGGGGGGGGGGGGGGTCTTTGAATGGGATGTTTTTTGGGGTGCCCTGCGCCACAAATGTGAACCCCAGAGCATTAGGGAACTGCTCAACGAGTTGGCGTTGGTGGGCAGGCCCATATCATTGGTCAACTATATGCTAACTACCTATGATATGATATATAATTACAATGTACATTTACATTGGAACAGTAATGATCGCATAGTGCATCTGCAATTTCTTTTTCTGTGCATATTACTTTAAAATCTCAGCATGATAGCACCTTTCATTTCTATTAGGGTATGCAGTCTAGAGCCACTCCCCAAACTATGTTAGTGGCTGTCCAAAACTTAAGCTGGGTACACACCAGTACAATTGTCGGGCTGTTCTTTTAAATCCCAACCTCTCAAGTCAGGCATACTTTATAAAGACTTGAGCATGTTTTCTTGGAAGAAAATTTCGTTGCATCTGGAGATCAGGTTTTATGCGCAGTTTAATTTTCATCAGGTGCAATGGTACAATATTGGACCAAAAGTGCAGTACGCAATATGCACCAGGTATACAACAGATGGGATATATAAGGCAGTGGTGTGACCGTACATATGTATAGGTCTGTAGTAAAGAACAGCTGTGGAGGTGCCCAGCAGCAATCAGAGATTCATATCATATTAATAGTAAAACCAATTCTTATGTGACATTACCTTGCCTTAGTTGAACATACTTGTCTGTTTTGTACCTCTCTGCAAGGTAATATGGCCACTAGGAGCATGGTCTATATTTTTACACTCATACTTGCAAACTGGATCCAAGGATGTCCCGATTTTAGTGGAGGAAAGATTGTTACTAAAATGGAATGTGGAGTTTGAGATTAGACTATGGTCTATTTTATTCTTAATCTGCCTTTGTGAATGTATGATACATATCTGTAGTTTCTTATATCTTTAGTGTATCTTATGGGAGGTAATCTCCATTACAGTTGCTGGAAACTGGAATTGTCATTACTGAGTTAATTGGCTCATCAGTCCAGCCAGTTTGATATAATAATTAACAGACAATCTGCACTTCACGCTGGGCCTATTTAAGGTCTGGTCACTCCTTGCTCTTGTGTCCAGTCTTAAGCCTGAAGTGGAATGAGCTTCTTTCCTGTATGTACCTGTTTTACCCTATTTAAAACCTGGATTATGCATTTTTGCATGATATTTCTACTTGATTCATGGACATCAGTCACAGCAAATTCGCCAACAGGGCCCGTCCCCCCTATTACTGTAGGATATTCCGATCCTGGTAATTCCACCCCAGGCTCATGGTGCTATCTCCTCTGACAGGATGACAGTGTAACAATTGCTGCATTATGGAATACCATGAATGAGAAAAAAGTGACAGCTTTGTTACGGTGAATGGAGAGATTTTTTTATTTTCCTTCTGATGACTGTAATACACCTGTAATATCGGTTGTCCAACCTCCCTCTGTGCCTCATTAATGCATTACTGCATTTCAGTAAACTACAGCCAACTAAGCAACTAAGTGAAGCATAATCTAAAAGCATAAATCAAATCTCTCTTTTCCATATATTTCCTTTGGTTGCTCCATGCCTTATAGCAGACTACATTGGACATAGGGAATTTAAGGTAGTGACTGCATGCATAGAACTGACAAACCAAACATTGGTTTTGGGTGGGTAGGAAATCCTGAAGGTTAAAAAGATATTTATTCTCTTGCTATCAAGTCTGTTGAGCAGAGCCAAATCAGTCACATGATTCCCATTGTTCTCCAGTTAATATTTCCTGTCCTGTCTAGGCTGGACATGTTCATGTGCTCTGTGATATCTTCATAAACAATAAAACAGCAGGACATATATTCAGGGCACTTGTTTACTTTGGAATTACATTTTAGTTTTCACTAACTCACTGCATGAGTAATATCTTTAAAAAACTATATTTACATGACATTTAGGGCCTGATTTATCAACGAGTTTATTGTTGCATATGATAAATGGTGTTCCAGCCAATCAGCTCCCAACTGTCATTTTTCAAACAGATGACAGTTGGGAGCTGATTGGCAGGAGCATCATTATCATACGCAACAAGTTTTATCACTCATTGTGAGTGATAAAACTCATTGATAAATCAGGACCTATATTTCAAAGTAATAATGCATTTAAGTACACACACATACACAATAATTTTAAGAATCTTAATGCAAATATCTTTTCTTGAATAATATTTGAACAATTTTTACACATACAGAACACATGTAAATGTGATAAACTTGATATAGTGAGCATATACAGAAAAGTTATTTATTATCATGCAATGTGCCCTGCACATTGCAATACAGTTGTTTTCATTTACTGACTGATCAAAACTTTCAAACATGGACAATCATATTTCTGAATAATATTTCCAATTACAATCATTCAACTAAGATCCATTGTGAGTCACATCTATTGTAAGGTCTTGTTGAATTAGTTCAGATTGTGAGGGAAAGATTGTGTTTCTGCAATGAATGTTATAAAACTCCTTGGGGTAGATATACTAAAGCTTCTAAAACAGACAAGTGGTGATGTTGCCCATAGCAACCAATCAGATTTTACCTTACATTTCTCGACTGCATACTAGAAAATGATAGAATTAGATCGGTTGCCACCACTTCTCTGTTTTAGAAGCTTTAGTAAATCTACCCTCTTTACTCAGACTCCAGTGGTTTTAATGTTATGACTGATCGATATGTGTGTGTGTCTATCTATCTATCTATCTATCTATCTATCTATCTATCTATCTATCTATCTATCTATCTATCTATCTATCTGTCTATACATGCGAGCGGCATCTGGACCTGGTTCACCATGATAATGGGTGAAGCAGGTCTAGACAATTGCCGATCATTAGCCACCCAGTCATACCCAGTCTCCCCCATTTTTTATCAGTGCCCTGGCTGCTGGGACATTTCCAAGATGCTCAGATCATCCAACTAACACAATGGCATCTCCAACCTTCATATTGCAGGTGAAGGAAGATAGAAGAATTTTGGTTTAACAACCAATATGAAGATTACTAAGAGTATGCAATGGGGTCTTGATATCCATGAACAGATTCATTGTTTTGCAGGAATTTAAGAGAAAATACTCACTGCCTGATCAAAAAACTATGCCCAAGTATTCCATGTCATACCGATGGACTCCTTCACACAATGACAAGTCTGTGTGAATATTCTGCAGGCTGTAGAACAAGTTACATTCTGACACCTTACTATTTACAGTACATCAAAGAGCCTAAATCAATTCACATTTTTAAATTGCAAACAGGTTTATAAATTGGTTGTATACTGAGTTGCCGAGAAAACATCGGTCACATATTTTGGAGAATAAAGCAAAATAATCCATGTGCGTAACAGATTAAATTAATACATATAACACAATGGGGTACATTTACTAAAGATCAAGTTTGGTTGATTTTGCATTTTTTGTGCGTCTGACCAAAAATCAGTCTTTAGAACAGTTTAGAACATTGGAGCAACCATTAATACTTTTACATAGACAACAATAGAATCCAGAGATTTACTCGTTGGAAAATCAACCAAAAATAGACCATAATTTCACTGCAATGCTAATTTGTCAATAAAAATTGACAGATGTGTTTGACTTCATCAACACATTCAATTGGCTGACACTTCATTGTGATGCGTGTAAAAAGGACCCCAACCATGTTGTGCACTGTGGCTGTAGGGACTTTGGCAGTCCAAGGAGTTGCAATGCTCAGCACTTTACTTGCAGTATGCACATCACCACCTGACTGAAAAGACCGAGGAGGACCAATAGCAGCATTTTGAGGTAACCCAGAGCCTACGCAGCCCTAGATTTTTCCTTTGTTGGTAAAACCTCAATGCATTGTCTGCTGGCGAGGTCATACAGATGTTCTGCCTCAATCTTACCAACATAATGATGTTGTATGATCTTCTCAAGACTCAGATTGAGTCAGACACTGCATGGTCATGTGCCATATTAGGCCTGCACAATACTTATATATTGAAATTATATATGTTATTGGTATGTTTGTATGTGTTTTATGTCAGGGATTCAGACTACGGCTGTTCCTCCTGGCTTCTGACTTCATGTTCCCTGTATATGGCCATCAAGTTGCCTGGAACAACACCCTGCAACCAGAATCACTGCAGATATTGACACTGCACTTTATAAAGCCCCCTGGAGCATCCAGAGGATGCTGTTCTTCTGGGTGCTGGCATAACATCATGAGGAGAGGTGTGGTCGTCACTGGGTGACGTAACACCCAGTTATGGCACTGGAAGTATGGTATTCTTACTTTTATGCAGTAGACCGATTATTGGTAAACTGAACTTACATCTAAGTTGCACAGCGCATGCGTCACGGTACATGTCCATAGTAACTCGCCTGAACTTTTTATTTGCAGTGTGGTTGATAGTCAGGGAGCATTTGGAGAAGGTAATGGGGAGTTGCCTAGAAAATGTAGGTGTGTCGCAACCGTTTTCAGAATGTGTTACAGCCTGCACCTGCGATCCAGTACGCAGATAGCAATGCTCCAGCGTCTCGGTACACTCAGCCATTCTACATGACCATATGGCTACTCAGAAGATCGATTATTGAAAGATCTACGACCAATGTTTTATCTTTGGACGCAGTCACTTGGATTTGCAAAGCCTCCAGTGAGTCTCAATAAATATCTTGGCAGCTGTGACATTTGCATATTATCATACTGCAGCTGCGTACAATGATGCAACAGTATTAGCATACATCTCTGAATCCAGCCCATAATTCAAGCATCCATAGATTCACTTATATTCCACCAAAATACTTCCTCTGAGGTACTTTTTGTGTGTTTGGGGCGTTTTTATAAAGTTGTGGGTTGTAAAAATAATGTGATAGGTTTTGGCCAATAGGAATGCAAGATTGACTTGAGGTAAATTTTATGTCGATTGTAGATCAAAATCTACAAACTGTTGTACACCAAAATCAACCAACATCGACGTTGATTTACACATGAGACATAAAACCAACAGATATTAAATTAGCAATTTGTACACACAAACACAATGACGATATTGGTCAGTTTTAGAACAATTTACAATCGACCAAAAATGACCTTTAGTTAATTCATCCCTATGTCTTTGACTAGATGTAGATATATATTTTACACCATAATCTCTAGAAAACATTCTCTATTTTCCTTATGCTGGCCATACACTATACAATTATCGGGCCGATCCTGCCGATATCCGCGGATCGCCCCGATAATTGTACTGTGTGTGGGGGCGACCAATATCAAAATATCGATCGGTCTGGCATGCCGAATCGACCAGCATGTCGGACTGATGCGATATTTGCAAGTTTGTAGTCGGCCGCATCGGGCAGTGTATGCGGTCACTGCCCGAGCGACCAACTTTTCCCCCAGTTCTCTCCATGTGCATGTACTCACCTTTCTATCCCCAGCGACTGCAGAGCTGTGCGCTGAGCCGACGAACTTCCGGGTAGCCACTGTTCACTTCCGGCGTCATAGATTAGTTGAAGTCTAGGCAGTGAGTAGATGGTAAGACAGCGCTGTTCTGACATTGCAGTCCCGTGAGCCAATCAGCGGTCGCGCTGACTGTAGAGAGCCTGCTGATTGGTTCCGGCTACTGACAGTTCCCACGTGGTGTGACTCAGCCCACGTGGGAACTGTCAGTTGCTAGAGCAAATCAGCAGGCGCTCTACAGTGAGCGCTGCCGCTGATTGGCTCACGGGACTGCAATGCCCCGTGAAGAGCCGAGAGCTGCCATTCGGGAGCTATGTGTATGTGTGACAACACACATACACATAGCTGTGTTTCGTGGATCGGGTAAGGACGTTTTTTTGTTTTTAAACACCTATGGATTACTGCGGAGACCAGCGCTGGATGTAGGTGAGTATGAAATCTTTCTTTGCAGGTCCATTTTTTTGGATATTCTACGTGGAGAAGGGGACAGAACATCTGGTATAGGTAAGTATGTGTGAATGGGTAGGTGTATGTAATAAACTTATACTGGGCACGGTGTGTGTGTTTTGGATTTTTTTACCTATTTATTTTACAGTGAAATTACACGTGCCGCATGTCTGCTGGCACTTGTAGTTCCACAAGTGCAAAATGGCAGGCATGCTGGCACTTGTAGTTCCACTGTAAAGTACAATAGTGCTACATTATTTGGCCCCCCTATTACTCCCATACCCACCGCTCCAGGGGTATGGGGATGAGCCCCAGGCTTCAGCGTAAGCCTGTGGTGCTCGGGAGAGGGGGGCCCCTTTTTTGGGGGGTCCCCGACTCCCCCGAGATCACCGGCTTGCGCTGACCGACTTGGGGTGTAATGCTTTGGACCTGGAGCCCCGGTGATTGGGTCTCTGGGCTGTGGCATTACACCCCGGTCGGTTGGGTCTGGTGCTGGTCTTAAATATAGGGGGAACCCCACGTCTTTTTTGCCTCCTATATTTAAAACCAGCACTAGTCCCTGCAGCCTGGTGTTGGTTTCTAAAATACGGTGGAACCCTACACATTTTGTTCCCCGTATTTTTAGAAACCACCACTGGCTGGCAAGCATGGGGCTGGTTTGCCTTTTGGGGGGTAACCTTATGTCATTTTTTTTGTAAATTTTTGCTACTTTTTTTTACAGGTTCAACAAAAACGGGAATTTTTGGGAAATATTCTAGGGACCCCCCTAAAGATGTTTAGACATGGGGGATCACTATGGGTCCCCCATTTATAACTACTGAACGAAGTCGTGGTTTATAATTGCCACGGCAAGTGCATAAATGAGACTTTGAAGAAAGTGATGCAGAAGAGCATTTAGAATTTTTGGGGGGTGAAAATAACTATGCCCAGCAAATTTGGGGTTCTTGAAAATGGGTTCAGCATATTTTATAGTTGCTAAAGTGCAAATTCTTTTGTACCTCCCCTGTGAGGGAACAAAAATATGACAGAGCCTGGCAGATTTTTGTTTGAAAAAATCTGTTGGTTGTGTTAAAATATCTGTCAGTGTATGGGCAAGATATCTGTTGCTTTTAAATTGGTCTGTTGGTCAGACAGATATTTTTATCTGTCAGTGTATGGGCAAGATATCTGTTGCTTTTAAATTGGTCTGTCGGTCAGACAGATATTTTTATCTGACAGTGTATGGCCAGCATTAGTAAGGAAATGTTTGTTATTTTTTCAGTTTCAGTTGAAAACAAATAAATGAAATAAAGGCTATGATGTGTCATCATGTAACCTATGCCTGATCATAACTTCTATGTGAGGTTTGTCTACCCAGATAAAGTTCATAATGTATTTTTTAAAGGAAGCTATCTCTGAAGGTCTGATCAGAATGGGTAGGAGTCTGAATAATTACAGAAGCCCTAATGGCAACACAACTTACATGCTTCCGGCGGTTCAAATCCCGACGCCGGAAGACCGGCACCAGTAAAGATCCCGTCTGCGCTAAAGGAAAGTACTAACTAACCTAACCCCCCCTAACCCTCCTTTAGTGCCTATCCCTAACCCCCTCTAAGTGCCTAAACCTAACCCCCCTTCCCTGCTGCCTAAACCCAACCCTCCTGGGGGGTGCCTAACCCTAAGTCCCCCCGGGAGCCCCTAACCTAAACACCCCCCCCCCCCCCCGCGCGGCTTTCCGCACCCGGTTCACCTTTGGTCGGGATGCCGGCTCCCGGCGTAGGTAAAATTACAGGCGTCTGGATTTCGATGCCTGTCATTAGACCCTTACCGGGATTAGACAGTCGGCATCCCGACTGCATAACGAATATAGGTTTAAACTTGTAAGTGCTAGTCAGAATTTATAATACCAAAAACAAAAAAATAAGGCGCTTCAATAGTCAGTATAATGATTATAATAATTCCAAACAGCTCACCAAATAGTGGTGGCTAGCCCCTTTACACTATAAACGCCAAAAACAAAAGAATGGGAAAGCTGATGATAATTCAAATGTAATGATACCATCTATCTCATAAGACACATAGATAACACTTCAATAACAATGTACAGCAAATTAATACTTTTAATTTGTTTCCTGTCTATAAATAGTCATACATTACTAATTTGAGGTCAAGAAAAACTAAAATGATTTCAGAATGTTTTTACAAGCTCTATTTTTTGAGCTACACTACTTGCACTATACTGTATGTACATTAGTAATATAGTCATACTGACAAGCTATTTTAAAATAATTGATATTTTCTTGATAGAAAATAAATAACAGTTGTTTTAATTCAATCAATCACAAATAAGAACACAAAACGAGAGAAACATACAGCATACGAAACAAATATACAGCATACGAAAGTACTATCTAATATAGTGCCCTATTCATGGGGTGCTTTCTCTTTGCTTGTCCCTTGTACTCCTCTTCTGGGGCATCTCTTGTCACTGTCCAACAGTAGTGATTCACCTACCCTGATATCTTTGTTCCATTGCTGAAATGTCTTGGTGGAATCGCTCACTATGCTTGTCACTCAGTGCACCACAGTTATCTTGTGTGGGTAATCCCGTGAATCGCATATATTTGAATAGGGGAGGGGACAAATAACTGATTCATTTAATTGGGTCATTAGGCCCCGCCCCCTCTGCGTGGAACGCAGATTGCTGGTAAGATTCTCTCCATTCTACCCACTTCACTAGGAATACCCCTACATCGTCATAAATGGGCTCTATCTCGGAACCCAGAGCTAACAGAGTTTTAAATGTCATATTCATTCTTTGCATGCTGAAATCAATTAGAAGTAACTATTTTCACATCGGAAACATTTTCATTGTTGTGCAGTGTAAGCAGATGACAATATACAATACATCACATTCATAACGACAGTGGCCACATAGATATATAAAACCAGCATAAATTAAATAATGTGAGTCAATACACTAAGGTGCGACTAAATAGCGCAGACAAGTAAGTGCTGCTATATTCAGTACAACCGGACTCGTGGAATTTTGTTCACAAAAATCCATGAGTCCTAGGCGAGATCGGGTAGCAAGGGGGGTAGTTCAGCTGCCATTGCTGCAGTTTCTACGCTGTTGCAATGGCAACTCGCTCCTAATTGAATTGACCCCTCAAATAAAATCTATCAAGTTATATATCAACTTTGTCTTAAAATTGCAGATCAGGAAAAACATTTCACACAGGAATAAATTGTGCATTAAAAGGGACAGTAAAAGATTTTACACTCTTGTCTGATGCTCACCCTAAGTGCCCATCTCTCATCTGCTTCCTGAAAAAAAAAAAACCCTGGTGTATGGGGTCCATAATAGCACGTGAAGGGCAGTTAGAGATGGCTGCATATTAGATGGGCTCTGTGCCCTACTTCCACCTAATCTTCTTTGCACACATATTAAACTATTATATATTTGTGAATACAGTAGGGAATTACAGATTAGTATCAAGAAGTGACTCAACACCCAGGGCAGGCATGTTTCAAAGATCTACTGGAATTCAATTTTATTTCAGCTGCTGAACCCAGTCATTGCTGTCAATTGCCATTGCCACCTGTGTTCCTCCTGTGGTGATCTCTGCAGCCACCCAAATGCCTATAGTTATTTTGGACAATCCTAATAACAATAATGACCATAAACCATTAAATCATTTTATTTAAAGAACTAACTCTCCAAGATTAAAGTGGACAAATAAGAGTCCTTGATATCAGAGCCAATTTGACTAATGTCATTTAAGATCAACCTTACTGTACAAGTAAATTAAATATCTCCCAACCAAATATAATTGAGTCCAGTTAGAACAAATAGCTGCTTCTGAATAAAATTAAATGTTTCTTTATAGTTCCCCACATAAGTTAGGGCTAGATTTACTATGTGGCGGCTTTTGAAAGCAGATTTTTTTAACATAGAAATTTAGAACAGCTTGAATAATAAATTAAAATCATGCCTGGCTTTGCATTTAATTTTTGAGTCAAAACCAACAAGAATCGGTTGCTGAAGCCACTGCTGAATAAATCTGACAGAATGGGAGATATTTAATTTACTTAGGCTGAATTGTTAAACAATAGCGCTACTTCCTTTTTGTATTGGTATAAATATAAAATAATTTTATCTCTCATCCATTGCGTGCGTATTAGCAGTTGCTAATACGCATGCAATCGGCCGATTGTTGCAATCTGCGCATGCATATGCTTCGCAGTGTGCGAACTAGCCACTGTGGGCCTGATTCAGATCCGCTCGCAAGTGCTTTGGGTCGATGTTGGCCCAGTGCGCATGCGAACGACAGAGCCGGCTCCGTCGTGCGCATGTGCGAGACCCGGATAGCAACGGGCAAACCGTTGCTCCGGGTCTCGTTCCAAAGGGGGCGTGCTGTCGATGTTGAGTGACAGCACGCCCCCTTTAGTGGGCGTGCCGGGGGCATGGCTGTCCAGACGGAGGCGTTCACAAGTGATGTCAGTGGGAGTGCTTTCGGCTCTGTTTGAGCCGAAAGCACTCTAGGGCTTGCGGCAACAAGACCCTACCACAAGGGTCTCGTCGCAAGCCTGATGGTCGTGATGGTCTTGACCATCGCGACCATCTTCCTGGCCGCTCGCTATAGCTGTGGGTGGTCACCCACAGCTATACGAGCGGCCAGGAGGCCGCTCTAAAAATCAAGAAGGACGGCCCTGATTCAGAGCGAGCGCTCTGTCAGAGCGTCCGGCTCTGAATCAGGACCTGTGTTCGGGACTGCGATCTCAGCCGAACGCAGGCGTGCCAATGCTTTCGCACACCATTTCAGGGGCGTGCATAAATTAGCCACTGCGAAGCCATATGCAGCCTGAGGTCTCATAGTGTGCATGGCTGTTAGCAATTTCTGAGTAAGGTCAGGGCTTGTGCTAGTGTGCGTGAGGCTGCGACAGTACTAGACTTTTCCGTTGGATTTGCTATTCTGCTAAGTATTACAGATGTGCGTATGGTAAAGTGGGCGTCTTTATGTAGTGCTGAGTTTGCATTGTGATCGCAGTGGATTGGCTTGCTATCGCAGTTGAACTGCAATATTGTGATCCTTAGTGAATAAGGCCTTTTGATCCCTGCTATTTTGGATTTTGACTACTGTTTGACTGATGCCTGCACTGAACATTTGCATTGGATGCTTACCACTTTAATATTGCAGTCTGCCTTGACTATTTCATCAGCTCTGGATCCAGACCACTTTCACAGGAATGATTGCTTTACAACTGGAACTTTCTTTGGAGAGTGATGCACTGTTGTTTGGTCTCGATATCTTATATGTTGGCATGCCTGAATCCTCATACAGTGTACATACTTCCTCGGTTACTCCTATATTTACATCTCCAGTGCCAGAGTCTAGTCCCTACTGCTTCATGCTTAAGACACGGGGAAACTGGTTAATTAATAATTTGCCCAACCCCTCTTGTCCGGACCACCCCCTGGCTGTACCCACTGGGTGTGTACCTCCTCCACCCGCACCTCCATGTGGCAGCATGTTGTTTCCTGCTTGTCTCCATTGCCCTCCTCACATCCTGCCCATGCTCCTGGTTCATGTAGTGCTGCCCCACTTACACAATAATATGAATGGAAAAGTCACTGTTTCACACAAGATAACTATATTTATCTGGAATACTGCTATTATGGATTTTATGATGAGCCAGTTGATTACAAGTTGTTGTATCCTTGTCCACTTTTAAAATGAGGACATCTTAAACAAAATAATAATAATAAAAAAAAAAATATATATATATATATATATTGTGGCAGTGTCACCAGAGATGGCACTGGTGAGCAGCTGATTCTGTGTGGGGCATGACAGATCCGCCCACACAGAGTAGAAAAGCATTGTGGGAAGATGCCTAATTGCTGCCTTGTGGAGAGAGCTCAGGTGTGGGCTGATGAGAAGGCAGACCAATCAGTCTGCTGCTGGAAACAGTCTATGTGGGACTGTGGCAGCCAGAGAGCCCAGTGAAGCTAAGTGAGCCATTGGGGGCCAGGAGGCCTGTGTCAGGACCTTGCAGGAGGCAAGGGGGGGGCCACAAGACTCTCAGACTGTGTGACATTGAAGCAGCAGGGCTGCAGGCTGAGTAAGCCAGGACCTACTGTGTACTTGGAGAATACAGGGAAAGCACAGAGACTGTGAGAGATTTTATTGGCAGCTTAGCTTCATCCTTTTAGAGAGGGTTCAAGAAGTGAGTTAGACGCCCTAAATAGGGGCTAGGGTGTTTATTATTTTCTGTTTGTTTCCTGACTTTCCATGCTTGGAAAGTAAATCATCATTTATTTACTTGAAAGCTGTGTGTGGACCCTCATTAGCACTTAAACACTGCACCAATCCACCCTGTGCTGAGCTAATTACCCCCAAGGTATCACAATATATATACATATATTCCAAAACAGACCAGCACTCAGTTCCAAAATGATCATCCACTCCGGTGACCTCGGGAAGAATCCATATACACCATCTGTGAATGCCGCAGCTTGTTTGTGCAGATGGTGTATATATGTATATATATACATTTATACAGTCAGGTGCATAAATATTGGGACATTGGAGGTAGGTGTATGTGTCAAAGTCAACAATCAAGAGAAGACTTAACAAGAGTGAATATAGAGGGTTCATCACAAGATATAAACCATTGGTGAGCCTCAAAAACAGGAAGACCAGATTAGAGTTTGCCAAACAACATCTAAAAAAGCCATTACAGTTCTGGAGCAACATCCTATGGACAGATGAGACAAAGATCAATTTGTACCAGAGTGATGGGAAGAGAAGAGTATGGAGAAGGAAAGACAACTGCTGTTGTCAGCAGTCACATCATCAATAAATACAAGGGAACCAGTTCCATTAGCAGCCATACATGCCCACGCCATGACACTACCATCACCATGCTTCACTGATGAGGTGGTATGTTTTGGATCATGAGCAGTTCCTTTCCTTCTCCATACTCTACTCTTCCCATCACTCTGGTACAAGTTGATCTTTGTCTCATCTATCCATAGGATGTTGTTCCAGAACTGTAATGGCTTTTTAGATGTTGTTTGGCAAACTCTAATCTGGTCTTCCTGTTTTTGAGGCTCACCAATGGTTTACATCTTGTGGTGAACCCTCTATATTCACACTTGTGAAGTCTTCTCTTGATTGTTGACTTTGACACATACACCTACCTCCTGGAGAGTGTTCTTGATTTGGCCAACTGTTGTGAAGGGGTTTTTCTTCACCTGGGAAATAATTCTTCTGTCATCCACCACAGTTGTTTTCCGTGGTCTTCCGGGTCTTTTGGTGTTGCTGAACTCTCCGGTGCATTCTTTCTTTTTAAGAATGTTCCAAACAGTTGATTTGGCCACACCTAATGTTTTTGCTATTTCTCTGATGGGTTTGTTTAGATTTTTCAGCCTAATGATGGCTTGCTTCACTGATAGTGACAGCTCTTTGGATCTCATATTGAGAGTCGACAGCCACTGATTCCAAATGCAAATGTCACACCTAGAATCAACTCCAGACCTTTTACCTGCTTAATTGATAATGAAATAATGAGGGAATAGCCCACACATGTCCATGATAGTTTTGAGTTGACAGTCCCATTACTTTTGGCCCCTTAAAAAGTGGGAGGCACATATAGAAACAGTTGTAATTCCTACACCGTTCACCTGATTTGGATGTAATTACCCTCAAATTAAATCTGAAAGTCTGCAGTTAAAGCACATCTTGTTGGTTTCATTTCAAAGCCATTGTGGTGGTGAATAGAGGCCAAAATATGAAAATTCTGTCAGTGTCCCAATATTTATGCACCTGACTGTATATATATATATATATATATATATATATGGGCAGCACAGACGGTGTAATGGTTAGCGCTACTGCCTCACAGCACTGAGGTCATGGGTTCGATTCCCACCACGGCCCTAACTGTGTGGAGTTTGTATATTCTCCCTGTGCTCGCGTGGGTTTCCTCCGGGTACTCCGGTTTCCTCCCACACTCCAAAAATATACTGGTTGGTTAATTGGCTCCAAAACATAAAGTTAACCCTAGTGTAAATGTGTGAGAGTATGTGATAGGGAATATAGATTGTAAGCTCCACTGGGGCAGGGATTGATGTGAATGGTAAGATATTCTCTGTAAAGTGCTGCGGAATATGTGTAATATTTCTCTAGTGACCAATTCCTACCAAAGGGTCTATGTACTAAGCCTTTGAGCGTGATAAAGTGGATGGAGATAAAGTACCAAACAATCAGCTCCTATCTGTAATTTTTAAACACAGCCTATAAAGTGACAGTTAGGAGCTGATTGGTTGGTACTTTACCTGCGTCCACTTTATCTCTAGGCTTAGTACATAGACCCTGTAGGCCGGTATCCTATTAGTCATGGCAATTTGCAGCGGCTAATTACCACTGATGGGGCTATCCAATTAGCCCTGAAACCCTCCACTTATCAGAGATTGTGTTTCACCTGCCTCAGGCAGTCAAAACAGTATCCCTGAAATCATCCCCGTTTTCGTGTCTGTGATCGCAAAATCACACATTCATGGACCCTGTGTTTTTTCTTCTGAAAATGGGAAATTTTTCTCAAGAAAGACATGGGCTTTAATTAGATAGCCTGATAATGATCCTGAGAAAAATGTTCGTAGCTCATGGGATACCGGCCTTAGTGTTGTCCTTGATTACAAAATGCTTTGTGTACTTTTGTATACATTTTTATGTACGAGGTTGCTCTGCTTAACTAGTGGCAGTATCCAAGTGCCTTTATTTAAAGTTTTGAACCAGAAAGTCAGAACGTTCTATAACATATTAAAAAAGTCCATCTATTAAAGAAGGGTTACTGGAGACACTCTGGAGATTCAAAACTTTTCCTCAGCAAACATATTTTTATATCTTGGTAGAATGTAAAAAATATGCTAAAACCTCTGGTTCACTTTAATTTTCACCCCAGTCACCACAGTGATTTCAGTCTGGCAGGTCTGATTGCAAATAAAATAAACCGGTCACCCTCAGGACTTGGTGGGAGGGCTTAATTTTGAACCTGCATATCTCTGCTCTTGTAACCTACAGTATTCATTGCCACTCATTTAAATTATGCTGTGATAATTGAGTAGACTGTGGCAATCAAGCTGTCCAAATATGCTATGCTAATTATAAATGATATTTGTTTTAACAGTTCAGCATTCGCATCATGTATACAATGTCTAAAACAAAATTGGTCATATTATATTTAAAAATGTTATATATCGTTAGCAGCAATCAGTAGAAACACAACTTGAATGTAATGGTGAACTCCATTGTTGCCCTACAAATGCTTTTTCATATGCTGTATAACCCTCACATTTAATGGAAACTAAAGTTAAACCTTAGGGTGGTATTACATAATGTAGTTTTAGTCCCTGTTTGGGGTTCCTTTATCTTTTTTTCTTTTTTTTTTCTTCTTTCAAAGAGAACAAGCCAGCTACATTTCAAAAAAAATTTGTAACCTTTTCACTAAAGAAAACATTGCAAGTTGTAACAGACGTACACTTGTAATAATCCTCAGCTGACCAGGATAAGTGAAGCCCAGCAGATGCGTGTTTGCTGTGGGCAAGTTAGTTTTACATTCATTAGAACTATATGTCTTTGTAGACCAAGTCAGCACATGTTTGTAATCATCAGCAAAACCATCTGATGGCAATAACAGGCCTGCGTTTTCATTTTTTTATTATATAAGCACATGTTCCTTGTTTGTCTTCATTTTCCAGTTAGTACAGTGCACCAACCAGTGCAGAGTGTTTTCTTAAGAAGGAACAAAGGCCCTTTCAGACTCTCTGCAGATGAAGCTGAAATCCTATCTACAGGAGCAAAAGTCCTGGCTTCTCCGTAGACTGGGGATTTGAATGCCAAGTCCAGCCTGTGCTCTGAGCTTATGAAACGTTTCATGAAACCTGTGAATTGATTTACTATAATGTCGGTAAAATCATTAACTTTGATGCAATGCCAGATCACTTAATTTGACAATTTCCAGAAATGTAATGAAAGCAGTTTGTTCTTAACATACCGTCTGCCATCAAGTAGCTCATTCTGCAGTGATTAGATTCTCATATGCTGTATTGTCTAGCCAAATAATTTTATATTATTTCACTAGTTGGGTGTTAGCTAAGTTGCCCTTAAAATACATTTTTTTATAGGCTCCACCTGGGCAAGTGGTATGTTGGGAACAATCATAGAGTTAACTTTTTGTTTTTAATTCCTACAGTATTTCTAACATCCGGATTGAGGTTACATTTCTCCACAGAGAGATTTGATTATAATTGATCTGCTCTGCTTGAAGCACTTAGTCCAGGGGGGTGCTCCCTACAAATGTGACCCATCTTGGCTGCCTTCACATCAGCATATACAGATGGAGCAGAGATAAATGTAGTGATTCTGTATTGCGGTATAGGATTTAGAAGAGAATCTATGCAATTTTGTGGCAGATCCCTGTGATTAGCTCCTGATATCTGAATTAATTTCAGGAAAAAAATTGTATTATTCCAAATAAGTATATTTCAGTCCAAATGTGTGCATCAGCAGTGGTTTTACCTTTTAACTACCATTGCCGTAAGCATTAAGTTGACAATGGCTCTCTGCTAACTTGTGGCCATATACTGTAAACACTTTTCGCATGCACATTTTATTATGTCCTAAAGAATGCACCAAACATCCAATTAATGCAAATATTTTAAAATATACATATATTTGGTATCCTCGGTGCTTAAAGTGGTCCTGGAAAGGTGGTGGAACTCACCCCCTATAAAACCTAACCCCCTGTGGGTGCCACATCTCTAGCCACCCCCTTTCCTGCCCATCTGGGAAATGCCACACCGCTAGCCCCTCCTCTTCAAGTATGTTCATTCTTTTTGCATTTGATGTATATGATGATCAACTTTCATTTTTCTTTTCCAAATCACATTAGTTCTTAACTTTATAAGATAGAATATAGAAAATCATCATATATTCTGCCTCCAATCAAACTGACGGAATGTATTTCCGCCCCATTCCAGCCCACTTTAACCCCTGGCTATCCCTGTAAATTTTAGAAGTTGTAGACTAAAATAATTGTTGTATTCATTGTATTCTATATATTTTACAGGTTGATTTAATTTTGTTTTTTTCTCCAGTTTTCATATATAAAGTGCATCAATTATACATTTTTTTACTTGATCGTAATACCAAAATAAAGCTATATCTGTCCTGAATAAAATAGACACTATTAAAATGGACCCCTGGTAGTAAAAGAGTTAAATAGAACACAAATTAGGGCATTTAAGACCTCATATCCTCATGCAACTAAAAGCTCATACATAGCTAACAAGCAATCAGTGCAAAGTCTCCATTCATACACAGTTAAATTCTGCATTGCAAAGATCTTCCATGAATTGCATACAATCAAAATAGAGTGTTGCAATTGTATGGATATAATGTTATTACATGCTTTTCCACTTGCTGGAACAGAGGGAGGAAGTAATTTGTTTGGCTAAAGCCATGATAATCAGTTGTAGTGCAGGAATTGTGGCATGGGAAAAAATAGAAATAAAAGTGAGCCATTATATTTAGATTTATATTTGAATAATATATTACTGTATAATTTGTTGATGTATATGTTAAAGGAGTTTACCAATCAATATTATTTGTGTTCATAAACCAACTGGTAGAATTATGCCACCTTCTGCTTCTCATTGGTAATTCTTCCAGGCATCTGTGCTTAAAGTATTTTGAATGTGACCAAGAGTTAAAGGAAGGTGTATGCTGCAACTAGACAAGTGTCTACTGTATTCAGCCCATAAGCTGCTATTGACGTCTTGGCTGAAATCCATTTAAATGTCTTCATGTGCTTACACCTGGGCAATACTGTGAGCATGGAAGCCCAAAGTCTATCTCCAGGTGCTACTAGCTGGTTGTAAAGGGCCATATGGATAAACAAAAATTAATGATAGTGACTGATTATCTTGTAATCTTTTTGAATATTTTGGTCTTGGCATGTTTTCTGTCAAAAGGGCCTCTGCTCATTACCTCTTTATCAATTACTTTACCATATTTGGCTACTGTAAAATATTTATATTTTCACTGTACTTAGCAAACCAATGCCCTATGTACTAAGCCTTGGAGAGAGATTAAGGGATGGAGATAAGATACCTACCAGCTCCTAACTGCCATATTTCAAACACAAAAAGAAGAGTTACAGGTGCACAACGCCAACATTACTAATTATATATAATGTAATACATTTTGTAATAAATAGAGGTTTAGGAATAATCATGGCCATGGTTATGGGCCTACCCACCACGCCCAGGTAACCTCTGAGGGTAGGTCCCTAACATACTGGGGTTGAAATCCAGAGCGCAGGACCCCCCCAAAACAGCCCAGCTGGGCCACCCCAGGGCATCACTCTAATAATGAAAGGTGAAGTGTAATAAGGTGTAGGATAGATAACAGCAGCTACTGCTGCATGTAGGGAGGTGCAAAATAAAGATGTGAAAATAATACATATATATTAAACAAACAATAGAAGTGCTAAAAGTGCAAGAAAGGAAAAATGTGTTTGTAATGCGATGCCCTGAAACAGCCCAAACAAAGCAATCCAGAGGACCTACGCCCCAAAATTCAACCCAAAACCAACATTATGTAGGAGTTGTACACCTGTAACTCCTCTTTTTGTGTTTGCAACAGTAGTCTCCACAGGTAGCACCTCCCTATATATATATATATATATATATATATATATATATATATATATATTCATGGTGTGCAGTCTAGGGCCCCTTCCAACATATTTCAAACACAGCCTGTGACATGACAGTTAGGAGCTGTTTGGCTGCTACTTTATCTCACCTTATCTCCATCCAAAGATTACTAAATAGACCCCAAAGTTTCAACCAGACAGCTCCTAACTGTCATTTTTCAAACACAGCCTGTGGAATGACACTTAGGAGCTGATTGGTTGGTTGGTTATCTCTCTCCAAGGCTTGATACACCCCCCCTAATCTGTTCCTGTTCTGACTTCGCTGAAACCTGTCTTGTACACATTGAAACTTAGATTATATCAGCCATGACACTTTGAGATATTTAGTCACGTCTCCATTCTTAGCAAGGTCAGCATTATCAGTATCAGCTGTGTTTCATCTACTCACAACTGATGACAAGACAAGAAATTCCTCCAACTCTGTAGACAGCAACAAGTATTAGGCGTTAATGACAACAAGGTCGACTTGAATAGTATAGGTAATGCACCAGATTCTTTTTAATACACACAATAGTGTAATGGTGGATACACACGGTCAGATTTTGTAGGACGATATAAACGATAACGATATCGCTTATCGTTATTATCGTCCATTTTTTAGTCCCTTCCAGTCCCCAAACGACAGACGATGTGCGGGCACAGATGGTCGATAACAATAACGACCATCGCCCATGCAAGCAGTAAAACCTGGTCGATATCGACCAGGTTACTATAAGGACCCTCGATCGTTGATCGCGGGTCATTTAGTTATTTGGGGGTTGGTGCTGTGCTGGATGTTCGATAATGATCATTCAGCACATGTAGGACGATCAGACAACGATATCTTTATCGTTGTCTGATCTGAACGTGTGTATGCACCATTAGAGTTTGTCTTAGTATGGTTAGCTACCTTTTTGGATGCATTTGCATTAATAAAGAATCACCCATCCCCAAACATTCATGCAGATATGAAAATCACAAAAGTACTGGAATAATTATTTTAACTTAATATTATATTAATATTATAATATTAAGAGTTCCTGGATAATTAACATTTTCTTGATAATAAGGAATACAATTAAAATTGTGAGATTAAAGGGTAACTAAATCCTAAAATGTAAATACTAAAGACATAAATAAAAAGAAATATTGACTGTTCATCCTAAAGCTGGGTACACACGGTGTAATCATTGGCCATTTTTTCGTTTCCAGACCTGTTCATCTAATATCTCAAGAGTGTATACACACCTTCAACCATGTTTTGTTGTAAGAAAACTGGTCGAATCGAAAGATCAGATTTTATGTGCAGTTTAATTTCAACAAATCCGATGTGATATCGGACCAAAAGTGAAGTGTATATTCACTTCCCAGCCTTTCTGCCTGTGCTGCTGCTGCCTTTGTGCCTTTTCATCCGATATTTTAGACAGATGGTGGTCGAAGATCGCAAGTTAGATTGTACAGGTGTTTATGCGCATATCGGCATTCAGTGCAGGGAGAGGGCTGGGGGCAGCCCAGCTACTGACGGAGTGCTGGGCTCGCCCCCAGTCTGATATTAAACGGGAGGTGTGCAATATGGGCATGCCCCCATATAGCGCCATTTAGGGAGTGTGGTATATGGTAATTAGGTCACACCCCTTTTGGCCATGTGTGTGGTTAAGGGGCGCTCCCTTTCAGCACAGGGTGATGCTCCTCCTGGAGCTGGTCCTGCACTGCAGATCTGTTAGAAAGTAAAGTGGGATTGACCAATATCTACCCACTGGTGCATACAGCTACCTCCTAGTAGGCTACTGTCTCAAGGATGTTCAATGTATATTCTTATGACACTCTCACGTGGCTCCCGTTTGAACATATAAGAAATGCGACAAAAAATGCCATATATACAATTTCAGTTGTTTTATAATAACCAACATAGATTCTTTCTCTGATTTCATAACATGTTATCTGTCTATGGGAGTAACATACCCCAACTTATACTCAAGTAAGTGGGAATAAACTCATAATGGTATCTTTATCCTCCCATATATAGATAAAACCTTGTTGTCACACTGTATAAATCTGATCGAAATACGGTGGATTTTTTTACAAATAGATGCGTACCGTCACTCACGTGCTGCTTCTGGGGCACAGGCCCTGCCAGACACCTCCTTTGGTTTTGCCACTGGATAAAGTTCAATTATATATAATTCCAGATATATTTTAATGTCAAATAGAATATATTATTTATCTTTATTGACTCTGGGTCCTAATGATCCAGCATGTATGCACAGTGGGGAGAAAGTGCAGGAGCACACTGCTTTCTAATAAACTGAAGCCAAATATCAGACAGGATAATATATCAGATTGTGAACAGTCCAACAACAGTCAGTAGTCAAGAATTGCAAACATGCATATCTAGGGGTTTTTGTTTTCTTTTTAATTTCTACATATACAAATCCAATGGTCATAGCGGAAAGATGAAAAAGTGTTTCATAACAGAACTTGTTAAGAGACAACATTGGACGGCACAGGTCAGAAGCTGTGTAAAAGAAAAGAAAAAGAAAAAGCATAACTATATAAAACTCAATGAATACTGTATGTTCCAAAATATGCTCTTAAATAAAATATATCTTTTATGTTTAATCATAAAAATATTGTGATACCCAAATAGCTTTATGAAATATTTAAAACATATATGAACAAAAGGAGAGAAAATTAGTAAAAAAAAAAAGTCATGAGCATGAAGCGTTAACCCAGGCAGTTCCCTGGTGTAAAAGGGGAGAGAGTTGGATCGCCGGGTCGAGTGACCCGGCAATCCAACCCAGGTAACTAGCAGGGTTTAACACGGGCACAGCCCGTGAAACCCTGCTGTGAGAACAGCGCACTCCGGATCACGATGACCTGGAGTGCGCTGCTAGCCGGCCGATTGGTCCTGCTTCAGTGGCTCTTGGAGATGACGTCATCTCCAAGCGACCACTTTCACTCCGCAAAAGCCGGGTCTATGCAGACCCGACTGCGGTGTGAGCGGCGCTGACTCGGGAATATCCCGAGTCGGCACCGGCAAAATTCCGGGTCTGATCCGGATAGGAACTTTGTTCCAACTCCAGGTCAGACCCGGAATTTAGGTGGAAAAGGGGTATAAGTCTTGTTGTGGTCTTGTGGCCACCTTTTTCTTTAGGAAGCACCTTCTAGTACAGTGTTGGCTAACCTTGACACTCCAGCTGTTATGGAACTACATAACCCAGCATGCACTGCTACAGTTTTGCTATTAGGGCATGCTAAAACTGTGGCAGGGCATGCTGGGATATCTAGTTCCACAACAGCTGGAGTGTCAAGGTTAGCCAACACTGTTCTAGTACATAGATACCCTCAGGACCTATTATACACAAAGAAAGTGGATCTCTGTGGTGGCAAGTAACATCGCCATTTTGTCCTCCTCTGAGTCAGACCCAAGGTCCTTAGGCGATATTATTGATTAAGGCAAACAATATTTGTCCCAGTTTAACTTTTATTTGTAATACAAGTATCACAATCTGTAGTTAACACTTAGGTTAGGGGGGCTATTCATCATTACTAAACTAACGTTTTCACACCCCTTTGTACTTATTTATTTTATTTTTAAGTATGACTGCTATTCATATATTTTAGTAACGCAGGAGATATCACTGATATCTGCTGGTTACAGTCCAGCTGTGTTAATGTAGAAATTAGTCTATTCATCAACTTTGCATGTGTAACTGTACATCATCTTCAGATGGCATACAGCCCCTGAAAGCATTCACAGCTTGTGTGTAGATATCCATGGATGCCTGCAGCCGCTGCTTTGAGCTCCTCCTCTGTCCCCCCCACATCCAGCCGCTCCCTCCTCCCACTGCATTCTTCTCACCATCACCGCTGCATGCTGATTGCAGGAAAGCGTCTCTTCACTCTCCTCCATTCCTTCGTGGCACTTATAAACAGGTTTTGATGACACAATTCTTTTTTATTTTAAACAAGGCTGCTGTGTATTTGAACAATAAACTTTAATTTTTAACAATATTTTTTTTAGTTGCCCATTGCTAAGGGGTATATTTACTAAAGGCCGATTGTAATCTATCAACATTGATGTTGTGTTCCTGGGGCTAAATCACACATTTACTAACAGACATTTTTTTTATTTAAGTATTAGTAAATGTATGATTTAGCCCCAGAAACACAACATTGATGTTAATCAATGTTTATAATTTTTAAATTGATCAAAATCGATTAAAATCTACCTTTAGTAAATATACCCCTAAGCCTCTTTATTGCCTCAAGCCGGTGCCAAAGATAATAAACGTACCTTTTAGAAGATCCTCTTCTGACCGCTGCAGCTGCCTGCAGACATGCTGCACACAACTTCCGTCTTCAGTGGACGGAAGGCTGCTCATGCGCATTCAGTAACCCAGGCAGCGTTAAGTAAGGACAGAAGGAGGAAAGTATCTCTATCCGAAAAACTGTCTCCGCAGATATAACAGTTTTTCGGAAGAGATACTCATGTAGAGGAGCCATGATGAATTGCTCCGCTAGTTAAGGTAAAATCAATGCGAGTTCTAAACTAAAGTTATACTATACAATTTTTAGTATTGATGAATAGATAGACCCCTATGTACAATAGAAGTACCTGTATGAACAACCTACCTACTACTGATATAACATTTATGCATTCTCTATGCTCATTTGAGAGCTGATCATCTCTGATATTGTGATATTTTTATAGCACTTTCTATTGTTCAATACAGCAGTGGAACAATCTGTTACATAACTCAAACAAGAGAGAGACATTGTTATATTATTGCTAATTGCTAATTTATCATGGAAACCAATAACGGTTATAATTAGATCTGGTGCTGGTTAGGATCAAACAATAGTGAAAATGCATGGTAAAGCATGCTACATGCACATTTTTTCCCGCATTTGTTTTTTTCCATGTGTTAAATGTCAGTATGTACATGTAATCCTAGTACTGGTCCACTATAGTGAACAAAAATACTTGCAGCAGTTAAAGGACTGCACTCTGTTCACTGTATGATGAATGGAACACATTTGAGGACCATGCTCAAATGCATGTGTACAAGCCCTATGGTAATGTATACATGCTTTGCATAAAGTCACATCTGTCCAGATCAGTGGTCGAAGTGGGGCGGTATACGGCGGTATGACATACCTCCACTTCCCGGCTCCACTTCATTTTAGAGAATGCACCAGCGCTGGGATCCAGTATGGGATCCCAGCCTGAAACAGTGGCAGCAATGTGTAGAGATGTGTCCCGCAGGGGACACATCTCAATCGCGGCAGCGGAGGCGCTGACATGTAGCCGGGACAAAGTACCTGGTCCCGGCTGCACTGTAAGCACCACGCACTGTGCGGCTGCCAGCCAATCACAAGGCTCGCAGCCGCCAGGCAATTGCGGGACTCGCGGCCGCCAGCCAATCGCAAGGCTTGCAGCCGCCAGCCAATGAGAAGCTGCCAAATGGCAGCTTCTCATTGGCTCATAGCGGCGCCAGGTAAACTGCAGTGAAGAAGACCAGAGGATCCCGGTGGCTCCACTCCAGCAGCGCAGGTAAGAGGGAATTAGAGAGAGGGGAGGGTGTGAGAGAGGGACTAGAGAGAGGGGCAGACAGAGGGAGGCAGGCTAACTATTGTAGGGGGTGAAAAAGAAAGGGAACCAGTAAAAGCAAGGTCTGAGAGAGGGGAGCAGGCAGGGAGAAGGGTGAGGTGGGTGTGGGGGGGGGGGGGTAGAAGTACAATGGGTTGATATGGAAGCAGGGGCCCATAGGGGGGGGATTCAATCTCCATACCCCCACTTCTAAATTACCACTTCGAGCACTGGTCCAGATAGTAAATCAGTGGAATGACAAACAAAATCCAGTTCTCCGTCCAGGGCCTCTCTCCCAGATGGCTGGCCGGCCACCGTGGCATCATTAGACTCTGGGCACTAGAGTGTGCCCACAGTCTACTGAGCATGTGCAGACCACCGGCAAAATGGCGTGGTTGATATTTTTTCCAGCAATTTCCACACTGTGTATGCGCAAAACGCCGGAAAAATGGCAGTGGCCGCCATTTTCCGGCATTTTGAACAGCGCCGAGACACCCAACACGGGACCTCGGAGAGGTAAGTTTTAAATAATATGGTGCAGGGTGTGCGGTGCAGGCCCCCCTTGATCTGGGGGCCCGTGTGCACCGCACAGCCTGCACCCATTATAGATATGCCCCTGCAGTTTATCCATCTTCAACATTCTTGGCTCCATTTTGTTGAAGGAGGAGTCCGCTACTGTGCAGACCTCAGTTTTCCTGTCCCTCCAGGAAGGATTCACGCCCTTTTTTTCCGAGATGGCCACTGAAGTCACTACTGAGCATGTGCAGGGTCCATCTTGTTTCTAACTGTACTGTGTTGTAGAGGGACATGGTGGGAGACAAAAGTCTCCTACTTAAATTCCTATGTTAGACCTTGTAACATAGATATTAATACCTGCATATAAAGCTGTTCCAGTGTCCTGCACCACTATTTGTTGGCAACATACACTCAGCAACTGGTGAGAACCCTGCTCCACTTAAACTCTGCTCCATTACCAGTGTACATGTAACAGTGAGTACAGCTGTACCTACTATACTTCACCACTGGTTAAGTAACTGGGCTGTTCATAATTTGAGTCATCTGCTGGTGTGTGCCTGCTCACACAACATTTACAACACATTTAATATCAACACTTTTTGACCGTGGCATATTTTGATTAGTATCATTCTATCTGTGATACTTACTAATATGATGCTGGTGTTTAACATTACCTTGCGCTGAGTTCTTATGGTATCTCTCTCATCAGCGGGGTTCTCTGCTGAACTGCCGGCAGCCAAGCGCTGCTGGTGATGAGTTCCTGATAAATGCGCTTGTTTGTTGTCTGTCTGAGCATGTGCATAGTGCATCAATCTGACAGGGCAATTTTGACGGCAATGGGGTCTCTACCACTTACGCCATCTACAGATGATATAAGGGTCCCTTCATAAACATCGGAAATCTGTTTGCTAAATATTGAACTGAGGTCGTAAAATCTTTTAGTAACAGAAATGAGTGAAAGTGGTTATGAATTGTTCTTAAGTAGAGCCCTCTATGTTTCTAATTAAAATAAAAGTATGGAAAAACTTACTGCATTATGTTTTGTTAATCGTGAATTAACAGTAATTAACTGGGAATCATTAAATAGATCTGTCAGCAACTACCAATTAAAAACAATGACTGTAAGCGAATAAATATAGGTCACAGTCACATCAATTAATGTGGTTTATGTTTTCTTGCCAATAAATTTATAAATCAACAGTTTTAGTCTATCATCAACATACATCTAAGCTAAAAATCAGGTACCTGTTTGTTAAGTAAAGAGTATCTATTTGAATTTCCTGTTGTTACAAAAGATTGATGGGAAAATGTCAGGATTATAGATTAAATGGTTAGATAATATTTACAAGGTTGCATTGTTTTGGCTGGATTTATAACTAGTATGCTTTTTAAATAGAAAGGATTTGGATTAATTTTAAATTATTTAAATGTATATGCTTAAACATACTTACAGTACATGAGGGAGTTATATATATGTTGGTCCGATTTAAACTAAATCTAGGCTAATAATTAACATTGGAGGCATATGTGTTGACCATTTTTGCGTCGACCTTTTGTATCTGTCGACCTTCATCCATGTCGACTTTTTCTATGAACATGGAATGGGTCATGTTGAGAGGTATGATATAGTACAAATTTCATGATCACCTTTACTGAACCCATCAACTCCTGATGTTGCTTATGCCTATAACTTATTATCCTCAAACCCAAAGACCCAAATCACAATCATTCTTTTTATTTCTATTTCTTCTCATATAACCTATTGCTGGTGTCATGTCCTGTAACCCAAATCATGTACATATGAGTGGCTGCTCCCAGCAGAAAGCCATGGCGTCAATGTAGAAATTGAGTGAGTATTTGCTAGATATTGATATAGTACAATACTGTGGAAAATTTACATGGTAAAGATACCCCCTACTCTGGCAGTACTATGGTTACCATAATGAACTATTCTGTGAAAGTATAAGGCAAACTGACTCCTATGGGGGCTGTCAACACGCCCCCAACTGGGATGCCAATACGCCATGACATTTATCTGTCTTTTAGCTGAATAAATTCCTACGCTGAATGTAAGTGCTGTTCCAGGGTATATATATAACACAGTATGCCGGCGCTCTCTAACTAATATACAGCTTGCTCCGGTGCACCAAATAGCAATGAAGTATGATCAAACCAAACGTAGGGCACTCAGAGTCGACAAAAAGTAATAATCCATGTGTATTAAGAAAGTTCAAACGTTTTCAGGGACACAGCCCCATCATCAGGAAATACACATACAACAAAATAACAACACTTACCCCACCATTATAAACCCCTCCAGGGTCCCAGTCTGCCATGCTCATCCACGTTCCATGCTGAGTGCAAGCTCCTCCCACTGCATCCGGTCGCTGCCGCACTTCCGGATAACGCTACAGTTATCGCCATAGGAACCACATGAGTGCGTTCCACCGGCAGACTGCATGCGTTCCACTTGTGCTAACAGCATACCCCAGATCAGTGGGGCTGCAGCATCACACACAGGCAGCAGGTTTTGCTATGGAGAACAGTCACCCATCTACCCCTAATAAACAAAAAAACAAAAAAGAAGAATACAAAAATAGTGAAGGATGCAAAAAAATTAAATAACACCACAAATCAGAAGTATACAAAAACACATGAGACATGTCATAAATCCTAATATGATGTAATGTAGCACAATCTCCCCATATTGCACAATAATGGGGTCAATGCACATAGCACCAGGGACCAACCAATGCCAAAGACACTAGTTACATCAAACTGTTCCAGTTAATTTTGTCATTAAGCACACCCGGCTTTGTGGTACCCAATCGTATGATCCACCTAGATTCTTTGAACAATAAAGACTTAGCCCGATCACCCCCTCGTAAGGAGGCTGGGACATGATCGATCATATAATATCTAAGGGAATCCAGCGAGTGACCTGCTTCGGCAAAATGCCGCGCTACCGGCTGATCAATGTCTTTGCCACTCAGCAACATACGAATGGCAGAGCGATGTGCCGCCATACGCTCCCTGAACTTCCATGTACTTTGACCTACATAGTAGAGCCCACACGGGCATACAATCACATACACAATATAAGTTGATGTGCAGGTAAGTACAAATCTAATATCATATGTAGCACCATTGTGCGGGTGCTGAAATGTTTTGCATGGCACCAAAAACTTGCAGGTCGTGCACCCACTGCATTTATAACAGCCAGGTGGCTTAAAGTATACATTAGGAGGTTGAATCTTAGAATAGTCCGAGATGTCAGAATGGACCAGTCTATCTCGTAGACTGCGGCCCCTCTGGAAAGCTGCCAGTGGTCTCTTGTTGCGCAGCATTGGCAGATCTTTATCAGTGCTTACTATTGGCCAAAGGGCCTTTGTGGCCCTCCTAATGATCGGGCTAGCAACCGTAAACTCACTGTTTCACGGGATCACATTCAAGTTATCCCGTTTCTCAGGATTAAGCAACAAACCCCTCTGCATCCTAAGAACTTTCTGTTTTTGCTGCTTTAACATACACATATCATAGCCCCTAGATGTGTACTTCTCTATCAAACTATCTAGTTCAGGCTCCACTTTAGCTGGATCACTTATGATGCGGGCCACCCGCATCATTTGGGATCGTGGCAATCCTCTTTTGAGAGCTGGTGGATGATGGCTGGATGCCATAAGAACAGTATTTCTGTCAGTAGGCTTGCGGAATAGCCCTGTATGTATTCTACCTTGAGCCACTGTGATACTCACATAAAAAAAATTAGCACTATCCTGACTATAGGAATAGGTAAACTTGATGGGTGAACTGGATTGATTGATGTCCTGCATTAAAGACTCAAAAGTTTCAGCACCCCCAAGCCATATGAGAAATAAGTTGTCTATGTACCTAGTAAACATATATATATGTTTACTAATCTCCAGGTCCTGGAAAAACATGCGTGATTCTTGGTCAAACATATATACATTAGCGTACGAGGGGGCCACGGAAGAACCCATGGCACACCCCCGCAGCTGTAAATAAAAAGACCCGTCAAATAAAAAATAATTCCGACGCAATGTTAGTTCCAGGAGCATGAGGAATAAATCATGATCTAACACAGACGTGGAAAGATTTTCCTGTAGAAACTTTTTCATGGCTATCATACTACCCTCATGAGGGATAGCAGTATATAAACTGCATACGTCCAGGCAACACAGTAGTGCCCCCTCTGGTAACTTATCTATGTCAATCAATTTCTTGAGAAACATAGTGGTATTTTTAAAAAAAGTAGGTTGCTGATATAATAATGGCTGTAAGACACAATCTAAAAACTCGGACACAGGCTGGAGCAGAGCGCCCTGGGCAGAAATAATGGGCCTGCCCGGAGGTTTCACAGGATCTTTATGCAGCTTGGGCAACATGTATATCACAGGAACTTTGGGATACTGAACGCATAAAGCCATAAATACTTTAGAATCAATATATTTATTGTCTCTGGCTTGTGACAAAATAGCGAACAATTCCTTCTGATATCCTAATGTGGGATCACAGGGCAGTTTGGAGTAAACATCATGATCAGCCAGCTGGTTGCAAATCTTTGTTCTATAATTGGCAATCCCTTGGATGCCAATTGCCCCGCCTTTGTCGGCTGGCCTGATGATAATGTCTTCATAAGATTCCAAGTCTTGTAAAGCCTGAGATTCCAATTTTGAGAGATTCGAACGAATCTTACAGGGAGTTGCAATGTATCTATTCACCGAATCATCAAGCAATCTGCTGAATGTTGTTAGTGACGCATTTAAAGACACAGGGTCATAGTTGGATCTAGAGGATTTTCTTAAGAAACTGTCTTGGGCAGAGGCAGCGACCGGGAGATTCTCATCACCATAGTGTTCTTTTAGTCTGAGCTTTCTTGAAAATTTGTGCAAATTGAATTTCCACGTGAAATCATCATGTCAGTTCGTAGGCACAAAATTGAGACCTTTGTTCAACACCCTCAATACAGTAGGGGTGAAAATGCGGTACGAAAGGTTGAAGATTAATTCTTCCACATATTGACTTTCCTGCCTCCTCTTCCCTTGCCCACCCCGATGTGTGGGAGCTCGTTTCTGGGGCTTGGAGTAACTGTAGGTGTCACGTCTAAAGGGACAGTTGATGATGTCCTATGTCCTCCGCTTCTGACATTCTGAAATCACTATCACTGCTTGACCTGTGTTGGTCATATTGTGGTCCTGGTCCTTTCCTCTGCCAAGGTCTTCTTCTCCTCACAGATCCTTTAGTAGGGTGAGACATATCGCCCCCAGACAGCCACTTGTATACTCTGTTCTCTTCATAATCAGAGTCTACTGCCAACTTTTTCCTGCGTTTAAATTTAAGTAATTCCTTCTGGTACTGGTCACATTGTGTCTCCCATTTGGACAATCAATTCTGACTGGTGTCCTCTATCAATGTTTTAACATACTCTTTCTCAAAACTTGCAATTTTGGTTCTTGTAGATGTTAACTATTTATTTGCCTCCTCCACAACCAGGATCATAAGGTCGAAGGCGCATTTGTTCAAACTCGCGATCCACTTCCGAACAAAATCCGGATTGTTTCGCCCAATGGTTGGAACATTATGCACCCTGAATCCCCTTGGGATCTTGTGATCTCTAAAGTAGTCTGACAGGGATATGCTGTGTAGTAAGAAATCAATCTCCCGGCGTCTAAGTTTCCAAAATTGGTAGTATAGTTCCTCCACGTTATGTGTAGGATCAGGGTTAGTAACAGTCTCTTTAGTAAAAATCTTGTCAATTTCAGTTTGAGAGAAACTAAAAGTCTCACCCAAAGGTGTAATGAGCACACCATGGCATCCCATGGGTTCCTGTCCTCGGACAGCATCCCGTGCCGACTCCATATCACTGTGGCTCATATATTCCAAACCCAATGCAGGGCAATATATCGATGTGCAAGTGAAAGTTCAATACAACAAATGCTGAGAGGTGCCTTGCAACGGGTGCTTTAAAAGCACTAAAACACATGTAACACAGTCTGCCGGCACTCTCTAACTAATATACAGCTTGCTCTGGTGCACCAAATAGCAATGAAGTATAATCAAACCAAACGAAGGGCACTCAGAGTCGACAAAAAGTAATAATCCATGTGTATTAAGAAAGTTCAAACGTTTTCAGGGACACAGCCCCGTCATCAGGAAATACACATACAACAAAATAACAACACTTACCCCACCGTTATAAACCCCTCCAGGGTCCCAGTCCGCCATGCTCATCCACGTTCCATGCTGAGTGCAAGCTCTTCCCACTGCACCCGGTCGCTGACGCACTTCCAGATAACGCTACAGTCATTGCCATAGGAACCACATGAGTTAGGTACTAGTATATTTTTGTGTCTATAAAGTGTATAAAAAATACACATGTCATTATTAGGGGGAATTATGCTATTTTTGTAAAATAATTTCTTGCCTAATTAGTCATTGGGGGGGAGGGGGTGGGGGTCCAAAGGGTTCTGAATGAAGTGCACATCATTTATTCTGCCTTCGCACCTTCGAAAGCATCCGGGATTGAATAGCGCGATATGCTGGTATGTGGTGTAAAGCTGGCATCAGCGAATGCTTTTTGTCAAACATGACTTTTCACCTCTAATTGAATTCGGCCCTTACTATTGATTTGATATTGGACTGACTGTGAAATGCAATAGTTGAAATTTACTCATAAGTAAATTCTAAAAACAAAACAAAAAAAAACACACAACTAAAACTGGGATCCTTATACAGATGGTTGGTATCCCGACAGGGGTTGGGTAAGAATACTTACCCCCCCAACCCTAACCCTCCCTTCTCGTAGCCTAACCCTCCCCAGCCCGCACCCTAACCCTACCCGTTAATTCCTGGACCTAAGTCCCCCTCCTTCATGCCTAAACCTAACCCTCCTCCCTTAGTGCCTAAACCTAGCTCCCCCCAGTGGTGCCTGACCTTAACCTCATCCAAAACCTAACGCTAACCCCGCCAACTGGCCTAACCCTCCCCCCCGCGACTAAGTGTATGGACGCACCGGACTTACCTCGTTCGGGCATTCGTCTATCTGCTTTACGGTGTCGGGATTAAGATAGGCGTCGGCATTTTGACACCTATCTTAACTCCCTTGTCGGGATATCAGCGTCAGCATGATTACATCCACTGGTGTAGTCATTACTGGCTGACACATTTTAATAGATCCACAGGTGGAGCTAATTATTTCACTTGTGATTCTGTGAGGAGACCTGGAAAACATGCACAGTTAGTGCTCCCATGTGTTTGTGAAACACTGGTTTAGAAAATCCATTATTTATACTTAGATCAAGATATCTATCAATGTTTTTCCAGTGCTATCTCTAGTAAAAAATTGCCATTTTCAATAGAGATAGCTTTATTCCTATTTATTAAATGATACTATTCCTATTATAGATCATCTAAAAAGGACTGTGGTGGTACAAATACTTTGAGGTTAGCTATAGCCGGGAATTAGGACATGAAAAAAAAAGTTTTATGATTAAAATTAAGCATTTTTTCCTTGATAAACTAAAATAGTTTAAATTGTAAATCCAAACTTTCTGTGCAGTGCACATACTGTATATGAATGAACCAGGTCACACATGCACAAACGTGGCCTGCAAAGTGGTAAGAGTTTCCCAGTACAGCCGGAGAGCTGCGTATTACTTAGCTATCCAGTAATATTATAATGGTAAATTGGGATGAGGAATATGTTTTGTTGCTGTAATAAGCTGCAATAGAATATATTCCTTATTGCACAGTATTTATAAATATACTCCTAAGGCTGTTTTGTGGGTCAACATACTATAGGGTTATCTGTATATTTCTTGCATTTTTTTCTGAATCTTTATTTGAAGCCTAGTAGATACACATGCAAAAGTCATTGCTTTCCTTTGTTCAGCTGGCAGTGGGCACAATGCCCAGGTCTGAGGGAACCTTGGAAGTATTATTTGGACAATCCTTACATAAGGATGAACTGTTCAGAAACTGTCTCCAAATGTTGCTTGCACAGACATGCTCTTATTCAGCCTCAGACAAGCATGACTTCTAGTTCATGGCTTTTAATACTTCAGCAAACATATTTACTAGAACCTTGTGAAAGAAAATAGCAGTATCTATTGTTCTAGCATACTGATGTCATAGCTCAGGCTCTTATTTCTATTTATGTAAAGCCTGTTCTTGCAGGTTATAGGTTTAATAAGACAAATATATTCCTTTAATAAAAATGACCTTTTCAATATTGCTAAACACCAGTACCTATATTTTCAAGCATTATCTAGCTTTTGGGTGTTGCAACAGCCCATTTAGGAAAACTGAATGTATTGGATGGTTAAGAGCACTAACTACAAAACAACAACACAATGTTTGGTCACTAAAAACATATCTTACAACAGCAGTGTGTTAAAATGCAATCAGACTATAAAATAAGTAATGGTAACTGTTTATACAAGGAGCCACTTGTAGTGATCCACTCGCCTGTGTCCACTCCTGTGTGGCTACCGTGGTGGTGGGATGCTGTCATTTGCATCCACGGACACCTCCAAGGCCCTGCCATTCCCCTTTTCTGTTTTTATACATGTTTAAAAAATGTGAATCTACTTTCCACACATATCATTACCAATAGACCTCTGTGGACATTAGCCTTTGTATGGTCGTGTCCTCAATTCATGACTACTCTGGATATTCCAACTCCATATTGTCCATCTGTTATTTTGGTCCACTATACTTGCCCTTATTGTATTGTGAGTGCCTGGCGATTGTTGATTGGTGATTGTTTTCTTCCCTCCAGCACTCATTAACATATACACACATTACCAGTGCTCATTAATCCACACACACTCACCCTGCCAGCACTTATTAACCCCCACCCCCACAGACACACTTACCCTGCCTGCACTCATCAGGCTACCTGGGACAAAGTTGTGCCCGGCGCACTTCTCTGTGAGATCCGACCAGGACCCCAACCACTCCATTAGTCAGAGTTTGCTACAGATACTATTCAAATCAGGAAGCTCAGAAATGTATCATGGGTCTGCATAATAATTCCGCTGTGACCTCAAATAACTGAAACCAGGCCACCTAAATAAATAGTTGTTTCTTGCAAATTTTCTTTAGACAATGAAAAAAAAAAACCCCATGCTACATATTATTCTAGATTATAGCTATAGTCTGGTATCATATAGGAGATTATTCCTTCAGGACACTACAAGTAACCTTGGAGTTAAGTCTGCTCTTCTTCCAATACAATATTGACCTATGATCCAGCACTTGCTCACAAGCTGTGTTACTGTTTCTTGACAGTTTACCACTGTGTCTCATGACCAATAATTAGGCAATATATATATATTCTCCCCAGAAAACTTTGCCAGCTGGATGGCAATGTGGGTGTCTTTGCAGTAATGAAATGCTGAAGGGGTACTGGTCTGCCAACGCTCGTAAAAGGGGTCGTGGCCACTTCAGGAGGGATGTGGTTTCATGTGACGCCCCTTTTTTGTTACTCTAATGGGCATGCTGGGCTGCCCCCTGGATCTCCCCTCACTGTGAATAGATGCCATGTACATGTGCATGTGCACGGCATCTATTCACCAGCCGTAAGGGCTAAACCACAGAGGACAGGCTGTTTCAGCGGGATGCCACCATAAGGGCAGGGTGCATTTTGTTATTTTAAAATTGGGAAGGGTGCGTTGCCATGCTGAAACAGTCTAACGGGAACACTATATACATTTTTTAAGAGCAGACCAGATACTGCACACTTGCTATCTGGACACAGCAAGCCCAACTCCTGGCTGGACACAGATGACAGTGCTGCCCAGATACTGCCCCACTTGCTGGTTACACAGAAGGCCCGGCCAGTAACAAACACGTTTCCGCTGAAACGTAAAGTGGATACAGGCAGTCCACTCTCTTCAACGATGACTGTTGCCCAACCGCACCCCCTTCCTTTGATACTGGGGGCGGGATCTGCTCTGCCCTCCATTTTGATGCCGACCGACACTGTGACGTGGCCAATGAGCCGTACTGTGCTGACAGTTCTATATGAATTGGCAGTGCAGCGCGACTTTTTGCTCGCTTCACAGTGCCGGACAGCAGGGGAATTTTGCCATAGGGACCGGCCAAGAAATTAAGCGTGGGGAGAACTCTGTATAGTAAATATTTATATATAGTAAATATGTACACACATACATTCCCGGGTGGGGAAGTTGGTGAACCCTTTCAGGGGGCTCCTTGATGTGCAGTTCAGTGACCAGCACGTATCCCCTGCCGGACCTATGGTCTACAGTCTGTGGAGTCTCACTGAGTGGGTAATGGAGCTGGGTGAGTGGGGCACCGAGGTGGTGTCCCGCATGGTGAGGGGATAGTCTCGGTAGGATTTGTGGTAGGTGGTGTGTCGATGTTGCAGCCGTGTGGTAGGATGATGCTTGTAATGTTGGTAAGTTGCGAAAGTGGAGCGCAGGTTGTGCTGCGGGCTGTGGGGCTGCTTGTTGCTGGAGGTCACCAGAGCTGTGGTGGGTGGCGACCACTGTGTGGTGTTCGTGGTGGTTTGTCCCCCCTTGCTGGTGTGTGAGCAGCTGGGCAGGCTAAGCCGGAGGGGGGAACTGCTGTTAGTGCGACTCCTGTATGGCAATGCTGGGGGGGGACCAACTGGTGGAGGGTGGTCTGCCCGGGACGTTCGAGGTAGAGGTGCAATCGTGGGGAAGCTAGCGTGGTTGGTCACTGGAGGTGTGAACAGTGGCCAGCCGGAGTGCGTCCTGGTGCTTGGTGGGGGTGGCCGTGATCACCAGCGGTCCCTGGTGGAGATGGGGAATGTCGGAGGATTGGGCTGGGTATCGTGGGGCGAGTGGGTGGTGTCTCCAACGTGTATCGGCAGCGTGCTGCCTTCTTCAAGGAGGCCCGTAGCACGACCTGCGCTCCAATTGACTTTCGCAACTTACCAACATTGCAACTTACAAACATTACAAGCATCATCCTCCCCTCCCCCCACCCACCTCTTCTCATCTCCTCCTTTTTCACTTCAACACACCCATCTAACATACTATAACACCAAGAGCGCACCTTACCCCCCCTATCACCTGCCTAATAACATAGTAGAACTATTGCGTGCCCTATACGTCTTAGACAGAGAGTAAGACATGATAAGGCACGCAAAAACAATTTACATTCTTAAACTATTTAGGCAGGTAAAAAAAAAAGTTCAGCTGAAGGCCCCAGGCATTGATTAACAGGCAGAGGGGGTGGAGCTCAGGAGTAGCTGGCCTGCTGGGTAGTCCTCCTAGTCCTCCCGGTCCTGGGCGGTAATGTTGATCCGTTCCTGACTGGGTGGCAGGACCGGATTAATAATGGGGCTGATGGAGCTTCAGCTCCAGGCCCACCATCAGGATAGGCCCACAGACATCTGATGTATGTGTGCTACTGTAGACAGGATTTCATTTCTCCCTTCTACAGCAGCCTGCCAGTAGCTGTCCAGGCCCCCCACCCGGCCACGCACCCCCCATCCCATCCACGCACCACCCTCCCTTTCTCCTCCCCGGCGCCAGTGTATGATGAAAAGCCGCCATGATGGCAGTGCGCAGTGGAGGGCTGGGCTTCACTAGACCTCCCAGTCAGAGGATTAGCGTGGAACCATGGCGCCTGGAGAAAGTGCATGTCATACCACCTCCCCCCTCCCTGTACTGAACTGTGCTAGTGGGGTATGGCCAGCCTGCGGGGGATTAATGAAGTGAAGGGAAAAAGAGCAAACAGTGGCAGTATGACACTTGACATTGAGGTACCATTGGGGGAATGAAATGCTCCGGTGAGGCACTGTCTGACATTAAGGGGTAGCTCCTTTGGTATTGCTTTATTTATGTATAGCACCTAGGATCTGAGGGCCTGATTCAGAGCTGACCGCTCTGACCAGAGCGCTTGCTCTGAATCAGGGCCCTCCTACCTTTTTTTGGAGCTTCCTCCATGGACGCTCGCATAGCTGTGGGTTACCACCCACAGCTATAGCGAGCGTCCATGATGATGGTCGCGATGGTCTTGACGATCGCGACCATCGGGCTTCCGACGGAGACCCGGCGGTAGGGTCTTGCTGCCGCAAGCCCTGGAGTGATTTTGGCTCTATCAGAGCCAAAATCACTCCCACTGACATCACTAGTGATGTCAGTGGGGCCGGCTTGAGATGGTAGGCGTTCCCATGGGAACGCCTCCGTCTGGCAGGCACGCCCACCAAAGGGGGCGTGCTGTCAATCAACATCGACAGCACGCCCCCTTTGGTGCGAGACCCGGAGCGATGGTGAGCCCGTCGCTCGCCGGGTCTCGTGCATGCGCACGACGGAGCTCCCTCCGTCGTGCGCATGCGCAGTGGGGAACATCGACTCGCTTGCGAGCGTCCTGCTGCTCGCGAGCGGGTCTGAATGACCCCCTGAGTTTTATCTCCTTTTAATCATTGTTATTAGTCATTAGAGGAGATTGTTTTATATATTCTGATCATTTTACTTAAATTGACAGAATAAATGTGCAAGAGTGAAATTACATAGGGTGCACAGCTTATTACTGCAATTACTGCCCCAAGCTGCTTTCACTGGAGTGGGGACACCTATGGGAAGCTCCCTTCTCAGCTATGCTCCTACTTTGCAAATACACATTGCACCTATATTAATGTGAGTACTACTAATCATGTTCTGTCTACCCCCATTATTATTATTTTAGGTCTCCTAATATTTTTTAAAAGATCTTTCAAATAACCATTTGTGGTCATGCCTGGGAACACCTCATTACTTTAAATAGCAAAGCAGTGACTTTGTTTAATCTAATACCTTATAATTGAAGTTTAGGACTTTACCTCAGATGTGTCACTTTTAAGTCCATTGAAGCACAATGAATGAATGAGGAGAGAAGTTGAGAGGGGATCAAAGACGAGAGGGGAGAGGAAAGTGCCGATCAGAGAGGGGAGGTGACAGAAGCCAATAAGAAAAGGAGAGGGGTGGTGACAGAAGCCAATAAGAAAAGGAGAGGACGGGGCAAAGAGCCAAACAGGGTAGAGAGGGGAGGGAATTAAAGAGGTGAGAGGTGAATATAATCAATCTGATAGGAAAGGGGAAGTGACAGAAGATGATCACAGAGGAGTGAGAGCTGGATATGAGGCAATCTGGGCAGCTTGAGGGAGTATGAAATGTAGAAACGGATCTCAGATCCATAATTTATCTAGGTAATAGAGCAAACAAACCGAGAAAAAACTAACAGGTGGCCATCATACTGTGCAGCGTCCCATGAATTCCGGAAACCTGAATGGCGCCCTCTGTCCATTTTGGCTCCCGGAGCTCATGCTCCACTGGAACCACCCTCACTACCCCCCTGGATGTACCATTGTACATGCCACATTCTCTCAAGCTATTAAAGATAGACAAGTGCCCCATAATTTCCCTCAAAAGCTTCTGATCAAACTGAGCGTAAGAAGGTCATACTTGCAAGGAACATTTTTATAGAAAAATTTACATCAGTTCCTCCACTACATTTAAGAAAATATGACACTGCTAAGTGTACAGCATCTTATGAACCCACTCAAACTTTAGGCACCTGTAAGTGGTTTGGTCTCATTATAATGTAAATTAGTTCCTTAGATATAGCTAGGTGTGACTCCCCTGTCCCTTTGGTGCAATGGAGTCCTGAAACTAAGCCTACATTACTAACTGTATTACATTCAGAAATGTCACCACTGTTGTTTTATCTTCCTTGTACTTTATCTTACTTGTCAGCTGGGAGGATTCCAAAGCTCTTGCAGTGGAGCTTAATAAGGTCTGTGTTCTGGATGGGATACGGTTAAGATGCTGGTGGACGGATGGTGGACGTCGGTATACAAACGCTGAAATCCTGATGCTCGTCAGGAAGCTGATGCAGCGATCCTGAAGGGAACAAGATACCAACATCGGCATCCCAAACGCCGACACCCCGAAGGTGAGTTTGGGGGGTTTGGATTAGGGACCTCCTGGGTGGATTAGGGTTAGGCTACGGGGACAGGAGATTAAGGATAAGCACCACCGGGGGGAGGTTAGGGTTCGGCACCACCCTGGGAGGGTTAGGTTTAGGGTGCGGGAAGGGGGGGGATAGGGTTAGGCACCATTGGGGGAAGGTTAGGGTTAGGCACCACCGGGGGGGGTTAGGGTTAGACACCACCAAAGGAGGGTTAGGAGAGAGGGTTAGAGTACTTACCAGCCCCTGTCGGGATTCTGCACGAACCGCCATCATCTCATGCACCGGCATATCATACCAAACCCTTCTGGACATATCTATACACCAGTTGCTTGCAAGTAGCGCATATCGTGTTATCCTTGATGACTTTTACCTACACTGTATAGCATACATGGATAAAAGGAGAGACACATGCTGGTCTCATTAATATAAAGACTCTGATATAGGTATGAACTAAATAGTTTTGATAATATTTACAAGTGCTCTGGAGAGATTTATAATAACTTTCAATGGGATATGTAGATGTTGTATAATTGAATAAATCTTTACACAATCCACCTCCTATGAGATATCTTTGCATGGTTAATTTTTGCATGAAATACTGTACGTTATTGTATTAAGCCCCAGGTGAGGACATTATTTTATTGGCATGTCATAAGCAACCTGTCATTTTATATATATATATATATATATTCATTAACAATATAATAAACAATACAATAGTGTGGTGTTTTCTCTGAGTGCAGAATCACACTAATATAATCTGTGTGTAGGTGCCTGTGTAAAGGCATTTTAAGTTTTGTGTGCATCCACAAGCACACAATTGCGTCTGCAGCTTTAATAACGCTGGTCTGTGAAACATAAGGTATTGAAAGCTTTTTTAATAATGCTTTTAAATTCTTAATTATACTCCTGTGTACATCAAGAAATAGTATATTAAAAAAAATGACCACATCACATTTACCTATAAGGGGATTGCATACATTTTTAAGAAAAAAAAAAGAAGTTTAATTGTTTTTGACATATTTATTGTGAAATACGAATAAGTGTAGATGATATCACTGTGTTTTTGTCTTAATTACATAATAAAATAACAATAAAATCAAACAATAATAGAAACAAAACCATAATTATTGAAAAAATTGTTATCTTGTTTTTTTTGTCTTCAAACTTTGTTTTGTCGCTTTTCGCTTGTAAGCTTTTTCTGTGTCATCTCTGTGTATCATCCAGCAGTAGTCAGCCATCATGCTGATGTCACAACGACCCTGGTATCCTCTTTCTACATCTTTAACGTCTTGGTGGAACCGTTCACCCTGTTCTTCACTGTAGTCTCCGAGATTATTCGGGAAATGCTCAATATGGGAATTCCAAAAATTTACCTTTAAACTCATATTGCAGCCAAGGTTTCTGTAACTATTAAGCATTTCCCTGACAATTTCTTTGTAGTTTGGATCCTTGACATTGCCTAAAATTTTTTTAAATCACTGGTACTGTATGAATGGTGTGTACTGTATATGTACTGTGTGTGTGTAGTGTCTACTGTGTGTGTATGTGGTGGTAGGCAGGGGTTAAAATGAACCGGCACAGGGCAAAACTGTGTTGCATCTGTTGTATTTGATTCCACCTTCGCCAGCTCAGTTTGTAGTTGTAGTTGTAGTTGTTGTGTGTGTGCAATGTTCCTTTAGACAGTATGGGGTTTAGGCCCTTTGTAAATTTCAGCTCCAGGACCATGTGGACCTTAATCTGGCACTGGGCGGGGGAAATTTTATGACGAGAACTGAATTGCAACGTTATATACTACCGACAGAATTCATTTAAGATAATGTTTTATAATAAATGAAGGCAGAATACATTTATTGCTTTAAAGAATATGAAAAAAATGACTTATTCATAAATACACGATTTGCAGAAAAACGTGATGTGATATGCAAAATCGGGAGTCATATTCGTGTTCAGAAGCCAAATATCTATAAGTATCACATAAATTCATTGAAAAACTTTTTCATCGCAGACCTGTGTAATTAATTAATGTTTCCACTGAGCTCTGTATAAGGTAAAAATAGCGCCTGAATAATTTGTGAATAGCCAGCAGCTTCTTACATGCTGCTCCTCAATGTTAGTCTTAAGCTGTGAGTGTGGCGCTTGGCTGTAATGTCTCAGCAAAGTGCCACACTTCAAGTCTGAGCAGCAGAGGATGTCATCCCTACCTCCATATGGCCCAAAGGTGGTGCCTGCTTCCGCAGGTTATGGCTGAGGGTGCCCCAGGATTTGTGGCAGCCCTCAATGGTATTGCTATGGGGGTGTGGGCCACACCGGGTGTCACCCTAGGAGGGAGTGACGCCAAAATGTGGCTCCTCCTCAGTGACAGGAGCCAGGTGTTGCAGAGTGACATTCTCCTGCAGCACTCGGCTCCTGTCACAGAAGAGGAGCCGGCAGTGCAGGCACAGTCCCCGGGGACAGCTCAACATGTCCGGGAATGCTGGGCATGCCTCCGGAGGGATGCTATCGTGAGTTCCCATGAGGCTCCGCCCCTTCCGGTAGGCCATGGTTCTTTTTCAGACACGCATGGCTGTTCTACCGTGCGGGGGGGGGGATTTAGAGTGCGCACCGTGTGCCACCATATCGAATTACACCTTTGGCAGCCCTGTCTAAATACCATTATCGATTACTACTAATCTGTATATTTAGATATGCATTTAATTATATAACAGAATAAATAGTATTTTAATTAATCTATTTATGTTTTTGAATGAGCAGATTGCGATTTATTTTCCTTAAATCCCATTTCTTAATATAACAGTGATATGGCTTCATTACAAATTGTTAATAATTAGTCACTCCTTTAAATGCCTGACATCCACAAATACTGTAGAACAATGATTTACTCATTTAGTCTTTGAAGCATGTTTTTATTTTTGGATTAACTGTTTGATCACTGTTTCCTTTGAAGTTGAATGTTTAAAGGTGCTATTTTTAGCAGAATTCCGGAAACATATGGCAGAGATATAAATGGGCCTATGTGTGCCAGAGACTGCATGTAAATATTTTTGTTTTGCGGTATGGCAGTTGTAAGCATTTTACAAATCAGACAATACACTGATAATATTGTCTTCTTTCTCTGTGGGAAAAATGCAAGTTAGCAGGTTTCCAAGTATTCATTTATGGAACAGGAAGAGGGGACATAGAATATTTTTTGCTTTATAATATAATATAGCAACAAATATGCAATGCGGTAATGCTTCCTGACACAGAATGAGCTAATGGCTGGGTGCCCGTCCATGTCATAGATGGCCAGTCAATCAGAAGAGGTCATCAGATATTAGACTGCTCCTGATTGGCTGGAAGTCTAAGACATGGGTGGGCCCCTAGCAATTAACTCATTCTTCTTCGAGAAATGTAAATGCTCAGTCCATGCTGGTCAGTGATGTTTTTTTTTTAAGTCCCAATGAATGACATAACATCAAAATAGAAGATAAAAATATAGGGCTGCCACTACGTTACAAAAATATTTTTTTAGAGACTGGGTGCAATCAGTGCTAGCAAATTAAATATGTGGAGGACAATATTAAAGTAAATGTCAGGATATTATTATGAATTTAAATCATATAGGAGGCACAATATTATTTAAAATTATATATAGGAGGCACAATATTAATTTTTAATTATATAATAGGGCAAATGTTATTTATTATTCATATAGTAGGAGACACTATATTTGTTATTGTTATTATTATTATTAGTATTATTATTATTATCAATAATAATAATAATAATAATAATAATAATAATAATAATAATAATAATAATATAATAATAAAAAAAAAAGGGACAAATATATTATTACTTTTTAAAAATAATTTTGGCCAACACATTTTATTTTAATACTGTTTAGGAAGGTGGAAGGGTTTCTTTTTTCCCATAGATTCTGGGAAGTCAATATTGCCCAAACTTGCAGTGATTTAAGCCTTCTCAGTTGTCACATATGGAGATTCTTCCAGTAGTTTTCTGGTTTAGGCTTTAGTAAATTTGGTTTTCAAAAACTACCAGAAAAAGACCAAATAACTGTGGTTAAATGAATGCCTATGCATAACTGCCTCGCACAAACATGTTACAATATCGATCTGCACTTCTTTGATTTGTTTACCATTTTAAGAAATAAATGACATGCTAACATTTGTTACCAGATGTATTTTTATTACACGTAGAATGAAAAACAGATCTGTGTTGATCCATTCAAAGGCAAAAATATTCCACTTTTCTGTGAATCATGTGACTGACATCTCTATTATAAGTCACTAAGTTAAACACATCCACCAAGAGATACTGACAGAAGACCAGAATACCATCTGGACACTTGGCATCTCAACGGTGGGAAAAATTCTGTTCTCATGCCCAGTCTGTGAGCTTCGGTCTATTTTCTACTGCAGAAAATTTGTGAAACCCACCTTGTGGCTGGGTATATATATAGAGTACTTGATCTTCCCGTAATATGGTAAAGATTGTCACTTTAGGGCCGTATTCAATTAGAGGCGAACAAGTTTTGCAGATGACGTAATTTCACCAGGCGGAAAAGTATCGCCATATTCAATTCCAAAAAGTTTTCTCGGACGCGAAAACACAATGCAATGTAATAGGTGAAATAGATCCGCCTATGAATGGGTGGTGAAAAAAAGTGCAGAATTGCGGTTTTGGGGTGCAAACATTGTGAAACCACTGAACACCCTTGGGACAGCCCCCCAAAGCATAACTGCATCAAAAAAATCCTTAAAAAAAGAATACCCCAAAAAATTACTATGAAAAAGGGGGCGAAAAAGAAAATCAAGGTCGGGCTACAAACTTAAAAACTAGCGAAATAAGCTTTTGGGGGGTCTGCAAGTATGGGGGAGGTGTTTTTTTGTTTGCAGGTGCTTGCTGAAGGTGCATTTTTGACGCTTTTTAAAACCTCACTTTGGCGATTTATAGCCATGCTTGCACCCATTTTCATGTACCCCAAATTTGCTGGGACTAGTTATTTTCTCCTTAAAAAACTGCTAAATGCTATTCTTCACCACTTGTGCAAAGACGTAATTAGCAGCTATTGAGAGCATTTAAGTACCCCAAATACCTTTAGTAGGGCTATTCGGGGGTATCTACATTGATACCCAATGTTAATGCATCTTTTGGGGGGTGTCAGGCTGATTTCCCAAAATCTGACAGCACTTTTTGTCTGTTTGCGTTTCGCCGGGTCCCGTTTTCTTGTCCTTTGGAATTGAATAGAGCAAAAAGCAAGGTCGCGCACAAAATGTTTTCGCGTCCAAAATATGCAAAGCCGGCAAAAAGTAAATTCTGCCGACGGCTGCGAAATTATCGCAGCTAATTGAATACGGCCCTCCATGTTACTATGCTAGCCATACAGATATACTTACCATGTTACTATGCTAGCCATACAGAGATACTTTCCATGTTACCGTGCTAGCCATACACAGATACTTTCCATGTTACTATGCTAGCCATACAGATATACTTTCCATGTGCTAGCCATACAGATACTTTCCATGTTACTATGCTAGCCATACAGAGATACTTTCCATGTTACTATGTTAGCCATACAGAGATACTTTCCATGTGCTAGCCATACAGACATACTTTCCATGTGACTATGTTAGCCATACAGAGATACTTTCCATGCTACCATGCTAGCCATATAGAGATACTTTCCATGTTAGTATGCTAGCCATACAGAGATACTTTCCATGTGACTATGCTAGCCATACAGAGATACTTTCCATGTTACCATGCTAGCCATATAGAGATACTTTCCATGTGACTATGCTAGCCATACAGAGATACTTTCCATGTTACCATGCTAGCCATACAGAGATACTTTCCATGTTACCATGCTAGCCATACAAATATACTTTCCTTGTTACTATGCTAGCCATACAGAGATACTTTCCATGTTACCATGCTAGCCATACAGAGATACTTTACATGTTATTATGCTAGCCATACAGACATACTTTCCATGTTACTATGCTAGCCAAACAGAGATACTTTCCATGTTAGTATGCTAGCCATACAGAGATGCTTTCCATGTTACTATGCTAGCCATACAGAGATGCTTTCCATGTTACTATGCTAGCCATACAGAGATACTTTCCATGTTAGTATGCTAGCCATACAGAGATACTTTCCATGTCACTATGCTAGCCATACAGAGATACTTTCCATGTCACTATGCTAGCCATACAGAGGTACTTTCCATGTCACTATGCTTGCCATACAGAGATACCTTCCATGTCACTATGTTAGCCATACAGAGATACTTTCAATGTCACTATGCTAGCCATACAGAGATACTTTCCATGTGAGTATGCTAGCCATACAGAGATACTTTCCATGTCACTTTGCTAGCCATACAGAGATACTTTCCATGTCACTATGCTAGCCATACAGAGATACCTTCCATGTGACTATGCTAGCCGTTCAGAGATACTTTTCATGTGACTATGCTAGCCATACAGAGATACTTTCCATGATAGTATGCTAGCCATACAGAGATACTTTCCATGTCACTATGCTAGCCATACAGCGATACTTTCCATGTGACTATGGTAGCCATACAGAGATACTTTCCATGTTACTATGTTAGCCATACAGAGATGCTTTCCATGTTACCATGCTAGCCATACAGAGATACTTTCCATGTGCTAACCATACAGAGATACTTTCCATGTGACTATGTTAGCCATACAGAGATACTTTCCATGCTACCATGCTAGCCATATAGAGATACTTTCCATGTTAGTATGCTAGCCATACAGAGATACTTTCCATGTTACCATGCTAGCCATACAGAGATACTTTCCATGTTACCATGCTAGCCATACAAATATACTTTCCTTGTTACTATGCTAGCCATACAGAGATACTTTCCATGTTACCATGCTAGCCATACAGAGATACTTTACATGTTATTATGCTAGCCATACAGACATACTTTCCATGTTACTATGCTAGCCAAACAGAGATACTTTCCATGTTAGTATGCTAGCCATACAGAGATGCTTTCCATGTTACTATGCTAGCCATACAGAGATGCTTTCCATGTTACTATGCTAGCCATACAGAGATACTTTCCATGTTAGTATGCTAGCCATACAGAGATACTTTCCATGTCACTATGCTAGCCATACAGAGATACTTTCCATGTCACTATGCTAGCCATACAGAGGTACTTTCCATGTCACTATGCTTGCCATACAGAGATACCTTCCATGTCACTATGTTAGCCATACAGAGATACTTTCAATGTCACTATGCTAGCCATACAGAGATACTTTCCATGTGAGTATGCTAGCCATACAGAGATACTTTCCATGTCACTTTGCTAGCCATACAGAGATACTTTCCATGTCACTATGCTAGCCATACAGAGATACCTTCCATGTGACTATGCTAGCCGTTCAGAGATACTTTTCATGTGACTATGCTAGCCATACAGAGATACTTTCCATGATAGTATGCTAGCCATACAGAGATACTTTCCATGTCACTATGCTAGCCATACAGCGATACTTTCCATGTGACTATGGTAGCCATACAGAGATACTTTCCATGTTACTATGTTAGCCATACAGAGATGCTTTCCATGTTACCATGCTAGCCATACAGAGATACTTTCCATGTGCTAACCATACAGAGATACTTTCCATGTGACTATGCTAGCCATACAGAGATACTTTTCATGTGACTATGCTAGCCATATAGAGATACTTTCCATGTTACCATGCTAGCCATACAGAGATACTTTCCATGTTACCATGCTAGCCATACAAATATACTTTCCTTGTTACTATGCTAGCCATACAGAGATACTTTCCATGTTACCATGCTAGCCATACAGAGATACTTTACATGTTATTATGCTAGCCATACAGACATACTTTCCATGTTACTATGCTAGCCATACAGAGATACTTTCCATGTTAGTATGCTAGCCATACAGAGATGCTTTCCATGTTACTATGCTAGCCATACAGAGATGCTTTCCATGTTACTATGCTAGCCATACAGAGATACTTTCCATGTTAGTATGCTAGCCATACAGAGATACTTTCCATGTCACTATGCTAGCCATACAGAGATACTTTCCATGTCACTATGCTAGCCATACAGAGGTACTTTCCATGTCACTATGCTTGCCATACAGAGATACCTTCCATGTCACTATGTTAGCCATACAGAGATACTTTCCATGTCACTATGCTAGCCATACAGAGATACTTTCCATGTGAGTATGCTAGCCATACAGAGATACTTTCCATGTCACTTTGCTAGCCATACAGAGATACCTTCCATGTCACTATGCTAGCCATACAGAGATACTTTTCATGTGACTATGCTAGCCATACAGAGATACTTTCCATGATAGTATGCTAGCCATACAGAGATACTTTCCATGTCACTATGCTAGCCATACAGCGATACTTTCCATGTGACTATGGTAGCCATACAGAGATACTTTCCATGTTAGTATGCTAGCCATACAGAGATACTTTCCATGTTACTATGTTAGCCATACAGAGATGCTTTCCATGTTACCATGCTAGCCATACAGAGATACTTTCCATGTGCTAACCATACAGAGATACTTTCCATGTGACTATGCTAGCCATACAGAGATACTTTCCATGTGACTATGCTAGCCATACAGAGATACTTTCCATGTTACCATGCTAGCCATATAGAGATACTTTCCATGTGACTATGCTAGCCATACAGAGATACTTTCCATGTGACTATGCTAGCCATACAGAGATACTTTCCATGTGACTATGCTAGCCATACAGAGATGCTTTCCATGTTACTATGCTAGCTATACAGAGATACTTTCCATGTGACCATGCTAGCCATATAGAGATACTTTCCATGTTATTATGCTAGCCATACAGAGATACTTTCCATGTTACTATGCTAGCCATACAGAGATACTTTCCATGTGACTATGCTAGCCATACAGAGATACTTTCCATGTTACCATGCTAGCCATATAGAGATACTTTCCATGTTATTATGCTAGCCATACAGAGATACTTTCCATGTTATTATGCTAGCCATACAGAGATACTTTCCATGTTATTATGCTAGCCATACAGAGATACTTTCCATGTTACCATGCTAGCCATATAGAGATACTTTCCATGTTATTATGCTAGCCATACAGAGATACTTTCCATGTTACCATGCTAGCCATACAGAGATACTTTCCATGTTATTATGCTAGCCATACAGAGATACTTTCCATGTGCTAACCATACAGAGATACTTTCCATGTGACTATGCTAGCCATACAGAGATACTTTCCATGTTACTATGCTAGCCATACAGACATACTTTTCATGTGACTATGCTAGCCATACAGACATACTTTCCATGTGACTATGCTAGCCATACAGAGATACTTTCCATGTCACTATGCTAGCCATACAGAGATACCTTCCATGTGACTATGCTAGCCATACAGAGATACTTTCCATGTGACTATGCTAGCCATACAGAGATACTTTCCATGTGACTATGCTAGCCATACAGAGATACTTTCCATGTGACTATGCTAGCCATACAGAGATACTTTCCAAGTCACTATTCTAGCCATACAGAGATACTTTCCATGTGACTATGCTAGCCATACAGAGATACTTTCCATGTGACTATGCTAGCCATACAGAGATACCTTCCATGTGACTATGCTAGCCATACAGAGATGCTTTCCATGTGACTATGCTAGCCATGCAGAGATACTTTCCATGTGACTATGCTAGCCATACAGAGATACTTTCCATGTGACTATGCTAGCCATACAGAGATACTTTCCATGTGACTATGCTAGCCATACAGAGATGCTTTCCATGTGATTATGCTAGCCATACAGAGATACTTTCCATGTTACTATGTTAGCCATACAGAGATACTTTCCATGTGCTAGCCATACAGACATACTTTCCATGTGACTATGTTAGCCATACAGAGATACTTTCCATGTTACCATGCTAGCCATATAGAGATACTTTCCATGTTAGTATGCTAGCCATACAGAGATACTTTCCATGTGACTATGCTAGCCATACAGAGATACTTTCCATGTTACCATGCTAGCCATATAGAGATACTTTCCATGTGACTATGCTAGCCATACAGAGATACTTTCCATGTGACTATGCTAGCCATACAGAGATACTTTCCATGTGACTATGCTAGCCATACAGAGATGCTTTCCATGTTACTATGCTAGCCATACAGAGATACTTTCCATGTGACCATGCTAGCCATATAGAGATACTTTCCATGTTATTATGCTAGCCATACAGAGATACTTTCCATGTTACTATGCTAGCCATACAGAGATACTTTCCATGTGACTATGCTAGCCATACAGAGATACTTTCCATGTTACCATGCTAGCCATATAGAGATACTTTCCATGTTATTATGCTAGCCATACAGAGATACTTTCCATGTTATTATGCTAGCCATACAGAGATACTTTCCATGTTATTATGCTAGCCATACAGAGATACTTTCCATGTTACCATGCTAGCCATATAGAGATACTTTCCATGTTATTATGCTAGCCATACAGAGATACTTTCCATGTTACCATGCTAGCCATACAGAGATACTTTCCATGTTATTATGCTAGCCATACAGAGATACTTTCCATGTGCTAACCATACAGAGATACTTTCCATGTGACTATGCTAGCCATACAGAGATACTTTCCATGTTACTATGCTAGCCATACAGACATACTTTTCATGTGACTATGCTAGCCATACAGACATACTTTCCATGTGACTATGCTAGCCATACAGAGATACTTTCCATGTCACTATGCTAGCCATACAGAGATACCTTCCATGTGACTATGCTAGCCATACAGAGATACTTTCCATGTGACTATGCTAGCCATACATAGATACTTTCCATGTGACTATGCTAGCCATACAGAGATACTTTCCATGTGACTATGCTAGCCATACAGAGATACTTTCCAAGTCACTATTCTAGCCATACAGAGATACTTTCCATGTGACTATGCTAGCCATACAGAGATACTTTCCATGTGACTATGCTAGCCATACAGAGATACCTTCCATGTGACTATGCTAGCCATACAGAGATGCTTTCCATGTGACTATGCTAGCCATGCAGAGATACTTTCCATGTGACTATGCTAGCCATACAGAGATACTTTCCATGTGACTATGCTAGCCATACAGAGATACTTTCCATGTGACTATGCTAGCCATACAGAGATACTTTCCATGTTACTATGCTAGCCATACAGAGATGCTTTCCATGTTACTATGCTAGCCATACAGAGATACTTTCCATGTTACTATGCTAGCCCTACAGAGATACTTTCCATGTTACTATGCTAGCCATACAGATATACTTTCCATGTTAGTATGCTAGCCATTTGTTGACAAAGACCACACACTTGTTTTGTAATTATTTGTGTGAGGTGATTTTCTAGCTTATGTGGGTGTATATTATCATGAAACTCAACTTACACATTCATATGTATATCAGTGGTGAATTGAAAGATTGGCATCACTAAGCAAGATGTATATTGGCATTTTGGGCAGTATGGTGTACAGTGAAAACCATGCACTCCACAAACCCAATTTATATACTGGCATACTAGTTACATATGACTATAGCTTGCAGTAGCAGTCAAACAATAGTACAATGTATAGGTGTGACTGAACATTGGATATGTCACAGGCAGTGGACTAACCTTTGACACTGGTTCATCCAGATATGTGAAGTCTAAATGAATATCTAATTTTCACCAGAAACCTTGTAAGGAGGTGAAAGGTTTTGTAGCAACAAAGACACTTTAAAAAATACAAACACTATACTAGACACAAATTCTATATTAATTGTCCATAATTGGATCAACAGAGTATAACACAGAATCCTGGAACAAAAGAGTCTCAATTACTGAAAATCTGAATATACTCCCTCCAGTATATTAAACTTTCAAGTTCCTTACACTGCTCTCGCTGCCCCTCCAATCCATAGATTCTCACTTCCCCCTACAGCCCATGGATCTCTCATTGCCCCCTCCACAGCTTTCCTTGCCCCCTCTAGTCCATAGATCTCTCATTGCCCCTTTCACAGCTTTTACCGCATCTTCAAGTCCATAGATCTCTCACTGACCCCTCCACAGCTCTCCCTGTCCTCTCCAGTCCATAGATCTCTCATTTCAGCCTCCATAGATCTTGCCCCCTCCATTCAACAGATCTCTCATTTTACCCCACAACTTTCCCTGCCCCCTCCAGTCCATAGATCTCTCATTGGCACCTCCAAAGCTCTCGACCCTTCCAATCTATAGCTTTCTCCTTGCCCCCTCCAGTCCATAGATCTTCATTGTTCACTCCACGTATCTCTCATTGCCCCCCCACAGAGCATAAGCCCCCTCCAGTCCATTAATCTCTTATTGCGCCCCTAAAAGCTTATCTTTAGCTGTGACAGCTTGGTTTCTCTCCTGTTGCCTGGCTTCTTTGCTATTGCCATTGCATTCTCTGCACTCCTCCTATTCTGCTCAGACAGGAATTGTACACAGACACTTCCACTGAACATGCAGTTGACGTTGTGCGGTTGCTGCTGCTTGTTACCCCTCAGAATGCTCAGACAGCGATCATAGGAGTCAAATTAGTTTTTAGCTTTCGGCCCCCTTGTCAGCACCCCCACTCATATTTCCCCACATCTGGCACCCAAGGACAATGCCCCGCAAGTCCCTTGACATGTGTCCCCCTCTATCCCCTCTGTGGGCAGCCCTGAGCATACCTGTACTTGTTTGTATAAAGATTATGCTGTGCACATAATCTGGTCTCACAATGGCCTCATATAGGGGCATATTTATAGCAATCCGCATTTTTAATGTGGACGTGATAAATATTATTTGCATACATTTATATATATATATATATATATATATATATAGGAGACATCTGTTGAGATCCCTCCATTGTACATCAGGGGGATCCTTGATATTTGCGGTATCCCCTGAAGACCTCTGTATTCTGGGTATGTTCCACAAATATTTGTGGGCAGATGTACTAAGCCTTGGAGCATGACGAAGTGGAGAGAGATACAGTACCAACCAATCAGCTCCTGACAGTTTTCAAACACAGCCTTATCTCTCTCCACTTTATCACTCTTTAAGGTTTAGTACACCTCCCCATTAATGATACATAGGCTCTGTTTAGTTGGACGGAATCTGTGTTTAAACTGCAAGTGTAAAATACACTACAAAAAAAGTAGTTGTCTAACTTACAGATCTGGCAAGATTTGTGCAGCTCAACAAGGGTAGCATATACAACTGATGTATTCAAGAATGAAGAAAAAGAAGCATTATGCTGGGTGGACGCTGAACCAAAAAATATACAAAAAGTTATATTTTATTGATATACATTAAAAAATATACACTATATTTTCTAAGAGACGGTGAAATATTAAAATGTTAGTGTGCAAAAAGAAAGAACAGTGCATTAAAAATATCTATAAAAGATTCTTCCGTCTACTGTTCTTTTATTATGAACCTCAAGTAGTTCACTAAATGAAAAAGCTACATTGCTTATGGGAAGCAGTCGGGAAGCCGACGGACGAAATCCCGACCGCCGGCTTCCCGACTGTCTAATCCCAGCAAGGTACTAATGACAGGCGTCGAAATCCCGACGCCTGTCATTAGACCTACGCCGGGAGCCCAACACCTGGCATACCGATCAAAGGTAAGCCGGGTGCGGGGGGGAGGGATAGGTTAGGGGCTCCCGGGGGGAATTTAGGGTTAGGCACCCACCCGGGAGGGTTAGGGTTAGGCTAGGGGAAGGGGGGGGGTTAGGATTAGGCACCCACGGGGAGAGGTCAGGGTTAGGAACCCTCCGAGAGACTTACGGTTAGGCTGCGGGGAAGGGGGGGTTAGGTTTAGGCACTTGGAGGGGGGAAGTTAGGGTTAGGCACCCCTAAAGGAGGGTTAGGGTAGGGAATTAGGTTAGCGATACTTACCAGAAAGAACGATCAGGATTTTCACCACTGCCGGGTTGCCGCTGTCGGGATTAGAACCGCCGGCCGTAAATCATACTGATTCAATTGCTTATACCCTGTGAGAACTGTGCCTATGATTGCTACATTTGTATCTTTGTCCAGTGAATTTACTGTGATCGTTATTTTGTTACTAATTTCACACTGCAATATGTCAGTAGTGAGTATTAGATGAGATGTATATGGTTAGTATTGTAAATGGTAACCTTAATGTCTGATGTCAATGCTCGAAATCAAACACGATATATGCGTGTTAAGGGATATATTCCCAAACCAATAGATGATTATGCACCATAAATAGATCTCACTACACCGTGCCCCGGACACTGATCATAAGCACTACTATCACGTATGCATCAAGTGAGTATCATCATATCACTTCCCAATGAGACTATCTTCTTCTATTTCCAGCCGCTATTAAGTCTATCCGGGCCGTGGCCGCATCTATTGATTGCTGCGGTTACCGGGAGACTCCCACTATGCTCTCCCCGCTCTGAGCATATACTGTATTTATGTCATCATTACACTGGCAGACTAGACATCGTTTAAATCATATTATCATGCACAGTAAGGTTCTTTAAAATGAACAGAAGGCGTACTGAAGCCTTCGGCCACTGTTCATTTTTTAATACATTGGTCCTTGACTTATAGTATTAGGGTAGCATGGCATTGGGGCTGTATTTAACAATTATGGACATTGTGTTCCTATGATTATTATTATATGGATGACCATCAGATAACTAAAAATATAGGTTCATTGGATACTGGTGCGGGATAGTGTTATTATAAGTGTCTCTTAGCATATACAACTGGTTTACTGAAGGAAAGTAAATTTCTGTATACACCTGGTTTATACCAGGAGAGAACAGTACTATATGGATTGGTTTCCTCCATGAGAGAACAGTAGCATATGCACCTGATTTATAGGTGGAGAAGTGATCGTTGCAATATTACAGTTCACTATTCATACAGAACATTGGCCCTCATTCAGAGCCGTACGCTCTGAGCAGAGCGCACGCTCTGAATGAGGGCCGGGCTCCATTTTCATGGAGCGTCCTCCTGGACACTCGTATAGCTGTGGGTCACCACCCACAGGCTATACGAGCGTGCATTGTGATGGTCGCGATGGTCGAGACCATCGCGACCATCGAATTTGCGAGCCGGAGCCTGCAGTTGAGGTTTTCAACCGCAAGCTCCGGAGTGATTTTGGCTCTATCAGAGCCAAAATCACTCCCACTGACATCACTAGTGATGTCAGTGGGCCGGCTTCTGACGGGAGGCGTTCCCGTGGGAACGCCCCCGTCAGGGAGGCACGCCCCCGGCACGCCCACCAAAAGGGGCGTGCTGTCAATCAACATTGACAGCACGCCCCCTTTGATCGGACACAACGAGCGAAGGACTTTCCTTCGCTCGTCGCGTCTGGCGCATGCGCACGACGGAGCTCCCTCCGTCATGCGCATGCTCAGTCCATAACATCGACCCACTTGCGAGCGGACAGCCGCTCGCGAGTGGGTCTGAATCAGGCCCATAGTCTGTACGTGGTTATTCATAAATAATAAAGTCACATTTACCATGTAAACGGCAGTTAAAAACAGTTATAAATACAAAATCGGAGCACTAATAAAGTTCATATAAATACAAACCTTCATTGTCTTCTTTAAAAGATCAAATAGGAATCTGCTTTCTTGTGGTGGATTGACTGCAAATATTAATGAAATAATGCAGAAAGATTGCAGCAACCACACTTTCTAATATCATAGTAGCAGTGAAAGGATTCCGGACACACTCAGACAATCAGAAGCAGATGTTAATAATCATTATTGTTGTTAGTTTGTATTTTGCACCAGGGTTGAGCACAAGCAAGTGATCAGGTAGGTGCAAAAAATACATCTTTGTTGTGGTCAACATGGGACACATTTGCGCAAACACAACGATGCAATACTTTACCCAAGTTTACACATTCCCTCCAACCTCGTCCATGCCTAAGTGCAGGGAATTGCAAGCGCAAAATGCGTTTTCAGTTATTCATAGGAATGGATGCATGAGAAAATTTAGTGCACATGCACAGGGGGAAGAATTTCAACTTCGGGGCCAAAAAAATTCACAAATTGTGTTTACGTCTAACCCTACATAAGCTCCCAGTGTTTTGGTGGCATCCTGTTGAGTCCTGTCCTGATTATCTACAGGGATGTCTAACTTCACTGACCTGCTAGTACACATTTTTCCACTTTGCACATACGGCCATTTTGTCCTGCAAATCAATGAGCCTTCCCATAAAACTAGGTGATCTATGCAAACTATAATGTGAGGTCACAAAAGACTATTTGCTCTGCGGTTTTCCACTTCTACAGTTAGTAAATGACCCTTATTATGTCTGGATGTTATAAAAATCACAAACTTTAAATTAGATTTATTTCCATTTCCTCCTTTCTTGAAGCTTTTTCTTATCAAAAACAGAAAACATGCCTCCATCAGGCCGCCAAGACATAGGCCGCCAAGATAAACACATGGAGCTGGGAACATGACCGTGCAGTGAACAACATGGTGTATTATTTCAATGCAAAAGTGATTAAAAAAACCAGGAACGTCTTGTCAATATGTCTTTTGAATTTATGTACAATGCATCTTTTCAGTACTTACGGGTAATGGTAATTTTGTAATGTAACCCAAAAAAATACACAGCTATATAATTGTTTCTGTAAACTACTTAGCAGATCTATAGTAGGCATATGAATTTTCATGGTCACATTTCCATTGGTACATAAGGTAAGTCACGTATTGTGTATGTTCAATTGACCGGATGTAGAATATGAGTGTATCAGTAATATTTGTGAATTTCTCTGAATTGGAACAAGTACGATAATTATTATTCAGTTCACTTAAATGAAATAATCAGTCTTTGCCTTGTCACACAGGCCTTTTTACAACACACTTAAAGCACAGCTTCTAAACACTCTTTATTGAAATCATTAGTTTGCTTCAGTAGAACGAAAAGAATATCACAAACAATGTTTTTTTTTTTAAACATTTTATTAGTGTCTCAGTACATATATATAACATATAAAAATACAATAAAGACACAATTTTCTGTTTTTTGTTAACAACAAAATAAATATACTGAAATCATACAAAGTAACAGTATATTGAAAATATAGAGTATTAAAATAAAATAGACAGGGGCGGAGGGGGGTGAAATCAGGGGGGGGGGGAGTGTAGAATGTCCTATGAGCCACAATTTATCAAACAAAGTCATACAGAGAAGGAGAGCCATCATTCTCTGCTACTACTCACTATAGTTGCCTACAGAGATACCAATTGGTTAATTCAAACACTTTAGAGATTTTTTGTATTGAGTCTATCGAAATAGCAGGAAAGCACGGTTTCCATTTATTATAAAAATGCTTGACTCCACTTTCAATATCAAACAAAGCATTTCTGCTTGAGAGGATATTTAAATGCTGACAGCTGTAATTTGCACGAGCATCTAAAGTACTCTATAATAATGTTCTCCAAAAGGAATATATTATATCTGATATCTGATCAGACCCCATCACACAGTATATTTTGGGGCTGTCTCAGAGTTGTAATTTTACCGTGGAAAAACCATGAGCACTGCAGGTGGGGCAGATTTAAATATGCAGCGTTTTAGAGATTAGAGGTGTGTGTCTTAGCTAAAATCTAAATTGCAATATAAAAATAAAGCTGTCCAATATTTGTGGGCTACATACAGAAGCATCTAGTATTTACCCTGCACGTAAAAATATAAATTAATTTGCACCCCTTGCATTGCAGCATGGTGTGTCCAGGTACACAGTAACTTTTTTTTGCTTTGCTTACAACTCTGAATCAGTCCCTTTAAGTGCTCATTATGAGCTGTGATATTTATTAGCACAGGATTTTTCTAACTGCTATAAAGCACTATAAATATTAGACAATAGTGCTTCTGAAGCTGGAAAATTACTAACATGGAAAGTGCTTTTTGTAACTCCCCTCTTTAAAAACATAGTCAGTTGAGGGTATTTGAAAATAGAGTTCATAATTCTGCATTATGGAATCTGAAACATGTATTCAATAATATTGAGTGTAATAGTACAAAAAAAATCTAGGACTGTCCGCCAGTCATTTGGTTAATTACATAACCCTTATACCTCAACAGGCCATATTTAGGACTTTGCCGATGGTGTATCCAAGGTGATGAGAAAATTGGCATTGGCAATATGTCTGTGCAAACAGAAGTATGTTTTGCAAATGTGTATTTTTTTATAGTATGTTTTCCCCTATTTAAGTTGGTAAAATTTGAAGTTCCCAAAGAACTTCTTTACAAGTTTCCTAAAAGCATTCCAATCCTCTCTTTCAATAGTTTCAATTTTTTTCAAATTCACTGGGGCAGATGTATGAAGCTGTGGAAAGTGATTAAGTGCAGAGTGATAAATGACCAACCAATCCACTCCCACCTGTCATTTTCCAAACACAGCCTGTAACATGACAGTTGTGAGTTGATTGGTTGGTCATTTATCACTCTGCACTTTATCACTTTCCAGAGCTTCATATATCTGCCCCATTGTATGTTAGTTTTTGAATGTCTGGTCCAACAAAATACCTTCTTTCAATTTGGCATCTGACAGTCCTGGAAACTTTTTACACAGTGTAGTAAACATGACAATGAGTGGCAATCAATTGTAAAATGCAACATTCTCTTGGCAACGTTTGTACAAACTGTTTAATTAGTAATAGTGTGATGACAAGAGAGGGTAGGTTGGCTTTTTGGGGATCAAACAGACTTTCCTGGAAAACATTTTTGTATCCAGGTTTTAAATAAGCCCTTCTTATTGTTTTTCGATTCAGTGTTGGCTCTTTGCTTGGCTGTCCCATTTCCACAAAAGCATGGGTACTTTGTGTAGCCTCCTTTCTGTCCAAGGAGCATGGAAAGAATGACCACATACTGTGTTATCCATCTGTGATCCTTGTAGATGATCTTCAAGAGAACTATGGCTACATTTCCTAAGTTTCTTTTAGATGCACAGAATGCCCAACTGGGACTTTCTACCATTGTGTACCAACACTGTTTTGAGCCTTTTTTTTATGAATCACTCTCCACAAGTTCATGTTGTGCTCAATGTTGAACTTTTGCATCAGTTTAATAACATCATCAGAGAACACAAAGGACCTGATTATGAGTCGAACGCAAAGTGTTTGTTTATGCATGATATGGAGGAAGCCAGATTTTAAGTTTCATAGGGTTAATGGAAGGATCCATGTGGCTTCAAGCAGGAAGCCACACCACCCACTGTTTTTCCATCCACAGCCACAACTGTCAACAGTTAGCATTGGGACTTTCACCAACCATATACTGGGCGCAAGAGATCTGAACAAAAAAGAAAAGATTATCTCGCACCAGAATAACATCAAGAAGCATATTAGTTTGTCCCTTAGTCCAAAAATGTATTTATGTCATTATTAATATCCTCAGTCTCTCAAGTTATGCCTTACTCAAGGTGTCCTTGAGAAAGCTCTAGCAAAACGCGCATCAGCGTTGCTAGACTGCGTCATGTTGTGTCTGATATTTTAAACTACATGTGTGAAAATGTCAGACTTACCGCTAGCTAATATAAATATAAAATAACCAATAGATGGCAATACTGATGTCCATACTATAGCCACAATATAGCGGTATACTTACTAAAAATCTATGTGAGATGTATACATTCCACACTAAAAAAATTGGGTGTAATGACGCTATTGTGAATTAAATTGAACAACATTAGTGACAAATTGACTGCTAAAAATATAAACAATTAGACAGAACAGCGTTGTTGGTAAATAGGCAATTAAACCTATGAATAATATCTACTATAGACACTACTGCAAATAATAATATAAGTAGATATTACTAAAAATCATTGAGAGTTTATTATTCCTCTGTAATAATAACAATATGAAATGTTACAATTATAAATGGAAATGATATGAAGTGGGAGTGGCAATACTAACAGATACAAACTAACAGCTGCATGGCACTTCTAACCACCAGTATTAGGGATGATACTAATTGAAAACAAATCAAAGTCAATGTATGAGGGGCACTAGATACAGAATCAGTATGTAATGCCACCGGCAGTAGTGCCGGCAGACTAAATACTGATGCTGGAAGCCCGAACCGTCAGGATCCCGACTGGGGCTGGTAAGAACCCTAACCCTCCCCTCTCCCCCCCTAACCTTACCTTAGTGGTGCCTAACCCTAACCTCCCCTTGTTGGTGCTTAACCCTAACCCCCCCCCGGTGATGCCTAACCCTAACCTCCTCCCGCACCCTAACCCTCCCGGTGGGGGTGCTTAACCCTAAACTCCCCCCAGTGGTGCCTAACCCTTACCCCCTTAACCTAGCCCTAACCCTTCCCGAGGGGGTGCCTAACCCTAACTCAACCTGGGGGTGCCTAAAACCAACCCTCCCTCCCCGGCACACCTAACAGTACCCGCTTTCCTACGTTCGGAATACCGGGTGTAGGGACTTCGGCATCCGGCTAAAGATAGGCGTCGGTATTTAGATGCCTATCTTTAGTACAGAGTCGGGCTTCCAGCGCTGGGATTCCGACGTCCAGCATTCCGGATGCTGGTAAATAAACTGCATCCCTAGATACAAGTGATAATGTCCCAGTATACAGTCTAAAGAGCTGGGTATATCACTGGCATAGTAGGACCAAATCAGACAACACTTATTACCTTCTGATCTAGAAAACAATTATCAACATTTGCCTCTATGATTATTGAGATTGCTACCATTTGCCGAAGTAATTAGAAAATAAAGCCAGTTGATTCTGTTTCTCTAATAAAATGGCACTATTAGTAACCGATGCAATAAATGAATAAATAAAAGTTGAATCTGTTTCTCTAATGAAAACAGTATCAAGAGTTACAATTAAAAATAAGATTGACATTCAGTGGGAGCAGTGAAATACCAATATAAATGGGCTAAAAACAATTAAAGTATCTAATTACAGTCAGTATCATTGTCTTCACTTTCTTTGAATAAAGGGGGATAATATATAATGATGCGAGTTTATGAGATACATTGAATAAAAAACAGTAAATATACTGTAGGTCTGTAATTATATATGAGACTGATAACAGTAATATGAAGGTGTGAATGAATTATAATGTATAATCTCCCTTACAATCATAGTGTTGAGAGATCAATAGAACTCTTAGAAATATTTCTCATTTATTTCTTAGCTGACAGCTTCAGTGAACAAATAGTAGTGGTCTCTATTTATTCTTTGAGACTGATATCAGTGGTAAAAGACAAATGAGAATAGCACACTGTACATGTGTGAAGATGCTATCTGACTAACTTAATGTGTGTAATATTGGCATAGGCAAACCCCCCCCTCCCCAGCCCATACCATACCATACCATACCATACCATCAGTGCCAGATTAATGTCCACATGGGCCTGGAGCTGAAAGTTATGAAGGGCCTATTGTGTGCCGCTGCAGGGGGTGTGACCAGCGCTGCAGCAGTGTGACTGGTGATGTGGGGTTGTGACTAGTGTGGTGTAGCTGTGATTTACATAGGGGTGTGGCCTGTGTTGTGGGTGTGTTTTGACTTCATACAGTGCCATAACCGCAGGTATGCGACCGGTGATGCTGCACAGAGCGCAGGGCTCTGTTTGCAGCACCATCGCTACCCTATGGCCTTTGTTACTGGCTAGCAGGGTGCTTGCACCCTGCAGCCAGTATCACTGCTGCAGTACTGCCCAGACAGACACCCTGCTGTCTTTGCAGCCTCCTCCGGATGCTCTGGGCAGTGTTGCACTTCCAGGTGCCGGTGGCCCAGGCCCCTCTACACGACAGCATGACGTCATGTGGTTATGGGGCAGTGCCGGCACAGGGCGCTCTGGAGCCAGCTGTTTGTGTGTGTGACACTCTGGACGGCTTGTATAAAACACACTGACCCGTTTATGTAAGCAATGTTTCAGAATTCGTATTTGTCATTTTGCTAATCCTGACGAAATAATGAATACAAGTTCTGAGACGTTGATTACTTAAATGTATTCTAGTGTGTTTTATACAAGCCGACAGTCATAATGTCAATATTGATTATGTTGACATTAAAGTTAATTTAAAAATGACTGTGTGTGTGTGGGGGGGTTAGGCCGGTATACAATCGGGAAACCGGCTGCCTTAATACCGACAGCCGGCTTCCCGACTGTCATATCCCGGCGAGGGTGAAATGCCGGGCGTCTATATCTAGACGCCTGTCATTTCCCCGATGCCGGGAGACAGGCGCCTGGCATCCCGATCGAAGGGATGCCGGGCGCCGCGAGCGGACAGCCACGGGGGGGGGGAGGGTTAGGCTAGGGAGAGGGAGGGTTAGTGTTAGGCACCCCCTGGGGGACTTGGGTTTAGGCAGCGAGGAAGGGGGGGTTAGGGTTAGGCACTTAGAAGGGGGATTAGGGTTAGGCACTTTGGGAGGGAGGTTAGGGTTAGGCACGCCTAAGGAGGGTTAGGTTAGTTTATACTTACCTTAGCGACGATCGGGATTTCCAGCGCTGTTGGGCTTCTGCTGCCGGGAACTCTGCTTTTGTCGGCCAGGCGGCCAGCGGTATTTCATACCGATTCCGGTTAGGCTCTAGGGCAGGGGAACCTTTTCTCTTCCAAGGGCCAATTTATAACATTATTCGCGGGCCAGGTGCAGGCCACGCTCCCTCCATGTGACATTACATGAGGCGGGGCCACAATCCCTGGCGATTACAGCTATGCCCGGGGCATCCTAAGGATTTTCCAGGGAGCTGTAAGGGCTCCTGGCGGCACTGGTGCATCGATTCTGGCTGCAGGGTGCTATTCTAGGCACCCTGGTAGCCAGATGAGACTAGCAGAGAAAAGTTCAGAGGGCCAGACCAAATGACTCCGCGGGCCTTATACGGCCCCTAGACCTGAGGTTCCCCATCCCTGACCTAGGGGAAGGTTAAGGCTAGGCGGCGGGGGAGGAGGATAGGTTTAGACACTGCACGGAGGGTTAGGCATTAGGGGAGGTTACAGTTAGATTGGGGGGGGGCGTGGCTAAGGTTAGGCCCTATAGGGAGGGTTAGAGGTAGGGATTAGGGTTAGGCTGTGCCGGGGCGTTAGGCACTAGGGGAAGGTTAGGGTTAGGCTGCAGGGGGAGGAGTGGGTTAGGCACTACAGGGAGGGGTAGGGATTAGGTTTAGGGATGGGGGTAATACTCATCGGAAGGCAGGAGCAGCAGAGGTCATGACTGCTGGGACCCGGAAGCCGCGCTGGAGCTGCTACAGCCATCAGGAGCATGTTAGTGGGCCAACAGGGATGATATGTCGGCATTCCATCACTGTCTACATGATGAATGTCGACATATAATACCACACCCACTTTAGTCCCCATAAGTGTGCCTCAAGCTCCTGTACCCTCTCTATTTACCAATGTGTGTTATATATATATATATATATATGTTATATATACAGTATATCACACAAAATCAATCGGGACTCACAGTCCAAACTAAAGGCAGGGTGCCCAGGTGCCCTCCCAAGGAATATTCATACAGTAGGTGCTTGTTCAATCCTAGGAAAGAAGAGGGGGCACTCCGGGACTTGAATGCACAAAGTATTTACTTGAAAATTACCGACATTTCAGAGCCCACCCAACTCTTTTATCAAGGTTGGCTCTGAAACGTTGGTAATTTTCAAGTAAATACATTGTGCACTCAAGTCCCGGAGTGCCCCCTCTTCTTTCCTAGGATTGAACAAGCACCTACTGTGTGTGTGTATATATATATATATATATATATATATATATATATATATGTATACACATACTGTACGTATGTATGTATGTATATATATATATATCTACACATACTGTATATATATATACATATTTATACATTATATGCTCCTGTACCCACCTAATTTAACACACACATATATAGCCATGTAAATAAATATATATACAAAACAAATATATATACAAAACATACATAAATTGTACACAGGGGCCAAACATTACACTGACCTGTGGAATGTGACATGCTGGGCTGAAGTGCCTTCCCTCCTGAACTAGGCGATTGGTCTGGTGCACAGTCACAGGACACAGCTCTGCAGTAGGATGTACAGGAGGCGGAGCTTAAGGCACATAGGGGCGGGGCTTTGGTGGGCTGTAGTGGGCGGGGCTTAGGTCGAGCAGCCGAGAGGAGAGGTTGGGGGTGACAATGGGCTCAGCTTCGGGCGGCCAGTAAGTGAGTGAGCTGGGAGGTGAGTGAGCCGATAAGTGAGTCAGCTGGGCTGTCGGTGGTGACAGGAAAAAAAAAATCTTTTTTTTTTCCTGTCTGCACTGCAGTCCTTGTATCCTGTGGGCCTATTTTCAATGGGAGGCCTGGAGCTGTAGCTCCATCCGCCCCATTGTTAATCCGGCCCTGCATACCATAACCACAATAGAAATAGTAATATAACAGAATTTAACTAGATGCCACTGGTTTACTAATTTTATCTATGCCCATACTAGTAATCAGCACATGTATGTTTTTCTGGATCTACATACAACAGAATTGTGAGTGAATCAGCTCACCTCCCACAGGATGATGCAGTTATTGTGTCTGTCGTTTCCATTATTGTATACTATTTCATATTTCAATTGATTTTTGCATACCTTGTCTACATTGACAACACTAATTGTATCATTTATTATTATTTTATGCATTTTGTTATACTTGGATAGTAAAATATCTTGAATATAACCACGCACAGCTTCAGGTTTATGTGGTATAACAACAGTTAACAGTCACCATAGAAGGGTTGAGCTCAATCTATTGGGAATACCATTAGTATTTATTTCCTTGTTTGAATATATATACAGATGGGGACAAACCTCTGCGATTTGTAGCTCACGTGATCAGCACCTTAGTGCGCTAGTGTTACTGCTCAAAAGTTAAATGATCATAATTAGGGTAATATAATAATCTGCATTTCTAGAGCTGAAGTTATCCGGTTTAGAAATACACCTATAATATACCAATATATGGGAAACGACATATTGAAAATTCAAATACAATATTAAAAATCACAGGTAGGTCTTTTGTACAACTATGTATTTACTGAATTAAGCATATTGTAACAAAAGGATAAATTTTTCATACATGGTTGCAAATATTTGACTGATTGATACATCAAAGGCACAGCATGAAAAGTGTAGCATTTCTAAACACTATTTCCTATTCTTTCCACAATACTTTATATTTTAATACTTTGCTTTTCAATGCTTTTTTCTCACAAGAATGGTTTTAACTATCAATTAATAAAAGTTGCTCTCTCGCACTTATAAATTCAGAATATAAAACTGTAAATAAAATTGTAGCTGAGAGTTTAAAAGATGTTGGGGTATATTTACTAAAGTGTGGGTGTTTAGAAGTGGAGTCTTAGAATATTTTATATTGTACTACTCGGATAATTCAGTTGATGGGCAAAACATTTTTTTTCAGAACACTTTTGCATATTAAGAGGCACTAGATGGTTCCTGATACCTCCCCCCTCCATTGTTTTGTAATTGTACTGGGAATCATGGTTGTTGCACTGCGTCTGAGTAACAAATGCTTGGCCATTAGATTAGGCTGACAGGAATGCAGGCTTTTGCTAATGATATGTTGCTGTTCTACTTATTGTATTGTAAATTAAATCTATGTAAATCAGCAGGGCCAGATTAACAATGGGGCGGATGGAGCTACAGCTCCAGGCCTCCCCTTAAAAATAGGCCCATCAACATGACAGCATGATTACCAGCAGCCTAACTGGTCATAAATTTTACGTTTTTAAATAGTTTTTCTAGTTTTCCCCATAAAAAAAAGCAATTTTCCTATTTCTATGTAGTTAGGGAGATACTGTAGTGTCTCATAGTGTAGGGGGCGTACACACCAAGATGACTTTGACAATGCCCACACATCACCGATCACAGCTCTTCCCCTTCTCAGTATAGGACCTTGAACATTTTCAGCTCCAGGCTCATGTGGGCCTAAAGGCCCCCATACATCAGCAATTGATTGCACCCAATCGTGCAATTTGCAATTGATTGTGTATAAAAATCTTTCCCTTTTTCAATCGATTGCAGATTGCAGAGTTGCCACAATCGATTGAAAAAGGGAAAGATTTTTATACACAATCAACTGCAAATTGCACGATTGCTGCAATCAATTGCTGATGTATGGGGGCCTTTAATTTGGCCCTGTAAATCAGACTTTGAATAGGGTATAATGTGTATCCATAACTCTAATCACATATCAAACTTTAAAGTGGGCAGCACAGATGGTGTAATGGTTAACGTTACTGCCTCACAGCACTAATGGTTAAATGGTTAACGTTACTGCCTCACATGGGTTCGATTCCCACCATGGCCCTAACTGTGTGGAGTTTTTATATTCTCCCTGTGCTTGCGTGGGTTTCCTCCGGGTACTCCGGTTTCCTCCCACACTCCAAAAATATACTGGTATGTTAATTGGCTTCCCATGAAATTGACCATAGTGTGTATGTTTGTGAGCATGTGGTAGGGAATATAGATTGTAAGCTCCACTGGGGCAGGGACAGATATGAATGGTAAGATATTCTCTGTAAAGTGCTGCGGAATATGTTTGCACTATATAAATAACTGGTAATAAATAAATAGTAAATAAATCATAAAATTCAATATTTCTGTATTTATATTTCTCAATTCTTACAAGAGTTGTACAAATTAAAATCTTTATCCAGCAAAATAACTTGATATTGCTAGGCATATCAAGACAGATATAAAGGATTGCACCAAATCATATCTTTCATACAGAGAGTGAAGAAACACAGGGCCTGATTCAGAGTTGGGAATAGAGATAGTAGAGCAAGTAACTGTGCATCTTGGTAAAACCATCTTGTACTGCAGGTGGGGCCGATGAAAACTGTGCAGAGACATTTAGATTTGGGAGGGGTGTGTCCAAATTGACATCTACATTGCAGTGTAATAATAAAGCTGTCCAGCAGCATTTGTGAGCTACATGCAGAAGCAGCCAGTATTTACCCTACATGCAAAAAATGTATGTCTTTGCACCCCTTGCATTGCAACATAGTTTGTCCTGGCAGGCCCACATGTGGGGACTAAGGGGACACCCATACCAGGCCCTGAGGGTCAGAGGGGCCCCAAGGATCAGGGGCAGAAAAAAACAGTGCCGCAGCACCTATTAATACTTTTTAAACTGCTGTAGACAGGAATCTTTTAACCCTGTTACAGCAGCCCCCGAGTTATCAGTGTACTGGGCCCAAGATCTCCCCCTAAGTAATGGAAATTCTCTGTACAGATTGGTACATCTGAAATGCTATCATGCCATTAATTTAATTGCACATTTGTAACACAATAATGAACCTGTTATAGACTGTACCACAGAGTGTGACCAGAACTTGGTGGTGTCATCAGTTCCTGTAGTAAATGATTAGCACAGACTCTGGAACCATCATTATTGTTCACAAATATACATATTATCCACATCAGCAGGTTTAGACTTATTTTCCACATAGGATGACCATTCCGCCCCTGCCCATATGTACAGCACTGTACAGCTCTTGTGGCTTCATATAAATAAAATATAATAACAATAATAATATTAAAGCACAGTTGCTCAGTGAATAAATTGCTGCACTTTGCTATATGCAGCCGAGGCCTATGTGACCTTCCCAGAATGTTTGGTTGGTCCATCTCCTCATACTTAAGCATATTTTATTTGGTTATTGATGCATGTATTAGACTTTGTTAGGGGTGGGAGGGAGTCAGATTACAAACACATACATCCAAAGAGTCTCCATACTGTTTGCAATTGGGTTGATCATCCAGATTTGCTGTGTGGTTGGGAGCATGCCTGCCTACTCTCCCGGAATGGCCAGGAGGCTCCTGAAAATCATGTGGTGCTCCCAGCTGCCTGGAAGAGTAGGCATGTCTCCCGGAGCTGGCTGGCAGCTTCCTGCACCCCCCGTAGCTGCTAAATCGCATCATCATAGCCCCACCCCCCACTTTACAGTGCCTGTAATATTAGTACTGTATAGTGGGGGGCATGCCACGATGACATAATCGAGCTTCCACGCCTCCTGCACCATCCACCTATGGCATTTTCATGCCTACTGCTGCTGCTCCCAGGGGGCAGCCAGAAAGGTTAGGAGGTGTTACACTGCTGCACACCATGGACGCAATGTGCCACAGTCATGACCCATCCCTCTGTCAGGAGCTGCCATACTGAAAGAAATGCAAGTGGAGACGTTATAGTAGAATGTAATCACAGGGACAGAGGATTATCATGAGGCCCAATCCATTTTCACTATTTACCAGTTGTCTCTTCACATTTTAAATATGACTGGAATGGAAGAGCTCTGCTTCCCCTCCAGGTTGCTCATACACACACATCTCATCCGCCTGCCACAGAAGAGACCAGAGATCACGATACAGGCGCACCTGATTTGGACTGGTTTTGGCATCTTTAGCAAATATAACTTTCCCAGATTGCTATACAAAGGATGTGCCCTAAAGGAAATTGCCCAAACAATCCTTTAGATGGCTCATCAATCTGGACATTGACCAAGTGGGAGGTATAATAGTCTTACACTATTATACACAGAGAGGGTGGTTCCTATAGGACTACACCTGACTTCACCATACTAGCATTGTGACTCCAATAACGTTTGGTTATCCCAGTACATACAGTTTCCTCATCATTTATACATCTCAGTATATCATTCACATCTGTGTATCAAACTAAATTGAACATATTATCTGTGATAGTGATATATAACACACTATCACTCAAAACATATATTCTTTCACTTCATTGTGAGCACCACTAACACCTATAGCCTAATACCACATTACTGGCTTCCTGATCTGTGTGCTCTGCTGCTTTCATAAGTCTCATTAGATGTAAGAAGGGAGTCTTACAGTGATGTAGTGTAGGGCATAGAGGGGTCAGTGGTGTAGGATATGGAGGGATCAGTGATATAGTGTAGAGGGGTCAGTAATGTAGTGGCAGCTATGGAGGGGCCAGTGGTGTAGTGTAGAGTATTGAGAGGTCAGTAATGTAGTTGCAGGTATGGAGGGGTCAGTGGTGTAGAGTATAGCAGGATCACTGATATAGTGTATGGCATAGAGGGGTCAGTAATGTAGTGGTGGGTATGGAGGGGTCAGTAATGTAGTGGCGGGTATAGAGGGGTCAGTGATGTAGTGGCGGGTATGGAGGGGTCAGGGGTGTAGGATATGGAGGGATCAGTGATATAATGTATGGCATAGAGGGGTCAGTAATGTAGTGGCGGGTATAGAGGGGTCAGTGATGTAGTGGTGGGTATGGAGGGGTCAGTGATATAGTGTATAGTATAGAGGGGTCAGTAATGTAGTAGAGGGTATGGAGGGGCCAATCAGCTCCTAACTTATTTTTCAAACAGCCTGTGACATGGCAGTTAAGAGCTGATTGGCTGGTACTTTATCTCCGCTCACTTTATCTCTATCCAAGGCTTAGTAAATAGAACCCACAGTCACTGAGTGTGTATTGTGGCACCTGCTGCGGCTGCTGGCTATGCGCCTCCAGTGTTCCACAAGCTGTGTGTCCTGACTCTTGGTGCCAGTGTAGGCTGAGCACAGCTCCCTTATCTGCTGTGCTGTTTTCAGTAACTTTATAATTCTATTTAACCATTCTTATTAAAATAGGGTTTTTTTACACTTTCATTTTATTTAACATTTGTTTCTTTTTATAAGTACAAATAGCTTGTACTATTACAGAAATTTATATAATATAATACTATAAACACATTTTAGTACTCTATACTTATAATAATAGAATGTGTCTTGTCAGTCACATGTCTCTCTATTACTGTATATGTGTAAAACAGAATAAATTTCCTTTTTAAAGAGAAATTCTGATGGATCTACGTGGGGTATTTGGAGCTGTTGGGGCACCTATGAGCCATGATCTGCGGGCCTGGACTTCTTTAGCACTATGGACGAGAGGACATTGGGGACCATGTTTCATTGTCTATCCCTTGTGTGTCACCCCAAACCTCTGCTGAATTGTGTACAGTTACTGTATCTATTGTGTGTTGATTCATTTCATAAAATAAAACACACAACAATTTGCACATGTGAACTGGGGGCACTACAGTGTTGCATAATGTGAACGGGGGCACTACAGTGTGGTATAATATGAACTGGATGCACTACAATTTAGTATAGTATGAACTGGGTGCACTTCAGTGTGTTATAATGTGAACTAGGAACACTTCAATATATTATAATGTGAACTGGGTGCACTATAGTGTGGTATAATATGAACTGGGTGCTACAGAATGGCATAATATGAACTGGGTACGCTACAGTGTGGCATAATGTGAACTGGGTGCACTACAGTGTGATATAATGTGAACTTTGGGCACTACAGTGTGGCATAATGTAAACTGGGGGCATTACAGTGTGGTATAATGTGAACTGGGGGCACTACAGCGTGTTTATCACATTTGTGGTGCTGGAAGTAATTACACATTATACATTTTATTAACATCACCAGTAAAATATTTTGCCAATTTTATTGATAGGGGCCCCACAGGTTAGTTACCCTGGTGCCCCCTCAAACTTGAATCCACCCTTGCTACAATATAGTCAACAAATAACTAAATTACTTCTTTTTTTATGCAATACAAAGCTGATTTGAAGTTAGCTGACCAGCTTCTCGGATCTGCTATTGGACCACATATGAAGCTTTGTTACGTGATTGTGTATCTAGCATTATACAGTGCTCTTTGGACTTGATCAAGAGAAAGCCGTCTTTGAAATATGTATTAATATATAAAAGCAATTTAAGAATATATAGCACCACACAGTATAATGGTTTGATAAAACACTGCAATACCGAAAGGAAAATATAACACTGCTTTATTACAAATCATATTGTAGAACACACCATTAATTGCTAACATCTAGATATACACATAGCCATGGCCGAGGAGAGGGTTATAAGGAATGAAGACCCCAGCAGGATCGAAATTATGAATACAGCAAATCTCCTGTTAAAGCAAATCAATAAAATCCATTTGTACTTTGGCCCTTATTCACTACCGATCGCAACTGCGATTACGCACGCAATCGGCCGATTGTTTCAGTCTGCGCTTGCGTATGCACACCAGTGCGTGTGACGAACCGGCCAATGCAATTGGAACTGCAATCACAGTGAATACGCAGACCCATTGCAGAGTGATTGAGAGGAAATGCCGTTTGTGGGTGGTGGCGGGGAGGTGGTCGGCGAAAAGCAGGCGTGCCAGTGCGTTCAAATGCCGTTACAGGGGTGTGCATAAATTATCCACTGCAATGCCTTACGCAGCATGAGCACACACAGTTTGCGATGAAGTTAGCAATTCCTGAGTAAGGTCAGAGCTTGTGCAAGTGTGCCTGAGGCTGCGATGGTACTCAATGTTACCGATGGTTTTGCATTCTTGCTAAGGATTACGAATGTGTGTAAGGTAAAGTGGGCGTACTTATGTAGTGCTGCAGCGGCTTAACATACTATCGCAGTTGAACTTCGTGCATAATCGCTATTGCAATCCATAGTGAATCAGGCCCTTTGTACACACTCGAAAAGTCACCCTACCCTGTAATATGCTGGGCCGAGTGCATAACGGTGGGTTTCGTTCTGATCGAAATGAATAGTACACACACGTGACCATTTGAATGAGCACAAATGAACACACTTTATTTACAAGTAACAAATAAACAATTAACATATAACATACAAAGTATACAGAATACTCAACTTTTGTCTATGTAGTCAGATGACACCGGTAATTCATCATCTTCGACATAAGATGTACTTCATCTTCTCTGGGGAGCCCTCGTTTCAATAACGCCCAGGCAGTTCAATATACATTGCAGGCACCATATACTGCAGTCTCAGGTCCATGCACGTGGCTTTCCGGATATTAATCCCATATTAGTTACATACTAGGTATCCACTGATTGGTACAACGTAGCATTGACCAAACTTATCTCTCTTGCACATGCTCCGTAAGCACTAAGATATATTCAGACAAAGAAATACAGCAATGACATATCCTAGTATGTCTGGAGATAAACTCTCTCAAAGCTCCTTTGTGTCGAGTCTCCCATAATACTTAGCATCTATACACATCTTACAATGGAATGTGGCTAACTGTCTGCTGACAACACCATGTAAGCTAATAATGTCTCATTATACTTCTAGTAATAGTAATGACAGGTACAAGCTAGGCCTCAATTTATGTCTTGTTTGACCTCAAGGTGATCTAACCAGTCTATGTTATATTATATTTAACAGTATATTTACTGTTTTTTATTCAATGTGTCTCATAAACTCGCATCATTATATATTATATATACAATCTCTTTTCAAACCTCAATGGGGCCTAGCAAGGGTATATGTGTGTGTTACAACTTATATACCTATGTAGAAATTTATTATTTAACCCACTGGTTACACCGAGTTATAGATATCCTATTTATAATCACAGCACAAAAACGTTTACAACTGACAAAAGTTTCTCATACCATTAAACAAAGTTGGCCATGTGAAGATTATCCTCAGAAAGGCAACTGTGGCTTCCTCTCTGGGCTCTCAGCGGGTTTATTGAAAGAGACAATAATGGGCTGCATAAGACAATGGACCTCATTCAGAGTCAGTCGTAAGCAGCCGCTCGGTCGTACACATCCGATGTTTCCAAACCACGCATTGCCACGGTTAGTTATGCGCATATGAGTATGAGGTTTTGCGATCCAAAATGCTGTAGATCGTACGGCTTATGAGCAGGAAGTGGCTTCCGAGAGTTGAGTTGACATGAAAGGGCGTTTGTGGGTGTTGACGGGGGTGATGGTCTGAAAACGCTGGCGTGCCTCAGCGTTTTGAGGGCGTTTTAGGGGCGTATATAATTTACCTGCTAGGACCGACATAGAAGGCCGGAAGTAGTAAAACGTCACTCTGCAAGCAAGTTCAAGGCCTGGCTGATCGTACAGCTTGAGGTTGGGTACGTGCTCTCTCAAGCCCCACAGTACAATCGATACTATCGCATGTTATTGATGTTAGGATTGATGTTTCTATTTTGAGCCACACAATGCAAGCAGCTGATAATCGTTTGTTGAAGCTAATAACACTTCTAATTGGCTTGTAATTGATTCAGCTGCATTACCATTAGCGAATAATAAGAATAAATAAATTTCATGGGGATGGCGTATTCTATGTGTTTTTTTGTTAATTTTAACATGCATTTAACAACACAACATTATTATTCCAAAATCCGGGTTTAAAATCTTTTTTATTTACAAACGCACTACCAGTAAAACATCAGCATGAACTAAATGACATTTGAACAATGCAACACAAGCGGCCGCAACCATCAGAAGAAAATTAACATACAGCGACTGACAATGACTGACAACGATTGACTCGATCGCTAGCTGCTATCACTCACTAGGTATAGGAGGTGTATTGTTCACGTATGGGCGTCACTTTGGTTGCAACCGACCGGCCGTGCAATTGCTTCCTTTTTCAGTTTCTCGGTCGGTAGGCGTACGACCGAGGCGTACGACCGAGCGGCCGCTTACGACCGACTCTGAATGAGGTCCAATGTTTTTAAAAAAGCAAAGATGTAAAAGAGCTAATTATCTAATAATATGATATAAAGGGGAAGCAGATGAATCTTGGGCCTGATTGAGATCCGTACGCAAATGCCATCACAGTGCTTAGAGACGCCCACTGGCAGCATCTCACATCAGCAGCTCATGCACAAAACAGGAAGCATTGGAATGCAGATCAGGTGGTCATCAGCCTTGTGAGTAATTCTAGACATAGTGGCTCTCCAGATATGGAGGGGGCTTTGCTGCTGCGAGCCAGGACACAGTGGCTAATTAATGGGCGCCCAGAAAATACTGTTTAAGCGGTTCAACACGCCTGTGTTTCTCTAACAGCCACCCCCTTACCACCCCCACAAACTGACTACCTGTCACTCACTTTGCGAGTGTAATCGCAATTCAATTGCTGCACGTGCCCAGTACAATGGCTGACAATCGCTCAATCTGCGTAAATATTGGCATTGTGTGCGGATCTGAATCAGACCCGTTGTCTGAAACTGCTGCAGTAGCTTCAGAGGGGTAAGAATAAAGGAAGGAATAAAACATGTGGCAAACTAGTATAGGATGAGGGTAATATATGATTTATTTATTATTACCAATTATTTATATAGCGCATACTTACAGTATTCTGCAGCACTTTACAGAGAATATTTGACCATTTACTGTACATCAGTCCCTGCCCCAGTGGAGCTTACAATGCATATTCCCTACCATGGGGTGGCCAGACTTTTGGACTTGGTGATCTACTTTTAACCTAAAAACCTTTTGTGATCTACCGAGCCCGAAAAAGGGGACGTGATAATGCAAAAAACGGGACGTGGGGTCTGTCCTGCCGAAATCACACATAGTATGCTCAATTTAAAGTACTCCACACAGCAGCACAAGCTTATTCACATTACACCACATAGTGGTGTCCTTTATTCATGTTACTACACACAGTAGTACCCCTTATACACAATGCCCACAGTAGTGACCCTTATACAGTGACCACTGTAGTAGTGACCCTTATGCAATGCCCACTGTAGTAGTACCCCTTATTCAATGCCCCCATTAGTAGTGCCCCTTATGCGATGCCCCCAGTAGTAGTGCGCTTATGCGATGCCCCCAGTAGTAGTGCCCCTTTATGCAAAGCCCCCTGTAGTTGTGCCCATAATGCAGTTCTCTCTATAGTAGAGCCCCTTAAGCAATGCCCCATGTAGTAGTGTCCCCTGTAGTTGTGCCCATTATACAATGCTCCCTGTATTAGAGCCCCGTACGGCATTCCCCAGTAGATGTGCCCCTTATGCAGTGCCACCTGTATTAGAGCCCCTTATGCAATGCCCCCTGTATTAGAGCCCCTAATGCAATGCCCCTGTAGTTGTGCCCATTATGCAATGCCCCCTGTATTCGGGCCTCTTATGCAATGCCCCTGTAGTTGTGCCCCTTATGCAATGCCCCTGTATTATAGCCCCTTATGCAATGCTTCCTGTATTATAGCCCCTAATGCAATGCCCCCTGTATTAGAGCCTTTTATGCCATGCCCCCTGTATTATAGCCCCTTATGCAATGCCCTCTGTATTAGAGCCCTTTATGCAATGCCCCTGTAGTTGTGCCCATTATGCAATGCCACCTGTATTAGAGCCCCTTATGCAGTGCCCCCAGTAGTGCCTCTTATGGTGTGTCCCCAGTACTGGTGCCCTCTCCCAGAGTAGAACAGGCCCCACTCCCCTGTGCAGTACTTACCCGCTCCATGCCATCAGCGCTTCCATTTCACTCACGCTGCCGCTGACTGGATCTAACTAGATCCAGCAGGTGCGCAGGCTTCTCACATCGTGGGTGACATGGAAGATGCCATGACCCGCACACTGCATCACTGGGAATACTGGTCTCTGAAGCGATCACTCACATACCCTTTCAATAAATGAATTTCAATTTAGGTATTTGACAAAAGTTAAATAACTGCTGGGGACCCTCACTCATCTGAAAGATTACCAGTGACACTAAGGGTCTGTTTCAGAGGTGGACGTTGTGTGGATCGGTGCCGGAGCCAGGGAAACTCCAAGACACTGTCACAGGCTTCGGCACTGCTAGAAAGCAGGGTTGACCCGACACTGTTTTCTACAACGCTCCCCACTGCCGTCCTGCAATGCCTGCAGCCTTTCATTCAGGCTGCGGCTAATAGGGCACTGTGACCAATGATGCAGCTATATCAGTGCAAATGCACAGGACCATAAATAGGGGTGTGCGACCAGTGTCGTCGCACAGAGTGCAGGGCTCTCAAGGCAGCATCGTCGCCGCCCCACTTGTTTCTGGCTAGCAGGGTGCCTGGAATGACACCCTGCAGGCAGGATCACTGCAACAGTGCCGCCAGAACATCCTTTAGATACTCCAGGCAGGCATCCTGCAGCCTTTATAGCCTATCAGAGAATCTTTGGGACACTCCGGTAAACGCTTACCGGTGCGGGCTGGCACAAGGCGCATTTGAGCCCCGTTTCAGCACAGCACATGCACACTGCGATCCCAATGATGCGTACAGTAGTCCTCAAGACATCGTCCATCTGCTTTATAATCAGTGTCCCCCTCTAAATCAGCAGCTAAGTTCTCTAGGTTTGTAAACTGGAGCCAGGTGCTACATATTGCAGATACTGTAGCTTTCTGTAAGTATTTCATGTTCCTACGGTATAATGTATCACTAGAAGAGCTGACTCTCCTTGGGGTGGGCTGTTTTGACCACAAACTGACAAGACTACACTCGATTACAATTGGTAACCAGTAAATGGAACTGTAAGTCAAGATGGCCGGATAAACAGCTGGGAAGGGTCAAAGCCTCTAAAATCCACAAAGGTTATTTCAGGGATGGCTCTGTGTGTTTAGAAATGTTAGGGGTACTGTAGATGTACTAAGCTTTGGAGAGAGATATAGTGGAGAGAGATAAAGTACCAACCAATCAGCTACTAACTGTCAAACACAGCCTGTAAAGTGACAGTTAGGAGGTGATTGGTTGGCACTTTATCGCTTTCCACTTTATCTCCAAGGCTTAAGTACATCAAGACTCTTTGTTAAAGATCTTTGGGAACAATAGTCAGGTCACAGTATGTCCAGCCAGCAGGGAGGACAAGAAGAGCATAGGGACAGAGCCTTAATGCCAACTCTGCCTAACATAATAAGTGACTCCATTCAGGCAAAAGGGAAAGTGGGTTCCCTTCTACCACCAACTATCTGACAGGTTGGGAGTCAGGGAGGGGATAAAAGGTGACACCGAGTGCCAAGGGGTGATTCATAGGACAGAGCTGCCTGAGGATTATGGTAACTGCTGGATTGTTGGACATCAGATTGCCAAGAACTAACCATCAAAGGAAGACCTGGTCTGATCTGGGTGGAAAGTTGCCAATCTGCACAGTATTGCTGAATGTGGGTGTACATGAGGCTACATCTAAGCTGGCAGAGTAGAGGTTTAAAGTGATTCAGAGATCCTGCCCCAGGAAAAAACTAGCTACTACAGGTACAGTATTACTGTTGGTTCTTTTCCTATACATGGGGAGGTAACACAGGTGCCCTAAGAGCCAGCCAGGGCCTGGGTAAAGGTGGAGTGGCAATGCCCCATTCGGAAAAAAAACTAGCGCGCTCGGGGGATAGCTCTGTGAGCCCATCAGCCCAGCACACATCTAGGGGGGGTTGCGCGATTAGTGTGATCGCTTCCCCCCACAGACAAGGGAGACTGCTGCTTCCCACTGCAGCCCTTCACACAGCAGCATGTGCTGGGCTGCTGACAGGTAGGACGGAGGGGGCGGTGTCAGACCCGGGTCCCTCCAACAAGCCCGGGCCCAGGTAATTGGTACTCTCCACCCCCCCCTTGACACCCCGGGCCCTAAGGAGAGCTCCAGGGGGATGGATACAAACAGGATATGAGCAGAAAGAGTACATGTACTGTATGTTTTGTGATAGTAAATTGATCCTACAGTTTAAAGGACTATCACTAGTTTGTGAGTTAATTAACTCTTTTTATTGTCACCAGATATTTGCCTGGGTGTGAAAATATATTACCACACCCACTGTACTGGAGCCGGGTAGTAGGCAAATAGTGCCCTGTGACTTAGTGCAGGAATAACTCTCCACCAGTTGGTGTTACAAGGGGCTTCTCTGATTTAAGGCAATATGGCTCTCTTCTCACATACCCCTCATGTAGTAGACTGCATATAGGGTTGACCAACAACCGTCGATGGTCTGATACAGACGTGAGTGTTTTCACTACTGATAGCCAGCAGTGATGGTAAACTAGTGATGGCTGAGCCCGATGGTGAATCACAGCCACAGTTTGTCTATGAGCAGGCACCAACTGTGCTCATTGTTGGTTTCTACCCTATGCTTCAAAACCATTGACTATTGATGGTGGAGCTGACGATGGTCAACTATACCTGCATAGCGATGACAGTGGATTATTTTTTAAACAATCTATAAATTCAGAACCCAAAATAGATATTGCATCTCATGTAGCTTTATGCAATTCTAGGCATGGTTTAGTCCTAATTTTCCATTCAAGAATGCTGTCGGGCAAGAAATTACATGGGTTCCTCTCTGGAAATAATGACATAATTAAATTTATGGGGCAAAGCACATTACACTGCATATCGCCTGCTGATTTCAGAAAATGTCACTGGGCCTGATTCCCTCGGATGGTGTCAGTTTTTTTGCTTATTGCTGAGCAGTGCACGTGATGTCATGACGTTACACGCACCGCACCACTCATAGACCAAGGAGTGGAAACATGGCACACAGCCAGAAGACATAGAATAAGGTAAGTAAGTATGGGTGCTGGAGGGACAGAAGGGGTTTAGAGATGGAGAAACAGAAGGGGGGCTAAGGCTGGAGAGACATAGCGCGACTGGACAGACACAAGGAGGATGAGGCTTGTGGACCTGTACTTGCCAGGGACCCGGGGATGGGGGGTCCCTAAAAAAAAGGGTGTACAGGGCCCGATGATTTCTGTTGCAGGGCCTTTGATAAGGTACACAGTGATTTGCTAATTCTTACTATGTTCCCAGCACTGAATCAGGCCCTGAGTACGTTGCATTGAGGAACTGGATAATCAAACTCTGAGGCTTTTTTCCATTTGACACTACACAAGGTCATCGGCGAAGTATTTAACGAGTGCTATAATAATAAACATATATAGCAAGGACTATTGTCACCCTTCTCCCCGGTTGCACTTTAATATCTGACAAAAACAAATTTGCCCCCTTAGCTCTGTTAGATATAAAAAAGAGAGTAATTAAATTCTACAATAAATAGAATTTCTTTCTGGGTTTACCTGATTAGTTATGTAGTACATGGTTGCTGCATGTTTTAGAAAATACTGAATGGATTTTGCTTAGAAAAATTAAAAACACTGATTAATTTAATAGAATTATTTTTTTTAAATTTGTCTTATTATTATGTCTGTAATTCTACAAAACAACAAAAGAAAGTCCCAAAACATGACATGGGATGTAGCAAACTGTACTTGGCCTGCGCTAACACCCCCTCCATACCCCTTCCGCCTTTCCAAGTATAAAGTGCAAGATGCACCTGAATCTGAATAATATGGAAGCATAATATTTTACTTTGTATATTGCAATAATGCATATATTCACACAAAGAAAAAATAATTACATTTAACTCAGTGTCGTAGCCAGGAGGAGCGATATAGGGATGAGATTTAAGTGGATTTTATTATGAGGGTTATAGGGTTCATGGATTAATGTTTTAATAGAGTTAATTAAGATGAATGGAGTAATGTATTTAATGGGGTAAATTAAGGCGAAGATTTTTTTATGAGGTATGAGATAATGAGGGTGTTAATGAATATTGCTGAAATTAATTGATGATATGGGGAGTAATTAATGATTAGGATAAGGTAGTTAATGATGTAGAGCAGTGGTGACAGGGTGCTCTGGCCCAACCCCCCCTTGCACGCACGTGGGACCAGCAACTCATGTGCGGGGCAACAGGACAGTATCCGAAATGTGTACTGTCCCCCGCCAAAATCTGGTCTGTTGGGGCACATGGTGCTGTAGGTTGCATGGTCTTTTACAATCCTCAAAAAGGATTTGTATTTTGCAAAGTACACATTTTGTGCCTTCCAGTTGCACCTCAGCAGAGATCTTTTCTACATTCATTTTGTCCACTGTAACACAATTCTTCAAACACACAAAATTCCAGCTGCAATAAAGGTCCAGGGGGGGAAAGCATTAAGCCTTGGAGAGTGATCAAAGTACCAACCAATCAGCTTCTAACTGTCAGCTTACAGGCTACGATTGAAAAATTACAGTTAGGAGCTAATTGGTTGGTACTTTATCGCTCTCTACTTTATCACTTTCCAAAGCTTAGTGTCCCCCCCTGATATGTCCCTTTACTCTCATTATTCATTTAAGCCATGAATGATGCTAAACTGAGCAGTATTTCAGAATTTTTTTTTTAAAGATTGACAAAAAGATGGTGCTAAAGTGGTAACAATTTGGGTTGTTAATGTGGCATTGACACTGGTGCACAGTGCCCCTTGAGGTGTGCTTGGCCAAAGCATAGTTTTTGCACTGTGCATCCAGCATTTTATACATAAGGTTTTGCGGATACAATCTGCACTGTTTCCAGGCACCAACTATGAGTCACCAGTGAAGATATCAGACGCCATGTGTAAGATAACGTAAAGTAAAAACCCTCTTATGACCTTTTGAAGTGATCTATTTCTATACACCAATGATGTCATGATTGGCATGTATACATAGATACACTTTTTTTTCTTAGCATGGCTTGTAGTACGTTGACCCTGTACTATGTTGTAGTGTGCATATAGTATTACCTACACAGTTAAGTCAGAGAGCTGGGAGATGATTTGGGTGATGTAATGGAGTTATTCTTAGCTTGGAATTGTTGTGATGACTGGTACATAAGTCCTTCAGCTCTTTTCCTGCTAATACAGTAAATATGTTAAGCTCTAATGAAAATAAATCTATAGCTAAGACAAGTTTATGAGGTGGCTTCTGCAGCCGCCTCTGGGAACCAATTCTTACATCAGTTACCACAAGAACTAAACTTTATGTCTGGCCAATGCATAATATAGTAGAAAGTGAAACCCAGCTGGAAAGTATATTTAGCAAGACAATATTTTAGTCATTCTTTTAAAAGTCCTGGAGAAATAATCTACAAGAGTCTGGGAATAGTGCTGATGTGTTTGTTGGAACAGCTTGGGTAGAATGCTGGAACATGGTGACATTTAAACAGAATATCATGGACTTTCATTGAACAAAACAATTACTGGATCATTTGAATAACTCACAAATGGATTTTTAGCTAAAGTGGTCATTTAAGGACACTTGAAGTACTTTTCCTCAATAAGTTTTGTGACTAGATATACAGTATATTTGTGTAACCAATACACAATGCAAATGTATCTTTAAGTGTAGACCTCCAAATGACTTGTAGCTATGCAAACCCCCATGTCTCTGGTGGTGAGAGTAGACCCCCAAATCTGACAGCAAGGGGTTCATGCCAAGCTGAGTGTATTCCCATTTGCTTAGTTCAAAAAACAAATATGTACTGCTCATGTAAACCAAGAGAGATGTATGACTAGTATTTACATATGCAGATTTAGCACTGCCCCTGGAGAAGCGGAGTGGTGGAAATAAGTGGTGTGCAAATGCAGATCAAGTATAGTAAGGGAATGCTTGCACGATTGTGAACTGAGCCATACCTGCATCGATATGCAGATATGCCTGTCAGTAGCTTGATCACTACTGGGTGTCTGAAGGCTGGTGCAAATACATGAAGATGAGGTTGACAGTACCATCACCAACTAGTATCTGCTGCATGGCTTGTTGCAGATTCACATCTCTTCTCATTGCTCATATATATATATATATATATATATATATATATATATATATATATATATATATATTATATATATATACAGTCAGGTGCATAACTATTGGGACATTGACATAATTTTCATATTTTGGCCTCTATTCACTACCACAATGGCTTTGAAATGAAACAAACAAGATGTGCTTTAACTGCAGACTTTCAGATTTAATTTGAGGGTAATTACATCCAAATCAGGTGAACGGTGTAGGAATTACAATTGTTTCTATATGTGCTTCCCACTTTTTAATACCAAAAGTAATGGGACAAACTAAACAATCCTAAATCAAACTTTCACTTTTTAATACTTTGTTGCAAATCCTTTGCAGGCAATTACAGCCTGAAGTTTGGAACGCATAGACATCACCAGACGCTGGGTTTCATCCCTGGTGATGCTCTGCCAGGCCTCTACTGCAAATGTCTTCAGTTCCTGCTTGTTCTTGGGACATTTTCCCTTCAGTTTTGTCTTCATCAAGTGAAATGCATGCTCAATCGGATTCAGGTCAGGGGATTGACTTGGCCATTGCATACCATTCCACTTTTTAGCCTTAAAAAACTCTTTGGTTGCTTTTGCAGTATGCTTTGGGTCATTGTCCATCTGCACTGTGAAGCGCCGTCCAATGAGTTCTGAAGCATTTGACTGAATATGACCATATAACATTGCTCGAAACACTTCAGAATTAATTCTGCTGCTTTTGTAAATACAAGGGAACCAGTTCCATTGGCAGCCATACATGCCCACGGCATGACACTACCACCACCATGCTTCACTGATGAGGTAGTATATTTTGGATCATGAGCAGTTCCTTTCCTTCTCCATACTCTTCTCTTCCCATCACTCTGGTACAAGTTGATCTTTGTCTCAACTGTCCATAGGATGTTGTTCCAGAATTGTAATGGCTTTCTTAGATGTTGTTTGGCAAACTCTAATCTGGTCTTCCTGTTTTTGAGGCTCACCAATGGTTTACATCTTGTGGTGAGCCCTCTATATTCACTCTTGTGAAGTCTTCTCTTGATTGTTGACTTAGACACATATACACCTACCTCCTGGAGAGTGTTCTTGATTTGGCCAACTGTTGTGAAGGGTTTTTCTTCACCAGGGAAATAATTCTTTTGTCATCCACCACAGTTGTTTTCCGTGGTCTTCTGGGTCTTTTGGTGTTGCTGAGCTCTCCGGTGCGTTCTTTCTTTTTAGGAATGTTCCAAACAGTTGATTTGGCCACACCAAAGTTATGTTATTGGTATCTCTCTGATGGGTTTGTTTTGATTTTTCAGCCTAATGATGGCTTGCTTCACTGCTAGTGATAGTTCTTTGGACCTCATATTGAGAGTCGACAGCAACTGATTCCAAATGCAAATGTCACACCTAGAATCAACTCCAGACCTTTTACCTGCTTAATTGATAATGAAATAATGAGAGAATAGCCCACACCTGTCCATGATATAACTTTTGAGTTGATAGTCCCATTACTTTTGGCCCCTTAAAAAGTGGGAGGCACATATAGAAACCATTGTAATTCCTACACCGTTCACCTGATTTGGATGTAATTACCCTCAAATTAAATCTGAAAGTCTGCAGTTAAAGCACATCTTGTTTGTTTCATTTCAAAGCCATTGTGGTGGTGAATAGAGGCCAAAATATGAAAATTCTGTCAATGTCCCAATATTTATGCACCTAACTGTATATATACTATACTTGACAAATGCACCTACCAAAACTAGATGTAATATATGAGCAGGAATATTATATCTGCTGTATCATAAAGGTTTTATTTAATTATTACTATTTGAACCAAAACTAATAGTAAATTAGTTTAATGTAAGGGTCACTACTCCATGTGTATCCTTCTGGACCTCTAATCCACTTTAAACACAATTGATCCCCTCTATTCCTACACAATCTCCACTCCATTGGCTTTGTAGTACTGCTCTCCTGGTTCACTTCCTAACTCTCCATCGTTGGTCTCCTCCCATTCTCTCTGTACATTTTCTATATGAAAGAATGATGAACTAATCAACTGTTCAGTCTCCAGTACTATCTCTAAGATGATGACACCCAAATCTCTTCCTCTTACCCCATCCTCACCAATTCTTTCCTTTCTTGTGTGTCCAGATGCTGTAATGCTATCTCTTTATGGATGTCCAACCACTACCTAAAGCTCAAGATATCTAAAACTGAGATTTTCATCTTTCCTCTTTCAAGAGCATATGAACTCCTCCTCTGTCACTGGGGGTAACACTCCACTCTCATTTATTCCTCATGCCTGCTGCCTGAGTGTCACACCTAACTTCATCCCCTCAATCACTTCATCCCGTCAATCACAGTCTACTTCAAAAGCACTTATCTTCCACATTTGACACATTGCCAATGATAAGAATATTTCTTACCCTTGGTGCTACAAAAAGCTCTCATCCACGAACTCATCATCTGCCTTCTTCATTAATCCATCCTCAACACAGCAGTGAGATTGATTTTCCTCTCCAACCACTCCACTTCTGTCTATGAGGGCTAAAATAAATATCGGGCCCCGGTACATAGGATTGTGTAGCCATGTGTGTAAATTTTGTGTAGCTACTGGAGGGAATATTGTCACAACATGGGAGTGACTGCACCTACAGTACTGTACAAAGGTTCTAGGCAGGTGTGGAAAAATGCTGCAAAGTAAGAATGCATTCAAAAATAGTGTTAATAGTTTATTTTTTATCAATTAACAAAATGCAAAGTGAATGAACAGAAGAGAAATCTAAATAAAATCAATATTTGGTGTGATCACCCTTTGCCTTCAAAACAGCATCAATTCTTCTAGGTACACTTGCACACAGTTTTGAAGGAACTCGGCAGGGAGGTTGTTCCAAACATCTTGGAGAACTAACCACAGATCTTCTGTGGATGTAGGCTTGCTCAAATCCTTCTGTCTCTTCATGTAATCCCAGACAGACTTGATGATGTTGAGATCAGGGCTCTGTGGGGGCCATATCATCATTTCCAGGACTCCTTGTTCTTCTTTACACTGAAGATAATTCTTAAAGACATTGGCTGTATGTTTGGGGTCGTTGACCTGGTGCAAAATAAATTTGGAGCCAATCAGATGCCTCCCTGATGGTATTGCATGATGGATAAGTACCTGTCTGTATTTTTTAGCATCGAGGACACCATTAATCCTGACCAAATCCCCAACTCCATTGGCTGAAATGCAGCACCAAACTTGCAAGGAGCCTCCACCATGCTTCACTGTTGTCTGCAGAAACTCATTATTCTACCACTCTCCAGCCCTTCCGCTCAGAACTGGCAGAAACCTATAGGACCCAGATAGACCCAGCTACTGTTTGGACAAGTCTGGCCAGAAGTGGTCTTCATGGAATAATTGCTGCCAAAGCCCATGCTTTCAACGTGGAAATGAGGCCAAGCAACTAAACTATGCACAAAAACATAGGAACTGGTTTGCAGAAAACTGGCAGCAGGTGCTCTGGACTGATGAGTCAAAATGTAAAATATTTGGCTGTAACAGAAGTCAGTTTGTTTGCCGAAGGGCTGGAGATCGGTACAATAATGAGTGTCTGCAGGCAACAGTGAAGCATAGTGGAGGTTCCTTGCAAGTTTGGGACTGCATTTCAGCAAATGGAGTTGAGGATTTGGTCTGGGTTACTGGTGTCCTCAATGCTGAGAAATACAGGACAATGACCCCAAACATACAGCCAATGTCAATAAGAACTATCTTCAGCGTAAAGAAGAACAAAGAGTCCTGATTATATGGTCAAAGAGTGATTATATGGTCTCCACAGAGTCCTAATCTCAACATCATCAAATCTGTCTGGGATTACATAAAGAAAAAGAAAGATGTGAGCAAGCCTACATCCACAGAAGATCTTTGGCTAGTTTTACAAGATGTTTGGAACAACCACCCTGCTGAGTTTCTTCAAAAACTGTGTTCAAGTGCACCTAGAAGAATTGAAGAATTTAGCGCTGTTTTGAAGGCAGAGTGGTCACACCAAATATTGATTTGATTTAGATTTCTCTAACTATTAACAATTCTATTTTTGAACGCATTCTTACTTTGCAGCATTTTTTCCACACCTGTCTAAAACATTTGCACAGTACTTTACATGACCTCTTGACACCACTGTTTCTGCCTCCCTGCTCTTTTATCTATACACTGGTTCCGCTTCCTGTCTCCTACAACCACTTCCCCTCATCTCCATCTTCATTTTGCTCCATATTCCCTCCTGTTCTCTCCACTCCACCACTGACTGGTGCCTTAACATCCCACTCTAACCTCCAATAGCCCTCCATTACCACTTATTGCATACACTTCTATGCTCAAGCAGAATGGTCCACAAGCCTCCAAAGTTTGAAATGCTACTTAAAATCATAGTCTACCAGTCACTCGCATATTTGCACTGTTGCGGACCCAGGCCGGTCCTGCCCACTTTCCCCACGACCCCACCCCTTCCTCTTTTCTCAGCGTCACCATTAATCATTACACTGTAAGCTCTCAGTAGCAGGGCCCTCTCCCAATCTTCTTGTAACCTCCCACCTCATTCCCTGTATGTTCTTGTATCATGCTTTTGCATGTTCAATATGGCAGTTGTTTGTTATATACCATAAATATAATATCTAATGAATAGTATTACGCTTAATGTTTACATTTTATTGTACTTATGCTTCTTGAATTTCTGTTATTATGCCTGTCGGCCCTCTATGTCTATGTCCACTATTTCTCCACCAGTAGTTCTGCAGCTTTATGGTGATAGCACTCTTGATGTATTTCTGTCTTTTGTGGGTTTATCTCGCTTTATGCATGTACTGAATATTGTAAATATTGTAAATATTCATATATATATTCTCTCTCTCTCTCTCTCTCTCTCTTTCTCTCTCTCTCTCTCTCTCTCTCTCTCTCTCTCTCTCTCTCTCTCTCTCTCTCTCTCTCTCTCTCCCCCCCCCTCCCCCTCCCCCTTTGGAAAGAATGATGCAGTAAGTACTAATAATATAGATACAAAAACAAAATGTTCCATTTTAATAAGTTTGCTAGTGTTCTTGAAGTTTGAACACGTAAATAGAGGTACCAATGTTCAGTGCTCCTTATTTATAACTCTACCCTATGTATCACACTTACAAGTAACACCAGGTGTGTTCTGTACACAAAAATGCATGAATATTTAAAAATTACATTATATGTCATCTTTTCTATAAGACCACTCTTGGTATTATGGAAGTGTGTTCCTGAAAGCAGTGAGTAGGGGTTCTGAGTAGCGTGAAAACTGGGTGTAGATACGGATAGCCGGAGTAGCCTAATTTACTCCTATTTGCTAATAAGAGTATTGGATCAACTAATGTGGGGGTTTGTGCGTGTGCAATAGGCAACCAGTGCCACCCATTGATTTTACACTGGCCGCCACATGGTCAGACACGCCTGCGTTCTTCTAACCAACCCCCCTCGTTACCACCCCCAAACGCTGACTACCTGTCACCCACTTTGTGAGCAGTTCCTCTATACGACCATAATCACAGTGTGGTAACTGCCAGTGCTCAGCGCTGCGTCTGTGCATGCACAACAGCAAACAATCGCTCTTTCTGCAAAAATATCGGCATTGTATCCATCTCTGAATCAAGCCCACAGTGCGCAAAACCAAGTTGTTTTGTAGTGCACATCAAGTGTGCTTTAGAAATATCCTCTAATGTCTAACTTGTACTAGATGGAAAAAGAAGATCATTTCTGATTGATTGTTGTGGTTTAAGTGCAGAACTTCAGCTTTCCACAATGTTAATTACCCTCAATGTCAGATTAATTCATACTCTCCAAGACCACTGGGGAAACTTCTAAATTCTAGGGAGACCCATGGACTCCCAGGAGAGCAGGTCACCCTCCTGTATCCCACCCACTTCCTAGTGAAATAGGCGTGATTACACGATTCGTGACCAAGCCCCCTCTGCATGATGCTGCTATTTGTTACTGCGCCGCAGGGAATGGGGCCATAATGTCGCAATTGGTCTGTGAATAGAGCTGCATTAGCAGAGTTTCAATCATTCTGCTTTGTGGTGTTTTTGAGGCTGCACTGGGAACACTAAAGGCAAAATTCTCAGTCAAATGCAGAATATGATAAGACAAATATTTTGTAGAACAGTTTTGAAAATGTAACTAATCTATTCATGTAACCATGGGCTAATTTTGGCTGAATTAATTGCATGGGATGCAGTAGAGGCTGGAACTAGAGCTACAGATTCTACTTAACATTTAACTAGAAGATAATAGCTAGAATCTGATTGGTTGCTATGGGCAACATCACTTTTAAAACTCTCTTCTAAAAACTCTCACTTTAGTAAATTATCCCCAGGTCTCAGTGGTGCTAGCAGCAAATCGGGAGCATATGGAGTAGCACAGGAAAATATGTAATTCCTCCACTTACCTGACCTCATCAGTTGTCCAAGGTACATGTTGTGTAATGTTCTTTTTAAATGTCGTGCATTTTTTTCTCTTTAGGTATATTGCTTTTGAACAGCTGCATTGTAAAATGTCCACAAATAAATTGTTAAGTCACTTAAAGGGTTACATTCAGAGTGAGCAGCCATACCTAGAATTCCTATGCTATGATGAGATCCGGAACAGATAAACCTGTGTTCTTAGGCCGTGTATAAACCTGTGTTCTTAGGCCGTGTAATCTGATTATTTGATGTACCATTAAAGGAAAAAGGAAATGTTGGGATTTTTATTACTAATGAAGCGTGTAGATTTTTTCTACAATAAAAGTTAATGTTTTATAGAATTGCTTTAGTCACTTACGTTATTTTTTTACAAGTTTGCAAGACTGTTGCCACAAGGTGGTGCTTTAGAACATACATTTAGTAAAAATGATAGTGTTACAACAAAATATTACATGGGGCCACACTTGCTGCGAGGTCAGCTCACACAACTCATTCACAGATGGAGTGGCATATTCAGTGGTTAACCATTAGCAATTTTTGTTGCTACAGCAAAGATAAAGTCAGGCTGGTTATAAAAATGTAACAGTATAATCTGCTGTACTGTACGTGCTGTTAGACAACAACACCAATGGCAATAAACAACACCAATGGCAATAAACAATACCATAAACATTGATGTTCAGGAGTAAATTTGTAAAGCTGAACCTACTGTAGGATAAACAACAGCATTTTACTGGCCTGCTCAGTAAAACTTGGATCTAGTTAAAATGTTATGATTTAGCAACAAGGCTGGCTCATGGGGCGGTCGAGCATAGCGGGCACATAGGCATACATACCTACTCTCCGTAAAGTTGCGGGAGGCTCCTGATTATTCAGGTAACCCCCGGCACCCCTGGAAGATTAGGCATATCTCCCGCATCCCGCCCAATTTCTACTGAAGTGGGCAGGATGGGGATATTTTAAGGGGAATTTTTGGGTTTGCGAGTAGAGGGCGAGGCTACAATGACGCAAATCAAATGACGTATACAGTCTGGCCCCGCCCCCCGAAAATGTCAACAGAATCTCCTCCCCGGGCTTCTTCCGGGGAGGAGATTTATAAAGTCGGCAAGTATTCGAATACGGGTTCCACCCTAGAGGAGGTGCAGTGCGGCAGCCGCCATCACGACCACTGACTGGTGCTGACTGCACTGCACCTATTAAACATTGGTAGCTGATAGATCCTCTTTAGTAAATGTACCCCTGATGTCACTCATATTACACACTGGGCCTTAGTCAGCAAGGGACGCAGTTGCTAATACGCACGCACGCAATCGATCAATGTTTGTGATCTGTGCATGCATATGTATCGCAGTGTGCGTGTGCGAACTAGCAGTAACAATAGGAACTGCAATTGCAGAGGCTACGCAGGTCCCCAGAGCAGAGTGATTGACAGGAAGTGCCGTTTGTGGGTGGTGAGGGGGGTGGTTAGCCGAACACAGACGTGCCAGTCCATTTCAACGCTGTTACAGGGGCGTGCGTAAATTATCCACTGCGTGGCCATAAGCAGCCATAGCACTGATAGCATGCATGGCTGGTAGCAATTTCTGAGTAAGTTCAGGGCTTGTGCAAGTGTGCATATGGGTCCGATGTTACTCGCTAATATTAGCAACTGCAGTGCGTGCGTATAAGCATAATTGTGATCCGTAGTGAATCAGGCCCTGAATCCCCACAGCTGCAGCATAGTTTTTGCATGCTCAGGCTGCTGGCACCACAATGGTAGATACTAAGGTAAGAAGCTGGGGGGCCATGTCAGGGAGATGCTGGGGCATATGGGGCACACAGAGAGGCATGTGATGGTGACACCGGGGGGCATGTGGGGAACATGCTGCTTTCAAATGGGGGGAGAGGTGGAAGGTGGGTATCCCACAGGGTGAGAGCAGCATGTCCAGCAGGCAGGTATTAATAAGCTGCTTTGGTATTTAATATTCACTTTGATATACTCAATGATAGTTTTCTGTCGGTTGTATTAAACAATAATTTGGTAGGCTTTTGTGGACTGGGGCACTACTATAAAGGAGTATTAAGGACTATGGGCCTGATTCATCCTGGAATGCAACTGCTAATACGCACACAATCAGCCGATTGTTGCATACTGCGCATGCACCACAGTGCGCAAACTGGCCACTGTGATTGAGACTGAGTTTGCAGTGTACACGCAGACCCATCGCAGAGTGATTGACAGGAAGTGCCTTTTGTGGGTGGTGACGGGGGGCAAGTCGGCAAAATGCAGGCGTGCCAATGTGTTTGAATGCCGTTGCAGGGGCGTGCATAAATTATCCACTGCAATGCCATACGCATACGCTGAAGTTAGCAATTTCTGAGTAAGGTCTGACCTTGTGTAATTGTGTGTGAGGCTGCGATGGTACTCGATTGTACCGATGGTTTTGCAGTCCTGCTAAACATTACGGATGTGTGTAAGGTTAAGTGGGCATTCTTATGTTGTACTGAGGCGGCATAGCGATCGCAGAGGATTATCATACTATCGCAGTTGAACTGCGTGTGCAATTGCTATTGCAATCGCAGTTGCAATCAGTAGAGAATCAGGCCCTATGTCACTACCTTGGAGTCATATTGTGGTCTGGGGCACTACTGTGGGGGCATATTGTGAATTGTTTTCTTTGTTTTTCTTTGTTTCTGTGCTGCTCTGGGTTGAGCCAAGTGTCTCCAAATCTCAAGCCCTCTGCCAGCTACCATGCAGAGCCTGGTCCATTACGTGGTATCAGGAGGGCTCAGCCAACACCAATCAGGAGGTGTGGCCTCCAGCTAGTTGACGCATCAGCAGTGGTTCCAGGTACAGGAGGTAGGAGCCTGATTGTATGTAAGATGCGGTTTCCTAACGCCGATGGTAGAGTTTGGTGGTAGCAGCATCGTTACCCGCCCACTGCGCAGTGGGTGGAGTCAGTGACAGGCAGTCACTAACGGTAAGTGGGAAACCCTGATACCCCAAGACCCAGTGGAGATTGAAACCCAACCTGTGATTGGGAGTGGAGGCTGAGGCCGTTCGGTCACAGCTGGTATTTTTCTTCCTTGAAAAAAGGTGGCAAATGGCAATACTATGTGAACTGGAAATATGATGGGTATAGTCATATCTGTGGGAGAAGGCAGCTGCCCAGTGTGCAAATCTGAAGGGGAGTAAAAGAAATTAATATTTTAAGTTATATGGGGTGTCAAATTTCCATCTTGGTCCATGATCCAAAATTTCTAGTTACCGTTCTGTTTATTTCTAAGTATAGGCTATGATCACTCTTAGGGGGGGTATTCAATTGTTTCAGATCGTCAAACAAAATTTAACATAAGACAAAGACAACCTGAGTAAGCACAAAATAGGATTTTTAAATGAGCATCTCATTTATTGAAGGAAAACATCAACTGGCATTGTGTGACATAGTAATTGTCCCCTGAGTTACTCATTCAACCAATGAACCAAATTGAATTGATAAATGGGTTCAATTAGACATGATTGCTTCCAGGCCTGTTGAATCTAAATATCACTTAAACAGAACCTTTCCAGCAATGTAAAGTTGGCTTTAAGGTCATAGCAAGCAGCACAATATGTCACAATTTAAAGAAATTTCAGAAGAGATGAGAAAGAAAATTATTGAAATATATCAGTCTGGAAATGGTTACAAAGCCATTTCTAAGGCTCTGGGACTCCAGCAAAACACAATGAGGGGTATTCAATAAGGGAGCGAAAAGTCCGTGCTGGACTTTTGGCTCCACATTGGAGATTTCCCTGGGATAAAGTATCGGGCGCGCGCCCGATTCCCAGTATTCAATATAAAAGCTACGAAAACGGCAAACTGCGAAGTGGGATCTGCGTTTTCCTTGAATAAATTGTAGGACCCCCCTAAAGTTGTAAAAACATGGGGGATCACTATGGGTACCCCCGTTTTAGCCTGCAAATGAAAGTCGGGGATTTAAATAGCCGCAGCAGGTGTTTTTTCCCGACATTGAAGAAGTGTTGCAGAAAAGCACTTAGGTTATTTTTTTCATTTTTTTAAGTGGTCCCATCAAATTTGGGGTACATGAAAACGGGTACTAGCATATTTTTATGTCCGTAAAGTAAGTTTGAAAAATTCTGCAACTATGCACCTGCCGCTAATAGCCTATTCTAGAATACACCTGCCGCATATTTGCAGAATAGCCCTGAACCTATTTCTCTATTTTTAAACACTTTTTTCCCTTTTTTTTTTTACCCCAATTTTTAAATTAATTTTTTGGGGTGTCCCTATTTTTTTCTAAAACTTTTTTTGACACAGTTATTTTTAAAATGTCATTCCCAGGGGTGCAGGCTATTTTTTTAAGCCTGCACCCCTAAACCCCAATTCTGCACTTTTTTTCGCCACCTATTCAATGGTGAAAAGTTATCCCCTTTTTTTTCAAAGACTTTTCGAACCTGCGAAAAGTCTTTGAAATTGAATACAGTGTAAAACCAAAACCAGCGAAAAAATTGCGTAATTTTTTGCGAAATTATCGCAAAAAATGACTTTTCGCTCCATATTGAATACTCCTCAATGAGAGCTATTATCTCCAAATGGAGAAAACTTGTAAAAGTGGTGAATCTTCCCAGGTGTGGAAAGCCTAACAAAAATCCTCCAAGGGCACATCGACAACTCCAGGAAAGTGCTAAAGAATCCAGACAAACATCTAAAGCTGGGCATACACGGCCAGATAAAATGCCTGTCAGACCGGCAGACATTTTATCTGGCAGCCTGCCAGCCGCAGATTTCTCACAGTGTATTTGTCCCGACATCTGCGCTCCTCCCCGGGGGAGGAGACATTTCACTGTTCCATCCATGGGAAGGAACACAGGAAATGTCTTTCTGTTGGCCGCGGCTGGGCATACACTGCCCAATGCAACCGACAGTTTACTTCATAAATATCGCATTGGACATGCATGCTGTACAATCCGGCATGCCCGACCGAGCAATATTTAACACTCGGTCACCCGCACACACGCTGCAATTATCGGGCGATCCTGGATTGAACTGCAGTTCAATCCAGGTGCCAGCCAATCAGCTCCTGACTGCCATCTCACTGGCTGTGTTTGAAAAATGACAGGTGGGAGCTGATTGGCTGGCACTTTATCACTTTTCACTCTGTCTCCTAACACTGCTTAGTAAATAAACCCCTTGATGTTTTATATTTTGTACAGAGAATAACTAGTAGTGGACTCTCGGTAGATGACACAGTTGGGCCCAGGACAGGTTTCCTGCATTGTCCAAACTTGGCTGTATGGGCAATAGGCAATCATAAGGGCTAGTTGCTGGGTTTCACAATTGAAGCCCACATTTTACTTTCTTGCTGCCCTATTCTGCCAATCTCTTCTCTTCTCCTACCATCAACTTAATTTATCACCTTCCTTTACCCAACTTCCTTTATGTAAAATCTGTATCAAATCATAATTGCCTACTAACCAGGACAGTACTATTGACTCTCAAATTATTGGGAGCCCTCTTGGGTTCCTGGGCAACAATTCTTTCTAAAGGGCGCTAGCATGCTTACCTAACAATGTATAGGGATGTAGTTGAAATACCAACGACCGGGAAGCCGTCTGTCTAAACCCTGGCATCTAAATCCCGACTCAGGACTAAAGATAGGCATCAAAATCCTGACACCAATCTAGATCCCAATGCAGGAATCCTGACAGGTGGCTTCCCGAACTAAGGTAATTCGGCCCCTCTTAGCTCTTAGCCGCCAGGGTTAGGCACCCCCCCAGGGGGTTAGGCTGTGGGGAGGGGGGGTTAGGGTTAGGTGCCACCGAGGGAGGTTAGGGTTAGGCACCCCCCCCCCGGGGATGGTTAGGTTTAGGGTGCGGAGAGAATGGGTTAGGGTTAAGCAGAAGAAAACACAGGACAAAACATCTGCATTGGTCAGTTGGCTTCTCAGCCTATGCTCTACTGATAACTTAAAATTTTGCAATGCCAAGAACCATCTAGTTATTCGCTCATTTGTCTCCTTATTCTCAGCCATCCACTCTATGCAGCATGGCCGGTAAATTTTCACCGCAAAAATTGGTATGTTAGTGTTTCCAATTCCCACTTAATTGTCAATGCTTCTTTTTCAATAGTGGCATATTTTATCTCATGTGTATTCAATGTCCTACTTAAACAAATAATAGGTTTCTCTTCACCCTCTTTGTTTTGAGACACCATAGCACCTATCTGATGCATCTGTCTGTATGACAAATTAATTTCTAAAGTCAGGTGTCATCAAAACTGGTTGGGTGCACAACACAGCGTTCAATGCCTGAAAAGCCTTTTCTGCCTCAGGATTTCACTTAACTACCCTTGTAAGGTCAGTCAGAGGGACGACAATGGTGACAAAATTGAGTATAAATCTTCTGTAATACTTTGTGATTCCTAAGGAGGCTCTCACCTGCTTCTTATTAAGGGGTTGTGGCCAATTTTGCATCGCCTCATTTTTATGAAGCTGGGGCTTTATCAAACCTCTGCCTATGGTGTATCCAAGATACTTAACCACATCCATCCCTAAGCAACAATTTTTTGGGTTGGCTGTCAGTCTCTCTTCACTGATGGAGTCCAACACTGCTTGGACCCTGGGTAAATGAGACTGCCAATCAGGACTACAGATGACTACATCATTGAGATAAGCAGCAGTATACTGTCTATGAGGTCTTCGAATTTTATCCATCATACTCTGAAAGGTGGCCGGTGCCCCACGTAACCCAAATGGCAACATCTTATATTAGAACAGACTCTCTTATCTGTCTACGGCACTTGCCAGTACCCTTTAGTCTAGAGTGGTTAAGTACTGTGCTGTTTCCAGTCTCTCAATACGAGGCATTGGGTAGGCATCAAACATAGACACACTATTCAATTTACGGAAATCATTGCAGAAGTGTAAGCCCCACCGCATTTCGGATTGAGTACAATGGGACTTGATCACTTACTATATGACTATTAAATTATACCTAATTCCAATTTTTTTTTTAGATTTCTTTAGGCACCGATTCATGTTGGGCTTCTGGAATTCTTCTAGAGATTTAGACTAACCTTAACGCTTGGTTCAGTGATTATGTAATGTTTAATGACCATTGTATTTCTATTTCTTAGCGTCATGTTGTTGAATAGTTGAGAGGATTATGGCTATTGTTACTTCAGGAACCAAAAGGTACTGCGGTTACTAGAGGGACTGAGTGGCAGACAGAGCTATTCTATCTTTCCGAAGGTTTTATAAGAAATACATGGAAGGTAGGTTCTGGCTTTCTTTTTCCAGGCTAGTACACCTTATAATTAATCTCACCCACTTTTTCTATGATTTCAAATGGTTCTTACCACTTTGCCAAGAATTTACTTTCTACTGTGGAAACCAAAATAAGCATTCTGTCCTCAGGAACAATGGTGTGTAATTAGGCTTTTCGATTATACTCCCCTTGTTGTGCCTGTTGGGCCTATTTGCAAGGGCTCTCTCACTATAGGTACCAATGCAGCTATTTTTTCCTGCCTTTGGGAAACATGCTCAATAATCAACTTATAAGGACTGATTTTCCCCTGCCATGTTTCTTTTTGTTATGCACACCTAGATTACCACATGACTCCTGAAGACTAATAATGGTTTTCACCCATAACAGCCACCTTTTGGAGGTGAAGTTCACACGGTACCAGGATGCCACCAGGACTTTAGACAGGTACAAAGGAGTCTATTTATCAAGCAACCAATCAGCTCCTACCTATTATTTTATAGACTGTACTTGATAAATGCTACTTGAAAGCTGACTGGTTGCTATGGGCAACTTCTCCACTGGTTCACTTTTCCACACTTTTCACTGCTTGACCCCAATGACTCAATGTGCAAGCTAGGCAGCACAAGGAATGGGCTGAGGTGGGAACAGAAATAAAGCAGGAGAGAATCTAAGTCCAGAAATAGGTAGATTATCAGGCAGGTGTAGGACTGACAAAGACAGAGTGCAGACATGGATTCCTACAGCAGGTACAAGTAGAAATGCAACAAATGGATTGCAAACGCTAACAGGAAACTACTAGAATACTGCAGCAAGGCAGGAAACCTTAAGCATGACAGAAGCTATAACCGGCAATGCAGCAAAGCCCTGACTGCTTTAACTATTCAGGGAGCTAATCAGAACCCTAGCACTTCACAATAAGTTAATAAGTGTCAGAATTACCCTGCCTTGGTGCCCTCCTAGGGTCACAAAATTCAATATTCATTTACAGGAGGCAGAGTTTTGCACCAACAACTCTGTGGCCTTCCCACAGATCTGGATCTGTCACTGTTGTGGCCTGAAGCATAGTTTCCAATTGTCCTTAATTTCCAGATACAAGTTTTAAATATTTGGTAGTCTATCTCTAAATTTCAGCATTGACCAATTGTAAACTCTTTGGGTGCAATTCAATTCTTTTATCTTCAATTGTTGGTAGACACATTTCTGCTTGCAACCTCCTGAGGTGACGAGATGAAATGCATGAGAAGTCAGCACTTTGGGCGCCCAAAAGACGAGTTTAGCTGCTTTATGTGGCTAAACCTAGTGCTGTCGAACACGCATATGCGGCGCAGTTGGCCGAATGGAGCAATAATTGAATTGCATCCTAAGAAGCCAATTAGTTAAGGCACCTGATAAAAGTATCTTTATCTTTTTTAGCAATCTAGATGTAATTATTTTTTATATTTTGCACACACCTTTTCAATTAAGAAATGTTACCCACTCAGTCAAAACACAGACATTCTGAACCGTCTGTTATACAACTGTACAAATTATTATTCACTTGTTCTTTCTTGCCAATGTTTCAGACACTTTAAACTTGACAGTGGGTGCAACCATGTCATGATGGGAGAGTGGCTGCATCATCAGTTGCGTAGCCATTGGCCACTCATGAAGTCACTCATTGGCAACATTCCATCGTCTTCGAACACTCATGTATTGTGGGACACACATCACCTGTTCAGTGCTGATCTACGCGGCGGTGAACAAAACATACATTCCAACCTTCAACAGGGACACACTTATCCACAGGTAAGACTCCTGACCATACATCTCAAATTGGGACTGTCCCACCTAAATCAGGACAGATTGTAAGTTTGCATTTGGAAATTTTGTATATCATTATACTTATATTATGTAAGGACTACATGATTTACAGCTATAAGAAAAGGTGATGTGTCCAACTACTACTGTGGTGAAGTCGTTTTGTGAGTAAGTGCCGCACTTACGTTACAGCCGGACTTGCAGATTTTTGAACACAGCCCCGTAAGGAATCGCCAACTGCTCCACGCTGAGGACGGGGAGCATCGCACCTGGCGCCCCAGCTCCAAAGGGCGGCAAGGAGATGCTGCATCCGGGAAACTTATCCAGGACTGCAGGGCAGAATAGCCGCACACTGGGGGACGGCTAGCCCAATCACCCTGTGTGTGGCACTCAGCAAGGCTGTCTTTTAATGCTGGGTGATGGGAGCTAAGCTCCCAGGCCCCAGCGGTTGCCCCACACAGCCCTGTACTGATGGAGCTGGCCCGGGCTGTGCTGCACATGGCCCTTCTTCTTCACACTGGGGTATTGGGAGCTGGCGCTCCTGACCCCTAGCATGTGGCTACTCTGCACTGCACACCAGGGGTTAACATCCTTTGTTGCGGCAGCCGGATGGTCAGGCCTGCCTATCAAATCCTTTCTAACACCAGCCCCACATGCCTCAGGTGATCTTCCCAAGTTCGGCTAAAGATGGAGATGTCATTCAAGTAGGCCACTGTACCCCTTCAGCATGTCATCGACAACACTCTGGAAGGTGACTGGTGCATTCTTAATCCAAAATGGCATGATCTTGAACTCAAACAAGCTAAATGAGGCGATGAAGGCAGATCATTCTTCAGCCTTGGGGGTCATTGTTATCTGCCAATACCTCTTGCTCAAGTCAAAAGTGGAGATGTATTTTGCTCCTACAAACTTGTCTAACAACGCATCAATGCGGGGTAAGGGATAGGCATCAGATTCGGTTACCTCATTCAACTGGTGGTAAACTATGCAAAACCATGTTGTCCAGTCCTTCTTGGAAACCAATACAACAGTGGCGGTCCAGGGACTGCTGGAGCACATAATTACGCCTAGCGCTAACATCTCCTGCAATTCATTGTAGATACTCACCTGCACTTCTGGTAAGACCTGATACACAGGTTGCCGAATCGGCCCATGCTCACCAGTGTCTAGGTGATATACACGCAAGGAAGTTAGACTGTGCTTCCTACTGAACTGGGCCTCAAAGGACCACAGCACTGACTCTCTTGAGGTTACCAAGTTCCTTGCTCCAGCTTACTTCCTCTATACCACCCTCACCTCTGGCATCCACGAGGAGGTCAGCAATTGGATCATTTCCTGGTTTCTCCATTTGTAAGCAGCATACAGCAGCTACCAACTCCACACGCTCGTGGTATGCCTTCAGCATATTTAAATGGTAGATACGCTTCTTCTGTCCATCGCTGTAAAATGACACCACATAGGTGATGTCACTTAGGTGTTTTGAGACTGTGTACGGTCCCACCCAGGCAGCCTGGAGCTTGTTTTGGTTTGTGGTCACCAAAACCAGCACCTTCTGCCCTACTAAATAAGACCCTGGCTCATGTGCCTTGGTCATACCAAGCTTTCTGCTTGGTCTGCGCTTTCGCAAGATTCACTTGCGCAAGCTCCTTAGATTCTCTAACCAATATCTGAGCTTTAACATATACTCCACCATGGGCGCATCTTCTTTCCAAGACTCATGGAACAGGTCAAGGGGTCCATGGACTCTGTGGCCATTGTAACTCAAATAGCGAGAAACCGGTGGACTCATGCAGCACCCCCAATACGCAAACATGAAGTGCGGCAGGTATCGCTCCCAGTTTCCCCCCTCCAAAGTCACAAATGCCCGTAGCATCTGCTTCAGAGTTCTGTTAAACCTCTTTCCTCTTGCACAGGCCATTCGTTTGGGGTGATAGGTGGTGGTACGGCGTTGTCTCTGAACCTTGCCCATAGACTCTGGACCAGATCACTCATGAACTGCTTCCGTTGATCAGTTAGAATCTTCCTGGGGAAACCTACTCTGCTAAATACGCTTACCAGTGCATCCGCTACCTTTTCCACAGTGAAGGCGGTCAGAGCTACAGCTTCAGGATACTGGGTGACGTAATCCACAACTGTGAGGATGTATCTCTTCCCCTATCTACTGGGCACAGGTAGTGGACCTATTATGTCCACAGCCACTTGTTGGAAAGGGTCCCCGACAATTGGCAAGGACCTAAGGGAAGCCCGAGCACTAGAGCATCTAAGCTGCTGCCACACATCACAGGACTTACAGTAGACCCAGAAATCATCTGACATTCTATGCCAGACGCTTCAATGTTCGGTCCCTTTCCTGTTGTACAGCCAAAGGGATTTCATGTGCCCTGACACAGGAGCACTCAAAATCTTCTGGGAACCACCAGTTGACCTTGTTTCCTAACTAGCCTATATCCTTCTACCTTGTCTACTTGGTACAGTAACCCTTTCCACCAGGTCACACTCCCTGCCCCCATCCCAGAAAGGCCACTGCCTGCTTGGTGCCACATGCCTTCCAGGGATGGGTCAGAGAGTTGACCCTCCCTAAACTCCTGCCTGTGGCCCTCAACTTCTTCTAAATTGGAACATTCTCCAGGGGGGTCTAGTTTGGGATTACTAGGGTCAGTCTGGTCAGGGTCAAAGGGAGGTCAGTGTGTTCACTCATAATCACCGCTGGAGTTGGCAAACCACTATCGACAGGAGCATCACTGGGCACCACTATAGGTTCCAACAAGCCGGAACCAACATCCTCTGCATTGCTAGGGGATGTGGGTATACCAGAGGAAAAAGGCATGCTTGGTAAATTTGATGATCTAACCACTGTGGTCTTTTTTCTGGGCTGGTTGATGCTGTGGTTAGCAGTTTTCTAGCTTCTGTGGTCTTTTCCTCTGCACTGGGCTGTGTTGGGATATATGAGGACTGCAGTTGGGCAGCTTGACTCCGGGTGATGGTGTTAGCAAAGGCAGTAACGATTCCACCACAAAGATCATTCCAAAGGACTGCATCAGTTGGGAGGCCATGCATGATGGCAACATCTCGCAACTCTTGGCCAGTTCCCCAGTCCAGGTAGACTCTTGTCATAGGTACCTCTTGCGCCAGTCTATCTGCCATGGTCACCGTGGCAGTTAATAAGGTGGGAGCTCACTATAGTGATCGGGGTCCCAGAGTCTCTCAGGCCGTCTCCCTGCAGGGACCTCACTTGGACCAGCTGCAGGTGCTGCCACATATTTTGTGGTGTTCCTTGGCCATGCAGGTGAATCTCTCTGCAGAGTCTGCCTGCTCCTCGCCACATCTCATAGAACTGACTGGAGTGGGCACAGTCTCTTTGGGCTCACCTCCCAAGCAAGCCAGGCTCCAGCACTCTGATTATGGGCATGAGTCTGGGGTTCTTGAGGTGTGGAACAGTTCATCCTTAGATGGACGAATTTCCATCAACCTTAGCACTTCTTGTCCGGTCACAGTTCGGTGGTCTCTGATTGCTGGCAGGGACAGGAAAGAGCAGTTGCTGGCCAAAAGAACCCTGATTGGAATAATTTTGCTTTGGGGGGTGGTGAGCAGAAGAGGGGTGTCCCCCTACTTCTCGTGGTTGCTGGTAGGGTTCTTGAGCAGGTCCGGAACTTTTTCCTGTAGGAATAAGGAGTGATGAAATATTGCTGTAGGAGGGCTCTTATAACTTCGTCATAGTCACCACAGTCTTCGATGGCCACTCCATGATAGGCCTCCAGTGCCTCTCCATGCAGAGTGTGTACTAGGTGTTTGACCCACTCCTGCTTAGGTAAATCGTGGAGTTTGCAAGTCCTTTCAAAAACTTGCAAGTGTCCATCAATGTCCCCATCACTGTTTGTAAATTTGGCAAACTTTATGTGTTCTAATCAGGGTACAACAGTTGGCAACGGTTCTAGGGGTACCACGGCCAGTGCCACATCCAGATGATGAGCATGCGTTCCTTTTCTGTTGCCCTTTCTCCCAATTCTGCTAGCCGTAATCTGCCACCCGATCTGCTAGGGTATCCGTTCCTCCCCCCCCCCCGGGATGTTGGGATTCCTGCCATGCAGGGAAATGTTGGGAACCATTACTGCTATTAGAGGGGGCGGAGCATTCACTGTTAGGTCATCCTTGTGGATGCTGTCGCCGTTAGCGCTTACCACCTCCGTCTGGTTCATCCCCTTCTAATTCATGAGTGCCTCCTTCATGTCACTTCGGGTTGCATTGTAAGGGACTTCAATATCCTTTCCTTGCCACACCATTTCCAGATCACCCTTGGACGTTCCGCTGTAGTCAGCCATCTTTTGCATTCTTCTGAACTGAAGTTACTTCTCCAATTGGGTGACTGAAAAGCCACCTGGATTTATCCCACCGCTAGGCCACCAATATCTGTGACCAGATGACCTTGCTCCTGCCAAGCAGCACCACCAGTCCCTGGTGGTCACTGTGCCTTATGATTTCCAGTCCCTGGTGGCCACTGCAGAGCCCATTCCCTTGTGGATAGTGGTACTACTAACTACCATATAACCCGTTGTGTCTAGTCTGCAAGTTGCCTAGCACAGCAGAGCAGCAGTAAATGGGTGCCATGTACTGATTTCATTTAAAAAATGGAAAATATTTGCTAACAAGTTTTTATGCTTGGAAAAAATTGGAATTCTAATTGTAACCTCAAAATAAGTATTTTCTGTTGAGAACAATGCACACTATTGTGTTTAATTATGTTAATGAGATAAAGGATATGGCACATACAGTATATAATACTTTTTTTCTTTCAAATAAATAATTTAACATAAGTCTGATGGCTATGGCACCGATATAAAATCATAACCTTTTTAAATGGTTTTTCTTTTTTTAAATATAAATAGGCTCTTTATAAATGTAATTCCATAAGTTTCCTTAGAAAGAATCCAGTGATGACTGCAAATGTAGCATTTAGGGTTATGAGCTTTATGTGTCGCTAGCCCTTCCTGTCAATGAATGAGAGCATTGATTACAGAAATTAATTGAGAGACAAATAAATTAAGATACCGTTATAGAATGAGAAAGTTGACGGCTGACTGCTTTATATACAGTATGCAATAAATATATAACTAACCTTGATTAGAGCATAAATGTGATTACAGTGTTTTCTTCCCATAATTAAGAGGAATACGTTCAAAATGTCAACACTTTTGATTTTTGTCAAAATGCTTTTGATTTTTGTCAAAGGCAGAGCAGTAACTACTCTGCTGAATATGCTTCCGTGGACCTTTGTGGAAAAAGGTGCATCCGCTACCTTTTCCACAGTGATGGCGGTCAGAGCTACAGCCTCAGGATCCCGGGTGACTTAATACACAACTGTGAGGATGTATCTCTTCCCCGATCAACTGGGCACAGATAGTGGACCTATTATGGAGCAGAGCACGGTGGGTGGCACCACTGCTCACCCACAGCCCCTGCATCTGGCTAGCAGGGTGCCTGGAACGTTACCCTGCAGCAAGAATCTCTGCTGCACTGCCACCCAAAGCATGTTTTGGTCACTGCAGAGGTGTATACTGCAGCTCTTACAGACCCCAGAGTATCCTGAGTATGCCCCAGGCAGTGGTGTGATTCATGCCACTGCTGGCCATCGTCCCCTCCACATAAAATCCCTGTTATGGCGCTGGTCAAAAGATGTACTATCTTTAATTCATTATTGCTACAAATTTCTAATAAAATGTGTAACAAATCGGAAGCAAAATATAATCAAAAATAGTACAGGATATCTGCATGATATTACACATTGCATTCCTTCATGGTCCTTGCACAATGTAGCCATCAATCAAGATTCATAGACTATGCCTAGGAGCTCATTTACTGAGCACAAAATCTATTCTGAAGTGCAAAGCAGCATTGGACCTATCATCAACCTCAATTTGTGATTGGGTTTACTGAGAAAGATGCCGCAGCAGAAGTTTGTAGATGCAGAGGGGAACAGTTCGGTGGAGTGGGAGTATTTCTTTTAAACTACAAAGGTTTCATTTTGTGGAGCAAGTTTATTGCTACTGACTAACGGGTTGTAGAAGGCACATTCTACAGAACCCTCTGGGCAGTGCTCTGCTTCCCAGAGCCATCAGCCCCATCCCCTAGGCATGACATCACATGTTTATGGGGCGGGGGCCGTCACAGGGCACACTATCATCGTCCTGTTATGGAGCTGGATGTACATCTCGCAACTACTTCATCCGTCAGAATTCAATAAAAACCTTTGAGGCAATCTGGAACAGGGAACCTTCACCTTTACAATTTGCCTAGGAGACCCAATACCTCTTCATTGGTTTTTGAGTACTTCAAGCTAGTCTTTAATAGAAAATACATTTACTCAGGCAAATGAGCCCCTCAATACTCTTGGCGATATATCAATACAAAACTCTTTTTCCTATGGAAGCTGATTTTGTTCCTCCACTTTCCTTTCCATGGAAAGATCACTACTTTCAATACACACAGCAACATCTGGTTAAGTAGCTCCACAATGTATAGTTACACCTCCAAATGAAACACATTATCCAGGTTGTTTTGAAAGTATAGGTCAGTTCAGTATAGAAAAAAGGAGGAGTGGGGAGGTATTCTTCAGTGCAGGTTAGTTTGACAGTTTAAGTGACAGTTACAGTGTGTCTCCAGCATCTGAGCCTACTATGAAATGCTGTAGGAGCGATCAATTGAAAACTGAATTTCTGTGATTTTGAAAAAAAGAACTAATGACATAGAGGTCTTAAAGTTTCAGAAACTAAGAAGAGTCTAGAACAGGGGTAGGCAATCTGAGGCACTCCAGCAGCTGTGGAACTACATATCAAAGCATGCCTTGTCACAGTTTTAGCATGCCCTACCGTCAAAACTGTGGCAGGGAATGCTGGGATTTGCAGTTACACAGCAGTGACAACTGGTCTAGAACAAAGTTCCAAAAAAAGCTCAGACTCAGAGAAGTGCTCGACTCCTATGTGAGAGAAAGTAATAAAGAAGTTGTGTTGTAATAGCACATTAGTACTATCTGTTCTACAGTATGTTAATGATTTAAACATTTGATAGTGAAGTTGGCCAAGACCTGCATGATTGTGGTGCTCCAGCGTGTATGGAAATGTGTGTGAGAAGAGCTTACTGTATGCATCATTGCTGGGCAAATCAAGACAGCCATGTTAGTTTGTCTGTATTTACTTTCAGCAACAAGTTAAATGTTTTGTCCATAAAGCGAGTTGGCTAAAACTTGTAATAATCCCCTGTTCACTTCTTAGCCAATTCACTGTTTCTGCCTCATTGGGCAAGCACAGCTACAGTTGGCTGTTGTACTGTTGTACTGTTTTCTTACTACCAAACAAAATACTTGTCTATGGAGTCTATTTACTAAGCAGTGTTAGGAGACAGAGTGAAAAGTGATAAGGAACCAGCCAATCAGCTCCCAACTGTCATTTTTCAAACACAGCCTGTGAGATGGCAGTTAGGAGCTGATTGGCTGGCACCTTATCAGTTTTCATTCTGTCTCCTACCACTGCTTAGTAAATAGAGCCCTATGTCTTCTGTGTGCTCTCCAGTAAGCTGCACTACTCATTGACAATCTACATGTGCTCTAAATGATATAGCTGCACTGCAAGTCTCTCTGCACATGTAATTCAAAATATTTTTTATGAACACATTTCAAATAAGCATTACTACATAATGTGCATATAAAATTAAAATTAATAGGTTGGGTGTATCATTTTAGGAAGGAAATATTTTTTATTTACCATCCTACTGATTTTATGTTATTACTGTTTAAATAATAGTATTTACTGTAGGATCAGGGCCGGTGCAAGGTTTCTTGGCACCCTAGGCATGCCTTCAGCAGTGCCCCCAGTAGTAGTAGTCCCCCCAGCAGTGCCCCCAGTAGCAGTCCCCCCCAGCAGTGCCCCTAGTAGTAGCCCCCCAGCAGTGCCCCCAGCAGTAATCCCCTTATGTAGTATCCCCAGTAGTAGTCCCCCCAGAAGTGCCCCCAGTAGCAGTCCCCTCAGTAGTAATCCCCCTCTATGCAGTGTCCCCCAGTAGTGGTCCCACCAGTGTGCAGTGCCCCCAGTAGTACCCCCAGCAGTACCCCAAGCAGTGCCCCTAGTAGTAATCCCCCTCTATGCAGTGTCCCCCAGTAGTGGTCCCACCAGCAGTGCCCCCAATAGTACCCCCAGCAGTGCTGATCAAAGTAGTCCCCCCCAGCAGTGCCCTTAGTAGTAGTCCCCCCCAACAGCAGTGCCCTTAGTAGTAGTAGTAGTCCCCCCCCAGCAGTGCCCTTAGTAGTAGTAGTCCGACCCCCCCCAGCAGTGCCCTTAGTAGTGGTAGTAGTTCATCCCCCCCACAGCTGTGCCCTTAGTAGTAGAAGCCCATCCCCCCCAGCAGTGCCCTTAGTAGTAGTAATCCGTCCCCCCCCCCCCAGCCAGACACACACACACGAAGAAAAAAAACACTCCACTTACCCTAATCCACGCTCCGGCATCTACTCCTCCGTCCGGCGCCCTCCCGGGCCAGCCCGCTCTGCACGATGGGAGAGACGTCATGACGTCTCTCCCATCAGCCACTGCTCATGAGTGAGCACCAGCCCGGCTTCGGCAGTGGGCACAGCAGCCGATGGGAGTCTGTCTGACTCTCATCGGCTGCTAAAACAAACACACAGCTGCCGGCGCCGCCGGCTGTGTGTTTGTTATAATAGTAGTGTAGTTGCAGACTGCACTTATGTGCGATCCACACTACCGCCCTGCAGGGTCGGTGCTCTTAGGCAGTTGCCTACATTTGCCTAGTGGTAGCGCCGGCCCTGTGTAGAATGATGCATACTTGAGGGAAAGTACTCATATTTAATGCACCTCATTTACAGGTCTTTCTACTTGTGTGTTTCAGTTGACAGTTTGGAGCTGATTGGCTGGAGCACCATTTATCATACACAGTGACATTTATCACTCATTTTGGTGATCAAACTTGTTAGTAAGTGAGGCCCTATATCTGGGTTATTGGTCATATTGTTCTTCATTTTCAGGGACCTGACCTGTGACCCATGAGAAGCACAGTTCTTTATTACAGCTCATAGTGTTAATCTCTTGACTTCTTCAAAAATATCAATCTGACATACTGTACAGCTCAGTGGCATAACTTCATCCCAGGTGCCCGGAGGCAAGATAAATGTTGGTGCCCCCCCCAAACTAAAATGTACCACCCCCAGCACCTATGCCAGCCCCAGCTGCCGCCGCCCCCCTTATGCAGTTCCTTTTATATAATGCCCACAGTAATGGTGCCCCTATGCAGTGCCCGCCTATGTAGTGCTCCCCAGTAATGGTCCCCCTATGCAGTACCTCCAGTAGTGAGCCCCCTGTAGTTGCCCCCAGTAGTGAGCCCCCTGTAGTTGCCCCTGTAGTTGCCCCCAGTAGTGAGGCCCCTGTAGTTGCCCCCAGTAGTGAGCCCCTGTAGTTGCCCCCAGTAGTTGCCCCCAGTAGTGAGACCCCTGTAGTTGCCCCCAGTAGTGAGCCCATTGTAGTTGCCCCCACTAGTGAGGCCCCTGTAGTTGCCCCCATTAGTGAGACCCCTGTATTTACCCCCTGAAGTGAGCCCCCAGTAGTGAGCCCCCAGTAGTTGTCCCCAGTAGTGAGACCCCTGTAGTTGCCCGCTGTAGTGAGCCCCCAGTAGTGAGGCCCCTGTAGTTGCCCCAGTAGTGAGCACCCTGTAGTTGCCCCCTGTAGTGAGCCTCCAGTAGTGAGGCCCCTGTAGTTGCCCCAGTAGTGAGCACCCTGTAGTTGCTCCCAGTAGTGAGCCCCTGTAGTTGCCCCCAGTAGTTGCCCCCAGTAGTGAGACCCCTGTAGTTGCCCCCAGTAGTGAGCCCCTTGTAGTTGCCCCCAGTTTTGAGCCCCCAGTAGTTGTCCCCAGTAGTGAGACCCCTGTAGTTGCCCCCTGAAGTGAGCCCCCAGTAGTGAGCCCCCAGTAGTTGTCCCCAGTAGTGAGACCCCTGTAGCTGCCCCCTGTAGTGAGCCCCCAGTAGTGAGGCCCCAGTAGTTGCCTCAGTAGTGAGCACCCTGTAGTTGCCCCCTGTATTGAGCCCTCAGTAGTGAGGCCCCTGTAGTTGCCCCAGTAGTGAGCACCCTGTAGTTGCCCCCAGTAGTGAGCCCCTGTAGTTGCCCCCAGTAGTGAAGCCCCTGTAGTTGCCCCCAGTAGTGAGACCCCTGTAGTTGCCCCCTGAAGTGAGCCCCCAGTAGTGAGCCCCCAGTAGTTGTCCCCAGTAGTGAGACCCCTGTAGTTGCCCCCTGTAGTGAGCCCCCAGTAGTGAGGCCCCTGTAGTCGCCCCAGTAGTGAGCACCCTGTAGTTGCCCCCTGTAGTGAGCCCCCGGTAGTGAGGCCCCTGTAGTTGCCCCAGTAGTGAGCACCCTGTAGTTGCCCCCAGTAGTGAGCCCCTGTAGTTGCCCCCAGTAGTGAGCCCCTGTAGTTGCCCCCAGTAGTGAAGCCCCTGTAGTTGCCCCCAGTAGTGAGCAGCCTGTAGTTGCCCCCAGTAGTGATGGCCCCCACCACGCGCGCGCACACACACAAAACAAACAAACGCTTACCTTTATTCCCGCTCCAGTGCTGCTGCCGTCCATCCCCGGCGTCCGCTCCTCGGCACTATGGGAGTGACATCATTACATCACTCCCATAGTGCACTGTGGGACCCAGAAGACGGAGCTCACTCCTGAGCTCCGTCCCCGGCGTCCGCTCCTCGGCACTATGGGAGTGACGTTATGACGTCACTCCCATAGTACACTGCGGGACCCGGAAGACAGAGGCCGCACCCCTTGCACCCTCCGTAGTTACGCCAATGGAGGTGGAGCGCCAATCAGCGGCGCTCCTTCTCCATGCAGCTCCCGGGGACAATGCAGCCAGGTGCCCCCTTCAGGGCTGACGCCCGGCGGCAAATGACTCCATTGTCTCCGGGAGTTCCGCCACTGGTACAGCTGTTGCATAGATTACATCGGGACACTAACATTTAGGGGTAAAGTGAGAGTTTTTGGAAGTGGAGATGTTGCAGATAGCAACCAATCAGATTCTACTTATCATTTATTTATCTAGAAGATAATAGCTAGAATCTGATTGGTTGCTATGGGCAACATCTCCACTTCTAAAAACTCTCCCTTTAGTAAATATACCCCTTAGTAATAATAAATATTAATTGTTTTACAGAGAGAGGACAATCACAGTGACACAAAACATAGTTTGTTGGTTGAAAAGCATAAATACACAGAAATGAATACCCAATTTCCTATGTCATGGATAAACTGTGTGGGAGAGCAGAGTGCCAGTGTGTGCATACCACTTGTAAGGATCTAATTACATCAGGAGGAGACAGAGCAAAATCATATCTGGAACTGATCATAGTTTGAGAAGAAATATAATCTGCATCCTAGACTGGTTGGAAAAGATTGTTTGGCCACTGACACTGTAAAGCAGAGTCTTATGTGTTCATAACACATACCATGCAGTTAAAGGACTAGCCTGCTGAATAATTAATTCCGGTCTAATATCCTGGAGAGAGCTGGGCCAATTAGCTTCTCAGACTGGGAAATGGCAAGTAAAATAGAAACGTATTTGTTCGCTGCAGCCTTGAACTCCTTAGCAGACCGCCTGTCAGAAATCTCTTTAATTTATTCGCCATGGCCAGACTTCGAGATTGAATTTCACACCGCAAAGCAGGCTGGCTGGGGTGACAACTATTTTGGTAATTTTAACCTGAGAAACTTCCCGTCTCTTGATCCCATGCAGACAAAGTCCTCTGAAAGGCAGGTTTGTATAGCCAGAGGAAGTCAGTGGGAATGTGGCTGTTTGTAGCTACTATAACTTTTAATATGGGAGTTCTCATTCTCTCAAAATAACACACGTGCAATACTCATACAGAATTTTTGAAGCCCTCCACTACTTTTTTCTTCAAAGGGACATTATACTGTAGAGCAGGGGTGGCCAACCAGTCATAGGCAAAGAGCCCCAAAATTTCTGTAGGTATGTTAAAGGGGCAAGATCATGCACGTGCCGAAGTCGCACATACAAAAAGGGGTGTGGGCTTTTGCCAGCTAGGCCACGCCCCTGGTATGATGTTTGTAGGAGCATATAAAAGCGCATAGACACAATCACCATGGAGGTAAGGGAAAGAAAAAGCCAGACCAATATAAAAAACATTGAAAAAAACAGATCCACATAAAATACACTGAAAAAGCCGCATCAACAAGACAACAAATAATACATTGAAAAAGCCACATCCACATAAAATACACTGAAAAAGCCAAATCCACAAAAATGGATCCACCTTCCCCCACACTCCCTCCCACTCCAGCCCCCCCACGTGTCAAAAATAAAATGAAAAAAAACAAATGAATAAAAACGACAGCTCGTAACTTGCGGATTGTCTGTGTCACATAGGTAGGCTCTGGCGTCTGGGACTGTGTCCTCTTTGTGGCTGCAGGATCAGTCACAAGTTGAGCTCCGTCTCCTGATTGCGGCGTAACGTCACCACATCACCTCCGAAGCGCATTAGACTGCTGCAACAAAGGACGAGCCTCCTCTGAACAGCTGTGTACCTATCAGAGGAGGCAGTCAGTGTCAGTCTGGGAAGCCGGCAGGGGAGCCGCATCAGAACAACGGAAGAGCCACATGTGGTTCAAGAGCCACAGGTTGGCCACCGCTGCTGTAGAGGAAAAGCATCTTTTCTTTTGAAGTGGTAATGTAGCTAGAGAAGGTTTTAATTTTCTCAATCCATGGATATTTGTCATTACTTTTATAAAGGAAGCGATACATAAGCTATGACTTATATATTTATTTTAAACAGCACATTGTGTATGGAAACTATATGGTGACAATTTTGTGTGTGAAGTATGTTATTATATTTGTTGGACTATGCATGACATCTGCTTCACTGCCAAATTGCAATATGCAGCAGCCAAACGAGTCCCATTACAAGTAAGGAACAATAACTGATCTCTACCAGCTCAGAGCTGGTACAAAATTCAACCCTTCTGCAGAATATCTATGACTATGAATATTCAACTTCCCCATTCATTTATCTAATTTCAATAATCTTACTCTGCAAAATGAAATCTGATTTTTGTACTGCTCCTAGGGTCATCACCTTTTTATTTTCATACTCCCAGACAAGGGACATGGCCAGTATCATGTCCAAACTGCACAAGGGTTGCAACCATATACTGGTAGGTTAATTGGCTCCCAACAAAATTGACCATAGTGTGTATGTTTGTGAGCATGTGGTAGGGAATATAGAGTGTAAGCTCCACTGGGGCAGGGATGTGAATGGTAAGATATTCTCTGTAAAGCGCTGCGGAATATGTGTGCGCTATATAAATAACTGGTAATAATAATAATAACCATTTATATGCTATCAGACCCACCACATGCTCCTTTATATGCCATATGATACACATATGCCTTCAGACCGCTCTACATTCCCATTTATGTGCTGTCAGAATGTCAACATGCACCTTATATACCATCCGAGCCTCCACATGCCATCTGCTCCACATACCATGCCATCAAACTCCTTCTCCACATGCCACTGTATATGTTATCAGAGAGCCCTTACATGCTTCTTTATATGCCATCAGCCCCCCTCATGCTCTATATTTGAGAGCTACTTCATTCCTCTATATATGCCATTGCCAACAAAGCTCCCGCATGAGTCACCCTTTTTATGCCAGTCAGAGCCTCCTCATGCCATCTTATGTCATCAGAGCCCCCTCATGCCTCTGTATATTCCATCAGAGCCCCTTCATACCCTATATATGACAGAGCTACATCATGCCTCTCTATATATGCCATTATCAACAAAGCTCTCACATGAGTCACCCTTTTTATACCAGTCAGTGCCTTATCATGCCCTCCTATGCTATCAGAGCCCCCACATGCCTCTGTATATACCATCAGACCCCCCTCATGCCCAACATATGACAGAGCTACATCATGCCTCTCTATATATGCTATTGCCAAAAAAGCTCCCACATGAGTCACCATTTTTATGCCAGAGCCTCTGCATGCCTCCCTATGCCATCAGAGCCCTTCAGTCATGCCCCTATATATACAAGAGCCCTTTTTACCTATTTGTATGCCAGAGATCCATCTCATGACCCTTTATATGCCATCAGAGTGCCCTCATGTCCCTATATATGTAATAGTCCCCTCATACACTTTTGTATGGCATTGTCAACAAATATCCCTCAATAGTCATGCCCCTTTACGTGCCAGAATTACCCTTTATATGCCATCAGAGGCCGGAGTCATGTCCTTTAAATGGCAAAGTCTCATCATGCCCCTTTATATGACATTGTCATCAGAGTCCCCTCATGTGTCATGTCCCTTTATATGCCAGACAGAGCCCCCTTATAACATCATGGCCCCCTCCGTCATGCCCCTATATATATATATCAGAGCACCCTCCTGTCCCTTTATATGCTATTGCTGTCAGAGCTGCCTCATAAATCATGCCCCTTTATTTGACAGAGAGAGCCCCCTCGTGCCATTTTATGCAGTCAGAGCCCCAGACCTTAGATGCCTTTGGCTTACCATGTTGTCAACCGAAACTCATTCCAGAGCTACTGCAGAAGTGGATGGCACTAAGTACTGTCTGTGACTGCAACCTCTTCCAGTAAGTAGAAGTCAGGACTTTGGTGGGAGAAGAGAGGGCTGTGCACATGAGACTGTGACCATGGTGTGAGCATGAATCGTGTCATGGCTAGTACAGTGAGTATGAACTATGAAGAGATGAATAATGCACAAATATTATACAGTGTTTTATAGAGTATATTACATGCACGCACACCTACCATTTTGTTTATGAATGGTATATATACACTTGTTTTTTGCCATATATACAGTTTGGGTATAACTCTGCAGCTGGCATATTTTCACCACTAATGATCTGGCATGTACCAGGGAGACCCAGTGAACTGATTTCCATCATATAGATGATATACATTGCATAGTAACAGAAACTGCTTAGTAAATAATGTAATATCAAACATCTGTCCCACATATCTTGTGATATTAGATCCTTTCAAAAAATGTAGTGCTTTTTACATTTTGCTTATAAAACTTAAAAAGTTGTTTTTTGAAAAGAGGAGTGTGATTAAAAACTTTTTGCAGATTTTTGTCTTTAGTTGTTCATTTTGGGTGCTGTTGTTCTCAAATAGGACTTGGAGTTAATTTAGCAGCATTTTAAACATGTTTTTACTTTGACCTTTTGAACTGCAGTACATTTCACAGATTAAAACTATTATTTTCTGTGATAGAACTGAAAAGACGCCTTTATCATAATTTAATTTATCAAAGTAATGTGATGTCTCATGTGTGCAATCTATCCAGATTTGGAAGGTAATATGAGTGCAAAGAATGTAATTATCACATGAGCAGTGTGAATTCCTGGATCAGATACAGCTTAAAATACTGAAACTGGTATAAGAGGAGACCAGAAGGGAGAAAAGCTGCAGACTCCCTGTCGCACCTAACTTGTTCTGTGCAACACATTTTGCAGTACTGAGCCAGTGTCACATTTCATGACCAGTCTTGTGTACTGTAAATATGTAAGTTTAGCACCATTGGGTTAGGTGGTTTGTAGACAAAAAATAACCCTTTTGCTGCTTATTATAACAGTAGTTTTTTTTCAAAATGGGCGATCTAAGACTTTCAATAAATGAAACAAAATAAAAACTCAAAGAAACCCAAATAAACTAGCTGTAATCAGAGTCTGAACTCTACATCTCTTCATGTTAGACATTAGCATTAACTAGAGATGCTTGATGTATTATAATTTGTTCTAAATTAAGGGGGCTATTTATCAAGCACTTGGGCATTGGTACAGTGATTATAATTTTTTTGGTAAATAGCCCCCAAACCAGTTTGTAAATCACAGCAAATAGGAAAATTAGTTTTCGTTGCTTTAATCACTGTTTTGATGAATAGGCCCTTAAAAGAGTTTGTCCAGTTTGATTGTTTCTATGTTGTTCACAGTATTATTGGGATTTGTGGCTGGTTACAACATCAGACTGGCCCAGTAGTGAGCCATTGATTTCTTCAGCTCGCCCCACTGACTGAGGTTCCCGCCTCCTGTCTACTGGGCTGACCAGATCAGGGCTAAGGGGGAGGGGGTACCAGGGGAAGTCTTGTGATACCTCGCATTGCTGTGAGGTGTCACTTTAAGATTTGTCACTGCAGCCGCAGAGGATTGGGACACAGGAGTCAAGGCTTAAATGAACTACAGCCCCCACAATCTGTATGGCAGCTGGAATGTGGGTTTTTTAATGACACTCCCCATTACCACCCTTAAGTGCTCCCTGACTGACAATCACACTGCAAATAAATACTCGCTGCGAGCCACTACGGTAATGTACACTGACGCATGCACAGAGGGACGATAATTGCTTGGCTGTGGCATAGTGTACAACTCTGAATGAGACCCTCAGTTACATAGTTACAATAATATGAGTACATACATTGTACTAGTGTGATTTATGAAAATACATTGTTTATTCTCTTGCAGTTACGTAAGTACCTGTAAGCAATGTATTGAGTCACCTGCCTGCTCAGTGTACTTTGTATCTGTCCCTGTTAATGGACATATGATTGCAGCAATGTACTTATTTTCAGACATGCCCTCTAGTATCTGCGTGAGATACCTAAGAGTACTGTATGTATTTCCTGAATACTTTCACACTTTTCATAAACATTCTTCAGGGACATGTTGTCCAGACAAATTTCCTTGTTCAGTTTGTGTCGTCTGCATATATGTCCGACATTACTATGTGAACCAGACATTTAATAAATTCCATTTCAGAAAAGTAGTTTCACTGGCTGAAACTATTCAAGATGGGAATAGGCAAACTAGAAGCAGCTGAAATTTCATTTAGTGATTAATGATGTTTCTCATTTAGGGGTTTATTCATGAAGGGAAAGGCATAGTGATAATTAAGGATTGAACTCACTGAAAATTCAATACTTGTATAGGAGGCATTCATCATGCCTCACATTCTTAATTATCACTTCCGAAAAGCTGCTCCTTTTGGGAAGACAGCTTTTTGGAAAAAGGGCACATTTTCCCTGTTTCACTGTCTCTTTGCAGCTTGCCTTGAAACTGATCATGCGCAGCTTGAAGACAGGCTGCAAAGAGACAGTAAAGCAGTAGGGGAGAAGCCGGAGGACTCCAGCCCCCCTCCTCGGCCCACCCCCTCCCCCACTAACTGTGGGGCACCTCCCGGGCAACTCCGCTGATGGTGTCCCCTGACCCCCTGCATCACTGAGACAGTGCAGCCCTGCAGCATAACTCCCCCGCTGCCCCTGCTGTGTCCTCTCCCACCCCGACTCACTGGAGGAGAGCTCGGGGTACCGGAAGCAGCTCAAGAAAGGTAAGAGGACACAGCAAGGAGGGATCCTTTTAGATCGCTCTGCTGTATTGGATGCTGTACTCCATCTCAGGCATACTTTATGACTGTCAAGTTCTGAAAAAACTAATTATCGGGGGACAATTGTAACCAGGAGATATCAGTGATATTTCCTGTGTTATAAGAATGATGAATTACCTTGGCACTTAATTTCTACAAAAATAGGTGAAAATCTTAATTTTCCCTTAGGGGCCTATTTATCAAGCTTATTTTTCATAAAATTATGTACAGAAGAAACTGCAGTTTCTGCACAATTTTATGTATTGTACCTTTGTAGTAATTGCACAGTGCAGGGAATTTCACAGAAATCTTCGACAGAGTGCTAATTAGCAATGCAGATCACAGTCCCCATTATTATCAATGAGGACTACGCCCTATGTAGCAAACTCTGAGTTTGGCTCGGGTAGTTTACACTATCTTCTACAAAATGGCAGGAATATAACTTGCAGGGACAGCAGTTACTTCAATTAAAAATGAAAATATCACCCGCGATATGGAACCATAAAATTTGCGGCAGTTCCGCAATTATTAATACATAGGCCCCTTAGGGCCATATTTATCAATATTATTCTTATTAAAATAATGGGAAAAGTTTTTTTCACACCCTTTTCATATTATTTTAGTATCACCTAAATGTATGAAAGGGCTTTTGATGGAAAATTCACACAATTCTCCTCCAAGACCTTAAATTTGCATTTTGTTTAGTAAGCAGATCGCATTTCCCATACTTGTAAAGGGAAATGTGATCTGCCCAAATTGACTAAAATTAAATTGTAAAAAAGAAGTGGAGGGAGCCCTGTGATAATAACGCTATCAGATGATGTTATTATGGCTTCCCTCCCATTTCCACTCCTGCTCTCTTATCACAGCCAGAACAGAGTGTAGAGCTGGCAACTGTGATCAGCCATGTGTGTCGCGGGTTGAGTGGGGGGAGTGGGATGCCAGTGGTGCATGTGCTGTCACCTCTCAGGGTATTTTTTTGCCAAAAATACCTTTAGAAGTACAGAGATTGGATTCGCAGGGACAGAGCTTCCTCACAAGCTCTGTCCCTGCATGCGTCATTTCAAACACCCTTGCGATGTATTCAAATATTGCAATGCAAATTTTAATGAATTTATCACATCCCATCTGCATCTGAGATGAAAATTGTGATAAATATGCCTCTTACTGAATAAGGAATGAAAAAAACACTGTCCACTCGTACTGTGACTTTCCACTAGCTTTGGTATAAAGGAGGCTGAATAATGGAAATTAAATTGAGTATTTCCACCCCTCCTCCATCAGAGAACAGGCAGCATCCACCTCACAATTCTTGAAAGTGCCTAAAGGGACACTTTCATACCACAAAAAGTAAAACAAATTACAATGTACTGTTGCAGTTCTCGCACGGTTGTGTAAGACCTCTAGGGCCAATGAGAGGTTCTTCCACCAATAACAGCCACCCGTTGTTCCCTTAGTGATTGATATTAACATTGATAGTTAGGTGGCTGTCTGGATTTAAGCCTCCAGCAGTAGAGGCTTACAAAACCGACGAGAGACCGCAGGACTGCTGACTGGAAACAAGGCAAATCTGAGAAGTGGCAGTCCTTCCACTACTAGAACTAGTTGCAGTTAGGCTGCAGGCAGATGGATACTTGCATAGGAGTAATGGACAAGGTACACTATCAGCGGCAGATGATGTAGGTCTTAGGTACATCTTGGGATTATGGTGCAGCTGGGTCACCAGGCATGAAGCGGCTAGACAACAAGCTGTGGAGCAGGAGTGATGTGGACTGTGGTATTGAGGGTTTACAAGCTATGACAAGACAGAAAAGATATCCGGTGCGTCAGGGCCATGTTTTAGGCAAAGAGAGGGCAGACAAGAAATTCGATGTGGCAGAGCCGTGAGCTGTGGAGTGGCTGGATCGTGGCATGGAGTGACCAGGCTGCAGGATGACTGGACTGAAGACTGTGATGCAACTTTACCATGGCTGTGGTATCACAGGTAGATGGACGTTGATGTGTCTTTAACCGCAGGCTGCAGCGACAGGTCTGCGGATAGTGGTGCGGCCTAAGCCCCGGACTAAGGTTCAACTGAGCAAGCACCACTATAATGTGGCTGGCCACTGGCCGAAGCAGCAGACTTAGGTTCAAGGTGTGGCCTTGAGGGCCAAGGTGCGACAAGAACAACACGGTGCTGCCTTGAGCGCCGAGGTGCGACAAGATCAGCATGGTGCGGTCTTGAGAGCCGAGGTGCAGCCTTGAGGGCTGAGGTGCAACAAGGACAACACCATGTGGCCTAGAGAACACTGCTAGCTTGAAGTAGCTGAACACTGACTGACATGGCTTAGACTAGGTCACAGGTCTCAAACTCGGTGCTCAGGACCCCAAACAGTGCATGTTTTGCAGGTCTCCTGACAGAATCACAATTGAAATAATTAGCTTCACCTGTGGATCTTTTAAAATGTGTCAGTGAGTAATAAGTACACCTGTGCAGCTGCTGGGTGACCTGCAAAACATGAACTGTGTGGGGTCCTGAGGACCGAGTTTGAGAACCACTGGACTAGGTTGTGGTGTGGAAAGGCCGCGGCTGCAGAAGTCGCTGCTCTGGATGGTACCAGCAGCAAGGACATGAGTAGGTAGAACAACAGCAGAACCAGGACAACTTCTGATCAGACAGACAGGTGCAGGAAACTAGTGACAATAATTACTGAACACAGGAACTGCAGAACGTGGTAAGGCCAGCTAAAGGTTTCTGAGCACAGGGACCAGAGCCGTAACTAGACTTTTTGGTGCCTTGTGCCAGAAAGAGCATTGGCGCCCCCTCATTTTTCAAAGGGACATAATGCACCCAAAAAAGGGCCATGGCTTCATGGGGAAGGGCCAGGGAAGAGATAGGAGAGGCCAGGAGATGCTGGGGATGAAATAAGAGGAAGCTATAAGCAAGAATGATAATAAACAAATTTGACAGGCCCAAACAGCGCCCCCTGACCTGTGGTGCTCTGTGCGATGGCACCGGCTGCACTACCCTAGATACAGCCAAGACAGGGACAAACACATACTCTGGAAGTCAGGCAATATCACTGGTAGGAAGTGTAGGGCTGACTGTAACTTATCAGAAGCAGGGACCAATGAGAGCAATCCCTAATCAATGAATGGTTTGCATCTGAGCTGCACACAGAATGACAGGCAAGAATGCAGCTATGAGCTGCAAAGACACAGACAGAGTTTCAGCTGCCTGCAACAGCTGGAACTGGAATTAAAGCATGATGCAGCATCCCAGTTGCCTAATACGGCCGAGACCTGCCACCAAGATGATCCACGGTTATCTAGGAGACTGTAGGTCAATTGCTACTACCTTTACCTCTATATCTATGTCAGATTAATGCAAGAGGTCAAAGCTCTAGGCTTTTAAGCATTTATATCAGTTTTCTACTGTGGACATGCCAAGTCAAGAATTACAACTACATGCAATTACAAAGTGTGAGTCGTTGTCCACATATACCTTATTGCTGTGGATGACAGGTCCCACTAGTCAGCTGTAGAGAAACGCCCCAATTTAAAAAAAAAATCACATACCAACTAATCACTGGCGGGGAGTCACTAGCAGCCTGGGGGCAGTCTTCCAGCAGTAATGTTGGTGCAACAGTTTAAATGAAATAAAAAAGGAATGCCATGGAGTGGGAGCTTTCTCACTGTGACACCTAGAGGGATGGGGGCACCCTAGTTTGAATGGTATGATGTGACACTACACTAAGGATAACATACATTTTCCATAGATGTAGAATGGCATGAAATCTCCACCATACAGGCAAAAAATTAGTGATAGTTATATAGGGGTCTGTTTATCAAGCAGTGAAAAGTGTGGAGAAGTGAACCAGTGGAGAAGTTGCCCATAGCATCCAATCAGCTTTATTTGAATAATATATTTAGGTAATCAGCAATTATTATCGCAAATCTGCTGCAGAACATTACACCTGATGTGCTGCTTTATTTGAATAATATATTTAGGTAATCAGCAATTATTATCGCAAGTCTGCTGCAGTCTTATAATATTTTATTGTATATAAATTGCCATAAGTACTATCTCCAGTCATTAAATTGTGTGTAGGCATGATTGAACTTAAGTCCTAAATGTTTGGTATGTGCTACATGTTTGTTTAAGCCATTTTATTGCTGGGTCTGTATAGGCTGGCTACTGGGGGGTTGTCAGTAATTAGGATGCACACTTGGCTACATCTCTACTTAAATATAATTCACTAGGCTGTTTTAGCCTTGGCTGGAGTTAGCAGACTCCTAAGTGCAGAATCACAAGTGCAATATAGATTTTAGGGAAAATGTCAGCGTTACACCGGCGTTAAACAGAAGTAGAACATTTCACCAAACACAACTAAACTGCTATCAATACTGCATATGGACACCTATGGAGCATCAAGTATGAGTTCACTACCTCTTCACAACAAACACCTGCTGCCTGCATAACCAGGACATGCAACACTGAACTCCTTGTTTGATCATTGTAAAGACATTATCTCACTTGCTACTATTTGTGCTGCCTCTTTTTTTCACAAAAATCTAAATTCTTATTTGTACCAATGCAAAGTAATCTCTAAACCTTGCATATATGGTCTGAATTACCATTGCTTTTGCCTAACCTCACAACTTTGAACTTCTTTTTTATTACTCATTTTCAAAACACTTTAAATCACATATATTCCCCTCAATAAAAAAAAACCCTACTTTGCTCATCAAGCATACGCATTCACCAACAGTTGTCTTTCACCAGCATTTGAAAAACCTTCAACACTGTCGTTCTCATACATACACTATTCTTACCTCATCCACACCGTGACCATGTTTTCTTCAATTCTCACTTTACTCAGTGCCTACCTAATACTTTATTCTGCCCCCTGTTCCCACCTCTATCCTCGCCCCCTAGTCTCCTCCACTTCTTCCTCCCCTTCTCTCCCCTCCTCTGTATACCTCCCCTCTGCTTCCTTCCTACTCTCCCGTTACTCCTCTTTCATTCTTTTCTCCTCCACAATGGTCCTACTACCCAACCTCTAAAGTGAGCACCCACCCTCATTTCTCCCTCTCCCCTCTCTCTCTCCCTTCACCACACCTTCATCTACATCACGCTAATCTCCCTCCCTCTCCGACAAATGCATCCCACCTCTCTTGCCTATTGATCACTTCCTTCCACTCCTGCCTCCAAGATCTCACCCGTGCTGCTCCCTACCTCTGGTACTCTCTCCCTCTCCGACTCTCCACCTCTCTACAAATCTTCAAACGGGCTCTCAAGACTCACTACTTCAAAGCCTTCCAGCTCTCATCCTAACCTGCTGCTCACATGCTTCTTCCTGACTGTCTACCCTATCTGTGTCACCCCTGTCTGTCTCCCCACCTATAGAATGTAAGCTCTTTCAAGCAGGGCCCTCTTCCCTTATGTGCTTTTCCTTCCCTCACTCATACGATCATCTACTCAAAACTCTCCACAAGGGCACTTAACACTTGGTAGCTGACGCCCTACTGCTTTTTTGAGTGTTATGATCGCTGCAGCAAAGTTTATATACCATGTTCTTATTCTGTATTGTCTTGTACTGTAAGTCGCTGTTTTACGAGTATGCTCATTTGTTAATGTACTTTGGGAGGCGCTGCGGAACCCTTGGTGCACCATATAAATAAAGGATAATAATGATAATAATATAAGCTACGCAGTTGGCTCTTCACATGTGGATTCAGAACTCCCCTCCAACACTGGATTTATTTCAAGACAAACTTTTCTTTGTCATACTGATAACTGGCTTGAATCCTCCCTTCAAAAAGAGAATACCCAGATGCTTTTTGAAACTTGGGAAAGCTTTACAGATGTGTATTCACACTGCACAAGGCAGCAGATTTGGAGTTGCTTTTGTCCCACATTGTGGCATGAAACCCATGCTTTCCTACAGGTTCCATTTATAGCAGTCTGCTCTGTTCTCTCCCGGATCTCTCCCTGCCTCTTCAGCATTTATCTCAGTCTACCTCAAATTTGGGAGGTCTTCCTCCTATCATGAATGTTTTGATTACACTGTGCAAATTTATGCTTCGTTCCCGAGCCTATTTTTCGTAGAAGTGTCTCTATGCTGTCTTCATAAGATACGTGGCACCCATATTCACTAGGGAAATGTAACGTATAAATGCAGAGCATTTGCAGGTATTAGTTTATATATAATTATATAGCCATGCAAGAATTAGAGTTTAATGCTGTATACGTTAGTGCTAAGAATAATTATAAAGTAGAAACCCTTAGGCAGTACTCACAACCACTAGATCATAGGGCAGTGTGTGGTAGAGCCTATATTTTGCTGTCTCTGGAATACTAATTAATGACAGATGAAAGAAATGTGATTTCCTGTATGCCAGGAGCACAAAGTAAACTCTTCTTTTGTCCCTGAATAAGAATGGAAATATATATCTATTAAAGAAAATTATAGTAACCTTTTGTAAAAGCAGGTCTTTGACAGGCTCTTGATTTTCATCTCTAACCCTTTTATGCCTCATGTTTACTAGACTTTTGTTAACTCTAATTATATTAAAAAGATATATATATTTTTTTACATCAAGACACGTAAGCTGGTCATTCACTGAAAAGTGCTTCCTGTATGGGCCCAATATGACTCCCATTATCATTCAGTATCAGGACTATGGCTGCAAAATGCCAGTGATCTGAGAGTATGGACAATCATCACCCAACAGTGTTACCTGCACCGCACAGAGGCCCTGATTCAGAGCCGGACGCTCTGACAGAGTGCTCGCTCTGAATCAGGGCCATCCCTTCTCCGTTTTGGAGCGGCCTCCTGACCGCTCGCATGGCTGTGGGTGACCACCCACAGCTATAGCGAGCGGCCAAAATTATGGTCGCGATGGTCAAGACCATAGCGACCAACGGGCTTGCAACGAGACCCTGCGGTAGGGTCTCGCTGCCGCAAGCCCTGGAGTGCTTTTGGCTCTATCAGAGCCAAAAGCACTCCCACTGACATCACTAGTGATGTCAGTCGGGCCGGCCCCAGACGGTAGGCGTTCCCATGGGAACGCCTCCGTCTGGGCAGCCACGCCCCCGGCGCGCCCACCAAAGGGGGCGTGCTGTCAATCAACATCGACAGCACGCCCCCTTTGGTGTGAAACCCATAACGACGGCTTGGCCGTCGTTATTCGGGTCTCGTGCATGCATACGACGGAGCTGCCTTCGTCGTGGGCATGCGCATTTGGGCAAAATCGACCCGCTTGTGAGCGCTCACGAGTGGGTCTGAATCAGGCCCAGTATGTATTCATTTGGTGCAGGTGCTAAAAGACTGGATCACCCAAATTTGGCTGCACAAGCTTCTCCAGTCACATAGCACTTTGCCGAGTGACTGGATATTCCCATATATCAGTAAAGAAGGACTACTACAAGCTCAAAAAAAGAGAACGTTTTTTTATCCCTTGATGACAAAACCATTTCACATTTATGTTACACACATTTTATAGTGAAATTAATTTATTTTTACTAGGGATGTGCAGGTTTGGAATAGTTCAGATTTTCCTGCCAAGTTCTGATTTTTTCTGCCAAAAATCGGGTCTCAGAAAGAGGCAAAACGGCATCTTTCATGGACAAACATCATCTTTCATGGACTTTTGTCCAGAAATGACGATGTTTGTCCATGAAAGATACAGGCCCGGAAGAAGAGGCTGCACCAGTGGCTGTACCAGTGGAGAACCCAGAGGATGAGCCGGCGTCTACTATGAATGTGGTAAGTACATACAAGTTCATTATCTGATACTGTCCTCCTGCCATGGTACAGTGGGGGATTGATTCAGAGCCGGACGCTCTGAATGAGCGCTCGCTCTGAATCAGGGCTCTTTTTTTTTTGTGCGGCCTCCTGGCCGCTCGCTTAGCTGTGGGTGGTCACCCACAGCTGTTGCGAGCGGCCAGGTGATGGTCGCGATGGTCTCGACCATCGCGGTTTACGACGAGACCCTTGTGGTAGGGTCTCGTTCCTGCAAGCCCCAGTGAGCTTTCGGCTCTATGAGAGCCGGAAGCTCACCCACTGACACCACTCGTGATGTCAGCGTGGCCGCCCCAAATGGCAGGCATTCCTTCAGGAGCGCCTCCGATTGGCCAGCCAGCCCCCTGCCTGCCTCCAAAACGGGGCAAGCTGTCAATCAAAATCGACAGCTACCCCACTTTGGTGCAAGACCCGTAGCGACGGAGCGCCTATCTCTAGGCGCATGTCGGAGCCGGCTCTGGCATGCGCATGTGTAGTGGCCAAACATCGACCTGCTCGTGAGCGCATAGCGCTTGTGAGCGGGTCTGAATCAGGCCCAGTGCCCACTCCATTAAAGTAGGCCAGGTATTGCTCCCTGACCTCTTTTGCCTGCACACTTGCTACTGTCTCCCTCACTGTGGGTGTGGTGACAGAGGGCATTTGTGATGGAGGAAGAGCAACAGCTTCATGCTGAAAGAATAATTTACCAGGTCATTATGCAGGGTAAATTAAAAAAGCTGACAGGCACCTCTACACTTCACCTAGACCTGGTAACCCATTCCCATCCATTCCTACACCCCCTCCCACTTACAATAGGCCCGAGAGGACCTACCCCTCCACATCCACCTCTAAGGAGATTTTATATAGTGCCATGTTGGCTGAGGGAGCTGAGAACCCCGAATTTTATAATATTGGGTGATGTTGGAAAAAGTTTTTCTCTTTTTTTCTACTCTATGAGCCATTTTGTTCTCTCCCAATACCTGCTGCATGGTATGGGGTGTGGATGATGCGGATTGAGCAGGGTCACTAAAACGCATGGTGCAAGGGCAGATTGAGGTTTGCCGGGGCCTCAATCTGCACTCAGAGGGTAGTAAGGGGTATTTAAGGACTGACTAACCACCAACTAAACACACCTTGAAAAAGGCTCCAAATAGGAGTTGAAACGCATTGGTGAAAGGAACACAGCACCAGTGGATTTTTTAACATCAAGGCGAGGAGTGCACATCCAAGAGCTGCCATTCCAGGTTGAACCCGGGAGACTTTGGATCTTATGGCTTATTCCACACTCTTATTGTTTAATTTATCGTAATGGTTATGTGCACAACTGATCAATCGTTTACGATTTATTTGTAATCGTGAAACGAAGCATCGGATCGTATGATCGTACTAAAAATCGTATCTAAAATTTCAAGGGAAATCTTATAAGACAGGTTGTACGTCTTTTTATCACACCGTGTATGGGCCGCAAAACAGTGGTAATCTTAGATTACACCTGTTTCTTAAGTATTGAAAGGAGGACATAACCCCCTTAGCGAGTGCTAAAGGGGTTACAGTATGTCTCATTCAATAATGGGGCCCTAAGTCTCTTAACAAAATATAATTTTTGGCAAATAAGTTTTATTGCATTCAAGCTCCTGCCCTATTTCCTGATAATGCTCCCTAGGTAAGTATGATGATAACTGAGGTAACTACAATGGGTGCTCCATAATAGTCCCTTTCTCTACAAAGTAGGTCCACTGTTGGTTATTCGTAGTGTATCCCTAGTATCAGTCTGTTTAAAGTAGTCTGACCACATTACACATTACTGTTTTGTGATGGTAGCTCAGTAGCTAATTGCTCTGCAATAATTTCCACTATAGGCCTTTGGAAGTAGGCTGCTAACAAAACAGTTCTTACAGTGTCCTTCAGAACAAATACTGGTTGTACAAATACTCAAATAATCAAATAATATACTTTGCAAACTCTCTGCTACTCACAGCCTTGGTTCAGACACTTATCATGTTAGCTCTCTCTCTCTCTCTCTCTCTCTCTCTCTCTCTCTCTCTCTCTCGCACTCTCTTTCTCTGGGAACCCTATTCTGCTGGCTGCAGCTCTATAGGTCACTGATGTTTCCTGCCCTCAATCAACCTCACTTGCCCCTCTCTGTGTTGCTTCTATCTAGAGATGTGCGCTGGGCAATTTTTGCTGGTTTTGGTTTTGGATTTGTATCTCCTTCATGTTTTGGATCTGGATTTGGTTTTACAAAACCACCCTTGCGTGTTTGGTTTTGGGCCTGTTGTTGTTCATACAGTGTTATTAACCTCAATAACATTTATTTCCAGTCATTTTCAGACAATTTTAACCACCTCACAGCTCGCAATATTTATTTCATCCAGTTTAAGCCAAAAGGTTGCATCGAGCTAGCTGGCTGACTAAGCTAAGCGACAGCAGTGAACGTCACAAACATCTAGCAGTACAGCTTCCAACATGGCACATCTAGAAAACAGAGTGGCAATGCAGTGGCAGACAGGGTAGCAGTTTAATAAACTATAAATTTAAAAATGTCAGTCAGCAATGCCCCATACTGCACATAATGCAAAGAAAAGAGGTAGAAGATGGAATTGTTCTTGGGCCCTTCCACCCACCCTTAGGTTATATACTGTATATTAAAAAGGACATGCACAGTTTAACAAACCAAGCACTTTAGCGACAAGGATTGACACTTTTGTGGCTTAAGTCCTTGGTTTGTTTGAGCCCCCACAAATTTATTTTTTGGAAGGACTACCTCCAATCATTAAGGACGAGGTTTATGATGAGAGTGTTGGCGGTGGAGATTGCATGTGCTGGTCCAAACTGCTGGTAGCTGATACTGGACTGCTTTTTATTAGTTCACAAATTATTATAATTTTGTTAAATACATTGCATGAACTTGCTGCAAATGACGTAACAGGGAGGAGGTGCCTAGATGTATTTTGACTGAAACTCTGTCCTCAAAGCCACTACATCAGGTGGTTTTCCCCTCCATCAGGGATATCAGGAGGGCTCCCCTCCCCACATCAGGTGGCTTTCTCCTCCATCAGGAGACCTCATACTAATTGCACCATACAGGTCACTATCTTATCTGTGACTAATGCATACAGATGCAGGGGCAGAACTATGGGAGACAATGGAGGTGCCTGCTGCCGGGCTCCAGCACTGAAGTGGTACTGTACCTCCTCCATTGCTCACAATATATTCACAACACTTAGGGCTGTAGTGTACCATTACCGCCGCCCAATACATGGCACCTCTTCCTGGCAACTGAGAAGCCACTATACACTAGTGGAGAGCTCCGTGTCAGACCATCAGCTGTCGCCTCTATCTATAGCCTGTCCCTACTAATTGGTGTTTGTCAGTGTAACACGTCCGGCACCCCCTCGCCAACAATTCTCTGTCTCACTCAGGGGCGCCGAGAGGGGGGGAAAGTGGGTACTAATTACCCGGGTCCGGCACCGCCTCCCCTACCCCACATGCTACTGTGTGCTGGGCTGCACTGGGAGATTGCTGGCGGCTGCTATGTAGCAGCCACCGCAGTCTCCTATGCCTGTGGGGAGAGCAATCACACTGCGCTCACATCGCCCCCCTCCCCAGCGTGCAAAAATGTTTTTGTTCCCTAAGGGGACATGGCCACGTCTCCCGCACTTAGGCCATGCCCCTTCTCCCCCCGGGCACTGTGTGGCTGTCGGCCATAGGCAAGCCCATGGGTGGATTTCCGATTGCCTGGAAACCCCCTCCCCAGCCCACACCATGACCACAATATAAATAGTAATATAATAGAATTTTACTAGTGCTGCATGTTATTCTCAGTATCACAAATGAAATAATTAGCACCACTTTTAACATGTGTCAGTCAGTAATAAATAAACCTATGCACCAACTAGGAGATCTGGAAAACATGCACTGTTAGGGGTGCACTGCTATGGACCATCTATAGGCTTAATTATTAATACTGCATAATAATACACTATCCAGTGCATATGAGACTAATTGGTACATATATATCCAGGGCAGTGCAAGATTCTTCTGCTGCTCCCAGACTTGCGCCCATGCTCTGGAATGGTGCCCACATCTGAAATAAAAACATTCAGCTCAGGCAGGATGGCCCTACTGCTGCATTTTATGGCTAATTACTGTGGTCGCTGGTCCTGTATATGCTGGAATTATGACACACAATACACTTTGCAAAGCTGGATAAGTGCTAATTATACCCTCTTCATGGACTGGCCACACTCACTCTAAAATCCAGCATTTGGAAACCCCCCTCAAGAAATCCTGCGTTTGCCACTGACGGTCGTCCCTGGTCTCACTCCTCCATACAGTGTCAGCGGCTATGACGGAGGGGCACCAAATAAGAACTTGCCTCCGGGCATCTGGGATAAATTTACACTACTGTACAGATGTGTCCATACACATTTATCCTCTGTGCAACACATAACGCGTGAGCGCAGAGTGACTTGATAGCGCCAAGCATCTTTTTGTGCTAATTTTTCCAGAAAAATGCATCTTATTTGCACAACGATGTGAATAGGATGCACAAGCAGCTTCTGCTGATTAAAATGATATGCGGCATGCCTATATTCTGTGTGTGACTGCGGGTGTATCTGCATGCGAAATGCTACATTACAGCGGCTGTGATGAGGGGGAGGGGCCACCAAATTATAACTTGCCTCCAGGCATCTAGAATGAACCTATGCCACTGTGCCCAGGCATGACAATATCTATCTTTTTATCACAAGCAAGAACTGCCGCAACTGGTGGCTAATTTACACAAGCAACATACTCATCATCAACATCCTCGTTAGCGTCATATAGGACACAAATATCCCCCTAATCCTCCTTTTGCACTTCCTCCATAATATCATCCTCCATTTCTATTATTTCACCATGTAATACTAGCACAGCCATCATGGCGTCAGTAATCCGCTGTGCAACTGGGTGACAGCTGTTATACTTGTTTCCTCTATCAAAGGATTGTTTAACAGTCAATTGTTTTTTTTAAAACTACTACTAGTAGTCTTCTTTGTCCCTTCCTGGAATGAAGATCCACCCCCAGCAGCAGCAGCAGGCCTAGCAATCAAAGATTCTTCTGAGGAATACTGGATAAGGGAGGAGTCACCTAGCCTTATCCTTATCAATAGTGAGGATATTGATGATGAAGGTGTTGGTGGTGGAGATTGCAGGTGCTGGGATCTAGCTGAGGGAAGGGAGCTAACTGATGCTGGACTGTCTTGTTTTTTTAGCACCAGTTCTGATTTTCCAAAAAATGTTCCATGAACTCGTTGAAAATGATGTAACAGGGAGGAGGTTTCTAGATGGTTAAGGTCCCTACCTCTAAATATTCTGGCTTTACAATGGGTACAGATGGCTTGACAATTGTTGTCTGGATTTTGGTAGAAATAATTCCACACATAAGAAGTTAATTTTTTTGTCTTATGCTGAGGAATGACAATGGTCTTTTCTTTATCATGGGCAACAACTATTTCCACTGGTGCCTGATTTACACAAACAACATCCTCATCATCAACATCCTTATTGGCGTCAGCTACACAAATATCCTCCTCATCCTAGTGCTCTTCTACAGCAGCATTGTCTATTACTATGTCAGCATGTTGACTTGTGCTGCTAATCCCCACATTTGCAGAGGACGCACAAGTTATGGAAGGAGGCTCCTCTTCGAATACAGTTTTGGAAAGGTCAGGCTCACACATGGCACCCGCCAACACACTTAGACTCTCCTCAGGGATTTGTGACATTTCTGAGCACAGAGTTGGTTCCTGTACCTTAACGATTTTAATTTTTTTGAAATGTCTACAGGGAGAAGGGCTAACAGTACATCATCATAAGAGGCAGAACCACCAGTCATAAATAAAGGCCAAGGCCTTAGCCTTTTCTTGTCACTTCATATGGTGAAAGGCATATTGCCAATTTTATGTCCTTCTGCAGCTAACTTTCCCTTTGATGTTTCTTTCTTTACCACTGTAAAAGATTGCTTCTTTGACTTTAGATGCCCTGACTTAAGCCCTGTATGCCCTAGGGCATCTGCTTTAGTAGATCACGTAAACTGACTAGTATCATTATGACTGGTGGCACTGGCAGCAACTCCTGCATGTATGTGGTTCCTGCTCTCCTCTCAACTGATCATTCTCCATATCAACAAACATGAACGAAGTGGGGTACAGCACACACATCAATTTTTACCAATTTTAAATATTACACTGCAGAATTACTGACCAACAGTGTCACAATACTTGTATGAATAATATTACACTGCAGTATTACTGACCGACAGCGTCACTCACAATACTTGATGAATTTTACCATCCTCTATGTGTCTCTCCAGCACCACTCCCGTCTCTCCAGTGCCATCATCCTGTGTCTCGCCAGTGCGATCATCCTGCGTTCCCCAGCACCATCCTCGTGCCCTAGCACAGAATAGCCCCCTCTCATACATACAGTTCATATCCCCTTACCACAGAATAGCCCTCCTCCTTGCAGATCATCATCTCCCCTTAGCACAGAAAAGCCCACCTCCCCCACACACAGATCATATTCCCTTAGCACAGAATAGCCCCCATCCCCACAGATCATCTCCCCTTAGCACAGAATAGCCCCCCACATACAGATCATCTCCCTTAGCACAGAATAGCCCTCCTCCCCACAGATCATCTCCCCTTAGCACAGAATAGCCCCCACACACAGATCATCTCCCTTAGCACAGAATATCCCCTCTCCCCACAAACAGATCATCTCCCCCTGGTACAGGAGAACCCCGCTCACCCTCAGACAGATCACCATCCCCCTTAGTCCAAAATTGTCCCCTTCCTAACAGACAGCTTATCTTCACTTAGTACAAAATGACCCCCCCCAGACAGACAGATCATCATTCCTCCCTCACCCCACCTCAGACTAGTACAGAATAACCCCCCATCCCCCAGAGAGAGATCTTCATCTCCCTAACAGCCAGTCTGTCTTTTAAAAAAAAAAGACTCTTCCAGCAGGTGCCAATGGAAGTTTCAACCAGTCTTGTTTGTCTGTCTCCCAGGTAGCCAGCCCCGATTGTCTCCTCTCCACTCTGCCCCCTCTCCAGGCTGTTAAGTTAAAGTTTAACTTCACAGCCTGGGGAGGGGACAGAGTGGAGAGGAGACAATCGGGCTGGCTGCCTAAGCGACCCCGTTACTTAACCCACCTGCTGCCGCTGACCCGTGGCTCTCTTCATCCGGGTGCTGGCAGCCTATTAGACAACTCTCTTCCTGGTGCAGTTTTAAGCAGTAAGTAAAGCCTCTTCTCGTGAGAAGAGGCGGGCTGCGGGCAGCTGAGAGCTAGATTAACTGACAGGCAGCCGGGCTGCCCATCATGCTAAAAACAAGGGACAGCCAGATGACGCAATTCGGGGGACAGGGCCACAATTGACAAGTTGCCCCACGGACCATTCGGCCCATTGGGATTCTTCCCACTTAAGGTAAGGGCCAATCCGCCCTGGCCTGCCGTGCCCTGCATAATTTCCTGAGGAGTAAGAAGAAGACGCAACAAAGGCCTCACTGCCAGAACCTACAGACTGCATAGAGGACATTGATAGGCAGACTTCTGGGGCTAGAGCAGGGTTTCCAGAAGTGGCCTCTGCATGTGCTAAACAGGTCAGGGAGGAGTACCTGGCCTATTTCAATGTAGAGGGGGCAGTGTCATGGCAGTAAGAATGCATAAACTAAATGTTTTTTTTTAAACTGCACTACAAAAGAATAAACCTTCACATATCACACGCTATTTACCAATGTTTTGTGTGCAAACTGTTTTATTATTTTATTTAAAAAAAAATAAAAAATTAGTTGATTAATTTAAAATTATATAGTGTCAATACATTATAATGGAGCATGGAATACTATGTGCCATATACTGGGTGTCATGTGTTCACTTTATATGTGTTTACATATGATGAAAATTACATTACCCATACGCGCTCCCTATACCTTTCCTCTTTAAACCCCCCTATCCTCCCTATACCCCCCTATCTCACCTATAGGTGTCCCATAATATGTTGCTGCCCACAGTGCAAGTATCAACACAACATAGGTTTTTTTTTTAACCACTGTTATCTATAGAAAATGGCAAAGAACAAAGAATTCTGGACTGGATACATTGATTCATACCAGGCCACTGAGTGCCTCTAGAGCAGGGACATAACTAGGGTAGTGCGACCAGTGCCATGGCACAGGGCACCGCAGGGCAGGGGGCGCTGTTTGGGCCTGTCAATTTTCCTATTTATTATCATTCTCATTTCTAGCTTCCTCTTCTTTTATCCCCAGCAACTCCTGGCCTCCCCTACATCATCCTTGCCCTTCCCCATGAGGCCATGGCCCATTTTCAGGTGCACTACTTTATGTTCCTATTTAAAAAAATGGGGGAGGGGGGGGTGCCAGTGCTCTCTCTGGTACAGGGCACCAAAAAGTCTAGCTACAGCTCTGCTCCAGAGCAAAGATTACTCCAACAAAGTGAATTTAATCAGGCACTTCAAAAATTGGTAATGCACAGTAGAGACTAAAATAGTGATGCTGACATAGCTAGGGTAAAGAATAAGCTCAAGATTTTGTAACTGTATTCAGGAAAGAGCACAATCAACATAATGAGTCACATTCAGTAACATAAAAATATCACAAATTATAAAAATGAGGCTCGCCATGGAGAGTGGACTGTGCACTCAACCATGCTGAGTGCATGCCACTTGGAGGTGCCAGGAAAGGTGGGTGGTGGCGTAGTGCTTCGTGGTGAAGGATAGGTGTGTGGTTGTGGAGGAGGAATTGGCATTGTGGGATACAATGGTGGGTGAGATGGGAAGGAGAAAACGCTGGAGGCCGGTGGAGTGGGCTGCTGCCTAGTATTTGACGCTAGAATAGTGTGCTCATCCAATTGACAATGAAGCCCACTTATCATAGCGTCATATACCAGATGCTTGAAATGCAGTTGCTGGCTTGGCTGCATGCCCTGCTTTTCATTGGCGAGATTCAAGCCAAAAATCATATATTTGTCTGGGGGCTTTTGAACAACCTCCTCCGCATGTTTCAAAAATTGGTCATACTTAAGGTGCCCACACACATACTGATGTACTCATGATCCGACGATGTGTCCAATTTCCCTTGAAACTCTCCCTGGCAGCTCTGAACACGATATGCACACGATATGCATACAATATGCTGTCCAATCTTCATCCGATCTCCTGCGGCCAGACTTTTCAACAGTGCATTTGTGTCTAGATTGTCAGATGTGCCGTACTGCACGGCAGATCTGAAGATGCGATGTGCGAATTGCGGGGGCGCGCATCACATCGTGATCGTGAGTGGGGACTCACGATTTGGGCATTTTTTACCTGATCTGTTGTTCCAATGTGTTGGAATCGGCCAGATCGGGAAAAAAATCGCTATGTGTGTGGGCACCTTTAGACGGTCCAGAACTGGGAGCCTTGGAACCATCGGTCTCCTCAAGTGCTGTGGGTTCACTGGTGCAAGGGTCAAGATCGACGTCCAAAGTGACGAACTGAAAAAAAAATTGTTTAGTCCATATAATTAATTAATAAAAGGTCATTCTAGTTACCTTTATTAAGTGTGGAGGAAAGGAAAAGCAAAACCATTGGCAAGAGTGGAGAAGTGAACCAGTAGAGAATTTGTTAAAGTTAACCAAGCAGCTTAGAGGTAACATTTATCAAGTGCATTATAGAAAATTAGATGTAGCAGCTGAATGGTTAACACGTACAAATTATCCACTCGCACACTTCTCTACTCTTGTCAGTGCTTCCCAAATTTACTAGTGTGAACTTTAAAAAAAAAAAAGAAAAGTGTGTTTGCACTGTGGGTGTACTTACCAGATCCTGACTCTCCGTTTCCTCCTCTTCCAAGAAGTCAGGCATGTCTGGATCCAGTGATCTCCTTGACTGCCTCTTGGGCTCTTTCTCTAGGGTAAACAGGAGTAGGTCATAATACCATAAAGATGGTTTACGGAATTCATCGGCCCCAGCTCCTGAACATTGTGCATCAATATAGTTCTTGTGCTCTTTCATGAAGACAGTTATGGAAATCCTGGATATTAGCCTAGATCCAGGGTATGTCAGCATCACTCTTCTGGCCTCTACTGTACAAAACCAATTTCTCCAGAGCCTGATTTTTCTTCTCTCTGTTGGAGTAGTCTTTGCTCTTGACTCTCCAGAGGCACTTGTTGGCCTGGTACAAATCAATTAATCCTGTCCAGAATTCTCAGTTGTTGTTTCCAGGCATGTCTGTAATAAAATGTAGGAGAAAAAAACATTACTATAAAAATATAATCCAGGAAACATATCATCGTATAAACGTTACACAAAAATAGTTTTATCAAAAAATGAACAGTGGTCTTAATTACTGGACAGTGTTGTTGGTAGATACATGTGGCCTGTACACATTGGTAGTCACCGATGGTGGGTAGCATAACAAAAACACCCAGGGGTCCTTTGTTACCGGGGATTCCAAGAGGAAGTTCAAAAGACGATGAACCAAATGCAGAAGGGCATAATATTCGGGCATGTCCAGCAGATATGTAGCATAGTGCCCCCAGCCTTGCCAACAGTCAGGCGACGAGGAGGGGAATATTATGTGGAGTCTCACCGGGGTATAGTACCATCGATAATAAAATTTATATGAGGTCTCTATAATTTTAGTAGAGATGGAGCATTTAGCAATCCCCTATCTCACTTCTTGACATGTCTCCTCATCCGGATGGGAACCCAGGATCTTTTTCCCATTCAGCCTCATGAAGTCTCGGGGAGGGGAGGGCTACATCCAGGGGCAGGATGGTCCAGGGGGGGCAGGGTGCCAGATGCCCCCTCGGCCGGTCCCATTTTTAGTGCCTTGGGCCAGCCACTAGCACCTGGAGAGCAGAGACAGTGTTACATCATGTGCCGTCATTGTCAATCGCAAGAGACAGAGGCAGGGCTGGATGCACCAGCATGCACTCACAGTACAGTAGCTCTGCCCCTGTGTATGCCCCTTTCCTCCCTATAGATGAAACTGCAGACTAGGAGAGTCGATGTGAAGAGCCGGCCGCCATGAGAAGAGGAGCAGCTGCAGGACAGCCCACCCAGTGTATATGCAGGCACCAGCCTTATCCTGCCAGCTATGCATCATGATGAGCATGAGCACAGAGAGCAGCAGAGGCTCAGGTAAGTGCTGCCTCTGCCACAGAAAAAACGGGGAAGAGGAGGGGGCATGTTATAACAATGGGTGCAGGGTGCACCCAAGCTGGGGAGCATCCACTTTCAGTAGTTCCGGCAGGTAACAGGAGCCGCTGAGGTGGATGGTGGATGACAGCTGAGCAGCTGCCTGTCGGCTCTCTGCTGTGTAATCCGATCTCTCTCTGTCTATGAGAGATCATGCTGAGAACAAGGGAGAGTCTTCAAACGATTTGCCACTTTACAAGTGTATTCAAACACAGTTGAATACTTGTATAGTGGTAAGTAGTTTACAGACTCTCCCTATCTCCCAGCACGAGGGACACAGGTGGGAACAGTAGTGATATATGGGGGGGGCTATAGTGTTTTTGTGGAACTTAAGTGACACATAGGGGGAGCTGGAAAAGCATGGTGGAGCTGGAGTGACAATGGGGGGCTGTAGTCATACAGAGGGGAGCTGGAGTGGGATACGTTTAGCATCCCGGGAATCGGGATGCCGACGCTTACATTACCAACAACAGTCACAATCCCGGCACTGGCATCCTGACTGCTGGGATACTGGAGGTAAGTACCAGGGCTGGTGTTAGGCACTAGAGGGAGGGTTAGGTTTAGGGTGCGGGGAGGGGGGGGGCAGGTTAGGTTTATGCACTAGGGGGGAGGTTAGGGTCAGGCACCAGGGAGGGAGGGTTAGGGTAGGGAGTGGAGGAAGATTAGCATACCGACCAACAAGTGTCAGTATGCTAACCCTGTCTGGATGCCGGCATCGGGATTCTGACCACTGGGATTCCGAGCGCTGGCATCCCATACCCAACACGCTGGAGTAAGACATGGGGAGCTGGAGCCAGAGAGACATAGGGAGGGGGATGAGGCCTGCTCTAGAAATGAGTCTGCTGGAGAGTCACAATAGGGATGAGGCCACTGTTGTTACACAGGAAGAGTGAGGAGGCTGCTGGAGAGAGACGGTGATGAGGCAGATGGAGAGACATGGGGAAGGAGGTGGCTGGAGAGAAACATGGGGGATGAGGCTATTGAAGAGACACTGGGGGAGAATGCAGATGGAAATACACAAAGAGCAGGAGCCTGGTGACATAGGGGGCATGTGGCTAATAGGACACACGGGGCAGAAGGTGACACAAGAAGCACGAGGCTTAAAGTAACACAGGGCGCACAAGGCTGGAGAGGACATGGTGGGTACAAGTCTTGTTGAACCTCTGTTGTATGATGATGACATTGGTTATATTCTTACACAAACTTCCGGACTATGGAATTTCCTACATGAATAGTGAACACTGACTGAAGACATGATCTGCCCCAGGAGGATAATTTTTTCAGAGGTTGCCCATTGCAGAGAAACCACCATATAGGTAAGGTGTATTTTTATTTAGTACACACAAAAAACTGTATAGATATATTTTTTTAAGGGGGGCGGCAAAGGAACTTTTGCCCAGGACTCTACATGGTCTAGAACCGGCCCTGTATGGAGGGCACTGAAGGTAGCTGCATTATATGGTGGTCACTGCAATGCTTTTTGTATTATATGGTGATGACTGATGGTTTCTGCATTATATGGCAGGCACTGCAACACTAGAAAAAGATATCCAAGCGCTTAAAAAGACACTGTTATTAAATATATATGCAGCAGTACATAAGAAAAAGGGGAAAATTGCAACCCCACAAAAACCACAAAACAGGAAAAACCGCGCTAATATATAAAGATGGAAATCATTTAATATAAATAATCAATAGAGTCATAAATATAATAAAATAAATGACACAATATATAAAATGACAATGAAATGCAATAAAGAGACAATAGTATAAAAGAGAAAAATAATAAATAAATGGTTGGAATATAGCAATGAAAAAGAAACACTGCGCATTGAATGTGTTTCCAATAGAATGATTTTCACTGTCAATAAGAGCAGGTAATGGTACCAGCAACCTCCGCCATTCTTGTGTACCTGTCCGGCCATTGTTGCCGCTGCTGCCAGCTATCTCCGGTACCTTTGTGTACTTGCTGCTTTCCTCCACGTGTACCTGGTGGAGCACCTACAAGTCGCGGCCGCGCCTTGTACACTTTGGATACTATCTGCAGTGTTCCTCCAGGCATCCCATTACGAACGGCTCTCTCACATACCAGTGAGTATATTAGCGCTATTGAGCCGGTCAACCGGATTTATGTGGGCCTGTTATTACACGTCGACTTATGACTGTATCTATTACTGACTGGGGATTCAGGTAAACGGACTGTCCTGGTGTCAGACAGCTATAGCGGCTTCACCTATAACGGACAGAGGGGGTCATTCAGACCCGCTCGCGAGCAAATTTCGCTCGCTAGCGGGTCGATGTTGTGATACTGCACATGCGCACGATGGAGGGAGCTCCGTCGTGCGCATGCGCGAGACCCGGCGAGCGACGAGATATACGTCGCACGGGGTCTCGCACCAAAAGGGGGCGTGCTGTCGATGGTGACTGACAGCACGCCCCCTTTGGTGAGCGTGCCGGCCAGACGGAGGCATACCCTTGGGAAAGCCTACCGTCTGAGTCTGGCCCCACTGACATCAGTAATGATGTCAGTGGGAGTGACTTTGGCTCTGATAGAGCCAAAATCACTCCTGGGCTTGCGGCAGCGAGTTCCTACCGCAGGGTCTCGTCGCAAGCCCGATGGTCGCGATAGTCTTTGACCATCGCGACCATCATCATGGACGCTCGCTATAGCTGTGGGTGGTGACCCACAGCTATATGAACGTCCAGGAGGACGCTCCATTTTCATGGAGGAGGACCCTGATTCAGAGCGAGCGCTCTGGTCAGAGCGTCTGGCTCTGAATCAGGCCCAGAGTCCTATGCCACGTCACTTTCAGAAGTTAAACGGATACAAATGACTAAATATAGGTATCACTGTTATTAATGGACATTCCCATTACAATTGTGACATTTTAACATCTATTTTCTACAGAGCTCTGGTTCCAATTGTCCACTGCTACTATATAGTGTACACTATACACCTACCTAAGATTTGGGACATTACCTGCTCTTATTGACAGTGAAAATCATTCTATTGGAAACATATTCAATGCACAGTGTTTCTTTTTCATTGCTATATTCCAACCATTTATTTATTATTTTTCTCTTTTATACTAATGTCTCTTTATTGCATTTAATTGTAATTTTATATATTGTGTCATTTATTTTATTATATTTATGACTATTGATTATTTATATTAAATGATTTCCATCTTTATATATTAGCGCGGTTTTTCCTGTTTTGAGGCACTGCAACACTCCCTACATTATATGGCAGTCTCTACTACACTTTCTGCATGATATGGCGGTCACTGCAATGCTCTCTGCATTATATGTGGTCCCTGTTATGCACTCTACATTATGTGATGGTCACTGCAATGCTCTTTGCATTATATGGAGGTCATTGCTATACTCTCTGTATTATATGGTGGGCATTGATGGTTTCTTCATTATATGGCAGTGCGACGCTTTCTGTATTATCTGGTGGTCACTGCATTGCTCTCTGCATTATATGGCTGTCATAAAGACACTTTCTGCATTATATGGCTGGCAATGCGATGTTCTCTACATTATTTGTCGGTCATTGATGGTCTCTGTATTATATGGCGATCATTGCGATACTCTCTGTACAGTATGACGGTCACTGTAATGCTCTGTGATGTGTGAGATAGTGTAATACAGGTAGCAATAGTCCAGGGATGTATCTAGGGATCCGAGCGCCCCTGGCAGTGTAATGGACTGGTGCCCCCCTCCCCTCATAATTTCCGGCAGTGCCCCCAGTAGTAGTCCCGCGATGCAGTGCCCCCTGTAGTAGTCCCCCCTATGCAGTGCCCCCAGTAGTAGTCCCCCCTATGCTGCATTGCCCCCAGTAGTAATCCCCCCTATGCTGCATTGCCCCCAGTAGTAATCCCTCTATGCTGCATTGCCCCCAGTAGTAGTCCCCCCTATAGAGTGCCCCCAGTAGTAATCTACCATATGCTGCAGTGCCCCCAGTAGTAGTCCCCCCTATACAGTGCCCCCAGTAGTCAGTAGTAGTCCCCCTTATGCTGCAGTGCCCCCAGTAGTAGTCCCCCCTATACAGTGCCCCCAGTAGTAATCTCCCCTATGCTGCAGTGCCCCTAGTAGTAATCCCTCCTATACTGCATTGCCCCCAATAGTAGTCCCACCTATGCAGTGCCCCCAGTAGTAATCCCTCCATTACTGCATTGCCCCAAATAGTAGTCCCCCCAGCAGTAGTCCCCCCCTATACAGTGCCCCCAGTAGTAGTCTCCCATATACAGTGCCCCCAGTAGTGGCCACACCCCCCCATAAAGTGGCCACAGTAGCGGACCCTCTATATAGTGCCCCCAGTAGTAGTCCCCCCTCTACAGTTTCCCCAGTAGTGACCAACCCCCCCACAATAAAGTGCACCCAGTACCGGCCAGCCCCTATACAGTGCCCCCCCCGTGCCAGGCTTACACACACATAGAAAAAAACAACTTACCCGATCCCTGCTCCTGCCGATGACCACCGCTGTCCACTCCTCCAGGCCTGCTCTTGCTCTGCACTATGGGATGGGAGAGACGTCATGACATCTCTCCCATCACCCGCTGCGGGGGGAGCCGGAAGACGGAGCTCATGAGTGAGCTCCAGCCGGCTCCCTCCGTGGACGACGTAGCAGCCAATGAGAGTCTGTCTGACTCTCATTGGCTGGCTGCTATAACAAACACACAGCTGCCATTGGCGGCTGTGTGTTTGTAACTGTGAAGGGCAGACCGCTCTCACTACGGTCTGCCCTACAATTGTGGGGCCTGCGGCACTAGCAGTGGGTTTGGTGCAAGGCACTGGCTGCACCACCGCTACTCCCGGCCTGATTCTACCCCTTGGCTGCTGGTGGCACTGCCGGATGGCGCCCCCCTTTGGCTGGTGCCCCTGGCGAGTGCCATCCTGGCCAATTGGTAGATACGCCCCTGAGCAATACTTAGCCATTGAGTCTAAAGATAGTGGAATCTGCATGCTACATTGGAAAGTATAGAAACCCCAGAGCCGTAGAACAAAATGCAGCAGTCCCTGGCATCTTAATGTAACAGAGCTAAAATGGGTTTTTCCCTAATCCTACATACTTTTATTTATTTACAATGTTGACAGCTGCATCCAAGCTAGCCAAGGCTGACTATTATCTACAAGGAAGGGGCGCACCAAGCCGAGTTTTTGCCCTGGGTGACAGAAAGCCTAGCTTCACCCCTGCCTGGACCATGGTATCCGGTCCGCTCCCACGCTACCTGCTTTTTGAGAGGTCTCCTGTCATGGATTAGAAATTAATAACACTGCTTACTGGCTGTTGGAGTTGAGTGACTTCCACTAACTCCATGTATACTGATTACTAGAATAGTCCCTGTATTGTATAACAGTCACTAGAATAGTCCCTGTATTATATACCCATTACTAGAACAGTGCCTGTTTTATATATCAGTCATTAGAATGGTCCCTGTATTATATATTGGTCACAGGAATGGTCCCTGCATTCTACACTGGTCATTAGAATGTCTCCTATATTGCATATCAGTAACTAGAATGGGCCCGGATTTGTATATTGGCAATGGGAATAGTCCCTGTATTGAATATTAGTAATGAGAATGGTCCCTATATTGTATATTGGTCACTAGAATTGACCCTGCATTGTATGTTTGTCACTAGAAAGCTGTGCATTTTGTAGGGGTCACTAGAATGGTTTGGGCTTGTAGGTGTATTTGTTTATAGCCTACCTTAGACCATGAATACGCTCTCTTGGTGGAAGACCCAGGGGGAGACATGGGATTGAACCAAATGAAAGTCAAGGGGTAGATTGGGGAGGTAAGGTTCAATTTAAGTGAAAGATGATCCCAGAGAGAGATATTTAGAGATATTAAATGTGAGGGTAGGAAGCAGTTTAGAGGTGAAAGGGTGTTTTGTGGGAGGTAAGCTCCATATGGGGGTCAGGTCGGGAAGGGTAATATAGGCAGCTTCAAAGGATCAGCATCATCAGGCTTCTGATTTTGAGTAGTTATTCTAGTAATTAGAAACAGCGCTGTAGGACCACAGATCAGCAAAAAGGTTGGGGAGGGAAATCAGCGGCTAAGTTAGGGAGAGCAGGATATCATCTGCAAAGAGAAGAGACCTGCACCCCGCAAATATCCGGATGGGATCTGATCTGAGAGGCAAGTGGATTTATTACAAGGGCAAAAATCAGAGGGGACAGGGGGCAGCCCTACCGGGTACCATTGCTAATAAAAAATGGGTCAGAGGGGGCTACCATTGATAAGATCTTTAGCAGTGAGAGCAGAATAGAAAGCTAGGACCCCTGTTGTCACGGCTTGGCGTGCACCTGGACCCGGAGTGGAGTCGGATGGCAAGTGAGGGTTCGTTTGCTGGTACTTGAAAGCAGCCGGCCTTAGGGGGGTATGACTCATGAAGGAATGGTTTACATGAAGGGGTGAGACAGGCTGGGAGACACTGGTGGCACTTGGAGAACCGGGGTTGGCTGGGTAAACAACAGGTAGCCGGTATCAGGAGACAGGTAGTAACAGGAGCAGAACTGCACCAAGGCTGAGAGGTGAATCTGCAGGAACACACTGGAGCAATGTCACTTTTAAGGAGCAAGGGAGCACAGAGAACTAGCTCACAGCATACGCTGTGATAGACGTTGCACGGGCAACTAAAGAGCCTCTTGACAGCCCTTTAGTACCCTCAGGTAGTGCAGGATTGGCTGCTAGCCTCCCTAGCCCAGGCTGTTATCTGATTGGCCCAAATCATCATGTGACCCAAATCCAAGATGGCCACGCCCAGTGGTCAGTGTGCAGAAGCACTGTCAGACTCAACCTCTCTCACCTTCCTCCAGATGGAAGCCCTTAGTCTGCAGAAGCTCACAGTACCCAGCGCTGCTCTCCAGGTCCCTGCACCCCCGCCGGAGACGCCATGCCAGAGCGCCCGGAGCGGTAAGGACTGTGATCTCGGCAGCCTGTCAGCCCTGATCGTGACAGTACCCCCTCCTTTAGGGGTGACTTCTGGACACTTCTTGGGTTTACCAGGATTTTCAGAATGAAACTTAAGCACCAGGTGAGGAGCATGGATATCCTCAGCTTTCACCCAACAACGCTCTTCAGGACCATAACCTTTCCAATCCAGCAAATATTGAAGCTGACCATAACGAAAACGAAAGTGCAGGATTTGTTTGACCTCAAACTCTACACCCCTCTCAGTTAGGACTTTGGGAGAGTGTGGCAAGACTTTGCGACAGCAATTCAGGATGAGAGGTTTCAGCAGGGAGATGTGGAAGGAGTTTGGTATTTTGAGATAGGACGGGAGTTTCAATTTGTAGGCCACTGGATTGATCACTTGAGTGATGGGAAATGGACCAATGAAGCGGGGAGCAAACTTCATTGACGGGACTTTAAGGCGAAGATTACGAGTAGACAGCCACACTAAATCACCCGGTTTTAGGTTGGGCACCGCTCTCCTTTTTTTGTCAGCTGCTAATTTATGTCGAACAGAGGCTTTTGTAAGGCGGAATGAACCTGAGTCCAAATCTGAGAGAATTTCTGTATTGTGGAGGTTACCGCTGGTACTTCGAAGACTGGCAATTCTTGAAACTCTGGGACTCTGGGATGCAGACCAAAAACTACAAAAAATGGGGTTTGCCCCGTAGAAGAATGATAACAGCTGTTATGGGCAAATTCGGCCCAGGGCAGAGTGTCTGCCCAGTTGTCTTGTGATGAAGACATGTGGTTTCGCAGAAAGGTCTCGAGGTCCTGATTGACCCTCTCTGTAGATCCATTAGACTGAGGGTGATAAGCTGTTGAAAATTTTAGTTTAATTTGGAAGACAGAACACAGAGCTCTCCAAAATCTTGCTACAAACTGCACCCCTCTATCGGAGACAATTTCAATTGGGAGTCCATGGAGATGGAAGATATTGTCGACGTACAGCTGGGCCAACTCTGGAGCAGATGGCAATTTCTTGAGGGGAACGTAATGAACCATTTTGGAGAAACGATCCACCACAACCAGATGGTGGTAAACCCATTGGAAACGGGTAGGTCCGTTACAAAGTCCATGGATAGGTGTGTCCAAAGACAGGTTGGTATCGACAGGGGTAGCAATGTATCGGCAGGAGCTTGTCTGGATGTTTTATGCTGAGCGCACTGTGGACAGGAGGAAATAAAAGCTTCAATTTCAGATTTCATAGCAGGCCACCAATATGAACGTTGCAGGAATTCCAAGGTCTTGCGTATGCCCAGGTGTCCGGCAAAACGAGAAGTATGTGCCCACTTCAAAAGCTGTTTGCGCATATCTGAGGTCACAAAGGTTTTCCCAGGAGGGGGTTGAATGCGAGTGACACCACATACTCTGGAGTCCAGAACTGGAGTCTCCTTATGACCTTCGGAAGATGCATCGGAGGAGAGAGAACGAAAGAGAGCATCTGCTTTTTGATTCAGTGAGCCTGGGCGAAAAGTCAAAGTAAAATTGAAACGGGAGAAGAATATTGCCAACCGGGCCAGATGACAACTGAGGCACTGGATATTCTTTAGATATAGGAGGTTCCGATGATCCGTATAAACAGTGATGGGAAACGTAGCACCTTCGAGAAGATACCGCCACTCTTCAAAGGCTAACTTCACAGCCAACAATTCCTGCTCTCCAATGGGATAATTCCTTTCCACTAGGGAAAATTTCTTTGAGAAGAACCCGCAAGGTTGAAACTTGTTATCCTCAAGTTTCTGGGATAGTACTACCCTACTGCTTCGGAAGAGGCATCCACTTCTAGAAAAAATGGGTAATTAATGTTAGGTTGTCTCAGTACAGGAGCGGAAATGAAGGCTTGTTTTAAAAGTTGAAAGGTGGTTTCAGCCTCGGGAGGCCACTGAGATGGGTTTACCCCCTTGCGAGTCAGAGCCGAAATGGGTGCCATGAGGGTGGAGAATCCTTTGATGAATCTTCGATTATAGTTAGCGTAGCCTAGAAATCTTTGTACCGCCTTCAAAGAGTTCGGACGAGACCAGTCCAAGATTGCCTGTACTTTCTGGGGATCCATTTCAAGCCCAGAACCTGAGACGATGTAACCTAGAAAGGGAACCGAGTAAACTTCGAACACACATTTTTCAGCTTTACAGTACAGGTGGTTCTTTCGTAAACGAGTTAGCACTTCCTTGACTTGGGACCGATGTTTGTCAATATTGGAGGAGAATATCAGAATATCGTCTAGGTAAACCACTACAGAAATATATAGTAAGTCCCGGAAGATCTCATTCACAAAGTTCTGAAAAAACAGCAGGGGCGTTACAGAGGCCAAAGGGCATTACAAGATATTCAAAATGACCATCCCGGGTATTGAATGCTGTTTTCCACTCATATCCGGCTCGTATCCTAATGAGATTATAGGCCCCTCTTAAGTCCAGTTTGGTAAAAATAGTAGCACCTTTTACTCGATCGAAAAGCTCGGTAATGAGGGGTATCGGGTAGCGTTTTTTGACAGTTATGTCGTTTAAGCCCCTATAATTGATGCAAGGGCACAGACCTCTGTCCTTCTTTGATACAAAAAAGAATCCCGCCCCTGCCGGTGAGGAGGATGGTCGAATGAACCCTTTTTGCAGGTTCTCCTGGATGTACGCTGACATGGCCTTGGTCTCGGGCAAGGAGAGTGGGTAAGTACAACCACGTGGAGGAGTTTTGCAAGGGATCAACTCAATGGGACAATCCCACTCCCGATGAGGAGGCAGAATATCGGCCCCGGTTTTGCAGAAGACATCAGAGAAGGAGCGGTACTGGCAGGGAATTGGAGTAGTGGTTGCAATGTGAATTTCTATGATGGGCTTGATTTGAGGCAGACAGGACGCTCGGCAAGTTTCTCCCCAGGACAAGATTTGCATGGTACCCCAGTCAATGTTGGGAGAATGCTTGCGTAACCAGGGATGTCCAAGGATGACTTCATGGGAGGCTTTGGGAATTACCAAGAATTGGATAGTTTCTGTGTGAAGAGCCCCGACACGAACTGGCACAGGTAGAGTACATAGAGAGATGACTCCGTTGATAATCTGGGTGCCATCCACTGCAGATAGGGTGACGGTATGGTCGAAAGAGGAGATGGGAATCCGAAGTTCGGCGGTGATGAAATTTTCGGCAGCCCCTGAATCAAGGAGAGAAAGAACAACTTTAGAACCATGGGAAATCTCTAAAGTAATGGTCAAGGTAGATTCAGTTTTTGACGGAGATGAGGACATCACTCCCAACCTGGTGTCTCCAGCACCGGTTAGGATCGGGAGTTTCCCGGACGAAGTGGACAGGCAGCGACCAGATGACCGGTCTCCCCACAGTACTTGCACAGGTTCTCCCGTCGGCGCCTTTGCCGCTCCTCTACCGTGAGGCGAGCCCGATTAATCTGCATGGGTTCGTCTCCCACAGGTTCAGATAGAGGGGTGGTCAGAGTAATGGTCGGCCGGAAACCTAAAGTGATCTCCCCTATTTTTATCACTCTGCCGTTCTCGGCACCGCAGGTCCACTTTATTACAGTGAGAGCTAAGCTCGTTGAGGGTAGCCATCAGATCTCGAGTGGCGAGGTCATTCTTTAAACGATCTGACAACCCACTCCAGAAGGCGGAAATCAGAGCCTCTTCATTCCACTTTAGCTCCGAGGCCAGCGTTTGAAATTGGATGATGTACTGGCTGACCGGTCGATTCCCCTGGCGAAGTCGCAGGATCTTCGCTGCAGCTGAGGTTGTTCTCCTGGGCTCGTCGAAGATCCTTTGGAAGGACGTGAGAAATTTGAAGTAGTTTTCTATTAAGGGGTCTGACTTCTCCCAGAGGGGCGAAACCCAATCTAGGGTATAACAGCAGAGACACAATATATGCCACTTTGGATTTAGGAGATGGAATGTTCGCAGGCTGTAATGTGAAGTGGACGTCACACTGGTTAAGAAACCCTCGGCACAATTTGGGGTTGCTGTCAAATTTATTGGGAGTCGGAAGGTGCAGATGGGATGGAGCAGATGGAACAGGAATGACTGGAGCTGCTGGCTGGCTTGTGGCGGCAGGCATATTAACGGTAACCAGGGAGGCTTGTAACGTGTCCTGACGAAGAGACATTTCCTGCAGGAACTGAGCCATTTGTCGCTGTGATGCCTCTAAACCCTCTAGGCAACTGGCGATACCCTGGAGCAGGTCAGCCCTCAAATCCTGTCCACTAGCCGAATCCATTTGGCCAGTGCAAACTGTCATGGCTTGGCGTGCACCTGGACCCGGAGTGGAGTCGGATGGCGAGTGAGGGTTTGTTTGCTGGTACTTGAAAGCAGCCGGCCTTAGGGGGGTATGACTCATGAAGGAATGGTTTACACGAAGGGATGAGACAGGCTGGGAGACACTGGCGGCACTCGGAGAACATGGGTTGGCTGGTTAAACAATGGGTAGCCGGTGTCAGGAGACAGGTAGTAACAGGAGCAGAACTGCACCAAGGCTGAGAGGTGAATCTGCAGGAACACACTGGAGCAATGGCACTTTTAAGGAGCAAGGGAGCACAGAGAACTAGCTCACAGCATACGCTGTGATAGACGTTGCACTGGCAACTAAGGAGCCTCTTGACAGCCCTTTAGTACCCTCAGGTAGTGCAGGATTGGCTGCTAACCTCCCTAGCCCAGGCTGTTACCTGATTGGCCCAAATCAACATGTGACCCAAATCCAAGATGGCCGCGCCCAGTGGTCAGTGTGCAGAAGCACTGTCAGATTCAAAATCTCTCACCTTCCTCCAGATGGAAGCCCTTAGTCTGCGGAGGCTCACAGTACCCAGCGCTGCTCTCCAGGTCCTCCAGGTCCCTGCACCCCTGCCAGAGACGCCATGCCAGAGCGCCCGGAGCGGTAAGTACCGCGATCTCGGCAGCCTGTCAGCCCTGATCATGAAATCACCTGTGAAGCCAAATGCTTAGAGGATGGCCTTCATGAAACCTCAGGAGATCCTATCGAATGCTTTTTCAGCATCAAGGTAGAGCATGATAGGGGATCTCTTGGAGTTCAAGCATGGATAATGGGCTTGATTTGAGGAAGGCAGGACACTCGACAAGTTTCTCCCCAGGACAAGATTTGCATGGTACCCCAGTCAATATTGGGAGAATGCTTGCGTAACCAGGGATGTCCAAGGATGACTTCATGGGAGGCTTTGGGAATTACCAAGAATTGGATAGAGCCCCAACACGAACTGGCACAGGTAGAGTACATAGAGAGACGACTCCGCTTTACAACTTTACAACCAGGGACAAAACTGACCTGGTTGTAGTGGATCGGGAGGGAGGGGGGGAGGACATTCATTCGGTTCACAAGTATCTTAGCATAGATCTTTAGATCTTTAGATCTAGGCTAAGGAGGGAGATTGGTCTACAGCTGGAGCAATTAAGTAGGTCTTTACCCTCCTTAGGGATCACAACAATCCTGGCCTCCAACATTTCAGGGGGGAAACAGGTTCCTTGGAAAGCTTTATTAAATAGGGTGTGCAGGTGGGGGACAAGCAGATTCAAGAACTTCTTATAGTATGCAGCTGTAAACCCATCCTGGTTGGGGGACTTACAAGATTTCTGAGATCGTATAGCTTGTTCAATTTCATCAGTTGAAATTTCAGCATTGAGGTGTTCGAGAGCGCTAGTGGATAAGCATGGTAGTTGGGACTTAGCAAGAAAGTCATAAATTAGTTGGGAAGTAGGCATGGATGGTGGGGTAGCGGAGGGAGCTGTGAGGTTATAGAGGTTAGAGTAGTAGGATTAAAAGGCATTCAGGTCAAAGTAATCTTTAATGCAGAGCTTACCTCTGGGTTATGGAGAGAGTCATTAAGGTGTCAAGTCATAGGATAAGAGTGGGGTACTAGGCTAGAAATGTCAATAGAGATGGGAGCGTGGTCAGGCCAAATCAGAGGGTGAACCTGGGCTGAGTGGAGATGAAGAGTAAGGTCGTGGCTGAGCAGGATCATATTGATGCGAGAATACGAATTGTGTGGGGGGGGGGAGTAGAATGTATACTCATGAGGGGATGATTCTTAGCTCTCCAAGAATCATAAAGGAGCTGGGATGTAATGAAGCTGAGAAGGATCGCAAATGCTGGGAGTCCGGAGAAGGAGGAGATGCGGCCACAGGAGCAGAATAATCTAGGATATTATTTAGAACTGTGTTGAAAATGAAATCCCTAGCAACAATGAGTTCTCACTGGTGGAAATGACAGATAATGGGGTCTAACTTTGAAAAAAACATGTTTTGACATTGGTTAGAGGCATAAACATTAACTAGAGTACATAGTCTATTGTTAAGCTTACCCACTAAGATAAGAAAGCATGCTTCCTTCACTACAAATGAATAGGAGAGTTCAAAAGTGTGATGGTGACCAAATAAGAATGAGACCCCACATTTTTTAGCATTATGACTACAAGCATGGTAGGTGTTAGGGTTGGGGTAGGCTTTGGAATGTAATTCTGGGTGGGAGCTATGCAAAAAATTAGTTTCCTGTAGGAGGATCAAGTCACCCCGGTAGAACTTACAGAGACAAAAAGCTTTCCACATTTATGGGGGCTATTAAGCCCCTTCACATTAAAAGATAAGACACAGAAACCCATGGGCAGCGGACTGGAGGGTTGGGGCTAGTAAGAGTGCAGGAGAATGTACAAAAGGTTAAAGGGCATGATAAAAGGTCATCAGAAGAACAGGAGAAAATGCAGGAGATTGATGTAGGAGAGAATGTGACGTGGTCAATTAAGAAGTGGAGTGGGGGCTGGTGGGACCGGGAGGGGGAGGGTAAATGGTCACTCGGGAAGGTAGGCCAGGACCAACAGTGCTGACAATGGAAAGGTGTGTTATGTGACAACAAAGCACATAGGTCAGCTAGAGGGCTAAGAGCCCTAATGAGGCATGGCAGGGCAGCAGGAGGGTATGGGAGATAGTAGGGGGAAAAGAAGAAACATAATGAACACAATAACAGTACAGGGGACCAAATAATATGGTGGGTTGCTCATACATAGCAAACTCAAAATAAGACTAAGAGAGGTAAGTAAATGTAGGTAGGATGAAGGAGAGCCATAAAGACAACCCAAGGGGCCATTACAACAATAGAGCGTGATATATCGAGCCACCAAATATAATAATAATACAGTGTGATTAATTAAACAACTAAAAGTGATCCCTCAATAGAGGGAGGATGACTTCACTGAGTCAATTGCAAAAAGGTGAAGGAACACAAAATAAAACTGGTGCAGAAAGTTAAAGGAGGGTGGTGCCAGTGATGAGGATGAAACAGGGATGGTCAACCTATCAGACCATGGGGGTTGATGGGGGTATGCTCTTGAGGACCTCTGTGGTAGTGGAGGTAAAGCAGCAGTCACGGCTCCATCAGTGGCTAGACCCAATGTAGAAAGTATGTATTGAACTTCAGGAAGGGATCTGGCTGTGAGCATTTTTCCTTGATGCCAGACCATTACATGATATTTATATTTAATATCCTTCTGACAAAGCATAGTAGTGATAGGCTTGAAGTCCCTGCGTTAGCTAGGGTAATCGGTGAAAGGTCCTGGAAAACTTGTAGGGAGGAATTAGCATAGGTTATTGTATGGAGTTTACAGACTTCTTTCATGATGACTTCTTTGGTGATAAAATAATGCTGAGGTTGGTATTGGTCTTGTTGATGAGGATGTTCAAGGTGAGTAGGCTCAACCTCTTTAGGGATTCTCTGAATTCTCAGATTGTTCCTCCATGCTCTGTTGTCCTGATCCTCTTGAGCATCTTGTAATCGGATAATGTCCTGGCGTATATGACGAAAGTCAGATTCTATGGATTGTTCGAACTACACAACGTCTTCCATGCGACGTTCCAGCTGATCAGTCCTACCCCCAATTTACGCAACATCAGACTTCAGAGAATGGAGGGCTTGAACAGAGCCTTTCACGTCCTTTAGTTTTTTGAGAAGGGAAAGAAAGTCCCAGCGTGTAAGAGGCCGGAGGTCGTCGTCTTCTGAGTCAGAATCGGAGCGTTTGTGAGAAGATTTAGGTTTGTCGAGTTTGGATTTGAATGGGAGTTTTCTGCCGAGAGAGATAGGAGGAAGGTCACCTCCCCAAGATCTCTTCTCACCTTTGGCATGTTGGGGAGAGGACGTGGAGGGAATTCGGAAAACACAGAAGAGAGGGGCTAATATTCCACAGGCGTATCTCACGGTCAAGTGGGGAAGATAGGCTAAGTTAGAGGAGAGTCGTCGGAGCTACAATGTCCGCCATCAGAGAAACCTAAAGCACTGGAAGTATGATATCAGCAGCAGGGATAGCACCAAATGCACCAGTCCAGAGTTGTAGGAATGGGTCCAAGGGTGCACGCAGGGTTGGGGTGCATTCAGAGATAGATAGAATGAGGATCTGGTAGATAAATGCAGGAGGGTACATTGCAGCAGGAGAGGTCAGTTTCTATGCCAGACCAGCTGTCACAGCAACAGGACCTCCAGAGCAGGGCAGGTGCAGAAGGGGGGACAGCATGAAGGAACAGGCAGACAGGTTTGGTGTGCATGTAGTAAGGTCAGCTCTGGAGATCACAGCAGGGAGTCAGGGATAGGCCGAATGAGGGATCCCACTAGAGCATGGGCAGAGCGACTGCTTAGAAACCTGAAGAGACCCCGAGATGCTGGCCGGCTGAGATAGATGCGCTAGTGGGAGGCCCCACAGCAGGCAGTGTCAGTGGTGTCCAGAGTAGGCTCTTCAGGTAAGGAAGGGCTGGGGCTGGCTCACCGGAGGTCCCATGCAGCGGCTGGTGCAAGTCTGGTGGCGAGTAAAGAGGCGCCGGGCACTAATTGGTGTAGAGTTGGCCAAGAATCCAGTCTGCAGTTCAGGCTGGAACTAGGCCCCGAGGGATGCGAGCCACCAGCAGCGCCATGGACGATGCAGACTGGGGTAAGGGAGAAGCTGAGGGGGCAGTAGGAAGGCACAATGGCCGGGTAAAGCTGCCCCAAACATCTGGGAGTCACTCCAGCAGGGAGAGCCCACAAAGGTATTGTAGTGACTAGAGATGCTTGCCTAGGTCTTGTCTTTCAATGGCCTCTCATGTACCCCTTTAACACTATGGGATGTATATGTTGTGTTTGAGCTTAAACAGTAATTCTAAGGGCCATATTGAAACATCTTTACCAAGTCATTACACTGAAGGCATATTTTAACCAATGATTGGTTGGTTATAGCATACTAGTCACAAGCCATTCATTATTTAAGTCTGTTGTGTAGACAGTGTGTAATGCATACTTTAATGTAAAATAATATGTTATAGGATATATTATTACTAGAAAGCAGGAATAGGTGTACCCTACATTAGGGCCACATGATGTACTGTGTAACCTGTTACTACCACTGAACAGTGGCGTCACTAGATGGGCGTCTCTCTGAGTGGATGACACCAAAATGTCGGCTCCTCTTCAGTGACCAGGAGCCGGGTACTGTACTGTGATGTTATTGTGCAGTGTGTGGAGAGACTCAGGGGCAGCCCAGCATCTTCAGGTGTGCTGGGCATGAAGGGGGTCTATAGACGCACTGGGTGTCACCGACCCCAGTGATGCCACTGCCATTGAAGTAAACAATTTGTCCCAGTATCAGTCTGGGAATTTCAGAAGACTTGAATATTGACGGAATTTGCTCAACAAGATTTCCTGAATAAGCAAAACTGCTCAATTTTTTTTTTTTTATTTCTTAGAAGGTAAAGAATATGGGTTCACAGTATGAACTTTCCTTAACCTACAGATATTTTTCACACTCAAGGTGCATACACACATAAGGATTTTCTGTCCAACCATCCAACTAGTTGATTGGTTGGAATGAAAATCTGGTAAGGTATGAAAGCAAATGACAATCAGCAATTTGATCCCAAACACCGGAAAATGGACAAAAACTGTTGTTTGAAGAAATTGTTTTGATAAAAAATTTAACAATCTTGTCTGACGACCATTTTCATCTGTTTTCTGGCATTTAGGAGCAAATTGCGTTACCAGATTTTCATTCCAACCAATCAACTAGTTGGATGGTTGGACAGAAAATTTTTACATGTGTACCCAGCTTAAGACTATCCTGTTTATAAGGATTTATTTTTTTTTACATTTTCCAGTACCCTTGAAGAGCAGCCTTTTGGCATCTGTGCAATTGCTTTGTGCCATAGACAGTCATATAAAGGTGAATAGGGGGTAGTGTCTAGACTCAGCTGGGGGGAAAATGGAAGATCTTGGCTTGATTGTAAGCCTAATAATGAGACTGTGATGGAAATCAAGACAAGACGTATGACAGCTGCACACCATTCTTAAAAAGTAAACAACAACAAATTGTTCACATTTAGGGCCTGAATGAAATTGTCACGCCTGAGGTTTGGTTTTAGACTGCAGCAGACGTGGGAGACTGAAAAGGTGCACACAAATGTGGGTGGTTTTAACCAGGACTTCCTCATATAGGAATATGACAATGCTGTGATTACTGTGATGCCCGAAGGCGATGAATGGAAGGATAAAGTCTATTATATGAGAACTTGGTAATTGCAGGCAGAAGATCAATGATGGTTGAAATAACTTGATATAGATAAAAGTCCAATGTAATATTAGAACAAACTTGATAAGAGTTGATTAATGTCCATAAATGAAGAATGACATTTAATTTGTTGTTGATCCGATGTTTGAAGAATGATGATTGATGAGAATCCAATGTTTCAAGATTGATGATAATTGACTTAATGAGGATCCGATGTCTGAAGATTGATAATTGATTTGATGAAGATTCGATGTTTGAGGAATGATAATGGATTAGAGGAGGATTCGATGTTTGGGGAATGATAATGGATGCGATGTTAGTTAATAGTAGGAACCGATGATGAGGTTTTTTTTAGAGATGATCGGTGGGTACCGTTGATGACACTTGGTAGGAACCAATGGTGATACTTTATTAGAGGTGATCGGTAGGAACCGATGATGACAATTGGAAGGAACCGATGGTGATACTTTATTAGAGATGATAGGTAGGAACCGATGATGTCACTTGGTAGGAACTGATGGTGATACTGTATTAGAGATGATCGGTAGGAACTGATGAAGATTTGAGAGATAATTCCCAATGATAATTTCTAGACTTCAGCAGATGATAACTGAGAGATAATTCCCAATAGCAAATCCAGACTGCGGCAAATGATATGAGAGGAATTCCCAATGGCAAGTCCAGACTGTAGCAAATGATGAAGGAGTCTTGATAGAAGATGGAGACAATTGCATAGGATGGACAGCGCCGTACAGAAACAGCAATTGAGGGAGCTCAGCACTAGAGCTGTTACTTCAGTACGAAGAGACGTCGTACTGGCAACAGAGGCCAGTCAGTGAAAGCAATTTATAGGACTGGATCCTAGATGATTGGTCAGTGCAGTCATCAGTTCAGAAGGCCGTGCACTGAGTGGAAGCTGAGTCCAAGATTGTCGTGCCCATGTCTCCGCTCCGGAGGGAGACCCGGCGTGCAGCCTATATGTTAATAACCTGAAGAAGCCTGCCTGTAGTAGAAGGCCGCGGAGCACCAAGTGTATATCCTGACACCATCCGTGTGCGGCGCGCGACTCTGATGCAATGAAGTCCAAAGTTTTGACCCAGACCACCAATAGTTTGGTGAACTGAATCGTAGGAGATTCATTGAGCCCCAAACTTCCTTTCCATTGTAATGAAAATTGCATGTACATGTGATTTAAAATACATAATTAAATCATATATTTAACAGTGTTTGGAATTAAAGAGGGAGGGTTTTAATTACACACAAGAAATAAAAAAATAAAGGTGATGTAAAATAAGTACAGTGTATATAAACAGTATTTCCTTCAATTGATTTAGAAAATAAAAATCTAGATTTTCTTGTAGTCTACTTTGTGGCATGTATAATGAGGCCCTGTTTGTACACATAATAAACACATTTCCTAGATATTAACGAGTAACAGTATATAATCATAGTCACTGCTACATGATCAAACAGTCATCCAATATGTTAGCTGCTGAAACGTTTCTGCAGAACACTAGAGGAGCGTGCACGTTAAGATCTGACGTCCGATTCCATGGAACATATTGTACTGGAACTGCTTGTTTCTGCATTTTTAGACCTCCACACCAGCTAACTATTTTTATATGTCTTCTCATCAATCAGTCTGCAGTCCTTATTGCTGCAATCATTGGTTCCCACTGGACAGAATATTTACAGTAAGGCAACAAATGTAGGAGACTGACAGACCGCCTGACAGCACAGCTTGGACTCTTAACAGGTGCTGTCTGCCAAACCAAACAATGTTTACCAGCAAGCTGCCATGATCTGAAAATATTTTCTGCTTACTTGGCATAGTCTCTAGAATTAGGACAGTATGCACCATAAAACTAATCTGAATATCCTAGAGATGTTATAGTTGAATATAGGATCATCTAAAGACAGTTGAGTTTGTGGGTTCATATATGCAGCATGCTTCATTATTACACGCTGATGCAATGTATCTCATTTTAAAAAATATCCTTTTTTAAATCTTACAAATGTAAAATTAAACCTTTTTGCATTTAGTTTCTATTTTGAGGGGATTATTTAATGCAACATACATTAGTAAAAAGGTGTTACAATGCAGTGGGAAACAAGGAAACAGATGATACCATGTCAAAAGAAATATATTCATTTATAAATCATATAAGAGAGGATCTTGTCAACAAGGTGTGAAATACCTAGGATCATTAATTATTATTTATTACCAAAAGAGCTGCATTTTCCTAGCTAATACACAACTGGGGAATGCCTTATATAGAGTAATATAATTACGAGGGACCTATTTATTAAATCATTTTTGCAGCATATTCACCGAAAAACACCAATTTTAAGTATATTAAGTATCCGCCAAATATTTGAAGATATCTGCCACAGTCCCTTCAAATCCGACAGCAGCTGTCAGATTTACCAAGCCCGGAGTTTGGCCCCAGCATCTAACATCGTCTGAAGATGATGCTAGCCACTGTAGCCTATGGGATGCATTTCAGAAAAAATTACCCTCTCTGGCAATGGCCACTACACATGCATGGTCAGCAGATCACACATGCGCAGAACGACCCTTGCTGCTGAAGAAGTGAAATGATCATTTGCTATCACTTCTTACACTTTCGGAGCCCCTGTCCCTGGTTGTGATTAATAGTACATCCGAACGACCTATGAATTCTTATGGCCATGAATAGCTATAACAAAGTATAATTATCGGGTCTAAAACCTGATAATTAGCAAATATGCCCCAGTGTATGTTGACAAGTATTTTGCAATAGAAAAACTAGAAATGTATCCTCCCTTAGCAGACAGTGGGGGAGATGTATTATAGCAGCACGTGCAACCCTGGAGCCGGCAGCCCCCCCAACAGCAGGGACAGTGCTGTCCCTGCTGTGGGGATAGGGCATTGCAAGGCTGTAGCTGTCGATAGCGACAGCTGCAACAGGCGGAATGGTCAGACGAACTGACCATTCATACATTGCCCAGGCTATCAGCGCTGCTATCTTGTAGATAGCAATGCTGATAATGACAGGGGTGCATAAACCCGCCAAACCCCCCGATCATACATCGGGGAGAAGTGGTATCAGCGCTCATAATGTACGCTGATACCGCTTCAATGCTTCATACATCTCCCCAAGTGTCTTCAGCTGCTATTCAATATTCATGTCAAATGGTCCGGAAGATGGCTGTTTGTGTAGGAATATAACCAAATCATCTTACAACAGAGTTTCAACCAGACTTGTGCCCCCTGTGTCACCACCTGCACCGTGCCCCCACCAGCTTCTTACCACCTGTCTCTACAGCCTCCTGTCTCGTCACTTCAGCTTCCTGCCCACCATCAATTCAGCCTCCTGCCATATCACTCCACCCTCCATCACTCCAGCCTCCTGCGCCCCTTGTCACTCCAGCCTCCTGCCTCATGTTTTTCCAGCCTCCTGCCTATCACTCAGGAGCTTTTTCTCAGTCTAAGGCTGTTTCTGTTTTTCAACACTGGCCTGGGACATACAAGATAGGTCATTCTAGAGGTTGATGGTCACAAAAAACTGGCCAAATAAATAAAACCTATATATCCTTCCACCCCCCATCTCTATGTGCTGTGTTGTGCTACCTAACAGAAAACTACCTGTACCGTGCTCCCCCATCCCCAACAGTCTTGTACTGTGATACCCTAACAGTCCTGTTCTGTGCAACCCCAACAGTCCTGTTCTGTGCTCCTCAAGCTTCAACTGCCCTGTACTATGCTCCCTTAACTGTCCTTCTGTGCTCCCCCAACTGTACTGTACTGTGCCCCCCCACCCACAACTGTCCTGTTCTGTGCTCCTCCACCAGTCTTACACTATGCTCCCTAACTCCCAACTGTCCTGGACTGTGTTCCCCAACCCCCAATTGTCCTGTCCCATGTGTCCTGTACTGTGCTCCCCCACCCCCATTTGTCCTGTACTATGCTCCCCCACCACCAACTGTCCTGTACTGTGTTCACCCAATTTGCTCTCCCAAATGTCATGTATGTTGCACCCCCACCCCCAACTGTTCTGTATTATTCTGCCCAACTGTCCTGTACTGTGCTCCCCCACCCCAACTGTCATGTACTGTGCTTCCTCACCACCAACTGTCCTGTACTGTGCTTCCTCACCACCAACTGTCCTGTACTGTGCTCCTCCACCCCCAACTGTCCTGTACTATGATCCCTCAACACAGAGCCGTAACTAGACTTTTTGGTGCCTTGTGCCATAGAGAACATTGGCACCCCCTCCCCATTTTTTAAATAGGGACATAAGGTAATGCACCTGAAAAAGGGTCATGGCCTAATGGGGAAGAGCCAGGGAAGAGATAAGGGAAGCCAGGAGATACTGGAGATAAAAGAAGAGGATGCTACAAGTGAGAATGATAATAAACAAAAAAATTGACAGGCCCAAACAGTGCCGCCTGCTATGCGGTGCCCTGTGCCATTACACTGGTCGCACTACCCTAGTTACGGCCCTGCCCCAACAGTCCTATACTGTCCTCCCTCCACCCCAAATTGTCCTGTACTGGGTTTCCCAAACTGTCCTGTACTGTGCTCCCCAACCCCAACATTCTTGTTCTGTCCTCGAACACCAGACTCCAGTAGTTAACTACATGGCTGAGTCCTTGCTTTGACAGAAAGTATCCAATTAACTTCTTATTGTGTGTCCCTCAGTCTTGGGCATCGGCATTGTAGGCTCTTTCTCTTCAGCTGGTCTCTCTCCCACTCCGATAACTGATATGCATTGTTGCAAGTTTATTGCAACATTGCCGAGAATAAGTAATTATGTGGTGAGCACGGGTTCTGCAGTGGCATCTTTCCAGTCCAGGCAAGCATGGATGAGCTCCAAGGGGCAATGGCAGCACCCACATGGGCCTTTGCGCCCTGTGCACTGTCCAAGTTCCGACAGCAGCGCCGCCCACATGATCATTTGTGCTGGGAGGAGTACTGCAGGAATTTTTCTTGCAGTGTGCGGGCTGGTGAGGACTGCGGCTGCGCCCCCAATGCTTCAGTGGTCCGGGAGATGGCCCTATCAGTGGCAGGCTGGGCCGGGGGGCAGGGTGCCATGTGCCCCCCGGGCCACAGCGCCATGCGGGCCGCTGACTGCGGGCAGTCTGTGTCTCTGTGACACAGGCTGCAACGGGTGTGTAGCGCTGACCGGACGGAGTTCAGTCAGCGCTACACTGACTAACACACAGCCGCCAGCTCCGGCAGCTGTGTGTTTGTTTTGATCAACAGCCAATGAGAGTCTGACAGACTCTCATTAGTTGCTGCTGCGCCCACTGCAGGAGCCGCTCCATCTTCCGGCTCCTGCAGTGAGTAATGGGAGAGGCGTCATGACATCATGACGTCTCTCCCATAATGCACAGCGGCCCGGCCTGGGAGGACAGATGGAGGAGCGGATGGCGTGGCAGGAGCGGGGATTCAGGTAAGTGGGTTTTTCTTATTTTTTTTATTACGTGTGTCTTCTGGGGGGGCTGGCACTACAAGGGGGAGACCACTACTGGGGGCACTACAAGGGGGGGACTACTACTACTGGGGACTACTACTACTGGGGGCACTACAAGGGGGGCTACTACTACTGGGGGCACTACAAGGGGGGGACTACTACTACTGGGGGCACTACAAATGGGGGCTACTATTAGGGGCACTACAAGCAGTGGGGACTACTACTAGGGGCACTGCATAGGGGGGAGGGGACTACTATTAGGGGCACTACATAGGGGGGAGGGGACTACCACTGGGGGCACTGCATCGAGGGACCACTGCTGGGGGCTCTATATAAAAGGCAATACTGGGGGTACTGCATAGGGGGAGTCTACAACTGTGGCCACTATTTAAGGGGCACTGCATAAGGGTTACCACTATTTTGGGCACTGCATGGGGGTGGACTGCTACTGGGGGCACTACATAAGGGGCACTGCATAGGGGGTACCACTATTGGGGGCACTATATAAAGGGCTTACTACTGGGGGCACAAGGGGCACTGCACAGGGGGGACCACTACTGGGGGCACTATATAAGGGGCTTACTACTGGGGGCACAGGAGGGACCACTACTGGGGGCACTATATAAGGGGCTTACTACTGGGGGCACAGGGGGACCACTACTGGGGGCACTGTATAAGGGGCACTGCATAGGGGGGATCACTACTGGGGGCACTACTGGAGGCCTGCATAAGGGGGACCTCTCCTGGGGCACAGGGGGGCACTGCATATAGGCACTATGACGGGGCTGCCCCTAATCTTTATTATTACTTTACATTAATCCCATATGGACCCGCCTCCTCTCTGGAACACTTGAGGGGGGGGGCGCCGTAGCACGCACGCTCTTCGAGCACCATGGCTACACGCTACTCCTCTGCCAGGGCTGCCTGCATGCATTTGCCCCCCAGGCTAAAAGTTGCCAGCCAGCTCCTGGGCCCTATCAACTCTCTCCTCGAGCTACCCCCGCCTCTGTTCAGAGAATTGTTAAGAGAAGTGAGAGTTCAATGAAGTTGAGAAAGCTGTGTGGTGCAAAAGTTTTGTGGAATCACAAAGCCAAAAACCATTCTGAAATAGTGGGTGACCATCTTATGTCTTAAAAAATGACAGGGTGCAATATGTCATTAAAAGTAATTTTTTTGATCTCTCACATACTTTTTTTCTGGAAAACATGGGTGCAGTGTGGGACAAACATAGTGACCATTTTCATCATGTCATTTCTAACAAGAAAAAAGTGTTACCAAAGCAAGTAGAGCCCCTTGAGACATTCCTAGGCAAAGTACAGCAGGAAATTAAATAGAGCTACTTTTCAAAATGCAAATTTGTGATTATTTTTTATCAGATTTTGATTAGCATGATTGAAAAATTTCACAAACTTATTTGATTTAACTCATAAAAAAATACTGTAAGAATAAAGTATTTTCATTATTGGGAAAGGATCTTTTTTTGTTTCCCAATTTTAATTTGTGATATTTATGTTGCCAAATGACCTGCCCAAAAATTGCCAAAATATGCTCAGCAAAGAATGGGTTAAAAATGTCATAATAAATTAATAATTATGTATCTAGAACATTTCTTCTACTCTTTTCAGATGAAGAGTTGGCTCATAGTTCTTCCCTTTTAGTCCCAGAACAGTGGGTGCTAGACTAATGACGCACACTCCTATAAAGGTAGTTTTAAAGCAATTAACAATGGAGCTTAGAACTATAACTTGCTTAAATATCGTTGGTGCCCCATTTTCACCAATTTATCTATTTTTACTTACATACTAGCTCGTTTTCAAATATAGTTCCCTTATATTTATTGTAACACCCCTGTTTGTTGTCATAATTATACAGTATCTCTTGTTTCAGTTATTGAAAGGGGTGTTTTAGAAAAACTAGTTAACAGGAATAATATTCATTGCCTTATCATTTTTCCATTTAGTTCCAGTGCATAAATGTTAATATCCCATGGGAGCTTTCATGGGAAATGAGAACCAGCCATACCCATCATCACTGCGTCTAATTTGTAGCCATTTAAATATAGCTATGTTTACCATACAGATATAGAATTTTGTTACATTTGAACCACTTTTTTATTTTTATCTGGAAAAGGCAGATATAATCTCCTGGAAACAAATTATAAATATAACATGTTGCCATAAAATAATACAGAACTGGAGTTTCCCAGAAAACATTCTCTCACTTTTCCTAGCTATTCATATTGATGTTGCTTCTTTATGCAAACATTTGTGTTATAATATAGGAAATATACTCTGCCTATATAACATATATTTACTAAAATTGACCAGACTAGAACTATGTGTGAAATTATTTGCATAATCCTTTACAATACAGTTTAACCTTGAAGCAAAATAAATACTACAATCGAAGCAGAACTCTACTTTAAATATGAATGCTGATCATAGTCATGAAAAACAGAAAATTATTTATATACTGTGTATATAGAGGCATGTATATATATATATATATAGGTAATCCAGAAATCTAGAAAGTAAAGACCTTTTGCGCATAGGCGAAACTAGAGATCTGGTAATAGGTGGTCCCAGTTTCAGCATGTCAGATATTGTGTTACTGTTTCTTGGGAAAGAAAACAGTATCACACACCAGTGGTGTCTGTCCCCATGGTGTTACTCTGTGTGAGGAGGGTCTTTGTGTGCATGGCGTTGCCGCGCGCCGCTGGCAAAGGGGCGTGGCCTCATTGACAGGGGCATGGTCACTTGGGAAGGGGTGTGGCCTTGACACCCGAACCCCAGTGGTCCAGTGTGGTGGTGGGTGCCAGAAGTACGGGTGAGCACTGTGCAGTGCCAGCTCCCTCATGCTGTCAGAGCCAAGTGCTGCACTTAATGCTACAGTTTTTGGGGCCCCAGTCAGTTTGAAAGTCTTTTCTTACCTATATGGTAGAACCTCTGAGGAATTTGAGGGGAACGGGGAACCTCTGAGGAATTTGAGCCTCACTGGGCAGTGTCTTCAGCCGGTATTCACTATTCATGCAGGAGATCACATTGTCTGGAAGATGCCTGTTTATGTAGAAATATAACCCATGTCATCATCATAACCAGATAATATATACTGTAGTAACAGAAGTTTTTGTGCAGGAAAAATTTGAATTTCCCTGATCAAACTTCTTTGTCTCTCCAGGCTCCCCAGTGTTACTCCAGACCACCCAATGTCTCCATCCCTAGGCCCCCCTGTGGATCTCCAGGCTGTGTCTCTTTATCTCCAGGCACCCATGTCTCTCCTTCTCCAGGCCCCTTTGTCTCCCACCAGGACCCCCTGGGCCTCACCATCCCCATGACCCCCTGGGCCTCCCCATCTCCAGGACCTCCTGCATCTTTCCATCCTTAGGCCCACCTGTGGCTCTCAGCCTCATTCCTCCAGCCCCAGCGTGCATCTCTCAGCTCCATTCTCCCGGCCCCAGTGTACATCTCTCAGCCCCATTCCCCCCGACTCCAGTGTGCATCTCTCTGCCCCAGTGCATCTCTCATCCCCATTTCCCCAGCCCGTGTGCATCTCTCTGCCCCATTCCCCCAGCCCCAGTGTTCGTCAGAATCATTCCCCAGCCCATGTCACCCCAGCCCTGTGCAGTCAGCTCCAGCCTTCCCCCCCAGCCCCCTGTGCAGTCAGCTCTAACCCTCACCAGGCCCCTGTGCAGTCAGCTCCAACCCAGCCCCCTGTGCAGTCAGCTCCAACCTTCCCCCCCCAGCCCCCTGTGCAGTCAGCTCCAACCCCCCTCAGCCCCCTGTGCAGTCAGCTCCAATCCCCCCTAGCCCCCTGTGCAATCAGCTCCAACCTTCCCCCTATCAGCCCCCTGTGCAATCAGCTCCAACCTTCCCCCTATCAGCCCCCCTGTGCAGTCAGCTCCAATCTTCCTCCTCCCAGCCCCCTGTGCAGTCAGCTCAACCTTCCCCCTCCCAGCCCCCTGTGCAGTCAGCTCCCCCACTCCAGCCCCCTGTGCAGTCAGCTCCAATCCCCCCTTCCCCCTGCAGTCACTGCCGCTGCTAGCACTTACCTGCTCAGTGCTGCACCATCCTCTGCTCTATCTGCGCCGCTGCTTGTGGGAAGAGCTGCTGCTGGGCATGCACAGCATCTCCCCCGGCAGCCATTTTTTTCTTTTTAAGGTAAGCTTCTGCCCGTGCGCATTGCGCAGAAGCCGTAGACTGTAGAGCTGCCCGATCGGAGCTCAGCTCCGATTGTGGCAGCAGGTGTGGGAGGGTGCAGGGCGGCTACCAGCCACTGCCCTGGACGGTGGTGGGCGGGCAGTGGCGGTTCGGCGAACTGGGCTAATGGGTGATCCTGTCCACCCCCGGACCACCCCCCAGTTTCGCCTGTGCTTTTGCGAATTCCCACTATGCATTTCACTCACTGTAACCAATTCATGGTCGAACGGTCTCCCTAACCTGTTTTCTAAGTGCTCTGTGAGTGGAGTGCTGTTATGGTTGTTTTTGGCGATGTTGTGCATTGTTAAAAATAAACCCTATAAAGCTAAATCCCTCCAGCTGTGAAGTGAGGAATTTTATTTGGTTCTTGAATGCGCAGAAAGTGAGACCTGATGAAATTTATCTGTAAGCAGGTATATGGTGATGTGAAAAAATGGTATGAAATGTTCAATAATGGTTGAACAAATGTGCATTGCATGTTGACGATCAACTGGGGCGCCCGTCACAGTTTTGGTGGGAAGTTTGCGATCATCCACCCTATAGTCTGCACCTTGCTCTAAGCGATGTTTACCTTTTTTTGGACTAAGGGCCTGAGTCAGAGTTGGGAATAGAGAGAGATATCTCTCTCAACTGATCATCTTGGTGAAACCATGCTGCACTGCAGGTGGGGCAGATTTAAAATGTGCAGAGAGATTTAGATTTGGGAGGGAGGTGTCCAAACTGACATCTAAATTGTAGAGTAATAATAAAGCTGTGCAGTATTTGTGGGCTACATGTAAAAGCAGCTAGTATTTACCCTACATGCAAAAAAAAAATTATGTATTTACACCCCTTGCATTGCAAAATGGTTTTTCCAGGTACACAGTTAAGTGCTATCTCTCTCTCTATTCCCAACTCTGAATCAGGCCCTAAGCTCAAAGAGTTCCTGGACAGAAAATGTTTTGGAAGTGGTGATGAGTTGAAGTTTGCAGTCAACAACTGGTTCAATGGACTGGAAGCAGCTGAGTACAATAAGGGGACTCTAAAGCTCATGGACAGATATGATCAATGCTTACATACAGGAGGTGACTTTGTTTTGTTTTTTTACTGCCAACCGGGTTTTACTTTCTGGATTGCATATTATATATAACAATATATAACAACAGGCGACACTCCAGGTCTTTGCAAATAATTACAGCTTGAATTTATTTGCAAAGACCTGTAATGCCACCTGTTATATTTCTATATACATACAGTAACTGTTGAGGAGGGCACACATGCAGCTGACATTTATTGAAGATTGATTGCCAGTCCGATTGGATACACACACACATATATATATATATATATATATATATATATATATATATATATATATTTATATAGGCACTCCAGTGTTGTCCATGTTTTACCAAGGGTGCCAGGATATAGTTGCTGCAGTGTGAGCAATGGTAAATAGCACTAAAACTTCAAGCATTTAGAAAGGGCACTTGGCTGTAAGTAACACTTTGGTGTTTGAATCACTAACTTGCAGTGCCATTTTCCATCTAATGTTATATAAAGGCATAACTTGTCCTAAAATTACCAAAAATATGTCCTGTATGTTTGTGTCCAACAGCCAGTGGGAGACTCTGTACCTCATACATTTCCATCCATGAGTCAGGAGGGCTGATAGGCTTAAATGAAGAGATAAGCTCTGAAGACTTGGAGACTATTAGTTTCACAATCTATCGGACCCTGGACCTCACATACTGGGTCCAGACTGTGATTGGTTAAGCTCCCCAGTTCTTTCCTGCAGAGTTCGCCAAGCTATGGTTTCCTATGGCCAGGCTCAAGCCACAGGAGTGTTCCATGCAGCAGTGGCATCCATGAATGCCACCGCCTTGGATATCCCTCCATCTCCAGTCAGCCAATCTAGATTCAGGATTCCTGGTCTATGTAGCATTGCCTGATCTTCATCTCTTCCTCTGAGGACTGCTGGTGAAGGCTTCTGGTGATCAGCTTCTCTGTTAGCTACTGTAGTATCATCCAGTTCCTTCATTCATTGCTCCTTTAGTGAATCTCCTATTACTGCTCACTTGGGCTGCAGTATTCCTCCAGTCATTTCTCCTGCATTGAATCTCCTGTTAACGCTCACTTGGACTACAGCATTCCTCCAATCGTTGCTCCTGCAATGAATCTCCTGTTAAAGCTCACTTGGACTGCAGCATTCCTCCCGTCATTTCTCCTGCAGTGATTCTCCTGTTGCTGCTTATTCAGTCTGCAGCATTCCACCTGTTCCTGAATTAACTGCTTCAGCAAGTTCATTTCAAGTTTCTGCTTAATTAGACTCCAGCATTTCACCTAGTACCTGCATTTACTGCTTTAACAAATTCATCAGACTGTAACATTCCACTAATTCTTGCATTTAATGCTTCTTCAAGTTCATCTGAAATTGCTGCTTAATCAGACTGCGGCAATCTACCTACTCCTGCTATTACTGCTTCTACAGGCACAAATCCAATCACTACAAACTCAGGGCCTGATTCAGAGATGTATGCAGTGCCGATATTTATGCAGATCGAGTGATTGTTTGCCACACGTGCAGTGATTGGTCTGTGATTAAGCTCGCACAGAGGATCCGCTTGCAAAGTGAGTGGCAGGTAGTCAGCATTTGGAGGAGGTAATGGGGGTGGCTAGAGAAACTCAGGCGCGTCGGACTGTTTATGCACTTTTTTCTGAGCATCCATAAATTAGCTACTGCATTCTTACTCACAGCAGAACAGCCCTCTGCGTGTCTGGAGATCAGCTATGTCTTCTATCGCTTAGATTTACTAAGAAGGCTGAGGGCCGCCTGATCTGCATTCAATGTTTCTGGTTATGTGCGTGAGTGGCAGATGTGTAATGCTTTTAGTGGATGTCGCTAAGCACTGGACGGCGAGTGAGTCATTAACATATTTTCGCAGCTGCATTTTGTGCAAGATCGAAGCTGCGATTGCGTTAGCGTAAATCTCTGAATCAGGCCCACAGACTGCGGTACTACTTCAGTTACTGCCTAGTCTGTCCTGTAGTGTCTCTCCTCCTATGGTATATGCTGTTCCTGCACCTTCCATTTTCCTCATCTTTCTCACTCTGTGCTACCTTAGGGGTCTGCGACTTGCGAGTTCTCTGTAAGTTCTTGACAGCAAAGTTCTGTCATCTCACAGGCTGTGTTTGAAAAATGACAGTTGGGAGCTGATTGGCTGGCACCTTATCACTTTTCACTCTGTCTCCTAACACTACTTAGTAAATAGACCCCCAAATTTGAAAAGTGTGTACTGAATGTAGATGTGCTGATTATTGTCACCTACCTGCCATTTTAGAACTGATGCAATGCAATATTTATATATAGCTTTCTCCTGGCTCCCTGCAGACTAGCACCTAACATGTTGGCAGGTCCCCATTTCAAAATATCTTGGTGTTTATTTACTAAACACCGTGTTTGAAATCCACTGGTTTTTAACAGTTTTGGCAGTAAAGATCTCCCCTATCCTCTCTTTCTCCTGCCCTGAACAAGCTGCCTCCCTATACAATGCCTCCCTTACTTCTGCTCTTGACTTTGTTGCTCCAGCAATCACTACTCACCCTTGCAGATCCACACCTCAACCATGACATTCTAAATGTACCAGATACCTGCAAAAGTGTTCACGAACCACCGAGCGACAGGGGAGAAGATCACACTCTAAGGCAGATTTTCTCCATTTCAAATTTATGCTCTCATCCTACAGTGCTGCCCTTTCCCTCTCTAAACAGTCATATTTCAAGAACCTCATCTCCACTCAATCCTCAAATCCCCAGCGTCTCTTCACCACCTTCAACTCCCTCCTCTGCCCCCTTCTCGCTCTCTGCCCTTGACTTTGCTACCTACTTTACATCTATAATTGATTCCATACATCAGGACATCATATCCAACCAGTCCCCCAGCTCTCCACCTCCTCTCCCGTATCACCCCTCTCCATCCATTTTACCGGCTCTGACATCCTTCTCCTCTGTATCTGGAGAGGAAGTCATGGCCCTCATCAGGTCCTCCCGCCCTTCCACCTCCCCCCTTGACCTTATCCCCTCCCGCCTCCTCTGCTATCTCTCTCCTTCTGCCTGCTCCCATCTTGCCCACCTCCTTAATCTCTCCCCCTCGTCAGACACTTTTCCTTCTGCATTTAAGCAAGCCCTTGTCTCCCCCATTCTTAAAAAACGTACCTTTGATCCTAACATTCTCTCTAACTACCGACCCATCTCTCTCCTCCCTTTTGCCTCCAAACTCCTTGACCATATTGTTTACAACCGCCTTACCACCTTTCTTTCCTCTCACTCCCTCCTTGACCCTTTTCAGTCTGGCTTCCGTTCTCTCCACTCCACTGAAACTGCCCTCATGAAAGTCAGCAATGACCTCCTTGCTGCCAAATCCAAGGGCCACTACTCTCTGCTCATTCTCCTTGACCTCTCTGCTGCTTTTGATACTGTGGACCACCCTCTCCTGCTGCAAAACCTTCACTCCTTGGTCTACGTGACACTGCCCTCTCCTGGCTGTCCTACTACCTCTCTGGCCAATCCTTCTGTTTCCTCTCATGACTCCTCTTCCCCCCTGCAGCCTCTTACAGTAGGTGTTCCCCAAGGCTCTGTTCTTGGACCTCTCCTATTTTCCCTCGATACATCCTCTCTAGGTGAACTCATCAGCTCTTTCGACCTCCATTATCATCTCTATGCTGATGATACTCAGATCTACCTTTCCTCCCCTGATCTCTCCCCCTTGCTACTGACTCGTATCTCCAACTGTCTCACTGCTATCACTTCCTGGATGTCCCAGCGATTTCTTAAACCTAACATGTCCAAGACTGAGCTGATCGTCTTCCCACCCTCCCACATAACTTCACTTCCCACTATTTCTTTATCAATTGATGGCACAGCTATCTTATCTAGCCCCATAGTGCGCTGTCTTGGAGTTATCCTGGACTCATCCCTCTCCTTCAAACCACATATCCAGAACCTCTTGCAGTCCTGTCATTTCCATCTCAAAAATATATTCAAGATCAGACTCAATCTCACCCAGGATGCTACTAAAACTCTCACTCGCTGGTCATCTCCAGATTGGACTACTGTAACCTCCTCCTATCTGGCCTCCCCAAATCCTATCTCTCTCCTCTCCAGTCTGTCCTCAATGTTGCTGCTCGGCTCATCTTTCTCTCCAAATGCTCTACATCTGCCTTCCCTCTCCTACAAGCCCTCCACTGGCTCCCCTTCCCTTTCAGAACCCAATTCAACGTTCTCACACTCGCTTACAAAGACCTCACTTGTTCCTCTCCCATTTACATCTCTGATCTCATCTTCCTTCACTCTCCTGTCCGCCCTGTTTGTTCAACTAATGCATGCCACCTTTCATGCCAACTGATTACTCCTGCCTCCAAGATTTTGCCCGTGGTGCTCTCCTCCTTTGGAACTCTCTCCCTCTCCCCATCAGACTCTCCAGCTCTATACAATCATTCAAATGGGCTCTCAAGATCCACTACTTCATTAAAGCCTTCCAGCTCTCATCCTAACTTGCTACTACACGTTCCTTCCTCCCAGTCTACCCCATCTGTGTCACACCTGTTTGTCTGCCTCTCCCATTTAGAATGTAAGCTCTTACGAGCAGGGCCCTCTACCCTCTTCTTTCTACTTTATTTCATCTATGTTCTTACTCCCCACTAGGACACCTAATACTTGGTTGTTTATGCTCTGCTGCTTATGTGGGTGTTATGGTCTCTAATGTAGCAATGTATATTATCCATGTCCTTGTCCTGCATTGTATTGTATTGTACTGTAAGTCACTGGCAGTGGCGGTTCTAGGGGTGGGCTAACAGGGCAGTCGCCCGGGGCGCCGGCCCCTAGAGGGCGCCACTGAGTCCCCAGAAGGTAAAAAAATAAAATTCCCATAATAATAAAAAAAAAACAGCGCTGGTCCCCCCCGCGTTGCCAGGCACCAGCTGATATTTGTTATCAGTGGGCACCCGGCTCCCTCCCTGCAGAGGCAGCCGAAGCTCACTCCAGAGCTCCGGCTCCCGCATAGAGCACTATGGGAGGGACGTCATGATGTCTCTCCCATAGATCCGTGGTGGAGCCGTGGTCGGACCGGACGGAAGCGGATGCAGGAGCGGGGCCTAAGGTAAGTATTGTGTTTGTATTTTTTATTTTTCAGAAGGGAGGCATGGGGACATTACTACTGGGGGCATGTCTATAAGGGGGCATTACTACTGGGGGCATGTCTATAAGGGGGCATTACTACTGGGGGCATTACTACTGGGGACATGTCTATAGGGGGGCATTACTACTGGGAGCATGTTTATAAGGGGCATTACTACTGGGGGCATGTCTATAAGGGGCATTACTACAAGGGGCATGTCTATAAGGGGCATTACTACTGAGGGCATGTCTATAGGTGGCATTACTGCTGGGGGCATGTCTATAGGGGGGCATTTTCTACTGGGGGCATGTCTATAAGGGGGCATTACTACTGGGAGCATGTCTATAAGGGGGCATTAACACTGGGGACATGTCTAAGGGGGCATTCCTACTGGGGGCACTACTATAGGGGGCACTAATGGGGGCATTCCAACTTTGGGAACTACTATAGGGGGCATTATTACTGGGGCACTGCTAATGTGGGCACTACTATACGGGGCACTACTACTGTGGGCATTGTATTAGGGGCACTACTACTCAGTACTGTGGGCCTTGTGTATAAGGGGCACTAATTTGGGCATTGTGTAAAAGGGGCACCACTGTGTGTCATAACATGCATAAGGGACTAATGTGTGACGTAATTTGAATTGGGGATACTGTATTATAAAGGGAATTACTGCATGTGGCATAATGTGTTAATACAGGGCATTACTGCATGTGGCATAATGTGTTATAAAAGCCATTACTGAATGTGGCATAATGTGTTATAATTTATAAAAGCCATTACTGCATGTGGCATAATGTGTTATACAGGGCATTAATGCATGTGGCATAATGTGTTATACAGGGCATTACTGCATGTGGCATAATGTGTTATAAAGGCCATTACTGCGTGTGGCATAATGTGTTATCACGGGCATTACTGCGTGTGGCATAATGTGTTTATAAGGGGCATTACTGCATGTGGCATAATGTATTTATAAAGGGCATTACTGTGTAAGGTGCATTACTGCACATCGCAATTATTCGCCACGAGGGGAGAGCTTGGGGGAAGCCCAGCACCTTCATAAGTGCTGGGTACGCCCCACAGTGTGATGAATTGGGGATGTTCAGCAAGGACACGCCCCCTTTCCGGAAACGCGTGTGCTTTCAGCGCGTGCAGAGGTACGTCATCTACAAAAAGTTGTTTTTTGGGGGGAGGGGGGGGCGCAACTGTGAACTTTCGCCCTGAGCTCCACAATGTCTAGAACCGGCCCTGGTCACTGGTCACCTACAGTACCAGCCAAAAGTTTGGACACACCTTCTCATTCAATGGTTTTTGTTTCTTTTATTACTGAAGACATCAAAACTATAAAAGAACACACATGGAATTATGTTGTAAACAAAATAGTGTTAAACAAATCAAAATATGTTTTATATTTTAGATTCCTCAAAGTAGCCCCCTATTGCTTGGATGACAGCTTTGCACACTATTGGCATTCTCTCAATCAGCTTCATGAGGTAGTCTCCTGGAATGGTTTTCCAACAGTCTTGAAGGAGTTCCCAGAAGTGCTGAGCATTTGTTGGCTGCTTTTCCTTCACTCTGAGGTCCAACTCATCCCAAACCAGCTCAATTGGGTCGGGTGATTTGTGGAGGCCAGGTCATCTGATGCAGCACTCCATCACTTTCCTTCTTGACCAAGTAGTCCTTACATAGCCTGGAGGTGTGTTTGAGGTCATTGTCTTGTTGACAAACAAATGATGGTCCCAGTGAGCGCAAACCAGATGGGATGACATGGCGCTGCAGAATGCTGTGGTAGCCATGCTGGTTAAGTGTGCCTTGAATTTTGAATAAATCACCAACAGTGTCACCAGCAAAGCACCCCCACACCATCACACCTCCTCCTCCATGCTTCACAGTGGGAACCACACATGCAGAAACCATCCGCTCACCTTCTCTGCATCTCACAAAGACACGGTGCTTGGAACCAAAAATCTCAAATTTGGACTCATCAGACCAAAGTACAGATTTCCACTGGTCTAATGTCCATTCCTTGTGTTTCTTGGCCCAAACAATTCTCTTCTTCTTGTTGTTCACCCTCAGTAGTGGCTTCTTCGCAGCAATACGACCATGAAGGCATGATTTACGCAGTCTCCTCTGAACACTTGATGTTGAGATTTGTCCACTACTTGAACTCTGTGAAGACTTTATGTGGTCTCTAATCTGAGGTGCTGTTAAGTAGTGGTTTCTGAAGCTGGTAACTCTAATGAACTTATCCTCTGTAACAGAGGTAACTCTTGGTCTTCCTTTCCTGGGGCGGTCCTCATGAGAGCCAGTTTCATAATAGCGTTTGATGGTTTTTGCAAATGCACTTGAGGATACATTCAAAGTTCTTGAAATTTTCTGTATCGACTGACCTTCATGTCTTAAAGTAATGATGGACTGTCGGTTCTCATTACTGAGTTGAGTGGTTGGTGCCATAATATGGATTACAACAGTAGTCAAATAGTGGTGTCCACTGTGTACTAACCCTACCTCTGCACAATACAACTGATGGTCTCAAACACATTAAGAAGGTAAGTAATTCCACAGATTGACTCTTGACAAGGCACACCTGTTAATTCAAAACCATTCCAGGAGACTACCTCATGAAGCTGATTGAGAGAATGCCAAGAGTGTGCAAGGCTGTCATCAAAGCAAAAGGGGGCTACTTTGAGGAATCTAAAATATAAAACATTTTGATTTGTTTAACACTTTTTTGTTTACAACATAATTCCATGTGTTCTTTCATAGTTTTGATGTCTTCAGTATTAATCTACTATGTTGAAAATAATTTAAATAAACAAAAAACATTGAATGAGAAGGTGTGTCCAAACTTTTGACTGGTACTGTATTTGTTTATGTACTTTGTAAGGCGCTGTGGAAAACTTGTGGCGCCATATAAATAAATAATAATAATTATAAATAATAATAAAGTTTAAATTGGCAATAATATTAAATACAAACCACACATAGCTTTGTATGTAATATTATTGCTGATTTAAATCCCCCAAAATTGGCAGGTTTAAAATAATCATCCTAGCCTTTCTTGTCTGCTCCGCCATAATCGCATATAGCGGGGGCCTATAGGGAAGGCTGGACCATCATCTTACTCTACTATTAGTATCTGCATGAGGTATATACTGATTGGTCAGCTTATTATTAGTTATAATTTTCAGTTTTGTGTTTATTATACTTGCTCTGTAAATTTCTTAAAATGAATTTCATAGCAGCACTTTGAGCACTATATCTACAATCAAGGTAAAGATCAGATCATTGACCTTAATCTTAGGACAAATGCTAATCTTTATCTAAATTATTATATATTTCTTTTTTACATTTGCATATAATAAGGGTTATTCCATGTAAATACTAAAACTAAACATTTTTTAAAAGAAGCAGTGTAATAATTGTGTGTGTACTGGCAGTTTTGTCTGTGGATGTAGAGAAAGACATTTAATCCAGTGTTTTGTATCCTTCATGGTACCTAGCAGGCAAAGATAGCACTACACAATAGACATACCAGTAGCCCATGGTGTGTCTGTCTGCTGTCAGTACATGTGAGGATATGCTCAGGTGAACTTGGGCATTGAATTCTTTGAAGTTATCAATCACCTATCATCCTGTGAACATCCTTTCTCATGAAGGTAATGGTCTAGAGCGAAGTACACCCACAGATGTTTCCATTGGGTGCAGTACTCACTGTTGTTGGCATGCATCAGCGCAAGCTTCTCAGCACTGTGGTAATAAAGCTATTGTTTGCCCTTATAATCTGAATATACCTATATATAATAGGATGCACAAAGGAAGGTCATTTTATTATATATGCTTGTACTCTCATGAGGCCGTTCATGCATGGATGATTACAGTAGTTGGGGCATTGCTAATGAATGGCATTGTGTGCATTCAGGTGATCACATTGACTGCAATTCATCCATCCTTGTTTTCACAAAGGGCTATTATGTAAGAGCAGCACATTTCATATTGGAGATTATACACCACATTGCAAGCTCTCATGGGCAGGCGCCATCTTTCTTTCTTATGTGACTCTGTGCAGGTATATTATATGTTGATGAGTGGTAATAATATTCATAATTATATACAATTAATAATGAAGGACTCTCTTTAGGTAGTAGATTGAAATAAACATATTTTTATTTTATGGGCTTTATGTTGAGATAAATTCCCATAAGCTACTTTCAGGCAATTAGTGCAACCATGGAAATAAATGTCCCCAAACCAGCTAGATGGACTGAGCATATAAAACAATTGTTTACTTTATACAAGGTCTGTTATAGTTATGTTGCTCTAAAACAAAGATACTCATTTTCGTATGGTCACATACCTGAAAGTTTGGGCCCATCGGGTTCTTTGTGATACTTGTGGTGCAGAATGTGTCCATGTCATAGAGATTGGGCAACATTATTTTATTTATTTATATTATATTTTACGTTTTTACTTTACTATTTTGAGTGACCAGATCTGTGCTGAGTAGACCGGATCCATACCTTCCCTAAATCTCTTTAGTAATAGATAACTTGTACTATTTATCTAATTCTAGGTGACATGCTTTTTATCATCATATCTTTGTTATCTATGATCTCATAACATCAAGATATGTGGAAGACTTGAAAGTGCTTCCTCTGTCCTGGCATGGCCTGTGGCTGGAGGAAGTTCTTGCTGTGTTCTGCAGCAACCCCAGTGTGGAAGATCTGCTTCTGCAATAAGGGCCTGATTCAGAGATTGATGCAGTAGCACAGTACTGTGCTAAAATAAGCAAAAGCTGCAGGTTGTGTCTCAAGTAAAAAAAAGTCCAGTGTTGACTCCTCTGATCCTATGCTGTATCTGTAGACGCAGCCATTGGAACAACTGCATGACCATTGAACATCTGAGTAGTCCTCAGAGTTACTGAGGATGTCTTGAAAAATTATGCTGCCGGGGCACTGTAAGCGACATTGCAGCCCCAGATCTGCACATGCACAGTGCGGCAGACAGGTGCTGGAAAGTAAATTAAAAGCTGGAATCACAGGCTGCCAATGACAACTTAGTTCCATAATTAGCAGAATTGGGCCCTGAACTGCCTCAATTTTGCCTCTCCAATTACAGAATGACATTGCAGGCTTTAATGAATTGCTATCCATCATTTTATTATGGTGAGTGGTAGGAAATAGTTAAGAGGAGAACATTCTCTATTTATACTATGGGTTTGTTTATGTTTGTAATATATCCTGTCTATTCACATATGTTGCCGTTGTTGAATAAACCACACAAACACTATATTCAACATTGATTTGTTCGCTCATGTTCTTCCATTAATGTCTATGAATTTTATTTAGTTTTACCATGGGAGAACAAGCAGTGGAAGCTTTCAATTATATTATGGGCCAAAATTTAGAATGAACATGTGTAGATGTGGAGGATATCTATATACCCGTTTGACACTAAAATCTCTGGTTTAAAACGGGATTTGGAACACGGTTCCAACACGGGACAGACCTGGGAAATACCCCGTTCACATTGCGCCTCCAACCTGGGTTATTTTTGAGCCGGCCCATTTACACTGTACATGGTTGCGGTGTTACATTTTGTGCCGGTGCTTGGAGATGACATCATCTACAAGCGCCGATGAGCCAGTTGTTCCTATGTTGTAAACGGGACCCGGGTTATTGTTTTACACTGCCCCGTAACCCTGGTCCTTCCCGTATCCAACCTTGCTCGCTACTTGAGTTGGATTGCCAAGTCACTGGGCTGGGGATTTTTTTCAGGGACTCATTTACACTGAGCTGTGATCTGGGTTGACATGGCAATAACCCGGGTTATTTGACCAGTGTAAAAGGGGTATTAGATGCAAATGTGCAATTAAAAATGTTTTTTATGATTTTATGATTAGCGGTAAGTAATCTTTAGAATCTGTCATGTATGCAATTTAAAAAATCTTAGCGTTGTCACTTTAAGTGGGTGCGTTTCTTATAGGGGGTATCCACTTAGCAATTTAGCCAAGCGATTGCACGATAACGACATCGTTATCGTGCAATCGCTTGCAAATCACGCATGCATCGTGCATGCATCAGGCATGTTTTGGTCAGAAGCGACCAGCGATGTGCGTGCCCGCTGGTCACTTCTGACATCCGACATCGCCCGTACATGCAGGTCAACCTGACGATCTCGTCAGGTTCAGCATGTGTGGGGATGAGGGATGTGCTGGGACTGAACAAGTGAACGTTCAGTCTAGGCACATCACTAGCTATACAAACGATAGCACTATTGCAATGTCATAATCGTGCTGTTGTTTGTATATCTACAAGTGGATACCCCCCTTTAGACAGAAAATAAAGTACTTGGGAATAAATCAGTACATCTTACAACAATGTTTTTATCAGGAAATTACCAATGTGGTATAAAGATATTTTCTTTGAGCTACTGCTAGTTTAATTTCTCTTTACTCTACCATGTATTAATTACATGCACTTAATGATATATGTTCCCTGTTCCTCTCATGTCCTTTTCCCTGGTCTTCCGAGAACTAAATTCCTGCTCAGGAAAGACAGTGGCAATGATAACAAGCCAAGTTCGGGAAGCTGCAGTCTACACGTCCGCATTGTCATTTTGTCTGTCATATGTTCTAAAAGACAATAACATTTTTTTTCTTATCTCACATATATTTTGGCATCAAATTTCCGAATGGAGCCAGATTTCCCATTTCATTTAAAACTTGTTATCACTGTGAAAAGAAAACGAAACCTGAAAGTATATGTACAAGTACAGTTTCCAGTTAGGGTATGTACAAGTACAGTTTCCAGTTAGGGTATGTACAAGTACAGTTTCCAGTTAGGGGCTTTCTTGGATTATCTGCAACATGGCATTGTAGCAAACTTTGATAAATAAATCAGGATAACTATATTGTAATGGTAAGTGCCCTTGCTGACTCTTGTATGCATAAGGAGTTTTGTTGTAACCAAATGCCCTATCAGAGATATTCTCAGCAACACATCCTCCTATCTTCTCCTTACTTACCAATCACATAACCACTGTTCTCCCTAAGCTCACACAGCAGTAGAAGTGTAAATGATCCCCGAGAATCGGGCTGCTAGAGCAGAGTGTCACTCCAAATCTGGCTTCCACTATATGGCACAGTGCTTCTGCCATGAGACAGGCTGCCTGGGAAATAACAAAACAGGGATTGATATCAAAAGGGGGCCATGGACTATTGACACTGTAAGCATGTAACCATTGCATGTTTACCATTTGATCTACAGTACAATACAATGCAATACAATTGTGTAGTGCTATCTTTGCCTGCTAGGTACCATGAAGGATACAAAACACTGGATTAAATGTCTTTCTCTACATCCACAGACAAAACTGCCAGTACACACACAATTATTACACTGCTTCTTTTTTTAAATGTTTAGTATTTACATGGAACAACATAGAAAAATACCCTTTATTATATGCAAATGTAAAAAAGAAATATATAATAATTTAGATAAAGATTAGCATTTGTCCTAAGATTAAGGATAATGATCGGATCTTTACCTTGATTGTAGTGCTGAAAGTGCTGCTATGAAATTAATTTTAAGACATTTACAATGCAAGTATAATAAACACAAAACTCAAAATTATAACTAATAATAAGTTGACCAATCAGTATATACCTCATGCAGATACTAAAAGTAGAGTAAGATGATGGTCCAAGCTTCCCTAGGCTAGGATGATTATTTTAAAACTGTCAATTTTGGTGGATTTAAATCAGCAATAATATTACATACAAAGCCATGTGTGGTTTGTATTTAATATTATTGCCATTTTAAATTTTATTATTATTTATTATTATTATTATTATTATTATTATTATTATTATTATTTATTTATATGGCGCCACAAGTTTTCCACAGTGCCTTACAAAGTACATAAACAAATAGGTGACCAGTGACTTACAGTACAATACAATACAATGCAGGGCAAGCACATGGATAACATACATTGCTACATTAGCAACCATAACACCCACATAAGCAGCAGAGCATAAACAACCAAGTGTAAGGTGCCCTAGTAGGGAGTAAGAAGTAGATGAGTAAAGTAGGGAGAGGCACAAGAGGGTAGAGGGCCCTGCTCTTAAGAGCTTACATTCTAAAAGGGAAGGGCAGACAAACAGGTGTGACACAGATGGGGTAGACGGGGAGGAAGGAGCATACAGCAGCAAGTTAGGATGAGAGCTGGAAGGCTTTGATGAAGTAGTGGGTCTTGAGAGCCCGTTTGAATGATTGAAGAGAGGTGGAGTGTCTGATGGGGAGAGGGAGATAGTTCCAAAGGAGCAGAACTGCAAAATCTTGGAGGCGAGAGTGAGAGGAAGTAATCAGTTGGCATGAAAGGCGGTGTGCATTAGTTGAACGAAGAGGGCGGACAAGAGAGTGAAGGGAGATTAGACCAGAGATATAAATGGGAGAAGATTGGGAGAGGGCTTTGTAAGCGAGGGTGAGAACCTTGAATTGGGTTCTGAAAGGGAAGGGGAGCCAGCGGAGGGATTGTAGGAGAAAGGAGGCACATGTAGAGCATTTGGAGAGAAAGATGAGCCGAGCAGCAGCATTGAGGACAGACTGTAGAGCAGAGAGATGGGATTTGGGGAGGCCACATAGGAGGAGGTTACAGTAGTCCAATCTTGAGATGACCAGTGAGTTTATGAGGGTTTTAGTAGCATCCTGGGTGAGATAGGGTCTGATCTTGGAAATTTTTTTGAGATAAAAACAACAGGACTGTGAGAGGTTCTGGATATGTGGTTTGAAGGAGAGGGATGAGTCCAGGATAACTCCAAGACAGCGCACTTTGGGCTTAGATGAGATAGTTGTGCCATCAATAGATAAAGAAATAGTGGGAAGTGAGGTTATGGTGGAGGGTGGGAAGACGATCAGCTCTGTCTTAGACATACTAAGTTTAAGAAATCGCTGGGACATCCAGGAAGAGATAGCAGAGAGACAGTTAGAGATATGAGTCAGTAGAGAGAGGGAGAGATCAGGGGAGGAAAGGTAGGTCAGAGTATCATCAGCATAGAGATGATAATTGAGGTCAAAAGAGCTGATGAGTTCATCTAGAGAGGATGTATAGAAGGAGAATAGGAGAGGTCCAAGAACATGACCTTGGGGAACACCTACTGGAAAAGGCTGTGGGGGGGAAGAGGAGTCATGAGAGGAAACAGAGGACCTATACCGAGGACCTTTCCTTCCTGTATGTGTACATGTTAAGGCCCTATTGCTGAGATGGGCTCTGGTCTGATCTCTTTTCCTGACTGGTATAAAAGGTCGCAGACTCTCTGATGACAATTACTGAGATACCACCATTTGCTATTTAATCTGTCTATGTTAGTAGTCTCTGACAGGGATAAATGTAGTTGTGACTTGTATTTGGGCACAGCTGTACGAATAACTCTCCTGCACTACTCTGGACAGACTTTTGGGAGGGTACTTACGTTTTTTCCCCCCTCCCACTTAAAATACCCGTTCTCCCTGCTGTTCTGGTTATACTCTGTCAGCACACAGCAGTTCCTTGGTATTGCTAGTATTCCTTTTGGAAACAGCCGCCCTCACATCATTGCTCTGCTCTCCAAATCCGTTACCGCAGGTCTCACCAACTTTTCCTTCCCCTCTCACTACCCTTACCCCCTGACACCAGTCATGTGACAAGCACCTGACCTCTTCAGCAGCTGCATAGGCTGTTGGGAATTGCGGTCTGCACATTGTCACATGTAGTACATCACATAGCGAGGTATTAGACATTTTATAGGGAAAAACCTGTAGAAAACATATCTGTAAGTGATATTATCTGTCTTTAATATTTTGTAACAGTTTGTGCTTCAATATTAATAGCCCCTATATAATATATATGTAACACAATTACCACTCTAATGCTCACATGTTATTGTTGAAGTACTGTATGTACATTCATCCCATTATATGACTTTAAAGAACAACTGACTCATCTGTAGATAACATTTCTTCCTTATCAGTACTTCATGTTCAAGTGTATCATAAATGTAAGAGGATGTCCTGGAATATTTTACAAGTGTATTTACCACTCTCATTTATGGCCAATAATCACCCTGATTATATATGTTGTACAGTAGCTAATTTTGAGCCTCTCTTCATTGCTTTGTATCATTGCTTTAGAGATAAAAATGTAATGCTTAAAGGATTGTATTTCTATCACTGGTGTCACACAAGATAATTTTGTTGCATTAAAATGAATAGGTTTTGGATAGAGGGTGTCACACAGTACAATACCTGCATTGGCAAGCTGCAAACAGTGTTTAGGCAAGCCAGCAAAACAGCTCCTAACGCAAAGAAAGTGTACAATAAATGTCCACATTATTTCTCCTGCACCCATCACCTTAGTGATTAAATAGCTGCTGAAAATTCTTGGAGGAGGAGGGGGTTTATGGAAAGTGTAATCCTGGCTGGGTTAGGGGTAGTGTAGGGGTGCAGGGTTAGCGGCAATAGTGTAGGGCAGTGTAGTGTAATGTGTGCGGGTAGGGGGTGCAGAGTTTTGGACAATGCTGCAGAAGGTGAGTAATTAAGGACTAATTGAGCTAATTGAAAAATGCCATTTGCTTAATTAGTCATTAGGGGGTGTCCAAAGAGGTCCCGAGCAGGTGCAGAAATTTTTTCCTTAAAATATGGATTTTAGGAAAAATTGGATTTGCTCTGAAGGGGCTCAAAAAAAAAATTGAGCACTCAAATAAAAAACGTGTACCATATTGAATACCAAAAATCTTGCACCTGCGGGGAAAACCCTGCAGATGTGAGATTTTTGGTAAACTCGTACCTAATTGGATATTCCCCTAAGGCAGGTCTGGCCCTCTGAGCTTTTTTATGCAAGTCTCATCTGGCTAGCAGGATGCCTAGAATGGCACCCTGCAGCCAGAATCTATGCAGCAGTGCCGCCTGGAGCGTCCTTAGCTGCCCTTACAGATCCCCAGAGCATCCTCAGGATGCTCCAGGCATTGCTGTAATCACCGGCGATTGTGGCCTGGCCCCCCTTGTTACATCACGAATGCTATATATATATCAAAATGGCCCTCGGCAGAAAAAAGGTTCCCCACCCCTGCCCTAAGGGGTAGATGTACTAAGGCTTGGAGAGAGATAAACTGCCAACCAATCAGCTCCTACAGTAACTGTCATTTTGTAAACACAGCCTGTAAACTAATAATTAGGAGCTGATTGGTTGGTACTTTATCCACTTTATCTCTCTCCAAGGCTTAGTGAATATAACCCATTATCTCTCTCCAAGGTTTAATACATTTATAGGCCCCCATACATCTGCGACGGATCGCCACCATGTAGCGATCCTGCAACCCGGCATCGCAGGGTCGGTGAAATCCAACATGTTGGATTTCACAGACATGCCGATCACGATCAAAAAATGATCGTGATTGGCACATTTTTGAAATGTAACATGTAAAATTTCACCGATCCTGCGACGGATCGCTGGAACATCGAAGGCCGCTGGTCGGTGTTTCTGACTGGCGCATCAGCGTTTCCGATCCAATCGCAAACATCGGCCCTCATTCAGAGCCGTACGCTCTGAGCAGAGCGCACGCTCTGAATGAGGGCCGGCCTCCATGAAAATGGAGCGTCCTTCTGGACGCTCGTATAGCTGTGGGTCACCACCCACAGGCTATACGAGCGTGCATTTTGATGGCCGCGATGGTCGAGACCATCGCGACCATCGAAATTGCGAGCCGGAGCCTGCGGTTGAGGTTTTCAACCGCAAGCTCCGGAGTGATTTTGGCTCTATCAGAGCCAAAATCACTCCCACTGACATCACTAGTGATGTCAGTGGGCCGGCTTTTGACGGGAGGCGTTCCCGTGGGAACGCCCCCGTCAGGGAGGCACGCCCCCGGCACGCCTACCAAAGGGGGCGTGCTGTCAATCAACATTGACAGCACGCCCCCTTTGATCGGACACAACGAGCGAAGGACTTTCCTTCGCTCGTCGTGTCTGGCGCATGCGCACGACGGAGCTCCCTCCATGCTCAGTCCAGAACATCGACCCACTTGCGAGCGGGCAGCCGCTCGCGAGTGGGTCTGAATCAGGCCCATCGTGGCCATCCATCACAGATGTATGGGGACCTTAACCCTATGTACTAGGGTAGATATGAAGGAAGCAGTGGAATTTTATGTGTGGCAAAATGCAGAACGAGTCAAGTTTTAATTGGATGATGGTTGGACTTTGTCAATGAGGTAAGAGCTGTTCCTCACTGCTGCCAGATATGTGCAGTGATTAGTTGGACTATGTGCCAGATGGGGATAAAATAAGTTTTGGATTTAACGAATAATGCATTTAAATAAGAGTATAAGGTTATAGCATTGGTTTGATGATGTTTCAGTATTTCCTACTTCAAACCTAGAATATGTCATAAGTTTCAGAAATTAGAAGTTTTCCAATAGTCTTGAGTCATTTTCCCCATTTTAGTGCAAATATGATGCAATTTAAGCACAATGTGCATAAATAACCAATATTTTTAAATAATTTAGTAAATAGTAAAAAATATTTGACAATTGATATCGGGGCCTGATTCAGACCCGCTCGCAAGCGCTATGCACTCACGAGCGGGTCGATGTTTGGCCATTGTGCATGCGTATGCCAGAGCCGGCTCCGACGTACGCATGCGCGAGACCCGGCTAGCGACGGGCGCTCCGTTGCTGCGGGGCTCGCACCAAAGCGGGGCAGCTGACGATTTTGGTTGACAGCTTGCCCCGTTTTGGAGGCGGGCAGGGGGGGGGGGGTGGCTGGCCAAACGGAGAGGCGTTCTGGAACAAGTGCCTGCCGTTTGGGGGCGGCCCCACTGACATCACGAGTGATGTCAGTGGGTGAGCTTCCAGCTCTAATAGAGCCGAAAGCTCACTGGGGCTTGCGGAAATGAGACCCTGGGGCTTGCGGAAATGAGTCTTGTCGCAAGCCCCGATGGTCGCGATGGTCGAGACCATCGCGACCATCACCTGGCCGCTCGCAATAGCTGTGGGTGGTCACCAAAGCTAAGCGAGCGGCCAGGAGGCCACAAAAAAAAAAAACGCCCTGATGCAGAGCGTCCGGCTCTGAATCAGGCCCACAGTGCAGACCGAATGACCCCATCATTTCACGAGTTATATGAAAAATAACACTGGGTCTAACAAATATATTGATGGAAAAGTAAAAGAATGAGGGGGTGGTCATTCCAAATAGCCATAGGCTTACTCAGAACTGCAATAATTGAATGATCTGCAACTGATGCTGCATCTTTGTATTCAGATGCCTGGACTTACAAAGCTGCAGGCATACGCGCATGCATGGGGGGTTTCCGAGTACCTAGAAACCCCCCCTGCCCATTACTTAATCTACCCCACTGCAAGGAGGCTCCATTTGCCGGGTGCCCGCTGAGATTCTGTTACCAGCGTGTGCCCGGCTCCTTCCCCGGAGCAGCTGCCGGAGGCTGGAGCTCACTCATGAGCTCCGGCTCCCGCTGTGAGCACTATGCGAGGGACGTCATGATGTCTCTCCCTTAGATCCGAGAAGCGGTCGGACCGGACGGCAGCGGACGCAGGAGCGGGGCTTAAGGTAAGTATTTTGTTTGTATTTTATTTGTATTTTTTTTTAGAGGCATTACTACCGGAGGCATTACTAATGGGGGCACTACTAGAGGGGGCATTACCAATGGGGGCATTACTACTGGGGGCACTACTAATGGGGGCATTACCATTCAGGGCACTACTAATGGAGGCATTACTACGGGGGGCACAACTATTGGCGGCACTACTACAGAGTGCATTACTACAGAGTGCATTACTACTGCGGGCGTCACTACTGGGGGCACTACTATTAGGTTCATTACTAATTGGTGCATTACCACTGGGGGCATTACTACTGAGGGCACAACTACTGGGGGCACAACTGCAATGGGCACTATACTACAGGGGGCACTACTAATGGGGGCATTGCATATGGGTACTGCATAAGGAGCACCACTACTGGGGGCACCACTACCGGGGCATTGTGTAAGTGGCACTACTGCTGTGGGCGTTGTATAGGGGGCACTACTGCTGTGGGCATTGCATAAGAGGCACTACTACTGTGGGCATTGTGTAAGGGGCACTACTACCGTGGGCATTGTGTATAAGGGGCACTACTGTGTGTCATAACATGAATAAGGGACTACTGTGTGGTGTAAATTGCACTGGCATATAACTAGACAAGCATAGAGCTTAAGACCAACAAGCGCTCACAATCAATGTACTAAATGTCGTTGTATGAATTTAGTACATTGATTGTGAGCGCTTGTTGGTCTTAAGCTCTATGCTTGTCTAGTTATATGTTGATTTTGGGGTTGAGTGGTGACCCGACCATTTAGCTGCTCCTATCCATATTTCCCAGCTCTGATGATTAGAGCGCACATACCCTTATCTTTTTATAAATTGCACTGGCAGTTTAAATGTTCTTCATACATACTGTTACACATTGTGCATTAGCAAGTTTTATGCCCAGATGCCTTGTTATTTATATTATTTATTGTTATTTATATTAAAACATTTGAAGTACACAATAAAGTGTATGTTGCAGGCTTATTCTTGTTAGACTTTTTTGTCATAGGTTCTGTAAAGAATTATTTGGAAACCCCCCTTTCAAAATCCTGCGTTTGCCAATGGCAGGTTAGCATCTCAATACAAATCCCGGCGGCTGCGACGTTTGAATATTTTTGCACAACAGCAGCTGCATTCACAGATGCAGCAGCAGCAGCATTACAATTCTGACCCCAAAATGACCCCAATTGACACCTAATTTACATTATTCTAATGTTGCATATATAAAAAAAATGAAAATATATAAACCGGCACAGGGATATTTATACCTGGTGAAGAGTTCAAACATGAATATAGGAAAAGCATAAAGCTGACATCCATATAGTATTTCATACAAGCAAATGTTTTGCTAATAAGCAGCCATATGTTTTACACAAGGCAGCTGTCCTGTGCTGTATCAGTTATCAGAGAAGGATCCTGATAGGATTATATACTGTGATTCCAAACATGCTCTGCATTTACAATTTTAATATAAATTTTCCAGTTTATTCTTCTTCTTTTTTTTTATTTATTTCCTGTGAATTAATCATGAAGATTATTATGCAGCATTACAGTACATATTTATTCAGGAGCTTAATGAATATGCCCCTTAGATGAAAAAAAAATCATGATATAATTATTATTATTTTTTTTTTTATTATTGTCCATAGCAGTGGAGTGACTTGGCTTCAGCTCTTGCATGCCCCCTCCATCCTCTACTTGGTGCACTGTTGGCAGAGTCCCCTCGTATGCCTAAACTAATTGATGAGAAGCTCACAGTATTGTCACCATATAGAAATACCTCCCAACAGCCCCTCTCCAGGAGGGACACAATGCTCTGTTCCTGGACTTCCCTGGTAATTTATGATAGGGATGAGCGGGTTCGGTTCCCTGAGAACCGAACCCACCCGAACTTAGGGGATTCAAGTCAGATCTAAGTCGACTCGGATTTTTCCCCCTGACTCGGATCTGAAAACGAGGCAAAACGTCATCATCCCGCTGTCGGATTCTAGCAGCTGCTTCCTCCGTGAACAAGACTCTGGCGAAACGTGCGTCGGCGGGAGGCGGGAGGGTGTCTGCGCTGGCGCCACGCAGGACACCCCATCCACTAGTCAGTATTCCTTGCTGTTTATGTTTGCTGTTGCTCCCTCTAGGTGACCCGCATCCCATGTGTCTTGACATGGTGAGTCGCTGTGCTGCGATCGCTCCGTTTAGGTATGGGGGATGTTAGTGCACACCATAGGTGGAGTATTTATTGGTAACTACTTGGACTATACATATACCAACTGGTATTATGTCTTTGTACAGTTTAAAGTGTGACATTACTCGGGTAGTGGGTTAGGATTGGGACACTGCTCCACATATGATTTCACCACCTTCTACAGGGTGTAGGTGTGTCACACTGTTTACACGCACATATTTATACTGGAATAATGATATTCTCTCGATTTTTCTGCTGTAATTGATGCAATATTGGTTTAGGACGTTGGCTACACTATTTAGTCAGGGCACCCAATCACTGGGAAACTGCCCTATTTAAGGCATTTTCTTTTCACATTTGGCATTTCATGTGGCATCATTATTTATTTTATTACTTGATTGTCCTCATGAAGGTCAAACGTTGTTACTAACCAAGTCCTCAATTAGAAGGCAGTAAATGCTATTCCATTGTAGTATTGTATGTGTGAATATTATATGATTAACATCTACATATGATGAAATGTTTGTACCTTTTTTATGAGTCCAAGTGTACTAAAAACAGATAATTATGTGTATCTGAATGTCAGTATTTTCTCGGTATCGACTACCCTTATTTATAGATTATCAGTCCGGGTGTATAATCAACAACAAGGCTTGTCATTTTTGTACCCATACCTCCAATATATTCTGCTTGTGTAAGGCCTTGTTATTAAAGGATGCAATATACCAATTCATTATCCTTTTAACTACTCGAGACCATACTATACTAGCTAATACAGGACGAGACCTTTTTATGTTATTTTGTTTAAACAACTGAGGTTATGTTCCAATAGTATTCAACTATGATAGGTTACTCACCTTTTTAACTATCTACTCTATTAACTGATGACAATCTCATTTAGAGTAACTCTCTCATTAAGGGTCCTATGCACAATGTAAGACCCTTAACAGCAGAAGCGAAATAGTGAGTAACGTTGCGGTTACGCTGTTGTTTCCAGGGGTAACATTGCCACCAGATGATCTCTCACCCCTCATTGATGGCCTCTGCTAAGTGAGGGGAAGTAGAATTATAGGTGGATTAATCTTGACCCTGACCGTCCTGATACTTCATCTTCTTTAGGTAGTATGTTATACATACTGGTGTGATTCCATAAATATCATTGTAGTATTATGTTTATTATGTTGCTTTAAATGTTCGCCGCTTGTTCGATGAACAATATTTTTGAAGTTTATGATACGCTTTCTATTTTTCCACCCATTGTATTAAATGTCGATTAGAGGGGTCATTTATGAGACAGGATGCTTTACTAAATTAGCATATACCTTCAGACCTCCCTACTGACCTAATTTTCTGGGTGCTTTCATGTTAAATGTTGTTGGTCTAATCTTTCGTCCTTGTCATAGATATATTAGTTTGTATTATTAAAGGTTATGTTTTAATTAATTCATATTTCATAAGAGTGCTCAATAAATAGAGTTTCTTTTCTTCTTTTTCTTTCAACCTAGTTTTTACTCTAGTGAGCACCTCCACTACCCGATATGTTATATTTTCAGTTTGAATAGGGAACAGTGGTTATATGTCTGATTAGTCATACCTACACTACTACTGGTCAGTGCGTCGATTCTCCCTTTCCCCTTTTCCTTTCACTTGTTGTCCATAGGGGTTGGCTGTTCTGCTGTGTTGTCCAGGGGGTGCTCTGTCCATAAGGGGTGCTCTTCACCCCCAGTGTGAAAAAAAACAAAAAAAACATTTTTTTCTGTGCGTGTTAGCCACACTTGTCAACAACGTAGGTGTGCTGTGCTGCTGTCTGTCAAGGGGCTACTGCCTCTTTCAGGGGTGCTCTTCACCCCCAGTGTGAGAAAAAAACAAAAAACAATTTTTTCTGTGTGTGTTAGCCAAACTTGTCAGCAATGAAGGTGCGCAGGGGTGCTGTGCTGCTGTCTGTCATGGGGCTGCTGCCTCTTTCAGGGGTGCTCTTTACCCCCAGTGTGAAAAAACAAAACAAAACTATTTTTTCTATGCATGTTAGCTACACTTGTCAACAACGTAGGCGTGCAAGGGTGCTGTGCTGCTGTTTGTCAAGGGGCTGCTGCCTCTTTCAGGGGTGCTCTTCACCCCCAGTGTGAAAAAGCAAACAAACAAGTTTTTCTGTGTGTGATTGTGTGCGTTAGCCCCAACTTAGTTGCGCTATAATTGCTTGATGACACTGCTGTAAGACCGCAGTGAGTATGGAGGACAGTCACATGACCGGAGAGCAGGATCCACATACCAATCTTGTAGCTGCCGGTAGCAGTCATGATGACGATGCAAGGCCGTCAATGTCATCTATGAAGGCCGATGTGCCAGGGCTTAAGTCAGGCCAAAACGTCAGGCTAAAAAATTAAACTTTTACGCTGTTAAAGCAAAAAAAATATAAATCTAAGTCAGCTTTCGATAAACAAAAAATTGGCAATATGCCATTCACTACACGAAGTGACAAGAAAAGGATTAGGCCTTGGCCTTTATTTATGACTGGTGGTTCTAGTTGTGATGAATTAAGCCCTTCAGCTTGTAGAAGAGGTACAAAAAAAATGTAAATTGTCTCCCAAAACTCACAGATCCCCGAGGAAAGTCCAAGTGTGTCCGCAGTTGCCATGTGTGAGCCTGACCTTTCTAATACTGTACTTGAAGAGGATCATACTTACACCATTTGTGTGCCCTCTGCAAATGTGGGGATGAGCAGCACAAGTCAACATGTACAAATCGAAGATGCTTCTGTGGAATTGCACCAGGAGGATGAGGAGGATATTTATGTAACTTATTAATGTCCTCCGAAATGCCATTGTGCCCACTGTCCACTTAACCACAGATATGTGGATAAGTGGGACAGGGCAAACTAAAGATTACGACTGTGACAGCCCACTGGGTAGGTGTATTGCCTCCAACAGTGCAAACAGCAGCAGCATCTAACAAATACCAGCTCATTCAGAGGCAGGCTACTCTGCGTATCACCAGTTTCACTAAGAGGCATACCGCTGAGAACCTCTTAGAAACACTCAGGGAAATCATTGCAAAATGATTACCCCACTTGGACTCTCTTCGGGATTTGCGATTTCTGTCAATGCCAACAATATTGTGCGAGCACTACATGTGGGTGAATTCGAACACATCCCATGTTTTGCTGACACAATGAATTTGGTGGTGCAACATTTTTAAAAAAATGACAGGTGCGTGCAGAAGATGCTCTCAGTGGCCCGAAAGATTTCTGGACATTTTCGACATTGAGCAACTGCGTGTCAAAGATTGCAGCACCAGCAAGAACTGTTGAATTTGCCCTGCCATCAGCTGAAGCAAGAGGTAGTAACTAGGTGGAATTCTACCCTCTATATGCTTCAGCAGATGGATGAGCAGAAAAAAGCCATCCAAGGCTACACTACGGCCTATGACATAGGGAGAGGAGCGGGAATTCACCTTAGTCAAATGCAGTGGAGAATAATTTCTGTGTTGTGCAAGGTTCTCAAACCCTTTGAACTTGCCACATGTGAAGTTAGTTCAGACACTGCCAGCTTGAGGCAGGTCATTCCCCTAATCAGACTTTTGCAAAAGCATCTGGAGAAACTGAAGGAGGAACTGAAGCGGAGTGATTCCACTAAGTATGTGGGACTTGTAGATCAAGCCCTTCATTCGCTTTGACAGGATCCAAGGGTCATCAATCTCTTGAAATCAGATCACTATATTTTGGCGACCATACTTGATCCTAGGATTAAGTCATACCTTGTGTCTTTCTTTCTGACAGACATAAATCTGAAAAGATGCAAAGAGCTGGTGGTGAAAAAATTATCAACTCAAGCAGAACATGACATAGCTGCATCTCCTCCTTCATTTTCTACAGCTGCCAGGAAAAAACTAAATTTTCCTAAGAAACCCACTGCTGGTAGTGATGCAGATCAGTCAGCAAAACCTAATGACATCTGGTTGGGTCTGAAAGAACTGGCTACAATAAGTGTCATGTCTACCGTGACTTTGTCTGATATGGTCACCATTCAGAGAATGATGGATGATTATTTTAGGGATAGCATCCATATAGGCATGTCATTCAGTCCCTTTCACTACTGGGAGGAAAAGAGGCAATTTGGAGTCCCTTACACAAACTGGCTTTGCTGTACTTAAGATGCCCACCATCCAGTGTGTACTCTGAAAGAGTTTTCAGCGCAGCCGGGAACCTTGTCAGTGATTGTCGTAGGAGGTTACTTCCCTAAAATTTGGAAAAGATGATGTTCATCAAAATGAATTACAAATTCCACGAGGAAGACCTTTACCAGCACTTAAGTCCAAAAAATACAGAAGCGTCTGTAATGGTGGATTCCAGTGGGGACGAATTCATATTGTGTGAAGAAGAGGAGGATGCCCACACTGATGGGGATGACGATGACGACATCTAATCTAATGTATTGTAAAGCCAGTTTGTGTATGGGATCATTCCCACCAATGTCCGCTGCGCATTGGCAGTTTGTTTTGTGGTGGGTCCAAACAAACAATCATTTCAGTCACAAGTGGCAGTACCTGTCGCTGAAGTGATTGGTTTGTTAAACTGTGAATGTCCTGTTTCATATATGCAACATAAGGGTGGGTTGGATGGCCCAAGGACAAATCCAACTTGCACCTTTTTACTTTCCTTTATGTGCTTTGGGGCATTGCTGCCTGACATTTTTAATGTCAAGGTTTATGAATGTCCAGAAATTGTAATGGCCATAGACAGCATCCCTGCATGCCCCTTTAATTTTTTTTAAAGAAAATTCTGAACCAACTGCTGCTTGTTGTGTCGACCCGGCGGCACAAGTCGCACAACAGTGACATTCAGCCAAGGGTTCTCAGCCCTCAAAGCTGCTACACCTCCCAAAGGCCACATCCTGCTTCACAGCCCAAAGACCACCTATCGTCACTCCTCACCAGCCCTCAAGGCTGTAACGGCCGCAACTTTCCAAGAGTTCCAGCCCTCAAGGCTGTTGCAGGACTGGTTCCTTCCTAATCATAGCTCTGCATTCCACTACTACTCAGCCCGGATGCTGCATCAACAATTAACTATCAACTATCAATTCTTCAGCCAGTGGCAGCACCAATTATCAAGTATCAACTCTTCTTACTTCAGCCAGTGACTGTGTCAACTATCAACTATCAATTCTTACTTCAGCCAGTGGCTGCACCAATTATCACGTATAAACTCTTCTTAGTTCAGCCAGTGGCTGCACCAATTATCAAGTATCAACTCTTCTTACTTCAGCCAGTGTCTGCGTCAATTATCAATTCTTCTGCCAGTGGCTGCACTAATTATCAAGTATCAACTCTTCTTACTTCAGCCAGTGGCTGCACCAACTATCAACTATCAATTCTTCATTCCTCAAGGGGTACCAAAGCCATCATCTTTGCACAGTCCTCAACTCTATTTATCACTCAGTTTTGAGGCAGCTAGCTGGATGCAACCTTTTGGCCTTTAAGTAGATTAAAAAAAAATCAATATTGTGAGCTGTGAGGTGGTCAAAATTGACCGGAAATGAGTGGAAATAAATGTTATTGAGGTTAATGATACTGTAGGAACAAAAACTGGCCAATTGTATGTGATTTTAGCTGTTTTTATGATTTTTAAAGAAAAAATCCAGATCCAAAACCAAAACCGAAAAACAACACACTTAGCGATATTGTACACGATTTGCCTGATTCTGACGCATCGTGATGACAAATCGTGTAAATATGCCCGATCATGATTCCGCAGGTCGTACATTGCATCTTCAGATCTGCCGTGCTGTAGGGCAGATCTGACAATCTCAGTCACGATGCACTGGAATAATTAGGAGGCACGATAGATCTTTTGTCACATTGGACAGTTTTTAACACAAAATCATGCCCACGACTGCCGGGGAGCTGCTGGGGAGAGTTCAAGGGGAAATCGGACACAATGTCGGATCGTGAGCACATCGCCAAGTGTGTAGGCACCTTAACAGTGTCCCTGCCTAGTGGAAGTCTGAATATTTTAGAGGTATATGTAACTCGAATTGCAGGGAAGTTAGAAACAGAAAATAATAATACACTGCTTAAATCCCATTTTAGCAAACATGTAGTGAGGAAATCTATTTCTCCAGTGTCAGTTTATTAGTATGTTGGCTGCGAATGAATAGCAACCTGGAAGAAATTAAGGTGGAATTCCACTCCTTCCATATAAGGATTATGTGCTTGCGCCTATCAGACCTCAGGAGGGAACACTGCATGCGCTTCTGGCAGTAGAAACTATGGGACTGTAGTCTCTCTAGTCCAGTGGTTCTCAAAGTTGGCCCTCAGAACCCCAACACAGGTCACATTTTCATTTCACCCAGCAGGAGCACATGTGTATTCATTACTCACTGACACATTTTGAAAGATCCACAGGTGGAGCCAATTATTTCACTTGTGATTCTGTGAGGAGGCCTGGAAAACATGCACTGTTTGGGGTCCTGAGGATCGAGTTTGAGAACCTGTTCTTTAGTCTAAACTAGCAAATGTGTGAAAATTGGTGTTCCTGCAGTTGGATTCTAGAAAAGTGATCATAGATTATTGCCGCTTAAGACAAAAGGGTACACAATCTGATAATACCAGGCTACATCTTGATTAGTCCTCACCCCTTTATTGTGGATTAAATAGGAGTATTATATTCACATTGTCATCTTAGTGATTGATTATTAAAGGGTTAACATCATTAAAATATGATATTTATTTTAACACAAAACAATGCATATTTTTGGCAAAATATATTTGCTCTTCCTCCAAAGGATTTGTAAATTGAAATAAGTATCTTACATATTTAGCCTGCATATGTCACTGTTTAAATGACTCCCTTCAGAGAGTATTTAGCCAATGGCTAGATTTGATCCTTGTACTGCAGTGGAAACCATTACACATGAAGGCTATAAAATATACATTTTTACCAATCTGTTTATTTATTATTAATATAAAACAAACCATTGTAATGTAATATCAATACAATAACAGTAAGATGTTAAATAACATGTGGAGGGTTAGTATGGTAAGGAAAATAAAGTAGATTAAATCAATGAAATATATAGCAGCATCCTGTGCGATTGGAGAGGACAGAAGTTTGATCAGAAAACATTGTGAATTTCCTCATTCGTCTTTGCAAATGGCCAATGAACTGTTTCAAATAGTACACAAAGCTGACCCTGTTTGCAGAGGACTCTGGATTTCACCCTACTTGCTGAATCTGGTAATGGAACAGTTTTCATTAAGTTCACATAATGGTAGAGCGGAAATATAAGATTCATATTCTGTACATGAGGGGCAGTTGTTTCAGAAAGGAGAGAACCCTGCACCAGTGAGCAGTTTACACAATTTCTGATCATTTCTAGATGATACATAGCACAGTGATGGTAGTATAAACATTAAAATATTACTAAAGCAAGTGTAAAACAAATCCATAGATACAACCCTTAACTGGGGATTCCTGATTAATAAATTCATATGATCAGCATCAGATCTTCAGTACTTGTGGATAGTACTAATCAGTAATTCAAAGACCCTTACTCTAAAGGTGCGTATCCACTACACGAGAGTGGAATGTCTGTACGATTACAACATTGTAATCGTGCAATGGTTCTTCATCCTGTGCAGTGGATAATGTGCCCACACTGAACGATATGCTGTTCAGTGCAGGTACCCTCCCTCATCCCTGAACATGCACAACCTACCGATATTGACAAGTTGGCCTGCATGTTCGGGCGATGACAAATGCCGACAATGACCAGCAGGAACGTGCATCGCTGGTCATTGCTGACATTTTTCTGCACGATTAATGAGCGATTGAACGATAATGATGTTGTAATTGTTCAATCGCTCATTTTTCTCGTCTAGTGGATACGCGCCTTTAAGCATGCTGTTAATGATACTGACATTCTGCTCACGTCTTTCCTCTTGTTTTCTTCTAGAAGAAAACACGCGTATGCACACATACAGTATATAATATGAAGTTAATATTATATCAAGAGTTGAACTCTCCCTGTCTTATCTCAAACTACAATCATACTTGAATCAGAGTCACAGTATTATTACTATTAGTCAAATAATAACCTGTATAACAGTCATATAGCACTTTTATATCATTGCTGAGCTGGCTAGCACATGAATTTGTTAAGGACAGAAAAACAGAAGAACCTTATTAAATTAGGTTTAATATGAGAATATACTATAGCCATAATGATTAATGTATTTACCAAACAATATAAATTGACTTACAGTAATTTTATGCAAATCAGATTCTTTCATAAAATAAAAGGGATAAAATACAGAAACAGAAGAACTTCAATTTCTTACGTGAGTTGTGTGAGTCGGGAGAACGCAGATTGGTGTCCAGGTAAAATGGAGAAAAATGTTTTGCTGTCATGGTGGTTGCCACTCAATCTGAGACCACTCCAAGACGCAGTGCTATATATTTGGTGATAGAAGCAAAACGTCACATCTGCATGTGAAATATAGTCTACTGTATTAAAGAATAGTCAAAAATTGTTATGTACTGTAGGTCTTAAGTCCTCTCTCTAACATGACAGAATCATATTTTTGCCTTTCCTGAACAGAATCATGCATTTACCTTTGTGTACACATGAAGTCTCACTATAAAATATCGATAATGAGGGACAATATTCTTTTTCCATACATTTGCTATGAAGCAGATCTCTAAACTGATTTAGAGTGTGTATCAAAAGCCGCACTTCACAGATTAGAAAGATGTACAAATCTCTAGACATGCAAATATTATGAAAGACATCCTTCTAATGTTTTTTTTTCCTCTCTGTGTATATATATGACTATACCCTTTTACCCACAGCAGCTGGCCGGCCATAAACGTTCTTTCACTTTGCCCACCCTGAGGTAAATATACTAAGCACTGCTTTTCAAAGCCTCCATGTCTTTGGTGGTTTTGACTGCTGGATTTAAAGGGGCAATAACATTATATTAAAAACAAAGCATACCTTAAATTTACTATTATTACATCTTTAAATCCCAAACCGCAGAAGATGCGTCAGCTTTGAAAAGTGTCTCTTAGTAAATTTAACCCCAGTATAAAATATCTTAATATTATTGGAGATTGGTAACAGCAGGGCACTAGGAATGGGTAATTGGTCAGGTGAGACTATCAGCATAGCTAAATTATCTTCAGAGTCTTCACAGCTACTCCTCTATTGGGGAGTACTCATTTGTATTTTTATTTTATTTGATTATGGCTAAGCCCCAAACACAATATTAACATTAAAGTAAAAATGTGTATTACTTATGGTCACGATGAGGCCTGGATTAGTGAAAAGGCGGCAGAGGTCCAAATCTAGGGCAGCAGATAGTCATGGGTGACAGCCAGTGTGGGTAAGATCATATTTTTACTTCTAGTTATTTCTTTTATACAGATGATACCTGAGAGCGCTTGGGGTCATGGACACCTACAACAGTCATTAGGAAGAGGGAAAACTAAGCGGTGTGAAGGCAAAATAATATGTATTTGATATGGAATTTGTATGTTATAACATTGTACAAATAGTCATAATGAAAATCCTGCCAGTAATAACTAAGCAGAATAAAAGTGCCCACACATTCACAAATGATTAACTTATTCAGCTATTCTTTGTTTGGAATAGTCTAAGAGTCACAGTGCACACAGGTGTAGGCACGTACAGGATCACGTGTGTACATGCTCACAGAACACATCTACAAGTATAAAAGTGTACTTTGGCCCTTTCACTTGCGGTGGTTGCATGCCAGAATGTAATCATTTAGTTAAGGAAAACTTTCACCTCCTTCACTCAGAATATTGTAAATTACAGTGACTTAAGTGTTGCTATAAAACTATAAAGTACTGTATGTCTGATAATGTTTACATGAATTTACAGAGCAACAATGATATGGAGACTCGTATACTGGATCTCATGTGAAAGCACAGTAGTGTTGCACCTATGCCCCTCCTCAAACAAGAGCTGTGCCTACGTGTGTAAAGATTTAGCCATTGTGATAAACTGTAAATGTAAACTGTCCAACCTTCATCCCTTTAGAATTGCTGTTAGAATGCAGTGCGCTCCATCACTGTCTCCTCTCTCTACTATACATGCTGGGCACTAGGACTCAGAGTAGGAGGGAGGTGCGCCATCTGACCTGATGACATCACCGCTGTGCTCATGTGAAGCTGGCACCATCTTTACTTTGTAAAGTGTCACAGTACTATGCGGAGGCAAAGGGCTTTGCTCCTGAGGTGAGACACCTAAATACCTCTGTTAACCCTGCAATACCGCTCTTCTGTTTACCGCTTTGTGTTACCTTGTTGATATCAATAAACCCAACATCCTGGTTAAGGACTCTGTGTGGCCTAACAGTCACTTTCACATTCCGCCTGATACTTATTGTGACCACCACACAAATAGGCTATATCAAAAAGTTATGGGCCCAGGCACCAGAGTGTGAAGTAAACAGAAAGTTCTTGTATTTGAATCAGCATATACAGAAAGATGCACAACCTCCTAATCTGAGAAAGAGCCCAGAAGTAAGCATGCTCTAAAAACATGTACTTTGCCAGGCTCTAATGGACCCTTGTGCTCCTACTCTCAGCTAAGTTACACCATGCAAACTGCTACACAAATCCACCTACCAATTAACCTATGCTATACCAGGAGCAGAGACGTGTGTTGAGGACAAAAACTTTTCTTTTTACCTAAGGGCGCGTGGTCATGCCACCCGTGATTAGGTCACGCCTCCTTTTGGCCGGGCCCGGCGCGGCTCTTGGCGGGCCTGGCTCTGCGAGCAGTGTCTGACTATGCAGAAGTGAGAATGAGCTGTTCCTGCCTCATCTCTCATCTTCTTACAGTCCCAGGGAGCTCCACAAAGCTGGTGAGTGTTAACTATACTAATTATTACGGTAAACAAAGCCTCCCCTGCCTAACCTGACTGCACGGCCCTGACCCAGAGTTGCAAACAGGTTTGAGGCCCTCTTCTCAGGCTTGCCTACCCTCCCGATTTGGTCGGGAGTCTCCCGAATATCGAGTGCCACTCCCGGCACACCCCGGAAAGGCAGGCAAGCCTCCCGGCTGCTGCCTGACCCCCCCGACTACAGCTAGAAACCCCCCGCAGCAGGGGGCCCGATGACGCGATTCGCGCTAAATCGCTTCATCATGGCTCCGCCCCCTGCTTCACAATGCCTTTTTAAAAAACAAAAAAATGGGGAACACTGTTTAAAAATAGCGAAATAGGTTCAGGGCTATTCTGTAAGTAAACAACAAAATAACTGAGGTACTAATTAAGTCACCTGTGCTCAAGTATGGCTATCCTTAAAACCTGGACTGTTAGTGTGCCTTGAGGACCGTGGTTGGGAACCCCTGGTTTAGGGACTTAAAAATATGCTAGTACCCATTTTCATGTACCCAAAATTTGATGTGACCGCTTAAAAAAAACTAAAAAATAAACCTAAGTGCTCTTCTGCATCACTTGTTCTAATGTCGGGAAAAAACACCTGCCATGGCTATTTAAAAATGCAGAACACATTCTGCAGGGCTAAACGGGAGTACCCAGAGTGAACCCCCATGTCTGAACATCTTTAGGGGGGTCCCTAGATTATTTCCCGAAAATTGCCATTTTTTTTTCACTGATCTTAATTCCCCGGGTCCCGTTTTCGTTAGTTTTAAATTGAATACGGGGATAAAGCGGGTGTGCGCCCGATACTTTATCCCCAAAAAATCTCCGATGTGGAGTGAAAAGTCCAGCATGGACTTTTCACTCCCCTATTGAATACGGCTCTAAACCACATTGTCAAAAATGCCCCACTTTGTCTTAAACATACATCTTTATTTTGCAAGGACAATGGCCATCATTCAGAGGCGGTCGCAAGAAGCGATCGCTCTCTCTGAATGAGGGCGGCCGCTTGATTTTTTAAGTGCAGCCTCCTGGTCTTTAGCTAAGCTGTGGGTTACCACCCACAGCTTAGCGACCAATCACCATCGACCATCGACCAAGACCATCGCGACCATCGGGGCTTGCGACGAGACCTAAGGTTGGGTCTCGGCAGCCGCAAGCCCCAGGGAGCTTCCTGCTCTGATCGAGCAGGAAGCTCCCCACTGACATCACTGCTGATGTCAGTGTGGCCGCCCACAAAACGGCAGGTGTTCCTTAAGGAACGCCTCCGTTTGTGAAACCACCCCCCGCCCCGCCTACAAAACGGGCCCAGCTGTTGATCAACATCGACAGCCGGCCCTTTTGTAGTGAGCTCCGGAGCGAGAGAGTTTCTCTCTCGCTCCAGGGCTTGCGCACGTGCAGTGCGGCTGCTGCGCGTGCGCAAGACCTTAACATCGACCTGGTTGCGAGCGCTCAGCGCTTGCGACCGGGTCTGAATGAGACCTTATGTCCTGAATTATCTGCTGCTAACTCTAACCACACTCTATGTCCACTATAATGGGGTGGGGTCAATGGATCATGAGTCAGCAAGTGTTATACATACACACGGACAGATCTGTCAGATGAACGATTTTACAAAAGATTGAACGATTTCAGACAGTTTTAAAATGAATGAAATCGTCCAAATCTGACGGCAAACACATCAGATGTCAGATATCGTGATCTTCTTTCAGATATGAACTATTGAACGATTTTTAAAATCGTTACCGTTCAGATCTGACACAAAATCTACTTTACTTCAATGATTGCTGGGTTACTGTTGATGGGTAACACAAATAATTGCGCTTGGAACTATTTGACTGTGACAACATTCCTTATTTTAAATATTGACATATTGTATTGTATTACTTCTGCAGCATGTCTTAAGCATGCACATATTACCTATCAGGGGTATTTTTCTGGGAAAACAGGTTCAGGAACTGTGGGTGGAGCTACTAGGGGTGGAGCAATACAAAAACATATATATATGTGCCAGGTGACGCGTTATACTGGAGGACTGCTAAAGAGACTATTGTTTGAGAAAAACCTGGAAAGGGTGAGACAAGGAGCCGGCACTTGATTCTTGTCCTAGAGGGATTGGAATTAGCCCAGCTGTTACCTCTGAAGCGAATCCTACCAGGAGGACCCCAATTTTTGGGTGGATATATGCTTTTATGAGATGATTTATGTGAGTGCAATATAATAAAATTGTTACAGATTTTAAAGCAATACTGCACTATATGTGTTTTGCAATCTCATTTGCTTATGTTTAAGATCATCATCTAACAAACAGAAATTCTGAGATGAACAACCTTAGAAGCAAGTTCGTATCAGGAAAGATCTTCAATGTGTTGGACATATGTTTGATATTTTTTACTTTTGTGAGTGCACTTTATTAATAAATTGAGAAATTTTAAAATGCGTTATTGCACTATTTGTTGCGATCATTTGTGTTTAATTTTAAGTTTAGCCATTTGTGGACAGAAGAGATGTTATGAGAAGAAGAGAGAACTTTCAGCAATTACTCTGAAGAGTAAGACTCTTGATTATATCACTTTTGGGTGATTGAAATTTAAACAAGGACACACTATAAGCGCCATTGTGACTATTAATTTTCCTTGGTTTTTCTTTGGAATAAATTTCTATTCTGTAATGATGGAAAATCAAGATGGCAATGTCTCTGATGGTGGTTTCCAAACTTTCATGTTTCTGGCAGTTTTTCTGAGGCTTTGCCTTCAATAAATCTGGTGGACTGAAAGCCTCCAAGAACCACCGGAAAGCTAGCAGTTTTAAAAAACAGCCCTTTAATAAATTTACTTCACTATGGGGGGAATTCAGTTGTATTCTGTACCGCGATAATTAATGGCCACCTAACGGAGCAATTCAATTGTTCTGGGCTCCCATGAATTATCGTGCTTGACACGCCAAAATAGACCAGGTTTAGCCGGTTAAAATGGCTTAACCCATACAAAGTTCTGGTGAGCGTGCCCAATAGCTGTTTGGACACCCAAAACCAGGACTTTTCACATATTTCTGATTGCCAGGAGGGTGCAAGTAGAAATGTGTCCGCCCACAGCATTCACGCCAGAACGTAGCAACAATTGAATTGCTTTGTCGGGTGCCCATTAATAATCACGGCGCAAAAAACTTTTTCATTCCCCACAAGGGTGTATCTAGGGGTCTGAGCACCCCTGGCAAAGTAAGGGACTGGTGCCCCCCTGCTGGCAGTTAGTAAACAGACGTGGATGCTTTTGACAGAGATCATCAGCAGCACAGACTTTTGACAGACAGAACTGGCTGCGGTTGGCACTGCTGGGAGGCACCGGGCCCGCCCCGTCGGTCAGCGCCCCTGGCGAGTGCCATCCTGGCCAATAGGAAGATACGCTCCTGTTCCCCCATATGAGTATTACTGCTTATGGGCAATTTGTTTGCATGTATCTGTATTGTAAACCAGATTCATTCCCACTTACCTGTCAAGTACAGCCTTATACTAAGGATTCTAGAATAAATATTAGTTGCTCCTTAAAAATTATTTTTGCATAAGTAATAGAAAATTATTAATCAACTGATTAACTTGTAATTAGGTTTTACTTATAATTGTTGACAATAATTGTTATCAGTATTATGCATCATAGGGTTATTATTATTAATTATTATTGCCGTTTTTGCTCACAGATTTTAAAACAACAATACTATTAAATGCAAAATACATCTGGACAATGGACTAGGCTTTATGATAAAGCAATAGCAAAGTTAATAAATGGCAAAATATGAACTGTAGGACAAAGTGGTTTTCACTACTTTCCTTAGCACTGTAAATAGCACAGGAAAGAAAACAATTAGAACATTGTACACTTATTATTCTAAATATAATTTGGTGCCACTAAGTTCATGCATAATGGATTTGAATGTGTTAATGGTATAATGTTTCTTGCAAAATAAATACAACTTGGCATGTTCAGCAGGCCAGTTAGCAAACATGACCACAGAGAATAGAATTACTTTGGATATTTATTATCTAGCAGAATTTTTTTTGCCTGTGGATTCAGGAAAATGCAATTAGGACTCTATTTGTAAATTTAGTGTGCAAAGCTTTGTACTGTTCTGTTGAGGCAGGAAAGGCAGCTGCCTTAGGCACAGTGTCAATTTACATGTTAAATATAGGCAACATCTGAAATATAATATAGTTTAAATAACAATTGCAAAGGCAGCTCTCTAATAATTCCCTATTTATATTATTTGGAATTTCCCATGGTAGAGAAATCAGGAAGATCACTGTGTGTTTTTATAAAGGATAGGAGGACAGCTCTGAACCAAAGGAGCCTTCCGATTAGCCCACTCAAGGGCCCATTTATCAACGAGTTTAATCATATGCCGCGGTCGGTTCTGGAGGGGGCATTTTATGAACTGCTTAAAAATGTAGATGCCCAAACTCCCAATCCCATAGAAAATAGTACAAGCTGAGCTAATAGTAGCTCAGTGTGCACAGGGTGCACTGAAAAGATAATTGCTCCAAGGATAGGAGCGTTAAACTGATCTACAGAATGATCTGTACAGTTTGTACCCAGCGTAAGACATCATTTGATAAATATGACAAGCAAATACAGATGCGCCCTCACTCGTCTTTGCTACAGTCGCGCTAAAAAGCCAGCGACCGTGAGACTATGCTAGCGCCGGCATCTTTTTTCCGAAAATGCGTATGTCACAATTCGATGCAACTAGGACACACCAGCAGACTGTGCTGATTAGTTTGATATGCAACACTTGTATATCTGTGTGCGACTGCATCTCTGTGGCATATTCAATTGTCTGCAGGGATTTAACCAAAAAAACCTTGCAGACATTGCGCCCAAGTTTGTATTAACGCGGGTATGAGAACTCCCGATACCGGCAGTATCCAATTAAAAAAATAAAAGATACTTACTTTTCCGGTGATCTTCATGGCTCCTGGTCATCTCCCCTCCATCTTTGCACTGGGGAGAGGGCTGCTGGGAGATGTAGTTCGCCCTGCTGCTGCCTCCTTGGAGGCTCACATAGATGGGGAAGAGGGTCACATATGCACTCACACATACACGCTCACAGATACTTACACACACTGTTGATACAGAAGACCGGATCCCAACGCTGGAGGAAGAAGATACGGCTTCGAAAGTTAATTACTGACTAATTGAGTTAATTGGAAACTACCACTAATTAGTCATTGAGAGGGTGCTGCAGGACTCATAGAGCAATTCCCAACCATTTTTCCTAAAAATAATGATTTTCATGTATCCACACATTTTATAATTTTACCCTTATAAAAGAGAAAATAAATCCTCTGTTCAATTTAATTTATTCAATGTAATCAATCCTCACAGACTTCAAAGTATTTAGAAGGCTGGAACAAATTGACAAGGGAAATCTACAGAACGTTACAGGTTACCCTGGGAGGTACAGTACAGTAAAGGTGCGTACACACTAGACAATATTTTACAGGTTTTGCCCGATTCCAACGCATTGGAACGACAAATCGTGTAAAATATGTCCAAATTGTGAGGGTCCACTCATGATCACGATGCTGATGCGCATCCCCACGGGTCGTACATCGCATCTTCAGATCTTGCCTTAACTTTGATTTGTGCAGAGGAATCTTTCTAGGGGAGTGGATATACTGAGCCATTCAGATGGCAATACGGAGCCATTAAGATGAAACAGATGGCAATTATGCTGTAGCATGTGTCTCAGGAGAAATAGATTTGTGATTCTTGGTGGCTTTGAGAGTTGGATTTAAAGTGAAATAGTAATACCCAGCAGGGGTGTATCTAGGGGTAAGAACACCACTGGCAAAATAAGGAACTGGTGCCCCCCAACGTTTACTCTAGGCTTCCTTTTGTCACTCCAGACTCTATCTAATATCTCTCTAGGCTCCCCCTGTGTCACTCCAGAAATCATCTGTGTCCATCCAGAGTCCCCGTGTCACTCCTGGCCTCCTCTGTGTCACTCCAGGCATGAAGATGCATTGCTGCACCCAATAGGTTTTTCTTGGTACTGTGGAAAAATCTCCCTTCACCCAATACAGAATCCATAGCTGTAGACAGTGGTGTAGTACAAAACCACAAACTCCAAAACATCATCGCTCCAAATTTATTTTTAATTGAAGACCGAGGAGTATGCTTCAATCATCCAGGAGAGTATGTTGGGGGCATATGTCCTGTTTCTTCCCATCTCCTCATAGCCAGAAGGTCCCCATTGAAGGGAAAAAAGGAATCTTCAGGTCCAGTTTCACCAAAGCTAGGGCGGACCCTTTGACATCACTTAACCCTGGAGCCAAAAAGCTCCTTAGGGTTCAAGTGTCTTCAGGCTACCTTCCACTATCATATTCCATACTAATAGAGCACTGAAAGTATGAGCATGACAAGAGATAAATAGGTTTGTAGAGGAGGAGTTTGTTTTATATTGCAATTAACTTGAGAAGATGATCTTGTTGTTGCAATTAAAGTTTTTCTGTGTAGTTTAAAAAGTTTTAACAATTACATTTGAAACAATTATGGGGTTTATTCAGAGCTACAAACCAGTCCATTTTGCGGGTGGATCTTGTGATTTTTAATGCCTATGCTCCATACTACGAGTGATTCAAGTGCTATGCATGTAGTCAGAATTGTATGCTATGCAGAGATCCTTCTCATTTTAGACAGACCTCCTGCACCAGCAGTTGATGGCAGCTATTTGAACAAACGGATGGGGGCGGTATGCTGGCATAGATTCATGCAATTCAGCATACTGGCAAGTATCTGCATTTAGCTCATGTAGGCAGTGCAAATGCAATTGTAGCCAATTTGCCTGCAACCATGAATTGGCTAATATCTATTTTTTAGTGGGTCGGCAGGCGAACACAACATAGGTAATGGGTAGGCTTGCCATATCATCCCTTTAATTCAAGAAACATATGAATTACACAGGTCCTGTGACTGATTAAAGCCAGATGAAATGGAGACTTGAAGTCAGCCAGGTGCAGAATCTGTGTACTTTATGTGTCCTGAATTAAAGGCATAATATGGCAAGCCTAGTAATGGGACATCCATTGGCATGTGCACCACCCGGGGTCCATGGTGCAATAGATTTTAACTCACTGCTGAGCTCAGTGTTTGTAATATATTTCAATTAAAAAACAGAAGACTTTACTTTTAGAAAAGACTGAACATTGTTGACCTAAAATATACTAGTGCTCCAGCTGGCCCGTATTCAATTAGTTTCGCACCCGCAATGCTTTTCCGCTTGCCGGACTTTTCGCCTACATCGCGTGTTTTGGACGTGAAAAGTGATGTCAGAGATGGGGAAATCAGCCTAACACACCCCAAAAGATGCACTAACATTGGGGATCAATTTTGATGTCGCCGATTAGCCCCCCTGGAGCTATTTGGGGTACTTAAGTGATTTCAATTGCCTCTAATTAGCGTCTTTGCACAAGTGGTGAAGAATAGCATTAAGCAGTTTTTTTTGAGAAAATAAGTAGTCCTGTCAAATTTGGGGTACTTGAAAATGGGTGCAAACATGGTTTAAATTCTCTAAAATGAAGTTTTAAGTGACGTCACAAATGCACCTTCAGCAAGCACCTGCAATAAAAAAAACCCGTACTTGCAGACCCCCCAAAAGTCTGTTTCCCTACTTTTTACGTGTGTACCCCCACTTAGTATTTTTTTGCCACCATTTTCAAAGTAATTTTTTGAGGTGTTACTCTTTTTTTTTTTTTTTTTTTGACGCAGTTATCCTTTGGGGGCCTGTCCTAAGGGTGCAGAGTGGTTTCTGCACCTTTGCACCCCAAAACCGCAATTCTGCACTTTTTTCCGCCTGCTATTAATAGGCGAATCTTTTTCGCCTATTACATTGTATTGACTTTCCGCCAGTGCCAGATTAAGATCCATATGGGCCTGGAGCTGAAATTTATGCAAGGCCTACAGTGTGCTGCCGCAGGGGGTGTGACTAGCGATGTTGGGGGTCATATATATGACTATTATATATAAATATTAGGTTATTGGACCCGGGCAGCAAACGCCAAAACCCAAACTGACTCATTGGCACTGCCAGTCTTTCCACACTACTGTTCCTGACTCCCTAACACTACCAGGGAGACAAGAATTGTAAACAGAGACAAATATTAAGGGGTCTATTTACAAAGCAGTGTTAGGAGACAGAGTGAAAAGTGATAAGAAAGTGATAAGGTGCCAGCCAATCAGCTCCCAACTGTCATCTCACAGGCTGTGTTTGAAAAATTACAGTTGGGAGCTGATTGGCTGGCACCTTATCACTTTCTTATCACTTTTCACTCTGTCTCCTAACACTGGGCCTGATTCAGAGCCGGACGTTCTGAACAAGCGCCCGCTCTGAATCAGGGAGTTTTTTTTTTTGGTGCGTCCTCCTGGACGCTCGCATAGCTGTGGGTTACCACCCATGGGAACGCCTCCATCTGGGCAGCCACGCCCCTGCACGCCCACCAAAGGGGACGTGCTGTCACTCACCATCGACAGCACGCCCCCTTTGGTGCGAGACCCCGAGCGATGGCTTCCCCGTCGCTCGCCGGGTCTCGCGCATGCGCACGATGGAGCAGCCTCCATCGTGCGCATGCACATTTGGGTACCATCAACCCGCTTGCGAGCGTCCTGCGCTCGCGAGCGGGTCTGAATGAGACCCACTGCTTAGTAAATAGACCCCTTAAAGTGCTATTGAGTCTGGGATTGTTGTACATAGAGGACCTCATTCAGAGTCGGTTGTTGCGGCCACATGGTCGTAAGGTAAAAGGGGCCGGATATGCAAATGAAGCGCTCGCAAGTTGCGTCGTTAAGATGGGATCGTTAGCTGGACGAGCGAGGGGAGGATGCAGCCGTAAGACTAAAAATACGCCCCCTTCTCGCTCGCAATACACGTCATCTCCGGGCATATAAGGATTAATCGAGACCATCGGGAACCATCGGAGCTGGTTGTAGAGCTTAAGGTTGACCATACCCTCTCTTAAGCACTACGATCAAGTCAGTGTAACAACCTCCCATGTCACATGTGCCATGACACTACTTAGTTAATTATGCACTCCCATAAAACTCAACTCCCCCTTTCACAAGCACCTTCCCCTGTTACCACCCACAAACGCCTCATCCTGTCACTCAAACTAACGACCTGGCCAAGTTGAAGGATAGAGCAATTTCTGATTGCAATAGCTAGCTTGCGCACGCGCATTGCAAATTTTACGCATGCGCAGTTTAGCGAACATCGGTGGCGTACGACTGTGTGGCCGCAACGACCGACTCTGAATGAGGTCCAGAGTCTGGGAGAGTCCTGGGCATTGACTGGGGAACTGGTCATTGTGTATGATGTCAGTGTCAGAGGGATAGGTATTGGTAGGTGAGTAGGATCAGAGGATCTTTAAAGGACGTGGCGTTTATGGCATAGTGTGACTGGCAATGCCCAGAAGCTAGGGAACATTGTGCCAGGAAGCCATGATAAAATGTTACTTAGTGGCTGGCAGTCCCATTAAAATGGATGGTTAGATTTTGATATAGAACAAGGTGAGTAAAGGAAATTTATATAAAATCAACATCCATTCAATGTTTTCACAGAGACTTAACGTCTAGGTATTGTCCTCTCCCTCCCTATGTTTTGTGTATTGTCTTCTCCCACCCACCATGATTTGTAAAGTCTTCTGCTACTCTTCATATGTTTTGTGTATTGTCCTCTGCCCCCTCCCCATGCTTTGTGTATTGTCCTCTGCCCCCTCCCCATGTTTTGTGTATTGTCCTCTGCCCCCTCCCCATGTTTTGTGTATTGTCCTCTGCCCCCTCCCCATGCTTTGTGTATTGTCCCCTGCCCCCTCCCCATGCTTTGTGTATTGTCCTCTACCCCCTCCCCATGCTTGGTGTATTGTCCTCTGCCCCCTCCCCATGCTTGGTGTATTGTCCTCTGCCCCCTCCCCATGCTCTGTGTATTGTCCTCTGCCCCCTCCCCATGCTCTGTGTATTGTCCTCTGCCCCCACCCCATGCTTTGTGTATTGTCCTCTGCCCCCTCCCCATGCTTTGTGTATTGTCCTCTGCCCCCTCCCCATGCTAGGTGTATTGTCCTCTGCCCCCTCCCCATGCTTTGTGTATTGTCCTCTGCCCCCTCCCCGTGCTTTGTGTATTGTCCTCTGCCCCCTCCCCGTGCTTTGTGTATTGTCCTCTGCCCCCTCCTCGTGCTTTGTGTTTTGTCCTCTGCCCCCTCCCCATGCTTTGTGTATTGTCCTCTGCCCCCTCCCCATGCTTTGTGTATTTTCCTCTGCCCCCTCCCCATGCTTTGTGTATTGTCCTCTGCCCCCTCCCCATGCTAGGTGTATTGTCCTCTGCCCCCTCCCCATGCTTTGTGTATTGTCCTCTGCCCCCTCCCCATGCTTTGTGTATTGTCCTCTGCCCCCTCCCCATGCTTTGTGTATTGTCCTCTGCCCCCGCCCCGTGCTTTGTGTATTGTCCTCTGCCCCCTCCCCATGCTTTGTGTTTTGTCCTCTGCCCCCTCCCCATGCTTTGTGTATTGTCCTCTGCCCCCTCCCCATGCTTTGTGTATTGTCCTCTGCCCCCCTCCCCATGCTTTGTGTATTGCCCTCTGCCCCCTCCCCATGCTTTGTGTATTGTCCTCTGCCCCCTTCCCATGCTTTGTGTATTGTCCTCTGCCCCCTCCCCATGCTTTGTGTATTGTCCTCTGCCCCCTCCCCATGCTAGGTGTATTGTCCTCTGCCCCCTCCCCATGCTTTGTGTATTGTCCTCTGCCCCCTCCCCATGCTTTGTGTATTGTCCTCTGCCCCCTTCCCATGCTTTGTGTATTGTCCTCTGCCCCCCTCCCCATGCTTTGTGTATTGTCCTCTGCCCCCTTCCCATGCTTTGTGTATTGATCTCTGCCCCCTTCCCATGCTTTGTGTATTGTTCTCTGAAACACCCCCTATGTTTTGTATTTTGTGCCCTCTGCCCTGTGGAAAACATACCTTTGCATGCGTCGGTCCGTGGTCTCCTGCCGATCCAGGCTCTGCCACTGCAGAGTCTGTACTGACTGCAACGTCATCAAGTGATGTACACGCCGGTGCATGTGATCCAGGTGCCGGCTGCCGGGCAGTGCTGCTGAGGCACTGACTGTAGGAGGGATAGAAGCAGATCACCCCGTGGGCCCGTGTTACCAGCCGCATACAGTGTTACAATCGCCCTGAAAGCGGCAGGTGCTTAAGTGGCCAGTATGTAAGGTGGAACGGCGTACTGATTCGTACCACCTTTCTTAAACCACTGCTATCCTTTGGGCCTATTTTCCATAAAGGGCCTGGAGCTGTAGCTCCACCCGTCCCATGGTTAATCCGGCCCTGCTTTCCGCGTACGCGAAAAGTGTTTGCAATTGAATACAGCGATACTTTTCCGCCTGGCGAAATTACGTCATCCGTGATACTTTTCCGCGGATTAAGACTTTTCGCCGGCAATTGATAACGGGCCTGAATATCAAAAGAGACTTATTTTTATTCAGATTGAAGTTTTTTACATTGACATTATCATACAGAATGACTATCTCATTTATAGATTGCCATGCATTGTGAAGGATCACAAAGGTCTTTAATGCAAATTTTGGAAAACATTTTTTATATTTTTATTAATTTGATCATACTTACCATACTTTAAAAAAAAAAAGAGGTTTGTGTGTAATCAGGAACAATTAACATTAAGGGCGATATTCAATTAGTTTCGCACCCGAGATAAAGTTTCGCCTGCCGGACTTTTCGACCAACATTGCGTATTTTATCCGCGGAAACTTATCGTGCGCGCCCCCGCTTTTCGCATCTATTTGAATACGCGCCTCTATTTCCTTCAATTATGAACAACTTTAGCTTTCAATAAGCAATGTTGTTCATCCATATCGCAGTACTGTGTGGAAATGCTTATGTATACATAGGGCAAAATTTATTAAGCGGTGGTTTGACGGCGGTTTCTATTCTATTCTTAACCCCAGCGGTTTGGTGGTGGGTTCTATTCTGTTCTAAACCCCGGGGGTTTGGTAGCGGTTTTGCAGTGGTTTCTAAATGACAGCCCTGTTCTATTCTATTCTAAAATATGTTAAATATGTTTTGACTGTGGTTTGGCGGCGGGTTTGCTATCTAAAGAACAGGGCTGTCATTTAGAAACCGCTGCAAAACCGGGCAGGGTGGTGACGGTGGGGTGGTGGTCGGAGAAACGCAGACGTGCCTGGCCGTTTGAATACCGTTGCATAGGCGTGCATAAATTAGTCATTGCGATGGCATACGCAACTTGTGTACTCACTGCATATAACGAGGTTATCAATTTCTGAGTAAGGTCAGGGCTGCTGTAATTCTGCGTGAGGGGCTGATGTTACTCGATGTTACCAATGTATATGCAGGACTGCAAGGTATTACGCATGTGAGATAGCGGTAGTGGGCAGCAGTGGACGTCTCTATGCGGGCTGTACGACGACATTGTGATAGCATTCATTAGCATATTTTCTCAGCGGGGCTGAGTGCGTAATTGCAGCTGCGATCGCAATAGTGATCCGTAGTGAATCAGGCCCTCAGTGCAGCCTCCTTCCTCTCTCGAGCGGTGCCGTGGTGCAAGAATCTACTATGTATGCACGCAGAGGCGTATTTAGAGAGGAGGGGGCCCGTGTGCATTCCCCATCTGGGGCCCCGTCCTCTCTCCCCAGCAGCCGTCTGCATCACCGCAGCAGTAAACTCTGGGCACTGGTCTGTTCCCAGAGTCTACAGCACATGCTCAGGTCACTGGGAAAATGGCACGGCCGCTACTTTCCCGGCGATTTCCCTACTGCGCATGTGCACAACTGCCATTTTCCAAGTGTTTTGTTCAGCACTACAGCCAATGTGGGACTTCGGAGGGGTAAGTATTAAAATATATGAATGTAAGGTGTGTGGCGTGGGCCCTCCTTGTCCCAGGGTCCCGTGTGCCCCGCAAACCCTGCACCCATTATAGATACACCCCTACTCTTATGACAAACCAGATCCAGATGCTGTATGTATTTAGTGAACCATACTTGTGCAGGGATGTTTGGAAAGTTAGAACTGGCTAGTTATTAAATGCTCAGTTATCCCAAGTCTTACAGACTACTTGTTTGAACAGAATACCATTCATTTCCTCATAACCAAAATGATTTCACATCTGTCCAGTTTCCGGATACTAGGCAATTATTGTATGGAATTACAATCAATTGACTGTAATGGGAAATGATCATGAGGGATTTATTCTAAGACTAACAGATTTCTGCTTTAGGGTACAAGCTGAATAGATAACATATTAGTCTAGAGTGGAATAAGCATTTGTTCCAACCTTCTGATTTTTGTTGTTTGCTAAATAGCAGTATGTTGGGGATATTTGTTCACGTTTATTTTATAGCACTGTCTGGTAACTCTCTGCAAGAATGAATAGCTTAAAAACATTATTGTCTAATCTATAGTTTCTCAACCCTCACTGCAAGTAGCCCAAATGTGTCTTGTTTTGAGATTTAGGGCCTCATTCAGAGGCGGTCGGAGGATGCAAGCGGTCGCTCAGAAACTGGGCTGCCGCTTGCATCCTGACCGCCCGCCTCTGTTGCGGTCGTTAGGCTGTGGGTTAACACCCACAGCTCTAATGACCGCTCGGGTGATGGTCGCGATGGTCAGAGACCATCGCGACCATCGGGGGTTACGACGAGACCCTAGGGTAGGGTCTCCCTTGTCGTAAGCCCCGGAGAGCTTCTGGCTCTGTCTGAGCCGGAAGCTCTCCACTGATATCACTAGTGATGTCAGTGGGGCCTCCCCCAAACGGTAGGCGTTCCCATGGGAACGCCTCCGTTTGGGCTGCCACCCCCCCAGCCCGCCTTCCAAACGGGGCGAGTTGTCAATCAACATCGACAGCTCGCCCCCTTTGGATCGAGACCCGCTACGACCGGCGCTGTCGGTCATAGCGGGTCTCACGCATGCGCACGACGGCGCCGTCGTCGTCGTGCGCATGCTCTGTGGGGGGCCATTGACCAGGTCCGAGCGCATCGGCGCTAACGACCGGGTCTGAATGACCCCCTTAATGTAAGAGAATATATGGAAATATTTGGGATGTAACTGACCATATAAGTTATTCATAATTTAGATCAGAGCCGTAACTAGACTTTTTTGGCGCCCCCCCTTCCCAGTCTTTAAATAGTAACACAAAACACGCGCACCCAAAAAATGGCGTGGCCTCATGGGGAAGGGCCATCAAAAATCTGATTTGTCCCGTACAATGATGAAGGGGTACCTCTCCCGTTGTAACCCTCCCCCTGGCAAAGGCCGCCACACATGTGCAGTCACCTGGACTGCGCATGTGCGGCAGCCCCGGCAGCTCCCCGGCACATCGCAGGGACGGGCTCCTTTCGGAGCCCCTCTCCCTGCATGTGCCTGTAATCTCGGCACTGTGTAGCTGGGATGGGGCCAAAATGACGTGATCATGTGGCCACGCCCCCACTCCGCCCCTCCGTTCAGCCACACCCCCTGCTATGCCGATCTGCCTGCCCCTTCTCGGAAGGGGCAGCCAGAATGTCGGCAACCCTGTTGTAAGTTCCATCACATTCTGAAGTATGATTGCATAGGTGTGTACCTTGCTTTATCCAGATGTGAATTTCTGGCTTTGTATTCACAACACAACATAACAAAACTTCTTGGGAAATAGTAAAAGGTAAAAAAAACAGGTCTCTATAGCATGCACAGAATGTTCTCCAAAGAGACAGCTCTAATATGCAGGACAGAGGTTAAAGGAAATTATTCACAAATCATGTTCTCATGGTAACCTTTGTCAATAGATCTGTACACTGCTGTATTTCCATAACTTTTTTCTTGTTTCTCATCTGGGCGATCCCAAAATTGTCGTCTTACACTCCTCTAGAGTTATTTACATACGCATTACTTATGGTGACGAATGTTAGCTAACAGCCAGGTGAGCACTGGAGCAACATGTTAGGACAAAGTAAAAAGAAAAACACCTATCGAAGACAGTATAGTTCTATAAAGTAACACAAAAAATGATTTTAGCATTTATGTTTTTCCACCAGTAGTTTTTTCAGGAAACACTTTAAGAGGAAACAAACTGCAAAGTGCAAACTAGATAAAAAGTGGTGTTTACAATTTATTTTATTTGGTAAAAGGGTTTATGGTGAGAGGTAATGTGGGACATGGATATTATCAAAATATGAAAACTGCCAAGTGAAATAATGCAGACTCCCACAATGCACTATGCTCTTGGTTTGTCATTCCAATATAAATAACATAATGCAGAGTCCCTATCTATAAGAGGCAGCATCAGATTGGCTGTGAGCCAGTCAGTGAGTCTATGAGGATATCTTTCTGAATTCTATCTTCTTTTTTTCCAGAAATTGTTTTCCAGTCTGTAACAAGGTGGTCACTAACTTTTGCTGTTTTTATTTTCCACGTTTCTTAAGGGACATTTTATGAACTGGAACTTTAGTGCTGTAACTAAAGCTAAAATTACCAGTTTATTCTAAAATTCTCAAATATTTCTTCCCCTCATTTTAGAGAGGATTGCAAGAATTAAATGAACTAAGTCTAGGTAAACAATTGGCATTTCCAGTGCCGTGCTATGTGGTTACATTCAGAAGTGTTCATCACTTGGTGAATGTAGAGTGAACAGATGTGAACAAAGAAATTACTGATCTCAATGAAAAATGCTCTGTTGATACATATCTGTAGCTGACTTCACTAAACATAGGAGCATATTCAATTAGGTGGGAGAAAAGCAAAAAACCTGCATCTGCAAGGTTTTCCCTATAGGTGGGGGGTTTTTACTATTCAATTAGGTACTTTTTTTTTTTCTATTTTGCGCGCCGGGAGGTTATTATACTCGCACCTCCAGAGCAAGTTTGATTTTTTCTAAAATCACTAGTTTTAGGAAAAATCAGTGGGACTTGCTCTGGGACCCTGGCGTCACCCCTCCTAATGACTAATTAAGCTTTTGGAAGTTTCCAGTGAGCTTAATTAGTCAGTAATTACTCACCTTCCGAAGTGCTGTCTTTTGCATCCAGCGTCGGGACCTGTACTCCAGCAGCAGCGGTGAGTATATAGTGTGCGTGAGTGCGTATGAGTGAGTATGAGTGAGAGTGTGTGTGCATAAGTGTGTGTGTGTGTGACCCCTGGTGTATGTGTGCCCCCCCCAGTGTCAGTGTGGCCCCCCCAGAATGGGCGTTGGGAGAACTACATCTCCCAGCAGCCCCTGCCCCTCCCACCAGCCCCTGGAGCCTCCCAGCAGCCCCCAGGACTCCCAGCAGCCCTCTCTCCAGTGAGACGATAGAGGGGAGGCCACTGGGAGCCACTGAGACCACCGGAGACCCCTGGGCAGGTAAGTGCAGATTTTTTTTTATGCGGCACAGGGTTTTCAGAGCTGAAAACTTCACGACCACTTTTTCTAAATTGGATACTGCGAGTATCGGGTGCGCGCATACCCGTGGTAATCCAAAATTGGGCGCACAAGGTTTTTTCCTCACTAAACCTTGCGCCGAATTGAATATGCCCCATAGTGTTTCAATTAGGGATCAATGCAGTGATGTGCGGTCAGGTGAGGCAGAGCCTTTCCTGTCATACTTAGGTATACTGCACAGATTTGACTATAAAAATGATAAGAAAAATGTAAAGAAAATATTATAAATCTCTTCTTTGTATTATTCTAATCATTTTTATAGTCAAAACTCTGGAGTAAAAAGTGTATGGCAGGTGAGGCACTGCCTCTCCTGTCTACCTTTTGCGCAAATCCCTGATAAAAACTCACCAAATTTCCAGCACTACTGTATATACTGCTGCACCTTTGTATAATGCCCACATGAACCCTGGAGTTCATATATGTATCTGTAAATCTGGCTCTGATACTAGCCAGTGCCTCCCCCAGCCATTTACCTCACCGCACGTCACTGGATCAATGATCTGTTCCTTCATAGCTATTCACATTATTTTCACTATGCATTTGCAATCTATACAGCAGAACTGTACTTGATGTCACTGCATGGAAATCGCCATTGTGTACATATCCAAAGAGTAACTATACTGGTCCCTAATCTGAAAGTTAAAGTAATATACAGTTAGTGACAAACACTACTGTGAACTAACCACAAAAAGTGTCACACAACAGGAGCTGAAATACATTCCATAGCTAGTCCATATGAAGTCATCATATAACTATCTGCTTACAGATATGGAGCGTCACACTTATCTGCTTTTTGTGTAAACTTATAACTGCTAGAAGATTTGTGTCATTAAATGCTGGAACATTCTGTATCCCTCTAAGTGTTAGTATGCCTTTCCTTTTGCAGGGAATGGACTCACCAGCAAAAGCAACTGAAAAGATCTTATATGCAATACAGAACTCTACTGATTCCTAAATTGGGTCATCTGTTTTTTTTTTTTTTTATAGCAGACATTATTCACCCAGTAGTACATAAATAGCAACGTTTGCATCACAAAGTCATATGTGGTTTAATTTTAATATACTAGGGCTAGGGAGGCACTTGCACAATGGTAGAAACATTATTATCTAGCAAATATATCATAATTAGCCTCCATATTATGCAGCATAAAGCCTTGCATGAAATCCTGCTTCATTTTCAACTAATCTACCAGTATTTTTTTTAGTGTAGAGAAAACTGGAGTAAGCCTACACAAATATAGGGAGAACATAATGACTCCATACAGAGAATGTTCTGCTTGGAAATGTACTAATTGAGAGCTGAGTGACCTACACTCTAGCAGCGAGAGAATGTATGAGGTTTACAACAGTTTGGGTGCTTGGCTTCCATAAATAATTTATCCTGGTTACTGGGACCCAAAATGGTGGCTTTATATAGATTGGAGTACTAGGTTTAAAATTTTGATTTAATATCTGCAGGTTTGTGCAGGGTAATTATCAAAGCTTGGAGAGAGATAAAGTTATGAGAGGTAAAGAACTAACCAATCACCTTCTAACTTACATTTTACCTTCTAATCACCTTCTAACTTACATTTTACAGCTGTTTGAAAAAAATGTCAGTTAGGAGCTGTTTGGTTGGTACTTTATCTCTCATAATTTTACCTTGATCCAAGCTTTGTTAAATACCTCCCCTGTCACATAATGTCATTACTCCTATATATTTCCACTGTTCTGTTCCTTTGGTCATGTGGCCAGAATACTCCCTGTTTTGTTTCCCCATCTAAAATCCCAACATTTTTGGGTAGACTAATTTAATTTGAGTTTGTGAGAGGAAAATGGTTTCCGATAGCACTATATGTTGTTATTGCTTCTTATAGACATTAGTATCATGCTTTATCCTTTTTATTTTAATAGCCATATAATTAATAACATGTCTGTTTAACCTTCGATGACTCTCAAAAGAATGGGGTTAATATTGGTGTTATCAAAGCTGCTCTTGAATGTACAAGTATATGAATTTAAAGGAAATAAAACTGCTAAACAGGACAAATATACTGTAGTGATGAAATTTTTACTTTTTTAATAGTGTTACTTTTAAAATTAGATCTTAACCTGAGTAGACACTAAAAATTTGCTAACGAATAGACTGATTCAGACAGACAAAATCGATCCAGAAAATGGCCGATACACACCGTATACACTACCCACTAATCATTTAGTTCCAATTGATCCTTTTGAATACAAATAGTCTGGTCTCCGTAGGGGAATGCTAATTAATTAGCAGACATTATCTGAGGTCTGTGCACACTACACTGAACGATACCAAAATGACCTGAACGACATAGCATGTGCAGTACTCACCATATCGGGAGACGATCCAACTGGTCTTTGACCTACCGTCGGGCCCTGGTGCTGCATACACACTACACACTTATTGACCTTATCTGTCAGATGTAGCCACATTTTGCTAATAATTACACATAGCTACAATAACTTCAAAGCACAGAAACAATGTCTCACAAAATAATGGTAATGGAGACTTTCTCACACATGCAACTTACTGGAGAAGCTAAGTGTCACTCTGCGTTGCACTGGAAAACGACTGACAGATATACTGCCTTCGCTCGGCATTGGCTCATACACTCCTTTACAAGAACTGAATTTATGCTTATACCCCTTCGTCATTGGGCGCCATCTCTGCAAGTCCTACACTAGTATATAGACCCAAAATACCAATAAACTGCACTTAGTTTTGCTCCACATCTATAATCATAAGACATCACCGTAGTATTAATGTAGTTTTTGAGAAAAAAAAAATCCTCCAAAAACTGCACAGAATACAATTTTTTTGTGATCACTGTAACAACTTGCCATATAACAACAACATAATTATGTGGATAATGTAATCCTATGGGACAAATGTATTATTAATCAAATTTCTCATGTGAAAATTATCACTTTATACTCTAATTAATCGTAAGAATATTACAGCGCTTTTCAGCCGAATATATCACAGTAAATTAAAATGCATCTTCCTGCGATAATTAGAAAATGCTGAATATTAACTTTAAACTCTGTGCATGCACCAATATAATTTTGGTCATGTGCATGAAGCTTTTCAAGGGTGGTGAAACATGGGTTGCGCCTCAGGGTCTACTTGTGTACTATGCGTACACCATTACAAACTGCATTGAAAACTATAGATGTGCACAGACCCCATGTTTTGGTTCTAAATCATCCTCAAGTGTTTTGGTTTGGATTTTATTAAAATTTTATAAACACACCTAAAATGATGTAACTTGGACCTGTGTTTGTTCCTATAGTATTATTAACATAAATAACACAAATTTCAAGTAATTTCCAGCCAGATGTGACCACCTCACAGCACCTGAAATCACGAGGGAGGGAAGATAAGCAAGATCCGGGTTTTAGATCCGAGTTCTGAACTTGGCGAGAAGACTTGAACCGGGACTCTGTTCTACTCGGAACCACAAAGTTGGGTGTGTTTGGTTTTCTGCAAAGCCAAACTGCTCATCTCTTGTGAAAACACTGATGTACGCAGCTTAAAATAATGTGCAGAAAATAATAGTAATTAAAAAAATATTTAAAAATTATTTGCAGACCTGGATATGGCAAATTATAAATGAAAGCTATTAAGGAACATGTTAAAATGGGCAGTGATTCAATCTTCTGGTGCCACTAAGACATGCACCCTGTGCTGGGAGAGGAAAAGCAAACATTATCATGAAATGCTACCTAACTCACCATCAAAAGATGACACAAACTAAATCAATTATATTCGAATATGAAATTACTTTTCTGTGCTTCATACATTTGAAAAGATGTATGTAAATGTATGACCCAAAGTGGGTGCTATTATCATGTAGTTTTAGGACCACTGAAACTGATGCCTTGGTGCGGCTTGGTGGCTTACCTTACCATATGTTTGCAAATTTATTTAACAGAATTCCCTATATTGCTATTATTATGTAGGTTGAGAATCTCATTTGCTGGTCCTTTGCAGTGTGCTGGGGAATTCTGTGTATGTTTTTTCCTTGTTTAGATTAGAACCTTCCTTAGTTACAAGTACCTGTGATGAACCAATAATTTATTTGAGCAACTGTCGTTCTGTGTATTGCAGGGAAATTAGACATGTTTGTATGTTGTGCTTTTTTATCTCCACTCGTCTCTCTTCTACCTTCTCCACTCCAAAGTCCACATGATTGAGCAGGGGCGCCACAACATTTTTAGGTTGGCGGGTCAAGATATAAATTCATTTTGGCCCCTAAGGGGCAGCTGGAGTAACCCGCTACACAACCTACCTGATGACAGAGATCAGTAAGCCTAAGGGGTCTTTGCTTTTGCTGATTTGGCCTCTGTATGTGGATATCACTGCTCTCTCTGAATCTCCTCACTCACAGACACAATACTGGCACAGTGCTACCACGCAGCATCGGGAACACATGCAGCCAATAGTGCGTCCCTGTACAGACAAGTTATCCAACCAGCGCTGGGAGAGGAGAGCGGTTGCTTGTGTGCTGCTGGGAGTTGTAGTTTGGAGTAGGTTTAGGAACTTATTGCAGCTGCGCACTGAGCATTGCTCTAGGACTACAGAGACCGTCATGCAATGCAAAGCCAGCTGCTTTCCTAACTTTATTAAACTGGACAAATCAATGAAAGGCTGTCTAACAATAAAGCCTGTGTGTTATGTCCATCCCTGCATCAGAGTCGAAGTAAGACCCTATGGAGCCGTAGGTGAGATTCTAGTTTGGGGCCCCCTCTTCTTCAATTTGTTTCTGCAAAAATAATTTTTCCAGACAAATTAAATTACCCCACCCTAGCCCTAATTTAAGCTCCAGTAAAGTGCAGACATGTGCTAGGTAATGATGAAGCATGGCAGGCCATATTACAGTGCACGCTGCAGTCCATGACCAGGGTCTTCCACCTATATACCCTCCACACTCCCCTCTCTGCAGCAATCAGCATCACACAGTCAGCAACAGACCAAACACTGTGATCTTAAACCTATAAAGTGCGCGTTTACAAATGCAAGTTTGTTTTATGAAACTTGCAGACATCGCACAAATTCGCACCCGAGAAATTCAAGATCCAATTAGAAATGCCAATTTGTGGTACTCGCTGCAGGGGTGTGTGACTTTTCTACAAAATATGACCTGGGAGAAGTGCATGAAAAAGAGGGGAAACCTTCCTGGACACCAAAAAAGTGACAACTGAGATAGCATGATTATATAGATGGCTGATAGTGGCCATAAGGAAAGTACTGGAGATTTTGAAAGGTGTCAAATGGCTGATTTGTGCACTTTTTATTAATGGTTGAAAAATCATAGCAACAACGTTTTTTCCAGCAAATTAAAGTCTTTCCAGCATTTTGGTGTTCAGAAAAATGTCTGTATAGTAATTTTGCAGTGTTTTACAGTATACAAGTTTGTAAAAAGTTGGAACAAACACTTTTACCTCTCATCTGCAAGTTCAGAAACCCCTCTACTATCAATACAACACCCCCACATACCTGTCCCACAAATTTACACCTTCACGTAACTTGTACTACATAATTTACATCTCACCATAAATATCCCGCATCATTTACACCTCCACATACCTGTCCTAACATCATTTTCACCTCCACATACCTGTCCCACATCATTTACACCTCCACATACCTGTCCCACATCATTTACATCTCCACATACCTGTCCGACATCTTTTACACCTCCACATACCTGTCCCCACATCATTTACACCTCCACACACCTGTCCCACATCATTTACACCTCCACATACCTGTCCCACATCATTTACATCTCCACATACCTGTCCCACATCATTTACACCTCCACATACCTGTCCCGTATCATTTACATCTTCACATCATTTACATCTCCACATACCTGTCCCACATCATTTACACCTCCACATACCTGTCCCCATATCATTTACACCTCCACACACCTGTCACACATCATTTATGCCTTCTCATACCTGTCCTACATCATTTACACCTCCACATACCTGTCCTATATGATTTACACTTCCACATGCCTATCTCACATCATTTACACCTCCACATACCTGTCCCACATCATTTACACCTCAACACACCTGTCACACATCATTTACACCTCCACATACCTGTCCCACATCATTTACATCTCCACATACCTGTCCCGTATCATTTACACCTCCACATACCTGTCCCACATCATTTACACCTCCACATACCTGTCCTACATCATTTACACCTCCACATACCTGTCCTATATTATGTACACCTCCACATACCTGTCCCACATCATTTACACCTCCACATACCTGTCCCACATCATTTACACCTCCACATACCTGTCCCACATCATTTACATCTCCACATACCTGTCCCACATCATTTACACCTCCACATACCTGTCCCCACGTCATTTACACCTCCATATATCTGTCCCACATCATTTATACCTCCACATACCTGTCCCACATTTACACCTCCACATACCTGTCCCACATCATTTACATCTCCACATACCTGTCTCACATCATTTACACCTCCACATACCTGTCCCACATTTACACCTCCACATACCTGTCCCACATCATTTACATCTCCACATACCTGTCTCACATCATTTACACCTCCACATACCTGTCACACATTATTTACGCCTTCTCATACCTGTCCCAGATCATTTACACCTCCACATACCTGTCCCACATCACTTACACCTCCACATACCTGTCCTACATCATTTACACCTCCACATACCTGTCCTACATCATTTACACCTCTACACACCTGTCCTACATCATTTACACATCCACATACCTGTCCTATATCATTTACACCTCCACATACCTGTCCTACATCATTTACACCTCCACATACTTGTCCTACATCATCTACACCTCTACATACCTGTCCCACATTTACACCTCCACATACCTGTCGTATATCATTTACACCTCCACATACCTGTCTCACATAATTTACATCTCCACATACCTGTCTCACATAATTTACATCTCCACATACCTGTCCCGTATCATTTACATCTCCACATACCTGTATCACATCATTTACACCTCATCATACATGTCCCACATCATACATACCTCCACATACCTGTCCAACATCATTTATACATCCAATACCTGTCCCACATAATTTATACCTCCACATCGTACCTATTCCACATTATTTAAACCTCTGCATATCTGTCCCTCATCATTTAACCCATTATTCAGCTTTTTAAATAAATTCATCTGAAAATAAAGGATTTCCCTACCTTTTCACCTGGTCAGGGGATGTGCACAAGTTTGGAATTGGATTACAAATTGAATCCACAGTGCAAATTCACTATGAGAACGGCTTGCAGGACCCTCCTCGAACGGCTTGCAGGACCCTCCTCGCACCTAATATGCACCCTGCTATTCCCTGTACTATACACATGCACACACCATTGCAAATATTCTGAAGGTATAAAAGGAAGCAGTCGGGAAGCCAACGGACGTAATCCCGACCGCCGGCTTCCCGACTGTCTAATTCCGGCAAGACACTGACAGGCGTCGATATCCCGATGCCTGTCATTAGACCTATGCCGGGAGCCCAACACCCGGGTTACCGATCGAAGGTAGCCGCGGGGGAGGAGGGTTAGGTTAGGGGCTCACGGCGGGGACTTAGAGATAGATAGGCTCCCACCGGGAGGGTTAGGGTTAGGCTGCGGGGAAGGGGGGGTTAGGTTTAGGCACTTAGGGGGGGATTAGGTTTAGGCACTTAGGGGTGAGGTTAGGCACCCCTAAGGGAGGGTTAGGGTAAGGGGGGGGGGATTAGGTTAGTTAAACTTACCCTAAGGACGATCGGGGTTTCCTCCTCTGTCGGGCTGCCGCTGTTGGGATTAGAACAAATCATACTGAATCCGGAATAAAACAAGAAAACATTCAAGGATGGAAATATATACATATTAAATGCCACAAACTTTGCGCCATCTGGACGCCCTATATACAGACATGGACACGCACATTTAGGGGTATATTCAATTGGGCACAAGGTTTAGCGACCCTCGCGGCCAATTTCGGAATCCCGCTGGTATGCACGCTCCCGATACCCGCGGGATTCAATTAAAAAAACAGTGGATGCGCGGTTATCATCAATGTAAACCCTGTGCCGCGTAAATTGAAAAAAAAAAAAAAAGTCACTTACCTGCCCGGGTCTCCGCAGCTCCCAGTGGCTTCCCCTCTCTCTTCTTACTGGAGAGGGAGCTGCTGGGAGTCCCGGGGGCTGATGGGAGGAGCAAGGGCTGCTGGGAGATGTAGTTCTCCCAGCGCCCATTCCGGGGGGGCCACACACACCGCACCGGGGGTTACACACACTCATGCACACACACACACACACACACACTTACATACACCACACACACTGACATACTCAACCTGCAGCAGAAGAGCCGGCTCCCGACGCTGGATGCAGAAGACAGCGCTGAGGAAGGTGAGTAATTAAGGACTAATTAAGCAAATTGGATACTTCCAATTGCTTAATTAGCTTAATTAGTCCTAAGGGGGGGTGCCGCGGGGTGTCAGCACTTGTCCCGGTGAGTTTTCCTTAAACCATCGATTTTAGGAAAAATCACGCTTGCTCAGGAGGTGCGTGGAAAAAAATCCTCCCGTTGCGTGTTTTTTTAAAAAACACACACCTAATAGAATAGCACAAAACCTGCACCTGCAGGAAAAACCTCGCATGTGCGGGTTTTTTCGCTATTCTCGCACACAATTTAATATACCCCTTAGTGACTACAATATCAAACTCCACCCAAATACAGACATAGGGCTCTATTTACTACTATCCGCATTTGTAATGCAGATTGTAATGTGATATCATCGACTGAATTCGCATTGCGAATTCAGGCAATATCACAGGGATTTACTACATATCCCTTGCAGGGACAGAGCTTGCGAGAAAGCTCTGTCCCTGCGAATCCCCTCCGCACTCTAGTCACGATATTTTCACAAAAAAATACTGTGACTAGTGCCCCGCGCATGCGCCGACCGACCGTCGCTGCTACCCCCTCAGCGCTAAGCCCTGCCCCCGACACTAAGCCCCACCCCCCACGATCGCGGACCCCCCGCGACCACCCCTCCCTTAATAGCACTTACCTGCAGTCATCGGTGCTCCAGTGATGTCTTCCATGCCTCTGGTCAGCTGATATCCAATGCTGCACTGGGACCCGATCACCTGATGACTGGGCCGCAGTGCAGCATGGGAGACCAGCTGACCGGAGGGGAGTCATCACCGGAGCCCCGACCACCGGTCCCTGGAGTCAGGTAAGTGAATTTTTTTTTACTATTTTTTTTTTTTCAGTGTATCAGCTTGCGGTCTGTTTAGACCATACAGCTGATCACTGGGGGCGGCTCCGGGCTCTGCTTTGCCTTTTAGAGCAGAGTAGGAGCCCGGTAACTGGGGGAGACCTCCAGGTGGCGTTATTATCACAGGGCTTTCCCCGGTATTTTTTTACAATTTATTTTTAGTAACTTTGGTCGGATCACATTTCCCATTACAATTATGGGAAATGCGATCTGCTTAAGTGATACTTAGGGGTTGGAGTAGAATTTTATGAATTCTACTCCAATTGCCCTTTATTAACTTTTGGTGAAACTAAAATAATTTGAGAAGAGTATGAAAACACCATTTTTCACTTTATTTTAGTAAAAATAATTTTAATAAATAGAGTCCATAGGGATTTCCCAATCCAGCAATTCATGCAACAACTAATAATGCATTAAGTTTATCACAATAGGTGCACATTTCAGTTGATTTTGTTTAGTCCTAAATAATAGTAGAGGTGTCAGTAGTATGTACAGTAATGTGAGTTGGCAGATATGGTCAAAAATAAACAAATATGTAAACTCAGGGGGTCATTCAGACCCGGTCGCAAGCACCAATGTGCTCGCAACCAGGTCGATAGGTAGCTCAGCACACGCGCAGCGGCCGCATTGCGCGTGCGCAGACCCCGGAGCGATAGAGAAACTCTCTCGCTCCGGAGCTCACTACAAAAGGGGCAGCTGTCGATGTTGATCGACAGCTCGCCCCTTTTTGTAGGCGGGCCGGGGGGGGTGGTTCCCAAAATGGAGGTGTTCCTTAATGAATGCCTACTGTTTTGTGGGCGGCCGCACTGACATCATCAGTGATGTCAGTGGGGAGCTTCCTGCTCCATCAGAGCAGAAAGCTCCCTGGGGCTTGTGAGTGCCCAGACCCAACCTTAGAGTCTGGTCGCAAGCCTTGATGGTCGCGATGGTGAACACCATCGCGACCATCACCCTGGTCGTTAGCTAAGCTGTGGGTGGTAACCCACAGCTTAGCCTGCGATCAGGAGGCCGCACCAAAAAATAAGCAGCGCCCGCACTCATTCAGAGAGAGCAATCGCTTCTTGCGACCGCCTCTGAATGAGGTCCTCAGTTTTCCCTAAACTTTATCCACTAATAAGTCAGACATGTTACATACAGGAGTAAATGTGTATCCAACATAGTAATTATTTCACTGCTTCTGTTCATTATGGGGAGCTCCATGATTCTTCCTCAGCATTCAGCAAAGGTCACACATACCCAGCAGCAGCACAGGCACTGCCTTACTCAGATGCATCCCACCCATAAGGGGTCAGAGCAGCATGTGATGAGATCCACCAGTCAGAGCTCAACACATGCCTCTCTGACCTTTTGTGGTCAGGTGTCTCAGACTTACCCAGCAATGCATTGCACTTGTGCACTCAGTTAGCCCTGATGCTCAGTTCCTACATGTAGCGACTCTCTCAAATGTTGGGAGGGGGGCAGTCGCCCCCTGCCCCCCAGTTCTTGCACCTATGTGTAAGGGTCAAGCCTCCCTACAAAGAAAATTAGAAAAAATGGGACAATGCATTCCACTGGAGGATGCCCTATGTCCCTCAACCAATCCAGGGGGGCCTGAAATCAGTGTGATCCCTCCCTCCATCCCGCACAGTCAGAGACTGCTGATCAGTGGTAGCAGCCTTCTTGGTCCCGCTGCAGGGAAGACACAGGCTGCTGCTGACAGGTAAAGGAGAGGGACTGGGCAGTGTTCTCTCCATAACAAAATCGACTATATACAAAAAGGAAAAAATTACTTTATTATTAATATTATTAACAGTTTCTTATATAGCACAGCATATTCCGTTGCACTTTACAAATGGAAATAACATGAACCAAACTGGGTAGTAACAGACAGACATAAAGGTAAGAGGGCCCTGCTCGCAAGCTTACAATCCATAGGGAAATAGGTGTTGATATGCAAGAATAGGTGCTACATATTGCAAATTGATCCAGCCAGATTGCAGAGGTTATTGGTGAGCTGTATGATCCAGTCACACTGGAAAGTTGACCTAGGGTCAGGAGCATGTGAAATAGAAGAGAAAATATGTGAGGTTACGTGTAGACTGTAAGAAGGGATGTAACTAGGTAGGAAAGCTATGAAGGTTATGTGGGCGTTCTGGAATCTGATAAGCTTGTCTGAAGAGGTGAGTTTTCAGGGAATGCTTGAATGTTTGGAAACCAGTGGAAAGTTTTATTGTGCGTGGGTAGGGAATTCCACATGGTGGGTGCAGCCCAAAAAAAGTCCTGTAACCATGAATGGAAACAAGTAATGCATGCGGATGAGAGACGCAGATCTTGTGCAGAGCGGAGATGTCAGGATGGAAGATCTTTTGAGATAAGTGAAAAGATGTATGTTGGTGTGGTTTGGGTAATAGCTTTATGTGTGAGTGTAAGTATTTTATATTGAATACGGCAGAAGACCGGTAACCAAAGGAGGGACTGACAGAGTGGATCAGCAGACAATGAACGTTTGGCGAGGATGATCAGCCTCGCAGCTGCATACATTTTGGATTGTAGTGGTGAGAACCTGTTTTTGGGAAGACCAGTAAGGAGACTATTGCAATAGTCAATGCGGGAAATAATGAGTACATGGATTAGAGTTTTTGCAGTGTCTTGTGTAAGATATGGTCGAATTTTAGCTATGTTTTTTAGATGTATGTAACATGGTTTTGAGACAGATTTAATATGGGTAACAAAGGATAATTCAGAGTCAAGTAAGACACCTAAGCAGCGGGCTTGTGGGGTGGGGTTGATTGTCGAGTTGTCAACAGTGATAGAGATATCAGGTTAGTTACTACTATTGGCCGGTGGAAATATGATTAATTCTGATATATTAAGTTTGAGGTGGCGAGATGCCATCCAAGATGAAATGGCAGAGAGACATTCAGTGACATGGACCAGCACAGATGGTGACAAATCTGGGGAGGATAGGTAGATTTGCGTATTGTCCGCTTACAGATGATACTGAAAACCAAAAGAGCTGATTAGTTTGCCAAGAGAGGTGGTATAGATTGAGAAAAGCAGAGGACCTAAGACTGAGCCTTGCGGTACTCCAACTGATAGAGGTAACGAAGAGGAGGCAGAATCAGAAAAGCGAACAGTGAAAGAGCGATCAGATAGGTAGGATGAGAACCAAGAAAGGGCTGTGTCTTGAAGGGATTGTAGTTTTTGTATGAGAAGAGAGTGGTCAACAGTGTCAAAGCAGCAGAGAGATCTAGAAGAATAAGGAGTGAGTAATGGCCTTTAGCCTTTTCAGTGACCAGATCATTTACTACCTCAGTCAGTGTTGTCTCTGTGTAGTGTTGGGAACAAAAGCCTGACTGAAGTGGATCCAATAAGTTGTGCAAGTTAAGAAAGTGTGTGAGGCGAGTGTAGGCAAACCTCTCCAGTAGCTTGGAGGGGCATGGGAGCTGGAAGGTAGGATGGTGATTTGAGAGAGAGTTAGGGTCAGAATTTAGTTTTTTCAAAATGTGAGTAATTACTGCATGTTTGAACAGTAATGGAAAGATACCAGTTGATAGAGAGAGATTACAGATTTTAGTTAAGGTTGGGATGAGCACAGGGGGCAGAGCTTTACTGATTTGTGAGGGTATAGGATCAAGAGGAGAGGTAGTAGAGTAGGAGGATGAGAAGAGTGTAGATACTGCATCTTCCCCTTGTGGGGTCAAATGAAGAGAAAATGCCAGTGGGTTCCAGTAGGTATTTGAGCAGGTCACTGGCTGGGGAAGAGCCCACCATTTCACTTTGGATTATCAATGTTGTCCTTGAAATAGGAAGCAAGGTATTGTGCACTGATAGTAACAGGTGGGTTGGGTGAGGGAGGGGTAAGAAGTGATCTAAATGTATTAAAAAGTTGCTTGGGGTTAAACGCATGGGCAGAGATGACAGATTGGAAATATGTTTGTTTGGCAGTGTCCAGTGCCTTATGATAAGAGTGGTAGATAGTCTTATATGTGAGGAAGTCACTTGTATTACGAGATTTATGCCTGATGTTCTACTTTACGTGAGAGTTTTTGTAGGTGTCTTGTTAATTTGGAAAGCTATGGTTGACATCTAAGTCTACGTGGAGTGTGATGGGTAGCTGGAGACACTTCATCAAGGGCTTTTTCTATGGTCTGGTTCAGGTGTGATATAGCAGTCTCAGGAGAAATGGACGTAGAAATTGGTGAGAGTAATTGTTGCAGAGAGGTGGCTATTTGTTGAAAATTAATAGCATTAATATCTCTGCGGGTTTGAGGAGGCTTGGTTGATTTGATTGACATAGAGGTTGACATAATAGATGAGAGTGTGCAGGTGATCAGGTTGTGATCTGAGAGCGGGAAAGTAGAGTTAGTGAATTTAGAACCTGAGCATAGTATGGTGATTACAAGATCAAGGCAATGGCCCTCCTGATGAGTAGAGGAGTCAGTCCATTGGGAGAGGCCAAGCGAGGAGGTTAGAGAGAGAAGTTTGAAGGCATGAAGAGATTTTGGACTGTCAATTGAGATATTGAAATCACCCATGATGATGGTGGAGATGTCTGAGGATAGGAAGTGAGGGAGCCAGGCACAAAAGTGTTCCAGAAATTGTTGGGGTGGCCCAGGTGGGCGATAGATAGCAGCAATGCATAGAGAGAAAGGGGTGAAAGTCCTAATAGAATTTACTTCAAATTATGTAAATGTGAGCGACGGTACCTGTGGGAGAACTGTGTATGTAAAAGTTTTGGACAGCAATATTCTTACTCTACCTCCTTTACTATTGCCAAGCCTGGAGGTGTGTGTGAAGTGTATGTCACCGTGTAAGAGTGCTGCAGGGGAGGAAGTGTCTGCGGCACTCTCACACGGTGGGAATCTATTACTATGGGCACTCATCAGGGACATACTAGTATGCAACATAGCAGTATTTTTTAACCCAAATCACCTTGTCTTCCAGAAACATCTGTTTGGCTACATCTATAAAACACTCAGCTGGTATAGTATACATTGTTCTAATGTTCTCTTGTGTTTGTCCTTCAACAATATACGTATCTGAAAGCCTGCTGACGTGTGTCCAGGTCTGTAAACACAAGAAAAGGTATTTATTTTTAGATTAAATCTTGACTATCACTGTAACTCTCATTGTTCTGCCAGTGCAGGTCACACCAGCTTTTTCACCTGCACAGGTTAACAGCCTCTTTCCACCTTCAGTCGAATTGGGGTTTATGTATCACTATCAAGCAGTGAAAAGCGTGGAGAAGTGGACCAGAGGAGAAGTTGTCGATAGCAACCAATCAGCTCCTACCTATTATATTATAGACTGTACTTGATAAATGCTACTTCAATGCTGATTGGTGGCTATGGGCAACTTCTCCACTGGTCCACTTCTCCACTCTTTTCACTGCTAGATACATAAACACCATTGTGTCTCTCAGAGCATCCATGCTCACAAGTGCAGAACTACAGTATCGGTGGTGCAGTAAGTGCTCTGAATCAGGGCTTCTGAGGACTTAGGGGCATGGGCGTACCCGGGGGGTCGCCCGGGGCTTGTGCCCTGGGCGTCGTTGAACCGGTAGCAGGGGGGGGGGGGCGGTCCAGGTCCAGTAAGGTCAGTGTAGTGCGGACTACAGTGGGTGTGGCCTGCACTACACAGTAACACACACCGCAGCCGGGTATTGCGATTGTACTACCCAGCATCGGTGGTGGTGTGTGTGTTTCTGCAGCCAATGAGAGTCAGACAGACACCCACTGCCAGAGCCGGGCTGGAGCTGACTCATGAGCTCCACCTTCTGGCTTCTGCAGTGGGTGATGGGAGAGACTTCATGACGTCTCTCCCATAGTACCAAGCGGGAGGTCAGCTGAGCAAACAGCGGTAAGTATTTTGTGTGTGTATGTTTGTTGTGTTATATATGTAAGAGGCACTACTGGCAAGGGGGCACTGTATAAGCGGCACTGCATGGGGGGACCACTACTGGGGGCCTGCATAAGAGGGACCACTACTGGGGGTACTGTATTAAAGGCACTATGAGGGGTACTGCATAGGGGGGACCATTACTGGGGGCACTGCATAGGGGGGCACTGTAAACGGGGCACTTTGCTATGTGTTCTCAGTTAAGGTATATTGCCATATTCCCAATTTGTTGCACTGATTCAGTTGATACAACAGGCAGTTTTTAGTAAGTAAAGAATTTCAATCAGAGAACGGGTTAACAATGTCAATGACTAAAAGTGTTCTAACAGCGCAGTATGTCAGGAGCACACCCTAAACTGACTCACCACCTATGAATACCTTTTCAGATCTCTTGGCAGCTTTTGAGTTTAAACAGTCACTGTGCACTGAAGTGGTCACCTTTACATGCCAGATCCTGGTTATTGCCGTAGAGAGTTCTCTATACAAATGAACAATCAGCCCATTGTTTTTGTTAAGGTCTGTGACACTTTGAACAAAAATAAGCCAGTATCTGGTAACAAATTTGTCAGATTATTTCTTCAGGTCCCATTATCGTGACAAAAGAATTACTGTGATTCCCAAGACATTTTTTTGTTGATCATCTTTTGAATTGTATTTATTTTTTAACAACTGTCGGAAAAAGGATGTGATGTAATATTTATGCAACACTTATGGTGCAATTTACATCTGTACAATTAAGTTGTTATATAATCCGCTTACCAAATTTGGACAAGTGTAAATCTGGGAGATAGGGAGAATAAACAGGGCGTGAAATGTTGATGATTAATTAAATATGCCAGTGGTTGGAAACCAGTCCTCAAACATTATCAGAGCATGTTTTACAGATTTCTTCTAAGGAAAACATTCTGGTAAGACATATTTATATATTCAATTGATATGAAAGGAAAGATCTGCACCAAATGAGGAGAGTTCCCCATAGGATGAGAGTGTGCAGCTGTGAACTGGGGAACTTCAATTAATAAAGTTCCATAAAGTGTTAATATATAAAGATTGGTAGCTCCAGTGCTTCTCCAACCGCTAAATATGTATAATGTTGTTTGAGTACTGAGAAAGAGAAAAAGTGTATATGAGAGTGTACACTGTGGGCGGGATGGACTAAGCATCACATTCGCAAAGCGGTACATTCCGCCTCGTTTTGGGTACTATACATACCAGCGTAATTAACGCTGGTATGTACCTAGATTTGCGACAAGAGCTGTGCTTTGCGATAGAGGGACTTCCAGGTTCATGACCCAGAAGTCCCTCTGCACATGCACAATATGACGCGCGCCACCAGTGGTGCTAGGAGGGATCCGATTGGATCTCTCTCAGAGGAAAATGCGTAAAAAAGCCCATGGGCTTCTATTGGGTAATCCCATCCACCAGGTCCAAGCTCCGGAATGCAATACATTCCAGAGCTTGGACCAAGTGGGTAATGCCATCCAATGAAGCCAAAACTGGATTTTCTAAATTTTACTGCATTTGATACCTACCGGTGGTATCAATGTGCAACTTTGTCTCTAGAAATTCCAACTGTGTAATTCTCAGAAGATGTATGGAATACAATGGGAAAAAACATTGTACTTAGTGAAGAAGGCACCCACCAGATAATGACATACTGGTCCATACTTACCCTTTGTCAGACATATATTTGCTTTAATTTGAACCCCCTTTGGTGTCTTTGATGTATGTTACAAGGATACCCTCTCGTTTGTGGGGAGAAATAAAACATTTGCAGTGTTGCAATGTGCTGTGCTGGGCTTCAGATAGGTAAGAGGGAGAGGGGGCGGCATGGACCCAGGCCCCCGCCCTCGTTGGGCCCCTCCAACAAGCCCGGGTAATTAGTACCCGCTTGACCTCCCCTCTCGGTGCCCCTGTATTTGGGTGCAACTAGCATGGCAGATCACTGCCCGCTTCCTCAGGCTTTGCATTCTGGAGCTTGTTAAGTCACAGTTTAGCAGTCCCCATAGAAATATATGGGAGCTGTGGCTGTGGAAAGTGAGGGACCGCAGCAGATATTGGATATCCCTCATTCATACATTAGGGCAGTGGTTCCCAAACTTATTTGAACCATGGCGCCCTAGAGTACCAGCATTGTTTTCATGGCACCCCTAAATTTAAGTTTATTATTGAGAAATTCAGAAAAGTAGTAAAGTGAAGGTAATTGTGCTTACCTGTCATCCTTAGCGTCAGTTATGTGGTGGTGGACAGAGTTGCGCTTCTGTCCACATATTTACATTACATTGACGATAAATAATTTGATTTGACTCTTGACCACCAACCTGAGGCACCCCTGCAAGTGTCCCAAGGCACCCCAGGGTGCCACGGCGCACAGTTTGGGGACCACTGCTTTAGGGTGATAATTAATATTTGCGGATTTTCTCCAAAAGCAGGTGTTTTCAGGGGATATGCTGCAAATATTGAATGATTAATAGCAGGGCCGTTTCTAGGAGCGGGCGACCCGTGCAATCGGACGGGGTGCTCCACCCTGTCACTGATCTCAAAATACGCGCCCAACGTCCAATCACCGCCTCCCTACTCTCGTCATGGGTGGCACTGTCCCATGACAGAAAGCCGCTCTTCCCGCTCGGCGTTCACAGCAGCCGCACTGACACTCCGGGCGCCGGCTAAGAGGGAGAGACCTCCGTCCTCCACCACTCCCCCCGGGTCGCAGCTGGACTCTGAGCCCCGAAGGAGGGCCCGCTTCCCTGCCCTCTACCTCCGCTCCGTCTGCTGCCGCTTCAGATTGTGTGTCTCGCGGCAGGCGCGGCCGCCACCTCATTTAGGTCTCAGCCCTCTGCTCTCACACAGTGAGTCACATGGTGGTAGCAGGGGCCCCGGCTGTCCGACCGCTCCCATCTGCCGCATTGCCGCACTCCGGAGTCCGGACTGGGAGAAGCAGCTTCACCAGGTAAGGTAACTAAACCTCCGCGAAGGGGGAGGGGGTGTAGGCTGCTTGTGTGTGCGCAATATCAGTTGGGGGGGGTGCAGGCTGTCTGCAGCGTGTGTGCGCGCAATATCAGTTGGGGGGGTGCAGGTTGTCTGCAGCGTGTGTGCGCGCAATATCAGTTGGGGGGGGTGCAGGCTGTCTGCAGCATGTGGGTGCGCAATATCAGTTGGGGGGGGTGCAGGCTGTCTGCAGCATGTGGGTGTGCAATATCAGTTGGGGGGGGTGCAGGCTGTCTGCAGCATGTGTGCACAATATCAGTTGGGGGGGGTGCAGGCTGTCTGCAGCATGTGGGTGCACAATATCAGTTGGGGGGGTGCAGGCTGTCTGCAGCATGTGTGTGCACAATATCAGTTGGGGGGGTGCAGGCTGTCTGCAGCATGTGGGTGCACAATATCAGTTGGGGGGGGGGTGTAGGCTATCTGCAGCATGTTTGTGCGCTATATCAGTCTTGGGGGGGTGCAGGCTGTCTGCAGCATGTGTGTGCGCAATATCAGTTGGGGGGGTGCAGGCTGTCTGCAGCATGTGTGTAATAGTTTGGGGGGGCAGGCTGCAACATGTGTGTAATAGTTGGGGGAGGCAGGCTGCAGCATGTGTGTAATAGTTGGGGGGGGCAGGCTGCAGCATGTGTGTAATAGTTGGGGGGGCAGGCTGCAGCATGTGTGTAATAGTTGGGGGGGGCAGGCTGCAGCATGTGTGTAATAATTGGGGGGGGCAGGCTGCAGCATGTGTGTGTAATGTCAGTAGGGTGAGGTGAAGCATGTTATTACAATCAGGGTGTGTGTACAGCATGCTGTGTCACAGTGTCAGGGGGGAATGGAGCATGCTATCTATGCCATGAGTGTGTGGAGCATGCTATGCCAGGGGGATGTGGAGCATCTTATACCAGGGGGGATGTTAAAGTATACTAGATTAGGGGTGCCTGGAGCATATAATTATGATGGGGTGTCTGGAGCATATTATGATAGGGGAGGGATGTCTGGACTGGAGCATATTATGATAGCGTGTAAAGCATATGAAGGGGAAAGCGTCTAGATAAGAACACACAGACAAGGAAGGGGGATACGTAGCAAATAGGTGGGGACACAGTGCTATTTTTCCGCAGAACTCAGTTCCTGAACCTCTCATTAACTATACTGGGCCAAAATGTATTTTCCATATGAAAAGTTGTATTTTAAAGACTCTTTTGATTGTGTTCTTTTCTAAATACTATATGTGTATGTATATATATATTATATATATAAAATTGTTTTCTATAGCTCCACTCCCAGCAGCCCCACCCAGAGTTACTGAATGTATATGTTCAGATTGGACAGATATCTGACAGATAATTGTATAGTGTATGCCCAGCATAACAGATGGGTCTCCTGTGAAATGTATGATTTTGACATATGGTCTGCATCTGTCTGTTATTAGTTAATACCCATTGTCCTCATATAGCTGTATTATTCCTAATTTGTAAAGTGCACAAAGGAATATGCTCAATAAGATCTACATTGGTTTATTACCTCCAAACCTTTAACAACCTTGATTAGCTTACTTAACTTAAACTACAAATAAAGACACAGACACCAGAGCTTGGCTAAAAGGTCACAGCTTTTTATTTATAATTGAATGTATTAACCTAACCAGGGTGGCAGAGACGCTGCAGACTCAGTTCTAGCTTTCACCTTGCTCAAATACTCGCGGGGACAACTAACACGTCCCCCCTCTAGACGCACTAACGCTACAAGGGTCCCACTTCCCTCCTGGGCCAATCCGAGGCGCTTCGCACAAAAGCGGAGCAGGACAAAATCGCCATGGACATCAGGGCAAGTGCCCCCACAAAATTATCTTGCGCCACATAAAGCCACTAAATTGGGGAAAAATAACAGGTTAATACACAACAAAATAATGGGAGGGATGGTGGGTTACGAAAATCCTGCAAAGAGGCTGATCCCATGCAAAATACTCCCCCAAACTATATCATTGGCCCCTTGAACCAGCTGACCGCACTCATCACTGATAGTAACTTACCCAGCAACAAGGCTGTCATCACCCCAAACATCCAGTCAGTAAAAACCAGTATTCTTATATATCCAAAAACCAAATCATATTTCATCTACCATTCTTTAAGGCCATGTTAAGGTGCCCATCCACTACTAGATGTGGGGACGATAGCACGATTACGACATCATAATCGTGCCGTCATCTCCCTAGGGGTGATGTGCATACACTGAATGTTCAGACGTTCACTGTATGCACAATCAATAATCACCGAACACGGCAACCTGACGACGGTCGTCAGGTTGTCCAGCATGTTCGGGCGATGATAGATGTTAAAAATGACCAGCGGGCATGTGCATCGCTGGTCGTTTTTAACATTTTACTACCTGATTTGCAGACGATTATTGAGCGATTGCCCGATTACGATGTTGTAAGTGGATGGACACCTTAATGCTGGTATGTTAGATATGCAGTAAGTAGTGGTTTTCCTCACTAAAATGGCTTAAGCATTGTATTCTTTGCTGTGTTACAAAAGGTCTGCACATTCAGAGCAGAACAGACGTTTGCCTTGAGGATCCAATCATTGTGTTTCCAAGCCTTCACAGACTGAGTACTCACCACAGTTTATGTTCTTTACATTCAGTGTCTACACAGTTTTAATTTTTCTTTAGGTATGTATCTGATTGTTTCTTCACAAAGCGGAAATTATTTTTTCGCACTGGCAGCTGACTCCCCTTCGTGGCAGACTGAGCTATTCAATTTTTGCTACTGTCGGGCACAAACAGGTGCCGGCGCTGGCATTTTAACTCAGCCCCTGGGGGTTGACAGCTTAAATATGCTAAAAACTACCTGTTTGGATGCCCAAAAGGAACATGTTGCAATGGCTCTCAGTACTTTATGTTTAGCAGTTTTACTTGGCCAAACCTGTGAGACTCTTTGGGCACGATCAGTGTGAAAATTGGCATAAATTGGCTATCCGCACACTGTGTCTCTTTTTTTTTTTCTTTTTTTATATTTGATGGGGACCATTTGGAATAATGAAATTATAATCCTTTCTATAATTATTTTATGTACTTTAGTGTATCAGATCTGTGGATACAATTTTGATTAGACATATCTTTTAATTACTCGATTAGATTACATACTAATAGTATGTAATCTAATCGAGTAATTAAAAGATATGTCTAATCAAAATTGTATCCACAGATCTGATACACTATATAGTATGATACTATATATTTAAAAGTGCATGAGGCTTGTTTTAGAATAGAATCCTCATATAAGTCTCTTTCTAACAGGTGTGTCAAACTCTAGAAATGTCGCCTAAAAAATCTGGGGCACAAAATCGAAAAAGAAAAAAGAAGGAAATGCTCCAGGACCTTCAAAGTTCAAAAACAATGGCTTTGTTCTTAAGGTAGGAAAAAAAGATTACACCAAAATTACTCGAACAGCAGAAACTGTCGCCTGGTGAAGATGATGTAGTGGATATTACTGAGGAGCTGATTTGCATGTGATGATTGTGCCACAAGTCTCATGTAGTAGATTACCTGGGAATGCTGATGCAGCAGATATTACTGATGAGGCAGACTTGCCTAGTAGTAGATTACATGTTGAGGATATTACAGCTGATATTACTGAGAAAGCTGTGTTGGATGTGTCGATTGAGCAACTAGTCTCAGGTAGACTAATACCTGGGGATGATGATGCAGCAGATATTACTAATGAGGCTGACTTGCATGTGTTGATTGAGCCACAATTCTCAGGTAGTCAATTACCTGTTGAGGATATTACAGTGGATATTACTGAGAGAGATGTGTTGAATGTGTCGATTAAGCCACTAGTCTCAGGAAGTCAGTTTTCTGGTGAAGATGATGCAGCTTGTACTACTGTGGAAGCAGAGCTGAATGTGTCGATTGAGCCACAAGTCTCATGTAGTAGATTACCTGGGGATGCTGATGCAACATATATTACTGATGAAGCTGACTTGCATGTGAATGAGCCACATGTATCGGGTAGTCCGTTTCCTGGTGAAGATGATGTAGCTGACACTTCTATGGAAAATGAATTGAACATGTCCTGTGAACCGCAAGTCTCATGTAGTCAATTATCTGGTGAAAATTATGTGGCTAATATGACCGAAGAGGCTGTGTTGAATGTATCGATTGCGCCACAAGTCTCATGTAGTCAAGTGGTTTTGAAAATTGATAACCAATTTGTAAATAGGTACAAAGAAATCTCTTTCTGGCCCAAGTCAATAGATAGTAATATACGTGACCACATTGTTATGGAAGGACCACAACCTCTTCCATCCTCAAATTTTTTGCTATCCTAAGGATAAAAAAAATAGGCACTTTTCAACTTCCTATGGAATACGTATACTACAAAATAAAGAAAAAGTAACCAGGCGATGGCTTCAATATTCCGTATTGTCTGACAAAGTATACTGCTTTTGCTGTAAATTGTTTGTTTCAAAACCCAAATCCAAACTTGGAATTGATGGGGTTAATAACTGGCAACATATTGGTGCATATTTCAAAATGCATGAAGGATCTCCAGAGCACTTTCAATCTAGTGAAAAGTGGCTTTCTGCAGAAAGATACCTAACTAGAAACAAAGGCATAGATAAAGACATGCAAGTTCAAATACAATCAGAGACCAGTCGCTGGAAGGCTGTACTGGAGAGAATCATGGCAGTCGTGGTATTTCTTGCAAAAAATAATTTGGCTTTTCGTGGCAAATGCAATAAATTATTCACATCCAATAATGGAAACTTTTTAAGCCTAATAGAATTATTAGGTAAATTTGACCCAGTTATGTTGGATCATTTATGCAGAGTGACATCTGAAGACATCCATAGTCATTATTGTGGCAATCTCATTCAGAACGAACTCATCAATTTAATGGGGAGTCAAGTGAAAAATGCAATTATTGATAGGGCCAAAGAGGCAAAATATTTTTCAGTTATTTTGGATTGTACTCCAGATGTTAGCCATACAGAACAGTTGTCACTCACCATCCGATTTGTACATATTGCACGAGAAGACATCTCTGTTAAGGAACATTTTTTATCTTATCGTCCAGCAAATGACACTTCTAGCAAAGGACTTGTCGATCTTCTTTACTGTGAAATCTCAGCATGTGGTCTCGACATGGACAATTGCCGTGGACAGGGGTATGACAATGGAGCCAACATGATTGGACTTAACAAAGGTGTCCAAAAGCGAGTACTTGAGCAATATCCTCAAGCTTTTTTTAACCCATGTGGCTGCCACAGCTTAAATTTGGTAATCTGCGAGCTGCAAAATCTTCGGTGAAATCCGTTTCTCTTTTTGGAGTACTTCAGACACTGTTTAATTTGTTTGCATCATCAACAAAACGATGGAGCATTCTGAGGGAACACGTCAAAAAAATTTCGTTGAAAAAACTATGTGAAACCCGATGGGAATGCAGAATTGAAAGCTTGAAAGCAGTCCGGTACCAGTTAACTGAGATACATGGGGCTCTCTTGAACATGGAAGAAAAGATTGATGATCCATCATTATCATCAGAGGCCAAGTCACTTGCTTTACATTTGGAAGAATTCAGTTTTATTCTGACGCTTATTATTTGGTATGACCTTCTCTTCCAAGTAAACATTGTAAGCAAATCCATGCAGTCTAAGTCTATTGATCTTCCACTTTGCAACAACCTACTTGAGGTCTGTATCAACTTTGTGAAAAAGTATAGAAGTTCTGGCTACATATCTGCTATGATTACTGCAAAAGAAATAGCCACAGTTTTAGGGATTGAGCCAAAGATAAATATGCTACAAAGACAGAGAACAAAGAAAAGAATGTTTGAGTATGAGGCCCATGATGAGACTCCTCAAGATGAAGCTCGTTTCAAATCAACAGTATTTTACCCACTGATTGACAACATGACTTCTTCTCTTGAAAGGCGTTTTGTTCAACTGTCCAAACACAACAAAACATGGAGCTTTCTCTACAACATCAAGATGTTACCTGCAAAGGAATAGCTGCTTAAACGGTGCAAGCACTTGGAGCATATGTTGAGCATTAATGATTCAACACAAGATTCTGATATTGATGGGTTTCAGTTGTCAGAGGAACTAAGATACATTCAGCCTACAATTGTGCAAAATTCTATCACACCCCTTGAAGTGCTGCATCACATTTATCAAACAGAGACTCAAGGGTTATTTCCAAATGTATGGGTTGCGCTAAGAATCTTACTGACTATTCCAATTACAGTTGCTAGTGGTGAAAGAAGCTTTAGTAAATTAAAATTGATAAAGACATATTTACGGTCCACAATGTCTGAGGAGAGACTATCAGCTCTTGCTATATTGTCTATTGAGAGCGACATGGTAGAAAATATAGATTATACTAAGGCAATACAAAGTTTTGCAGATGCAAAGTGTAGAAAAGTGCCATTTGTGTAACAAAAAATTAAATTTCAATCCAAATGATTGCCCTTTGACCATTTTTAGATTTGGAGCACTTAGTGCAAGTGATATCTGTGGACCTTTTTGTCTTATGGTGCACTGTAGAAGTTCTTGACCTCTTTCTTGTGATTAAAGTGTTTTTGTCTTAAATTACCTCTTAAGTACTACAACATTTATCTTGGTTTTGAACTGAGGGTTTATTTGGAGCACTTAGTGCAAGTGATATCTGTGGACCTTTTTGTCTTATGGTGCACTATAGAAGTTCTTGACCTCTTTCTTGGGATTAAAGTGTTTTTGTCTTAAATTACCTCTTAAGTACTACAACATTTATCTTGGTTTTGAACTGAGTGTTTATTTGGAGCACTTAGTGCAAGTGATATCTGTGGACCTTTTTGTCTTATGGTGCACTATAGAAGGTCTTGACCTCTTTCTTGGGATTAAAGTGTTTTTGTCTTAAATTACCTCTTAAGTACTACAACATTTATCTTGGTTTTGAACTGAGGGTTTATTTGGAGCACTTAGTGCAAGTGATGTCTGCGGACCTTTTTGTCTTATGGTGCGCTATAGAAGTTCTTGACCTCTTTCTTGTGATTAGTGTTTTTGTCTTAAATTACCTCACTACAACGTTTATCTTGGTTTTGAACTGAGGGTTTATTTGGAGCACTTAGTGCAAGTGATATCTGTGGACCTTTTTGTCTTATGGTGCACTATAGAAGTTCTTGACCTCTTTTTTGTGATTAAAGTGTTTGTCTTAAATTACCTCACTACAACGTTTATCTTGGTTTTGAACTGAGCGTTTTTTTGGAGCACTTAGGGCAAGTGATGTCTGTGGACCTTTTTGTCTTATAGTGCACTATAGAGGTTCTTGACCTCTTTTTTGTGAATAAAGTTATTTAATTTTGAACATGATAAAAGATGAACAAATTTTGTCCTGGGTGCTTGCGTAAAGTAATTCTTAATGTGCATTTAATACAAGTGAAACATGTTGACTTTTTATTTTAATTTAAGAAGTATATATTAATAAATGTAAACTATATAATATATACCAAGTGAACTTGAATAAAGGTTATAAATGTTTTTTTTGCAACTAAAGGCTTTTGACTGTTTTGAATAAACTATCTATATTTCAAATTCTATTACATTATATTTAAACAATTTTGACAAAATCACACAACAGAGGTTTTAGTGAAAATATTATAATGGGGGGGCGCATTTTGAATGCTCGCACTGGGAGCCAAATTGGCCAGAAACTGCCCTGATTAATAGGCCCCAGAACGAGCAATGTTTGACTTACCCCAAGAGTATGTGAAATAAAGTGTTTGCAGTGTCTTGGTAGAGTTCTGGCATACCTCCCAACATTTTGGATATGGAGAGAGGAAAGCTCTCTGTGTGTACCGTAGTCGTGTGTACAAAAAGGGGATGTGGCCAAGCAGGGTGGGGGATGTGTCCATTTTTAAGCATACCCAGCTCTTCCTGAGTTGCTGCACAGCCCCCAGTCCCTCTCTCTAGTGTGCAGTATCCATTCACCATCGCTCTGCTATGTTGAGCAGCAGGTGAGAGGGAGACCTTCCAAACTTCACCTCCTTCCCCAACACCCCCCCTGTGGTGCACTATAGCCCACGGGTGGGATGGTGGAAGAGTACCCAAAAATCAAGACAGTCCCGACAAACTCAGTATATTGGGAGGTCAATTCATAGATTAGTCATTTTGGGCTGAATAAACTGTAAAAAATATGACATTTGTTTTCTGCCATTAGCAGAGCTACCAATAGCCAAGGCCATTGAAAAGCTGTCAGATCTCAACACTTCCTTTACCCAGTTGGCTATTTCAGTGCAGGCTGTTGCTCTCTGTCCCAGTAATGACAGACAGCTGTTAATGCTAAGTATTAGGAGTTCAAGGAAGGTACATAGCACAATTATAGGGCCTACTAATGTTAGCACAAAAGAACTGATGCAGAGTGAGCACGACTACATTAGTTTGTATTTTGTGTGAATTCCCACTGCGCATTATCAGAAAGTGAAAGCATGCTAATGTGACTATGCAGACACACACACACATTTGTACTTATCAAACCTTACTACCAGGCAGAACAGTTATATGGTTATGTGGTTTTCTCACATGGGGCCTGATCCGATATGTATACTTATGCAACCAGTGCTGTGATCCCACATGCAGCTGCTTTGCAAAAAATGCAAATGTCGCAGACAATGGGAAATCTATTGTGATGTCCACCGGAGCCATCGCAAATCCGAACAACTGTGTACACATACGCAACCGCCGTCGCAGATCATTCGATAATCACCCATCTTGAATAGCCCTATGGTCGTGCAGAATTAATTGAGACGTTAGAACCACTTTATCTGCATACGGAATCGAAGTTGTACACCGAGACATGCCCCGATAATGGTTGCAATGTGTCTGCGTTTTTGCTGCCACTCCCGGTAACCACCCCCAAACAGTCCCTGAATGTCAATCTGCAAATAAATCCTCACGGCAAGAGGCATTGCTAAGGTACCTTGGTGCGTGCGCAGTGTGACTGTTCGATGAACTGCGTAAATATCGGCATTTTGTGGCAAGTTCATGCAAATTCCGCCCATGCAGACCAGCAAGTAGATGCATATATACCTGTTAGGAGGCGCTTCTATTGCACCTGCTGCAAGATAGGTGCAAATATAAACTGACTTGTATTAAACCAGTGGCTTATGCTGCCAGTGCAGAGGTGTATGCATCTCAGGATTCATGTATAGGAATTTCTGGTGTATTTTGCCTCCAGTGGCTTATGCTGCCCATTATGCTGCCGTTTCATCCCATGCATCTTTTTTTTTTAAGATCCATGAAAGAGTTCTCCCTTTGTACCACAACATGATTTACTGTATTACAGAAAAGCAAACTTTGCAGAACAAGTCACTGAGTTAGTACATAGGCATACTTTAAAACATAATTATTATATTTTCATGAACATTTGCAGAACTGCGAGCTGATATATTAATAGTACATTTTATAATCTCTGTTACAACAGTTTAAAGCAACCTTACACAATTGCCCCTACATCTGTAAGGAACATACAGAACAAGTACACCCTGAACACGCTGAGCTTTATTTTCCTCCCTACTAGTTCCCAATTAATGTTTTATAGCCGGGAGAAAATCTTCTAAGTATTGGAAAAATATAAGAATTGGTCAGGATTTCTTCACGCCAGAAACATTTATAACATGATTACAAGTAATTATCAATTTTGTACGGTATAAAACTTTGGGAGCGTATTTGTTCTTTGTCTTTGTAGTTGTGCCTGCATTGAGTAAATAATATTGTTGTAGCTTGTAGTAGCATATACTGATGTCTAGACAAAGCATTTCTGTTTATAACCCATTTTGTTGTTTTAACTTCCACGCATCAGTAAACTGAAACCCATTTTGACAAGTATTCATTTATATAACAAATATGTGACATGTTTATTTTCATTCTTGTTAGAACCTTTGCTGGTATTTAGTGACTGATTTGCACTGAATAATGGCAAGTATGCATATATAAGGGTGCCACTATCTACACTGACATTACTCAAATTCATTGCTCTACTCCTGTTTACACCTTATTTAACATCTAATATTACTGATGATTATGTGTCACTTTTAGTTTATATATAGCACAATTAACTTACACTTAAATTAACTCAACAGATTATTAATATTTCCCTTATCATGCGTCTCGTGCCCCTTAACCTCTTGCCAGGCTAGGCTTTCCCTGACATGTTTGAATCTGATGCGACCCATCAGAAATGTCCTGAGCACCCATGTCTCCTACTCCAGTATCTGCCAATCACTGCTGAGCACAGTAATCGGCCTAGCGGCACCCCCAACTGGTGGCTACAGAGAGATGTAATGAAAGGAGCCGCTCTGCTCCTGCGTATACCCAGCAGCTGCCGAAAAATGCAAAGTCACAATGGTCCCAATTATCAATGGTCCCGATGTATCACATGTCGACGTTTAAAAAAACAATATTAATGTTATGTGTTTAAAAAAATATAATTTTTTTTAAATAAAATCATGTTGGATAAGTTATAAATAGCTGTTCTTGACCTAATTCAATGATAAAAAAACCCCAACAATTTCTGAGCAGTTTTTGGAAAAAATATTAGCCAGTGAAGTGGTTAATTTTCAAGCAGCATCAACAATTCATCCCATGTACTTTCCATATTAACATTCTGGGCATATTCTAAGAACACATCTGATCATTAATCAGATTCTTACAAATTTACTTATGCAATATAAATAAAATGTGTCTCTCTTGAACACAGAACACCACTAAGGTATTAGTTCAGGCATAATGTTAACTTGTTTATATAATGCTTCCCCTCTATAGACTGCCCCCCTTGTGGTCCATTATAATGCTGTTAAAAGGTTTAAAGGGAGATGTATCAAACGTTTGAGATAAAATAGATAAGTTGCCTATAGCAACTAATCAGCTTCTCACTGTCAATTATCTAGTACAGTCTATAAAATGATAGTTACAAACTGAATGGTTGCTAAAGGTGACTTCTCCACTTAATCTATCTTGAACGTTTGATACATCGCTCCCTAATTATTCACCTAATGCACATCCACAGCTTCCTCTGAGCCCTTGCACTGGCTCCATTTATCTCTAAGTATAAAATTCAAAGAATTATCTTTAACCTACAGAGTGTTCATAAAGAGTGGAAATATAGGTGAATTTACATTATAAATAGTGTATTAACATTACATTACAATACATGATATTGTATGTTCAATGACATGTTCAAGTGTTGTCCCCCATTAGCAAGGCACAGTTCAATGTCCTTTGCTAAATTGCAACGAACATGGCATTAATACAGTATTTCTAGTATGGTATCCGGTCTAAAGATGTACAATAAAAAGGTAGACAATATCTTGATAGACACCAGATGCTACACAGGCAATAGGTCGACAGGGACAAAAGGTCGACAGGGACAAAAGGTTGACACACTAACGGTCGACATGTAAGAAGGTCGACCTGTACAAATGGTCGACAGGGCCGATATGTTGATGTGCATATGGTCGACATGCAAATGGTCGACACATGATTTTTTGTTTTTTTTAGGGTTTGGCACTTACCCCAACAGTTAAGGTTAGGCACTTACCACAAGAGTTAGGGATAGGCACCAAGAGGGAGGGTTAGAGTTAGGCACTTACTGGAGCATTAGGGTTAGGCACTAGAAGGGACGGTTAGGATTAGGGTTAGGCACCAAGGGGAGGGTTAGGGTGAAGATAAGGGTTAGAAAAAAAAGCACGTGTCGACCATATGCATGTCGACCTTTTGACCATGTTGACTATTTGTACCTGTCGACCTTCTTACATGTTGACCTTTAGTGTGTTGATCTTTTGTCCCTGTCAACCTTTTGTCTGTCTAACATCTGGTGTCTTAACATTAACACATTGTAACAGTTTATCCACATTGGTATGTACAGCATATGCTAGAGCCCAAGTGTCTGCTCGTTTAGTCCCAGCGTCCAAAAGACGCCCTTCATAGACATATAGATTTGTCTTTTAGTATGACACATATAAAAACAAACAACATATAGTGCACACTATACAGCGTGCACCGTGTGTCTCCTGACGCGCGTTTCGCTGGTATGCTTAATCATAGGAACAGATTTAGTATTTGCATATTGTGCATGCAACAAACCATAAAACACATGTCCCTATTTTACAGACACCCGAGAATTATGAATAACATGACGATGTTATGAATTAACGAAGTAGATTACATCTGAATAGTGTGATAATAATTTTAATAGTACGGTTATGTATACTAAATATTAAAAACTATAAATACAAATTAAAAACAAAAATAATATTTTGCTTATTTATTTTAAGGATATATTAAAGGTTATATTTTAGATGTATCAGTGCTAATAATTGTTGTTAGTAGATGTAGAGATATTACAAGATTTAACATAATTTGTTCTGTGAGTGCCCCGATATAGGAATAGTTTCTTTCTCTTGTTTTGTATATTTATTTTTATTCCTGGGTGCACCTCCCCACCATTAATATAATAATAGAAAATAATCCAACTAAATATCTTTGACTGTATATATTAGGGGATAGGATGAATTCTAAGCATTAAGTGTAGTTCTGTGCGGAAAAGAGCATCTTCTTCTTGAAAATAAGGGATACTGTCCAGTCCCTCCAAAAGATAAATAAAAAGAAGATAAAGGGATTTGTCTACACTGGTATTAACATAAAATAATCCAAAAAGCTGTATTTAACATAATAATTTGTTATAAAAATCAATGAATTATATAAATATTAAATTTACTGAACTGCAGTTCATTTAAAAAAAAAATGTACATATTGCACCATACATAGGAGAAACATTGTTGGTACTATAAAAACAATATTACCAGGGTAAGATACAACGTAATATAAATGTTCAATTGAGGTCTGTGAATTCACAACAATTATCAAACAATCGGATCCTTTATCACAATTCCTAATAAAAGTCTGATTGAGAATATTAGAGGAGTTCCTTGACCTTAAGTATTATCTGAAAGAAATCCTCCCCAGTTAGTGTGTTCCAAAATGGAATGTGGTAACAATACTGTTCATAGATCCAGTATGCTGATCTGTAGGATTGCCCACATCAAATATACTCTTAATGTGGAATATGGGACCCACTCAGGTAGATGTGCCACTAAAGACTCCACACAGTCAATCCGATGATGTGTGGTACTGGAGCAAGAATCCCCACTGTAAGGTGCAGCGTGCACTGTGAGCAACCTAATAACAACCACCCGGTAACTGCCGACCTTTGGTGCAAATGTGAATATTGTAGCAAATAAGTCATTAACTACTGTATTACTCAGGAGAATCGCTCTCCTGCTTCCAGTATGGTAGCACCGATTAGCAGCAGTAAGTACAGCTGAAATGAGCATCCAGATAAAGACAGATGGAGCAATATGAGTAGAGCAGCATTCAGGCTCTCTCCCTTCTCACAAAGGCTTTATCAAGAGGCAATTGTAACTATTATTAGGATTTTAAAGGCACGATTGTTCGATAATTGTTGTGAACTTACAGACCTCAATTGAACAATTCCATTATTATATGTTTCTATGCTTGTATAAAGTTAGTCAAATTTGACTCTATCCTACAGTACATACAGTATGCAACCTCATCTCAAAATAATTATTTCCCAACTACCCACTATGTTAGTCTCAAGAGTTGATTCCCGCTCCTTCAATTGTTATACCTCACATGAATAAATGAATACATACTGGACTACTGTAGAGTAGCCAGGGTCAAGCTACAGATGTGTCTTTATTCACCTAGCGTTTTTAGGTACCCAAATGCAACATATTGAATTCAGAAGATATGGGCTGTTGTAAAGACCTGAGTGACTAAGGGCCAAATCATTATGGTCAGATGACAGGGTTAGAGTATTTCTGAAATCGTAAGGCCTTGTGAGGTGCTCAAGGTCAGGCATGGTAAGTACATACCAATATTGGCCCAAGAAGTAAAAAATCGCGAACCACCAATAACGTGTTGGGCAGCCAAGACTCAACAATGTGAAAGGTCAACAAAGGCTTTCCTTTCTAGTATAAAACCAAATAGCACAAATATTAGCGGCCGCTCATTGGCTGGAACCCATATGGGCTTAGCCAATGATCGGCTCCTCCACATGGGTCCCAGCCAAAAAGCGGCCGCTAATGTTAAGCCGCCGCTGATTGGCTGGCTCGCCTGGCACTGATGATAGCTCAAGTCCGGAGCTGTCATTAGCGATACTGTAACAATATGCTGTAGCGTCTTGTTACAGTGTGTCCAAGGCCATATTTGGATTACTGCGGAGAACATCTTGGGACAAAAGAGTATTGGAACTTTTTTTACAGGTACTTCCATTGGATACTTTACGTTGAGAAGGGGACGTGAACATCTGGAATAAGATGAGTATGTGTGTGTGTATGGATGTAATAAAACTTTACTTTCACGGTGTGTGTTTTGTTTTTTTGACACATTTCGTTACAGGTGACCTACAGGCAGAGACGTAACTAGACTTTTTGGTGCCCTGTGCCAGAAAGAACATTGGCGCCCCCTCTCATTTTTTAAAGGGACATAATGCACCCAAAAAAGGGGAATGACCGCATGGGGAAGTACCAGGGAAGAGATAGGAGAGGCCAGGAGCTGCTGGGATGAAATAAGAGGAAGCTACAAGTGAGAATGATAATAAACAGAAATTTTACAGGCCCAAACAGCACCCCCTGACCTGTGGTGCCCTGTGCGATGGCACCGGCCGCACTACCCTAGCTACGGCCCTGCCTATAGGTACCAGTGGCCCCTTAATGCCCTGCATGCTGGTACTTGTGGTTCTCCAAGTACCAGCATGCAGAGGAGGTTTGCTGGGACCTGCAGTTCTACTGTAAAGACAATGTTGTTAATTCAATTTTTAACTCTACACCTACACTATCAACCCGCCACCCACCGCCCAGGGGTGGCGGGGATAGACCTGGGCTATCAGCCTAGGCTAGGGGTTCCCTGGAGAGGTGGATCCCATTATTGAAGGGGTCCCCAACTCCCCAGGGATCCCCAGCCTGGAATGACTAGTGGTCAGGGCTAATGCTGCGGCTGGGGGGCCCGGTGAATGGGCTCCCCTGGCTGTTGCATGAGTCCCCCGCTAGAAAGGGTCCAGTGCTGGTTTTAATTATAGGGGTACCCCTATACAAATTGTTTACCCCTATAATTAAAACCAGGACTGGCCCTGCAGCCTGGTGCCTCTACTCGCTTTGTTCCCCGTCATTTTAGGTACCAGGACAGGCTGATTAAACCTACTTAAACAAGTTAAAAAAAACATACACAAATCAAAAATAGGGGGAAGGGGTGCCAATGCTCTTTCTAGCACAGGGCACCAAAAAGTCTAGTTACGGCTCTGGTTTGTGTGCGGCATGACATTACCTGCACCTCTGAATCAGGCCCTGTTTTTTTAGCTGTACAGTTCAAAGAAAAAGAAGTGAGAACCTCTGCAACAAGTTATATACTAAACATAGCTGGCCATAAAATGATTGCACGGATAACATATTTTACAAATAGCACCTAATACACTGATTCTCCTCTCTGCTTTTTTAAAAGTTCTCACTTGTTCAAATAAATTCAGAAAAGTTACCATAAAAAAATGTGTTTTTATTTTAAAATAAAAGAGTTCTAAAATATAAGGTATCAATTTACAGAAACGTATACAGTAGTACAATGCGTTTATTCTATGGCTAATTCTTTTAAAAGTTATAATCATATTCAGATGTGGTTTTCCTTCTTTATATGGTCTGTCAGTGGCGAGACAGAAAGCTTAATGGGAGGGTGGGGGAGTAGGGTACCTACTGTAGGTCTCTGTTACTGTTCTGTCTGGCTGTTAATGTTCACAGAAGAGGTTTATTACTGACTACTCCCTGCTGATACCATGTGTACATTCTTAACCCCGATCCAGGTTTCCTCCCCCATCTATGCATTGAAAAATTATACTGCACCGACAATAGTAGGTTCCCTGGTGATAAATATAGAATGCATGGCAGACTATATAGTGCAAAGGTTACAATATCATTTCTTTGCAATGTATATATATTTTTAACAATTCTAATATTTCTGCAAAAAACATAATTCACGTGTAAAAGTATTTTCAATTAATAACACTATTCAAATACTATTCAAGTTTTAACACTGACCACAAAGTCTTATTTTTAAGTTAGTGAAAAATGTTTTGTTATATATCTTTCTATTTCAGGTTTTTTATATGACCTATATGTTTATGTTGGGCCACATGTTGTTAGCTGAACACTAACAGTGTTAGCATATAGCATATAGTTTAAGTGAAATTGTTGAAAATAACCTCACCCACCTTAATCCCACTAATTCAATTGTTAATATTCTACACCACTGGTTCCCAAACTCTACAAGGCACTCTAACAGTCCAGGATTTAAGGATATCCATGATTGAGCACAGTTGATTAAATCAAATTGAATGAGGTAGTAATTAAATCACCCCAGCATGGATATCCTTAAAATTTGGACTTTTAGGGTGCCTTGAAGTTTGGCTACTACAACCTGCTTTATAAGTAGGCTTACCATACAGTCCCTCTAAACCGGGACACTCATGCCTGGCTGACTTCAAGTCTGGATTTCACCTGGTTTTAATGAGCCACATAACCTGTGTAATCCATTAGTGTCCAGGTTTAATGGGATGATAATGGTAAGCCTATTCATATGGTGCAGGACAATTTATGTTGTTAACTTTGTACCTCTGTTAAATTGGATGAACAACATAACTGTATCCATAAGATGGACATGTAGGGGCTTCTGTAATGTCTGAGTGATGCAGGCTTTGGCAAGATTCTGGAGAGTCTGCCCGAATTTTTAAAGCTGCAATCATTTAACAGCCAAAACCAACCTGGTTTTGCATTTTAAATGATTGCCACTTTATTAAATATCCCTCTCCCACTGTGGGGTCCCGAAGAAGGGATAGGATTGCATTAACTATAACTATTGCATTAACCTTCTTACACACCACAGGGACAGGCTCCTTTACAGATCTTTTTCAGTGATTTGCAAATAATTTTCAGCAAACACAGATCTGCCAATCTTGAAAGGCCCATCATTTTACTAGTAACGGTCTGCAAATTCGCTGATCATCTCCATAAACTAGTATATATATTTGTCCTAAAAAAGAAGATAACTACTGCACTAGTCCTTATATTGTTATATTCTTCAAAAAAGAAAAGAAGAAGAGAACCCCATATAATTGGAATATGTATTCTATGTACCTATTCAGTGCTGGGGGTGCTGCCAACTGACAACCAGTTAAAGTATTCAGATTCAAGAGACAGAAAGAAGTTGTCCTATGGTGGTGCACTAGTATAAATTAAAATATAATTTTTTTTTCTCCATAAAAATGTGGATACTTGCATCAAAAAAGTTAAAAAACTTTTTATGTACAAAAACATATATTTGTGAAGACAATACAAATAAAGACTGTGTTATTAAAAACCAAAAAGTCCCACTGTGTTTTATTTGGGTATTATCATTTCATATGCCTATGATCTGTTAACTAAATTGTATATTTATAATTATGTGTTCAGCAAAATTGTTCTATTCCAATTTAAAATTATTATCCACCAGTCACACCCGATTCATATATGAAAAACAAATCTGCTATCCTAATATGGAATATAAAGTGAACTTACCAATTGCTTTTCAGTACATGAAATAACTAATTGAAAATGAAAAAATAGATCTTACTATTCACTGGGGGTAAAGGATATCCTGGTTTATTACCCTCTGTTTACAGTAACCCACTAGTAAATGGACAGTACGCATATATCGAGGTCCAAAGCACAATTACCCCATTACAGTGATAGTTCCTCTCGATAGTGTCTCATCATATTGGTGCTGTAAATATGGACAGTAGATCTCACACCACAAGTATTAAGCCACTGGGGGTTATTTTATCTTGGATAATTACCCTCTAATTAGTCCATTGGCATATGGACAATAAACATATATCGAGGTCCAAAAATTAAACTTCCCCTTATAATGTCTCATCTTATTAGTATTATAGTCCATTACTTTAACTTGCACCTTCCATTCTCTCTATATCAGATTGAAAACAAATTACGATGTTAAGTGCATTCATAAAACTGCAATGCTTGAATAATTATGTTTATTCCCTCTTTCCTCCACCCAAAGGGAATCCACAAATGTTATTATACAATTACCATCGAAAATTACTCTTGTAGTATTTGTTGCATAATATTCTTTATAGACAGATCATATATGTCTGCTCCGTTCCTTTTATTAAAACGGATACTGTCTCATTTAATGTATACTGATCAGTATCTAGTATTTCTCATATATCCGTATCTAGTGGGTAACATTATGCCATAAAATGCAAATCCCTTGATGTTCAGGAATTCACAATTCACACCAATATATTGTAAATAACTTAATGGTCACACTTCAAATTCAAAGTTCTAATTATTCCAATATCATCATATAATTGTAAATAATTGGTTAGAGGCACAGATTGTCATTTTCTGTTATGATTATCATACAAGCCCTGATATTTCCATATCTATAAATATTTTCATCGGTAATAACCTGCATGTCTGTTTCATGCTTAATTCAAGCTGCTTGTATCCAACACATTCATTAAATGCAACATTCGTGTTCTATTTTTGTGTCACTATGTAACAACTGAGAGTATCAACTCTCTGTGCCTGTTATATTCCGCAGGCATAAATACTCAGTGGATCAAAGATATTAACAGATTGATTCAAACTGTTTCCTTATCCAGTGCGACCCATGATCAACACATCAGGCTATGGATTATACATTTTCAGATTTCATGTGCACAGCAGGACTACTGCCGACACGTGTTTCGCTGCTACTGAGTTTTCTCAAGGCTAACCTGATTGCCTTGTCCTGTATCCCTTTATTCCCCCTCCTAACCAATCGGCATTGTTCCCGAGGGTCACGTGTCTTCTATAACCTATCCATTCACGGATCCTCAGTTTCAGATCTTTGTATCCTTCCTGGCTGAAATCCACTTTTCACATGTATATGTTTCAACCAATCGGATTACCTTTATATGAGATGTAAACAGTGATACACTACTTTACACATTTAAGCTGCCCATCCACTACTAGATGCGAGGACGATGGCGCGATAACGACATCATAATCGTGCCGTCGTCCCCCAAGGGGTGGAGTGCATACACTGAACGTTCAGACGTTCAGTGTATGCAGATCAATCATCCCCGAACATGGCAACCTGACGGCGGTCGTCAGGTTGACTGTCATGTTCGTGCGATGATAGATGTTAAAAACGACTAGCAGGCACGTGCATCGCTGGTCGTTTTTAACATTTTACTGCCTGATTTGCGGCGATTACCAAGCGATTGAGCGATAACGATGTTCGATATCCCTCATTCGCTAAGTTTAATCGCCTAGTGGATGAGCAGCATTACTCTATCATGGGCATTATCTAGGTAAGTATAATGTTCTTCTCCCTCATTATCTAATGAAGCTCCTCAGACTTTAATCCCTCCCTCCCTGTAATATAATACACATACTGTATATGTTAGTATCCTGATTGATGATAAAACTACAACAAATACATATCCATTGTTACCCCTTTGAGATCCGAATATATCGCTACATTTAATCAATCATTTAGCATCATAATCAAAGCTACCTATTATTAATATCTGTTCTTTTTATGTAGAAATCCTCCATATATTACTAATTACTTATATACTATAACTATATTACTGTGATCCCGTGTACTGTGTGACCTAAAAAAACTTTGATTCAATATTAATCTAATTATATAATCATGACTATAATATAGTGATTCCCAAATATGATGTGTTCTTATATGATTCTCAATAAATAACTACAGTGCAGTGATGCCCGTGTATTATATGACTTTGTGTACATAAAAACATATCAAAGAAATATAGATGTGACTAGTGAAAAAAATATATAAACTTAAGTGTCCTTGTGTTGATTAGTGCTTTGAAAAGACAAATTAATTAAGTGTAAAAACATACACTAGCAATCTACATCCCCAATTTATCTGTGAAATCCAACATGTTAGAAAACCTGATTTAACAATTCCAATCACTGCTTGGTTGAAATCTGTGATCTGTGAATCCCATACATTGCAGAATTGTATTCACAATCATCTTCAAATTGCAGAATTGCCACAATCGATTTCTGATGTATGGGGGCCTTAAGTCCAGAGTATCCTCCATTGATCCATATACATTGTTTATAACACTTACATATAGTCCAGAGTTATAACATATTGAATTCTTTGTTTAGCCAATTGCTAAATTTCCATGAGATATTTAGCAATTTCAAGATTTACAGATGTGTCCATAACACATAACACGTGAGCGCCATGCTACTCTGTAGCGTCGAGCGTCTTTTCTTGCAACTTTTACCTTTACAATGTGTCTTATTCGCAAAGCAACGCAAATAAGACGCACCTGATAAGGTTGGTACTTCCTGGGTGCCTCTCCAGCCACTGCATTTCGTATAGAAATGCATTGGCTGAACATTGATTGGCTAAGAGAGGAAAATCCCCGCTTCTCAGCTAATAAGCAGTTCTCGGAGGGCGTGACACCAAAATGCCAGCTCCTCCTCAGTGACAGAAGTCGGGTGCTGCAGTGCAGTTATGTGAGGTGAGGTAAATGGCTGGGGAGGCACTGGCTGGTATCAGAGCCAGATTTACACATTATAGAAAGGTGCAGCAATATATAGTGCTGGAAATTTGGTGTGTTTTGATCAGGGTTGTGCTGAAAAGGTGGGCAGGGGAGGCAGTGCCTCACCTGCCATACACTTTTTACTCCAGAGTTTTGACTATAAAAATGATTAGAATGATACAAAGAAAATATTTATAATATTTTCTCTCATTTTTACTTATAATTTTTATAGTCTAAACTCTGGAGTATACCTAAGTATGACAGAAAAGGCTGTGCCTCACCTGCCTCACCTCACCTCACATCACTGCTGCAGTGTGACATTGTCCTGCAGCACTCGGTTCCTGTCACAGAGGAGGAGCAGACAGTACAGGCACTAGACTCTGGTGGCACCCCAGCATCTCCTAGGCACGCCACTGGAGTGATGCCATTGAGATTTCCAGCGAGGCCACACACCTTTATGGTAGGTCATGCCCCATTTTCGGACGCACACAGCTCCACATCGTGGAGGGGGGATATGAAGTACGCACCAGGTGTCATCAGACCCAGTGACACCTCTGGGTTCCTCCAATGACTTCAGTGGTGGGAATGAACATTTAATAACCCTGTGACAGAGGGTTGGGTATTTCAGAAGAGAGAAATTAAGAGAGCAGCCAGAGTTGCCATCATAGATATATAAGATAAGGTCGGGAGGATGAGTTTATGGCAACTGTAGAAATAAAAACAGGCATGTAACATAACGGAGGAGAAGGAAAAAAGGGATGGTGGGGGCTGACATTGGTATCTGCATCATGGAGAAAGGAGGACCCAAAATGTACCACTCTACCTACCTTCTTTTGCACACACCTGCTTGAAAGACTGTATTATTAAAGATAAAGGTGAAACAATGTTGTTTACAGTTCCCGACATACAGACTTTATCTTGCCACAAAAGTATTTGAATTTTCCAGCACCTTAGAGGTACAATGATTGGGGACCTCATCTAAAGTGGGACATAATTTACATCTAAGCACAAACAGGTACAAATATGACCAAATCTGCATAGGTAGCAAATGCCATTTTATGCACCCTGCTAGCCAGAAGAAATGGCTGAGGATCAGCAATGGTGCCGCCCACAGAGTTCTGCTCACTACTCGTACACCCCTAGTTACAGCCCTGACTGTGCCTACTGTAAATCTATATTCACTTTGGGGCCAATGCAGAGCTACATGCACATCAGTTTTGCAGATGGATCTTTATAGCACTGTGCATGCTCCACAGAGGAGAGCACTCACCTATGAATGGCTCAGTCGTATGCAGCTCAGTCACTGAATGGACATTATTGGTTGGCAACGAGACTTCACATTTCAGCTACATTTAGTGAGGGCATGTTGACGGGATTGTGGGCTATGCAGATTTGTGCTTATGCAAAGTTCTGTTTCCAGATGGTTCTCCTGACCAAGTATAGGGCTGATGCCTTTGTGCACTGATCATGATGACCACTATGAAACCAGCGGCATACAACTTATATCCACATTTAGGGCCTTATTTACTAATGAGTTTTATCACCAAAACGAGTGATAAATTTCACTGTGTATGATAAATGGTGCTCCAGCCAATCAGCTATCAACTGTCAACTGTTAGGAAAATGACAGTTGGGAGCTGATTGGCTGGAGCACCATTTACCATACACAGTGATATTTATCACTCGTTTTGGTGATAAAACTCATTAGTAAATTAGCAATGCAACTCTGAATTAGCTATTTTATGTGGAAGAGACCCTAAAAAAAGCTTTAATATACTATATTTCTGTAAAAATGTTGTGATTGACCATTTAATATGTGAACCTCTGTTGCTAACTAAGGGGTGTATTCACTGAGCCTTGGTGAGAGATAAAGTGGAGAGAGAATGTACCAACCAATAAGTTCCTGTCATTTGTACAGTGACAGTTAGGAGCTGACTGGTTGGTACTTTAGCTCCCTCCACTTTATCTCTCTCCAAGGCTGAATAGACCCCTTTACTGGGCTTGGAAATAATTTCTGGATAATGAAGACTACTGGATAGTGCTACCATTCACTATCTCACCAGGGGGCCTATTTATCAATTAGGGTTATCCCCCAAAACACCAGTATTTAGGGGTACCCGCAAATATTACATTTCCCCTGAATGTATGTAGAGGGGACCGCAGCAGATATCAAAGAGTGCGTCGGTTTCTGTGCTTGAGACACACAGTGTGTGTCGGTGTATGTGTGTATGAGACAGAGGGCAAAATTTACTAAGCGACGGGTTCTAAACCCCAGCAATTTGGTGGCGGTTTGACTATCTCCAGATTTACTTAGACCCAAACCGATGCAAAACCACCATCAAAACACATTTTAGAATAGAATAGAACAGGGCTAGGCCTAAAATGATTAGTCACTGGTTTTGGTGTCATTTAGCAACCGCCGTCAAGCCGCCACCAAACCCAGGGGCATATTTATAATGGGTGCAGGGTGTGTGGTGCATATGGGCCCCTGGGTCCAGAGGGGGCCCGCACCACACACCTTGCACCCATAATATACTTACCTTTCCAGAGACCCACGTCGGCGCCGGTGTCAGCACTGTAAAAACATCTGGAAAATGGCAGCCTCGTCCATTTTCCCGTTGTTTTGTGCATTCACAGTACAGGGAAAGTTGGTCGCCACTGCAATTTTCCCGGTGACCTACGCATGCGCTATAGATTCTGGGCACACTCTAGTGCCCAGAGTCTATCAGTGCGCTCCCGGCCACTGGAGTGAGAGAAGGGGGCCCGTGATGGAGACTGCACATGGGCCCCTTGAAATGCCCCTGACCAACCCGCTGGGGTTTAGAACCCAATGCTTAGTGAATTTTGCCCAGAGTGTGAGTCAGTTTGTATGCTTGAGACACGGATTGTGAGTCAGTGTGTATGATGCATGGAGTGTGCGTTAGTATGTTTGTGCATGAGACACGTAAAACATTTACTGAATTGCTTGCTAGTCCAGGTCCTTTTTCTGCATGCGGGATCCAGTACAGGGGTATTTTTTTATGTTATACAAGCCCTTATAATATCATACTTACTATTACATATTTGTACCCACTTTGTGCGTCTTTAGACGCCACAATCCTGCTTGGTGCATCTTTAGCTAGGTGCAGAATCTCCATCAGAGTATGGCCTCTAATGTAAACAATAAAGTGTCTGTTCACACTGCCTCACGTGTAGTCTGATAAGAGGCAGTGTGGGAGAACTAAGTTGGTTGGAGTGGGTGGCCTGGCCATGACTAATGATCGAAGCCCTGCCCCCTCGCTGATAAAGCTGTGATTTGTGGGTTAATAGTAACAATGGTGGGGGAAGGGTAAGCGCTCTGTGGTGTAGACTGACGTACTGTTTGTCCTTTTTTGTGTACACTGCTGATATGGGTGCCTGATAATGAATATTATGTGATGGCTGTATCCTAACCTATGAGTTAGTCCCAAAATCTCAATCAAACTGGTCAGCAATAACTGTGGGCAGAATCTTCAATCAAAATTTATAGTCTATGTGCAAAGTCAATGGTGACAAAAAACTGTTCAAAAGTCAGTTAAGAATTATCAGTATGTCTGCTTGGCAAAAGCTGTAGGCAGTGTTTTCAATATAATAGACTTGAAGTAGGATCCTAATCCTGTATGTCGCTCCCGTTACTCCTTATTTGTTGCGTGTGTAGTGAGCACCTTCTCTCTCTTCTACTCCACCTCGGGTACCTCAAAATAATGAGTGCAGTATCAGGATATTGTGGACACTGGTGGTGCAGATATGGGTAAGTTGGATAGTACTTACCCTAGTGGCTTCTGCTGGTCCTCCTGGTAACCGGCTCCTTTCCCAGTGGGTGTGAGTGAGGTGGCATATGGTGCTGTACACTAATAATGATGCTACTGATGGGAGTATGGATTAAAATCTGGATTTATTTAACAGATGGTCACATAACCATCGATATAATCACTTATGCAATAAAGTGTTAAAAGTCAATATTGGGTGATGGGTGCTGGACCCAACGCGTTTTGTCCACAGTTTGGACTTTATCTAGGGCAAATGTGGTCATCTGCAAGTTCACCTGCTTTATACTCCCTCAATAGTTCATTCGCGGCATTTCCCTGCCGCACTTCTGGGTTCGTCACTACGTCTGCTCACGTGACTATACCCGCTCACGTGATTTGTCACATGAGTTCCTCGTTGAATGTCTCTATTGCGCATGCATCATGCTCATATTGCGGCCACCTTTTGCAATAGTTTTGCATGGTGACAATGCCCTCTAGTGACTGAATATGCCTTGGGATACCGTGAATGTAGTTTCCCTATTACTTGGTCTTCGGTCTCTGATCCTGGAGGCGGCCATCTTGTGGAAGCTTTGGAACATACATTCCTGTTGCTGTTTTGAGCCCTCTATATGCGGATGTTTTGTTCTCCGAATGTTTAATAATCTATAGTCAACATATGCTGGATACAGCCAAAACACTTAACTATATTTGTTTTACATAAATATCAGTGTAAAAATTACCCAAATTCATGATGTGGTTAATTAATGAAGGATAATGTACTATTATATAGGATATATTGTTGTTATTAGTGCTCATTTACGGTGGTGAGTGTGGGTATAACTCTATTTGATGCATCTATTTTTGGATCCCCAAAGTAGTGTGTACATCGAATCCAGTATATTATATTGTAAAATTGATACTTATAATCTATGTGACACATCCTATATTGTCAGAAATTTTAATCAACCGTCATCTGATTCGATCATATATTTTAGCACGGGCATCTTTGTATATTTATCATTAACCATGGTCATGGGTCAATATTTAGACCTTCTGGTTGTAGGGTATGCAATTCAAAAATCCATCTGCTTTCTGCATGATCTATCTTTTCTATCCTGTTTTCCCCCCTCCAATTATAATGCATCTTCTCAATGCCTGTGAATTTTAGTCCTTTTGGGTCACTCTGATGGACTAACCTAAAGTGTTCTGATACACTGTGGTTTTGGTACCCTTTGTTGATGTTTCTGAGATGTTCAGACACTCTTGTTTTTAAGGGTCTTGTGGTGCGACCCACATATTGGAGCCCACAAGGGCATTCCAACATGTAGATCACATGGTCACTATCACACGTGATAGTGTCTTTAGTGTTATGTTTCCTTAATGTTGTCTTGGATATAATATGATTGATGGGTTTTGTGCTTCTGAATCCTAAATTTCTACAATTGGAACATCTTCCACAATGGAAGAATCCCTTCGACACCTGATTTCCCTTTATTGTGCTCTGTTTCAATCCCTTCGTTTCTCTCAAGTGATTATGAGTTAATTTTTTTCTCAGGTCTGGAGCTTTCCTGAACACGAGATCTGGTTTATTGGGTAGTATTTGGTTAAGTTTATCGTCCATCTGGAGAATGTGCCAGTGTTTTTGTAGAATAGTCTTGATTCTAGGGCCTGCTCCACTGTACTCTGTAATAAAATATACTCTTTCACTATTTTTGGTGTATAGTTTAGTCGAGGCTTTCAACAGTGAATCTCTTGATGTATCTTTCAATGTACTGTAAGCTGTCTCTACCTTTCCCATATTATATTTCTTTTGTTCAAATTGATTTTTAAGGTTTTCTCCTTGTGTGACGTAGTCTTCCATATTAGTGCAATTGCGTCTAAGTCTGGTAAATTGGCCCTTTGGTATACCCTTAATCCATTGTGGGTGATGACTACTACTAGCTAAAATGTAGCTATTTACATCAACTGTCTTATGATGTGTTTTAGTCAGGATCATGGAATTGTCAATAAAAATGTCTAAATCTAAAAACTGTACCTCTTTTTTGCTGTAGTTGGAAGTAAACTGCAAGTTCTTATTGTTATTGTTGATGTATTGTAAAAAGTTTTGTAATGATGTTTCCTCCCCTTTCCAGATAAATAGCACATCGTCTATGTATCTCTGCCAGAGAACCAAACTCGCTCCGAGCTCGGGATTTGACCAGATCTTATCGTCTTCCCAGCGACTCATGAAGAGATTCGCATAGCTTAGAGCGAATTTGGTTCCCATGGCGGTACCCCTCCGCTGCAGAAAGAATTCCCCCTCAAACCACATGTAATTATGTGTCAAAATGAACTTTATCCCATCCAGGATAAAGTTCACCTGTTCTTCTTTGAGTTCTGGATCTTTTTGTAGAAAGTGGTTGATACTTTCCAGCCCTTGACTGTGATCAATCATGGTATACAGTGATGTAACATCACTTGTTACTAACCAGTAGTTGTCCTCCCATTTGATGTCTTTTAAGATGTTAAGTACCTGGGTTGTATCTTTCAAGTAGGATTTTTGTTTTTGACATTATTCTGTAGGAAATGATCTATGTATTCTGATAGTGGTGAGGTTATTGTGTTAATGCCTGATGTTATGGGTCTTACAGGTGGGTTGGTGATGCTTTTATGTACCTTGGGCAGGTGGTAAAAGACAGGGATTACCTGAAAAGGTGGGTCCAGAAATGTCCGTTCTTGTTTATTTAGTATTTCTTGTGTGATGCCCTTATCAATAAGGATTCTCAGTTCTTTCTGAAAATCCTTTGTGGGGTCTCCTTTTAACAAAGTGTATGTGTCTTTATCGTTAAGTATCCTATATGATTCTTTAATATAGTCTATTCTGTCCTGTATGACTATTCCTCCACCCCTGTCAGCCGGTTTAATGACCAAACTCTTATCATCCTGTAGCTCTTTCAAAGCTGACTGTTCTATTTTTGTAAGGTTGGGTCATTCCTATTTTGTGATCTAATTTCCTAATGTTTTTCAACACCGCTTGTTCAAATGTATTTACAAAACTACCTTTCATATAGCTTGGATTGAAGGTTGATTTCGGTTTTAGATCCGTATGCTTATACATAGATGTTTCTGCATTTTTCTGGCACTGGTGTTTTTATCCAAAAAATACTTTTTAAAACTTAATTTTCTTGTGAAGCTCTTTAAATCTAGGTATGTATTAAACTTATTTAATCGATTTGTCGGGGCAAATTTGAGCCCTTTGTTTAATAATGACACTTGGGGATCGGTCAATGTATTACTGCTGAGATTAAAAATACCTATGGGTACTTCTGGGGAGGGTTCCCTTCTGACTCTACCTTGCTTTTTTTGCCCTCCCCGGCATTCACGTCTAGTGTGTTTAATTTTCTTTTTTGTGATGTTTGTAATTTCTGTTTGGCTGTGTTCTCTCCCAAATCTAAAAAACAGTCCCCCCATCTCTTATTGTCCACACACTCCCTCGAAGTGTGTGTGGTGCCTCCTGTCACAATGGTTGTTATGTTATGATTATCCTGTTCCTTGGTTGTAGGTTCAGTGTATGTAGGATTCTGTTGAAGCGAATCTCTCCACCCTTGTTCAAATGATAAACGTGCTAGATTCGTGAGTTCTTCTGTCTCTAAATCTTCTTCCTCTAGTGAATAGACTGAAAAACTATCATCTGATAGTGCTTCACTCCTCTCTGACTCCTGGCTCTCACTATGAATGGCGAGGTCCAGGAGGTTGATACTAATCTCTTGTGTTTCTGGTATTGAATGTATTTGCTTCATATATTGTTGGTATGTGAGATTGAGTTTCTTGTATATCGGGGTTTGTATGGAATGTTTATTTATTTATTTTCTGGGTTTTTTGAACATGAACGTGTGATTTCCTTTGGATATTTGGTTTCTTAATTCGTTTTATACCAAATTGGTCTCTTAATATTTTTGACTTTTTTGTATCAATCACTGCTTTTTCAATTCTGTCTAGTCGTGTTTTAGTAAGTTTCTCTAGATTGACATATTCTTGATCTTGTTTATACGGTTCTAATTCAGAGTCTAATTGTGTGATACATTCCCCTATTTTGTCCAATTCTGAATTTCTTTCTGACAGTAACAGTTGCATAAGTTGTATGGAACATTCAAATAAAATCCTATCCCACTTTTCAATGAATCTTATATTGTCTGTATTATAGGTTGGTTTTTTATGTAATTTAAGACCCTTGGGTATGATGTTTTTTTTACATACTACTCAAGGGTGTGCTCTTCCCACCAAAGTTTAGTCTCTTTGGCTAAAAGTTTGTCAAAATCAGTGAATAACTTGCAGAAATTTGTATTGGTGGGTTTCAGAGGTATCTCACTATTGATTTCTTGAAATAATTTGATGGCCCTATCTGTTCTAGATGCTCTGGAGTCTAATAACCCCATGAAATTATTACTAATCTCCTGGTGCTGCTCACCTTGGAACAAAATGGATACAATACAATGAGTGGACGGTGGGCGCTCTCAGGATAATGCTCTCGCTAGCTACACCACTAGCAGCTTACTCTATGAGGTGTTCCAACCTCCTAGGGTTAATAGTAACAATGGTGGGAAAAGGGGAAGCGCTCTGTGATGTATTCTGACGTACTGTTTGTCCTTTTTTGTGTACACTGCTGATATGGGTGCCTGATAATGAATATTATGTTTGTTTGTGGAATTTTATGTGATGGCTGTATCCTAACCTATGAGTTAGTCCCAAAATCTTGATCAAACTGGTCGGCAATAACTGTGGGCAGAATCTTCAATCAAAATTTATAGTCTATGTGCAAAGTCAATGGTGACAAAAAACTGTTCAAAAGTCAGTTAAGAATTATCAGTATGTCTGCTTGGCAAAAGCTGTAGGCAGTGTTTTCAATATAATAGACTTGAAGTAGGATCCTAATCCTGTATGTCGCTCCCGTTACTCCTTATTTGTTGCGTGTGTAGTGAGCACCTTCTCTCTCTTCTACTCCACCTCGGGTACCTCAAAATAATGAGTGCAGTATCAGGATATTGTGGACACTGGTGGTGCAGATATGGGTAAGTTGGATAGTACTTACCCTAGTGGCTTCTGCTGGTCCTCCTGGCAACCGGCTCCTTTCCCAGTGGGTGTGAGTGAGGTGGCATATGGTGCTGTACACTAATAATGATGCTACTGATGGGAGTATGGATTAAAATCTGGATTTATTTAACAGATGGTCACATAACCATCGATATAATCACTTATGCAATAAAGTGTTAAAAGTCAATATTGGGTGATGGGTGCTGGACCCAGCGCGTTTCGTCCACAGTTTGGACTTTATCAAGGGCAAATGTGGTCGTCTGCAAGTTCACCTGCTTTATACTCACTCAATAGTTCATTCGCGGCATTTCCCTGCCGCACTTCCGGGTTCGTCACTACGTCTGCTCACGTGACTATACCCGCTCACGTGATTTGTCACATGAGTTCCTCGTTGAACGTCTCTGTTGCGCATGCGTAATGCTCATATTGCGGCCACCTTTTGCAATAGTTTTGCATGGTGAGAATGCCCTCTAGTGACTGAATATGCCTTGGGATACCGTGAATGTAGTTTCCCTATTACTTGGTCTTCGGTCTCTGATCCTGGAGGCGGCCATCTTGTGGAAGCTTTGGAACATACATTCCTGTTACCGTTTTGAGCCCTCTATATGCGGATGTTTTGTTCTCCGAATGTTTAATAATCTATAGTCAACATATGCTGGATACAGCCAAAACACTTAACTATATTTTTTTTACATAAATATCAGTGTAAAAATGACCCAAATCATGATGTGATTAATTAATGAAGATAATGTACTATTATATAGGATATATTGTTGTATTGTGATTTGTGGGTGTATAAATAGAGGGTGGGGCCTAATGCAGAGACATTCCTGCCCCCATCAGAAACCTGATACTAAAACAGGTAGTGTGTGTGCTTGTGCTCTCTCCCTCTGTCTCTATATTTGTCTCTCTCCCTCTCTCCCTCTCTCGCTCTCTGTCCCTCTCCCACCCCTTTCTCTCCTTCTGTCTCTTTCCCTCTTTCCTAATCTCTCCCTCCCCCTCTCTTGCCCTCTCTCTTTCTCTCCTGTGTTTGCCCCTGGCAGTATACTAGATCATGTCCACGATGCTGCTGGGAGTTGATTCCCAGCATTGTCACAAACATGATGTAGTATGCTGTGACCTGGATAGTCAGTGCAGAGTCTATAGACATGGTAAGGGGCATAATAGTGGCTGCTGGGGGGCATGTTAATTTTTTGGTAGGGGCCCCCACAACTTAGTTGCCCCGGGGCCCCCACAAGCCTTAATCCGGCCCTGCAAGTATTGATGGTGTGACGATGGTGGTGCATAAGGTGGCACTCTGTAATTGGTATTACAGAGTGCATAGGCACTAAACTTGGGTGTCTCTGTCCTTTCCCTTTCAGCCACATAGATGTACACAAGGGATGGAGTTTGTAGCAGAATTTGCATAGAGTAGCAGACAGACGACCGCCAATAAACCCTGCTGCTTGTGCGTCTGCATGCGACTCAAAATGAGGCCAAAGAGTGGAACCCATCACCTGCACTTTTACTTAGTGTATTTGCGACGACAAGTCCAACTCACCATCTGCAGTGAATGAGCTGATGATTATACTTACATTTGTTATCAGTAACACCATAAGTTACTACATAAGTTAGATGCTGCAAAGTGATTCAATTTTTCTTAATATGTAGAATTTTCCCTTGATATCCTGTGGCCTGGGACACCTGTTACCACATAAATAAGTGAGTTGTATACCTGTGGCCTGGGAGACCTGTTACCACATAAATAAGTGAGTTGTATACCTGTGGCCTGGGAGACCTGTTACCACATAAATAAGTGAGTTGTATACCTGTGGCCTGGAACACCTGTTACCACATAAATAAGTGAGTTGTATACCTGTGGCCTGGGACACCTGTTACCACATAAATAAGTGAGTTGTATACCTGTGGCCTGGGACACCTGTTACCACATAAATAAGTGAGTTGTATACCTGTGGTCTGAGGAGCCTCCACCCAGGATTCTAGTAACTAGGGCTGTGTCATTTCCATCATGCAATCTATCAGACAGCTCATAGAGGAGGGGATGTTTACTGAAGGGTGGTTATTTCATCTATTCACTTTTCTTTTGTTAATATTCTTTAGTTGATTGCACAAGTTCTGTATACAGTAGTCAAGAATCTACGTAAATTGTTACGGTTTGGTGTAACAAAAAGGAAAAATACCTACTATCCGGACATACTATAAAAGGAATATATACAAATGACGGAATAAGCACATCAGTCACACTTGGGAAATTATTAAAGGGCTTTTCTACACGAGAGATGAAGTAGTTACCTCACTGTCCTACCTGTATATAGATGATATTTCCACCCTTACAGTATGGGGAGAGAGGTGACATGTCGTCAAGCCTATCGGTATGCAATCGGGAAGCCGACTGCCTAAATACCGGCAGCCGGCTTCCCGACTGTCATATCCCTGCAAGGGTGAAATGCCGGGTGTCTAGATGTAGACGCCCGGCATCCCGATCGTAGTGATACCGGGTGCCGCGAGCGGACAGCCTCCCCTAAGTCTCCCCCAGGAGCCCTAAACCTAACCCTCCCCGGGTTAGGTTTAGGGCTCCTGGGGGAGACTTAGGGTTAGGCACCCTCCCGGGAGGGTTAGGGTTAGGCTAGGGGGAGGGAGGGTTAGGGTTAGGCACCCAAGGGGGGGACTTAGGGTTAGGCACCCCCCTTGGGGGACTTAGGTTTAGGCAGCGGGGAAGGGGGTGGTTAGGGTTAGGCACTTAGAGGGGGGATTAGGGTTAGGCACTTGAGGGGGAGGTTAGGGTTAGGCACCCCTAAGGAGGGTTAGGGTTAAGGGGCTTAGGTTAGGTTAGACAATACTTACCTATCCACGATCGGGATTTCCAGGGCTGTCGGGCTTCCGCTGCCGGGATCTCTTCTGATGTCGGGCTGCCGCTGCCGGGAATCGAACCGCCGGCCATGCAGCTGGCGATATTTCATACCAATTCCATCCTATCACCTCTCCTCAAAGAATCCCTTCTCTAATCCCTCCATTTGCAAAAGGACAAGGGGAGGTACAGCAGGACTAGGGGGGATATTTACTAAAATACAGCGAGTGAGATTTACTAAAGACCAAAGTGTACATCAATCCTCATTATGTCCAACAGTCAAATCTGAAACATCCATCCTAACTTTTACACAAGGAAGGAACACAAATTGGCAAAGTATTAAGCTAAACCACACGACAGGGACACATAGGCAGTAACTTTTGTTTCTTTTAAATTATCGATAAACCACCGGGGCCGACCATTGGTCTCCAGTGGGACAGTACATAAATGACAAGGAGCCAGCGGGGGAGCTCTCATTCACTACTGACATGTAGCCATTCTCTTTCCATAGGGGATGCAGTTTTTCCTGTACACATTCTGCGTTAACGGACATCTGCTCCTACCCTGAAGAAGGAAGCCGGTCGAACAATGAGGAATATGGATTAATTACTATCTCGGTGTGAATTGCACAAGTATTATGATGGTACTTAGGGGGTCATTCAGACCCGCTCGTGAGCGGCAGTACGCTCGCAAGCGGGTCGATGTTCCCCCACTGCGCATGCGCACGACAGAGGGAGCTCCGTCGTGCGCATGCGCGAGACCCGGCGAGCGACGGGCTCTCCATCGCTCCGGGTCTCGCACCAAAGGGGGCGTGCTGTCGATGTTGATTGACAGCACGCCCCTTTTGGTGGGCGTGCCTGCCAGACGGAGGCGTTCCCCTGGGAACGCCTACTGTCTGAAGCCGGCCCCACTGACATCACTAGTGATGTCAGTGGGAGTGATTTTGGCTCTGATAGAGCCAAAATCACTCCAGGGCTTGCGGCAATGAGACCCTACCGCAGGGTCTCGTCGCAAGCCCGATGGTCGCGATGGTCAAGACCATCGCGACCATCATCATGGACGCTCGCATAAGCTGTGGGTGGTAACCCACAGCTATGCGAGCGTCCAAGAGGCCGCTCCATTTTCAGGGAGGAGGGCCCTGATTCAGAGCGAGCGCTCTGGTCAGAACATTCAGCTCTGAATCAGGCCCTTATGCCGCTGCAATACATATTTTGTTAACAGATTAAAATCCTCTAAAATTATTTATTCTATGAATAAAGCATGTTTTAATGTATTAAGGTTTTAAAATATTTTCTTTTTTTCTACATAAAGTTAAGGTTACTTTAAATAGATACAAAAAAATCGAGGCAGAGACTAATACAGCAATTCCAACTACTAATTCAAATGGTACTTTGCATTTGAGATGATAGTTTCTAACACTTATCAGTGCCTCTGGCTCTTCAGTGTTGAGAGGTTTTCTGAGAGTCACTGCCTTTGTGGCTTTGAAAGTAACACATTTTTTGAAAAACATTTCATTTGAGCTTTAAAGTAGAGATATGCGGGTTTGGCTCTACTCATTTTATTTTTGCCAAATTAATGCAAGTTCGGATTTATCTTATTGTCTATCGACTGTCACATGTTTTGGAGAGCCAATACGATAAATCTGAACTTGTTCTAATTTGGCTAAAAGAACCAAGTAGAACCGAGCCCGCACATCTACCTTAAAGAGATCTCTTCTAGGTGACACTTTAAAAGTAGTCTCTGGTTTGTGAATAAACATTAACCAAGTGTCCTGCCCTAACTGACTACTGCTGCAAAAAGCTTTTCAATTAATATAATTTCTTAATATTTGTGATAGGAATGAAGTTTGTTGTTTTCGTTGTTGTTGGAGGTATGCTTTATGAATAATGGTGACATAGTAGGAATATGTAATATTTGTTTTATTAACCCAGTTCTCATATGTTTTTCTTATTGATATGTATCCATTTAATTATGTTGCTCTCTAGAACCATTACATATTAAATTCTACATAATGTTTTTTATTATTATTATTATTATTATTATTATTATTATTATTATTATTATTATATATAATACTGCAAGTGTTCTACTAACCAGAAAAGATGCCAATAAAAGTTATAACATAATGCCATTATTATGAGCTGAAACATCTTGGAGCAAGAACAACTCAGCTGCGAAGCTGAGGACCACTGTGTGCTGAAGCGCGTAGCATGTAAAAATCATCTATCCTTGTTTGCAACAGTCACTATTGAGTTCCAAACTGCCTGTAAACAATGTTAGTACAATAACTATTCATCTGCGGCTTCATGGATTAGGTTTTCATGGCCAAGCAGCCACTCATAAGCCTCAGATCACCATGAAGTGGTGTTAAGCATTCATGACAATGCACCCATGCACAATGCAAGGAGCATAAAGAAATATTTTGCAGAGTTTGGTGTGAAAGAACTTGTTTGGTCCGCACAGAGCCCTGACCTCATACCCCTCAAACACCTTTGGGATGAACTGTAGTACCAACCATGTGCTAGACCTTATCACCCAACACCAGTTCCCTACCTCACTATGGGGCCAATTTATCATTCAATATTTGAAGTATAATCCCCGAAAACACCTGTTTTGGGGGTTTACCTCAAATATGAAGTATCCCCTGATGTATTAAGGAGGGACCACATCAGGTATCTACCTGCTGTGATCCCTCCACATCCCCCATAGGTTTCTACGGGGGATGCGATGCTGCCAGATTTACCAATATCCGGAATGTGTTGCATTCCCAATATTGGCCCCCTCAGCTAATGCAATCTGAAGATGGCATTAGCAGCTGTAGCCTATGGGCTACACAGCGCATAATTAGCCGTGCAGTCACCAGGACTGCGCATGCGCAGCTGCCCTGGCACTGGCTGGCAGTACTCAGAGCACATCCTTTCGGAGCCCGTGTCCCTGCATGTCCCGGATGATACATTCGGGCACTATGTTCACATATTGCAATGCGATCATGGGCGGTACTGACATGTCAAGATCGCATTGCAAGTGCGATCATTAATAAATGGTGGCCTAGTGCTCTTGTGGCTGAATGAAATTGAAGACCCAAAGACACGTTCTTGTTGAAAGCCTTTTCTGATGAGTGGGGACTGTTATAGTAGCAAAGGGAGTACTAAATCCATACTATTCCACAAGCACATATGGGTGTAATGTCCAAGTGTCCACATACCTTTGGTCATGTAGTGTATATAATGATATATAATGAACAGAACTGTAACTAGACATTTTGATGCCCTTGGTGTGAGAGAGTCCACCTTTCTTGATGGCAGTGATAGTAGGTGTTTTGAATACTAGAGATCAGAATTAGGTAGGAGTTGTAACTTATTCACAAGTGTAGGCACAGTGGTGTATCGGTGATGGGTGCTGTCACAAACTCACGGGTGGATAGTGGATGCTACCTGTATTCAGGGAATTGGCTAGACCTATTCCTGAGGCGCAGAGTCTAATGTGCCGGCGGTTTTCACCAGGGACCCTCGCAAGAAGGTATGGACTTGGCTGCGTCCGACACACAGGTTGCGGCCCTCATGTTAGGTTTCCCTATACAGGTGCTGGCACTTGGTCGGTATACAGGAGACTTGAGTGTAGTCGACTTAGCCGGGTCAGAACCAAACGGACGAAGCGGTACCAGAGAGCAGAAGTAAATGGGTCACAGGCAATAGCCAAGGTCAGAACCAGATATCAACGTAGAACCAGGGGTCAGGCACAATCAGAGTCACAAAACACACCAAGGGTCAGAACCAATTATCAGGATATGCACAGGAACGCTGGAGTATGGTAATGGAGCCTATACTCTGGCACTGGAGTGCTCCCAGGAACTTCCTTTTATAGGTCAGAGTTCAACTAGCCCCAATCAGCGCTTCCCTACTTTGGTGCCTGTCCCTTTAAATGCTTTAACAGAGCGGTGCGTGCGCTTCTAAGGAAGCCGCGGCCGCCTGCACACACCTGCCGGGGGAGAAGAGGAGCAGCTGACAGCGGGTGCCGGGGATCTCCCGCCCGCTGTAACACACCAGCCCGGACTCCAGCGTCGCCGGCCCAGGTAGGAGCAACCTGGATTTGGCGGCGTTGTGACAGGTGCAGGGTAAGTTCATACTTGCCTACTTTTGAAAAAGCATTTCAGGGAGATTGTGAAAGCACCACCTATGAGCTTGCGTTAAAGTGGACGTGTACTGCTACATCTGAGAGTCGTTATATAAAATTGATTTACATCTAAATGTAAATGAGTCTCAAAGCAGTAAGTTCTACTTGTTGATGAAAACACACTGATGCTTTTCAGACATTGCATGTAACCATAGGGATCATTGTGCCTTATAGATTATAACCAATGCAGGTTAATCAAACTAATGGTCCCATTTGAATGTATATATCTCTATTTTTATTATATAACAGCTTCATAATAAGGGAGATTGCTACATTCTTCAAGGAGATTACTACTATTTCAGGGAGTCTCCCGGACAATCAGGGAGAGTTCGCAAGTATGGGTAAGTGGCACACACGGCTGTTGAGTCAAGGGGGTCCAAATTACAGACTTTGTACCCATTGTGTTTACTTACCTTGCCACATTTCTGAAGAAATCACTGAAACAATGCATCATATTTCTAATGATATTGCACAGGCGCAGAAATCTCTGGCAGAGTCTTCTAAAAATGCATCATCATTTTTTTTCCAATGGGAAAGGGACCCACAGAGATTGCATATGAGCCCTCTCATGTTTTAAAATGTCTCTATATATGATGTATACTGCTATAAAAGGTAATTCTGGAGTCCTGTAACCATCTGATGCTTTCATCTAGTTTCAAGGTTTCCAGTGCATTACTCCCATTCCAATTAGTACAACAAGAAATGTGAATATGTGCTTTCTAAAATATATATTTTTTTAAAACATTATTTTCTTTTTTTTAAATCATATTTAGTGGTCATATAATGTTCAGCCTAGTATTATAAGTCTACCTTGCCAAACTGCAAGCATGTTGTTGAAATTGTATTACTATGCATGTGATCATTATTCAAACACAAACTGTTCTTTAGATATTTAGGACTCTATACTTACTCATCACAACCTATGGCATGGCTGTTAAAGAAATAATATAGTTTTGTATGTAAATAGTTGCCATTCCTGACAGTGTAGCTCAAGGTTTACAGGGGGAGAATCTCATACTTCATTTAGAAAGAAGTAATATCTTTGTTAAAATGTTCTGTTAATAGTGTAGACGGGCTTCCTGTAGGTCACAATGATATCATCACCATGTTTCAATGAATGACTTACTCTAATGTCTGCACAGTGTTGTCCTTTTTCTTAGACACAACATTAAGGAAGGAAGTAATTTTAGTTGACCCATTGATATAAGGATGGAAAGTGTCTGGGTTCATCAAGCATTTAACCACTTAACTGGTGATTTTTCTGGCAAAACCGGTCAGATATTGCCGGGTCTGCAGGAGAGTCCAGGGAGTCAGAGGAGATCCATTCTGCACATGTGTAAAACAAATCTCTGCTTCAAAAAAACAGCGGGGCGGTGCAGTCACACCTTGTCAGATGAAGCACAGCTGGCTGCGTTCGCATCCCATACAACCACGTCAGTTAAGTGGTTAAACAAAATAAAAATAATTAAGAAACAAAATCAGGTCAGATCTTATTTTTTGTAACAAAATAAATTTTAGGCATAAAACTAAACACCTGAAATGATAAATAACCATATAACAAATGTACTATTGCTGCACTGGACAGTGGGGAAAACAGGACATATGTCAAACAGGAACATACAAGGTAAATAAAATAAATGCAGGCATGATCAGCCCTGCTCATGATAGAGAGTACATTCTAATTGTAAGCGGAAACAGCTGAAACAAGAGGAGCGTGTGTGGCTCACAGTTGGGATTGGGATAGTTGCGAAGGTGCATTAGTGTGGGTAGTACAGGTGAAAGTAGAGTAAGTGTTAATGAAGAAGTGGGTTTTCAGAGAGTGCTTACAGATGTGGAGGCTGGGGAATAATCTGATCCTGCATGGCAGGGAACTTTATAACTGGGTATCAGCATGGGAGATGTCTGAGAGGAGAGGCAAGAATATGAGTATTCGTAGATGGATAATTGCCATGTATGAAGGGGTGATTTAGAGCTTTGTAGGTAAGAGTGAGGAATTTTACTTGGGTTCTGTTGGATACAGGGAGTCAATGACTCATGTGGAGTTAGACAAGAGGAGAGGTGTACAGTGAAAAAAGCAGAAGACAGAAAAATAGACACAACTGATAGTGGGAGTGGAAGGTATAAACTATTATTAGACTGTATGATGACAGCAGATAGTAATAGCAGAGTCACAAGTATGCCTAGCGGATTGTGCTTGGTGCAGTAGTCCAGATATGGAGTTAAACCTAGATTCACTTGTATTGGCCAATATAGTGATGGTATAGTTTGTATAACGCAGGTGCTACACATGCCATGCTTCTTTAATTAAGAGCCGGTACACATGAGACGATGACTCGTGTGTACCGGCCTCATTAACGATGGGAGCCGGCGGGGTGCTGGCATCGGCAAGTGCGTACACACTTGCCGATATTGGTAGCGATGGTGTGACAGCAGGGGCCATGCTGCTTTCGCCATGCATGCAGGTCTGATGGGCGATGTCGCTGATGCGCCTATTGTCAGCGACTAAGTGGGTGCATACTGCCCAACCTGGATGATATGTCGTCCAATCCGCCGTATCGGATGACATATCGTCTAGCGTGTACCCGCCATTATTACAATCTGGCAGAAGAGCAAGTGCAATAAAACACAAGGCTATCACAGGTGTAACAGCAGTAGGCAATCTGTGTTGCATAATATGAACTGGGGGCACTACTGTTTGCCATAGAATGATTTGGGGGTACTAATATTTGGAATACAATGAATTAGGGGCCCTATTGTTTAATAAAAATAATTATGGGGACTACTCTTTGGCAAAATGTGAATTGTGGGGACTACAGTTAGGCATAATGTGAATTGTGGGGACTACAGTTAGGCATAATGTGAACTGTTGGGGTTACAGTTAGGCAAAATGTGAATTGTGGGGACTACAGTTAGGCATAATGTGAATTGTGGGGACTACAGTTAGGCGTAATGTGCATTGTGGGGGCTGCTCTTTGATTTGTGAATTTTGGGGACTGCTATTTACCATAATGTGAATAGTGGGGTGTCCCTAAGGGTTGAAACTGGGACCAGCCATTACCAAATGTCTAGTTTTGCCTATGCTCAGCGGGGGGAGGTTCATGTGCGGCCACACACTGGCGCAAGGAGCTGAGGACGCACTCTAGTCAGATCTTCCTGCTTTCCCGGTGTGGGTGGCATGGTCATGAGGAGACCAGCGGCGGCCATGGAGGCTGGGCAGTCAGCAGCACAAGGATCCCTGAGGGGAGGTGAGTTGCTGGGGTGGGGTCATTACTGTTTTGACATAATGTGCTCTAAGCGGCATTACTGTTTTGGCATATGTAGAAGAGGCACTACTACTGCATGGATTAACGTGAATAAGGGGCACTGTTGTGTGATGCAACATGAATATGGGGCTCAACTGTGCGGCGTAACATGAATAAGGAACTCCACTATGTGGTGTAAAGTGACAAAGGGGCAGGGCCGGATTTACCACCAGGCAACCTAGGCTACCGCCTAGGGCCCAGCTGGTCCCATGAGGCGCGAGGACGGGTCCCCCGAAATCCAGCCCTGATCATCTGGCACACTCAGTGGCGGACATATCGGTGGTGCCGGTGCGCTGCCCGCCGTTCCAATGGCAAGGAAGGGGCCCACACAGCAGCATTGACAGCAGTGCTAACAGCACTGCATCGGCCACAACAAAGAAGGAAAATGTGTACGGCCCGCCTCCTCCCCACCCCTATCGTCTCATCTCCCCTTACCTCATCGTCTGAGACAGGCAGGCAAGTCCGAATCTCCTCCGTCACTCTCCGGGCTCCTGCTGTGTTGCAGAGAACTGCGTGAAAGGAGGTCAGTTCACAGTCATTGTTGTTTTTTTTGTTCTCTCTCTCTCTCTCTCTCTCTCTCTCTCTCTCTCTCTCTCTCTCTCTCTTTCTCTCTCATCCAATCTGATGCAGCACACCATATGAAATGAAAGGTTTACCCCCAGATAGTAACACCTCTCTCTCTCTCTCTCTCTCTCTCTCTTTCTCTCTCGTTTTTACTACCTGTCTCCCTCACTGATACTTTCCCTTCATGTCCCAGCGAATCCCTCTCAAACCTAACATACCCTTTGCCTGTCACTGTAACCCTCTTCCCGTCACACTATCTGTGTCCCCATCTCCCACTGCCCGTCACCCTCTGCCTCTCTCTGTCACCCTCTCCCTTTCACCCAATCTCCGTCACCCTCTTTGTCTCTGTTACCCTCTCTCTGTCACCCACTGCTTCTGCCTATCACCCCCTGCTTGTCACCCTCTCCCTGTCACCCTCTGCCTCTCCCTCTCCCTGACCACTTCTCCCTGTCCCCCTCTCCCATCACCCTCTCCCCGTCACCCACTGCCCTTCACCCTCTGCCTCTCTTTGACACCCTGTCCCTTTCATTCACTCTCTGTTATCCACTACTTCTCCCTGTTACCCTCTCCCTGTCACCCATTGCTACTCAATATCACCCTCTGCTTGTCACCCTTTCCCCGTCACCCTCTGCCTCTCTGTTACCCTCTCCCCATCCCCCTTTCCCCATCACCTTCTGCGTCTCCCCGTCACCCACTGCCTTCCCTGTCACCCTCTGCCTCCACCTGTTACCCACCACCGTGGGGTATATTGTGATTAAAAAAAAATATATATATATATATATATAGAATTTTTTTTTCACAGCATACGTCCAACCTTTCAGGGCCTGTAGCCCCTTTGTCAAGGTGAGTCAACTCACTCACCTTGATAAAGGGGCTACGGACCCCGAAACGTTGGACATATGCTGTGAAATTTTTTTCTAAGACCCTGAGTGCCGCTGTCATTCTTTCGTCATCCAAATAACTTACACAGAAGGCGCCTGGGCGTCTTCAAGCAGGTCAGAGGAGTGCCAGTCCGCATCTTCTATATATATATATATATATATATATATATATATATATGTCTTCATTTATATGGCACCACAAGGTTCCCGCAGAGCCTAACAAAGTGCATGAATTGTTTGAGGGAAGGTGGGCCCCAAACCTGTGCCTTGCCTAGAGCCCCATGATGTCTAAATCCGGCACTGCGAAGGGGCACCAATTTGTGGTGTAATTTGCATTTGGGGTAATGTTGTGTGGGCGTGCTCCTTCCCAGCAAGACCACATTGGGTGGATTGGGGCACCAATGCTCTTTATGTACACAGGGAACCAAAATGTATAATTACGGCTCTGCTTTGGTGCGCACAGATGTATCATCCTCTGCGTTCAGAACCCCTGCCCTAAATTAATCCTACAGTGAACACTATCTAATCCTCTACAACTGCTAAGCTAGGGCTTGGTCAATTGGGAAAATGCCATCCCTTTTCTTTGTTTGTGACCTTCACCAATTAAATTCTATCTTTACCTAACAGAACTAACCAAATACCAAATCTCTGACTATGGCACATGTTTTAATCCCCTGCGGATGAGCTCTGTTGTGTGCATTTTGATACAGAGAATGATGTATACTTGTATGGTGTTCTGATATTAATTATATGTGTTAGAGTATAAGACTAAGAATTGGGAGGAGTCAGGAATAGTAAGGGGAGGAGTCTATGCCAGGTGCTGACGCGAGGTGGGCCTGTGTGCTGTAGATGCCAGGGCCTATTTTTAGTCCCAGTCCAGCCCTGTCTGCACTCCTTGCAGCCACCAGTAGTGCAGATCCAGACTCATGAGGGTATATTTACTAGAGTGCAGATTTTTAGAAGTGGAGATGTTGCCCGTAGCAACCAATCAGATTCAACTTAACATTCATATAGCACCTTCTAAAAGATAATAGCTAGAATCTGATTTGTTGCTATGGGTAACATCTCCACTTCTAAAAACCCGCACCTTAGTAAATATACCCCTTGATCTGTGTGAAAGGGCATTTGCGAAAAATATAGGCTCATGACAAAAAGGCATTTGGGCTGCACAGATATTGTTCCTGCACATTGTAAATGACCCTTTTAGAGCCCATTAAATTTATCAAGAATCATGTTTCGAATTGTGCCTAGTGATTCATTACCATTTGGTTCCTGTCTGTATCAGTGGAACTGCGAAGCTCTTTTGGGGTTTCCTGGGTCAGCAATGATATATTATAAATTTAGTTAAAATCCAATAAAAAATGGCATGCTGCACCATTAAAATGTAAATAATTCCTGATATATCTATCCATACCTTATGTTGCATACAATTCCATATATGAACATAATTAACGGTTAATACTGTTTAAACCTTGTGTCTCCTTTCCTTGCAGGGCACAAAAGTTTAAACATGGTTTGTGTGACAGCTACAACAAAACCACGGCAATTAAAGTCTTAATTAATTTGTCAAGAAGAACTTGTCCCACATAGGGAGTGCAGTGGAGAAGATAACTGATATTTTCCAGGCTTTCCATAAAAACACAGAATATCAAGTGTGGACTTGCCAGTATCAGCTTGGGGAAGTTTATTCCATGTTCTAGTATTTTCTTAATAGCATTGTGCCTGTCTATGGTGGAGGAAGAGAAATATGAAGTTGGGTGCTAGCAGGGCAATGCAATGTAGTGTCATCCTACATTGGGGAAAATAAGCAACTACTGTATACAAGAGAAGCCCATAGAAATGCTACATAGCTCAGCATGACAGAGAGGAAAACGTGCCTCTAAATACTGCCTCACAATGTCTGCATTAAGCAGCAACCAAGGATAAAAGGGATGATTTTATAAGTTAGACAATCAATTCCGGGTTGTGACAGAGGTAGGAAAGGCAACTTGTTTCTTATATAAGGGGCCCCATTGGGAGCTCCTCCTGCTACTCTCCCACTGATTTTGCCTTTAATTGAAGACACATCAGGAACACTCAAAGAATGCTTGTGCATTCCTACCTTGTTTCAGACTTCCCTGGTCATTGGCTGAAGTCAACTCCATTTCCTCTCTTCTATTGAATGCCAAGATGCTATAGTATTTTATTGGTGTATAGTTTTTTCAGTTACTGTACTATATTGGCTCTCAAAGCTTAGCTGAGGAGAGGACACAAAGTGATTAAGGATAAAATCATCTAATAGTAGCTTGAAGTAGTGGAAAAAGCCTCAGAGGCTGTGGAGTCACTGGCCTCTAGGTGCCAGCTGTCAGGGGGGCATCAGGTAACAGGAGCACACAGATAAATCCATCTATCACTGCTGCCAGTGGTTAAAGATGGATCTATTTGTGGGGTCCATCCGTAGAGCCACTGTCTCCTCTTCAGGTAGGTATGGCTGGTGGCAGTGCAATAAAGTTTTTTTGTTTATTGGAAGTCGCAATAAACAAGAAAAAACTTTATTGAACCTACCGCCGGTGGTGCCTCCGGATATGCATTGTGGCAGTCGGAGGATCCGCGGCATGTAGAGAAGCAGGAAGACACAGCCATAAGACCCAGGAGAAGGTAAGTGGAGCTGGAGGGATGAGGGGGCACGCTGCAAAGACAGTGGGGGCTGGCTGGAGACACACAGAGAGGGGGGCTGGCAGGTGACACAACAGGGGCTGGCTGGAGAAACAATGGGGACTGGCTGGAGACACAATGGGGGCTGGCTGGAAAAATAGAGAGAGGGGGGCTGGCAGGAGAGACAGTGGTTGCTGGCTTGAGAGACAGATAAAGGGGGGGCTGGCAGGTGAGACAGAGTGGACTGTCAGTGGGGGCTAGCTGGGGAGACAGAGAGAGGGGCTGGCAATGGGTGCTGCCTGGAGATACAAAGCAGGGATGACTGGATAGATACTAGAGGTGCTGGCTGGAGAGACAGAGGAGGGCTAGCTGGATAGACACTAGGGGTGCTCACTGGAGAGACAGTGGGGGTTGGCTGGAGAGGGGCTCTGGCAGGTGAGACAGTGCAGGCAGGTTGGAAAGACAGAGAGGGGACGCTGGTAGGTGAGACAGCAGGGGCTGGCTGAAGAGACCGAGGGAGGCTGGACAGACAGAGGGGGACTGGAGAGACAGAAGGGAGCTGACTGGGGAGATACTGGGGGATGGCTTCTGCTAGAGACACACAGGGGGGCACTACCATCTGTTTTGCTTCCAGGCGCCTGGCATGAACTTACGCCACTGACTTGGAGACATGTCAGTAGGCTTTATATTGTATATAAGTCACCTGGAAACAGGCTCTATATTGTATAATATAAGACAGGCATTTGGCTATACATCATTTAAATTACAGTAACAGACAAATAAAGATTTACAGTAGGTAGAAAAAGTAAGTGTACACATTTTGGATAAAATTTGTAAGTCTATTTGTCAACATGACAAGGTGTAATTGTGCATCAAGTCAGGTCCTTCTTTATGCACCAAATAAAGCAGATAATCTAAAGGTTAAGTGAACATACCGTTAGCACTTTTTCTTCCTATGTTACTGATATACTGTAGAATCATTGTGTGTGCAGGACTATTGTTCCTCTACAAGAGACATGTACAGCAGTCAGCATGGTAATAGCTCTTGCTCAATTCACTAAGGACCTCATAATAATCTTCATTTATTTGTAAGACACTTCAAATTCTATCCTGACAATCTATATGCATACAAATCACATCAATACAAATTAAACATAATAACAAATAAGTACAAATTACAAGTGCAAATTTACATTATTAGAAGTAGCACACATACTGTAAGGACATATTAAATTATGCAGGGAAGCCGCTGTACGGGTCCCGGCAGCTTCTGTATGATAACTGCAGAAAGCCTATGGAGGTGTGAGCAGATTCTGACTACTATAATAGTCGAAGAAAAAAATATAAAAATACTGACTGCACTTAAGTGGCATTAAAATTCAATATTATCCTTTATCTGCTTATTGATATAACATGCATGAGGCTTTTCTTTAGTCACAAACACTATATATCTAGCTAGGTATGCAGATAAAATGTATATTATAAAAATATCAAAAACATATACAATACAACCAATTATGTTATTATATAAACGCTGCAACAACCTTAATTGATATTTCGTATGTTCACCAGTGAAAGTATCAAAAGTAATGTCCTAATTAATGAGTAGTAATAATAAGTCCAAATATGTTACCACCAAATGCCCGATCCTTGGTAATATAGAGACTTTTTGATTAGGGTGATCACCTCCTGTATATTTTTAGACTTCTGTCTACGTTGCCAGTATTGATCCTCTGGCTGACATTGTTAATGCGAGAGTTGCGGCTGTCAGCCGGCTGCTCTAAGTTATTCTCCCAGTGTTGCTCAAGAATTTAAACTTTCCGCGGCTATCACACTATGGCATCCACTTCCTGGTGGTCTCACTCCTACAGACAATGAGGAATTCACAATCTTAGGTGCTTACTGCTTTAGTATGGTGTTAAAACTTGCTGCAATCCCTGCTTGAAATCAGATTGGGCTCAGTATATTAAAAATAGATACATCCGGTAGGTGTTTATAGTAAAGTATTTTCGGACAAGGTGTGCAGCAAAGGAAGGCTCCTACTTATCAACGCGTTTCATTCTCTCACAGAACTTTTTTAAGATAACTTGAAAGGATTTGATAAAGTGGTACAGCAAATGAGGAATGACTTAAGAGGAACATTAGCCTTAGTATTCAGGACCGAAAGCAGAGAGGAAAGGTGGGTGAGGGAAAGGCCAGCTAGGTTGATGTTGCAGTAGTCCAGGGGGAGACATTGAAGGAATAGACCAGGGTTTTCATGAGAAAAGGGGCATATTTTGCAATGTTTTTAAGGAGGAGGTAACAGGACTGTGAGAGGGATTAGATGTATGGAGTGAAGCTGAGGACAGAGTCAATGATGATGCAAAGGTAGTGAGGAACATGTGAGAGAGTGATGTTATTGACCTTGAGGAAGACAATGAGTGGGATTGCTACATTAGGAGGGGTGGGGAGGATAAGCTTTGTTATGGACATACTAGTATTTTGGGCCTATCATTCACCAGGACGCTAGCTATCATGCCCATATTTTCTCCCCTCCCCTTGTCTATCTCTATCTCATCTATGTTCCTCCTCCCCATCTGTCTTTCTCTCATCTCTCTCCCCCCATCTTTCTCTCTCATCTCTGTACCACTACCCACCCTTTCGTCTCTCACTCTCATCTCTGTTCTGTTTCCACCCATTTTTCTGTCTCTCATTTCTGTCTCCCCCTCATTTCTCTCTCCACTCTGTCCCGCTTCCCCCATCTTTCTCTCTCTCCCATCTCTGTACCTCTTTTGTCTCTCACTCTCATTTCTGTAAACATATAAAAAAAGAAGTAGTAGCACTAGGATCAGTATATAAATATTTTATAAATGAATAAACTTACTGCAGTAAATGCTATACTGGATAGTAAAATATGTGTCACTTTGATAAAATATATTCCATAAAACATACAAATTGAAAAACATGAACAGATAGCTTCACCACTGTATTCATTCACAATATATAGAGCTTGTTCCTATGCATACTTCCGGTTTAAGTCAAAATAAAAGCCACAATATTTCAATCTCAACCATGGGAGAATAGGACTGTCTTTTTAGATATAATTACCAAACTGCTCACTGATAGAGGAATAGTTCTGTTTTTGTAATATGTCCCTCAAACAGGGTTAGGAGTCCTCAAATGGTCACAGTCTATGCGATATTTTCAGTCCCAATGGAGATAATTCCAAAGTCCAAAAAAGAATGGTGGCAGTGTTTTCTTAAAAAGATATATCCGGTAAATTGGTCCAAGCTTCTTAAGGAGTGATCCGTGATAAAAGTTTTTAATGGTGGTGGGATGCAAATCCCCTAACGCGTTTTGCTGCCCAATGACAGCTTTGAAAACAGCTTTTGAAAAAGCTGTCATTCTTGAGCAGCATTGGGATAACACCATGGCCCAAATGTAATAGGGTGAGAGTTTAGAAGATGTGAGAGTTTAGCAGTAAACTCTGTCACTATTACATTGGTCAAGTTTTATTTTCAAAATGGGAAAACACCTGCATGACAGTTTAAATCTTGAGAGTTTTTTGAGTCTAAAAACATGTGAGGTTCCATGTTCTCGGGCTCTATTAAACTGCACCAGTTTAAAAATTGTGAGAGTTTACTGATAAACTCTCACCCTATTACATTTGGCCCCATATATTAATAGATATAGCGGGTGATAGCTGTTTTCCAAATGAACCTATCTCTGTACAAATAGGGGCTTGTTTATGAAGCGGCAGTTTTTGCAAATTGCTACTTTCTTGTGGGTTTGACCTCAACATTTAAATCGGCACAAACATTAAGTGCGAAGCCCAGCATGTTTTGCACTTACTATTAGTGACGCTTTAACTTTGAGATCAAGCCCGCAGAGATGTTGCAACTTATGAGTCGCTGCTTTGTAAATTCACTCCATAGAATGTATGTTTTTTGTTTAGACTAATAGCTCAATAAATGACACCACAATAGCTACAGGATGTGCCTTCCATTCCATTTTAATTGTAGAGTGCTGGGGTGAGGTGAGAACAGTTTAATTGAAGCAATGTGAGAATGGCCCCTAAGCATTCTATTCTTCTAAAATCATGGGCTGAACTACAGACTAAACTGGGCAGTTAATTTCTGACATTTCACTAATAACCATTGGCAGTATCATGGACTTTTATTTTTGTGTACTTTTTCTTTTATACTACACCTTCAATTAAATTCTATTTATTCAAATATCCTAAACCTGCAAAATGTGAACAACTGAATGATTATTATAGTGTTAAAACATTTTTTAAAATCATTAATGGATTAATGTTTCCCATAAAAATAGATATACAAACTATTTTACTAATTAGTAGTAACAATCAACATTCACATTTGAAAATAGATTTGTTTTACAACAGCTTTTTACATTCCAAAATGACTCTGCTGTTGGCTGAAGTATAAAGCAATGGATGATTTCACTTGATCTGGTCTTTAGCACCTGAGGAAATTGGGAATTATCTTTTTTTCATATATTTGTTTTAATTTTGTTACCTCAGTTGTGTCACTGAACAAATTAGGTGCGTCCGGATGAGTCAACAAAGCATCATTCAGGAAAGCAAAATTTCTTATACCCTCCAGCTCTTCTGATACGTACACATGGATTTTAACATTTTGAATAGAATGTTTGCAAACATGAGGTAATACATGAGATGTGTGCCAGCAAAAGTACAACAGTGGCTTAAACTTAATAAACTGGACATTAATATTAAGCCATACTTGCCAACATTTGTAAAACACCCTATGGGAGAGTCACCCTATGTGGGAGACTCACCCAATCTCTCGGTAGTCCAGAAAAGTGCCCCAATGGGACTCTCCTGAATATTCCAGTAGAGTTTGGTAAGTATATCTTAAACATTTGACATCTGCTCTTCATGCCAATTAAAAGCTCTGTGATCAGGGCCGCTGTCAGGGGGGGTACAGCCAGTCCTAATGTACTGGGTCCGGCTCAGAGGGGAGCCCGCAGTGCGCAGATGATCCCTGCTTACAAACTGCTTCTTAGAAGAATAAGAAGTTTACTGTGGTAGAACTTTTCCAAGTGTGCATCTGCCCCCCTCAATCCCCAAGTGTGCCTCTTCCCCCTTCCCCAAGTGTGCCTCTGCCACTGTTACTAACCAAGTGTGCCTCTGCCCCTACATACCAAAATGTGCCTCTGAACCTCCCCACTCCCCAAGTGTGCCTCTGTACCATTCCCTCTCCAAGTGTGCCTATACTCCCATCCCTCCCCAAGTGTGCCTATACTCCCATCCCTCCCTAAGCATACCTTTGCCTGTATTCCTCCCCAAGTGTTCCTCTGACACCCCTACTAAGTGTGCTACACTGACACCCCTCTCTACATGTTCCTCTAACCACCACTCCTCATGTGTTCCTCTGACCACCACTCCCCATGTGTTCCTCTGACCACCACTCCTCATGTGTTCCTCTGACCACCAATCCCCATGTGTTCCTCTGACCACCACTCCTCATGTGTTCCTCTGACCACCACTCCTCATGTGTTCCTCTGGCCACCAATCCCCATGTGTTCCTCTGACCACCACTCCCCATGTGTTCCTCTGACCACCACTCCTCATGTGTTCCTCTGGCCACCAATCCCCATGTGTTCCTCTGACCACCACTCCTCATTTGTTCCTCTGACCACCACTCCCCATGTGTTCCTCTGATCACCAATCCCCATGGCTCTGGCTCCTGCCCCCCTTCCCCATCTCTGGGTCTACCACCACCTTAATCACAACTTTTACTCAGCTCTCCTTGGCTAGTAGCTGCCAATCAGAAGTAGTGTGGATGAACACAGCCAAGAACATGTTCAATCCCATATATGACTGTATAGAAAAATTGAAGGTAAGCACAATTTTTCTTTGATAAATCTTTCAGACTTTTTCTCACTTCAGTGGGTTACTGTTGTCTATAACCATGCTAGGGATTAGGGATGTGCACCAGACCATTTTTTACCGGATTTGGATTTGGTTCTAATTTGTCGTCCGGCTTTGGATTTGGATTTGCCAAACTGCGGTGACTGGCTTTGGATTTGGATTTGGATTTTTTTACAAAAATGTACAAAACAAAGCTAAAATCACATAAATTGGTCAATTTTTTTGTTCCTAGAGTATTATTAACCTCAATAACCTTCATTTCCAGTCATTTACAGTCAATTTAAACCACCTCACAGTTTAAATTATAGTTTTCACCATAATTGGCCAAAGGTTGCAGTGAGCTGACTGGTTACCAAACGGCAAAGCAGCGTCACAGACACCACAGTTTAAAGCACATCAATGACACATTGCCACACAGCAGTGGCAGAAATTAAAAGTAGTGCACCTACCCAGTGGGGTACGGCCAGCAGAATCACAGTACTTGTTTACAAAGTGGCCTACTGCCCTAGGAGTCACAGTGCACAATCATATTCACATTACATCACACATAGTGTCCCTGATTCACATTACACCATAATGTAGTGTCTCTTATTTTGTTACGACACACAGTAGTGCCCCTTTTACACAATGCCCACAGTAGTGACCCTTTTACACAATGCCCACAGTAGTGACCCTTATACACAAAGCCCACAGTAGTAATGCCCCTTATACAATGCCCACAATAGTAGTGCCACTTATACAATGCCCCCAGCAGTGGCATCCCTTACACAATGCCCCCAGTAGTGGTGCCCCCTATGCAGTCCCCTTAGTAGTAGGGCCCCCTATGCAGTGCCCCCAGTAGTAGTATGCCCCCCAGTAGCAGTGCCCCCATTAGCATGCCCTCAGTAGTATGCCTCCCAGTAGTATGCCCTCCGTAGCAGGCCCCAGTAGTAGTGCCCCCTTAGCATGCCCCCAAGTAGTATGCCCCCCAATAGTATGCCCCCCAGTAGCAGTGCCCCCTAGTAGTATGCCCCCAGTAGCAGTGCCCCCAGTAGTATGCCCCCCAGTAGCATGCCCCCAGTAGTATGCCACCCAGTAGTATGCCCCCCAGTAGTATACCCCCTGTAGCAGGACCCCAGTAGTAGTGCCCCCATTAGCATGCCCCCCAGTAGCAGTGCCCCCATTAGCAGGCCCCCAGTAGCATGCCCCCCAGTAGCAGTGCCCCCCAGGAGTATGCTCCCCAGTAGCAATGCCCCCCAGTAGTATGCCCCCCAGTAGTATGCCCCCAGTAGCAGTGCCCCCAGTAGTATGCCCCCAGTAGTATGCCCCCTGTAGCAGGCCCCCAGTAGTAGTGCCCCCATTAGCATGCCCCCCAGTAGCAGTGCCCCCATTAGCATTCCCCCCAGTAGTATGCCCCCCAGTAGTATGCCCCCCAGTAGCAGTGCCCCATTAGCATACCCCCAGTAGTGCCCCCTTAAAAACACACAAATAAAAAAAAACTTACCTGAATCCCCGCTCCTGCCGTCGTCCATCCCGCTCTGCTGCTCTATTACATGCGGAGGAAGCCGGAAGATGGAGCTCTCTAACCGGCTCCCTCTGTGCAGCAGCCAATGAGAGTCTGCCTGACTCTCATTGGCTGCTATTACAAACACACAGCTGCTGCTGGCGGCTGTGTGTTTGTGTCTGTGTAGGGCAGACCGCTATCACAGCGGTCTGCCCTACAGTAGAGGAGCCCTGACGTCGGATTCTCTCGCGAGAATCCGACACCAGGAGACCGCCGTTCGGCCCCAAACGGGGATTCGAGTCAGGCGGGGCACACAGGGTTCGGGTGGACTCAGATCCCCTATGTTCGGAGCGGTTTGGATTCCACAGAACCCGAACTGCTCATCTCTACTAGGGATCAGTATGAATGACCGCTGGACCTATGTCTGGTGGTTCAAATCCCGACGCCGGAAGACCGGCAGCAGTAAAGATACTGACAGGGGATTAAGGTAAGTAACACTAACCCTATCCACCCCTTCCCTCTTAGGGATGCCTAACCCTAACCTCCCCCTCTAGTGCCTAACCCTAAACCCCCCTGTAACTGCCTAAACCTAACCCCCCTGTTCCCACAACCTAAACATAACCTCCGGGGGTGTTGCCTAACCCTAACCTCCCCCCGGGGGCGCCTAACCCTAACCCCCCTTCCATTAGCCTGACCCTAACCCTCCCCAGGGGGTGCCTAACCCTAAGTCCCCACCGGGAGCCCTTAACATACCCCTTCGTTCGCTATGCCCGGCGTCGGGCTCCCGGCGTAGGGATAATGATAGACGTCGGGATTTCGACCGTCAGCTTCCTGACTGCATCCCCCATGCTATCACCAGCAATAACCCCTAATGGTTATACTTTGTATAGGGAAGTCTCACAAGACTCAATATACCCAACCATTACGAAAAAAAAATATATATATTAGGGGTGTGCACCGGCCACTTTTCGTGTTTTGTGTTTTGGTTTTGGATCTGGATCTTTCTTCGTGTTTTGGATCTGGATTGGTTTTGTCAAAACCACCCTTCTGTGTTTTGGGTTCTGGGTTTTGTGTTTTGGATCTGTATTTTTTTGAAAAAAAAAAAGCATAAAAACAGCTAAAATCACAGAATTTGGTGGTTTTTCTGCTCCTATGCTATTATTAACCTCAATAACCTTAATTTCCACTAATTTCCAGTCTATTCTGAACACCTCACACCTCACAATAGTGTTTTTATGTCCAAAAGGTTGCACCGAGGTAGCTGGATGACTATGCTAAGCGACACGAGTGGGCGGCACAAACACGTGACCCATCTAGGAGTGATACTGCAGTGGCAGACAGGATGGCAGTTTGAAAAACTAGGCCCCAAACTGTACATAATGCAAAGAAAAAAAAGAGGTGCAAGATGGAATTGTCCTTGGGCCCTCCCACCCACCCTTATGTTGTATAAACAGGACATGCACACTTTAACAAACCATTAATTTCAGCGCCAGGGTCTGCCACACTACTGTGGCTGAAATGATTGGTTCGTTTGGGCCCCCACAAAACAAGCTGGCAATTATTCTGTCCCTGCACAAACTGGTTCTATAGAGGCAAGATGTCGTCCTCATCCTCCTCATCCACCGATTCCTCACCCTCTTCAGTGTTGTGTACATCCTTATCCTCACAGAGTATTAACTCGTCCCCGCTGGAATCCACCACCACAGGTCCCTCTGTACGTTCTGGAGGTTGGTCTCCCTGGAAGAGTTGATAATTCATTTTTATGAACATCATCTTCTCCACATTTTGTGGAAGCAACCTCCTACGCCTTTCACTGACAAGGTTCCCGGCTGCACTAGACACTCTTTCGGAGTACACACTAGAGAGGGGGCAACTCAGGTAAAATAGAGCCAGTTTGTACAGGGGCCTCCAAATTGCCTCTTTTTCCTGCCAGTACAGGTATGGACTGTCTGACATGCCTACTTGGATGCTGTCACTGATGTAATCCTACACCATTCTGTCAATGGTGACAGTATCAAATGTAGTGACAGTAGACATGTCAGAAATTGTTGCCAGGTCCTTCAGTCCGGACCAGATGTCCAAACTTGGTCTTGCCTGCCCTGCATCACCGCCAGCGGGTTGCTTAGGATACCTAAGTTTTTTTCCTAGCAGCCCCAGTTGCGGGAGAAAATGAAGAAGGAGCTGTTGACGTGTCACGTTCCGCTTCAGCTGACAGTGTTTTCACCAGCAGGTCTTTGCACCTCTGCAGGCTTGTGTCAGCCGGAAAGAGAAAAACCACATAGGCTTTAAACCTAGGATCGAGCACGGTGGCCAAAATGTAGTGGTCTGATTTCAACAGATTGACCACCCTGGAATCCTGGCAAAGCGAATGAAGGGCTTCATCCACAAGTCCCACATGCCGAGCGGAATTGCTCCGTCTTAGCTCCTCCTTCACTTTCTCCAGCTGCTTCTGCAAAAGCCTGATGAGGGGAATGACCTGACTCAAGCTGGCAGTGTCTGAACTGACTTCACGTGTGGCAAGTTCGAAGGGCTGGAGAACCTTGCACAACACGGAAATCATTCTCCACTGCGCTTGAGTCAGGTGCATACCCCCTCCTTTGCCTATGTCATAGGTGGATGTATAGGCTTGAATGGCCTTTTGCTGCTCCTCCATCCTCTGAAGCATATAGAGGGTTGAGTTCCACCGCGTCACAACCTCTTGCTTCAGGTGATGGCGGGGCAGGTTCAAGAGTGTTTGCTGGCGCTTCAGTCTTCAGCACGCAGTCGCTAAATGGTGAAAGTGGCCAGAAATTTTTCGGGCCACCCAAAGCATCTCCTGCACACCCCTGTCGCTTTTCAGAAAATTCTGCACCACCAAGTTTATTGTGTGAGCAAAACAAGGGACGTGCTGGAATTTGCCCAGATGTAATGCCCGCACAATATTGGTGGTGTTGTCAGATATCACGAATCCCCAGGAGAGTCTAAGTGGGGTAAGTCACTGGGCGATGATTTCCCTCAGTTTCTCTAAGAGGTTGTCGGCGGTGTGCCTCTTACTGAAACCGGTGATACACAGCATAGCCTGCCTTGGAATGAGCTGGCGTTTCTGAGATGCTGCTACTGGTGACGCTGCTGCTGTTGCTGCGTAAGGTGATACATCTACCCAGTGGGCTGTCACAGTCATATAGTCCTTAGTCTGCCCTGTTCCACTTGTCCACATGTCCGTGGTTAAGTGGACATTGGGTACAACTGCATTTTTCAGGACACTGAGGACACTTTTTCTGACGTTTCTGTACAGTCTTGGTATCGCCTGCCTAGTGAAGTGCAATCTAGACGGGATTTGGAACCGGGGACACACTACCTCCATCAATTGTCTAAATCCCACTGCACTAATGGCGGATACCGGACGCACGTCTAACACCAACATAGCAGTCAAGGCCTCAGTTATATGTTTTGCTTCAGGATGACTGCTGTCGTACTTCATCCTCCTCGCTAAGGACTGTTGGAGGGTCAATTGTTTAGTAAAAGTAGTGGTGTTCCTACTTCCTCTCTGGGATGATGAACGACTCCCAGCAGCAGCAACAGCAGCAGCAGGAAGCGTAGCAATGCAGGATCCTCCGGAGGAATCCCGGATAGGAGAGTCAGTCATGCAAGTGACATGGCCTGCAGGACTACTTCCGATCCCGACTAAGGAGGAAATTGACGAGGAGGGAGTTGACGGTGTGGTCTGCAGGCGCTTGGATACAACAGGACAACGGGATTTAGGTGTCCCTGTATTGCTTATGGTCTTAGCCAAAGTTTCTGAACTTGACAGTAACTTTTTATGAACACGCTGCAGGTGCCGTATAAGGGAGGATGTTCCTAGGTGGTTAACGTCCCTACCCCTACTTATTTCACCTTTACATATGGTACATATGGCAAGACAGTTGTTGTCCGGATTTGGATAGAAATATTGCCAGACCAAAGAGGTGGAATGTTTGGTCTTCTGCCCAGGCATGACCGTGATGGGCTTTTTCATCCCACGGACAACAACTGTCTCCCCCGGAGCCTGATTTAAACAAACCACATCAGAATCCTCCTCGCCAACTTCCTCCTCAGCGCCAGCTACACCAGTATCCTCATCCTGTTGTACTTCAACAGTGACATCTTCAATTTGCATATCAGCAAGTGGACTGTGGGTGCTCCTTTCAGCACATGCAGGGGGCGTGCAAATGGCGGAAAGAGCCACCTCTTCCCGTCCAGTGCTGGGAAGGTCAGGCATCGCAACCGCCACCACACTTGGACTCTCCTTGGGTTCTTCGCTGTGCTTTTGCCAGCTTAACTCGTTTGATTTTTTTAGCGGGAGGAGGGCTTCCATCGTCATGTGAAGCTGAACCACTAGTCATGTACATAGGGAAAGACCTTAGCCGTTCCTTGCCACTCCGTGTCGTAAATGGCATATTGGCAAGTTTTTCGTTTCTCTTCAGATGATTTAAATGTTTTTTTCAAGGTCATTTTCCTGAACTTTGTCATTTGGGATTGTATGTGCCCTCTACTATGACATTGGGCATCGGCCTTGGCAGACGACGTTGATGGTATGTTATCGTCTATGTTATGACTAGTGGCAGCAGCTTCAGCACTAGGAGGAAGTGGTTCTTGATCTTTCCCTATTTTATTTTTATCGGAGAAAGTTTGGTACTCCATTTATGTTATATTGATATATACGTGCGGCTAAGGCGCACACAAACACAGAAAATATTTTTTTATTTTTGTAGGAGACTAGTGCACTTTGTGGGTTACACCACCCTTTAAGAAATGAGCCAGCCGGCCCTTTACTTATGGGACACAGGCGCATTTGATGCACGTGCAGGCGCATTTGATGCACGTGCAGCTACAGCCCACACAATTCACAAAGACAGAACAAAAAAGAAGAATTTTTTATTCTTTGTGGAGCACACTTTGGGGGTTACACCACCCTTTAACAGACAGACGCACGCTTGGCGCTGCTCCTTTGTTGATGCACGTGCAGCCACAGTGCACACAATTCACAAACACAGAAAATATTTTTTTATTTTGTTTGGAGTGCCCTTTGGGGGTTACAGCACCCTTTAGCAGTCAAGCCAGCCGGCCCTTTACCTATGGGACACAGGCGCACGCTTGGTGCTGCTCCTTTGTTGATGCACGTGCAGCCACAGTGCACACAATTCACAAACACAGAAAATATTTTTTTATTTTGTTTGGAGTGCCCTTTGGGGGTTACAGCACCCTTTAACAGACAAGCCAGCCGGCCCTTTTCTTATGGGACACAGGTGCACGCTTGGCACTGCTCCTTTGTTGATGCACATGCAGTCACAGTGCACACAATTCACAAACACAGAAAATATTTTTTTATTTTGTTTGGAGTGCCCTTTGGGGGTTACAGCACCCTTTAACGGTCAAGCCAGCCGGCCCTTTACTTATGACACAGGCGCACGCTTGGCTCTACTTTGTTGATGCACGTGCGGCTACTGCGCACACAATTCACAAACACAAAAAAATATATTTTTTTATTTTGTTTGGAGTGCCCTTTGGGGGTTACAGCACCCTTTAACGGGCAAGCCAGCCGGCCCTTTACTTATGGGACACAGGCGCACGCTTGGCACTGTTCCTTTATTAATGCACGTGCAGCCACAGTGCACACAACTCACAAACACAGGAAATATTTTTTAATGTTTTTTGGAGTGCACTTTGGGGGTTACAGCATCCTTTAACGGTCAAGCCAGCCGGTCCTTTACTTATGACACAGGCGCACGCTTGGTGCTACTTTGTTGATGCACGTGCGGCTACTGCGCACACAATTCACAAACACAGAAAAAATATTTATTTTTTTTGCACTTGGGGGGAGCACCCCTGATGGACAGAGCACCCCTGGACAACACTACAGCACCCCTTTAGGACTGGGACACTACACAGGACTTTGGAGTGGACACAGCCCCTATGGACAACTGACTGCACAACACAGTCCAGCCAGCCCCTATGGACTTTGGAGGAGTGGACACAGCCCCTATGGACAACAGCAGCACAGCACAACACAGCCAGCCCCTATGGACTTTGGAGGAGTGGACACTGCCCTTATGGACAACAGCAGCACAGCACAACACAGCCAGCCCCTATGGACTTTGGAGGAGTGGACACAGCCCCTATGGACAACAGCAGCACAGCACAACGCAGCCAGCCCCTATGGACTTTGGAGGAGTGGACACAGCCCCTATGGACAACAGCAGCACAGCGCAGCACAGCACAGCACAACACTACACTGCACTACACTACACTACTCTACACAGCCAGCCCTAACTCCCACCCTCCCTCTTCACTGTCCACAGCCGAGTAAGACAATGGCGCCGACGCGGGTACCTTATATAGAATCCAAAACCCGCGAGACCTGGAAGGCGGGATGATGACGTTTTGCCTCCATTTCAGATACGAGTCAGGCGGGAAAAGTCGAGCCTGACTCGGATCGGCCTCAGATCGGAGGGGCTCGGGGGGGTTCAGATTTCAGAAAGCCGAACCCGCTCACCCCTACTATATATATATATTCCTTGAATAGAGAACTTTGGTGTAGATTTTTTTTCATTTGTTTGCACTTAACAAATATTTTTCATTTATTTTGCATTTTTATCTATTTTATGTATATGTGTATGTATATATTTATGTGTGTATATATTTATATATGTGTGTCATGTGGGAATGTCTAAATGAGGAGAGGTCTGAGTGGTATGAGGCGCATGTCAGTACTCTGAAGGAGAATATAATATTGTGTGCTTGCTCTGGAAGCCAGGGCTCCATGCTACATCTCTGCATCCACTCAGTTGAAGGCCAGAGGTAGGATGAGGAGGGTCCTGCCTGTTTAATTTGCACTGGACCCCACAGTGTCTGATAACAGCCCTTTCTGTGATGCTGATAGCTGAAAATGTAATGTAAGTGAATTAACCTGTAGACACACAGTTTGCAATAAGCCTTTGCATTGTGTCAATTTTCTGTTTACATTAAGAGGTGTTAACAAATAGGATTATATAATGGGATTCATAAGAGCGCTTATTAAATATAATATTAAATATTGTGTACACACACTGCAACTCACCCTTACTGTACATATGCCAAATCTACATATTGCAATACACCTATATATACCACTAGCTATTGTGCCTCCCTCTCCTGTGTCTCCATCCTCCTTTCCTCCATTTCTCTTTCTTTTACTCTTTTCTATCGCCCACTCTTTTTTCTCATCCCCTCTTTTACCTCTAGATGGGTTTTCACTACCCCTCTTAATACTGTCTTTTGCTCACTTGTTTGTTCTCTCTCTCCACAATTTTTTTTTCTGTCTGTACTCAGAGGCGTCACCTGCTCTGGTGACACCGGGTGAGCACTCTGATTATCTCTGTGTGCCGTAGGCTCGGCCACGGCCAAAAAGGGGCATGGCCTAACATAAAGGGGCGTGGCCTCACGGGGGATCCCGATGACTTTGCTGGGCTGCTCCCGGAGTCTTGGCTGTCAGCACTGTCGGCTCCTCTTCTATAACAGGAGCTGGGTGCTGCAGGTGAATGTCACACTGCAGCACCTGGCTCCTGTCACCTCAAAGGAGCCAGGATTTTGGTGCCACCCACTCCGAGGATGACACCCACATTCAGCCCATAACCCCCTCATGACGCCAATGTCTTTACTCCCCCCCTGCCTTTCCTCTGTATGTTCCATAGTGGAGGAACATCCATCCCTTTTCTCCAGGGTCCGGCACGGCCGCGCAGCTGCGGTGGTTGGGGTGCCCAACCTTCGGCCCGCGGTTGGAACAGCAGGGCAGTCCCCGAAAAACAGGACTGTCCCGCTGAAATTGTAATGGTTGGGAGGGGTGAACCCTCTATGGGGTGGATCCCCTGTTTGGTTGCACTAGTCGAACGTGCCGTGAGCTGGCCCTGGATATCTGGTACAAATCAAGAGTTTTTTTCCTCTTTCTTTTCATTCTCGGAGGTTGAAAGCAACGATGGCGCATCATGCATGTTAAGTCCCACATGGACACGCTGGAGAGAGTAGTGATGTAATTTTTATCACCCTAGGTAAGTATAGAGATATGGAGTTGAATGCAAGTTGGCTGTAATAGCTCACACATTGTGTGCATGGAACTAAGCGCCTGATTCAGAGATGGACGCTAATTCAATCTCATCTGCGATTTTGCACGGAACGCAGCTGCGAGAGTATGGTAAAGGCTTACCCGAGCATAGGGACACCCACTGCTGCCTTCTCATATCTGTCCGATGACGTGCAACAGTGTAAACATCGGTACCATCGACACACATTGGGCAGTCATGCAGCAGGTAAGGCAAGTCTGACCAGCCGCAAACACTGCAGTTCTTCTGAAACGCACAGAGCTCTCATGCAGCGAAAGAGATCGCAATAGATAATTTATGCACAATTGCATTTGCCTAATCCCCCATTAACTCCCCCAACACTGACAGCACGCCCCCTTTGGTGGGTGTGCCGGGGGCGTGCCTGCCAGACGGAGGCGTTCCCAAGGGAACGCCTACCGTCTGAAGCCGGCCCCACTGACATCACTAGTGATGTCAGTGGGAGTGATTTTGGCTCTGATAGAGCCAAAATCACTCCTGGCCTTGCGGTTGAGAAACTCAACCGCAGGCTTTTACTCGCAGTTCCGATGGTCGCGATGGTCAAGAGCATCGCGACCATCATTTTGCACGCTCGTATATGCTGTGGGTGGTGACCCACAGCTATACGAGCGTCCAGGAGGACGCTCCATATTAATGGAGGTGGGCCCTGATTCAGAGCGAGCGCTCTGGTCAGAGCGTCCGGCTCTGAATCAGGGCCTAGGTTTCATGAGAACTTGTACCAGCCCTATCCTTGATGTCATCAGTCACAGTCTGCTGACAGCTAGCAAGCAGGCTGTCGCTCCCGAGTTTGTTAGCCACGGATGGAAAACAAGTGCTGTGCAGCTTGGAATTCCTTCATCGCTAGCCTTGTAAGGAAGCTTTACCTTACACCGGTGTTAGCATATTAGTCTTCTTTCCAGACGCCTGTCCCCAACTCCTCTGTGTTGCTGCTCTCAGAGAGCACCATGCTGGATACTTTTGACTTTTGCAGTGGATGGAACTTGATTTGCTACTGCCTGATTCCCAAAGCTACTGGTTACTCAGTGTGCACAGAGGGCCTGATTCAGACCCGCTCGCGAGCGCTGAACGCTCGCAAGCGGGTCGATGGTGCCCTAGTGCGCATGCGCATGACGGAGGGAGCTCTGTCGTGCGCATGCGTGAGACCCGCATAGCGACAGCCAAGCCGTCGTTATGGGTCTCGCACCAAAGGGGGCATGCTGTCGATGGTGATTTACAGCACGCCCCCTTTGGTGGGCATGCCGGGGCGTTGCTGCCCAGACAGAGGCGTTCCCATGGGAATGCCTACCGTCTGGGTCCGGCCCCACTGACATCACTAGAGATGTATGTGGGAATGCTTTTGGCTCTGATAGAGCCAAAAGCACTCCTGGGCTTGCGGCAGCGAGACCCTACCGCAGGGTCTCGTCGCAAGCCCGATGGTCGTGATGGTCTTGATCATCGCGACCATCTGTTTGGCCGCTCGCATATGCGGTGGGTGGAGGCCGCTCCAATATTAGGTAGGAGGGGCCTGATTCAGAGTCTTGAGTTGTCTGTTCGAAGACATCCAACAAATGAGCAACTTTCTGTTTGCTCACTGCTGTTGCCATATTGGGTAAAGCTGGGTACACATGGTACGATGTGTACCCAGCGATGTGATCCACGACCTGACGGCCAACATATCGGGTGGTCCCCACATACGGAATGATCCAGTTTCCGACTGGCCGTTATGCCGTCCCCAGCATAGCCGGCTTTGGATCGTACATCGCTGCTCCAGATCTCATTGTGCATGCAGAAAGATCTGGAGGAGTGACGGACGACCCCACAGGAGCACGCAGTGGACAATATCATGCCCACACATGGAACGATGTAGCTGCGATATTTTTTCAATCCGTCGGATCAGCTGCTATATCGCTCCTTGTGTGGGAGCCTTAGCATTCTGCTACTGGGATCCTGTCTGAGTAAATAGAGTTAAACAACTCACTATTTCTGTGACAGATCCATCTGAAAAAGGGAATATTTACACATATGGACAAATCTGCATAGCCTGCAATTCCGTCACTATGACCTGTATGAAAGTGAAAATGCCCCATTACAGCCCAGTTACCCTATTCAATTAAACAAAGAGGACTGTCTGAAATCCGTAGGACCCAATAAACTCCCATAATTTCATATGCTTGGTTTCCGGAGCATGCACTGTGGAAATACACATACGTACACAGGGCCTGATTCAGACCCGCTCGCGAGCGCTATGCGCTCGCGAGCGGGTCGATGTCTGGCCCCTGCGCATGCGAACGCCGGAGCCAGCTCCGACGTGCGCATGCACGAGACCCGGCTAACAACGGGCACTCCGTCGCTCCGGGTATCGCACCAAAAGGGGGCGGCTGTTGATTTAGATCGACAGCTCGCAACGTTTTGGAGGCGGGCAGGGGTGGTGGCTGGCAAAACTGAGGCATTCCCGATGGAACGCCTGCCGTTTGGGGGCGGCCCCACTGACATCACGAGGGATGTCAGTGGTGAGCTGGGGGTCGCGGTAACGAGACCCTACCGCAAGGGTCTCGTTGCAAGCCCCAATGGTCGAGACCATCGCGACCATCACCTGTCCGCTCGCAATAGCTATGGGTAATCACCCACAGCTATGCGAGCGGCCCGGAGGCCGCACCAAAAAAAAAAAGACGCCCTGACTCAGAGCGAGCGTCCGGCTCTGAATCAGGCCACAATCCATAAATGGACTTGCATTAATCTCTGCATATAGTATTAGGCTTAGCTAAAGTACAAAAAACAAAAGTTCCATAATACTTTAACCACAAATATAAATAAAAGAGCTGTCTAGAAATGGCTCATTAGCTGACCATTTTAGCATGTGAGCTTCCAGATAGCTATTTGTCACTCTATAAATCTGTTTCAGTTGTATAATCCTTATTGGGAAGCATGTAAAACAAGTGCTGTAAATGTAATGGAAAGATAAAAAAACACTAAAGCAGTGTGCACTCAGCATGCCAAAATCTCTTTACTTGCTTTTCATTAACTAGTGTTGTTACTAGAGATGAGGGGTTCGGTTTTATTTGGTTATGGTAAGACCTAGAAACCGGCATCTTATTGGCTATCCAGGTCTCACATGTTTTGTATAACAATAAGATAAATTCGAACTTGCACTAATTTGGCGAAAAGAACGAGTCCAAACCGAACTGCTCATCTCTAGTTGTTACATGCTGTATTTAACAAATTAAGTGAATAACATAAGTTAGTATATATTAACAGTATTCATGCAGCTCCATTAAGTAACGCTTGCTGCAATATGGTTGCTCTGTGATATTAGTCTGATGTTTATGTTGTGACTAAGTGGTCTATTTATTATAAATTTGTTTTGGTAAATTCTCAGAGAATGATCGTTTTCAGAGGATTTCTCCAATATTTTGTGATAAGGCCAAATTAACAAGGGGGTACCCTAGGGAAAACTGTCACAAACACAGTTCCTATAGTGTTCAATGGAGATTGCAGAAATGCTCCTTTTCTTTAGACTATATTTACACATTATTTTTTGGAGAGAAGAGCGTTCATTTTGGGGGCCTGAGCGCAAATCTTAATAAACAGGCACATAAAAGTCATAATCTTTTATATGTTATATTTCCTCTAGATGTCTGTTTGAACTGGTGTTACAAACATTTTAATTTTCAGATACCTACACAGGGAGTGTGACAAGGGTGGTGACTACCACAGTAGGGTTACAACTCTTTTACTTACTCACTTTTCAGGCCCCCATATGCTCCTTTATGTCACACTAGTAAATAAATGGACCTGGCATCTATTGGGCCTTCTCAGCCGCCCTGACCCCTCAGCAGCTCCCCCAATATCTTTCCCTCTCTTCCCTGTCCACTCCTGTGTACTTCCATCCCTGCTCCCACCCGACTCATTATACACCATACCTTTCCTCTTCTTTGCCAACACCTACAGTAATATTAATGTGCATGGCCGTATCAGGAGCTACGGTGCATGCCCTGCACATTAAGTTTGACGTACACATCCACCGCAACCGTAAAAAGTTAATCACGCAAAGGTGTGTGATGACCTAATTTAGAAAAGGGTCCAATTTTCTAATAATAATAGATTAGCACCACATGCCCCTTTGTATGCCGTAAGAGCTCCCACATGCACCTTACATGACCTCAGATCCATCCACATGCCCTTTTATATGCCATCTGCATCACATGCCCCTATATATATACCAGAGCCCCATCATTCCCCATTATATGCATCAAGCCCCTTACTGTATATGCATCACCTCTCCTCCACATGGTCTTTTATATGCCTCATGCCATTTACTGTATATTTATCACCTCTCCTCCACATGCCCCTTTATATGCCTAATGCCACTTACTGTATATGCATCACCTCTCCTCCACATGCCCCTTATTATGCCTAATGCCACTTACTGTATATGCATCACCTCTCCTCCACATGCCCCTTATTATGCCTCATGCCACTTACTGTATATGCATCACCTCTCCACCACATGCCCCTTATTATGCCTCATGCCACTTACTGTATATGCATCACCTCTCCACCACATGCCCCTTATTACGCCTCATGCCACTTACTGTATATGCATCACCTCTCCTCCACATCGTCTTTTATATGCCTCATGCCATTTACTGTATATGCATCACCTCTCCTCCACATGCCCCTTTATATGCCTAATGCCACTTATTGTATATGCATCACCTCTCCTCCACATGGTCTTTTATATGCCTCATGCCACTTACTGTATATGCATCACCTCTCCTCAACATGCCCCTTATTATGCCTCATGCCACTTACTGTATATTAATCACCTCTCCTCAACATGCCCCTTATTATGCCTCATGCCACTTACTGTATATGCATCACCTCTCCCACACATGCTCTTTTATATGTCTCATGGAACTTACTGTATATGCATCACCTGTCCTCAACATGCCCCTATATATGCCTCAAGCTACTTACTGTATATGCATCACCTCTCCTCCACATGCCCATTTATATGCCTCATGTCACTTACTGTATATGCATCACCTCTCCACCATATGCCCCTTTATATGCTTCATGTCACTTACTGTATATGCATCACCTCTCCACCATATGCCCCTTTATATGCCTCATGTCACTTACTGTATATGCATCACTCTCCACCATATGCCCCTTTATATGCCTCAAGCTACTTACTGTATATGCATCACCTCTCCTCCACATGCCCATTTATGTGCCTCATGTCACTTACAGTATATGCATCACCTCTCCACCATATGCCCCTTTATATGCCTCATGTCACTTACTGTAAATGCATCACTCTCCACCATATGCCCCTTTATATTCCTCATGTCACTTACTGTATATGCATCACCTCTCCTCAACATGCCCCTATATATGCCTCAAGCTACTTACTGTATATGAACCACCTCTCCTCCACATGCCCCTTTATATGCCTCATGCCACTTACTGTATATGTATCACCTCTCCTCCACATGCCCCTTTATATGCCTCATGCCATTTACTGTATATGAATCACCTCTCCTCCACATGCCCCTTTATATGCCTCATGTCATTTACTGTATATGCATCACCTCTCCTCAACATGCCCCTATATATGCCTCAAGATACTTACTGTATATGAATCACCTCTCCTCCACATGCCCCGTTATATGCCTCATGCCATTTACTGTATATGAATCATCTCTCCTCCACATGCCCGTTTATATGCCTAATGCCACTTACTGTATATGCATCACCTCTCCTCCACATGCCCCTTTTTAAGCCTCATGCCATTTACTGTATATGAATTACCTCTCCTCCACATGCCCCTTAATATGCCTCATGCCACTTACTGTATATGCATCACCTCTCCTCCACATGCCCCTATATATGCCTCATGCCACTTACTGTATATGCATCACCTCTCCTCCACATGACCCTTTATATGCCTCATGCCATTTACTGTATATGAATCACCTCTCATCTCCACATGCCCCTTTATATGCCTTATGCCACTTACTGTATATGCATCACCTCTCCTCCACATGCCCCTATATGCCTAATGCCACTTACTGTATATGCATCACCTCTCCTCCACATGGTCTTTTATATGCCTCATGCCACTTACTGTAAATGCATCACCTCTCCTCAACATGCCTCTATATATGCCTCAAGCTACTTACTATATATGAAACACCTCTCCTCCACATGCCCCTTTATATGCCTCATGCCACTTACTGTATATGTATCACCTCTCCACCATATGCCCGTTTATATGCCTCATGCCATTTACTGTATATGAATCACCTCTCCTCCACATGCCCCTTTATATGCCTCATGTCACTTACTGTATATGCATCACCTCTCCTCCACATGCCCCTTTATATGCCTCATGCCATTTACTGTATATGAGTCACCTCTCCTCCACATGCCCCTTTATATGCCTAATGCCACTTACTGTATATGCATCACCTCTCTTCCACATGCCCCTATATAGGCCTAATGCCACTTACTGTATATGCATCACCTCTCCTCCACATACCCCTTTATATGCCTCATGTCACTAACTGTATTATTCATCACCTCTCCTCCACATGGTCTTTTGTATGCCTAATGCCACTTACTGTATATGCATCACCTCTCCACCACATAACCCTTTATATGCCTAATGTCACTTACTGTATATGTATCACCTCTCCTCCACATGCCCCTTTATTTGCCTCATGCCACTTACTGTATATGTATCACCTCTCCTCCACATGCCCCATCATATGCCTCATGCCACTTACTGTATATGTATCACCTCTCCTCCACATGCCCCTTTATATGCCTAATGTCACTTACTGTATAGTTATCACCTCTCCTCCACATGCCCCTTTATATGCCTAATGCCACTTACTGTATATGCATGACCTCTCCTCCACATGCCCCTATATATGCCTAATGCCACTTACTGTATATGCATCAACTCTCCTCCACATGCCCTTTTATATGCCTCATGTCACTTACTGTATTATTCATTCCCTCTCCACCACATGTTGCTTTATATGCATCAAGCCCCTTAGTGTATACGCATCACCTCTCTTTCCCATGCCCCTTTTTATGACTCATGTAACTTACTTTATATGCATCACCTCTCCTCCACATGCCCCTTTTTATGCCTCAAGCTACTTACTGTATATGCATCACCTCTCCTCCACATGGTCTTTTATATGCCTCATGCCACTTACTGTATATGCATCACCTCTCCTCAACATGCCCCTTATTATGCCTCATGCCACTTACTGTATATTAATCACCTCTCCACCATATGCCCCTTTATATGTCTCATATCACTTACTGTATATGCATCACCTCTCCACCATATGCCCCTTTATATGCCTCATGTCACTTACTGTATATGCATCACTCTCCACCATGTGCCCCTTTATATGCCTCATGTCACTTACTGTATATGCATCACCTCTCCTCAACATGCCCCTATATATGCCTCATGTCACTTACTGTATATGTATCACCTCTCCTCAACATGCCCCTATAGATGCCTCAAGCTACTTACTGTATATGACTCACCTCTCCTCCACATGCCCCCTTATATGCCTCATGCCATTTACTGTATATGAATCACCTCTCCTCCACATGCCCCTTTATATGCCTCATGTCATTTACTGTATATGCATCACCTCTCCTCAACATGCCCCTATATATGCCTCAAGATACTTACTGAATATGAATCACCTCTCCTCCACATGCCCCGTTATATGCCTCATGCCATTTACTGTATATGAATCATCTCTCCTCCACATGCCCGTTTATATGCCTAATGCCACTTACTGTATATGCATCACCTCTCCTCCACATGCCCCTTTTTAAGCCTCATGCCATTTACTGTATATGAATTACCTCTCCTCCACATGCCCCTTAATATGCCTCATGCCACTTACTGTATATGCATCACCTCTCCTCCACATGCCCCTATATATGCCTCATGCCACTTACTGTATATGCATCACCTCTCCTCCACATGACCCTTTATATGCCTCATGCCATTTACTGTATATGAATCACCTCTCATCTCCACATGCCCCTTTATATGCCTTATGCCACTTACTGTATATGCATCACCTCTCCTCCACATGCCCCTATATGCCTAATGCCACTTACTGTATATGCATCACCTCTCCTCCACATGGTCTTTTATATGCCTCATGCCACTTACTGTAAATGCATCACCTCTCCTCAACATGCCTCTATATATGCCTCAAGCTACTTACTATATATGAAACACCTCTCCTCCACATGCCCCTTTATATGCCTCATGCCACTTACTGTATATGTATCACCTCTCCACCATATGCCCGTTTATATGCCTCATGCCATTTACTGTATATGAATCACCTCTCCTCCACATGCCCCTTTATATGCCTCATGTCACTTACTGTATATGCATCACCTCTCCTCCACATGCCCCTTTATATGCCTCATGCCATTTACTGTATATGAGTCACCTCTCCTCCACATGCCCCTTTATATGCCTAATGCCACTTACTGTATATGCATCACCTCTCTTCCACATGCCCCTATATATGCCTAATGCCACTTACTGTATATGCATCACCTCTCCTCCACATACCCCTTTATATGCCTCATGTCACTAACTGTATTATTCATCACCTCTCCTCCACATGGTCTTTTGTATGCCTAATGCCACTTACTGTATATGCATCACCTCTCCACCACATAACCCTTTATATGCCTAATGTCACTTACTGTATATGTATCACCTCTCCTCCACATGCCCCTTTATTTGCCTCATGCCACTTACTGTATATGTATCACCTCTCCTCCACATGCCCCATCATATGCCTCATGCCACTTACTGTATATGTATCACCTCTCCTCCACATGCCCCTTTATATGCCTAATGTCACTTACTGTATAGTTATCACCTCTCCTCCACATGCCCCTTTATATGCCTAATGCCACTTACTGTATATGCATGACCTCTCCTCCACATGCCCCTATATATGCCTAATGCCACTTACTGTATATGCATCAACTCTCCTCCACATGCCCTTTTATATGCCTCATGTCACTTACTGTATTATTCATTCCCTCTCCACCACATGTTGCTTTATATGCATCAAGCCCCTTAGTGTATACGCATCACCTCTCTTTCCCATGCCCCTTTTTATGACTCATGTAACTTACTTTATATGCATCACCTCTCCTCCACATGCCCCTTTTTATGCCTCAAGCTACTTACTGTATATGCATCACCTCTCCTCCACATGGTCTTTTATATGCCTCATGCCACTTACTGTATATGCATCACCTCTCCTCAACATGCCCCTTATTATGCCTCATGCCACTTACTGTATATTAATCACCTCTCCACCATATGCCCCTTTATATGTCTCATATCACTTACTGTATATGCATCACCTCTCCACCATATGCCCCTTTATATGCCTCATGTCACTTACTGTATATGCATCACTCTCCACCATGTGCCCCTTTATATGCCTCATGTCACTTACTGTATATGCATCACCTCTCCTCCACATGCCCCTTTATATGCCTCATGTCACTTACTGTATATGCATCACCTCTCCTCAACATGCCCCTATATATGCCTCATGTCACTTACTGTATATGTATCACCTCTCCTCAACATGCCCCTATAGATGCCTCAAGCTACTTACTGTATATGACTCACCTCTCCTCCACATGCCCCTTTATATGCCTCATGCCACTTACTGTATATGTATCACCTCTCCTCCACATGCCCCTTTATATGCTTCATGTCACTTACTGTATATGCATCACCTCTCCACCACATGCTACTTTATATGCCTCATGCCATTTACTGTATATGAATCACCTCTCCTCCACATGCCCCTTTATATGCCTCATGTCACTTACTGTATATGCATCACCTCTCCTCAACATGCCCCTATATATGCCTCAAGCTACTTACTGTATATGAATCACCTCTCCTCCACATGCCCCTTTATATGCCTCATGCCACTTTCTGTATATGTATCACCTCTCCACCATATGCCCCTTTATATGCCTCATGCCACTTACTGTATATGCATCACCTCTCCTCAACATGCCCCTTATTATGCCTCATGCCACTTACTGTATATGCATCACCTCTCCCACACATGGTCTTTTATATGTCTCATGCCACTTACTGTATATATATCACCTCTCCACCATATGCCCCTTGATATGCCTCATGTCACTTACTGTATATGCATCACCTCTCCTCCACATGCCCCTTTATAAGCCTAATGCCACTTACTGTATATGCATCACCTCTCCTCCACATGGTCTTTTATATGCCTAATGCCACTTACTGTATATGCATCACCTCTCCTCAACATGCCCCTTATTATGCCTCATGCCACTTACTGTATATTAATCACCTCTCCTCAACATGCCCCTTATTATGCCTCATGCCACTGACTGTATATACATCACCTCTCCCACACATGGTCTTTTATATGTCTCATGCCACTTACTGTATATGCATCACCTCTCATCAACATGCCCCAAGCTACTTACTGTATATGCATCACCTCTCCTCCACATGCCCATTTATATGTCTCATGCCACTTACTGTATATATATCACCTCTCCACCATATGCCCCTTTATATGCCTCATGTCACTTACTGTATATGCATCACCTCACCTCCACATGCCCCTTTATAAGCCTAATGCCACTTACTGTATATGCATCACCTCTCCTCCACATGGTCTTTTATATGCCTCATGCCACTTACTGTATATGCATCACCTCTCCTCAACATGCCCCTTATTATGCCTCATGCCACTTACTGTATATTAATCACCTCTCCTCAACATGCCCCTTATTATGCCTCATGCCACTGACTGTATATGCATCACCTCTCCCACACATGGTCTTTTATATGTCTCATGCCACTTACTGTATATGCATCACCTCTCATCAACATGCCCCAAGCTACTTACTGTATATGCATCACCTCTCCTCCACATGCCCATTTATATGCTTCATGTCACTTACTGTATATGCATCACCTCTCCACCATATGCCCCTTTATATGCCACATGTCACTTACTGTATATGCATCACTCTCCACCATTTGCCCCTTTATATGCCTCATGTCACTTACTGTATATGCATCACCTCTCCTCAACATGCCCCTATATATGCCTCAAGCTACTTACTGTATATGAATCACCTCTTCTCCACATGCCCCTATATATGCCTAATGCCACTTACTGTATATGTATCACCTCTCCACCATATGCCCCTTTATATGCCTCATGCCATTTACTGTATATGAATCACCTCTCCTCCACATGCCCCTATATATGCCTAATGCCACTTACTGTATATGCATCACCTCTCCTCCACATTCCCCTTTATATTCCTCATTCCATTTACTGTATTTGAATCACCTCTCCTCCACATGCCACTTTATATGCCTAATGCCACTTACTGTATATGCAACACCTCTCCTCCACTTGCCCCTATATATGCCTCATGTCACTTACTGTATTATTCATCACCTCTCCTCCACATGGTCTTTTATATGCCTAATGCCACTTACTGTATATGCATCACCTCTCCTCCACATAACCCTTTATATGCCTAATGTCACTAACTGTATATGTATCACCTCTCCTCCACATGCCCCTTTATATGCCTCATGCCACTTACTGTATATGTATCACCTCTCCTCCACATGTCCCTTTATATGTCTCATGCCACTTACTGTATATGTATCACCTCTCCTCCACATGCCCCTTTATATGCCTCATGCCACTTACTGTATATGTATCACCTCTCCTCCACATGCCCCTTTATATGCCTAATGTCACTTACTGTATATGTATCACCTCTCCTCCACATACCCCTTTATATGCCTCATGCCATTTACTGTATATTAATCACCTCTCCTCCACATGCCCCTTTATATGCCTAACGCCACTTACTGTATATGCATCACCTCTCCTCCACATGCCCCTATATATGCCTAATGCCACTTAGTGTATATGCATCACCTCTCCTCCACATGCCCCTTTATATGCCTCATGCCATTTACTGTATATGAATCACCTCTCCTCCACATGCCCCTTTATATGCCTAATGCCACTTACTGTATATGCATCACCTCTCCTCCACATGCCCCTATATATGCCTAATGCCACTTAGTGTATATGCATCACCTCTCCTCCACATGCCCCTTTATATGCCTCATGTCACTTACTGTATTATTCATCACCTCTCCTCCACTTGGTCTTTTATATGCCTAATGCCACTTACTGTATATGCATCACCTCTCCTCCACATAACCCTTTATATGCCTAATGTCACTTACTGTATATGTATCACCTCTCCTCCACATGCCCCTTTATATGCCTCATGCCACTTACTGTATATGTATCACCTCTCCTCCACATGTCCCTTTATATGCCTCATGCCACTTACTGTATATGTATCACCTCTCCTCCACATGCCCCTTTATATGCCTCATGCCACTTACTGTATTTGTATCACCTCTCCTCCACATGCCCCTTTATATGCCTAATGTCACTTACTATATATGTATCACCTCTCCTCCACATACCCCTTTATATGCCTCATGCCATTTACTGTATATGAATCACCTCTCCTCCACATGCCCCTTTATATGCCTAATGCCACTTACTGTATATGCATCACCTCTCCTCCACATGCCCCTTTATATGCCTCATGTCACTTACTGTATTATTCATCCCCTCTCCACCACATGTTGCTTTATATGCATCAAGCCCCTTAGTGTATATGAATCACCTCTCCTCCACATGCCCCTTTATATGCCTAATGCCACTTACTGTATATGCATCACCTCTCCTCCACATGCCCCTATATATGCCTAATGCCACTTAGTGTATATGCATCACCTCTCCTCCACATGCCCCTTTATATGCCTCATGTCACTTACTGTATTATTCATCACCTCTCCTCCACATGGTCTTTTATATGCCTAATGCCACTTACTGTATATGCATCACCTCTCCTCCACATAACCCTTTATATGCCTAATGTCACTTACTGTATATGTATCACCTCTCCTCCACATGCCCCTTTATATGCCTCATGCCACTTACTGTATATGTATCACCTCTCCTCCACATGTCCCTTTATATGCCTCATGCCACTTACTGTATATGTATCACCTCTCCTCCACATGCCCCTTTATATGCCTCATGCCACTTACTGTATATGTGTCACCTCTCCTCCACATGCCCCTTTATATGCCTAATGTCACTTACTATATATGTATCACCTCTCCTCCACATGCCCCTTTATATGCCTCATGCCATTTACTGTATATGAATCACCTCTCCTCCACATGCCCCTTTATATGCCTAATGCCACTTACTGTATATGCATCACCTCTCCTCCTCATGCCCCTTTATATGCCTCATGTCACTTACTGTATTATTCATCCCCTCTCCACCACATGTTGCTTTATATGCATCAAGCCCCTTAGTGTATATGCATCACCACTCTTTCCCATGCCCCTTTTTATGACTCATGTAACTTACTTTATATGCATCACCTCTCCTCCACATGCCCCTTTATATGCCTCAAGCTACTTACTGTATATGCATCACCTCTCCTCCACATAACCCTTTATATGCCTAATGCCACTTACTGCATATGCATCACCTCTCCTCTACATGCTGCTTTATATGTATCAAGCCCCTTACTGCATATGCATCACCTCTCCTTTATATGCCTCATGCTACTTACTGTATATTTATCACCTCTCCTCCACATGCCCCCTTATATGCCTCATGCCACTTACTGTATATGCAGGGCCGTTTCTCCCATTACGTATGGTTTGCACTGCAGTTGAGTAGGGTGTCACATAGTGGAGGGCACCTCAGCTACGCACCATGCGGGCCGCTGGCAGACTGTGTCTCTGTGCCACAGCTGCACCGTGTGTGTAGCGCTGACTGGATGGAGTTCGGTCAGCACTACACAGCGCAAACACACAGCCCCCGGTGCCGGCAGCTGTGCGTTTGCTTTAGCAGCTGATGAGAGTCAGACAGATTCTCATCGGCTGCTGCTGATTATATGCTCATATTCAGTCAAATGCTTCAGAACTCATTGGATGGTGCTTCACAGTGCAGATGGACAATGACCCGAAGCATACTGCAAGAGCAACCAAAGAGTTTTTTAAGGTTAAAAAGTGGAATGTTATGCAATGGCCAAGTCAATCCCCTGACCTGAATCCGATTGAGCATGCATTTCACTTGATGAAGACAAAACTGAAGGGAAAATGCCGCAAGAACAAGCAGGAACTGAAGACATTTGCAGTAGAGGCCTGGCAGAGCATCATCAGGGATGAAACCCAGCGTCTAGTGATGTCTATGCGTTCCAGACTTCAGGCTGTAATTACCTGCAAAAGATTTGCAACAAAGTATTAAAAAGTGAAAGTTAGATTTAGGATTGTTTAGTTTGTCCCATTACTTTTGGCCCCTTAAAAAGTGGGAGGCACATATAGAAACCGTTGTAATTCCTACACCGTTCACCTGATTTGGAAGTAATTAACCTCAAATTAAATCTGAAAGTCTGCAGTTAAAGCACATCTTGTTTGTTTCATTTCAAAGCCATTGTGGTGGTGAATAGAGGCCAAAATATGAAAATTCTGTCAATGTCCCAATATTTATGCACCTGACTGTATATTACACCTGGAAGAGTGTGTGATTTTTGTTTCCTCTCTCTCTATATGAGGAGGAGGATGGAGACAGACAGTGGGCAGGTGAAGTTGGGCCGTGGGGTGGGCAGAGACAGCCAGAGGTGGAGCAGCAGAGAAGGGTCTGCGAATTCTGGACACTCCCCATCAGGGATCAGCCACTCACTGCTATGATTATATCACTGCTATTTATCAATATTCACCTGTCCAGTGGCATGCAGTGATGTCTCCCTCCTCAGCGGTCTTCTTCTCTTGGTTGCCGTCAGCTAACTTTCAACCTATGTTTACATTTACAGAAATGCAAATGTAAACGAGAACTGTATTTATTAAGTTAATGAGTTATGGCTGGCATCTGTCATCGGAGCTACTGCATGGTATGGTGAAGACTAAACTAGATAGCATCATGATGAATGAAATGCTAAAGGGCATTTTAGAGGACACAGACTGAACAGTGCTGGCAGACTGCTGGCTGGAAGAGAAGGTTGCAGAAAATTCATCCTTAATATAAATGAACAGGGAAATACAAAACTCGGTGTCACCCTGACATAAATAAATCCCAGGTAGAGAGTGACATTGTGAGCACCTTATTTACTATATAGTCATGTGAGGCAAAGTTTGAACTGTAAATGTATTGAATTACTGTATGCTGTTTACTTTAGATATATTTTTTATATATGCTTAAGGAATTTATTCCAGTTAGCTTGTACCCCAGGGGGATAATTCAGATTTGCATACAAGTCGTCTGCAATTACATACACATTGCGTATAGATTTGCCAGCCCAATCCTTGGTGCACGAGATAACTTTAAAAACAGATGGATCTCTTCATACGCACAATCCTGCATAACCTCCGGTTTAATCCTCATGCCCTCCGTACCCATCACTTTTTATTGCTTAAACTGGGTACACACTGGAGAGACGGGCATTCGTTCCGACATCTAAACAAATGCCACTGAACAGTGAATGTGCATCGACTTTAATGAACGAAAGAACAATTAACACACATCAAACCTGATGACCGTCGCAAGCAACCGTGGGAGCGCGCAATCATGTGTACACACTGAGCGATGTAGGCAATATGTCGTTATGTAATAGCATATTGGCCCGACATTGCTCCAGTGTGTACCCGGCTTTACACTAGATCAGTGCGTCTCTGAGCTCACTTCCATAGTGAAAACCAACCCCAGGCTGATAAGCACAGTGGTCGCGCCTCTATGGAATGGCTCAGCATAATACAGCATTGCCCCTACTCCCAGAGGATGCCAGGCCTACACTGGAATTGTTTGGGTTCTCCCTTATCACCCTGGGCTGTGGAAGCCCGGGTAGTTAACAAGTTTGAGATCCCGGTGATCTCAGTATAATGGACAGGTGTCCCTAAGACCACTGTCCTTTACACCGAAAGAGAAAAGCATAATGCCATTTAATTTTACAGACTGGGAATGATTGTGCACAGCAAGGAATTACCCTTAAAAGTGCACCCTATGTACTGGGTGTACACCTACACTGTGCTTCACAATGAACGCCTTCAACCCACCTACAATAATTCCTTCCTTTTATCTGTGCAAACTGGTGCTCGTCTGTAAATGAAACCATCTTGTATTGCAAATCTATGCATCCTGGTGGAATTGCTGTGCACTTGCACAAGCTGAGGCATACAGTGGGTGCATAACTGTTATGTGCAGTGTTAATGATCTCCACTGTACAGAGATTGATGTTTTTTTACTGAAGGATCAATGCAATACTTTTTGTAAATGTGTAGCAAAATGATACAAAAGTGTTCTTGACCTACAGCAAAGTCATTGTCAGGAAAATGTATGCAGGTGTTGTAAGACACAATATAATAACAAACAGAGCAAAGTACATGGAGCACTTCAGTACCAAAACTTGCTTGGCAATACTTTGTTGGATATTTTGTGCTGCGCCACTGCACACTGGAGCTACAGCAGGAACCTATAAGCACCTAACTGAGATGCTCACTGTATAAAATGATATAAAATATTCTAATACAGTACACATGCATTACATTTGTTTTCAATTTTCTATTCAGTAAATGTACTCACAATTAGTATAGTAAATAGTATTAGGATAATAGTAGTAGTTTAATTAGAAATAGGCAAAACTTGTGGTATGTTTGGCAAATTATTTCACAGATACAGTATTTCATTATAGATTAATCAAATCTTTTAATGTTATAAAAAGTTGTTAAGTACTTTGTTTAGTTTTTTGTTATATTTTATTTTATTTTTATAGATGTGACAAATTTAAGGGTGACAAATGTAAGGAAGACATTTTTAAACTCATTTTGTTTAATTGTCCTAATCACAGTTCAGTTGGTTCACAAATTCAAAGCAGCATGATATTTGCCAAACCATTTTGCTCATTTCTATACAGCAAACAGATGTACCTATACAACCCAATTTTGCTATGTATTTGATAAAGCATAGTTAGAAAACCAATGTCCACAACTCACTTTGTGTATTATTATATTTATCTATTAAACATGTTTGTTCATATTTCCAATATGGTTTATACAGTATATGACTTATATAGGTAACAAACCTGGTTGACAGTGGTAGAAAATGTGTTCTCAGGCGTCATTCCACAATATACCATTTATTTCAGATCTGAAATAACGACATGCTCTTCCTCTGTGGTTGGTCATTGTCTTTCTTGAAGAGACTTCTCCAGACAGGAGAGAAATGCTACAATCTAGAGATGATCAAATGCAGTAAGTAGTCACTGCCTTCTAATGGGCTTAAAGTGGTCCTGGAGAGGTGGTGGAACTCATCTCTCTCACCGCCTACTCCCCACCCACCCACCATGCTAGTCTGACAGGCCAAAATAAGTGTGAAAACTGTTCTTTACACACACACACTGTTGTGTATAGGAAATGGTAAAGTGAATGGCTGAGGGCCACCTAGGCACTATATCATCAGTGTTATTTTTCTGCCGTGCCTCTGAGATTTTTTATGCGGTCCCCACAAACTAGTCTGTCACTTGGATGCCCAATGTTTTTTTGCAACCCCTATGTATAGCCTTTGCTTGATTCATTCCTTACCTATATGCTGGTTTCTCTGAAATAAGGGACTTCTGTGCAGGGACTTGGTGGAGGTGGAAGTAGTTCCACCTACCATTAGAGGTGACGGAACTCAGTTCTGCCCCGTTCCTGCCCACTTTAACCCCTTACATTACCCAAACCATAGAAGGCATTTGGATCCCACAACATAATGGAACAACCAGAACACTTCAACAAGCACTCAAATGTGTAGAGTGCTTTTGGAAGGCACCACATGTCCATTCATCTGTTTATAGTGAAAGATAACATCGTCTCCTTCAGTGCTCTGTCGAAGCTGAGTAATTGGCTGAGACAAGTTCAGTTTAAAATTGAATCGCAGCAACGCCATCTTGCGACTGGCCGCAAGACGCCATCTTGGAAATGAGATCGCAAGATGCCATTTTGCGAATGGCTGCCTAAGTGCCATTTTAGATAAACTCACATTTTAGTACATGTGGCGATAATACTATTAGCATCATGCGATTGCATCTTCCATCATTTCTCATATACACAATAATACGCATAATAGCGCTGTTAACTAGTCGTATATTAGCGAATTCACAAGACCCCGAATGAAAACACCGTTAAGTAGCTAAAGGCGCACGCATCTGTCCCCAGTTAACTAGCGTCTTCATATCAAACCCCGTACACTCACACATTACATATTCACTTACAAGGTTCCATTAGCATTAAGGTATAAGATTTAAGTTTGTTCAGTTAGTATAAATGCTATGAAATAAGGATATTTGATAACTAAGGTTTTATACATGCTAAGAAAGCCGTGTTTGGTTTTGTACTGATGCGTACTCTTTCCACAGTATTCCGGTGATATCGGTGGGGAGATCGCATCATGCATTCTCGAGTTATGGACCACAGAGACTTCAAGCAACAAAATGTATTAATTGTTATGATGTTGCAGGGGGCAGGAGGGCAGAGACCCCCAGTTGTTAGAGGCTCAGTGAGTCTATTTGAACCAGCCTGTTAAATGCTCTGTAAGATTGATCCCCAGTGGGAACCAATAGCATCAGCAACAAACGTCTCTATTGTTTTGTCTATTCCTAGGGGGTATAAATATGTGTGCTCCACTGGGTCTTTTAGTCTTCGTGCTGAATGCTGATAGACAAGGGGTTTCTTGCTGATGCCTAACACCTGGTACCGGAAGCGCTGCGTATGTATACTGTACTTGGGTCTGTATAATTCCTTTGCACCTAAATTGTGTCTGGATCAATTGTGTGTAACTGACTGTACGTTTACTTGAATAATACTTGTGCTTTGGAACCACAGATTCCATGTCTAAGTCTTGATTTACTGTATGACTGCATACGCAAATTAGCGTCATCCTTAGAACGTATAGGCAGGATATTAGAAGGTATAGGAAGGTGTGTATACAGGTTCTGATCCAGTATCGTTAGCTCGTTAGTCAATGGGCGGTACTCAATGGACAGTACTCAATAAGCAACTTGTGCACTGCTAATAGACTATTCTATCCTGCTCTGTTGAACACTCATAGAACCATTTTGATAAAAGTAACTGCTTGCACGATAGCTTCAAACGTTCGGTCAGTTGACCTGCAGTTGCTCACCTGCTTTGTCTGGTACTTTAAATGAATGTAGTGATAACATGTCTGTTTTTCCTCAGATTTCCAAGCTGATATTAGCTTAGACAACATTGTGTGCGAAATACTAGTAAGCAGAGTTGCCCACTACCTAAATATCTGAATTATAGCATCTTCCTGGTGAAAAAGCCATTGCTTATATTGTAAATCTGCTCTAGGCTTCTCTGTGCATATTGAGCTCAGCATCTCCTCCCTCATTAGTCAAGATATTGCTGTGCAGGCAAAGACTTGCAAACCCATTACTGAACTGTGTATCACGCAACACTGTGTGATTAACAAAACTGTACCATCCAAAAAAGGTTTTCTTCCCATTGGATCAAGCCTGATGACTATTATTTATGACTAATCTTATCACTGAATGTCTATAACCAGCTAATTATCCATTTAATATACTGTGATGAATTACTGAAATATGTTTACACTGAAGAACATACAGTATAAGTCTGAACCATGAAAGTTGAGATCCATTCGCTGGGGAACTTCTCTGTGAGTAAAGCTAAAGCTCAAAGGAAATGTCTACTGTTGCAGAGTTTTTTTGCTAGCAGAGCTGACTCAGATTCTGTTCTACATGCAGATACCCCCATTGTTATATGTTCCCATCTTCAGCAATTTAGAAAACTTTGACATGAATAGGGTTTACCAAAAAGAAAACTCCCAAAAGTGGTAAGAGAAAATATAGTAATGTGTCCTAATATAAGAAACAATAAAAAGACAAAGCAAATATTTTTGGGAAACATTAAGTTTTTCTCCAGTTTTATAAACGGTTTTCAAAAACTAACATTTTTAGAAAGCATTTATCAAGCTGGAGAAAAACTAAGGGCCTGATTCAGAACTGTTCGCTATTTGCGGTCGTTCGTTCAAAAACAAGGGGTGGCTATTCAAATGATCCGTTCGCAAATTGCAGTCTGTTCACACCTCTAAGTCTGAACGAGCGAGCAAAACATACGCTCGTTTATTTGTTAAAAACGCCCCCTGGCCGCTCGCACCATACGTCATGTCCGCTATTTATTAGATTAATCGAGTACATCGACCAGCGTATGAACTGCTCGCTATTCTTGTGGTTGGTTTTTGCTACCACAATCTTGCGAGCAGTTCTGGCTATAAAATAACCCAGTGACGTGGTCAATGACGCTGCTGTATTAATTATGCACACCCATAAAACGCCCGTTTTGACCTTTAAGCACGCCTGCGTTCGGATCTCCACTCCGCATTTTCAAGCACCTTCCCCTGTTACCACCCACATACGCCTCATTCTGTCACTCAAAATAGCAGGCATTCGCTATATTGCGAGCACATGAATTTCGGCCGCACTGACTGGTTCGCGCATGAGTATAACGATCCGTACGCATGCGCAGATGTGCGAACATCGCTCGGAACGAGCGTACTGCCGCTAGCGAGTGGCTCTGAATGAGGGCCTAAGTGTGTATAAGTATACATAAGAGAGAGAGGCATAAAATATCACCTGGCTACCTCAATGTTCCCCTAGTTGTTAAAAGTGCAGAGGATCATGTACATCCATGTTCGCTTTACATAGGAAAGTACTTATGTAGCTGCAATAAATACTTTAAAATGGATAACAATAATGACAGTTGTTAAATGTGAGTACTGTGGGAGAAAATACGCGTTGGGTACGCAGTCCCTGTGCTGTTAATGTTGGTGGTCAGAATCCCACCGGTGGAAATACAGATGCATGCTGGTAAGTATTCTAACCCTTCCGCAATCCACCTTTCCCGCAGCCTAAGCCTAACTGTGAAACCAGGTGGTGCGATTAAAGCATGAAGGCACATTTCCAGCGCCCCTTTCTGTGTACCCTGAACTGTCATTGTCTTGATGCCTTTCAGTTTATAGTTAGTTAAGTTATAGTTACGTTTTTCTTAAATGCTACCAGGTGGCGTGTTAAAGCAAAGTCATTGGGGTAGATGTATGATAGCGGCACTTAACGTGCCGCTACACCGCTTCCTGCTTCGCCTCTTTACCGAGGTGAAGCAGGAGGCACTACCGATGAGATGTAAGAACATTTTATCGGCTGGAGAGGGGGAGCGTTAACTCCCCCCTCTGGCGCTACCCGCTAGAGACAGCAGTGCATCAGCCTAGTGCTGATGCGCTGTGTCTCTGTCCCGGCCGGCTCCCCTAAGTATGCGTGGAATCTCACAAGTATCGCGAGATCCCCGCGTGCAGCCCTGGAGCCGGCAGCAGCCCCAGCAGGGACAGCGCTGTCCCTGCTGTGGAGATAGGCTAGCGCCAGGCTGTAGCTGGCTATAACGACAGCTACAGCCGGCCGAACGGTCATGCGGCATGACCGTTAGTACATAGCCCTGCCGCTCGGTGCTGCTGTCTTGTAGATAGCAGCACCGATAATGATAGGGGCGCATAGCGCCCCTGTCATTTACCACCCAGACATCGGGATCATACATCGGGGATAAGCGGTATCAGCGCACATAACGTGCGCTGATACCGTTTCTGGGCTTCGTACATCTACCCCATAGTGTGTTGGTGCCCTGGATTGGGCTCCTAGGCACCTGCTACACTGGGAGCTAACAGTCACCAACTGCCATGGGGGGAGGACACTCACAGAGTTAAGACATAGGAGTCTATTTATAAAGCAGTGAAAAGTCCTGTTTAGCTGAAAAAAGGAACGGAAAGCTCAGCTTTCCTTTCCTCTCCTGTGGTTCAGATTCACCATCTGAGGATAGCGTAGACTGTACCGAACAGTAGCATACGTCCCTGCTACATACCTCCCAACATGACCCTCTCCAGAAGGGACACAATACTCTGGTCCTGAAGTTCCCTGGTAAGAGGTGGGGCTGCAGCGCAGTTCAAAATTCAAATAAGGGAGCCACACCAACTGTCATTTCACACGCTGCCAAACATCACTGGCTGGGACTCACTGGCAATTGGTGTGGCTCCCCTATTTGAATTTGGTTAGGGTTAAGCACCAGGAGGGAGGGTTAGGGTTACGCACCAAGGGGAGGGTTAGGGTGAAGATTAGGGTTAGAAAACAAAAAAAAATGTGTCGACCATTTTTGTGTCTACCTTTTTCATGTCGACCTTTTGACCATGGCGACTATTTATACATGTCGACCTTTAGTGTGTCGACCTTCTGTTCCTGTCGACCTTCTGTCCCTGTCGACCTATTGACTGTCTAACATCTGGTATCTACCTAGACATTGTTGACCTTTTTACTGTAGATCTATTAATCCAAAACCACTTTGTCACCTTTGATTTCTACACTCACTACCCATGTTTGACACATGCACGGTGGATGGGCCTGTGTGATGTTCTGGGTTGTTTGTGGACCCGGGGTGGTAGCAGGAGTGATCACAGAAGCAGATTTAAAAATAAAACTAGAATTTTAATAAGTGCTTGAGTAGACAGATAATGGCAGTAAATAAAAGTCCAGGAATATATAATGTGCACAAGAGTTCTGTGGTGGGAGTAAAAGGGCTAATGTCCAAGTAGATACAATTAAAGCTGTCCAGGTGTGCAGGTAGTGAAACTGAAAATAATCAAGCCAGGTTTGTAGTGAGCTGAAAATAAACAAGCCAGGTATACAAGTAGTGAACTGAAGCGCAGGATGTCAGCAGGCTCAGGCACTCAGGTATGGGCAAGGGTGATGGAGGAAGCGGGGTAGTCCAGTGGGAGCTAGGAGCTGACAGGCAGACTGGCAGACAGCGAATTCACAGGAACAGGAAAGCACAGAGAACTCCCTCTCAGCTAGGCTGAGATACACGTTGCACTGGCAAAGAAGGCACTGACCCTTCCTAAATACCCCATGCCGTGCTGTTACTGGCCGGAGGGAACATGTGACTCACCAGGATTGGCCAGCCGCATCACATGGCCAGAAGGCAAGATGGTGGCGCCCATGCCAAACGGAACGGAGACACCGCCAGGCCTCACCAGCGCAGAGTGACAACAGGGCCGCACAACAACGCACGCAGCCAAAGCCCCCCGCCAGACACCAGCTCCGCCACCAGACAGCCCGCGCCACAACGACCTCACAGGTAACACCCGCCTAGCTCCATGCTGAAATACCCTGGCCGTGACAGTACCCCCCCCTTTTGGGGTGGCCTCAGGACACTCACCAGGCTTCTCCGGATGGGCAGAATGGAATCTCCTGATGAGCGTGGGAGAGTGGACATCACGAGCATCGGTCCAGCAACGTTCCTCTGGACCGTAACCTTTCCAGTCCAACAAATACTGAAGATGACCTCTGCGCAGACGAGAGTCCAAGATCTGGGCGACTTCAAACTCAACTCCTCTCTCTGTCTGGACTCGAGGAGAAGCAGGTAGAGCATTATGGAACTTATTCAGGACTAGGGGCTTTAATAAGGAAACATGGAAGGAATTGGGAATTTTTAGGTATGGGGGTAACTGTAAACGGTAGGCCACTGGATTAATGACTTCTGTTATGGTGAAGGGACCGATGAAGCGGGGTGCGAATTTCATAGACGGAACTCTTAGACGACGGTTCCGAGTAGACAACCAGACCTGGTTTCCTATTTGCATGCGTGGGACTATTCTCCGCTTCTTATCGGCCTGGGTCTTATAGCGAGAGGATGCCTTCAACAAATCAGACCGTACTTGAGTCCAGATGGCAGCAAAATTCCGCACCGTGTCCTCCACGGCCAGAACATCGAAAACAGGCAGGCTTCGGAATTCAGGAACACGAGGATGAAGGCCATATACAACCTGAAATGGCGTTTGGTTAGTTGACAAGTGGTAGGAAGCATTATGTGCAAACTCAGCCCACGGCAGCAAGGCAGCCCAATTGTCCTGGGAAGATGACATAAAAATTCTTAAGAAAGTCTCTAGATCTTGATTAACTCTCTCGGTGGAGCCGTTGCTTTGCGGATGGTAGGCCGTGGAAAAGTTTAACTTCACTTGAAGAACAGAACACAAAGCCCTCCAGAATTTAGCAGTAAACTGCACACCACGGTCAGAGATAATTTCAGCAGGAAGGCCATGTAGACGAAATATGTGTTGGACAAACAACTGTGCCAGGTCAGGGGCAGAAGGTAACTTCTTCAACGGTATATAGTGGACCATCTTAGAAAATCAGTCAATTACAACCCAGATAGTGTTGAAACCTTGAGAGACTGGCAGGTCTGTGACGAAATCCATGGAGAGATGCGTCCATCGACGTGATGGGGTAGGTAATGGAAGCAATTCCCCAGCTGGAGCTTGTCGTGATGATTTATGCTGGGCACAGGAGGAGCAGGAAGAGATAAACTCCATTACATCTGCCTTCATAGAAGGCCACCAATAGTGTCTTCTCAGGAACTCCAATGTCTTCCGAGTGCCTGAGTGCCCTGCGAAGCGAGAGGAATGTGCCCAAGTGAGAAGCTGCTTCCTTAATTCCAGGGCCACAAATGATTTTCCCGAAGGAGGCTGAAGTTGTAATGCGGCGAAAACTCTTGATTCCAAGACAGGGGTATTGCTTTGATTTTCAGATTGATCATCACAGAGGAGAGATCTCGATAGGGCATCAGCCTTCTGATTAAGTGCTCCAGACCGGAAGGTCAGGGTGAACTGAAACCTGGCAAAGAATATTGCCCAGCGGGCCAAACGAGGACTCACACATTGGAGGTTTTTGAGAAATAGGAGATTTCTATGGTCCGTAAATACAGTAAATGGAAACTTGGCGCCTTCTAGCAAATATCTCCATTCCTTCAACGCCAACTTTACAGCTAGTAGTTCTTGCTCACCTATGGCGTAGTTCCTTTCGGCAGGAGAGAATTTTTTAGAAAAGAACCCACACGGATGGACTCGGTTGTCCTCATAACGTTGAGACAAGACTGCTCCCACAGCTTCAGATGAAGCGTCTACCTCCAACAAAAAAGGCCTGTCCAGATCGGGTTGTCGAAGAACTGGTGCTGAGATAAAGGCCTGTTTTAGAAGATGAAAGGCAGACTCTGCCTCAGGTGACCATTGGGCAGGATTAGCACCTTTGCGGGTAAAGGCTGTAATGGGAGCCAGCAGTGTAGAAAATCCCTTAATGAAGCGTCTATAATAATTTGCGAAGCCCAACAATCTCTGGATGGCCTTCAGTGTCTGAGGTCGGGTCCAATCCAGAATTGCCTGTATCTTCTTGGGGTCCATTTCTAAACTGGAGCCAGATATTACATAGCCGAGAAAAGGTACACCGGGCACTCCAAAGACGCATTTCTCCAGTTTGCAGTAAAGGTGGTTTTCTCTCAAACGGGTCAGAACTTCTTTAACATGTTCTTGATGTTTAGCCACAGAGGATGAAAAAATCAGTATGTCATCCAGATAGACAACAACAGAAACATATAACAGATCCCGGAAAATCTCATTAACGAAACTTTGAAAGACAGCAGGGGCATTACACAATCCAAAAGGCATTACTAAATACTCGAAATGTCCATCTCTGGTATTAAAAGCGGGCTTCCATTCATCGCCAGCTCGGATACGAATGAGGTTGTAAGCCCCTCTTAGATCTAATTTCGAAAAAATGACAGAGCCCTTGACCCTATCAAACAACTCAGTAATCAGGGGAAGAGGGTATTGATTCTTTACGGTAATGTCATTAAGGCCTCGATAATCGATACATGGTCTTAGACCACCGTCCTTCTTGCCAACGAAGAAAAACCCAGCTCCGGCAGGTGAAGTAGAGGGGCGAATGAACCCCTTTGCCAGGTTGTCCCGGATGTATTCGGTCATGGCTTGAGTCTCAGGCAAGGACAGCGGATAGGTACGACCGCGAGGTGGTATCTTATCAGGTATCAATTCAATTGGACAGTCCCATTCCCTATGAGGGGGTAAGATATTTGCTTGTTGTTCAGAGAAAATGTCGGCGAACATCTGATATTCCTTGGGAATGGCAGAAGAAACTAATGGAACTGTCTTTCTCACAGGTCGAATTTTTGGAAGACAGGATTTCTGACAGTCCATACCCCATTACAGAATCTGCATAGAACTCCAATCAATCCTGGGATTATGTTGACGTAACCAGGGTAGACCAAGAACAATTTCTTGAGAGGCCTCTGATATCACCAGGAGTTTTAGGGACTCAGAATGAAGTGCCCCAATTCGGACCAATACTGGTTGAGTCTCTTTGGTGACTATCCCATTAGTTAGAGGGCGTCCGTCTATATAGGTCAGAGAGATGGCATGGTTGAGAGACAAGCAAGGAATCTGAAATTTATCTATGAAACTAGACGTTATGAAATTTCCGGCTGCTCCCGAGTCGAGTAGAGCAGTAGCAAAGACAGGTTTGGGTTTAAGATCCAAGGCTAGAGTAATCGTGAAATCTTTAATCTTTGGAGACGGGTTCATAACTCTTAACTTGATGTTTCCAATGTCAGTTAGGATTTGGCATTTCCCGGTTTACGGGGGCAGGAGATCAGCAGGTGACCGGACTCTCCGCAGTACAGACAGAGGTTCTTTTGCATTCTTCTCTGACGTTCTTCTTTAGAGAGGTGTGTATGATTCACCTGCATAGGCTCCTCTTCAGTAGGGGAAGGAATGGGACGGGTAGAAATGGAGGGGGTAAATGACCTTTGCCGGTCAGTTCTGTTTTTTTCAGCCTGACGTTCCCTGAAGCGTAGGTCAACTTTGATACACAACGAAATCATGTCGTTCAGATTAGTAGGAAGCTCTCGAGTGACTAGATCATCCTTTAGTCGGTCTGACAACCCATGCCAGAAGGTCGAGGTGAGGGCTTCCTCATTCCATTTGAGCTCTGATGCTAAAATTTGAAATTGCACGGCGTATTGACTGACAGGACGGACCCCTTGTCTCAGTGTCATGATGTTTGATGATGCTGATACAGTACGCCCAGGTTCATCGAAAATCCTCCTGAAGGATGACACAAAGCCTGCGTAATTATCCAGCAGCGGATCTGAGCGCTCCCAGAGTGGGGAAGCCCATTCCAAGGCCTGGCCGGATAACAGAGAGACTATATAAGCCACTTTAGTTCTTGCAGTTAGAAAGTTGTCAGGCTGCAGGGTAAAATGTATGTCACACTGATTTAGGAATCCTCGGCAGAGTTTAGGGTTGCCATCAAATTTACTTGGTAAAGGAAGATGTAAGCGGGGAGATGATCTGCCTCCTGTATTCCCAGACGCTAAAGCGGATGTAGATGCTGGTACTCCAGGGGTAGAAAAGGAAGTTTGCAAACTATCCTGTCGCTTGGACATCTCTTGCAGAAATTGAGCCATCTGATGCTGCATGTTTTCCAGATTTTCTAAACGACCAGAAATGCACCTGAACAAATCCACTCCTGACTCCTGATCCGTGGCCGGCTCCATGTGGCCAGTGCAAACTGTGATGTTCTGGGTTGTTTGTAGACCCGGGGTGGTAGCAGGAGTGATCACAGAAGCAGATTTAAAAATAAAACTACAATTTTAATAAGTGCTTGAGTAGACAGATAATGGCAGTAAATAAAAGTCCAGGAATATATAATGTGCACAAGAGTTCTGTGGTGGGAGTAAAAGGGTTAATGTCCAAGTAGAAACAATTAAAGCTGTCCAGGTGTGCAGGTAGTGAAACTGAAAATAATCAAGCCAGGTTTGTAGTGAGCTGAAAATAAACAAGCCAGGTATACAAGTAGTGAACTGAAGCGCAGGATGTCAGCAGGCTCAGGCACTCAGGTATGGGCAAGGGTGATGGAGGAAGCGGGGTAGTCCAGTGGGAGCTAGGAGCTGACAGGCAGACTGGCAGACAGCGAATTCACAGGAACAGGAAAGCACAGAGAACTCCCTCTCAGCTAGGCTGAGATACACGTTGCACTGGCAAAGAAGGAAGGCACTGACCCTTCCTAAATACCCCATGCCGTGCTGTTACTGGCCGGAGGGAACATGTGACTCACCAGGATTGGCCAGCCACATCACATGGCCAGAAGGCAAGATGGCGGCGCCCATGCCAAACGGAACGGAGACACCGCCAGGCCTCACCAGCGCAGAGTGACAACAGGGCCGCACAACAACGTGCGCAGCCAAAGCCCCCCGCCAGACACCAGCTCCGCCACCAGACAGCCCGCGCCACAACGACCTCACAGGTAACACCCGCCTAGCGCCATGCTGAAATACCCTGGCCATGACAGTCTGCTCCCCTTGCTCCGACTCTTCCTTGACAAACCTCCCTAGCTATTTAATTTTCGTTGTTCTCTAAGTGGCACCTCTTACCTACTTCCAATGCTTCCTGCCCAGGTTTCGGTGCCATCGTACAAAATACATGAAGCCCACACCTGAAAAAACATATGGCCTCTATCGTGGAGATAGTAAGTGATATTTTCCATCTTCATAGGCAAGTATTTGAAAACATGACGGTGGTCCATGGTATCCCAGCGGAAGACTGGCCATGTTATTTGGGCCCTAGCCTAACTGGGAGGGCCCTTGAAGCATATCAGATGCTGAGCCCGACAGTATGCCAGCAATATGCAAAGGTGTGGTGCTTATTATTGGCACGATACATAGTTACGCTGGAGACCTATAGACTGAAGTTCCAGGTGCTTAGCAAAATGGGAGATAGCTCCCATAAGCAAATTAATAGCCAGCTGTGGATAGCATGCACCCAATGGATGGAAAGGAAAGGGATATCCTCCATGGAAGAGATGCAGGATTTATTCATATTGGAACAACTGCTTTCAAAATTGGCTCCAGAAATAAAGGACACACCAATGGCTGGAATTTGGTTGATTTGGGGACATGGTAGGGGCCAAGTGGAAGTGGGACACCCAGCAGAAGTTGTTTTGGGAAATGATTTAGGCTACATATTAATAAGCCACTTAGTCAATGCCATGACCCACAGTCTGCCACTAGCTCCAACACCGTTGAAATAATTAAGGGGATATAATCTATGTTTCCAACTGCATTGGTGTGTTTGTGGATTAGTGATTATATAGCCACATGTCTGTATTGCCATCTGCGTTTGATAACAATCTGCCTAGGTGATTTAAATGAACTCACTAGGACGTGCGGTCCTCACCCTCCCCTCCCGCAGCCAAACCCTTCCCACAATCTAACCATGACCAACCCCTAACCCTAATACTAACTGTTGGGATCGCAGCCGTTGGGATTCCAGTGCCGGGATTCTGACTGCCAACTTTGTGTGCACTGGGATGCCAACTACATCCCAGTACAAAGGGAGTCTAGAGTTGTTTCAGTTCTCTGCTGCTTGTATTGTTTCATTGCCATTGTTCAAGGTTCCTGCTGCTGCTAACACCCCAGTCATATTGCTATTTGGTGAGGAGTGTCACTGGAGATCAATCCAGGTTTTAGTATGTATTTAGACTTAAAGAGAACTCTAAGTTTCCAGAACATGGATGGATGCATCTTCTAAAGCCTCCCTTTTATGCTAATAATATATAAATATTGCTGCATCTATCTGTTCACATTATTACAGTAATATAGTCCATGGACACAGGGGCACGAGAGGGGTACTTTTTACCCAGGCTCGGGCCTGTTGGAGGGGCACAGTGGGGGCCTGTAGCCCACCCCTTGCCCCCATCGGCGGTACTTTACTTTGGGCAGGGAGAGAGAGGACTGCTGTAACAGCATCTCTCCCGAGCCCAGCACACACTCTGCTGTCACGCTGTGTGTTGGGCTTGGGAGAGAGGTTGCTGCAGCGTGGCGCATGTGCCAGCTTTGTGGCAGCGATATGTTACTTTTTTTGTGTAAGGGGGTGTGGGCAACCTTCCCGGGTTGCCCACACCCCCTCCCTATACCTGGGCCCGGCAGAGCTGTCGGCATGGACCACACCAATAAAGCATATTTCCATGTCATCTTTTGAAGGGGAAGGTGAATGATGTGCCTACTGTTTTGAACTTAATTAAAAAAAAATGTGTGTCTTTGCTTTTTATTATGTTATCCTTGTACATGGTATATGGTATATTTATGGCCATGTACTATATTGTGCATAATTTGGGTACTGTTTTTTTTAGAATTTTTTACAATAACTGTGAATCCACACTGTCTGCGCATATACTACTCTTATCTGCAAAATAGTCATACACGCTAGCCTTGCTGAACTGGAAACATCTCGTATATATGGCCAAATTAAGCAAATTGTGCCTTTTTCTGTGGTACATTTTTCGCTTTCAAGTTAGACACAAAGACCATCCAACTATGTAAGAGTCCCATAATCGTCAGCCTCTTTAGGAGACAGAGGCATCCACTTTTTTCGGTCACAAAACTTATTATTAATAAAATGTATGAATCCTTGTTTTGCTCTAGTACTAGAATGCAAGCAGTCTTATTTGTACAATGTCTTATGTATCTTATGTATCTGTACACCACTGTCTTGACTGACAAATCCAAACCCTTCCGCCTTGCACCATTCTTTAGCCAAGTATTAAAGAGTTTGGTGCAAAGCTTTCTGTCTTCCACCATCTTATGAAGAAGTAAATATTCTGAAAGGGACAGTGAGGATGTTGCCTTTCAAGCTCCATTCCTAACACACAAAACAATATAAGGGGCTAATGCAGAGGTTCCCAAACTTTCTTGAATCACAGCACCCTAGAGTATCAGCATTCATATCACAGCACCCCTTGGCCAATTTTTTCTTATTGAGAAAATCTGAAAAAAAAAAAATATCATAGTAAAATGTGCGTATGTCATCCTTAGGTTCAGTTATGTGGTGGTGGACAGGGTTGTGCTTCTGTTTGATTGGCAACCACCAGCACTGGTTTAGCCTATCACATTGACCATAAACAATTTAATTTGGTCCTGGACCACCAACCTGTGGCACCCCTTCAAGTGTCCCGTGGCACCCTAGGGTGCTACGGCACCCAATTTGGGAACCACTGGGCTAATGGGATATGAGATTATTACCATTTGTCTGCAATTTAATAATCTAATGTTCAAATGTGAGCGCTATCTATATATTAGAATATGCTATGTCTCCTAAATGTTGCATGATATGCGAAATCGAAAGAGTTATGCTAATACAGACATGCTTGAAATAATAATCATATCACTTTTAGTGTCCAAGCTACTGATGTTTATGAAAGGACTCACTACTGTTCACGTTATATTTCCATTTAGATTACATTGTAAAAGGGCTGATGAATTGCAAGGACCAATGCCAGTTCTCTGTGTGCCCTAGATGTCTCCACCTCCTCAGGTCCTCTACTTCAAGTGCTGGAGCCACTATTACCTTTGGTTTGTTGGTGTCAGTGTGCTCTTGGCTTCCGCTCCTATGTGTCTAGCTGGGAGTATGGTGTTTATGATCACCACACAGCGCCATGCTCCCTGTCTATCACTAATGTTTCATTACCTACTCTCTCAGCCTTTACCTTAGCGCATTATTCCATATATACAGTTACAGGCATGTCCTAAAAGGACATTAAACTATTATTTAAGTCTACACAATAAATATTATTAAATTGAATTTAAGTAAATGTGTACATTATGGGGCATATTCAACTGGGGGCGAGAAAAGCAAAAATTCCGCACCTGCAAGATTTTCCTGCATGTGCAGGTTTTTTGCTATTCAGTTAGGTGCATGTTTTTTTCTATTTTGAGCCCCGGGAGTTTTTTATTCTCGCAACTACAGAGCAAGTGTGATTTTTTTATAAAATCGTACATTTTTGGAAAAATCAGTGGGACTTGCTCTGGGACCCAGCGGACCCCCCCCAAGGACTAATTAAGCAATTGGAAGTTTCCAATTTGCTAAATTAGTCCTTAATTACTTACCTTCTGCAGCGCTGGCTTCTGCATCCAGCGTCTGCAGCAGGGTGAGTATATGTCAATGTGTGAATGTTTGTTAGTGTTTGTAAGTGTCTGTGTGTATGAGTGTTGTGTGGGTGTGACCCCCGGTGTGTGTGGCCCCCCAGTGCCTACGTGCCCCCCAGAATGGGAGCTGGGAGAACTACATCTCCCAGCAGCCCTTGCCCCTCCCACCAGCCCCTGGAGCCTCCCAGCAGCCCCCGGGGACTTCCATCAGCCCCCTCTCCAGTGAGAAGATAGAGGGGAGGCCGCGGCACATCAACTCACCATATAGTACTGTCTGTATAGTATTATTGTCTGCTGAATGGCAAAAGACTTTTGGATTTGCTCACACAACCGCAGCAGCATTGTGTAGTCTGATGTGGGCAAAGTCCATTGGCTAGTCAGTCAGAGATTACAGGGCTCAGATTCCATTAGTTATGAGCAGGATGCCCAAGGGAAACCACCAGGACAGAAGGCATGTGAGCAGTGGGCAACTCTTCTCCTGTAGTGGTGATGGTGTTGGGAGAGTGTCCTGGAGCAATCTTTTGGACCCTTTACACAAAAAACAGGTCGGTTAATATAGGCAGAAGGAGCTTCTGCAGTTCTATGAGCATTTCTTCCATTCTTTAGCTATGCCTCTGGCCATGTCCCATACAGAGTGACCCCACCACTAATTTTGTAATCTCTCTGACCCAAGAGCAAAAAATCTAAATGTTGAGAGGTATGGGAAATAAGCCAACTGTTGACAATAATCTCTCTTGGTGTTACCTGTAACTTGTTAGAAGGAAGTATCTATCAATCAAAAAGAAAATGTTTCCGTCAAGCACTAACATGAGTTGTACTGTACTACTGATAACTGTGTAGAACATTTGTGGTATATATATTTTGTTGCTAAGATTCTTGTACTGTTTTTTTGTCAACACAGTAACAGAAGACTTTCAGAATACATATTAGTGTAGATTTACTAAGACCTTTTGTGTCAACATGATACTGTATTCCAAATGTTATTTACTGAGAAACTTAAAACCAGTTCTGTACTTATAATGTAATTAAACGTCAGTTATGACTCAAAAAGCTTTTCTGGGAGAACTTTATTTTTGTAAAAGTTGTTACATTTGAACTTATGCATAGCAGTGTGTATAATATGTTCATGTGTAATGCTGGGCATACACTGAGATACAATGTCAGACCGGCTGATAGGGTTGATAATTGAACAGTGAATGTCCAGCATTACTGATGTGATTAGTAACATTACTAATAGTGGTCAGAGAATGGGATATTCTTCCCATTGTTGCAATGAAGCAGCTTATAAGCACTGGGGAAGGATTAGAGCAAACACTTGAAGAAGGCATGAGGACAGCTGGAGCAATTGTCTAATATGCCTCCATGTGAAAGGAGCAAGCCTCTTGTCACACCTATTCTACCTATATGACCAATCAGGAGGCATCACAAGGAAGATACAGCTCTTGTCTCCGCACAGCGAGCTTTTGAAAACACTGCTCATAGCTGTTAGAAGAAACTCTGGTCAGGTGAAAAGCGCATTGTTTATGCTCAATAGTAGCTATTTGACTCATTAGTATCTATCAACACTTTAAAATCATAAGCAATGCTTTGTCTAAAGAAATTGCATTAAATAGAGGTAAGCTATGGGTCTAAGGTCCTACCTGGTGAAGTGGACAATATTAGTCAAAAGAAGCAACATAAATGGTGAAACAAGGTCCTATCATGGATGCATCTTATTTGTATAGACTTTAGTCAGGAGTACTTCTTACTACTTGTGTTCTTCCAAACTGTGTTAAGGAGTTTCTCATAGTTAAGTCTGAGTACATTCTCCATAGGTAGCACAGATAAACAGGCCATTAGCAGACTGGATATAAACCGTCTCTACTTCTTTAATCTTATTTAAATGATCTAATTCCCCAAAATAAGGTGCCATGATCAAATCCAATGAAAACGTGTCTATAGTTGCAGAAATTTACCCAAGGTGCATGTTTAGCACTTCCATAAGTGACATTAATTAAATTTCCTGTCACTATCAATCTATGATTACCTAGTGGTGATACTCTTTGATCTATACCTTTCCTTGTAAACTCAAGTCTAATCATTGATCAAATTCTGGCAATTTAACTTATCCAACATCTGCAAAATGCACTCCTTTCAGGCATACAATGTCACTGAAGTCCTAGTTCATGCACTTATTACAGCTTGGCTTGACTACTGTAAATTTCTGTTAACCTTCCCTTCCACAAGCTGTGGACAAGAGTTGAATAGGAACTCTATTTTCAGGCTTATTTCTTCAGCCATTGATAACCGTAACTGCCCCACTCTGCCAATCCTGGCACTAGCTCCCTCTAACTATTATAACATGCAATCCTGTTAGAAATGGTTCTATTTCTTTTTGCATGAACAGGACACAGCCTGTATAGAAATGATGCAGGGAAACAGTAACTCACCAATTTGCAGTGCAGGGAGAGATTGAACAAAGCTGTAACAGGTACAATTAAACAGCAGGAGTCAGTGGCAAGGAGATGAGACAGACCAAGGGAATCCACTTAATATGCAGAGATTTCTATTTAGCAAACTGTAGCACTTGCTGTGGTGAGTGGTAATTGCCAACGATATCCAGTAAACTTGAGGTCTGTAATTGAAGTTGAAGGTGAACCTGCACTTGCAAAGAATGTCAGCAATCAGGAGATCCGGTATACATGCAATGGTCTGTTGTTGTAGATGAGAGCATTTGTTTTCACTTCCAGACATGAATGGTAGCTGACAGGAAATCTGGTAAACATGCAGTGATCTGTGGATGTAGATGAGAGTAACTGTTTTCACTTGCAGAGATGAATGTTAGCTGACAGTAACCATGCAGTGGTTTGTGGTTGTAGAAATAATAACAGCAGAAAAAAAATACAAGATGAGACAATACAAATGTCAACAAAGTTAGAAGACATAACTGGAACAAAGGAAACCAATCCAAGAGGTTAAGGAGACAGGAGTTAGGGAGGACTAGATTCAAGAAGGGTGGGGATGGCAATGGAGATGATAGCGATGGAGGGAAATTAGTGGAAGAGGGAGGTGGAGTGAAAGGATGGAGAAGTTTTATGATGAGGATGGAAAGGAAATAGACATGATGGGGAGGAGAGAAAAGGACACAATGAGGTGTAGAGAAGGGATAGAAAGGGAGAAGTTGAGAAAGAGAATAAAGTAGCCTAGTGGGGTGTAAAGGTAAGTTTTGGTCAAGTGCTTGAGAGGTTGGAGCTGTGTCTGACCAGACGGGGTAGAGAAATCCAAAGGTGCTGAGCAGAGTTATATATTCATTTAGGGAAGCAGAACTTTATCCAAGATAAGTTTTAGATCAGGGGTGGGGAACCTTTTTTCTGCCGAGGGCCATTTTGATAAATATAACATTATTTGCGGGCCTGGTGCAGACCACGTCCCCTCTGTGTGACATCACATGGGGTGGGGCCACAATCACCGGTGATTACAGCAATGCCCGGAGCATCCTGAGGATGCTCCGGGGAGCTGTAAGGGCAGCGATGTGACCATCTGAAGCATACCAAGGACGCTCCAGGTGGCACTGCTGCATAGATTCTGGCTGCCGGGTGGCATTCTAGTCACCCTGCTAACCAGATGAGTCTAGCAGAAAAAAGCTCAGAGGGCAATACCTAATGATTCCAAGGGCCTTATACGGCCCCCGGGCAGGAGGTTCCTCATCCCTGTTTTAGATTAAAGCACTGAACACTGCAGTTTCTAAAATAGCTAGGGATTGGGAATCCATTTTCTTGCAAAATCTGTCAGTGACAAAGATGATCATGTAACAATAGTAATAGTAAGACATTTTCTGATTTCAGTACAAAACATAAATACCTTAAGATGTATGAATACTGTTAGGGGAAAAAATGTACTTCACATTTACTTCACACGTTTTACATTTTCTTTTCTTCTTTAATGTTAAGCTATAGTTCCTGAATTCTTTACTAAACAATGGTGGCAGTAGTGGTACCAGACGCTTGTGAACAGTATGTATTTATATAATACCCAGTCCATACCAAGAGGTGAGCAGAGTTATTCTATTCGGTTTATTTTGGCTCTGTAGCAAAGAGCTGCCTTTTTTCCAACACTTCAAACAAAGCAAGCAATGCAAAGCCTTGTGGTATTCTGGGTGTGTCCCTACGCTTATGTGGATAAAGAAACTATTGTTAACAATCTCCCATCTATGTTGAGAAAACACTTCTGAATACACAGTAGGAGTAGATTTGTCTGAACTTCTACAAAGGCTTTCACTGGTTAGCTGTCACATTGTTAGTTCTAGGAGGAGCAAATAGGTTTCTGAGTTGTAATACATTTGTATCATGCAAAATTTATATATTTTATTTTGTAAATCATTCACTTTATATTGTATATTAAGAAGTTAAGGAGTACGATTCTGCTCCAATTTGACACATCTGTTACATGCAGGGAATCTCACATTCATATATAAAGAACATATACAGTTAATGAGTCATATGTGCCTATCCTGATGGGATCCTGCTTCTCTATATTGGGAAGTGGGCTGGACCTTGATTGCGCTATTTGCTGGGGCAAATCATGGAACTTCACAGTGGGGTCCCCCAGCGGTTGCCCCTCAGATATCACCTCTCTTGTAGGGAAGATTCAAAAAGTAGGCAAGTATGTAATAAGTGTTTAATGTGTTTATGTGCAAGGGACATGAGAAATGAAATGTCGTTTTTAGAACAGATACTGCTTATGGTTTTATCTACAGCGAGCAAATCTCAGTACTATAGATAGATATGATGGTGTTGTTTAGCCCCGCCCAGGCGCCCACCTCTTCTTTTCTGCATATCTCAGAAGTCATGTATAAATGTAGGCAATAGTGACTTATATGCATATTTGGGAGAACAAACCGACACATAATATCACAGATTGCAAACAATTATTGTTCCAAATAACAAATACATTTTGTGTCTCTTTCTCCAAAATATTAATGGCAATTTGAAACCATAATAGTCTCATGAATTCAAAATATATACCGAAATGTTAGAGGATATTCATTCTCTTGATTCATTAGTGCTCTTGAAGGAGATACTTTTTTTGTTAATATGTTGCACACCATTTAGAATGCCACAGCATAGTTTACAATGATCAACATTGAAGTTGATCCTTTATAGCATGTGGGGCAGAGGCATCACTAGGGTTGGTTTCACTGGTGCTGTAATGCATGGTGAAACCAGAACCCCCCCCTCCACCAAAAAAAATAAAAAATCGGGAATAAGGTGCGCAGCTCCGCGAACTCTTCCCCCTTACCAGTCTAGCAGTCACACTTCACTCCTCCCAGAATGCCAGGCGCACTCAGTGGGCGTGGTGATGCCACGCCTGATATTCTGGGTTAAAGTGGTCCTAGAGACATGGTGGAATGCCCCCCCCCTCCCCCATCAATTTATCAAAAAGAGGACAACGTGCGCCGAAGACCTGTGGCCCAAAAAAGGGGCGTGATCTTGAAAGAAAGAGGCATGGTCATACAGTACTATCCCCAATTCAAATTACGCCACACAGTAGCACAATCGTATCCACATTACACCGCACATAGTGCTCCTGATTCACATTACACCATAAAGTAGCGTCCCTTATTTATGTTCTGACACACAGTGGTGCCCATTTTACACAATGACCACATTATTGACCCTTATACACAATGCCAACAGTAGTAGTGCCCCTTATACAATGCCCCCTGTAGCTGTGCCCATTATGCAGTTCCCCCTTCAGTTGTGCCCCTTTATGCAATGCCCCCTCTAGTTGTGCCCAATATGCAATGCCCCCTGTTTTAGAGCCCATTATGCAATGCCCCCTGTATTATAGCCCTTTATGCAATTCCCCCTGCATTAGAGCCCATTATGCAATGCCCCCTGTATTATGCAATGCCTCCTGTATTAGAGCCCCTTACGCTGTGTCCCCAGTAGTGCCCCTTATGCAGTGCCCCTTCTGCAGTGCTCCTTATACAATACCCCCAGTAGTGCCCCTTATGCAGTGCCCTTATACAGTACCCCAGTAGTGCTCTTATGCAATACCCCCAGTAGTGCCTCCAGACAGTAGTGCCCTTATACAGTACCCCCAGTAGTGCTCTTATGCAGTGCCCCTTATACAATACCCCTTGTAGTGCCCCTTATGCAGTGCCCCCTATAGTGCCCTTATACAGTACCCCAAGTAGTGCTCTTATGCAATACCCCCAGTAGTGCCCCTTATACACTACCCCAGGAGCTCCCTTTATGCAGTGCCCCCAGTAATGCCCCATATGCTGTGCCCACAGTAGGGCCCTTTTACTGTGCCATTTATACATTATCCCCAGTAGTGCCCCATATCCTGTGCCCCCAGTAGTGCCTTATATTGTGCCCCTATACAGTATCCCCAGTAGTGCCCTTATGCAGTGGCCCTAGAATGCCCCCAGCAATGCCCCTTATGCTGTGCCCCCTCCCCTGTCCAATACTACTTACCTTTCTTGATGATGTCCAGGCTGGCTTGCACTAGGGGTGTCAGGGCACACACCTCCTTCTTCTCCCTCCAGCGTGCCGCATGCGTGATGACGTTACCGTGGCCTGCGTCCAGAGCCACACACAGGCACAGAGAGATGCTCTGTGCTTTGTACCTGTGTGTGGTATGTGGCTCTGGACGCCGGCCGCGGTGAGGGAATAAAGTGACCCCCGGCAATTTGGGATCGGCGAGGGTGCGGTGGTGCTGGGGAAGGGGGTGTGCTGGCAGCAGATGTTTCTATGGATGGGGTGCGGCTCGCGGGTGTGTGTGCTGCTCTTTTTGGTGTCACCCTCTTGAAGGGTGACACTCGGTGCGGGTCGCACCCCCCGCACCCTCCTTGTGACGCCCCTGATGTGGAGGTTCTTCAATCCAAACCATTGCAATTTCAGGTGATCTCATTCACCCACCCAGAGAAGAATTCTGACTGGGAGAGAGCAAAGAATCTCTGTGCTGCTACACTGTGTTAGCTACCTAACATAACATTAAGAATTATATAATTACTGCTTTAGTAACAATGGAGCCATTTGCACAAGCTACAAACATCCATCATCATTATGATTATAAATGCATGCATTCAGAATATAGCTACATAACTTTCTTTTTCAAATCCAAAATAGTGAATATATTTGAAGACATACATTATTCACAGTCAAACAGAAGGGTCAATTCATTTGATGCAAGTGTGAGAAAGCATGAATGCGCGCACCAATGAAATGTGAGATGCACTTAGAAATACGGATTTGTGATTCCCTGTGAAGTTGTGCAGCTTTATTACAAAAGTGACCTGGAACAAAGGCATGAAAAAGTGGCAACTGAGATATCAGGACCATAAACAAGGCTGTTAGTTGCCATAACGTAAGTATTAAAGGTTCTTTAAAAAGGTGTAAAAAAAACTGGTTTTTGCAGTTTATATTAATGGTGGAAAAATGAAAGCAAGCATTTTTTTTCAGCAAATTGAAGTCTTTACAGTATTTTGGGTTAGAAAAAAATGTATATAAAGTAGGCATGAGTGGGTTCGGATTTAAGAAATCCGAACCCCCGAGCCCCCCCGATCCGAGCCGGGAACCGAGTCCGGCTCAGGTTTTCCTGCCAGACTCGGGTCCTGGAACGAGGCAAAATGTCATCCTCGCGCTGTCGGATTCTCGTGGGTTTTGGATTTATAAAAGGTCCCCGCTTCGGCGCCATTTTTCACTCCGGCTGTGGACAGTGAAGAGGAAGGTGGGGGTTGCTGTGCTGGTGCTACTGTTGTCCATAGGGGCTGTGTCGAAAGTCCATAGGGGCTGGGTTGTGTTGTGCAGTGCTGTTGTCCCATAAAGGCTGTGTTGTCCATGGGAGCTGTGTGCAGACAGAAGAGGGGGGGCTTCAGTGGCTCCTGTGTCACTGTAGTCCTAAAGGGGTGCTGTAGTGTTGTCCAGGGGGTGCTCTGTCCATCAGGGGTGCTCCCCCCAAGTGCAAAAAAAAATATATTTTTTTTCTGTGTTTGTTAGCCGCACGTGCATCAACAAAGTAGCAGCGCCAAGCATGCGCCTGTGTCATAAGTCAAGGGCCGGCTGGTCTGTTGAAGGGTGGTGTAACCCCCAAAGTGCCCAAAAATGAAACATTTTCTTTTTTTTCTTTTTCTGTGTTTGTGTATGCCTTAGCCGCACATGCATCAACAAAGTAGCAGCGCCAAGCGTGCGTCTGTGTCATAAGTCAAGGGCCAGCTGGTCTGTTGAAGGGTGGTGTAACCCCCAAGTGCCCCCCAAAAATAAAACATTTTATTTTTGATTATTTTTCTGTGTTTGTGCGCGTTAGCCGCACGTGCATCAACAAAGTAGCAGTGCCAAGTATGTACTCTTTGTACATCCTGTCTGCCACTGCAGTGCCACTCCTAGATGGGCCTGTGTTTGTGCCGCCCACTTGTGTCGCTTAGCATAGTCATCCAGCTACCTCAGTGCAACCTTTTTGCCTAAAAACAATATTTTGAGGTGTGAGGTGTTCAGAATAGACTGGAAATCAGAGGAAATTACTGTTACTGAGGTTAATAACAGCGTAGTAGGAATGAAAACCAAAACAAACTCTGTGATTTTAGCTGTTTTTATGCAGATCCAAAACACAAAATCCAGAACCCAAAACACGGAAAGGTGGTTTTGGCAAAACCAATCCAGATCCAAAACATGAAGAAAGTTCCAGATCCAAAACCAAAATACAAAACACGAAAAGTGGCCGGTGCACACCCTAATATAAAGTGATTGTTTCAGTGTTTTTAAAAAGATTTGTAAAAAGTTTGTGAAAACACTTCTAGCTCTCATCCACAAGTTCAACATCCCCTTTCCCATCATTACAACTCCACATACCTGTCCCACATCATTTAACCTATTATTGAGCTTTTAAGAGAAATATGGAAAGACTTTTGTTATCAGCGCTAACACTAGTGTACTACAAATCTATGTGCATCTAGCAAATAAAAGCATGTTCATATTTTGATCCAAAGATTTTAGCTTGCAGCCCGAAGTCATAGGACTCCATTCTCTGCAAGTCCCTGCTCTATAAAAGCCTAACCAGGGTGAAAAATAGGGTGGTGTGACATGTGCCATGGCACTGGGCACAGCAGGGCTGGGGGCATTGTTTGGGCCTATTCATTTTCTGTTTATAATCATTCTCACTTGTTACTTCCTCTTCCCTTATCCCCGGCATTTTTTTTTTTTGCTCGCTTCATATGACCCTATTTGAAAAATGGGGGGGGGTGGCACCAATGCTTTTTCTGGCCCGGGGCACCGAAAAGGCTAGTTACGGCACTGCGCCTAACACACCATTAAATTACAATTTAATGCACTCACCTCTCAACTACAGTGGGTAACATCCAGACAAGGACTGATTTGTGAGCCACCCCCAACTAGGCCATATGTAGCCTTGATTGAACCTAGCCATGATAACACTAGGCAAATTTTTTAAGCAAAACAGAAAATAATCTTTTGTCTCTGTTTTAGAGAAATTCACCTGAAAACTGACATGTCTTTATTTGACAAATTATATTATTCAAACCTCTCCAACTGCATGATTATTCATTGAGAGGGTTGTACCAGAGGTTCTGCACTGTGGGCCTGATTCAGGGCTGTACGCTAATGCAATTGCAGCTGCAATCCCGCAAGGATCGCAAATGCAAAAATATGCTAATGGCTCAGTCACCGTCCAGTGCTTAGAGACGCCCACTGAAGCATCTCACATCCCCCAGTCACACACAAAACAGGAAACATCAGACGCAGATCAGGCGGCTATCAGCCTTCTGAGTAAGTCTAAGCTGTAGCAGACATAGCGGCTCTTCAGACACACAGAGGGCTCTCCTGCTGCGAGCAAGAATGCAGTGGCTAATTTATGCACGCCCAATTAGCACAGTTTAAATGGGTCGACATGCCTGAGTTTTTACAACCACTCCCCGGTACCTCCCCCAAATGCTGACTAACTGTCATTCACTTTGTGAATGAATCTTCTGTGAGAGCATAGTAGCAATTCAATCGCTGTGCATGCGCAGTGCGGCTTTCACGCATGTGCAATGACAAACTGTACAATATCTATTCTATACTTGCAAATCCCCTTCAAAAGTCCTGTCATGTGCTTTGCACAAACCACATTACCTGTTAGTCTTATAACATACACAGACCCCTGTCTTCTGTATTATTAGGTGTCAATAAGATGAATGCATCAGGGAAGGCAAAAGGGCAACATAGCAAACAGTAATCTATTATATAAGGGAAAATGACAGTCTCACACTCATTATAGGGTGAGGAGAGTCACTCAGGTAAACATCTCCTTCATGAATAACAGTAATAAGTTCACCACTGATTGCTAATTATATGCTGTACCTGACCTACAAAGCTATTGCAAAGCTGGAATGACATTTTGGATCAGCAGTCACACCTTACCTTTCTATTTTATACCGCAGGCTGTTTGGATTCTCGACAAACACACTATCAACTTACAATAATACGGTTACTATTACAAACAGGTCATATTGGTACCTTGTTATGCAACTAATGATGACATTTGATTGTTTGCCGGATTTATTCACAGACATGTAGTCATCAAAGATAGACGCCAGAAATAACATTCGTTTTAACTAAGGCTATAATTCTCTTTACACATTTACTATAAATGTGGAGAAGTAATAAGCTTCATACAAATACACAGTCCAATTACAATAATATAGTCAAAATAAAACTTATTTAATGCTTGTGATGTGATAATAGCATACATCCCTACCCTCCCGGTTTTCGCGGGAGGCTCCCGAATGGGGAGAATTTTCACGGCGATTGCGGGTCCCCGTGTAGGGGGTGGGGCTTGAATCACATCATTTAGCCCTGCCCCTATTTAAATTTAACCCAATCTCGGCAATTTACAGTGAAGGGGCGGGGGCTTAATGACGTGACCCATCAAGCCCCGCCCCATCACCGCCCACCTGCTTGTCCTCCCCAGGTTTCTCCCAGGGAGGACAAGTTAAAGATAGGCAAGTATGGATAATAGGTTTCATTAAAGCTTCATGTATGTGATCAACAGCCTGGGCCAGATTAACAATGGGGCAGATGGAGCTACATCTCTAGAATTCCACATAAAAATAGACCCATCATCAGGGCAGCATGATATACACTGTATATACAGTAGTTTCATAGAAACTCCATACTCACTTTAGATATAGCCATCATGCTGGGGTGCTACACAAATGCTTGGTATGGAGATAATCCACAATCCAAACAGTATAGTATGATGTGGGGGTGCACTCACCAGTCTTCCAATACCTTAGAAAAACAATCTTTATTCAGTCATATCAAAAAGTATCTCCAACGTTTCGGTCCTAATTGGACCTTTATCAAGCCTTAATAAAGGTCCAATTAGGACCGAAACGTCGGAGATACTTTTTGATATGATGGAATAAGGATTGTTTTTCTAAAGTATTGGAAGACTGGTGAGTGCACCCCCACATCATACTATACTGTATATACAGTAGATAGATAGATAGATACTGTAGATTGATAAGATAGATAGATAGATAGATAGATAGATAGATAGATAGATAGATAGATAGATAGATAGATAGATACTGTAGATTGATTAGATAGATAGATAGATAGATAGATAGATAGATAGATAGATAGATAGATAGATAGATAGATGGATATGTATAAATTATTTTTATTATTTTTTACAAGTATTGGATAGATGCCCTAATGTTGTATTCTATAGAAATGCATCTATAGCCTTTTATAGGACATGAAGTGCCAACCCTCCTAATTTTTATATTTTCCTACATGTATTGTCATCACAGTACAGCAGTACATGGAGAATGGTAGACGGTGTGCAGCGCGCATCATAATGTATATTTGATATGGAGTTGAGCATGTGGGTGGTGCAAGGTCCCAGATGATCTTAATCAACCACTGTTTGCTGCAATCATATCATTTTGTTACCTAAGCGGCGCAGCTGCGTGGGATTGAAAATGGGGGCGGTACCTAATTACCATAGGCCTTGCCCCTATATGCCATTATTTGGGACGTACCTGCATGGCACGCCTCCCGTGTAACGTCAGGCTGGGGGCGAGCCCAGCACTTTGTCACTAGCTGGGCTTCCCCCAGCCCTCTCCCAGCACTGAATGGATGCTGCGCTCATTCGGCTACTCCAGATTTCCCAAGCTCCCGACCAGACCACCTGTGGAAAACTTCATCCCATCAGGATGTTGGAAGGGGTGCGCCCTCTATGGGTTGGCTCCCCTGTTCTACCACACTGGTCGAACACCCCAAGAGCCGGCAGTGCTGGACACTGCCATATACATGCAAAGGAGCTACCCTCTATCTGTGTACAGATGTGGCAATTATATGGAATGGTCCTGTTCTGAAAACAGGAGCCTTAGCACATGTGTTCATGAATCAGCTGGCCCTGGTCGTATTTATATCAGTAACAGGTTATCTTGTTTTTCACCCGTTGATCTGAATAGATTAACTAAGTTACGAAGGATATACTGTACATACACAATATTATTATGCTACATGTGTGTTTATGTATTTGTTATGCTATTAAATGATATGTATTTTATTTTCCATGGAAGTTTGGTTCCATGGAAGTTTGGGGAGCGGTTATGGCTAGGCACTAGGGGGAGGGTTAGTGTTAGGCTGCAGGAAAGGTGGGTTAGGGGGAGGTTTAGGATTAGGATACTTACTTTCAGGTGTCTGCATTCTGACTGCCGCTGTCAGTATTCTGACTGCCAGCATCCCGCCCACCGGTATTCCTTACCCAACCCCATTTTTCAACCATTAATAAAAAGTGCACAAATCAGCCATTTGACACCTTTTAAAAACCTCTAGAACTTTCCTTATGGCCACTATCAGCCATCTATATGGTCCTGCTATCTCATTTGTCATTATTATGGGGTCCAGGAAGGTTTCCCAACATTTTCATGCACTTTTCCTAGGTCGCATTTTGTAGAAAAGTCGCAAACTCCCGACGCGAGTACGACAAACTGGCTTTTCTAATTGGATCTTGCATTTCTTGGGTGCGCATTCGTGCGATGTCTGCGAGTTTCATGAAACAAATGCTCATTTGCAAACTTGAGCCCACTGTGTTAGGTCTATGGCTGATTGTGTGACGATGATTGCTGCAGAGATGGGAGTGTGGAGGGTATATAGGTGGAAGACCCTGGTCATGGACTGCACCGTACACTGTAATATGGCCTGCCCATGCTGCAACATTACCCAGCACATGTCTGCACTTTACTGGGGTTGTAATTAATGCTGGGATGTGGTTATTTAATTTGTCTGGAAAAAATATTTTTGCCAAGACGAATTGGAGGAGAGGGGGGCCCCAAACTAGAATCTCGCCTAGGTTGCCATGGGGTCTTAGTCCAGCTCTGATGCAGGGATGGACATAGAACTAAGGTTTTACTATTACACTGCACTTCATTGATTTGTCCGATTTAATAAAGTTAGGAACTGGCAGCTCTTTGCTATGTATGATGGTCTCTGTAGTTCTAGAGCAATGCTCAGTGCACAGTAGCAATAAGCTCCTAAACCTACTCCATACTGCCGCTCTCCTCTCCCAGCGCTGGTTGGATAACTTGTCTATAGAGGGACTATTGGCTGTATGTGTTCCCAATTCTGTGTGGTAGCGCTGTGCCAGTATTGTGTCTGTGAGTGAGGAGACAAAGAGAGCAGTGATGTCCTTATACAGAGGCCAAATCAGCAAAAGCAAAGTCCCCTCTGGCTTAGTGATCTCTGTCATTAGGTGGTAAGTGGTGTGGCGGGTTACTCCAGCTGCCCCTTAGGGGACAACTTAGGGTTGTCAAAACAAAATTATATCTTGAATCCCACAAAACACATTGTGGCGCCCCTGTACATCAGTAATGTGATTCACCGATAAACCAATACTGTACGTGACCCAGATAATCTCTACCTTCAGTGAAATTCCTAAACAGAAACCATCAAGTTCATTTCTACAAACTTGTAACAGGCAGGACTGGAATGGTTAGATAGTCATTTGCAGAAATACAGGGAAATACCATCTTATCTTGACTGTCCTGCATGTGACAATGAAGTTTTTGTTTACCCACTCACACAGTGAAGGTTTCTAGCGTTACATCATTATTGCTGGCTGCAGGGGCTCAAGAAGCAGAGAGGCTTATTCAGGAAGATAAGTTATGCAATGCCACCCACGACACATTCCACTCATCATTGCTTGTACTGTATAGCATTTCCCATGATACATGGATGCTGGTGTACAACAATGACCTATGTTTCTAGGCTAAAAGAAAAAGGTAAATAGGATACTATATATGCTGTAAAGAAACAGGAAATACTGTTTAAACTCTGGTTTTAACTCTGTGGGGTTTATTTACTAAGCAGTGTTAGGAGACAGAGTGAAAAGTGATAAGGTGCCAGCCAATCAGCTCCCAACTGTCATCTCACAGGCTGTGTTTCAAAAATGACAGTTGGGAGCTGATTGGCTGGCACCTTATCACTTTCTTATCACTTTTCACTCTGTCTCCTAACATTGCTTAGTAAATAGACCCCTGTGTCTTTGGAATTACATCTTTATAATGCAGCCTTGACAACATACAATGTGCCTTATATAAAAGAGCTTAATAACACTCACAGAATTAAGAGTAAAGTATAATTGTATAATTTTTCACACCTTGGCTCAATTGAGGATGCTTCACATTGAAGTTAAGTTAGCAGTTGATGGCAAAATATATTGTTCTCTGTTACTGTATCTGCTATTTCAAACTGAAAGAGGCTAATGACTCTGTTTTCAATACACTTAGAAGTCTCCCATACAAAGAAAATATGTTCCCTAGACCACAACTTGATCTCAAACAACTTGAATGATGAGTTTATGCAACTGTTTAAATAATTTCATATCTATATAATAAGTTTGTCCTTTAGGCCAGAGTTTGTACCTAGCTCTACCAAGTCTGGCAATGTGGAGTAGTGTGACCAGGAATAGGTTTTTGCCTATGTTTGAAGTTGGCTAGGGCCATGGAGGTCTACATGGTGCCTACCGAGTAGGCCGTGGATTCTCTGATTTGATTTTTTTTTGTAAACAAGTTCGCTCAAAGTGTCTTCCAGTTCCTAAAACTGAACTGATCTGAAGGCACAGGCTCATATGTACCAGTAGGAGGCAGACAGAGCTCGAACGGAAGAGCATTGAGTTGGAGGATCAACTGTCACACTGCACCGGCAATGACAATCACTAATTTCCTCCAAGCACATTTTCATATGGCATGGTCTCCAATGTTGGTCTGCAGTGATCTTTGTTCTGCACTAATGCCTCTGCACAAATTATATTTCAAGGTCGGTGCACCAATCATGCTGCTTAGAAACCTGGATGCTCCAAAGCTTTGCAATGGTACAAGACTTTGCATAAAAACTCTCAAAGCCCATGTCATTGAAGCCACTATCATAACACGATGTGGTACAGGAGAGTGTTCACTCGTCGCATCCCACTCATACCAACAGACATGCCATTTGAATTCAAGAGACCATCAATAAGGTCCAAGGTCAATCTTTGACGGTAGCAGGTTGCTTTTCCCATTTGCAGTTGTATGTGACACAGTCAAGAGTGGGGGCTTCCAACAGCCTTCTGGCTTCTAATGGAAAAACAAACATTGTTTATACCTCAGTTTTGAGGTAACAGTGTCTAAATAATCTATAATCCATTTAATCTATATAAATGGATAGATAGGTCCATTTCAGGTCTAAAACCATGTTACCAAACAGTGGGGTCCTTGTTAGGATCAATGGAATGGGGTTATAGATGAGGACAATGTAAAAAAAGAAGGCTCCAGATGTACTTCAAGGTCCATTCTTCAACCCGGGCAATGCCGGGTTAGTTGTCCTTTAACCACTTAACTGGCTAATATTAGTTTTTATGATTAAATTTGGTCAGAAACATCTATTTATAAATTACCCAACACGGTACAACAATAATATTGATGTAAAATAAAGATCAACGGTATTTCGGCCAATCGATGATCGCGACATCACAAGTTTGCATTTTCCCGAGGGTAGCTCCCCTGAGCAGCCGCCAAGTATACACTGGGGGTAATTTACATTTGCTCTGCGGCAAGTCCTCTCTACAGCCACTAGGTGGGGAGTGCTGCTGGGCTGCCTGATCAGCAGTGATCGGCCGCACAGCAGACATTGGGTGAGGGTGCAAGGATGCAGAGGGGAGGGAGGTCCCACTGCGATTGGCAGCTACTGAAAGATTATCTTCCAGAAGCCACCCAGTGGGTGTTTCTGACTGGTCGCATTGTTTGCAACAATGTCAGGGAACGCACAGCCTGGCATAATCGCAAACATTGCGACCACACAAGGCAAGTGGTTAAGTTAGTTGAAAATAATTGTTATTCACCAAACCTGTACAGGGATGCTCACAACTAGTCAAACATCACCCTCTACTGTACTGACCACCCACTCTCCAATTGTAACTTCTCCTACTGATTCCAGTCAAAAACAACTATTCACATTTACAGTAGTGGGATACAACCTAACTAATGCTTATTTGAAATAATAATTCTACACATAACTAAAGAAATAGACCAATATACCTATCTTATCTATTGTTATGATTACATCCATAAGCACTGGAGCTGAGAGGGGGGGGGGAGCGGGTACTAATTACCCAGGCTTGATGGTGGGACCCAACAGGGGACTGAATCCACCACCCGCCCTCTCTCCCTTACCTGTCAGTGGCAGCAGCCTGTGTCTCTCCAGCACACACTGCTGTGTGCTGGGCTGTGGAGGGACCAGGGAGGCTGTTGCCACTGATCAGCATCAACAGTCTCCTCTGGCTGTGCAGAGGTAGCGATCACACTGATCACACACCCCTCCCTGGATTTGCCCTTAGCTGAAGGGCACATGGTGTCTCCCTGTGGAGTGTGTGATACCACAAATACTATTTTATTGTTGGTAAGGAGGTGTGGCCATGCCTCCTTGCATTAGGCCACCCCCCAAAGTACCAGGGCCCGCCACAGCTCTCTACAGCCCTGCCAGTAAGGTGCATCACTAATTTTCATCCTTGGCAATTTCTTAGGTTGCATGATCAACACATGTGTTGTTTGGTCAGGAATGCAAAATCATTTCTGTGTGTATCAGACCCCTCCTAAAGAGTGCTCATTCATGTAATGCACAACAGTCTTATACAAATGTGCCTATTTGATTCCAGGATTGGCATAATTTTATTGCCCATACTGTAAGTTCTGCTTTACTGTTGCCTGGGTGTGATCCTGAGTATTTGTGTAACAATTTTTCTCGATTATGATGCTTTCATTACCCCTTGCCTTGATCTTTTCACACAACCGGGAAATAAGAAAAGGCACACTGGAACCTCCTGATGTAGACCACGATTCAGTCCTCTGCCTCACACGCATTTCGGATATACTCCTTTCTCAAGGTGTGAGGTAGAATGGCATTGGATGAATCAACAGAATGAACAAAGCTCTAAATATGGAAAAGTGACCTTTATTACTAAATATTGTGATCAAGATCAACAAATTTAAGGCATTATTAGAAAGCATTGGGGTATTTTAACCAATGATCCCCTTTTGGAAAATATATTACTAAGAGAACTTCATTTATTATTGGAAGGCTAAGAACCTCAAGGATAATTTAGTTAGGAGTGTTCAGACCCAACCTACTCCTATTCACAAGAGTGAGATCCAAAGGTTTTTATCGGTGTGGGTCATGTGCAATGTGCAAACAATGTAAAAGTGAAGAGACCCAAATAACTGAATATTGTTTGACTCAGACCAAGAAAACATATATACGATTAATAGTTTTATCACCTGTCACAGTAGGTACTGTATCGATCTATTAGAATGTATATGTGAAAGTCAGTATGTGGGCAAACCCACGAGAATGCTAGAGGATCGATTAGCGGAACACTGTAGAAACATCCGCAATGGTTTGCCCACACACAATGTTTCCCTACATTTTAAAGAGAAGCATTCATGCAACATTGGGTCTTTGAAGTCATTTTCTGGTATTGAGATAGTCACCCCTAAATGGAGAACCAGAGATCTAGAAGGAGAACTAGCAGGGTTAGAAATGAGAAACATTTATGAGCGCCGCACTTTAACACCTTCAGGATTAAATGTTGATTTTGAACCAAAATGGTTTCTTTAACAATTTAGAATAGTAGATCCATATAGGGGAGGAATATATTCATAGTATGTTGAATGTAATATTTAAATATTGTGTTGATTATTGTTTTAATAATTGTGTTTTTATGTCCTATGTGGTTTTTCACAGTAGCACCTTATGGATATCTATAAAGGATGGATTAAGTAATTAACCTTCCTCTGGGGAATATTAGATCAGATATCTAAAGAATAAAGCCGATTTTGCATTCCAACAGATGATTCCAGTCTTCTGGCTTGCATTTTAATTTTCGGAAGTATCGTATGTGTGGTCTTCTGGTCTAGGTTAACATCATTCCAAGGGTCCTGAGCCGGGGCTAATACAGCTGGCCTTGGACTTCCGGTCTGTTTCTCAAACCCCGGAAGTATCGGGGTTATGCACTTCGGCCGTAATCATCAGGATCCCGCGTTTGGATTTTTTTGTATAAGACCGATATGAATTTTCTATTTCTATGGTTGATGTAATTGTACCGTATACTTAAGATAGAGAATCTTGAAATGGGCTTACCTTATTTTTAGTATGTTCTTTGGATATGGAGGAAGTGGTTTATTTTAGTATATATATTTTTTAGCAATTGTGGTTTAAATGTAAATTGTATGTTTACCGAAGACTTTGTACGCCGAATCGTGTGGTAAGATTACATTATGCCATGCTGAGATGGTGTTATGTTTTTATTAGTTAATCACAGTTTAATAAATTGCTTCCACATCACATTCTCCATAACAGGCTATAGGGTCTATTTACTAAGCAGGGTTAGGAGACAAAGTGAAATGAGATAAGGTACCAACCAATCAGCTCCTAACTGCCATCTCACAGGCTGTGTTTGAAAAATGATAGTTGGGAGCTGATTGGCTGGTACCTTATCTCCTTTCACTTTGTATCCTAACACAGCTTAGTAAATAAACCCCTATGTGACTACAATGTAATGCACAAATAGAGGGACCGCAGGAGAAATTTGATTTCTCTGCAGTTTCCCTCTTCTTATATTCAGAGAAGCAGTGATAGCCTGCTGTTTTATTGTGCATTAAATAAAAAATGGAACTAAATGGCACAGTTTTTGTGGAAATTTTAATTTCTATGACTAATTCCGGAAATAGGAAAAAATGTGTGAAATTATTTCAGAAATTAATAAACCTTCTGCGGATATTCCAGAGTATGGAAGATATTATAACTTTGACTTGTAATTTTAGGTTAGTACTGTTACCTTTTCTCTGGAGAGATTTAATATTAGACTGGATAAAAACAAACAAATGCACTCGTATGAAAAAAGTAAAAAAAAATATTAAATTAAATCATAGCCGACATTTTGGGGCCCGCATGCCCCTTTGTCAAGGTTGTGTTTACCCTAATACATTTTTTGATTTCTTTCATACGAGTGCTGCTGTTTGTTTTCACCCAGACATATATATATATATATATATATATATATATTATTCTTTATATGTATTTATGTATCACCTCCACTTCTTATAATTAAACACCCTCAGATTCTCAATATGTTTTTTTAATTAAATGCTGCTTTTGAGTTGGTCATTAAGCTGGTTCAAACTGCAAGGTGAATTGAGGTCGCAATTGTTTTGTTAGCTTGTATATTTCCAGGAAAGCTGTATACTATACTGTATTCGGTCATGGATTTGTGGCCACTGAGGCTACATTAGAATTGAATTTAAATGAACTCAGATTAATTTCATAGAGTGGTAACAGGTGTTGGCAGAAGGCCTATGGAAGGAAATCGTCAATTCTTATTCATGAATGCTGAAGCTTAATTGATATTTCCTACTAAATGTTCATTACCCGCTGAGCAGAAGCTCACTTTGTAAAATGATAGCAATCTGCAGCCCTTATTCTGAGGATATGCATTACTTGAGATTTATATTGACATTTAAAAGGTTAAAAGGCTTCTCTCTCTCTCTCTCTCTCTCTATATATATATATATAAATATATATAGGGGAAAATTCAGATCGGCACTCAATACAACCACAGCAGCATGCCCCGGTGCCCTCTGGCGTAGGAATGGATATCAACAGCTTGAAAACAAACAGCGGCACTCAAGGACTTGTGGTAGAAATATCAATGGTGTATTGCAGTCAATACATAATCCCAATGTTTCAAAACACACACGTCCATTACCAGTCTACATAAATAAGTAGTATATATAAAAAAAAACCTATCCTAAGCAGAAAAATGCAGTTATAAATCACAATTAAGCAGGCACCTTTCAATTTAAGACCCTTGCACAGTGGGAGATCAAGATAGAATAACCAAATTGAAAATGCATAAAAACAATTAGGAAAGTAAATCAAAATTGTTACTTTTTGAATGCTTCATTATTTAGACATTTTTAAGAACATACAGTAAAGCAGGTGTGTACATCAAATTTAGGCTGTTAGGCCATATGAGGGCATAAAGCTGCTTGTTGGTGTGTTCTTTACCACATTCAAAAAATGAAGTAATTAGTGTTTTACTATTCATTCTAAAAAACTCACTCACCAGCTACTTCTTCCAGTGTGGCACTTGCAGAAGATGCCGGAATACTGCAGTATGACATCCCAGCCTTTATCTCCTGTCTGGTACAGCTAACTAATGGCCAACATACAAATCATGATAACACCTTTTGTCATTTTGGAGTCTTGTAATTTGTGTGATACTTGTGGCAGCAACACAGAAACACATTTTATTAACAGCTACAGTACTTTCTTTGGAGCACTTTGTATTAAGTTACTTCTAGGAGATTGTCTTTGTAGTGCTGTGAATATAACAATAAAACACAATTTAAAATATTACGCACGGAAGAGTGTGTCAGCTACCTAATATCAGGTGATCTCATGGCATATTTGAGGATACAAGTGCCACATTCTATCCTGATATTTCTCCATCATTTTGTTTTAGAAGACTGACTTTCCTCTCTTGCCCCATGCTCAAGCTTCTGCACCTCCTCAGTCTCTCCTCCTCACCACTATATCTCCTACTGCTATCCATATTAACAAAAAACACAAGACAAACAGTACAAAAAGATATATAAACCCTACAGTAACATTGCACTACAAACAAGCACACCACACTCACACACAAGTAAACACCGACAATAAAAATAGAAATAGACACAAGACAGAAAATGGAACAGACAATATAAACCACAAGGCCACAGAGAAAAAAGACAACAACTTTCCACTCCACTCTGAAATCATACATTTAGTTTAACGTAAACATTTTGAATGAAAGAAAATTACCTCAGTTTTTCTTTTTTTAAATGGTAATATAAATATATTTATTAAGAGTAATTATTGTAAATAACCTAACCAAGTGGAAACAGCAAATAATATTAGTTATGGTTAAGTGCATATTTATTCTTTTAAAGTATTCAATTATTTTATTTTTACTTTTGATGTTAGATGTCATTTAATTACAGCCCAAATATATGTCCATGCTCTGTGTGAATGAAAACCATAAAATAGTAAAATGGGTGCATTTAAGTACTAAACAAAACCATGACAGTCGGGAGATATGCATTTATTACGTGTCACATTGACTTACAAATGTTTATCTGGGAGGTCATATTAAAAGTGTGGGGGGTGAAGCCAGGTTTATGACACCTCTGACCAGCCATACAATTGCTTTTGCACCTACCCATAAAATTGGCAGTACCTCACTAAACTAGCTTCTCCATACCCCACTTTCTCATTTAAATAACAATGTGTTCCAAAATTAACTCTAATTCTGTGGAAAACGAGGACTCTCATGCTCCTAATTCCCATTTAATAAGGAACTACCCTTATTTGGTTCAAAATTCAGGGAAAAGGGAAAACTGGAATAATGGAACCTTGCCCAAGTCCAACTCTGTTATTATTATACCAATTAGATTTGGCCCCTTGGTGTTCACCACAAATTCTTGTGTATATTTAAAGGGGGTGCAGCCTTTTGAAAACCGTAAGACCTAAAACGCCAAAGAAGAAAAAAAGCGTTGTCTTGTTTGGCACACTACTTCTTAAAATGTAACCTTTATCGAGTACAATTAACATATGTAAGCAAAATAACTGAGATGTTAAAAACAACGGTAAGTGAATAATGTGATTAAAATTAACAGATTGACCCACTGTGTTTATTTGTTGTACATTAGCAGCATCTGCTTTATATATAGTGTTGATTGATTCAATGCTGGTAACGTTATGTTTCATAACATTGCAATCATTAAGCTCTTATGGGCAGGTTAGTAATCATAATTGTTTATTAATCTCATTCAGAGACATTGTAACGCTCTCTATGTGGTTTATGGACTGCACCTATCCCTAGGTAAAGCTAGTTACAAAGCATTAACACAGTGTATCTGCCTTTACTGATACTTGTGATTGTGATATATCAAGTTACTTCTGTTAAGTCAGCAATTAATTACTGCCACAGAATAATGTTATGTTTCATAGCAATCACACTTGTTTGTTAATCTTATTCAGATATGTTGTATATATCTCTCTGTAGTTTGTATAATGCACCTGCTTTTAAATACAGCTAGTTAGAAAGCATTGCGAGTGTATTTGCATTCATTGGTGTATGTGTGAGCATTCTGTGGGTATGCGGGCAGGAAGCTGGCAGTCAAAATGCCGACCGCCGGCTTCCCGACTGTGAAATCCCGCCATGGGACTAATGATAGGTGTCAAAATCCTGACGCCTATCATTATCCACCCGCCGAAATCCCGACGCCCGCCATACCAAGTGAAGGTAAGCCAGTCGTCGGGAGCAGACAGCCGTGGGGGGGTTAGGTTTAGGGACTCCTGGGGGGACTTATGGTTAGGCACCCCCCGGGAGGGTTAGGGCTAGACTAGGGGAAGGGGCAGTCATGGTTAGGCACCCCCGGGGGGAGGTTAGGGTTAGGCACCCCCCCGGGAGGGTTATTTGTACGGTGTGGGGATGGGGGGGTTAGGTTTAGGCACCCCTGGGGGGAGGTTAGGGTTAGGCACTAGGGAGGAGGTTAGGGTTAGGCACCCCTAAAGGAGGGTTAGGGTTAAGGGGGGGAAGGGTTTGGAATTGTTAAAATACTTACCTTGTTGGGATCTTCAGTCTGCCTTCCGGCATCTGTATTTCATCCGCTGGGCTTATGTCCGGCGGTATGTCATACCGATTCCAGTCTGTGATCAGTTCTCGTGGCATATACACATTAACAAATGCAGTCTTTTGGTCCATGTCACAATATAATAGCCATTAGTATGATACAATCTAGATGAATTGACACATAATAGTTTTTAATACACAGCAGGACCACATGGCCAACACATGTTTCACAACATTAGCTTCCTCAAGGCAAACCAGATGGCATCCTCAAATGGCCCTATATTCATTTCTCTGGCCAAACCATTTCTTCAGTATAAATCACATGATGGTCTGAACAAGTCAATGTTCTGTCGAAGCTGGATAATTGGCTGAGACAGAATCAGTTTAAAATTAGATTGGAACGACGCCATCTCGCGAATGGCCACAAGACACCATCTTAAAAATTAGATCTGCACGACGCCATTTTGCGAATGGCCGCCCAGCGCCATTTTAGAGAAACTCACACTTAAGTACATACGGCGATGCTATTATTAGCATCATGCGATCGCATATTTCACCATACCCCATACACACAATAAATACACACTGTTGTGCTGTTAACACGACGCACATTAGCGAATGCATAATATCCTGCATGCAAACGCTGTTTAATAGCTTCATGCGTATGCATCTGCCCCAAGTTAAAAGTCCTCTCTACATAAATCTAACTAGCGTCTTTTCCCAAACCCCTAATACTTACACACTGCACACTCACATAAAAGGTTCCATAGCTTCAAAGTGTAATATTCAAGGTTTATTTATTTATTACTAATGTTGTGAAATAAAGACTATTTGATATCTAAGGTTTAGTACATGATAAGCAAACCGTGCTTGGTGTTGTACTGATCTACTCTGTCTCAACAGCTTTCCGGTGTCATCGGTGAGAAGATCGCAACATGCGTTCGCAATTTATGGACTATAGAGAGTTAAAACACTAAAATGTACTATGTAATGTTAGCAGCTTAGATTTGCATGCAGCGGGAAAAAGGAGACAAACAGCTGTTGGAGGCTGACCTGTGTCCATTTGAATCGACCTGTTAAATATCCTGTAACAGAAGCACCGTGACGGAAAACCAATAGAATCATGCCAAACTTGCCTATTGTATTGCTTATCCCTGTAAGGGTATATATGTGCGTTCAGACCCCAATCTAGAGTCTTCTTGCTGATGTTGTTGACAGAGGTTTCTTGTTGATGCCGGTAGCTGGTCCCAGAGCGCTGTAACTGTATCTTGGGTCTGTTTGATTTCTTTGCGCTAAATTGTCTTTAGTTCACAGCAGGTAACCTACTGTTTTTATGTTCAATAATAACCTTTGTGCGTTGGAAACACATTTCAAGGTCTGAAGGCATTTATTTACTGTATGACTGCGTACGCAAATAGCGACAATTCTAGAAGGTATAGTCAGGATATAGAAGGTATAGGCAGGAGCGTATAGAGGTTTAAATCCAGTATCGTTAGTTCCATACTAACCCATTACATCATCAGCCTATCTGCACAGATATCAATCAAAACACCAAGCAGTGCTGCTCAATCAATCCCTAACAAGACCTAATACATAGATCACCGAAAATTGCATTCCATATGATCTCATTACTATTAACATTAAGGATACTTATTGAATAATGCAAAAGATTTCTACAATTGTCTAATCATCCTTAATTATAAATATGTATCCATATTAAATAAAGTGATTGAAGTGTATAAATTATGTAAAGGTGTTATGAATATTAAATAATGTGCCTGTGATCAAACAAACTAGTGAAATAAATTATTGTGACATACAGTAGGGGTGAAAGTAAAGTGCCAAACAAACTGTGTTATTGGTGATCCTCTTCATTACACCTATTCATACAAAAAAAAATTATATATAAATAAAATAAAAATAAATTCTTTGTGTCATACTATCTGTGAGGTGAAGTCTAGTGAAAATAAATATAAATATTATGTTGGGTACAATAATATTTAATTCTAAAATATATATTATAAAATGTACCATAAATTAATTATATGTTAAGTGTATTATTCCCTACCAAATAACTAAATATTAAGTAAATCTATGTGTGTGAAAGGCAATCCTACATCTTGATGAGACAACAAATAAATATCTATATACAATAGACCGCTGTGTTGTTATGTTGGTCATAATTAATGTCCATATTTCTAGTTTACCGAATATAATGTAGACATTAATAAACTAGTATATAGTCATCTGTTTAAGCATCAATTATAGATAAATATATACATGCACAGTGTTATCAACCATATTAGTCAATAAGGAGTATGTTAATATAGTGGGATCCATTTGATATTTGTAATCCATATAGTCATCATCCAATCATCCCTATTGTAATGGAGTATGGTGGTATAGTTCTAATAGATCCCCCCTCAATATAATTGTAAATATCAAATATCATATCAGTGGAATGCACCCCAATTTGATGTAAAGTGGAAGAGCGAGAGAACATAGAATATACTCTAAATACCAGATCCTAGCTGACCCATGCAGGAATACCAGAATTTAAAATAAAACTTGTTGGGGGAAATTTTACAAAAAGGGCAGAAAACTATTGCCCTCATTGAGACCCTTGGGGACCATTGTGTCCATCAGAAAAATCATTTTGGTCTCCCATTTGAGGAGTTGTGGATCCAGATTACATCCCAAATGTATATTTTTCATGCCAAATGCTTGTAACCCCTTAGGGTTACCATCATGATATTTAAGAAAATTTCTGACTACCGAGGTAAGAGTTCCAAATTTTGCTGCATCTTGTTTAGCATTTGGGATTGATCTCAAATGTTCCAAAATTCTGTTTTTCAATGACTTAATAGTCTTGCCAATATACTTCTTTCCACAGGAACATTTTAGATGATAGATGACTCCTGTGGTCGTACAATCAATATAGTCCATGATTACCAATTTCTTTTTGAACTTGTCATACAAACAATCTTTGTTTATCATATGCTGACAAGCTTTGTAATGTTTACACTTAGTAGAGCTTCTCTTATTGTATTTCAACCCTTTATAGGTTGTGAGATGGCTGTGGACTAGGTGGTCTTTTAAATTCCGAGATTTCCTCAAACTTATCTGTACTTTCCTCAGTAGACAATTAGCCAGATCATTGTCCGTATGAAGAATGGGCCACTGTTTCTGAAGGATTTCATTGATCTCCTTCCATTGATTATTGAATGTGCCTATATATATATATATATATACAGTCAGGTCCATAAATATTGGGACATTGACAGAATTTTCATATTTTGGCCTCTATTCACCACCACAATGGCTTTGAAATTAAACAAACAAGATGTGATTTAACTGCAGACTTTCAGATTTAATTTGAGGGTAATTACATCCAAATCAGGTGAACGGTGTAGAAATTACAATGGTTTCTATATGTGCCTCCCACTTTTTAAGGGGCCAAAAGTAATGGGACAAACTAAACAATCCTAAATCTAACTTTCACTTTTTAATACTTTGCTGCAAATCCTTTGCAGGCAATTACAGCCTGAAGTCTGGAACGCATAGACCAGACGCTGGGTTTCATACCTGGTGATGCTCTGCCAGGCCTCTACTGCAAATGTCTTCAGTTCCTGCTTGTTCTTGGGGCATTTTCCCTTCAGTTTTGTCTTCATCAAGTGAAATGCATGCTCAATCGGATTCAGGTCAGGGGATTGACTTGGCCATTGCATAACATTCCACTTTTTAGCCTTAAAAAACTCATTGGTTGCTTATGCAGTATGCTTCTGGTCATTGTCCATCTGCACTGTGAAGCGCCGTCCAATGAGTTCTGAAGTATTTGACTGAGTATGAGCATATAATATAGCCCGAAACACTTCAGAATTCATTCTGCTGCTTTTGTCAGCAGTCACATCATCAATAAATACAAGGGAACCAGTTCCATTGGCAGAAATACATGCCCACGCCATGACACTACCACCACCATGCTTCACTGATGAGGATCATGAGCAGTTCCTTTCCTTCTCTTCTCTTCCCATCACTCTGGTACAAGTTGATCTTTGTCTCATCTGTCCATAGGATGTTGTTCCAGAACTGTAATGGCTTTTTTACATGTTGTTTAGCAAACTCTAATCTGGTCTTCCTGTTTTTGTGGCTCACCAATGGTTTGCATCTTGTGGTGAACCCTCTATATTCACTCTTGTGAAGTCTTCTCTTGATTGTTGACTTTGACACATATACACCTACCTCCTGGAGAGTGTTCTTGATTTGGCCAACTATTGTGAAGGGGTTTTTCTTCACCAGGGAAATAATTCTTTTGTCATCCACCACAGTTGTTTTCCGTGGTCTTCTGGGTCTTTTGGTGTTGCTGAGCTCTCCGGTGCGTTCTTTCTTTTTAAGAATGTTCCAAACAGTTGATTTGGCCACAACTAATGTTTTTGCTATCTCTCTGATGGGTTTGTTTTGATTTTTCAGCCTAATGATGGCTTGCTTCACTGATAGTGACAGCTCTTTGGATCTCATATTGAGAGTTGATAGCAACTGATTCCAAATGCAAATGTCACACCTAGAATCAACTCCAGACCTTTTACCTGCTTAATTGATAATGAAATTACAAGGGAATAGCTCACACCTGTCCATGAAATAGCTTTTGAGTTGATAGTCCCATTACTTTTGGTCCCTTAAAAAGTGGGAGGCACATATTGAAACTGTTGTAATTCCTACACCGTTCACCCGATTTGGATGTAATTACCCTCAAATTAAATCTGAAAGTCTGCAGTTAAAGCACATCTTGTTTGTTTCATTTCAAAACCATTGTGGTGGTGAATAGAGGCCAAAATCTGAAAATTCTGTCAATGTCCCAATATTTATGGACCTGACTGTATATATAATATCTTACTGGTTCTTCCCCTACATTCTTGGTTTTGAATATCAGTAAGGACTATCTTTGATACTTTTCTAACTGCTCGGTTAATGATTCTCCTGTTGCAGCCTCGTTGTTTTAGTCTTGCACATATATCATCTTCTTTTTATTGATACGTGGCTAATTGAGAGCAATTACTGTTCGCTAGTAACAATTCACCTTTGGGGATTGCTCTAATAGTGGTCAGTAGGTGTGCACACTTTCCATTGAGGATACTGTTTGTGGCTGTGGTTTTCCTATACATATTTTCCATATCTGCCCAACTTCCTCCATCAGATGTTGCAAATTTTGGCATCCATAAAAGCATTTCCATTTTAGCCCCAAAAAATCATGTGCCTACCAGTAAAAACAGGTGCTTCAAAACAAACTAATTGCACTGGACTTTTGCACTTTCTTAAATGATCCTTTGTTTCCTACAGAAAATATGAACTGTGCAGGATACTTGAGGTCAGGAATGTATAAGAGCACTTCCGAATCCCTTGCCAGACGCCGCCAGACCCAGGCCATGTGACCTCATGATGCCACGTAGAGTGGGCTGGTTGGGAACAGACAGGTAGCTGGTCGCCTTTCAGGGCACCCCACAACCCGAAGGTGGGTGTCACTCGGCGGTGACAGTGCCACCCACTCGGCCTTGCTATCTGGGTGATGTCACCAGTCGCACATCCCTTCTTACAGTCATGTTTGAGGAAGAGACTACAAAAGTTTAATATCTATGGTGTGCAGAACAGAATGTGTAGAGTTTACTTTTCTGCTGTTTGAGTGTGTTTTTTTCTATTCACAGCCTGCATCTGTAAGCTGGGGAGGCAATGCAGCAGATGTGGTTGCAACTGATCTAACGTCATAAGATAAAGTATCTGTTGACCCAAGCATTCCACACACCTCATAGACCACTAGAAAGTAAGTGTAGTACAAAAGTAAGCACTGCTATTAGAATATGGTTTTTCTTCGGATTATAAAAAAACTTAAAACAAGAACTGGTACAAAGTTTCATACCGGTAGATGACACAAAACAAACAAATAAAGAAAAAATGGGACATTTCTACTGCCTTAACTTTCTTGCATGCAGAACAAAAAAAGCGTCAACTCAACCAATTACAACATTCATATCTAATGTAACGAAGAAAGAATTCAAAATAAAATAAAACATAACCTGCAATACAGAGGGACTTATATATCTATTAGAATGTAGCTGCGGCTATCAGTACATAGGACAGACGAAGAGAAAATTAAAAACCAGAATTGCGGAACATATATATAACATTAAAAAAGGACTAATATCCTGCAGTGTTTCAAAACACTTGTGAGCAACATAATAAAAATCCCTCAGAATTTAACTTCTTAGGTATTCAAAGAATTCTGAAAAACTGGAGAGGTGGAGACCACTCCAAATCATTAATAAAAAAAGAAACAGAATGGATTTTTGCCATGCACACTTTAGAACCACATGGCCTTAATATAGATATAGAAATGAACTCTTTCTTATAACAATTTCCATACTGTTAGATATTATCATAATATAAATATTACTGTATACAACATTGATTATATATACACAAATGTTTTTAGTTAGCAGCGCAATTCCATCTTTTATTCATTTCTTCTTACTCAAATAAATAAGGCGACCACTATGGCATTTAACACATGGTAGCCGCTTTTTTAAAAGGAAGTCAATTCCAGACTTCCGCTTTTTTCAATAAAGTTTTTCTCTATAAATAGAGATTTTATGTCATTTAAAAGTCATCCTTGATAAAGGGCAGAAGTGCCAGAAACGCGTTGAATGCGGACATTACTAAAGCATATCCTTCCTACTCTGGAGCAGCACTTCATATCGCGCACACCAGTGGAAGATTCAGTGCTTCACATCGCGTACACCAGCGAAAAATCAGACGGAACCAGACAGCCGCGGAGAAGACAGCATACGGAAGGTAGGCAGAGACAGGGCTAGCTAGTTAGTTCCACCTGCAGCCACCCGGTCAATACTTTGCTACTGGCAATCCTTGGAACCCACAAGAATATGCACTGTGCAAAAAAGAGCTTATAAACACATTAATTACCTTTTCTTTTACAGGAATCGCGCTACACACTAGTTTAATTTTATTATTACCAGCGTTCCTTTTTCCATTCTTACCATTAGAATATGGGGCAGTGCTCAGGTAGATAATTACTGGTACAATATGGGTTAATGCTTGTATATTATGTAAGCAATGTTGTCACAATATGGTGCACTTCAGGCAAAATATTTGGAAATGTTGGGACAATATGGGACATTATTTGGTGATACAGTGTCAATCTTATTATATTGTGGACAATGTTGGAATATTACTGGTATATTATTGGGCAATGCTGGTACAATAATACTGTGTATTGCTAGTTGTTTAAGCAACAGCTAGAGCCTGGAGGACAGTCAAGTGGAGCTGGGGACAGCTGGGCTCCAATGTACATCATCCATTATGGTGGGCACTCCACCACTAAATAGCAAGACAGGTGGGCTAGCAGCACCATTATTGACTGGGGCTATGACATTGTACCACCACATGGGTATCGCACTCTGGATGATGACACCAGCTGCACAGCCCTCACTATGTCCTTGTAAAAGGATGATTGTTGAAACTGCTTCAAGGGCACCATTTGGGTTAATCCCTGATACTGGTATACAAAAGCCAAAAGCATTAGTACTTTCATGAATATTTATTTGAGGCGTATAAATATAGATGCCACCATATTTAAATTGTAAACTATGGTACACAAGTATACACATTTATAGCATGGGAGACACTATAGAGATGAATGATCCATATTTATGTGCAGCCACCAGCAAAATAACGTCTTTCATATATATTTACATATTGTGGAGTCCAACATTCATCTAAAATTGATTTCTACCCAGTTATACTGAAGCTACTTCTTACTATGCGCCCCCTACTAATGTTCTCATAGGAATCTCATGTAATAATAACTAGTATAGAAATGGTATGACACATTAAATTATTCTTGAAGCTTACTAATAACCTAGCGCCAAAAACAGCATCAAACTTGCTCCAAAAATACACATCCTAATAAACCCTAATGAAATGTTACTTTAACCTGGCAACTTTACTTTGGACTACTGAGCTATGAGACTTTCATAACTAATTCCCAAGCCAGGCTGATGAGAACACGCCAAGCCATTTGAAAGCTTCTGGCTTGTGTACTATTTTTGTTGGAGCGAAGCACTTTCCCCCTATTAATAGCCAATATAAATATGATTGCCAAAAGTGAGCTTAAGTAAACCTAGAAGCAAATATTTCTTAGTAATCATGTGTTCTTCCTTGACCAATAATTTACAGGGAAATAATTATTTCAGACAAACATTCCAATTACGGTATTTGAATATCAGATCAATAGCTTTTCTAGAGCCGGCCAAGATTTGTGCATCCAGCACACTATTAATAGCTGTTATATTTTCTCAAAGTATTAAAAGGAAACAGCAGGAGATAGAACAACAATGATTTTAACAATGTTTTCTTGTGGGTAACATTCATAATATTATGTTTCCATGGATCTCCTATATTAGTCTTAAAATTGTGGACTATGGGCCTGATGAACGCAAATGTCATCGCAGCTGCGTTTTCTCTCATGGATCGCAATTGCGAAAAAATGCAAATGACTCACCGTCCAGTGCTTAGAGGCCCAATGAAAGCATCTCACTTCCACTGCTCACGCGCAAAACCAGAAAGATCGGAAACGTCGAACGCAGATCAGGCGGCCATCAGCCTTCGGCGTAAGTCTAAGGTGACGCAAACATAGTGGGTCTCCAGACACGCAGAGGGCTTTTCTGCTACGAGCAAGAACTCAGTGGCTAATTTATGGATGTCCAGCTTACAGTGTTTAAATGGTCCTGACACGCCTGTGTTTCTCTAGCCACCCCCCAGTAGTGCCCCCAAATACTGACTACCTGTCACTCAGTTTGCAAGTTAATCCTCTGTGTGAGCATATTCGCAATTCAATTCCTGCCTTTCTGAGTTTTGGCCACATTTTGCATGGGCACCAAACTCCAGAAAGTGAAAGCTTGGTCGGGGTAGGTAATGCCATGTACAGATGGCGTTGCCTAATAGAAGCCTAAGAGCTTCTTTTCAGAGTTGTCCTCGAGAGGGATCTAATAGGATCTCTCCTAGGGTTCCCCGCTGCTCACGCATGCACAGAAGTAAACCAGAGAGACTTCTGTGTAATAAACCTGGAAATACCTACACTGCAAAGGGCAGCTGTTATCGGAAGAGCTGCCCTTGGCTTAAATGTTCCTGCGTACAGCGTTACAAAATGCCGTTACTAAATGCCGGTATACATGCGATCAGTGGCAGAATGCATCGCATCCAAAATGTGATGCTTGATGGATCCCACTCAGTGTCTAGTGACCATTTAATAAAATAGACTTGTTCCTTGAAACGTTGCCTTAATATGTACCACCACTGTCTTATAATAAGCCTTTATCGATTGGAATCATGAAGGAGGTATCACTTATAATTCTATATTTATCGTCAGCACTCTACTAGACAGCTGCTAAACAAACATATGCACCTTGCTTGTTGCTACTCTTCCTCCATGCTTGCATACATGTATCTTCTACTCTCGTTCCTGGTACGGGTGCATCATGTAAATGGGGTGGTAGCTTACCTTAGCCCTTAAACTGTAATTTAGTGCCCCATCTGGCACCTAGCTATCATTTGAGCTGTTCTATTTGGTCCAGCAAGTCACACAGTAGAATAGAAGAATATTCATCTATGGGCCTATGGCAGTGTGTAGGCCTGACTGTGAGTAGGCGTGAACTCATTCTCTGGGGTAGGGCTGAGAGCTGAGAAAGGAACAGGGGTGTAGGTGGGTGATAACAGCAGGTAAGCAGGGTTTGAATGGCTGTTTTACACCTGAGGGTAAGGTGTAATTCATATAATGGGAAATTAGCATAATCTCTGTTTGCAGTGGCTATGCAAGAGTGTATAGATACAATACTATGGGCACATTGTACATGTACCGGTTAGACTTGATTTTCAGCTGACTGCTTTCTGTTGTTGTTTCCAGTAGGACTGTGCTAAGTTTCTGAACACAAGATAAATACAGTAGCAGCTTCAACATTTCCTGCTTATACAGCCTGTGACCAATATATGATCCTGGATAAGGATTTACTACTGATTTAATACTTTAGAAGTTATTGTAGCTTGTTATATTGAAGTGCTTGTCCAATACTATGTTACTGTGTCACTCTGAACAGTCTAGAAACAGTGCGCTCAACAGATGCAATTATTACAGTGAGAAAAGCAGAACAGAAAGATGGGAAGGATGTACCAGAAAGCTTTTTTGTGGTTATAGCTTCCTTAAAACCTTTCTAAACTCTATTGGATGACATCATTTAAAAAAAAAAGAATTTGGCCTCAAACAGTCATAGCATGAATGCAGCCATTGTCATTTCTGCTTGTTAATATAATTCTGACATATTATATAGTTCTGTACAAAGAATATTTACTCAGGCACATCAATCCATTCCTAGTTGAATTTACAATCTACACTTTCTTATTACAGGTGCACAAACACAACACGCTACCAGTATGTTTTCAACTGTTGCAGGAAAGCCATATAGATAATGATAGAACATACAAACTCCATGCATATAGCACCTCTAATCAGAATTGATTCAGGCGTTCACTTACAATTTCTAAAACAGTTTGTGTAATCATGTGGTATTTAGCCCTGTCATACTGATGTCTTGCCTTATCCTTGCACTTCCTTAACTAGTGTTTACAGTGTCAGACCCTCCAACATGACCCCTTCACCAGGTACAAAATGCTCTGTTCCCACCTATTTCATGATTGCAGCCACCTGTGTTGAAATAGGTAATTGATGAGAAAGGTGTTTCACCACAGGTGACGGCAATCATCAGAGCCGTAACTAGACTTTTTGGTGCCTTGTGCCAGAAACAGCATTGGTGCCCCCCTCATTTTTCAAAGGATCATAATGCACCCAAAAAAGGGGAATGGCCTCATGGGGAAGAGCCATGCGCCCATAATTATCAACTCCTTTTCTCTTTCTAACAAGAGATAGGAGAGGCCAGGAGATGCTGGGGATGAAATAAGAGGAAGCTACAAGCAAGAATGATAATAAACAGAAATTTGACAGGCCCAAACAGCGCCCCCTGACCTGTGGTGCCCTGTGCGATGGCACTGGCTGCACTACCCTAGCTACGGCCCTGGCAATCATACATTAGGTGGGAGCAGAGCATCAATTTGATGATCAGTTTGAGGATCAATATAATTAAACAGGCAGAATGAAAAAGAAATCAGAGTTATGTCTCTGCTAGTATAGCAAGGCACCATCTAATGGGGCCCATCCATCAGCGATGGATTGCCGTGATCCGGCGATGCTGCAACCCGGCATTGCGGGATTGCAGAAATCCAACAAAAAATTATCGCAATCATCAAATTGCCGACATTTAACATGGCAAATGTCTGCGATCCGGCGACGGATCGCAGAACATCGATGGTGGGAGGTCAGCGTTTCCACCTGGAAACGCTGGCATTTCCCATCGCATCGCCGGATCGCAAAAAACAGTTTCTGATGTATGGCCACTTTAAGACTGGGTACAAACGTAAAGATTTTCTGTCCAACCATCCAACTAGTTGATTGGTTGGAATGAAAATCTGGTAATGTATGGAAGTAACTGATGATCAGTAATTTGCTGCTAAATGCAAGAAAACAGATGAAATTCGTCGCCAGACAAGTTTTTTAAATGTTTGATCTAAACAATTTGTTCAAACAGCAGTTTTTGTCCAATTCCAGCATTTGGGAGCAAATTGCTGATTGTCATTTGCTTTCATACCTTACCAGATTTTCATTCCAACCAATCAACTACTTGCATGGTTGGACAGAAAATCTTTACGTGTGTATCCAGCTTAAGAATAACCCCACCAACCCACTTGTTGAAATTGTAGAAAGAAAAGCAACACCAGGGGAAGTGGAGGTGGTAATTTTGTACAACAGGCAGGGCCGGATTAAGGTCTGTGGGGGCCCCTGGGCAACAACCTTGTTGGGGCCCCTATATACTGTTTCTTGTCACCCTAAGAACATTTCTTTCTTTCTATGCACCTTAATACCCACAGCAGTAATGCCCCTCTTGCAATGCCCACTGTAAGAGTGCCCCTTATGCAATGTCCCCAGTAGCAGTGCCCCCTGTAATGGTTCCCCCTATGCCCCTTATATAGTGCCCCCAGTAATAACCACTATGCAGTACCAGTGTCCCCAGTAGTGGACCTCCTATGCAGTGCCAGTGCCCCCAGTAGTGGATACCCTATGCAGTGTCAGTTCCCCCAGTAGTGGCCCCCCTATGCAATGCCAGTGCCCCCAGTAGTGGCCACCCTATGCAGAGCCAGTGCTCCCAGCAAAGGCCACCCTATGCAGTGCAAGTGCCCCCAGTAGTGCCCCTCATGCAGTGCCAGTGCCCCCTTACATATACACAAAAATAAATACAACACTTACCTGAATCCCTGCTCCTGCCACGACTGCTGCTATCCGCTCCTCGGGCACGCAGTCTACGGGAGAGATGTCATGAGGAGAGACGTCATGACGTCTCTCCCATTACCCACTGCGGGAGTCGGAAGGCGGAGCTCATGAGTGAGCTCCAGCCCGGCTCCCTCCGTGGGTGCAGCAGCCAATGAGAATCTGTGTGACTCTCATTGGCTGCCAAAACAAACACACTGCCGCCGGGTGTCGACGGCGGTGTGTTTGTAGTAACAACAAACACACCACCGCCAACATCCAGCAGCAGTGTATTTGTTTTGTGTGTAGTGTAGACCGCACTACTGCAGTCCGTGCTACACTCAATTTGTGTGGGAGTCCTCTATGTGTGGGGGCCCCGGGACGACCACCCCGGTTGCACCGCCCATAATCCGACCCTGACACCAGGCATAAAATGGGGAAGGGGAGGGACTAGTGAGTTCCAGTCCCTTTTCTTGGTCCACTTCAAGCCCTGCCCTGGAGTCAGTACTGTTGTTTTTTTTTGTGTTGTTTTTTTTAAGCTTGATACTTGTTTATTGTCACTAATCCAATACAATTAGGAATCATGTGATGCAAACAGCTGACCCTGACAAGCGCATAAAGCAGCCAAACATGCAAAGGGACACCTGGAGGTCAATTCAATTAGAGACGAGACGGATGTGTTGTCATTGTGACAATGTAGAAGTGCCAGGAACGGCACCTCAACTCAATGCCCCTCGCATCCCTATCTCGCCACGGGCTTGTGAATTTTTAAACACAGTTCTATGGGTCTGCAAACAAAAATCTGCACATCCAGAGGACATGTAGCTAATGTTATTGACCCCCTGAAATGATAGGTTACACTGAGATCATACCAGTAATTATTACAGCAACAAATAGTGATGCTTAGGCAAACGCAGGGTGGTTTTCCATCTGCCTGGAAACCCCCCTCCCAGCACACACATGACCACAGTAGAAATAGTAATATAATAGAATTTTGCTAGTGTTGCATGTTCTTCTCAGTATTACAAATGAAATAATTAGCACCACCTGTGGACCTTTTAATATGTATCAGACAGTAATAAATAACCTGTGCACCAACTAGGAGATCTGGAAAACATGCACTATTAGGGATGCACTGCTATAAAGCCCAATATGTACATATATGCCCAGGGCAGTGCTAGGTTGTTCTGCTGCTCCTCTAGGATCCCGGACTTGCTCCAATAGTCTGGAATGGTGCCCACATCTAAAATAAAAACATTCAGCTCAGGCAGGATGGCCTACTGCCGCATCTAATGGCTAATTGTGATTGCTGGTCCTGTATATGCTGGAATTATGACACACAATACACTTTGTATGATGCATATTAAAACTGGTTGAGTACTAATGCTGCCCTCTTCATGGACTGGCCACACTCGCTCTAAAATCAAGCATTTGGAAACCCCCCTCTAGAAATCCTGCATTTGCCACTGTGAAGGGGGGTCCTGAACCAGTATCCTGCCCTGGGCCCCATGAGATTTTAATCCAGCTTTGAACAACATTCATAGGTGTATCTCTAATGGGTACATTGTGTTCGGTGCACTCAGGTACCTGGGTCCTCTCCACTTACACAGAGCATACCCCCCTTCCTCCTTCCCCTCATGTAGGTGTTGATTGCACCATCTTTCAAGTGATGACTTTGGAAAGATGGTTCTGTGCATAGAAAACAATGACTCTGGTACTGTGCCAGGGTCTTTTGTGCATGCACTATCTTGCAAAATATCACTGGAATAATAGTTCTGCCGCTCGTGAAGGCGGGGCCTATTGCTGCACAGAGGAGGGGAGCATCTTCACATGGGCCCCTGGACAGCATGTTATGAATGGCTATTAATACAATACAGTTACAATACAGATCCATTTTCTTTTACACGTAAACCTCAGTGGTACAGGAAGTCTGTATCAATGATGGCGAGTGAGCATATCTTCTATATCATTGCATCTCAAACTTGGTCTTCAAGACACACTAACAGTACGTGTTTTAAGGATATTTATGCTTGAGCACAGAAGACTACTTGGTACCTCAAGCATTTTGATTTAATCGTGTGTTCAAGCAGGGATAGCCTTGGACTGTTATGTGTCTTGAGGTTCACCTTGACGTGGTAGGTGGGCATACAGCCTTGGCCACACATGTGCTAAGAACCTTATTATTTCTACTCCATGTTAAATGTAGAGTTTATTATAATTATTTTGATTATCAGTGTTCTTAGTGCTTAGAGTGTGCACCTGCATTTTCTTCTTTCAAGGTGTCTTGATGACTCACTTTGAGAAGCACTGTTCTATATTATATTTTCCTTGGGGGATAGAAAAATGTCATTGCATTTGCATGTACATGCACATCAATGCTTACGTGCACATTGTACACCCACAGATGTTGTGTAGCTCTGTAATTAGATGTCCACCCCAGTGTGCCTCTTCTTGCCCCGTCCTTCATTTTCTTTATTTTGTGAAAGTGATTTGCAACCCTTGATCTTTTCACAGTGTTGCTTTTTCATGAACAGGGCTAGCAGTTTCTAGTCACTGGGATCATTGTCTCTGAGGTCAAGTACAGGGTCCTGTAGCTTCATCCTGCCTGTCCTGCTCTGCTCCAGGGAAACCGACCCGGAAATGTGCTCAGCCCAGAGGTATAACTTCTGACATTTTGGGAGACCCAGCATACATTGTAGAGATGGCAAGGAACAAACTGGGATGAAAATGGGAAGAGAGAGAGAGAGAACAAAAGCCAATATATTATATTTTTACAACTTCACTAAAGTTTTAATAAATTATTGTCACTAGCGGTATATTGGAGATACTTATTTCTTTCAGCGCAGGTTTGTAATTTAGTTCCGAACCATGAAAACAAAGCTGGCTTTTTGAAAGAGCCTCAAAAAAGATATGCTTGTAGCATGAATTAGATAAACCACTCGCAACACTTTATCTAAGCCTGCTGCGGTAATAGGTAACACTGGCTCTCTATCAATTCAGCAACAAAATAATACATCTATTACCATAGACGTGAATGATAACTACACTACTCCCCAGCAATCATGAGCTATACGGTATAGCCTTTAACAGCCTTGTATCTGGGTCCGGAGCAAGGATGGATGTATTGCCTTTTAGTGTTGTCCATATCTGCCCGTCCCCACTTTTGTAGAGGACAGGAATAGTCACATTTGCAGATTGTGTTTCTGAGCACACATATGTGATATCTCTGCTAACCACAGAGAGAGTTGGTCCAATGCAGGATTAACCTTTATTTAATGTACCCACTACTAGCCATCTGGGACCAACATAGGGACACCTTTTGTTTGAGAACTTGAACCTGAGGTAGGTTTAGTCCTTTATTTTTCTGGGCAAATGAAGTGTACAAATGTACAATATTAACTTCCTCATGACAGCTGTACATTTTACCCCATGTCAGTATACAGGAGAATACCCTATTAGCCACCATAACCCGTCTTTCCCCGAAAAGTTTTCACCAGTGAACATTTTTTGCCAAAAATGGCTATCGAGTTATCCCATTAGCCGGGGTTTTCGCGGGTGCAAATTTTATTACTGTAGTTATCAAAAAAAAAATTCGGGACCCTGGAGCAGGTTATAGGTTGTACAAAACCCATATTTTTGGCTAAAAAATTTGGGACTTGATGCATAACCACTGGGGCACCCTTCTTGATGACTATTTACGTAAAAATTATTTTTAAATTAGCATAATTCGGGCAATAATAGCATGTTATTTTTCGGTTGAAAAAATAAAAAGTGAAAAAAAAAGGGTTTAAAGTAGTGGGATAGATTTATTGGGAGGGGGGCTGTATGGGTGTTTTAAGCATTGCAGGAGGCAGTGACGTGTATTTTTAAAAAGTGCACTAAAATGACTCAATAATATAATTTTAGTGTACCCCTAATTTAACTTCAGCATTTATTTTGGCCAAAAAAAACTTGCTTTATGTGTTTATTTCACTGTTTTAGAAAAATGCTAATAATAGCCATTTGATGCAATTTAAAAAACCCAAACCCTTTTATTATGGCCAGTAACAGACTTCTATACTATTACCCAATACTAGTTTACCATTTTTTGAGGTACTTATCACCTTTCATCCATGCAAGAATTATCATGCAAATTGGTTACCAGCGGTTTTGCAAGAGGATAGCACAATAAACGGGAGGGCGCATAGCTGCGATAAGTGATATATTCAGGGACTAGGTGTGAAAAGTTTTTAACGGCAAATACTTTTCATTTGCGCATCCAATTGGATATCCCCCATAGACTTGCTTTCAAACCTAGTATCCTGTGTGCCTTATTAACTAGAACCCATTATGGCCCACAACCACTTTACTCTATGCCCCAGAGCCCTTCAATATCATGCCATTGTGTTCCCCAGCTGCAGGAGCGCTGGGGAAGCCCACTGTGTTCCTAGAACGGGAGGGGGTAACGCCCCCAAGATCAACACACATAGGGGGCGTGGCTTCACAGGCGAGACCACGCCCCCAGAAGGACTCAGAGTGCCCGCACCAGGTGTCACCAAGGTAGGTGACGCCACTGTGTAAAAGATATAAGAAGTAAGAACAACTGCGGTACATCCCTGAGATGTGAGATCCATGCTTTATTGTGTGGTCAGTGTGGGAGATGGGCGGATGTCTGAGTGATAGAAGGCAGATATAAGTGGAACCGTCTCTCTTCTGAAGAAGTGCAGCTACCAGATTAGCAAATTACTAGAACCAGAGTAGGATGCTACTGTGCAGATGACAAAGGAGATGTTACAGCAACTCAACTTGTGTCTACTCCTGAGTCATGTGTAAAACCTTGCAAAGTTGCATTTAAAAATGATGTATATATTTATTTTTTATTTTACAATATGGATTGGCAGTAGTCTTGTTGCTGCTGTTCATTATACCACTATGTTATATGTAGGTGAAAGTCTTAGAATCTTATTTATGACATTAAGTGTAAGGACTGCTGATAATGGTTCATCATGTGTGGGCAGATAGCAGATCTAGGGGTATACTTACTAAAGTGCAGGTTTTTAGAAAAGGAGATGTTGCCCATCAGATTCTAGCTATTATCTTCTAGAAGGTGCAATATTAATGTAAAGTAGAATCTGATTGGTTGCCATGGGCACTTCTAAAAACCCACACCTTAGTAAATATATCCCCTAGTCTCATCTTACTTTTCACTTTCCCAAATCAGTTGTGTCAAGTGCAAATAACACTAAGAGAAATATAAAATGTTTGAAACTTGTACAATAATTATAAAGGCTCGTCCCACCCCCACCTACAGAAGAAATGCTACATTATTAAAAGGATAAATATAAAAAATTTTGAGTAAGTTTCTATTTTAATAATTGATACTTTGTTATAGTTTGTGACGTTAGGGATTTTTTTGCTTGAATTCAGTTTTGGCCAAATATAACAAAAATCTGATGGGTCTCCCGACCTCATCAGTTTGGTCTGCATCAGTGGACACAAATTTCCTGGCCTCGCAAGTGACAAGGACCCAGTTAGGCTGCAGTAAGCTTCAGCTTCTGCAGCCTGGCCAAAAAAGCAACCATCACGACCAAACACCCTGTTTTAGTCAGTCCGGAGGAACCTGAGCTGCGGCCTGCCCCCGGGGACCAGTCTGTGTGCAGTGCCGGCTCTCTCACTGTGTCAGGAGCCTAGTGCTACACGTAATGCTACAGTGTCGCACCTGGCTCCTGTCACTGAGGGGGAGTCGACACTTTAGTGTCACCCCTCGGCCGGTGACAGTGACACCGCTCTTGTGATGCCACTGATCCACTTTGTACTAGTAAATGTAGTCAGTAATTTCTCAGTTGGCCCTCTTTACTGAGTTTGGTGGCAGGCTTGTGTTGTACACCTGTTCTCCCAGACGTTCCAAATAGAATTAGCAAGAGCATGTCTTAGAGTAAAAATTAGGGACTTGGTGATTGGAATTCCTTGGTTAACAGGCCTAGATTATGCTACTAACTGAACTGGTATCAGGGCTGGATATGTTTCTCTGATCTGCTTGTATAACAAGTGTTGTAAACTCCATATTTTGATCTGTATAGTGAAGACCAAGTATATAAAGTTCACAACTTGCATAACGGTGCATGTGCACAGTGTCAGCTTCCGCCAATGGTTGGAGGCTGTGGGAGAGAGACTGAAAGATCTCTCTCCTGCTAGTAAACCTCTATAGGCTTAAAGCACTTTACACCATCTGAAGATAGTGTAAACTATTGGGGCCAATAGCCAGAAAGCTTAGCTTTTCGGAGTTTGGTACATAGGGCTGAGATCGTAGTCTCCATTGATAATAATGGGGTCTGTGTTCTGCAGTGTTAATTAGCACTGCTGGAGATTTCTGTGAAATCTCCTGAATTGTGCTATTAGTACATAGGAATAATTCATAAAATTATGCAGACACTGCAGTTTCCACATAATTTTATGAAAAAAGCTTGATACATAGGCCCCTAAGCCCCTTTGAAGTATGATTTTAATCTATGAAGTTACAGTATATGAAATCCTTAATATAACCTTGGTGTGTATAAATGTGTGGTCTTAGCAATTTACATAAATAAGTGAAAATCCAGAGGAAAGTTTAAATCCTTCTCCAAGTTCATACTAAATCATGTTTTAATTGTAAAACCTGCCACATTACAGCACAGCCAAAGAAAACTGTCTGGGATATTTTGGACACATTCTATCTTATATAAATATAACCACTTTTTCATTATTGACTTCAAGTCCCAGAAGCCTATTTTATCCCTATGAGCAAAAGAACAACTTGTAAATCAAATACCTTTGAAAGGGTTGGGTACGGGATTCCCGCTGACAGCGGGAATACTGACAGCGGCATCCCGACAGTCAGAATCCTGACAGCTGAAGTTAAGTAGCCCCCGATAAGTAATTAATTCAGCTCCTTGGCCATCTTGATAATAAATGTTTTTCTCAATAACATATTTACTGTGTACAGCAATGTAAGCTTCCCGTGTAGATGGACTCTGCTCCCCATCATTGTTCCGGAGAAGTTACAGGGGAGACGCAGACCATCCAGAGTACAAGCTGCAAAGTATGTGGAACTTCAGTTAATGACACTGTACTTTTATCAATGACGTTTGTTCTTTAGTGTAGTGGAACAACAAAGCCAGGGGTGTAGGAAGGTGGAGCAACTGGAGCAGGTGCTCCGGCAGCATTAGAGCGCACTTTCCAAATTGTCTGGGTGGCTGTGTCTGTCACTGAAAAGTCATGCGAGTTGTGCCGCGGTGATCCCACAGGGAGGCGTCAGGTCAGAGACTCTGATGCCACCCACTGGGATCACTGTGGCATGAGTCGCATGACTTTTCAGTGATATACACTGACAGAAGTCAGTTTGTTTGTGTGTCTGCCTGGGAAAGAGACAGTCTGTGGGCAATCACACTTACTTACCCCTCCTCTTCTAGCCCACACGTCAGCCAATCGCAGGTCACATGCTGCCTCCGCATCCCTGCCCCACCCTAAAAATAAAAGATTTTTTGCACAGGGGCTCAGTGTATATACACTTGATGCGTACAACTCATCTTGAAGAAGGGGGTGGTGCAGAACTGCAGCAGACAAGAGTGCAAATTTGATTGTTATTATAGCTCAGACCAGACATCAGCAACCCATACATGACCCGCGCAGAACCCCTGAGAGGTGAAGGTCAACTGTAAACAGTTGTGGCATGTGGGAAGGTCAGTGCAGCATTTGTTGTGGTATGTGGGAAGGTCAGTGCAGCATTTGTTGTGGCATGTGGGAAGGTCAGTGTAACATTTGGTGTGGTATGTGGGAAGGTCATTGCAATGTTATAAGGGGCATTACTGTGTTGCATAATATGTAAGGTACACTACTATTGTGTGGAATAATGTGTTAAATGGGGCACTACTACTATGTGGCATAATCTGTAAATGGCATTACTGTGTGGTATAATGTGTAAGGGGCATTACTGTATAGTGTAAGGAGCATTACTGTGTGGCATAATGTAAAAAGGGCACTACTATTTCGTGGCATAATATGTATAAGGAGTACAACTGTGTGGCATAACCTGAATGGGCTCTGTGTGGCATAACATGAATGGACTCTGTATAGGGACAGTTGCATGTGTTTTTTTTACCTCTAGGAGGGGCCTATTTAAGATCTTAATATGTGGTCCACAAAGTTCTAGTTATGCCCTTGTATGCAAACACAGAGGGCTGGCTAATATATATGGTCACTTTAAAACGGACAAACTCTGTATTTAATATGAACTTCCATGAGTCATAAAGTTTGACACTTGCTCAGACTGAGGTTAAAAGGATACTTGTGTAGCTTTCACACAGTTTTTTGGCAGACTGCCAATTTCCACTTGCGCCTGCCCTGGAACCTATGTAATTTAAGAGTGTCCTCCGTTTTTAGGGATTGTGTGACAGTGTGTGGCCCTGATGAAGTTCAAAACTGGCAAAAACCTAAGCCTGGTCAAACTACACCCCCATGCCAAATTTGGTCAGGCTAGATCCAAAACTTTGTGCATAAAGGACAAACAGACAGCCAGACACCCTTTCTCACTTATTATATAGAGTTAAACTTTCCCTGACTTGCTGCTTATATCCCCTGCACAGGCACACTGTGACATTGGGTTGGAGTTGGTGGGGGTGCCACAGCAGGCTCTTGCTCCGTGCTCTATGATTCCATGCTACACCTTTGGCTGTTTTATTATTGGTGACTGATAATATTTCTGCATTACAGTAGTCACATACACTATCCCTACCAGCAGCAACATTTGCACAGGGCTATTTGTACATGTTTCCTGTCATTATAGTTTATTTGTATTGTGATCTGCTCAATGTACACTACTATGTAATATGTTGGCACTTTAAAAGTGAAGGATAATAATAAATATAAAAGTAATAAAGTAATTGATTAAATTATTTTATGTTGTAGAAAACGTATTAAAAAGTATGAAAATAAATATATTATGCTTGTACATCTGACTACATACAAGTTATTCAAAGTTATAAGCTGTCCATTAATTTATTGCAATTAACACTTGTATATAACCCATTAAGCTAGCTTAATACTAATAAATAAAGAACAAAGACACCACTGCATTGGTTTAAAGAAGAACGTTATTTATTTATTATAATGAATTTTTATTCAATAAGGGTGGCAAAGAAGGACGCTACCACACACCAGCTCCAGCCAATTGACTCTCTTAAAAAATTGGGGGATGACTAAAACGCCCCCCCCCCTCTATAACGGCATAACCTGCGCTGTGCAGGACTCACCACCCTTTACTATGGCACAGTGTGGACGCTCCGTAAGGAAACACCCACTGTCCTCCCGCAGGGGTAGGACATACCCGCCGTCTTTCAAAAGGGTAAGTGCCCCACAATGACCACTTATGCCACCTGTGGCCGCTGGCTGGAAGCGCCTTCCAGCCACAGCTAGGTTCTAGAAACCGCAGCCTGCCACCCTCAAACAACCCCTAAACCCAACAATGAGAAAATATCCCCCAGAAATACTCCTAAACCGGACTCGGAAAGATGCACCCCATCTGACCTAAAGTATTGTGGGCTCTGTAAAGTCAACAACGGGTGTCTAATTACTACACCCCCAGAGGAAGCCACAAACTTGAAAATGGCCGCATTGATCTTTTTCCTGGATTTGTCCACGGCAACCAGATCCCTGGAACATCACCAAACAAACCCAAATATCAACTTAGCTCAAGACCATACCACATGAGCCTCAGGCCAGTGTGAGGCCACCTCTACCAAATCAGCCTTGACGGTAATCAGCCGGGGGCGGCTTTTCTTTAGCCCATCCCTTCAGTGCCTTGGACAGGACAAATGACCTAGTAGGATCATGAACTTGATTAATTTTAGCAAAGAAGGATATCCCGGCTAAAGCAAAAGCCATGGAAGATTTGGACCCTCCCCAACTATAGCCTGCTGATACCTAACATGATATGCTTCCCACTCGTGCCAGGCTGATTAATAGGCTCGCAATGTAGATGGCGCCAAGGATTTCCGTGCCAATTCCGCTATGCCTGATTGATAACCTGCCTGAGGACAAGTTAATCCGGAGGGTTCCGCCTCCGGCACCAAAAAGTGAAACTTATCAAAGTTGAACCGAGACAAAGAGTCTGCTATCTGGTTATCAACCCCTGGCACGTGTTTTGCTATAAAATTTATATTAAACTATAGACACTTCAAAACGAGGTGCCTTAAAAGACGAAGGGCCTGTGGTGAAGAGGAGCATTGGCTATTAACCGCGTGAACAAATTCAAAATTGTCGCACTGAAAGACAATGCTCTGATTCGACAATTTTTTGGTCCATAGTTCGACGGCCACAATTATTGGAAACAACTCTAACAAAAATAAGTTGGCTGTAAAACCGCGGTAAACCCAAGATGAGGGCCAGGGAGCAGCATACCATTCCCCCTGGAAAAAAGCACCGAAACCATAAGAGCCAGCCACATCAGTAAACAACCTAATGAACGAATTTAACACTGGCCTGGAAGGCCAGATCAATTCCAAATTGAAGTTAATCAAAAATTCAGACCACAACCTAAAATACTCCCTTATTTCCTTTGATAATCTTATAGTTGGTGCGGCTTGACAACCCCAAATGAAAAAAGGACCGCACATGCGGCCCAATTTAATTTCCGTCTCCACCCTTTGTCTCACCACATGAGGTAATTCTGCTGCTGACCTTAAATTCCTGCGCGCCACAACCTGAACTGACTGGATAATGGGAAAACAGAAACCTAAACTAAACCCATCACCCAAAAATTGAGCATCCTCTCTCCTGGGGTACAATACCAGCCATTTATTCAACTCGAACAGAACTACTGGGGATGAAGCCTTATTTATTGCTTCCGCTACCTGTACCCTTATCGGGCTGACTCCCCCCTGCTGGTGACTTACAGTCTTTGGCTGGATGACCTGCTCCACAAATTCTACAGGAATGTCGAAAGCGACAATTCGTGCCCCTGTAACATTTGGAATCATTGTACTCGAAGCATTTACCTTTCTGCCCACACCCAGTGCCTGCTTTGGATACAGGGGTGTGTTTTTTATCCTGACCCTCAAGCGCATTCCTACTCTGTTGTGTGACCTCCAACCAAACCTCCACGTCTTTAAAACCTAAAGTCATTGTTGGGTTTCCCTCTTGCTTGCGACTACATTTTTCATCGTATTCACTCCATATGTAACCCCTTGATTTCATGAACATCTCGTGCCACCCCTAAACCAAAAATATGTATTTTAAAATGTTGGGATGTTCATTGGGCCTTGTATCTAAATAGGAAGTTGAAAAAACTAAGAAACCCCTCAGCCAGTGGTGAAAACTACGTAAATCGTTTTCTCCCATGAGTCCCGCCTTTTTAGCCTTCTCAACATCCTGCCTCAATTCATCGTAAACACATCTACTTGCTTCCCCCTTCTTTATCTTCTCCTTCATTCTTTTCCTTAACCCCCTAGTCACTGCTGTGTTTGCACAATGCACCATTTCTGAGAAAAGCGCCGGCACAGAGTGAGCTCCTGCTGAAGGCGCGTCTTTGCACTTTGCATCTCTTTTAGCCAACCTGTGCGCAATTAATTTGGCCAATATTCGTGGGCGCTTGGGGGAACCCGAAGATTCGCTGCTAGCTGAAGATTCGGATGTTGAACTAACATAAGACATATGTGAGACACCATGCTCACCATATCCAGATGGCCCCGGAATCTCCAAAGTGTCCACATTGATTGCTGCTACCAAACCAGATGATTCTCTGGATAACGCCTCCTGTTCACCCGCCGTCTGTCTCTTCCTCCGAACTGACTCCCCCGGCACAACCTGCACCGTTGACATGTTAGCTACAGCTTCAGAACTGGAAACAGAAATTGTTAACTGGCTGGGAATAACGAGCTCTGCAGCCGGTGCAGGGGGGAGAGGGGGAGTTTCCACGCTACCCGCGGCTGGGGGAACTGGTGGTAAAGGAGGTATGGGAGGGGCCGTGAGTGTGGGGTGGGAAGGGGGAGCTAAAAGAAAAGGGGTTATGACTTGTGACTGTTTGCGCATCCCCGGCAACCAAGGACTTGGCGTTGCAAATCCAGATTGCCAGAGGTAATTGTATGGGCTTGGTGGTTGCTGCGCAAGGTTTAAGGATGGTTGCTAATACGGTGTCTAGGTAAAAATAGGTGTCGGCGGGGTATTGACTTGGAACGGTGCTACCAATGCCAAAGGATTGGGTGTAGGCACCATATTCTGTTGCACACTGGAAGACCATGTGGACTGAAACAACAGTAGGGGAGGAAACCACTGCAGGGAATTATGGGGCGGGTTGTGAATGCGCCGGCATGTACTGATGGCGTGTATTAGTGCCTGGGAAAACTTGAAAACCCGACATGTTAGGGTAAAAAGTGCTGACAGGTGGGGCCCTGTGTGCATCTAATGCAGGGGGCTGGGCTGGCATGTTAAGGGAAGCTGAAAGTGAGCTGTGTGAGCTCACAATATGCATGACACCTGTATGAACAGCATGTGGCGCTGCTGCCATGCTTAAAATGGCCTCTGGAGATTGTTGAGGGAACTGAGGCAGTCCTCCCCCATCTAAAATGGTGGCTGCAGGCTGCAACAAAAATGGGGCTGTCCTACATGCAAGGGTGGCTACAAAGTGCTGACTGGGGTGGGGGGGGTCGCGACCCCCACACGAGGGCCGGCACTCTTATTATGGCCGCTGATGATGCGGCCGGGGATGCCCAGACCCCGGTGCTCGCATTGCTGAGGCCGGCATCCTCTGCGGGCGTCATTGTCCCGCCACTCGTGGGAGCCCGCAGTGAGCCTGGAGCCGCGAGAGGAGCGGGCGGTGACATAGAGGGCCGGGAAGCAGCACCTCCTTCCTGCTCCCCGGAGGGAAGACGGAGCCGGGAGCCAGAGGATGCGGGTAAAGGTAAGGGGGGGGCGACGCTTCTATCCCGCTCCTCGGCTAATGGAGAACAGGAGCTGGAGGACGCAGGGGGGAAGGGCCAGCATGGCTGTGGTGGAAGGGGCGCTTCCATGCGGCGGTAGAGAAAGGGAGGATTGGGGAACAATCAAAGTAAGTAAAGAAAAAAGATTTGTAAGAATGCAATGAAATACACAGTAGGAATTGAAATAATGACAGGGAATAAAACAGTATATGGGAAAACAACTTCTGAGGTAACAAAAACCTGACACAGATTGTACTCAGCCTGACTTCCAAACTGAAAAGAGGCTGTACCATATTCAAATCTCTCCTTAAATAGCCCCTTCAAAGGTATACGCCCCAAAACCTACTCATAGGCCAAATCCTATGACCAATCAATACCAACGAAACAATGAATCTACCTAGCAACAGGTTCCTAACCTCTAACCAATTACAAAAAATTAGGCCACTTATATTGCTTTGTACTTATACAGCCCTCAGCTTATTAAAACTGCCATGTCACATGATACTATACTGTACAAATTCCCCAAGTCTTACCCAGTCTCTTCAATAGTACATGGTGCTTTTTTTATTATTAAATGTAAAAATATGTAAAGCAATGGTTAAACATGAGCAAACAGACATCTAAAAGCAAAGTTTCTCAATTAGATTACAGCAAAATAGAATTTCACTTATTAGGATGTGTAGACAACATAATTCTACTATTTTGTGTTATTTTTTCCATGTTTGACTAAAACTTTTTTATTGGCATTCCCACACCTTTCAAAATCTTATTGGGTGAAAAGACAGACAAACTTACTTTAGTAGCAGATTAAATCTTTTTTATTGCTTACAAAGTGCTCTTTCCAAGGGTGTAACTACCACAGACGTAGGGGTGGCACCATTTTAGTAACCATTTGCCCTACAGGGCCTTGTCTGCTGCTCTGGCTATGGTGATTAAAACTGTAATGCTCCCTTACATCCTGCACAACAAATTACTACAATTTAATACTAAGGGGGAGATTTATCAAAGCTTGGAGAGAGAGATAAAGTACCGACCAAACAGCTCCTAACTACCATTTTTGGAACACAGCCTGTAAAATTACAGTTAGAAGCTACAGGTTGATAACACAGGTCTGCGAAATTTAAGGTATTGGAAGCTTTTTTAATAATACTTTTATATTCTTAATTATACTCCTGTGTACATCAAGAAATAGTATGTTAAAAAAAATGACCACATCACATTTACCTCTACGGGGGTTACATACATTTTTAAGAAAAAAAAAAAGAAGTTTAATTGCTTTTGACATATTTATTGTGAAAGTGTAGATGATATCACTGTGTTTTTGTCTTAATTACATAATTAAATAACAATAAAATCAAACAATAATAGAAACAAAATCCTAACTATTGAAAAAAACATTAATATATTTTTCTGTGTCATCTCTGTGTATCATCCAGCAGTAGTCAGCCATCATGCTGATGTCCCAATGACCCTGGTATCTTCTTTCTACATCTTTAACGTCTTGGTGGAACCGTTCACACTGTTTTTCACTGTAGTGTAGTGTAGTGTGTATGTGTAGTGTGTACTGTGTGTGTGTATGTGGTGGTAGGCAGGGGTTAAAATGAGCCGGCACAGGGCAAAACTGTGTTGCATCTGTTGTATTTGGTTCCACCTTCGCCAGCTCATCTTGTAGTTGTAGTTGTGTGCGTGCAATGTTCCTTAGACGGAATACATACGACAGCGGCAGTCCGACACAGCTGGAAATCCCGATCGTCCGCAGGTAAGTATGAACTAACCTAACCCCCCTAACCCTCCGTAGGGGTGCCTAACCCTAACCTTCCCACCAGTGCCTAACCCTAATCCCCCCTCTAAGTGCCTAAACCTAACCCCCTTTCCCCGCCGCCTAAACCCGGGGGGGGTGCCTAACCCTAAGTCTCCCCCGGGGCTGCCTAACCCTAACCCTCCCTCCCCCTAGCCTAACCCTAACCTCTCGGGGGGATGCCTAACCCTAAATCCCCCCCGGGAGCCCTAAACCCTCCCCCTCCCGCAGTTGTCCGCAGCGCCGCCCGGCATCACTTCGATCGGAATACCGGGCGCCGGTCTACCGGCGTCGGTAAAATGACAGGCGTCTAGAATTAGACGCCTGTCATTTTAATCCTCGCCGGGATAAAGCAGTCTGGAAGCCGGCTGTCGGGCTTATGTCTGCCAGCTTCCCGATTGCATACCTTTTAGACAGTATGGGGTTTAGGCCCTTTGTAAATTTCAGCTCCAGGCCCATGTGGACCTTAATCTGGCACCAGGCGGGGGGAGGTTTTATGATGAGAACTGAATTGCAACGTTCTATACTACTGACTGAATTTATTTAAGACAATGTTTTATAACAAATGTAGGAAGAATACATTTATTACTTTAAAGAATATGAAAAAAATTACTTATTCATAAATACATGTTTTGCAGAAAAATGTGATGTGATATGTAAAATCAGGAGTCATTTTCGTGTTCAGAAGCCAAAAATCAATGTGTCACATAAATTCGTTAAAAAAGCTTTTTCATCACAGACCTGTGTAATTTATCTCTCTCCACGTTATCTCTTTCCAAGGTTTGATACATCTCCCCCTTAATGTTCCAGTGGAGTTATGAATATTACTCAACTAGAAATCTCCATTTGCAAAATACAGCAAGAGTGAGAACAATCTCTGATTTACAACTGTCTTTTTGTTTTGTATCCATATAAGGCACTTACATTGCCATGCATCTGGTATAATGTAGAATATGAGAATTACAGTACACAGGCTTTTTTTTCCTCATTTGTAAGAATTAGTTTTATTATTATTTTTTTTATAACTTTATTTATTAAAGCATTACATAAAATCACATACATTAGTTACAATGTTTCAAATGGTTACAAGAAGAACAAATCCATGTTAACAATTCCGTATAATAACATACAAAAATGTAATCATGAGCAGTTCTCATTTGCCCAATACAGTCGTTGAAATAGCAGTTTGTAACAAATACAATATTAGGTTGAGGCCCATATTCCGGTATACCCATAATAGGAGACAGGAGGAGTCTTGGGTTCAGAAGAGGCTTTTTTTTATTTTATATTGTTCTTATCAATTACATTCAATCCTTTTGTGCTAAATATGTTTGACTGCAATGGTTTTAAAGTCATGAATATATAAGTAGACGTTCTTTAGAAGACATGTACAACTGCCACAGTGGAACATGTACATATTTGTTAATATTTCTGTATATTAAAAGCATATCAATAATTTTAAATAGATTTGACTCTAGTATTGTGGGTATCAGCAGCCTTTTCTATGTTCTCTGCGGATGTGTGCTTGTAAATGGCAAGGAGGAGCTTGGCACAGTGGTATACTGTAGGTACTGTAAAGGTCACTGGACCCTACTGCACAAATGTAATTTCTCTCCATCAGTTACATCATTTACCACAAGCAAACACTGCGCACATTACACCTACCTCCTTTGTCCCCAGAAGCCTTGTGCTCGGGCTCTCTAAAATGTGTATTCACATCTCTTGTCTTTCATATGCCCCCTCATGTCTACTACACCTTTGGAGTCCTCACAGATTCTCTCCATCATCCCTGTCACCCTGACTCCTGCATTCCCCAAATATGCCTATCCTCTTTTGACTCATGCTGCCTCCTCTACGCTACCTGCCTATTATCTGACCCCTCACCTTTGTCTCTACCTACTCCCCTATTTAGGAGACTTGACTTTCCAAGTTCTAGCAGTAGTGCTATGTGTCCTCACACCGTGCTCCTGATGTAGAAAGGATGAAGTCAACCGACCAACGCCCATCACTACTCTAACCTAACAGACTGTTACACAAATGCCAAAAAACGGGAGCAAAGGTTTACAGGTCCTCACAAGTGGTACATTTCTTTTACCTACTTTCAAACTTCATTCTAGTTTCAAAGCATTTCAGCTTCTGAAAGCAATCCACAGAGGAAACATATTTGTGAGACACTGGATATCCAGTAGACTTTAAATTTGTTAATAAAAAATATAAAAAGACAAAATAAAACCACATCCTTGCAAGAAAAAAAACACTTGTATCTTACATCTTGTAGAGTTATCAAATGTTATCCAGTGCGTGCAAATGAAGATTAAGTAGGTGTTTCTCACTGGTATGTAAACAGTTCCAGATGTTAGGACAACCCGGAGAATTAGCTTAGTATTGCTAGCTGCTGTTCCTGTGAATTCTTTATTCACATGCATCAAGCATAGGGAAATATTAAGAAAACATATGATTTAAGCAATACCAAAATTAAGAGCCTGGCCTGGAAGCGTACATGTAAATGTATATGAGCAACTTGAGAAGGTAAGGGTTATGGTAGCATTAATTCAATATTTAATAAAATATTACATTTCTATATTTGTGTATATATATATATATATATATATATATTATATATATATATATATATTATATATATATATATATATATATATATATATATATATATATATATATATAGCCAATATGATATACAGTCATCACTTGGTTTGGCTGACTGGGTTTGTCCTGTAGCCACCACTGCTTATTCACTAAAACATGCATCTGGACAATATGGGTGCTTCCTACTATAACAGAACTGTTTACTGTGTCACAGGTATTTATTTTCTGGATCCAGAACAGAAATATGTATTTATTATTACATGTGGTCCAGTAACTAAAAACTGGGGAGTGCTGTTAGACACAAACTCTCATGTATCCTGTGATTTTGTAGTATGTCAGAATAATTTAATTGTTTATATAATAATTGCTGACACTTTAAAATGTATTCTCTTGAGCCTGGCTTGTTTCTACTGTATATCTCATGTGTATGTAATAGGTGCACAGAGATGTAATAATAATCTGGATACTGACTGTACTACTTCTAAGTAGGGATGTGCAGGCTCGGATAGGTTCGAGTTTGCACGTGGAGTTCGGATTTTTCCCTCCAAAAAAACGGAAATCAGAACGAGGCAAAACGTCATCTTACATGGACGAACATCATCATTCCTGGACAAAAGACCAGGAATGATGATGTTCGTCCATGTAAGATGACGTTTTGCCTCGTTCTGAGTTCCGTTTTTTTGGAGGGAAAAATCCGAACTCCACGTGCAAACTCGAACCTATCCGAGCCTGCACATCCCTACTTCTAAGTCTGAGTGATATTCCTCGATATGTTATTAATATTAAAAATAGTTCAGGAAAAACTTGAGAAGAACATCATAGTCTCTGGCAAGAGTTTGCCTTGTACAGATCCAAATGTAGTCTCAGGTGTAATTCTTTGGCTGTTTTGTAAATTCTTCCAACATAACTTTCCACTCTGTTTTTACTACTTGGATTCTGACTGGAGCTTGAGCTATTGTTGAAACTCTGGCATTAAGTTTGATGTCCTCAAAAGGAAATGTCTCTTTGTTACTTTACCTAACATCTGCTGGTAGCCAGATTATCCATTGGGTTAACCTGTTCAAAAGGACGCCACAGGTCCTTCAATACGCAGCTCATAAGATACAGTTCTAAGGAAAATAAATTTCCATTCTGTTCCTCAATTAATTACAATGTACAGATGTGTCCTCACTATCCTGGTATGAAATGGCGCCAAATAGCCCCGTTTGGCACACCACAGATTATGTGACTGAACACACTCCTTGATCAGGATGCCCCATGTCTGTCTATGGACATGTCATTCTAGATTATATTATTTATTTATTCATTATCTTTTGCTTCCAAACCACATGTCTGCTTTTCAGAATCCTGGCAGTGGCTGATTAATATAATCTAAGGCCTGAGTTTTATAGTTATGTTACATGCCGCATAACATATGTTTCACATAAAGTAGAGACTGGCGTAGTCCTTCTGCAGGCACCTGGGTTTCTGGCACAGGAGTGAAGAGACAGTTGGCGCGGTCACTTCACTCCAAGCACATCCTTTCAGAACCCCTGCCCCTGTGGCTGCTCTTTGTTGAATTTGGCAGGTATGCTCTCATACTGTAATGCGATAATGGGTGCTAATATCATGCCCAGATCGCATTGAGTATGTGATCTAAATGGGCCCCCTTGACACAATTTGCAGCCTCCCCAGGGTGGGTCAGAACCTGCTGAGGTAATTCGTGGAGGAGGGCTCTGGTGTTCTTCACAGCAGCTCCTGCGGCTCCTTCTCCATGTGGGAAGTAATGACACTGCAGAGCAATGGTGACTCCCACTGATGAGGCTCTGAAGAGTCTGCTCAGATCAGTAAAATGCACGTCTTTCCCTTTACGAGCAGAGCAGCATAAAGCAGGACATACAGCTGACTTTCCCAACTACTCATTACAGGTTCCCAAAATTAAAACTGTTTTGTCAGAATCCAGAGAGTTTTAAAATATGCCGCTCTCTCTTAGGGGCCCATTCATCACAATCCAAATATGAAATGCAGTTGTGAGCCGAAAATCTCGCCAGGACTCGCAATGCGATATGTATAAATATCGCAAGAATATATTAATATTCGGGTGCCAGGACAGAGCTTGCAAGAATGCTCTGTGCCAGTGAATCCTCTCTCCGCACTTCTATTGCTGGTGAAGGTTTTCACAAATGTGAAAGCCTTCATATCCTGGCAATCTTTCTGGATAGAAGCCAAGAGAGCCATCCTGCACTGAGACTGAGCCGACATCAGCATTACGTCAGGCAGACACTGACTCAGGGATCACAGCAGCATCGGGACTCACAGGTAGATGTAATCTTAAATTTGTTTTTATTTAGCTATTAAAATAAAAACAAACTTACATAAGAGCTGTCCCGTGGGATTGCTGCAGCATGGGCCGAGCCGGGGAAGATTTGGTTGGAAAACCGGCTGTGAATATTATGGAAGCAGCTCTAATGGGAACAGGTCTGTTTAGGGGGCAGGGTCAGTGGAGCGGGGCAGAATACTGCCTCCTCATAGGGCCTTATTCTAAGTGGGACACAGTCACAGCCTTCTTGCATCTTCTGCTGCAGTTGTGTTTGCGACTTTATGCTAATGCTGTTACAAAGCCCTTCCCTTGCAATCTAACAACCAATCCATGCATCCAGGGCTGGCAACAGAAATATTGGGGCCCGGGACATTCATTTTTTGCGGGCCTCTCCACCAAGTATGGGCCAGTCTGCTCAAGAGTCTTTTCTTACCTGAATGGTGTTTTTTTTGCAACAGGGAACCTCTGAAGAGTTTGAGCCTCCTTGAACAGACAGCGTATTCAGCCGGTATTCGCTATTCTTGTAGGAGACACTGTCTGGAAGATGCCTGTTTGCGTAGAAATATAACCAGTGTCATCCAGGGCCACCTTATCAGCATTGTAGGCACTGGGCTAAGTAATGCACTGGAGAACCTACCCATTCATTCACGGAAATAATGTTTTTTTTAAACAAAATCATAACTTATCCCTCCTGCGGTCCTATGCTGTCTCTCAACATGCTTCCATACAGTGAATTGCTGTCAGCACTCTGATTGGTGCTCCAGCCATCCACCAATCAGCTTGCTGACAACTATTCACTGTCTCTCTCCAGCCTGGGAGGCAGGTAATGAATGCTGCACTCGGTGGATAGCTCCAGTGGCATGGCGTGACATCATGATGCTGCTTGCGCTACACCTGACAGCACTGAACAAGAAAAACTTTATTGTGCCAGCCATTGGAGGATTTGGCTGGCGAAAATATTCTCTGCCCGACCCCGACTTCATGCCTGTGCCCTGCTGTTTACTGCAGTGATGCAGGTAGCAAGCAGCCAGAACTGACATCTGTGGGCCCCACAGCAGGAACTGTCCCGTACTTCCCGGTGGCCCAATCTGCCCCTGCCTCTGAGTCAGACACAGGTCACTGTAATGGCTCTGGTAGTGCCCTCAGGGCAAATAAAAGGTGGCAAAGAAGAGGGGGTGGGAGAGATCTGCAAAGATGTGATCTGCCTCTCTGCTGGGTGCAGCACAAAGGAGAAAAAACTCTACCGTCTGCTGAACAGAGAGAAGCCTATGATAATGCCATCTGATGGCATTAGTTTAGTCAGGCTTCCTCTGGTATTTTTTGACAATAATAAATCTGACATGATCACATTTCCCTTTTCATGTATGGGAAATGCAATCAGGATTCTAATAAGATGAGAATTTTAGGGCATAGAGGAGATTTTTCCAAAATCTCCTCCAAAAGCCCTTTGATACATTTAAGTGAAACCAAAATAAAGAGAAAAGAGAGTGAAAGCATCAGTTTTCACATTATTTTAGTAAACAATTATTTTTTTTATAAATTTGCCCTTTAACCTGTTTTTGCAGATTTCACTACCAGCAGCTGTTGGCTTCTTAAATTCATTGTACGATTGTCTGGATCCTGGATTATCAGGGCCCTGTTTGTTAGAGATAGTGCTATTCACTATCTGGTGAATTAGTGAACACTGAATTAGTGAATTAGTGAAAACTCGAGAATCTTTACCCCTAGCCAACCCCAAGAGTAAATCAATAACACATACATTTAATAAATACAACACCTGCCCCCAACTAGCCCCATAATAAAATTTGTAGCATTTACATTTAATACACAGACCTGTTTTTCACCAAATAGCCCTGAGGGCAGCGGTAAAGATTGTGATAGTCAATTAATTATGAGTCTTATGTACGATTATTTTATGATATCATAATTGTACATGACATCTGCTGTTCGACTTTTCCTGAAGTCACTGACCTAATGGTTGTTTTCCTTTTTTCCTTTTGCTAAAAAATAGCACTGAACATACAGTATTATATATTCTTCACTATTTACTGTAAATCATAGTTCTATGCTGTACTTCCCACAACATCACTATGCTTATGGTTCCTAAGGAATAAACTCATGATTACCAAGAGCATACGGCTAGTCACAGGACAATTTACTCACAAGTGAAATCTGTGCAAACTTTTATGTAGAGCTGAGGAAATTGTGTATTTTTGGTCATAAAAAAACATCCGATTTACCTTTTTTTTTATTCTGGAAATATGCATATTGAAAAATTTGCATAGTTCAAATAAAGTGCATCACAGGGATGATTTTAGCTATATGTGGCTCAATGCCTATGCCCATACTATTGGAAAATTGTATTAGGGTTGAAGGAGTGTTCTGTTTAGAAATGTTGTGTCAAGCTCATTATGTAACAAAATTGTACATTACAATTACTCATTATATAACACAATTATAACATTAGTAATATAAGTATAACACCCAACACTAATTTTGCTTCACAATTGTTTTCAGACAGATAATCTGTGCCTCCATAGTTCTGGTGCAATGTTTGATGCTGCATATTAATGCGCACAGAGGCAGATTAGCGCCATAGCGGGTGGACATCTCTCTACGAATCTCATCAGCTGCGGCATTAGCATAAAGATGCACTGTGTTGCCGCAAAAGACACACTCGTGGCTGCAATAGTGTGCTCCTCTGAATCAGGACCATACTCAGAAGTGAAGTGCACCAAGGTCTCTCTAGACAGTGTACTCAAACCTCCGGGAAATGTGGAGAGGAGGAATGAAATGAATAGATGCCACAGCTTGATGACACTAGTTATATTATTATGTGGGCAGGGCAAAGTGGATGATGATAATTTCACACCATTCAATGTTCCGTGTTGTGGATGAGGCTTGAAGGAACAATTTGCCTTGCAGGCTGGTAAGTACCATTGCAAATGATTTGCCTGCTCTCTCAGTAGTTCAGGTGTTCTCCCCCTAACTCCGACGTTTCTTGGATATTCTGGGATAGTAGACAGGTATGAGCATCATGTTTGTCATGCTTAGATGCTTCTGCCTAGTAACAAAATGTCCCTGTGAATTATTTAATGTTTGCATTTATAGTAAGAGTTAACTTTAATTCTCAGTTGATGTTACGTCACAACATTTTTTGGTAGTGCTCAAGATTATCCATTCTAGTGCAAGAAAGTCTCCTTGGAACCCTCACACAGATACAGTACGGTAGAAAGTAATACAGTATCTTTTGCCTTATATCGTGCTATCAAATGAAGTATACATATGTTAGCTTAGTAAATTATTTGGCAGTTCTTACCAACAAGTAATGGTACAGTAATGATTGTTTTTTACAATGTGATGATTATATGTAACAGAGGGCCTAATTCAGAGCCGCTCATAAGCGGCCGCTCGTTCGTAGTCAGACGATGTTGTACAACCACGCATGCGTCGGTGTAATAGTGCGCATGTGCGTACGTCTGATTGCGGTCATTTTTCAGTCGATCGTAGACACAGCGAACAGGAAGTGACATGTCAAATGTGATTGACAGAACTGTCTGTTTTGGGGTGGTGACGGGGGTGGAGATGGAAAAACGCAGGCATGTCGAGGCGTTTTTTGGGCGTACATAAATTATCTTATGCGAGCGCCAAATGTGAACGGAACAAGTGATACATCACTGTCTGATCCAATTTCCATTAAGACTGCTCGCTCAGCTTGTGGTCTGGTATAGTCTACCGCAATGATGATGGTCTCTTCGTACTTCCCTGGGCTCATCGATGGTGTAGCGATTTATCAATTGAGGCCACAAAAACAATCAACTTTTAATTGCTAAACTGCTTGTAAGGTGTTTAGCAAATAGACCTTTTTTAGTAGCTAAAAACCGAACGCAGGTGAACTACTCAGCTGCTAATTTCTGGGTCATACAATCAATTAGATAACAAATGGTTGTTTTTTTTTGTGGGCTTTTAAAATATTTGAGTTTCTTTTTTAGGGAAACAATATTGTACGTATGTTTGTTTTTTTTCAGATATTTTTTTTGGCCAAGAAACCAATCGTCCTTTTGTTTTTTGCTAAGTGTTAATTAAAACTCATAAATTGTTTTTAACCCTTGTTTTTTTTAAATATTAAATGTTTCTATTTCCGTTGTATTGTTTGTAAGTTTGTTTGAGGGATTACCTTTTACCCAGTTTTTGAATAAATCAACAATAGAATTTTCTAGATTTGGAACATAATTTTATTAAATGATTGTGTCCATTTTTTTTTTTTTCATAAACATATTTATTTTAAGGTAACAAAATTTAGAAATGATTTTGGCCACACAAAAACAAAATAAGTGGCATTTGAACTAAAAAAAAAATAAAATAAAAACAATTCACAAGAAAGGAGAGGGAGGTTTTTGGCATGAAGGAATATGGGGCAAACACAGAGATGGATTGTGGGGAAATTAGCCAGTGCTGTCATCGCCTTTTATGCCGTTTGGTCGGGGTTGGAGGGAGCCTGAACGGGTCCGGGATCTCCTTTGGCTGGCCTGGCCAGAGGCAGATGTTGTGGCCTCTGGACTAGGCAAAGGGCTAGGCACATTTGGAGGGATGGCTGTTGTTGTGCCAGAGGTGGAGGGTCCTGATGTTCCGGCAGGAAGCGAGGCCGGCTCCAACATGTGCTGGCGAATGAGCTGCTCCTGGGCATTTGCAATTCTCACGTTGGCCGCAGCAGTTTGCTCCAGGGCGTCCACCACCCATAGCAGATTGGCGTCCATCCTCAGCAGAATCTCGGTGTGCTGATCCGATTTAACATTGAGATCAGTGAGGAGGGCCACTGCCTGCGAGGGGGAATGCCCTGGACTGTCTTCCACAGGGTCCCCAGCTGGATCTACTGCTTCCTCCCCTGCAGAACCAGATGAAATTCTGCAGCCAAAGCTCACCTCTGGAGCAGACTCATCCGCCTGTGTCTCTGTGAGAAAAAAGAGAAAAGAGTAAAATTATAATCTAGATATTTTACAAAACACATTTCTGAGTTGTTAAAATTACAACATTTACCTGGGGCAACATGAGGAGCCGCAAAGTCTGGCATGTCGGTATCCATGTTCGACACGCCCAACACCTCCTCATCCTGCACACACCCCTGTCCCAGCTCCTCCAAATCCGTGAGCTCAAGTGACACAGGGGTGGGACCCCCACCTGTCCCCCCTGCATGCCTAGCCCTATCAGCCAGTTTTTGTTTAAGCCGATATTTGAAGTCGCTTCATCTGTTGGTTAAAAAGTTGGCATTATTACTGCAGTATTTGGACCTGTAAACACTTTTTAGTCAAATGTAGTTTTTACATACCGGCGTTTGACCTCCCGGGTTGAACGTTCAAACTCACCCACCCCATTGACACCACTGGCTATGTCGTCCCACAGTTTCCATCTCTGGGTTGCACCCATATTCCTTGGTGCCTGTGCCAGGTTGTCATTGCACATTTGCACCAAAACCTCCATCTCCTTCCTTGTGAATTGTGGCTGCCTTTTTTTTTTGGCCCTAGTTTGCCTACTTGGCCCAGCAGCCTCTTCCATGACATCCTCCACACCTTTTTTTTAAAATGTTTTAAAAATTTTTAAAGTAAAATGTTTCAAAATGTAATGTTAAACATAAGCATTTCCCCTTAAAAAACAAATACTTACATGGCGCCTCTTGGCTAGTACTTTGCTGCTCTGTACTCATTGTCTTTTCTCAATGCAGCAGACCGATTTGGGCCTTCAGTGACGTCTTTATACATGCGTCAGCATTATTCGGCCGCATCATTCATTGTGCGCTCCTATTTTCCATCCTTAATTTGAGCGGGAAAATAAAGCCTATTTATGGCTTGGTGTGACTCCATTCGAGGTGGCATTTTTTGATTGTTGGAGGTATTTCGGTGTAGAGTGGTTTGTTGTTTGGTTGGTGGAACGTGAAGGAGTTGTTTTTTTTTGTTTGAAGGAGCGTTTTTGGATTACTTTCTTTGTTTAAGTTAGCATTTTTGCTTATTTTTTTATTGCTATTTTTATTTATATTTTTGAGTAAGTATTTCAATAATTCCCATAAACATTTCTTAATAAATTGTTTCTAAATTTTTTGAGATTTTGTTTTTGTTTTTTTTACAGTTATTTTGGCTGGAACCCAAGTGACCTTTTATAACTTTTGGATATTTTTGTGTTTTTGGTAAGTGTTTTTGGTTTTATTAATTAACAAATTAGATGTGTTGGTCTTAGCATTTGTTTCGCTAAGTAATGTGTGCTTGTTCTGAGTAAAATCATGTGTTGAGTCTAAATGTAGCGTACTATTTTGCAAACTAATGTGTGCTTGTTCTGTGTAAAATCATGTGTTAAGTCTAAATGTAGCGTACTATTTTGCGAACTAATGTGTGCTTGTTCTGTGTAAAATCATGTGTTAAGTCTAAATGTAGCGTACTATTTTGCAAACTAATGTGTGCTCCCTTCTCTAAATGTTAGTAAACTATATTTTTTTTAATTCCTAGTTTATAAAATTAATCTAAATTTTTTTTTATCCTTTTCAAATGTAGGTGGTTTTTCACATGACACTTCCCAGGCCTGTAAGATTCTTTGGTTTTGTTTGAAAAGATAAGTATATTTTTCTTAACACATTTGTCTAAAACAATAACTACCTGGCTTAACATTTCAGGTTGATGTTGGTCGTATTATCTCGCCCATGGTTCCAGAACCCGACCAACCTCAACTTCATCCCAGGCGTAGGCCTCGTAGGCGTGCAAGGCCCCAGATATATAGAACACGTGTCACCCTTTTTGGAATGCCACATGATGAGGTGTTAAGGCGATACCGTCTGCCTCCAAAAATCATCATAGACACTCTCTCATTAATAGAGAGTGATCTTGAACGGCAAATTGACAGTCCTACAGCAATACCACCACTTACGCAATTAATGTCGGTGTTACATTTTTGTGCCTCAGGATCCTTTCAAACCACCGTGGGAAAAGTCGCAGAAATCTCCCAATCCTCCTTTTCTAGGATCCTGAGGGCAGTGATGGATGCACTATTTAAACACCTCCATCATTTTATTAAAATGCCATTGGATATGGGTTCCCTTAATGTGGTGAAGGATAAATTTTACCAAATTGCTGGCTTCCCACACATCATAGGGGTTGTGGATGGCACTCACATACCACTTCAGCCTCCAGCAAGGCTGGAGGCTATATTTAGGAACCGAAAGCACTTTCATTCTATGAATGTAATGGTGGTATGTGATGCCTCCCTCCAGATCCTGTCCCTGAATGCCAAATTCCCAGGCAGTGCACATGATTCCTTCGTCATCTGGTAATCAGGGATTTGGCACAAATTAAACAACCTACAAGCTGGTGATGCATGGCTTCTGGGTAAGTTGACACCTTCTGTTGAAACCAATGCAAAGCTTGGTACACAATGGTCCTGATGTTGTTTTTTATATTTTCACAGGAGACAGTGGTTACTCTTGCACGCCCTGGCTGCTCACTCCTTATTTGGTTCCCACATCAGGGCCACAAAGTGAGTATAATTCCGCACTTACAGCCACCAGGCAGGTGGTGGAGCACTGTATCGGCCTTTTAAAAGGCCGATTCAGATGCCTCCAACGCTCTGGTGGCGACCTCATGTATTTGCCGGTTATGGTTTCAAAAATTGTGGTCCTGTGTGGGATTTTTCACAACATCGCCATAAGGAGTGGTGTCTTATGGCAATGGACAGCCCCCCCGAGGTTGGTCGGAGGTCAGTATGTGGGAGGCCATAAGCGATCAAATTGTTGCCCGGTTTTTTGGTAATTATTTCAACAAATTAATTTAATTGACACAATGTAGACATGTATTTTTTTAATGTACACTTTTAACTTTTTTTTTATTTTTTATTCCCTAAAATGACCATAAAAATCCTTGCTTACTACCTGATCAACACAAATGACTTTATGTGGACACATTGGATATAACTTTGGGAACAATGATTTCCTCTCCTCATTTGTGGATTCATGTTGGCATGCTACTTCAACAAACAGTTCCTGATTTTTTTATATATTTTGGGTTTTTGGAATTTTTTGGACTTTTGTGTGTGTTTTAACTGTGTGATTTTGTTTTGACAATTCACTTGGTGTTTATTATTTGTGTACAATAAATTTATATTTTTTCATTAAATAAACATTTCCTTCGTAAATTACAAACAAGTGAAACCTGTTCCAAAAAATGCAAACATGCTTAATGCATAACACTGTAATGTATTAATTTCTAAACTTTTGTACCCTGCTTTGTTGCTAAAAACAAACACCAAAGCTATTATGGTGAATCAGTATGTTTACAATTCTAGACCTAAGCAGGTTGCTTTAATTTTTACATTACCCCAAAAAATAATTAGACTATTTTTGACGTTAATTCTAAAAACCTATTGGTATTGTTATGTGTTTAATGTGCAAGCTTACATACTTACTTGACCTTTCTACAAACAAATTGTCATTACTTAAAAACACAGGGACAAATAGTAGACTTATGTAAGGTTCAACAATCTAAGATTTACAGACAAGGAATGAGACTTAAATAAATCAAAATAAACTTTATTTTTTTTTGTTTTTTTGGGGTATAACGTTAAAAACTTATTGGCGCAGGATCGCCAAAAGGTGGTCCAAGGCCACCAGCATGCCAATTACATGGCCCCGGAGTTCAGACAAGCCTCCTACAATGGCCTCGTTACGCCTCTGGGCCTCTGTGGGGATAAAAAATGTGAGGGTTATTAAAATGACACCTTCATTTAGAATGTTCAAACCCAAAAATAATCTGCCTATAACAAAAAAAACATCAGTTACAAAAACCTGTCCTAAAAAAAAGGAATGTAAAACGAAAAGATTTACAACAAATTAGGGTCCAAAAAGTAGAAATAACCAAAAAAAAATATGTCTTAAACCTAAGCAAAACTACGACATTTGTTGGTACCGTAAACAAGAAAGAAACAAGTGGGAGTGTTTGGACATGTGTCATATGTGTAAGGGGAAAACATCCTTGACATTGTTTCACAAAGATATATCTAAAAAACATTTGAACTACTTTACTATTTTGAACTGCACAGGCAAAAGGACAACATCAACCAAATTAATTTACAAATTAAAAAACAAAAATTAAAAACAAAACAAAACATAGTTCACAATGTAAACATACCAGCCACACTGCGGACTGGGCCTGGAGCCACGAATTCCTCCTCATCTGAGGTGGGCCAGTGGCTAATTGAAGAAGGAGGGGTTATGGCTGAGGGAGTTGGTGTGGAAAAGTGAGGTGGGGTTTGAGGGGAGGGGGAAGTTGTTGGGATGGTCAGGTGAGGAGAGGGAGGGGATTGAAGGTTGGCAAGGTCTGGGGTGGAGGGGGAATTTGGGGAAGAGTGGGCAGGGGATGTTTGGGTGGGAGTGGGAATATAGGGGACGAGCCACACGTCGGCGCCGTCTGACTATCCGCTCTGCCCCTAAATGATGGAGAAAAACAATTTTAATAACAATGTTTTTTTTGATTTTTAAATTTGCATTAAACTAAAAAAACAGGGATATACTGTAAACAAGCACACGCAGGTATGACCAAAATAAAAAAAAATTATAAACATACACAGAAACACTTACTTTGGCCAATCCGGCGCCGCAAAAAGTCCAGCAGGCGTGGTGATCTGCGCCGCAGATCCGACCACCTGCGTTCCAACTGCCCTATATTTTGGCGATAGCCGAGGGAACGCAGGCAGCGGCGCACCTCCGCGTAGGCCCTCCGTTTTTGTATATTGGTGATGGGGTGCGGCTGGTTGGTAATGCGCTCGTCCATCACCTCTGTAAGCACCATTAGCTCATGCCTACAGAAAGCGTGGGCTCTCATGATGGCAATGATTTTTTTTACACAAAACAGTTTTAATAAAGGACCTAGAAAAAATTTGATTGGCTAGTGTACTTTGTAAATTAACAGAAACAATTCTATTGGTTAGTCATGTGACCTGCACCCTCACAAATATAATGTGAGTTATGATAGGCTTGATGCAGTGACATGCGTAAGCTAATTTAAACAAAAAACAAACAAAAAAAAACTGCATTTATAAAAAAATACACCATTACTAGCATTCAAACAAACTTTTAAATTCGAAAAACTATCCCCTTGGTCAAACCGTACGTATTCTGCGGAAGCAATGACACACACTAACAAGAATAAAGTTTATTGACATTGAAAAAAAAACAGGATTGCAAACATGTGAATAACAATTAAGGTAATTAATATAGTGATTGCAAGTAATCGATTCAAGTATGTTTGCAGAATGAAATAGCAGGCAATCGAAAACTGACAGGGCCACTTCCGGAATTGACTTGTGCGAGCGCTCCCTGCAACCAAAGAGGAGACGGACGCTCGCTATTTTGAACGAACGCTAGCTAGAGGAGGGGTTGGGAGAATATGGGGCGGAAGGTTAGCTACGAGCGAACATACGAGCGAGCGCTTGGATTTAAATATTTCCGCTCGTACGGCGGACGAGCGATCGGCCACTTGCGTCCTGGTCTGAATCAGGCCCAGAGTACAAGTCAAAGTCATCGGATAATCCCTTGCAATGTTCCCCATTAGCAAAGTCACCTAATGACCAGATCCCAAGCTGTTTTCGCCATACTTACACATACTTGAGGCCAGGGGCTGACTGGCAACTATTAGCCTGGGGGGAAAATGCATGCAGGCGGCCCTGGCAGAGGAGTAGCGTGTAGCCAGGGTGCCCGAAAGAACGTGCGTGCAGCGCCCCCTCCCCCTCAGGAGAGGACACCCTTATGCAGGCCTCGAGTAGTGCCCCCAGTAGTGATCCCCCCTATGCAGTGCCCCCAGTAGTAAGCCCCTTATATAGTGCCCCCAGTAGTGGTAACCCTTATGCAGTGCCCCTTAAATAGTGGCCCCAGTTGTAGTCTTCCCCCTATGCAGTACCCCCACTATTGCCCTTTATATAGAGCCCCCAGCAGTGGTCCCTCGATGCAGTGCCCCCAGTGGTAGTCCCCTCCCCCCTATGTAGTGCCCCTAGTAGTAGTCCCCTCCCCCCTATGCAATGCCCCTAGTAGTAGTCCCCTTGTAGTGCCCCTAGTAGTAGTCCCCCCCAGTAGTAGTCCCCCCCTTGTAGTGCCCCCAGTAGTAGTCCCCCCCTTGTAGTGCCCCCAGTAGTAGTAGTCCCCCCCTTGTAGTGCCCCCAGTAGTAGTAGTCCCCCCCTTGTAGTGCCCCCAGTAGTAGTAGTCCCCCCCTTTGTAGTGCCCCCAGTAGTGGTCTCCTCCTTATAGTGCCAGACCCCCCGCAGTAGACACACATAATATATAAAAAAAAAAACCACTTACCTGACACCCGCTCCTGCTCCTGGTCCCGCCGCCGAGATCAGCTCCTCCGTCCGCCGCTTTGCATTATGGGAGTGACGCGTCATGGGAGTGACGCGTCACTCCCATTACCCACTGCGGGAGCCGGAAGATGTCCGGCTCTGGCAGTGGGAGCAGCAGCCGATGAGAGTCTGTCAGACTCTCATCAGCTGCTAAAGCAAACACACAGCTGCCGGCTCCGGCGGCTGTGTGTTTGTGCTGTGTAGCGCTGACCGAACTCCGTCCGGTCAGCGCTACACACGCGGTGCAGTCTGTGTCACAGTGACACAGACTGCCCGCGGCCCGCATGACGCTGCGGCCCGGGGGGGCACATGGCACCCTGCCCCCGGCCCAGCCCACCACTGCTTGAGGCGGATGGAGTAAGACTGGAGATGTGGTTTCGCTGTGAGAACCGTAAATGCTAAAAGTCGCAATACACAATGGAAATACAGTACAGTTAATGGCCGGATAGCACAAATAAGAAGTAATTAAGTAAATAGCAGCAACTGGCAAATCGAAGCAGATGCAAATAGGGAATTTTTTATTTTTTTGTAATGACAACACTTAAAAATATATGTGCAGCCTTCTCCTTGCCTAATGGAGGGTGAAGCTTTCTTTATTCCTGCAATACTAGTGTGCACTGCAGTGACAATAAAAACACTGTCTTAGTGAGTTTGCATAATTGAGTTTGCATAAATAGGTGTGTTCCTTTGTGATCGAAAACAAAATAATCTCTGATATCTGTGGTGGTACCCTGATGGTAAATGGTCCTGATACAAAATATTATGGTAATCCTCCGAATTATAAAATGTTTACATTACCGTCTAAGGGCTTGATTCACTACGGATCGCTATTGCGATCGCAGCTGCGATTACGCACGCAGACCCGCTGCGAAAATATGCTAATGTCTGCAATTGCAAAGCCGGCATCGAGATGGCCACGACCGCTTTCACACATCCATAATACCTTACAGTCCTGTGTATACATCGGGAACATCGGGTAACATTGGCCCCTCACACACAGTTACAGTAGCCCTGACCTTACTCAGAAATTGCTAACCTCATCGCACTCAGTGAGTAGACAACCTGCATATGCCGTCACAGTGACTAATTTATGCACGCCCATGCAACGGCTTTCAAATGGACAAGCTCGCCTGCATTTCTCCCACCACTCCCCTGTCACTACCCCCAAACGCTGATGTCCTGCCCCGTGATCTGAGATGGCTTTGTAATTGCGTAGGTGATCGCAATGACAACTCACACATATGCACTGCGGTGCATACGCATGCGCAGTACACACCATCTGCCAATCTGAGTACGCTGACCACCTGGTGTGTCTTTAGACACCACCGTCAGTCATACCATCAAGACTTGCACCAGCCCTAAGGCAGGGTACAGATTTACCATCTGAGAAAGTGACTGAGCATATGAGTATGCAAACATTCCAGCGACACGCCCGCGAAACTCACATAACATGCCCATAAGGTGTACCATCTCCATTTGCCTGTTTAGTCACCGCACATGAACGCTCAGCACTCCAAGGCATCTCTAATATTGTGTGCCACAATCATAATTCTCACTCTGCCTGGATGTGATCAATGATACATCCGAGCAGTACTTAATTTCTTATTGCCGTGAATAGCCGCAATATGAAATTACAATTATCGGGTCAAAACCAAGATAATTAATAAATGCAGACTCTGGCACATCACTGAAGAATGTCTTCAGCACTGGAGTCAGCAAACGGTTCACCTATCGTGGCAACCTCCCCCCAGCTAATTTGCAGCAGCAGGCACCTTGTCTCATGCGGTGTGCAGTCAGTTTAAAAAAATGAATGCCCTACACAATCTGGGCATCTTACATGTGTACTGGCTGTACCCCCCTGATGGTGGCCCTGTTTGCGCCAGGCATAATAAGTGTGTAAACTTACAGCCCACAATATTGTAGACATATGACTTGACAGATATTAACAGTGCTCGAAGTGTGCCAGTATGAAACAATATGTCATACCGGCACTTCACTTCAGCATCCGTCTGCTTAAATTTAATGCCGCACAGCTGATGTCAGTGCAGCCGCCCACAAAACGGCAGGCGTTCCTTAAGGAACACCTCCGTTTGTGAAACCACTCCCCCCCGCCATGCCTACAAAACGGGGCGAGCTGTCGATCAAAATCGACAGCCGCCCCTTTTGTAGAAAGCTCCGGAGCGAGAGAATTCTGGAAACCACCCCCCCCCAGCCCACCTACCAAATGGGGGCAGCTGTCGATCAACATCGACAGCCGCCCCTTCGGTAGCGAGCTCCGGAGCGACAGAGTTTCTCTGTCGCTCCGGGGCTTGCACACGGCAGTGCGGCTGCTGCGCGTGCGCAGGCCTAACCATCGATTCGGTTATGAGCGCATCGGCACTCGCAACCGACTCTGAATAAGGTCCAGAGTCCCTATTTCCCCTATCTAGAATGTATTTGTGCCCGTATAAGAATCTCTCAATTATAGCCAGTCAGAAATATCACAGGCTGATCTTTGAGGTACTTTCTGCTATGTTTTACAGAACAAAATGACCAGTGACCTACAGTATCAATCTTCATTTTCACTTTGACAATTTGGGGCCTATTTATCATAAACAGCCATTTTGTGGTGATATGTGAGACTTTTATGTCAATAAGCGTAAGATGTCTGCTAGGCAGAGATGTGACCCCACAGACCAATAGGAAGCTACGTAGAGATGATTGGTCTGCGCAGTCATAGTTAGACCATGTGCATATGCAGCACAGTAGCACACAATTTAGCATGCAGTCTCTATGGATATGCTACAGGAAAACAGTAATCAGATAAACTTTAACATTTAACTCAGAGGTTCCCAAACTTTTTTGAACCACAGCACCTCTAAGCCAAAAGTTTGTTATTGAGAAATTCAGAAAAAATTTAGTAAAGTAGTAAAGTGAAGTAAATTGTGCTTACCTGTAATCCTCAGGTTCAGTTATGTGGTGGTGGACTAGTTTGTGCTTCTGTTTGTTCACATATTTACATTACATTAACCACAAATAATTTGATTTGTTGCTGGACCACCAACCTTAGGCACCCCCAGGATGCCATGGCGCACAGTTTGGGAACCATTGATTTAACTGGTAGTTCACTTATAAGAGGCGACAGGTACTCTTACTTATATAAATGCTTTTGAGCTTTCTTTGAGCGCAATTCTTTACCGTATTTTTCAGTGATGTGATGGTTTTTTTTATATACATGGTCTACATGTACTTGCTGTCAAATAAGTTTAACTTCAAAACATATTTCATGTAATGTAAAGAAACAGGATATGAGATGTTAAACACAGTGTGATAGTAATACACTTTTTTAAATACATTGCGCCACCTAAGTTGTGCTTAGGTGACTTCTCCTTGAGCTCACACCATTTCTGCATGGTAAGCGTGGGGTCCTTACTTACTGTATGTTCCTTTCAGGTCTCTTATTACAATAACCAGAATTGTGTTTTTTTGTGTAAAAATGTTCAAATCTATAAGAAACAGATGTACGATAAAAAAAAAATAAAAAATAACAAAATGTGTAATTGTGTTGGTGGTCATCTTTATAGGGGTTGTTCCAAATGTGTTTTGTCACAGGTGTGAGGCTTCCTCAGTAACTAGTATGCTTGTAGCAGTAACGCAATGCATGCACAGATGAGACTTTTTGATTAGGTTCCTAGGGATGCTTAGTCCCATGAAATTAGCTTTGTTACCTACTCTGGAGGAACCTTCCACCCTGACAGATGTCCATGCCACTGCTGTCAGCAGCACAAGTATGTACAGGGGGCATGATATAGCTGGAGAAGTCAATGGGTCTAAGGCCCTCATTCAGAGGCGGTCGCAAGAAGCGATCGCTCTCTCTGAATGAGGGCGGCCACTTGTATGTTTAAGTGCGGCCTCCTGGTCGCTAGCTAAGCTGTGGGTTACCACCCACAGCTTAGCAACCGACCAGGGTGATGAGACCAGAGAGAGCGAGCTGTCGATCACCATCGACAGCCGCCCCTTTTGTAGTGAGCTCCGGAGCTAGAGAGTTTCTCTCTCGCTCCGGGGCTTGCGCACGTACAGTGCGGCTGTTGCGCGTGCGCAGTGCCTTAACATCGACCCAGTTGCGATCACTCAGCACTTGCGACCGTTTCTGAATGAGACCCTAAATGTGTAAGTGGACATCTGGAGTAAGATGGCAACTTACCTCACAGGAGGTACATTCAACTCTTATCTACATTTATATATTATTGTTGTGACATTGTTTTTACAATTTGAATTTGGATGGTTTGTCACAATAATACATAATTCTACAAGTCACTTCCTGAGGTATTTTGGCAGAACTGATCTGTATCTTGCCTGGGGCCCCATGGAGTCTTAATTCATCTTTGGCACAGAGGGGAAAACTGAGGAGGATGTGTTTACACCATTACGTATGGGTGTGGTGTGGTGTGTGTGTGTGTGTGTGTGCGTGTATGTGTATGGGGTGGGAGTGAATGTGTTAATGGGGACTTTGTTGTGGAAATTGATCAATTAATGGGTCATTGAGTGGTGGGTGGGGTGGAGTTAAAAGGTGCTTAGTGAGTGTATTAATGGGTGCTGTGTGAGGGGAGCTATATCGGAGTTGATAGGGTGAATTCATGTGCTAATGGGTGCTGGCAGGGTGGTAATGAATCGGGCAGAGATGGGTTAATGGGTGCTCATGTGGAAAATTGATTAATGGGTTCTTGAACAGGTTCTTGGACAGGAATAGGTTAGCGGATACTGTGTGGGAGAAATTAATTATTAATGGGGGTGGAGGTGAATGGACTTCTTGGGGGTAATTCAATAGTTTGTTGGAGTTTAGCTCTCTTCTAAAGCTATTCAATAGTTTTGCGCGACCAGCCCCGAGGCTGCACATATCACGGATTTCTACTCGCTCCCTCCTGAGGTGCCAGCACAAATACGCATTAAGTAGGGCTTTGGGGCTGGTCGGGAGTGCACAGCAGTTAGCATGGGAGAAGCTGCTTTATGCAGCTAATCCCATGCATTCTCGTGTGAGAATGCAGGCTTTAGTACCAGCGTGGGGCTGGTCACTCAAAACAATTGAAACGTTCCAGTGTAGTTTAGACGGGAGCTATGATAGCTACAAACAATTGAATCGCTGCTATTGGATGTTCTATACAACAATATTTAAAAGATTTACAGAAAATTAGTTACAATGTTGGGCTGGACCCTCCTCCTCCCAGCACCCAGCTCACCTCCTACTGCTGGCGCCAAATACTTATGTAATTTGGTTAATTCAGTATATGATGCCACGGTGCCTTCCAAAACCAAACGGTAAATATATATGCAAAGAGCGGTGGGACTCCAGGGACTGGCACAATTTAGAAAAAATACTTGTCAGCACATATATTTTCTACTGGCACAATGGAGAGGTTTCAAGTTCCTATGATTACTAAGTGCCATATTTCTTTTTTTTTTGTCATTTTAACAAGGGGTATATCCTTTTGTTTGTAGACTTTCACATTGCACTGTTGATAGTAGCGAGTGGGGAGTGTAATTTAGGTGATTAAAGGAAGGTGCTAGTCACAGGCCATAATGCATACCACCCCTCCATAGCACTGGTCTGGCCCCACCACATCACTAGTCACACCCCCTGTGGCCGTACACAATAGGCCAGTGTGGACCTTAACCTGGCACTGGACTGATGGTTGCGATGGTTGCTCCTTTCGCCAGGCTGCGGTAGCTGAAGCTTACCGCAGCCTGGCTGGGTCTTGCAGCTGTGAGGCCAGGAATTCTGCATCCACCAACAGAGACCCTGGCCTCGTCCCTTCTGGAAAACATTGACAACGCCCATGTTTCCAGTAACTCTGCCCAGGAACTCCCCAACAGCTTTGGGGGGTCTGCGAGCGAGATTGCAGGACCCGTTCTGCACATGTGCAAACCCTGAACTATCAGAGATGTACGCTTACCATCGGGTTAGCGTACGTCTCTGAATCAGGCCCAGAGATTGGCTTACTCAGATGCCTGATGGCTGCCAGATGGTGATCTGATACTGCATCTTGGACTAGGCACTCAGCTCTACAATGCCAGCACTGAGCATTTTTTGCCTGCGGCTTTACCATATTTTCGCATTGCTGCTGGGTCCAAAGACGCTGCAGTGATGCAAACAGAGTGCAACTCTGAATCAGGCCTTTAGTTCAATATTCTATAATATGTGGAAATGTAGTTAATACTTTTTTTTTTGTTCAAATTAGATTGTTAGTCTGTAAGCCCCAACATGCCATCTATTTTCTCAGCAGTGATGGCCAATGATATGTCCATGTGGCGATATGTGAAGCCACAAGCCCCATGTGTCAGGTTATGCACCAAAACACATAATCATGAATTCCCTCTTCACAGCAAGAGACAGAAATCTCTGGGTGATTTGCACAAAGCCATGTAGACCTTCTTCTGTAAGAGGCAAAAAACCCCAAGGGGCATTTTAACACATAAGGGGGCTTGTGTGCAACTGTTTTCTGAGAGGTCACGGTCACGACACCAACCCCCCCTCCAGATGTAAGTGATGTGCTCTGGAATATGGTGCCTGCATAGAAAATAGTCTTTGCTGTCCTCTGTGCCGTGACATTTTTCCAAAGACATTGGCAGAAATATGGTGTAACCTGCAGTCTGGTGACCAGGTAAGAGTCTGTCCTGGGTGCAGGCAGGGTGTGTAGTGATAGCTTGCAGTGACTCAGCACACCCTGCACCCTCTTAAGGAGAGTGGATACTGGATAACAATACCTCAGATGAATAACAAGAGCGCAGTGAAAGTGTTTGTTTAGTTAAAAGAAAACTCCTACAAGAAACAGTTCAGGGAATGGGGCAAATGTTTTATGATTTATACTATAAACCGTACACAATGTATTTGTGTTTCTGAAGCAAATCCATTATTGGTGCAGCTACATAATAGTGTAAGTATTTAACATTATTTCCTCACGGCAAGATAACTTTGCTGCATGTTAGGGAGTTCTGTTCTGTAACACTTGCATAATGGATGTGTTCAGGGCTCGTGTTAAATTGTTCCAACAATAACTTCCTCAGTAATAATTCTTTCCTCTACCAAGGCTTCCAAGCAGCTGTTGGTAATGTATGCCCCCCATGTAATCCAAACAGTTTCTGCTGGCACCTCCATAGATGGACAAGTAGCTCTAATGTAAACTCAGAGGAGCAATAAAGTTATATACACATCCTGTGCAAAGAGATCCTGAATATACTGGATTTAATCTAAACCTGCCTTGACCCCAAGTGAGTCCATAGATCACGAGTTATAAAGACATTATGCTTTATTTGCCAAATTACGATTACTCCATAAACTGAAGTTGGTTAATTAGAGGTAGAGCTATTTTATAGTTATTTGTCATTTGATTTGTATAATGTGCTATTCAGAAATTACACTAACAACTACATCATGTTTTTTATGTTCTTTTCATTCACTTTTTAGCGAAAACTGAATTTTTACTTTTACAAGAAAATACACTTCGCACACATTGGGCCTGATTCAGAGGTGGATGTAGAAGCAGCCATGGCTTCATCTATTGGCATGAGGCCCATTGTGCTCTAAACTACAACTTTTGAAAAGCTTATGTTTGCTATATGTGAATGCTGAAGATTTTGCCAAGTTGTGTCTTTTAGTTAACTTTAATAATATACTGTACATGCATTTATGTTTTCTACCATTGGCCGCGATTCAATTCAAAGCGATGCTGACTAGGCACGGAAGGGAGCTCCAGGACATAGGTGAAACTAGAGATCTGGTAATGGGTGGTCCCAGTTTTAGCATGTCAGATATTGTGTTACTGTTTCTTGGAACAGAAAACAGTATCACACACACCAGTGGTGTCTGTCCCCATGGTGTTACTCTGTATGGGGAGGGACATTGTGTGCGTGGCGTAGCCGCCTGCCGTCAGAAAGGGGGCGTGGCCTCACTGACAGGGGGCGTGGTCACTTGGGAAGGGGTATGGCCTTGCCGCCCGAACGCCAGTGGTGGTGGTGGGTGCCAGAAGTACGGGTGAGCACTGTGTAGTGCTGGCTCCCTCACACTGTCAGGAGCCGAGTGCTGCACTTAATGCTACAGTGCAGCATCCAGCTCCTGGAACCTTGGTGTCACCCCTCAGCGGGTTTTTGGGACCCCATTCAGTTTGAAAGCATTTTCTTACCTATATGATAGTTTCTCTGCAACAGGGAACGTCTGAGGAATTTGAGCCTCACTGGGCAGCGTCTTCAGCCGGTATTCACTATTCATGCAGGAGATCACATTGTCTGGAAGATGCCTGTTTACGTAGAAATATAACCCATGTCATCATCATAACCAGATAATATATACTGTAGTAACAGAAGCTTTTGTGCAGGAAAAATGTGAATTTCCCTGATCAAACTTCTGTGTCTCTCCAGGCTCCCCTGTGTTACTCCAGACCGCCCAATGTCTCCATCGCCAGGGCCATCTGTGGTTCTCCAGGCTCTCTATGTCTATTTATCTCCAGGCCCCCATGTCTCTCCTTCTCCAGGCCCCCTTGTCTCTCACCAGGACCCCCTGGGCCTCGCCATCCCCAGGACCCACTGGGCCTCTCCATCCCTAGGACCCCCTGGGTCTCCCCATCCCCAGAACCCCCTGCATCTTTCCATCCTCAGGCCCACCTGTGCATCTCTCAGCTCCATTACCCCGGCCCCAGTGTGCATCTCTCAGCCCCATTCCCCTGGCCCCAGTGTGCGTCTTTCTGCCCCATTTCCCCAGCCCCAGTGTGTGTCAGCATCATTCCCCAGCCCATGTCACCGCAGCCCTATGCAGTCAGCTCCAACCTTCCACCCCCATGTGCAGTCATCTCTAACCCCCACCAGGCCCCTGTGCAGCCAGCTCCAACCTTCCCCCCCAACCCCCTGTGTAGTCAGCTCCCCCCTCCCCCCCAGTCCCCTGTGCAGTCAGCTGCAACCCCCCCCAGCCCCTTGTGCAGTCAGCTCCAATCCCCCCCAGCCCCCTGTGCAGTCAGCTCCAACCTTCCCCCTCCCAGCCCCCTGTGCAGTCAGCTCAACCGTCCCCCTCCCAGCCCCTTGCGCAGTCAGCTCCAATTCCCCCCAGCCTTCTGTGCAGTCAGCTCCCCCCACCCCAGCCCCCTGTGCAGTCAGCTCCAAGCCCTCCCCCCTGCAGTCGCCGCTGCTGCTCCATCTAGGGCCCAAGTGACAGGGGGTGTGGCCTAGTTTCAGGAGGCGTGGCCATATCCCCTTAGAAAAAAAATAGAAAAAAAATATTACAGCGCGCTGGGGAGGGGGCGCTGTGTGCCCCTCAGCCCGGCGCACAGCCAAGGTGGAGCGCGATCAGCATGATCGCTTCCCCATAGGCATAGGAGACTGCTCCGGCTGCTGTTTTAGCAGCCACAAGCAGTCTCCCAGTGCAGCCCAGCACACAGCAGCAAGCCCAGGCCTGGGTAATTTGTACCCGCTCCCCCCCCTCTCGGGGCCCCTGGCTCCATCCTCCGCTCTGTCTGCTTGTGGGAAGAGCTGCTGCTGGCCATGCGCAGCAGCTCCCTCGGCAGCCATATTTAAAAAAAAATTATTTTAAGGTAAGCTTCTACGCATGCGCATTGCGCAGAAGCTGTAGACTGTAGAGCTGCCCGATTGGAGCTCAGCTCCGATTGTGGCAGCTGGTGTGGGAGGTTGCAGGGCGGTGGGCAGGCAGCGATGGTTCGGCGAACTGGGCTAATGGGTGGTCCTGTGCAGCCCCCGGACCACCCCCCCATTTCGCCTATGCTCCCGGAGCTATTCAATGCAGTGAGCTGTTAAGTCGGAGAATGCTGGTTCTCGCGACTTAACATGGGTGTTTAGTCGCGAGAATCGTCATTCTTCGACTAAAGTGCCGGCTGCAAGGCTGTTAGCACTGCGCCAATCCGGCAAACAGCCGCACGGCCGGTACTTTAGTCGGACTAAACATTGCACTCCCTCCTGGGGCTATTCAGCATCGATTTGAATTGAATCGCGGCCATACTGGGCAGTGTTTACCCAGTGCATTTGTACATATTTGTATAGATTGGTGCTGATTCAGTGTTGCATGCTAGTCAGCCACATGCGGCCACATTATATACACAGAAATAAATGCGGATCCTGGACCATATTCTGAGTTGGTTGCATCTTTGTGACTGTTAATGTAAAGGGTATATTTACTAAGAATCATGACTGTCTCAGATCGCATTGCCGGGGTGCTCTGTCTAATTTTCAAACACAGAGATTTACTGAAGGCAAACACGGGTGTAAAAACACGAATTTATTTGCACAACATGGATGAACACACAAATAGTGAATACACCCATGGTTGCCACCAGAAATCACGGGCCCAGTACAGATGAAACAGGCAGTGGACGCATGTGCTATGACATCCCCCCTCAGAGAGCAGGGGGAGGGGTACAGCAGGGAGCATGGGGAGGAATAGAATAATGGTTAGGTGGAAGCTGGCAATAGGAGGACTATAATAAAAAAAAATTCAAGTGCTCACTCACTGTTTCAGCTGCTCTGTCATACTGTATAACTTGATAATAGATGAAAGCTCTTTGTATATAACAGTTAGATAATATATATGTGCATTGTGTGTAATAAGAATGTGTCTAATGTTGAGACATGGTCCTGGACCTAAAATGCTTCTACAGACATAGGTTGCTAGACATAGGCAAACATCAATTGTCTATACAGTAGCTCTTCTGGGGAAGATGTCAGTGACCCCCGCCAGTGACTTAAAATAAGGAAACTCTTCCTACCTTTCCTTGTGCTGTCCCATCATGTGATCAAGTCCAGCTTCAGGCGTCTTCAGAGATCAGTGTCCCTACAGATCCCCTGTGACTGCCGGTAATGTGGGGCTATGACAGGTTGTCCGGATGTTGGCGGTGGTAGCAGAGAGCGGACAGGCAGGCAGCAATGGAGGGAGAGACATCTCCAGCGGCATTTTGAATCGGCGCCAAGCTCTAGCCAGTAAGAGCTCGTGGACCATACAGCCAATCAGAAGCCGCCGCTGTGGTCGCTCCTGATTGGCTGCCGGTCCATGAGCTCTGATTAGCTCATGGCTGGCGCTGTCTCTCCATGGGTGCTTATCATGCGGTAGCTGCAACCAGCTGCCGGCCAGCTGCTAATCCACACTGCTGCCAATCGGGCCTCCTCTTTTCCGGGCCCGGGACTCCAGTGCCGGCAGTCCCCCCTGATGGCGGCCCTGAATACACCAACGAACCAACTTTCCATAGACAGGAACACAACACAGGGATTTACCAATAATTGGGTCTGAAACATGATCGTGGATGGAGCAAACTCACAGTAGAAGTTTCAAATAGACGACCTCATCAGCAGCATGTTCAGCAGAAGCACTGCACAGATCAGTGTGATCTATGCAGTGCGTCTGTACTCTATAGTGTAAAGAAAGAGTTAATTTTTTTTACCTGGCTGAGTGGCAGGCCTGGCGGCAGCCACAGCTCCGTCCATTGCCTTTCTCCTCACAGTGGCACTGGACCCAGGTCTCAGTTATCGCCATCATGTAGAAGCGGCTGAAGAGCCTGGAGGCGTGTATGGACTGTAGTGTGCAGGGTAAGTGGGTGGTTGTCACCTTGTTGGGGAGGCAGTAGGAGGGAGGCATTCGGTTTCGGGAATCCCATTCTCTGGTGCTCTATTGGCTGGCAAGCAGTTGAGGATCCCGACACTGGCAGTGGGGAGTGGAGACGTATGATTTTTGTCTGGGCTGTGTGGTTATTATAGGAGGCTGGTATGATTCTGTGCTGGTACAGCATGCTGAATGACCTGGTTCACCCAGGCTGGCTGCTGTATACTGGAATGTACCCGTCTCCCTATGGGTGACACAAGCACTGGGCTGCTAATGTATATAATATAACAGTGTTCTGCAGCTACTTACTCACTGAGGGCCTGATTCAGAGCCGCATGCTCTTTGATAGTGCTCGCTCTGAATCAGGGCGTCCCTTTCTTTTTTTTTAAAGAAGGCCTCCTGGCCGCTTGCATAGCTGTGGGTGACTGGCGTGCGCATGCGCAGTGGGGGACCATCGACCCGCTTGCAAGCGCTGTGCGCTTGCGAGCAGGTCTGAATCAGGCCCTGAGGCTGCTGCTGGTGCCGGTGCCGTCAGCAGCTGAGGGAGGGCCTGAGAGCTCCTCTCTCTCTCTTCTGCTAAAGACGGGTCTGGTAAATTAATTTGTTTTATTTTTTTCCTGTGGGGGCCAATGTGCATTATTTTCCTGTGGGGACCAATGTGCATTTTTTTTTTCCTGTGGGGGCCAATGTGTTTGTTTTTTTTCCTGTAGAAACCAATGTATTTAATTTTTCCTGTGTAGACCAATGTATGCATTTTTTTTCCTGTCGGGACCAATATGTGTTTTTTTTCCCTGTGGGGCCCAATGTGAATGTGTATTTTTTCTGTGGGGGGCTAATTTTTTTTTTCATCTGGGCCAATGTGCGTGTTTTTTATTTTATTTTTTACATGTGGGATTACACTGTTTGTATTATTTTTCCCTCTGTGGGCCAATGTGGTTGTTTTTTCCCTCTGGGAGCCATTGTGTGTGTTTTTAAAAAACAACAACAAAAAAATAAAAGGGGGGGTTTCAAACCTTCTTCCACATGGTGCTTGTAGACTTGGGGTCTGTAAATAGCGCTCAACAAGTACTTACTGCCAGTGTAATCAAGCAGCTTGTGTTTACCTATTATTTGCCACATTTAGAGAAATTACATATATTCCCCTTTTAGATATTACTACTTTCACTTTTATATCTTTAATACAGGATGTAGCTAATAGATCGGCAGACGAGATGCCTCCGATCTATATCCTGACAACGAAAGCCCGACAGGGGACTTAAGATAGGCGTCGAAATTCCGACGCCTATCTTAATCCCGATGCCAGAATGCAGAAGGACGCCGGAACGATCAAAGTAAGTCCGGGCGTCTTAGCACTTAGCCGCGGGGGAGGGGTTGGGTTTAGGAACTCCCAGGGGGACTTAGGGTTACACATCCCCTGGGGACGGTTATGATTAGGCTAGGGGAGGGGGGTTAGGGTTAAGCGTTACCTGGGGGAGGATATGTTTAGGCACCCCCCTGGGAGGGTTAGGGTGCGGGAAGGGAGCGTTCGGTTTAGGCAACCCCTTGAGTCTTAAGGTTAGGCACCACTAAAGGAGGGTTAGGGTGGAGGGGATGGTTAGGGTACTTACCAGCCTAGTCGGGATCCTCTCCTGTCGGGCTTCTGGAGTCGGGATTTGAAGCTGTGGCTAAACAGCCACCGGTATTTCATACCCATTCCCTTTAATACTAGCAAACTGTTTACTATTAAAGATATGAAAATAGCATTTATGCCACAGGTTTATTATTACTATCAGTTTATATTTTTAAGGCCTTGAGGGTCAGAGCATATGGAGTATGATGCAGAACAGGACACTGCCAGGATTTAAAACAAGCAATTACATTTAGAAATTTATAAATCTTCGAATTTGTCAGTAACATAAAACAAAATAACAGTGTTCACACAGAATTTATAGATGTGTCTCCTTTTGAGACTCGTACCATCATCCAAGGAGTTGCTACTTGGGATAACCTTTAATGCAGTCAGTACGCAATGTTCTACGCGCTCCCAGCTTTCTTCCCCACTTGATGAATTTGTTTATTCCAGGGGAAGACTGTTTCACAGTATGAAATCATAAGTAATCAGCAGCAGAACGTCTTAGCTCAGAGGCAGTGTGCACACATAACAACTCATCTCCTTCCAGACGTATCTGAACATAATACAGTGTTTCTAAACATTTCCTTCTGACATTTCTAAGTGAATGTGTCCAGGATGTACTCAACAGGTCCCAGGTAGGTAAATGAGGAGCATACTGTAAGTGACAACAGCAGAGTAATTTTACCACTCTTGGGAACATACTCTCCTGGTGGATATATCCTGCTGTCGCTTCAGATTTCATAAACATTTCTGCATTTCAATCGAAAAAGCAATATACAACCTTACTGTACTGTACTGTCATAACATAACCAGATTTGACCCCATTATGATACTATTGACTACTGCTGGCAAAGTCCAAGATACAGAGTCTAATTAGAGTCCAGGGTCTTTGTCATTGAACCGAACGGAGAGTGATGGACAAAGTTTTGTGCTGCTTGATATTATAGACTGGTCCAATCAGTACTTAAGCTGGCATCATAGGGCCTGATTCAGAGAGATCGGGTTTGCATACATCTCCCAGGGTTACTGATCGGTGCATGCGCAGGATCTGTACTGTGCCTGTGCCAATCAGCATCTGCGAGATTGCTCACAGTGCCCCTAAGCTGTAGCATGATTGACATGCTGTGGCCGATTGGGAATGGGGCAGGTGCGGCAACGGGGACCATTTTATAGGTGTGCCAACGATAGGGTTTGTGTCTTCAGACATAGATTTCCTGGCCCCGACAGAGCAGGCCCGGCTGCTATTCAGTAAGCTTACAGTAGGTTTACTCAGATGGCCGATGGCGGCCCAATGGTGATCTGATAGTGCATCTTTGGACGCAGTTCTTGGATCCGGATGCCAGCAGTGGGCATATTTTGACTTCAGACACCTCCTAAGGCATTACCATATTTTCGCACCGCTGCTGTGACCACAGACGCAGCAGCGATGCATACAGCTTTGAATACCCTTAAATTGCTGGAGAGAAATAATCGCTGTCCAGACAATAATTGTGGTTCCAACACACAAAAAGTTCTTATTGCAATAAAAGAAAGTTACACGCTGTCATCTAGAACAATTAGAGCAAAGACAATTAAATACATAATATATGATACAGCCCAATACATACGCGTGCGCTTTGGTCCCAGCATACAGTCATCAGTCCAGAAGACTGTGGTCATCCAAGAAGAATGGCTGTATACTAGAACTAGTACGCAAGCTATATACCCTCCCAGAACAAAGAAACTAGTTAACGGGTTTCCATTGGGTCTTGCTCCTGGATATTCTAGTATGATGCAGATCATTGGACAGTTCATATAGCATCACTAGGGATATGTCCCAGTTCCTCAGATGTTACTTTGTGTGGTTTTCCCGCCGAAGAACTGGTTTATTTAAACTAGTAAAATACACTTCATACAGCTTCACATTCTAACCACTATTTTCATATAGTTCATATCTTGCGAACGCATGATGCGATTTCCTTGCGGGTCGAACCGGAAATCTGCAAATAAACAGTGATTTAGAATGGTACCAAACATGATATGTCTACTAGCTTATGTACCTTAAATATCGTATACATTACATTTCACAACATAAGTATTCGGTAAAATAACCTTTAAGATTAAGGCCCTCATTGAGAGCCACTCGCTAGCGGCAGTACGCTCGTTCCGAGCGATGTTCGCACATCTGCGCATGCGTACGGATCGTTATACGCATGCGCGAACCAGTCAGTGCGGCCGAAATTCATGTGCTCGCAAAATAGCGAATGCCTGATAATTAGAGTGACAGGATGAGGCGTATGTGGGTGGTAACAGGGGAAGGTGCTTGAAAACGGGGAGTGGAAATCAGAACGCAGGCGTGCTTAAAGGTCAAAACGGGCGTTTTATGGGTGTGCATATTTAAAACAGCAGCGTCATTGACCACGTCACTGGGTTTTTTTTTAGCCAGAACTGCTCGCAAAATTGTGGTAGCAAAAACCAACCACAAGAATAGCGAGCAGTTCATACCCTGTTCGATGTACTCGATTAATCTAATAAATAGCGGACATGACGTCGGATGCGAGCGGCCAGGGGGCGTAGTTTCCCAAAAAAAGACCGCAAGTTTTGTTCGCTCGTTCAGACCTAGAGGCGTGAACAGACCGCAAACAGCGAACGGTTCATTTGAATAGCCACCCCTATTTTCTGGACGAGCGAGCGCAAATAGCGACCGGCTCTGAATCAGGGCCTAAGTTTTTAATGTGGAGGAACCTTTTTATAAGTTTTGGTATATGTAAGTGTGAGAATATTGCATAAAGTCGCTAATATGCGTGGTGCATTTATATGTAGAGTGCTTTGATAAACAGCGCAACTGTGTGCTGTGCGTCTTATATATTTTATGTTCTATTTAATGTACGTATGGGGTATGGTAGGACTTTCAACAATATGCGGTAGAAATGCAGACGCATAACACTAATAATTGCATATAGCATTGCAAACAATGGTTTCATGCTGACGACGCAAGATGGCGTCGTCAGGGGCGACACAAAATGGCATCGCCCAATATTAACTCAATATCTAGTCTCAGCCAATCATCCGGCTTTGACACAGCATACAACTCTGAATCAAGCCCATAGTCAGCAAGTTCCCTGTAAAGTGTTCTGTGTGCAAATCACCACAGGACCCTGGAGGGTTGTAGTAGTGTGTCTTTACTAGCTGCATTCATGCTGAACCATGGCCGTAGAGGGGACAGCAGTCTGATTCCCAGGTCCAGAACCCCGACCGCTGACATCCTGATGGGATTAGTGTTAGGCACTAGGGGGAGGGTTAGTGTTAGGCTGCGGGAAGAGAGGGTTAGGGTGCAGGGAGGGAAGGGTTAGGGTTAGGCTGCAGGAGGGGAGGGTTAGGGTTAGGCTCCAGGAGGGGAGGGTTAGAGGGAAGGTTTGGGTAAGGGTTATAATACTTACCAAATTCTGTCGGGATTCTGACTGTCGGGATGACGCTGTCAGTATTCTGAGCATTGGCATACTGACCGTCGGGATCCTGTACCCAACCCCGGCAGCGCACTTCCTGAACAACAAGTGGATGGAAATGATGAAACTTCCTTCATCCACAATATATCAACACAGCATACATTTCATACATCTACATTCTCAAATCAAATTATTTTTTTCTGATTTAAAAAATTTCTTGGAGCCGAAGCAACAGGGTTCTTTCCCCCGTCTGGTTTTATTGCCTTGGGGATAGTAAAGCACTAACGCCAACCAATGAGATACCTATCTCTAAAATAATGGAATGTAGTATGGAAGCAGAACAAAAAGATAGGATTGCTTCAGGAGATATTTTCTGAGGTCTAGTCCTTTTTTTAGGGATATCAGTTATAAGATCAGTCTCTGAAGTGTTATTTCTGATGACACGTTGATAAGAATCAGAGAAACGCAGAAATCTCCTGAGACCTGCAGTCTAAGGCCATCCTATGATAATGGAAACCTTGTCTGGAGAATAAAGTATACAATGTACCATAAAAACATTGCCATAGGTAGGTTTCTTTAACTTACCGTAGAGTTGGTGGTCTCCAGTGCCCCCCCCAAGTAAAAATCCCCAACTGCCCGTCACCCCAGTGATCTCTGGTTCCAGACTCGCTCCCCAACCCCTGCCTCTAGAGTGTGCAACACGGCCAAGTACTTGCTTGTGTAGGGCAGACACGGCAAGGAGCACAAGGCCATCAGTCCAGTACCTTGTGTAGACCTGCCCTGCATGGGGAGGAGTTGGCTGTGCAGTGGCTTCCTATTGGAAACTCTACCAGCTAATCTCACACAGCAGTCTCAGGAGGAGGAAACTGCTTCCCCGGTGGGACTGCTAGTCCACAGTGTGATCAGCAGTAAGAACTTCCAGCAGGAAGCCCATGCTGTGTTAACCACTGGCCATAATGTGCTTCTAGGGGCTTATTTTTTTTATAACAGTGACCTTACTAATGTTATAGATTTAATGTTCCACTTGTCAATATCTGAGACCAAGCTTTATCTTTTCACCACTATAAAAGTCTTAATTATATCATTAAGCCTTTTATAGTTTTTAAAAGATAAAGCTTGGTCACAGATGCTGACAAGTGAAAAATTAAACCTATAACATTAGTAAGGAAAATTACTTTAGAACACTGTAAGCTACTACTGTAAAAAAAATAAATTATATATATATATATATATATATATATATATATATATATATATATATATATATATATGTATTTATAACAGTACAACTGATATTTAATTGTGTCTGGTGGGACTTTTTTACCAGTGCTACCTGTTGTATATAATATTGCTACAGTGAACCCTGAACAGCCCTATCTATAGCAGACAAACACATTGGGCCTAATTCAGCCAGACGCAATACTGATATTTGCGCAAATTGTCAATGTTTTCAACTGCACTTGCATCTAAGTCACTAATAGTCGCACAGCGCATGTGTCTCACGGTGTGTATGCACAGAGGCGCATTAGCGATTGAGACGCGCAATGTCAGAAATATATTGGAAATGTTAAGAGAATGTTCTTTCAGTTATTATAACTCTATACTATAGCTTAAGGTGAATTGAAGTAGGTTATCTGAATGTGGTGTACTCTGTGTAATTAGCAGTAGCTAGGTAACTGCAGCCCCCCTTAGGTCTACAGGTAGGAGCCGTCAATGGTTGTCTCATATTATAACTATACATTGTAAAGTCTAGAACTTTAGTCTGTATGATGTCAAATCAAGAAACGAGGGGTGTGCACCAGCCACTTTTCGTGTTTTGTGTTTTGGTTTTGGATCTGGATCTTTTTTTTGTATTTTGCAAGTACAGTGCACACAATTCACAAACACAGAAACTATTTTTGTATTTTGTTTGGAGTGCACTTTGGGGGTTACAGCACCCTTTAACGGTCAAGCCAGCCGGCCCTTTACTTATGACACAGGCGCACGCTTGGCGCTACATTGTTGATGCACGTGCGGCTACTGCGCACACAATTCACAAACACAGAAAATATTTTTTTATTTTGTTTGGAGTGCACTTTGGGGGTTTCAGCACCCTTTAATGGTCAAGCCAGCTGGCCCTTCACTTATGACACAGGCACAAGCTTGGCGCTACTTTGTTGATGCACGTGCGGCTACTGCGCACACAATTCACAAACACAAAAAAATATATTTTTTAATTTTGTTTGGAGTGCACTTTGTGGGTTACACCACCCTTTAACAGATGAGCCAGTTGGCCCTTTACTTATGACACAGGCGCACACTTGGAGCTACTTTGTTGATGCACGTGCAGCTACTGTGCACACAATTCACAAACACAAAAAATATTTTTTTATTTTGTTTGGAGTGCACTTTGGGGGTTACAGTACCCTTTAACGGTCAAGCCAGCCGGCCCTTCACTTATGACACAGGCGCATGCTTGGCGCTGCTCCTTTGTTGATGCACGTGCAGCCACAGTGCACACAATTCACAAACACAGAAAATAATTTTTTATTTTGTTTGGAGTGCACTTTGGGGGTTACAGCACCCTTTAACGGTCAAGCCAGCTGGCCCTTCACTTATGACACAGACGCACGCTTGGCGCTACTTTGTTGATGCATGTGCGGCTACTGCGCACACAATTCACAAACACAAAAAAAAATATTTTTTTATTTTGTTTGGAGTGCACTTTGGGGGTTACAGCACCCTTTAACGGTCAAGCCAGCCGGCCCTTCACTTATGACACAGGCGCACGCTTGGCGCTGCTCCTTTGTTGATGCACGTGCAGCCACAGTGCACACAATTCACAAACACAGAAAATAATTTTTTATTTTGTTTGGAGTGCACTTTTGGGGTTACACCTCCCTTTAACAGACGAGCCAGCCGGCCCTTTACTTATGACACAGGCGCACGCTTGGCGCTACTTTGTTGATAACCGTGCGGCCACAGTGCACACAATTCACAAACACAGAAAATATTTTTTTATTTTGTTTGGAGTGCACTTTGGGGGTTACAACACCTTTTAACGGTCAAGCCAGCCGGCCCTTCACTTATGACACAGGCGCACGCTTGGCGCTGCTCCTTTGTTGATGCACGTGCAGCCACAGTGCACACAATTCACAAACACAGAAAATAATTTTTTATTTTGTTTGGAGTGCACTTTGGGGGTTACACCTCCCTTTTACAGACGAGCCAGCCGGCCCTTTACTTATGACACAGGCGCACGCTTGGCGCTACTTTGTTGATAACCGTGCGGCCACAGTGCACACAATTCACAAACACAGAAAATATTTTTTTATTTTGTTTGGAGTGCACTTTGGGGGTTACAACACCTTTTAACGGTCAAGCCAGCCGGCCCTCTACTTATGACACAGGCGCACGCTTGGCGCTACTTTGTTGATGCATGTGCGGCTACTGCGCACACAATTCACAAACACAGAAAAAATATTTATTTTTTTGCACTTGGGGGGAGCACCCCTGATGGACAGAGCACCCCTGGACAACACTACAACACCCCTTTAGGACTGGGACACTGTACAGGACTTTGGAGTGGACACAGCCCTTATGGACAACTGACTACACAACACAGTCCAGCCAGCCCCTATGGACTTTGGAGGAGTGGACACAGCCCCTATGGACAACAGCAGCACAACACAACACAGCCAGCCCCTATGGACTTTGGAGGAGTGGACACAGCCCCTATGGACAACAGCAGCACAGCACAACACAGCCAGCCCCTATGGACTTTGGAGGAGTGGACACAACCCCTATGGACAACAGCAGCACAGCACAACACAGCCAGCCCCTATGGACTTTGGAGGAGTGGACACAGCCCCTATGGACAACAGCAGCACAGCGCAGCACATCACTACACTGCACTACACTACACTACACTACACAGCCCAGCCAGCCCTAACTCCCACCCTCCCTCTTCACTGTCCACAGCCGAGTGAGAAAATGGCGCTGACGCGGGTACCTTATATAGATTCCAAAACCCGCAAGACCTGGAAGGCGGGATGATGACGTTTTGCCTCGATTTCAGATTCGAGTCAGGCGGGAAAAGTTGAGCCTGACTCGGATCGACCTCGGATCGGGGGGCTCGGGGGGGGTTCGGATTTCAGAATCCGAACCCGCTCACCCCTACAAGAAACAATATTAAAATATCTTAGACAATGATGAAAAAATAGTCAACTGATCTGGAAAAACCTTACGAGGTATTACTGGGTTTGGGGTGTGGTATACAAAGTCGAAGTTCAGAGTGTCGACACAAGAATATCGACATTGTCTTAATTGCAACAGAATCCCAAAATCGTCATTCACAATGTTGACACTGACAGAATGTTGACATGTTCACTGTGTCAACATTATGCATGTCAACAATCAACAATCTTATTTTACTTTAGCTGTAGCCTAAATCTAACACTCCTATATTCATAATGTAGACATGCATTATATCAACATTTTGTCAATGTCGGCATGTTCCATGTCGACCTTCCGAATGTCAACAAGTGTAATGTCACATCATATATCACCTTACACTCCTTTAATACTATCCCTTTCAAATAAATAAGATTTTCCCATTTTTCCCCTAAAATATACCTTAGTTTAACTTATTTATGACATAAATAAATCATGATAGTAAGGGGACAGCAGGACTATTTTATTACATGATACTTTTGTGAGTATTAAACCTATTGTTACATTGCCAATATTGGGGCTAGAAATGTCCTTTTCTGACAAAGGATTTTCTTTGCAGTTGGTGGGGAAGAACATGTGTGGACACATTGGCCCTGATTCAGAGCCGCTCGCTCTGAATCTGGGCGTTTTTTCTTTTGTCTCGGGCCGCTCGCAAAGCTGTGGGTGACCACCCACAGCTTGTGCGAGCGTGCTGGAGACCGTCGCGATTAACGCGACCATCGGTCTTGCGACGAGACCCTGGTGTAGGGTCTAGCTGCCGCAAGCCCGAGTGCACTTCCTGCTCTAACAGAGCAGGAAGCCACTACTGAAATCAGTTGTGATGTCAGTCAGCCCTCCTACAAACGCCAGACGTTTATAAGGGAACACCTGCGTTTGTCCGGTCACCAGTAGCGGCTCCAGGCACGGGCAAGCCTGTCCGTCGCCCGGAGCCCTACTGTTTCTGGAGGGAGAAGGAAACACCCACCTCCCTCCCAGCGCTATAGTCTATATTTAAGCTCACGGGGAGGGACCAGAGGAGGGAAGGGGTGGCAACACAGGACAGCGCTGGGCGCAGCACAGCCTAGCGCCGGCCCTGCCGGTCACCCCCCCTACCCGCCCACAAAACAGGGCGAGCTGTCAATCAACATCGACAGCCGCCCTGTCTTGTTGCGAGCCATGTAGCAACTGAACTTCAGTCGCTCAGCGGGGCTCTCACACGCGCATGCCGGATGCGACGCATGCGCAGTGGGCAACCATCAGGCCATTTGCAAGCGCACAGCGCTTGCCAGCGGCTCTGAATCGGGCCCATTATCCAACTGTAATAAAATAGCTCCAATGTACAGCAAACTAACCAAGACAAAAAAGGCATCTGACCAATAAGGACTCCAATATATATTTTTTATTAAATTGTGTATGTGTATATTTATAACTTTTTTGTTATCATGGGCAGTAGTGTTGGTGACCACTGCCCATTATAAGGGGACCGCAGGGTTGGTAAAGTTGGCACTTCAGAAGGCTTGTGTCCCGACTACATGTATGTGGGGGCATGAGGTGGACTCCTGTACCTGACTTGGCAGTTTTCTTGCCTCTGTACAAAGTACAAAATCTTGTATTGATCTGATCTCATTACTGAGATCCATAGTTGTAAAATATAATTAAAGGTCACTTTCATCATTCACTGTGGACAATAAAAGATAAGAGTTTATCCTGGAGTATAAATGCAACTGTGCAGATTATTTTCTACATGTAGGGACTTATGTGGTTATGTTTTGCTGCAATTTCTTTAAGATACTTTCTACTAGTTAAATTTTGTGTCATTTGTTACCGTGGATTCGTTATTGAAGCTACAGTTCATGTATCATAACTGTTGCCGGTGAGCCTACGCAGCTGAGCACGTCTCATGTTACCATTCAGATCACGCTTCTGTTGTTAACACAAACTTTCTTATCTTTGAAGTGTAAAAAAAGAATCTTTCTTTGTAAAATGAATAATAAAAACATCAATGACTACCCCAGGCAAGCAGTAACATGACCATATATGATGTAGTCGCCAATAGGATATATAGAATCTGATTTCCAAGACTTAACAATAGACAGGTGGTTGGTGGACTTTTCAAAATAATTAAAACATTGTAAAAGTGAGTGATGGACAGTACTGTCACTTCAACTACCCATTAATGCTATGCTCACTACCAAGTATCTGCATGAAATTATTTTATTATATATCATTTCCATTATGCGTCACCATCATTATAGTGTAACCCTTACTATAACACAACTTTTTATTAAAGTTTAAAGCTGGTGTTATAAAGATGTGGCACTCTAGTTTTCTAGTAAACATTACGGATATACAGTATTTACATTTAAAGGGAATGCTTTGAACTACACTATATATACCATGGAGATTCAGTTAATATCTTATATAAAAAACAAATACAAATGTTTTTTTAATAAATCAATCTTCAATTATTCTAGGGGAGGTCTTTATCAGCCTACAAATGAACCACATCAAAGGCTCCAGAGGAATAGCTTCATCGGAGCAAAAGCCTTTGCTTTTTTTTTTCAATGGAAATACTCGCGGGTTACCCTAAAGTTATATAGAATTTGCGAAAAATATATTCAGGTATTATATGCCAGGCTTCAGGTTAAAGTTAAAATGGGCAGATTAGCCTCTTGTCCATTTCTACCAATAGAGGGTCATACAAAGGACGCAGCGCACTCTCTCCTGCTCTGTATGCGCTAGCTGTGAAGCCCCTAGTGCAGGTCTTAGAGATAATAAAAGCATTCAATCATTAATAGATGGGAAAATAGAAAACCCTGCGGGAAGGGAGGGTTTGGGTTAGGCTGGGGGAAAGGTGGGTAAGGGGGAGGGTTAGGACACTTACCTTCAGGCGTTGGGATTCTCACTGTCGGGATGCCGCTGTCAGTATTGGGACCGCTGGCATCCTGATCGCCAGGATCCTGTACCCAACCCTATCAAATCGCTCCAAATAGCCCTGTTTGGCATGCCAAGGACTTTGCAACTTAGACGTGCTACTGTTTCTTAAATTGTGCCTCTTATACTATTTTATACCAATTACTTTGCAAAATATGAATAATCCTAATTACTTAGGGCCTCAATCAGAGATGGACGCTATACCACAGCAGCTGTGACAAACTATATAAAAGCCACAGGAGGCGACTTAAGTACTGCCGGCTTCTGTGATCCGCTGCTGTTAATGTGTGTACCATTTATGTCATATTTGATATTCCTGTTTGTGTTCTATGACCTACATGTAACCAAAAGTTAGGTCAAACTGCTTAATTTGGACATTGAGAGATTTTTTAATCCAATGTATCCATGTATAATGCGATATGTGATTCAGGTATGCCATAGTGGCTCTGAGATACTTCTACTACTGCAAACAGCATTAAGGAATATTTGTTAAGAAATGTTTACTCAATATATTCTTGAGGCATCATTTATCTAAGGTTTCCACCAGGGGCGTAATTTGGTATTTAAAGGCCCCATAGCAAAAGTTTGTAAGGGCCCCTCTGTACCACCCAATAGTGAAAAATGTATATAACACATGTAATTTTGACTTTGGAAGATGCCCCCCCTAGCTCTGGGCCCCATAGCAGCTGCACCCCTTGCACCTATGGTAGTTACACTCATGGTTTCTGCCATTGTCACACAGGTTTACTAGGCAGGAGGGGAGGGGAAACCAATGTTCTGGGTGCTGATCTTCTTTAGCAAAAGCATAAATAGTTTTTACCAATGTGATAGAATGAGGTGAAGGGAGTCCCAAAGAGCATCTAACAAGTGTTTTATTGCAAACCTCAGAGCAAACTTTGATAAGTTTCCAATAATTCAACTAAAACTTCATATTTCACATTAAACATTTCTGGTATAATATATAGGGTTTATTCAGCATGATCAAGTTACATTGTATAGATATTATTGAAAATACAATACTTTCCCTTTAAACCTATAATTAAATGAGGTATTTCCCATCTCTTACATACTTTAAAAAAAACATGACCTGACATTCTAAATGCAGACTGATTATCAGCATTCTATTTAGTACATCTGCATTTATCTTTCCTGTGCGTCCTCTCTGCTGTGTATTGTTCCCCAGGACAGTCTGAAAGACTTTCATAAAAGCATGTAGTACTGTAAACAATGTATTTAGCATATATCACACTTTAGCTATACAAATAGCAGACAATGTTGAACATTAATATTACTACATGTTCAATCTATGCTGTTATTTATTTATACTGCCTTAGCAAAAAGAGCTATGCATTTTTTCCAACATGTCTGTTTCCAGAATACCTGGCTATCTTCATCTTCCATTTTCAAAGATGTCTTTAAAAATTGTCCTTGACTTGATGGTGTCCTAAGAAATGAGATTTATTGTGATTCTTACATTTAATAGCTTGTTAATAATAACACATCACCATAGGCTAATTGTGGCTTGTCTTAGCTATTGGCTTGGCTTTTTTCTTCACACTACACTCCTATTCCTCCCTCCATCCTCTGCATAAATCTGTTGTTATTGCCCAAAGTGTTACTTTACTCATTGCACTAATGTACGCATATTCTTATTCAAGGGACAGTATCTTTGGTCACTGGCATACAGAGCCGGAATAAAGGGGCGCAAGGGAAGACTCTGGCTTGGGGCCAGTCCCAATTTCCTGGGTACAGTTCTGATTTTAGAGAGAAAGAAAGAGAACAAAAAACAGAGAGAAAGAGAGAAAGAAAAGAGGGATGGTCCAGGAGAGAGTGAGACAGAGAGAGGCGGTCCACCAGGAGAGAGAGAAAAAAGAGAGAGACCTACAGGACAGATGGCCAGGGGAGAGTCCTGCTGAGTACACACTGACCAACATATCGGCCATTCAATTGAACGGCCTTTATATCGTGTGCACCTTGCTCCAGTGTGTACAGCCGCTATATGTCGGTGAGTGGCATTGTTCACAGACATATCGTGTCGGCTATGCAACACAGCCGATGGCAGATATACCTGCTCATTGTGCTGTGTGTCGGGGTGCCAGCGTCGGGATTTCGACCACCGGGATCCTGAGCGCCGGCATCCCGTACCCAACACTTAGGCAGAGCAGGATACGCCCAATAGCAGTATGTTGTGCTTAGCACATTATGTTTGCTACAGTAATATCTCTGAAATGATTTTTCAAAAATGGACAAATATTCCATTGAGACAGAAGTGGAGTTACGGATGTAACATGTGCAACTTTGTATCACCCGTATTAGCTCTAAGTTGCGCATTCATGCTTCAAAGCATGCACAGATCTGTGCACAGAGCAGACTTGCGTGTAATTCTGAATCAGGCCTCAATGTGTCAATTTTGGTTCAAAATATACAGTCAGGTCCATAAATATTGGGACATTGACAGAATTTTCATATTTTGGCCTCTATTCACCACCACAATGGCTTTGAAATGAAGCAAACAAGATGTGATTTAACTACAGACTTTCAGATTTAATTTGAGGGTAATTACATCCAAATCAGGTGAACGGTGTAGGAATTACAACGGTTTCTATATGTGCCTCCCACTTTTTAAGGGGCCAAAAGTAATGGGACAAACTAAACAATCCTAAATCTAACTTTCACTTTTTAATACTTTGTTGCAAATCCTTTGCAGGCAATTACAGCCTGAAGTCTGGAACGCATAGACATCACCAGACGCTGGGTTTCATCCCTGGTGATGCTCTGCCAGGCCTCTACTGCAAATGTCTTCAGTTCCTGCTTGTTCTTGGGGTATTTTCCCTTCAGTTTTGTCTTCATCAAGTGAAATGCACGCTCAATCAGATTCAGGTCAGGGGATTGTCTTGGCCATTGCATAACATTCCACTTTTTGGCCTTAAAAAACTCTTTGGTTGCTTTTGCAGTATGCTTCGGGTCATTGTCCATCTGCACTGTGAAGAGCTGTCCAATGAGTTCTGAAGCATTTGACTGAATATGAGCATATAATATTGCCCGAAACACTTCAGAATTCATTCTGCTGCTTTTGTCAGCAGTCACATCATCAATAAATACAAGGGAACCAGTTCCATTGGCAGCCATACATGCCCACCACCATGCTTGACTGATGAGGTGGTATGTTTTGGCTCATGAGCAGTTCCTTTCCTTCTCTTCTCTTCCCATCTCTCTGGTACAAGTTGATATTTGTCTCATCTGTCAATAGGATGTTGTTCCAGAACTGTAATGGCTTTTTTAGATGTTGTTTGGCAAACTCTAATCTGGTCTTCCTGTTTTTGTGGCTCACCAATTGTTTACATCTTGTGGTGAACCCTCTATATTCACTCTTGTGAAGTCTTCTCTTGATTGTTGACTTTGACACATATACATCTACCTCCTGGAGAGTGTTCTTGATTTGGCCAACTGTTGTGAAGGGGTTTTTCTTCACCAGGGAAATAATTCTTTTGTCATCCACCACAGTTGTTTTCCGTGGTCTTCCGGGTCTTTTGGTGTTGCTGAGCTCTCCGATGCGTTCTTTCTTTTTAAGAATGTTCCAAACAGTTGATTTGGCCACACCTAATGTTTTTGCTATCTCTCTGATGGGTTTGTTTTGATTTTTCAGCCTAATTATGGCTTGCTTCACTGATAGTGACAGCTCTTTGGATCTCATATTGAGAGTTGACAGCAACTGATTCCAAATGCAAATGTCACACCTAGAATCAGCTCCAGACCTTTTACCTGCTTAATTGATAATGAGATAACGAGGGAATAGCCCACACCTGTCCATGAAATAGCTTTTGAGTTGATAGTCCCATTACTTTTGGCCCCTTAAAAAGTGGGAGGCACATATTGAAACTGTTGTAATTCCTACACCGTTCACCCGATTTGGATGTAATTACCCTCAAATTAAATCTGAAAGTCTGCAGGTAAAGCACGTCATGTTTGTTTCATTTCAAAACCATTGTGGTGGTGAATAGAGGCCAAAATCTGAAAATTCTGTCAATGTCCCAATATTTATGGACCTGACTGTATACTCAGCAGGTGTTAATTTTCTCTGTCACCTGTATTGTGCCAGCTATTGTCAAACTTCTAATTCACAACTGCTAATACTGTTCTTTTATTGTGTGTTGTTATCAGATATTGTCAATCATTGATCGCTTCTTCTAATGTCATTATATGTCATTGTTCAGTTAATCTACTTCAACAACAATACTGTATCATTGTCATTGTCATTTCATGGTTACATTGATATCAACCACTTTATCCTTATCGGAGAGATGAGATTACCCTAAATGTGAGATTTACCCTGCTCTCTCCCCGAGTTGCATTGGGGAACCTGGTGTTGCAGGAACTACATAGAGATGTTTCTGGGGACATTTTCCTACCAGGTGCAAATCGTTCAATGTGGAGGCTGTCTGGGATAACTTAAATGAGCCCATAGTGCTGTAATTCATACATTAGTAAAACAAAATAGAATATACCACTGTGCAAATAACAAAAGCATATTCTGGAAATCTTAGAGGTTGGCGAAATGTGCTCGGCCTACACATGTGCAGCACCAGCTGTGTGCGAATTTGCAAATCAACCTGGGTAAAAAGGCAAAAGAATGAAGTCTAGTACAAGTGAGCAGCGCCATTCAGCCTTCTGCTTAATATGTAACTTTATACCAACTCCATTGTGACACAAATACTAGTCCTAAGTGCCTAGGATACTATGAGCGGCTTTGGATTCAGCTACAATGTGACGCAGACGCTAAATCAAAAAATATGTGCGAAAGTCAAGAATCTGCTACACGTGGCACAGCAACCAAGTCGCGCCACGAATCTCACACCATATATCGCAAAAAAAGATAGATGAATGAGGACAGGTTTAGTGGCAAATATTTTGAAGAGCTGGGTTCCTAAATCCTTTTATTTTTAGATGCAATGAAGTTTGTTCCAAACATATTTGTGCTCAAAATAAGCTGATTTTCCGTAGAAGGCATCATTCTAGGCTCATGAGTAATTCTGGATTGTATAACAAGTAATATAACTTAACCTTTTATCAGCATAAACTAATAAACACAACTGAGAGTGGGAGTGCATTTCTCAGAAGATCCTTGCACACACTGGTATAAGAGAAAAGTCCTTAATACACTGGTTATTTACCACAGAAATATGAACTTTGAAAGCCTGGAGAGAAAACTCAGGCCCAGAATTACATTGTGTGTGTACCCCATGGACACTTTACACTGTTCCTTACTGCTGTAACTCTTCATGGTCCCAAATCACATTGTATCCGAGCTGTATACAATACTGTACATACATGAACAAGATTCAGCCATAACTGAACCCATGTTTATATTGTGTAACAAGAAATAAGCAAATTAAAAGTATGAAGTACAAAGTGAGCAGGATGACATCCCTGAAACTCTGCGATCCCAAGCCTGGGCATATGTGGCCTTTCCAAAAATGAGTTATGTGTAGCAGGGGCAGAACTATGGGAGACAATGTAGGCACCTGCCGCCGGGCTCCGGCTTTGAAAGGGGAACCTCCTCCATTGTCCACAATATATTCACCCCACTTAAGGCTGTAACTATATACCTGGAGTGTACCGTCATGGCCACCCAATACATGGCACCTCTTCCCGGCACCTGAGAAGCCAGCATACACTAGTGGAGAGCTCCATGTCAGACCATCAGCTGCTGCCTTCATCTGTCTATAGCCTGTCTGCATGCCAATTGCTACACTCCAGTGTCAGCGGCTGTGACGGGGGGGAGGCGGCACCAAATTATAACTTGCCTCCGGGCGCCTAAAATGAACTTACGCCACTGATGTGTAGTTATTGAATGTTGCTGGGGATTCTGCTTGTATTCCTCCAAACATACTTTATAATTGGGGGGGGTAATGGGGGGTGCATCTGTGTAATTGCTTCTCACGCCTGCACAGCCTCCTTGGTGCCATCACACCCAAGACACAGAAGCCTGGTTGGGCTGGTGAGACACAGGTTCCCAGGTAAGGGAGGGAGGGGGGTGAAGCGGGTAACCCGGTTCCCCGTCTGGCCCCTCCATCAAACCTGGGCCCAGGTAATTAGTACCGCTCCACCCCCTCTTGACACCCCTGTCAACAGGTTCTGAATGTTGACAGTCAGAATGTCGACATGGTCATTATGGCGAAAATCAATATTTATGAAGGTTGAAATGGTTAAAATGTTGACGCGTTCAGATCAGAATGTCGACATTTGATACAGTATGTCAATACCACAATGTCGATATGTTTTTTATTTATTATTATTTTAGCCTAACCCTAAGTCTAAACCTAACCCTAAAAAAAATATGTCGACATGTTGGTGTCAACATGTTTAATGTCGACATTCTGAAAAGTGTTAACATTTTAACAATGTTTCCCTAAATGCATGTCTACATATTGATTGTCGACCTAATAATCATGTCGACAATCAGAAGCTGTTGGAATTCTGGTGCCAACATTCTGAATGTCGACAAGTCAACCAGATAACTTTCCAGCCCCTGCCAGATCTATTGCGCAGGTGCTGGGACCCGGACGGCCATGGTCGGACCAGCAGCAGCGGCAGCCCCTCTAGGTAAGAGGGCAGGAGCCGCTACTGCTTATAATTAAAAGATTTATTTGGTGCTATGGACATCAGCAGATAGATACATTTTCCAGCTTGCATTCTTTAAAAATACCAAACTTGTGTTCCTGATTTAAAATCACCCTCCGTATTCTGCATTGGAAAACCAAGATTTTTACTGCAGGTTGTATAGCAGGTAAAGATATACATTTGAAACATAATTTCACTGTTCCCACAAAGAATCAAGGTCTCTATACAGTATATAGATATCTCAAAGTAATTTGATAGCTTCCTCTGGCCCTAGTATAAGTCCAAAATAATTCTTATTATTTAATAGAATCAAAGCCCGATCAAACTTAAAATCACTATGCAGGTTTAACAATTCTAAGCTAATTAGACAAAACTACACTCCAGGCAGTTGTTAATGCTAAAGTGCTGGTCAGGTTGAGTATCTCTAACTTGGAGAAAAGGGGGGTGGTTTTGGATTGGCAGGGTGCTTGATTGGTTATTGGTTGATATTTTGAATCTATCTCCCCCCTCCGCAGCTAATGTAGAGTATTACCTACATTAAGGCTTGTGGGGGCCCCCTTCAAGCCACACAACGTCGAGCCCAGCCGTGCCCCCAGTAGCAGTCCCCCCTCAACAGTAGTCCCCCTAGGAGTACCCCTAGTAGTGATCCCCCCTCTATGCTGTGTCCCCCAGTAGTGGTCCCAGCAGTGTGCAGTGCCCCCAATAGTATTCCCAGCAGTGCCCCTAGTAGTAACCCCAGCAGTGCCCTTAAAAAATAGTCTGTTCCCTCCCCAGCAGTACCCTTAGTAGTAGTCCATTCCCTCCCCAGCAGTGCCCTTAGTAGTAATCCGTTCCCTCCCCAGCAGTGCCCTTAGTAGTAGTCCGTTCCCTCCCCAGCAGTGCCCTTAGTAGTAATCCGTTCCCCCCAGCAGTGCCATTAGGAGTAGTCGACCCCCCCCAGCAGTGCCCTTAGGAGTAGCCATCCCCCCGCCGGCCGGCCGGCCAGACACACACACACACAGGAAAAGAAAAAAATCTCCACTTACCTTAATCCCCGCTCCGGCATCTGCTCCTCCGTCCGGCGTCCTCCCAGGCCGGCCCGCTCTGCATGATGAGAGAGACGTCGACGGCTCTCCCATCAGTCACTGCGGGAGCCGGAAGACTGAGGCTCCGGCAGTGGGCCGCAGCGCAGCAGCCGATGAGAGTCTGTCTGACGACTCTCATCGGATGCTAAAACAAACACACAGCTGTCGGTGCCGGCGGCTGTGTGTTTGTGCTGTGTAGTGCGGACGGCATGCAGCAGTGTGGGGGCCCTCTGTGTGTGGGGGCCCAGGGACGACCACCCCTGTTGTCCCCCCTTAATCCGACCCTGATTACCTACCTCTACCCCCCCAAGAGGCAAAAAATACCCTCCATTACCTCCCCTTCCCCTGCTGCAGCTGATATCTGATCTATGTTCCCCTTCTTGCATTTTTGTTACGGCACATGTACCCTAGAGTGACGTTTGCATGGCATTCTGGGGTGCAATTTCAGCAGTGATGTTGGTGGTCACAGACCGTAACATCACTCCCGGAGGCCAGATCAGGAGAAGAAAATCCATTCTGCACGTGTGCAAAATGGATTTCCTCCATAACAGATGGGGGATGCAGCGGACGGCACGGCCGTTTCAAGTAAAGCCCAGTTGGCTGAGGTCGCCTCCCATGCGTTAGTACCAGGTAAGTGGTAAATAAATGCCAATGCAGAAACAAGTAGGATATGAAAAAAAAAATCCTCATATTGGTGTTTTTTCATTCAAATTGACAAATGTATTCAAGTATGGAGCATTTTAAATACAATAATATGACTGAAGTGGGTTAAGCATGGTTATCGTGTACTTGCCCATAAACCTGAGGCAGATGGAAAATGTGTTTTGTTTTTGGTTTAGGCAAAACAGACCTGAAAATGAGTTATTTATTGCATCCTGGAAAGTTCAGCCAGATACTATTGATAGAATGACCCTAGCCATGGTGACCAGTGAACTTGGCCTTTCAACAATAATCATGCTATTTCTTTACATATACTGTACAGTACATTGAGAGCCTGGTACAGTACATCACACTGCTGTGTGCGGCATACCTGTACTACTACTGATTGCAGCTTGATAAACTGCTGACTTCATATGTTCAATATGGAATCAAAACAGCAAATTTTAGCCATGGTGGCAAATTGGCATTAGTTTTACATTAGACATATGGAGGATAATATTGTACATTGTTGGTTACTCTTGAAAATACATTCTCAGGAAGGAACTAAAGTGGTGCCATAGGAAAAAAAATAGTGTTTTATAAAAGCAATGAGCAGACAAAAGGGCATCGAGCTGACTTTTAGCTCGTGGCTGTGGCTGATAGCTCTGATCTAAAGGGACTGGATACTTCCTGGACTAATGATCATTACTTCCTACTTCCTCATGCCCATATCCTCTGGCGAAGGCCCTCTTTTCTAAACTGTATCACATGAAGTACATGCTTATAAATGTATGACCATATTCCAGGCAATAATAATCTGTGTACCATTGTGAATTTTAGAACTTTAAGCTACTATATGACTTTCCACTGTTTTACAGTTCTGTCACAATGCCAGTTGTCATAAGCAAATGAGAAAGGATGGTTTAACAAAGATATTGAAAGGAAAAAATAAATAATGGTTGTGATTGTACAGAACCAACTTTCACTGACATTCACTTTCTTAGCAACAAAGTGTCCTTTTATTTTATTTATTCAAATATTCAGTAGTATGCAGATAATATCTGTCACAACATATATGCTGGGTACACACTTTGACTATGTATCGGTCAGCAGGCCGATCTGCCGTCAGAGCGGCTGATTGTTAAGCTATACACACTTACCAATCAGCTGCTCGATGTGTCTGGGTTGACATCACAAATTAAATTTACCCACCCAGTTGAGATGTCAGTGTTGGCAGTTCCTGCAGCAAATGCATGGGCAGTTGGCAGATGCACCGATATATCGGCAGTGCTGCAGGACTGACCTGATATGTCTGTGAACAACGTAGTTCACAGACATATCAGATGTACACAAATGTTGATGCACTAGCAATATAGCGCTTGTCGATAGAAACAGCGAAATATCAGGAAGTGTGTACCCAGCAATAAAAGGCAAGCCATGTTTTATGTTGATTTACTGTACACCCAGAAATGTTCCTGAGTGTACACTTTCATGCAAGTAACAGCATATCCATTTACATTAATTATCCTGCATGTTCCTATTCGATTATTCAAATACTGCATGGTTTTTTTTTTGTGTGTGATAGCAGTAAAATCAACCAGTATATATACAGTATATGATACTGACCAAACTGGCCCTGGGACAAGGTGGTTTTGTATGTCAAGGGCAAAGTCACCTCCTCCTCTATTTCAAACATCTTTCAGGAAATCTAATCTTTTCTTCCCTTATTTGAGATTTGAAAACCAGCAACTCCAGTGCAAGTTGCTTTCTGTGTAGCAGAGTCCAGCTCCTGATGCAATAGAACTGTGAATTATAGAGACAGCAAGTCTTCTATGCCACAGGTTTTCAAACTCGGTCTTCAGGACCTCACACAGGTCACACTTTCCAGGTCACCCAGTAGGAGCACAGGTGTATTCATTACTCACTGACACATTTTAAAAGAATCACAGGTGGAGTTAATTGTTTCACTTGTGATTCTGTGAGGAGACCTGGAAAACATGCACTGTTTGGGATCCTGAGGACCGAGTTTAAGAACCTGTGTTCTATGCCTCTGCAGCAGGAAACCCAATTTCTGCATTCAGTGCTGGATATTTTCTCCTTTGTGAAGGCATGCTTTTTTGAAGATTGGTCCATGAAACATTCACTTGTTGCTCAGCAGAATTCTGCAGAGAATTCTCACTATCCTTTTTTATCTTCAAACATACCTCAGAATACATTGACACTATTTCCATCCTAGCACTGTTTATAAACTATGCAAGGGGTGAAAATAAATAAATATATATATATGTATATGTATATTTTATGCAAGGTAAATACTGGCTGCTTTCACAATTGCTAGTCAGCATTATGTTTACATTGAACATGTAAATTTGAGTTTGGACACACACCTCCCAAATCTAAACTCTGTGCACATTTTACATCTGCCCCACTTGCAGTGCAGCAGGTTTTTGCCAAGGTGCAAAGTTAAATGATTTATTTTCTTTTGCACCTAACTGGCCATTTTGAAGAATGACAAAGCAAAACCAAAACACATGACTTGCTTCCTAAACATAGTTGCCTACACTAACGGAGAGTCCAGAAACAGGTTGAGATTTGATCAAAATCTGAACAAATCCTTATGTTCTTATTTGCTAGATACACCCAGATTTGCAGTATATTGTTGTTAGTGCCGATAGCAAAAGTCTTTCTGTAGGAGTCAGTGAATGCTATAAATCACAGGTTCCCAAACTCGGTCCTCAGTGCATGTTTTCCAGGTCTCCTCACAGAATTACAAGTGAAATAATTACCTCCACCTGTGGATCTTTTTAAAATGCGTCAGTGAGTAATGAACACACCTGTGCACCTGCCAGGAGACCTGGAAAATATGACCTGTGTGGAGTCCTGAGGACCGACTTGAGAACCACTGCTATAAATAAACCAATGGATATACTATAACTAGCATTGATTGTTTCAAGAAAACAGTACTTACATCATTCTTTTATATATATATATATATATATATATATATATATATATATAAAACTAAATGTCCTGACTGAATGACTCACTGACTCAACGCCCAGTCCAAACCCCTGGACCTGCAAACATGAAAATCGGGGAATATATTCCTTCCATGACGTAGGTGCCCACTAAGAAGAGATTTTTCTAAATTCGACTCCTAGGGAGGTAAATGTCCTACCTGGCTGTCTCATCGTAAGGGAGGGCAATGACTTACTATAGCTGTAATGCATTACTATAGAGGTAAAAGTTTAATGTGTTATTGGAGGAGTGGTGAGATGAAAATGGAAACAGTAACTATCTAAGGTCCACCAGGACAGAACCAGCTACATCAGCTAGTATATATATATATATATATATATATATATATAGATAGATGGATAGATAACTACTATGCAGTATAGGGACAGTAAAGCTTGCATTTACATCTAGGCGGTGCAGGAACAGCAGTTGCCCACGGGTGCATTCTGCATCTGTGGGCAACTGATGTTCCTACACCGCCTAGATGTAAATGCAGCCTTTACAGATGTATTAGACCCAAGAACAATTGATGTGCAGAGCTGATGGGTGATCTTTCTGTCTCCCTAGGCCTTGACAGATGAAGATGGAGATATGTGAGACCCTATAGCCCAGATCAGAACAGCGTTTCCTCTGTGTAGACTGCAGGGGGTTGGAGAAGAGACTGTGATGCATGATGCAACCACATTCTTGTCTCAGACAGCAGAAGCCCCTGGTGCAGGGGTTCCCAAACTTTTTTGAATCACGGCACCCTAGAATATCAACATTTTTTCTACAGCACCTCTGGGACAAAAGTTTCTTATTGAGAAATTCAGCAAAAATTAAATTAAGTAAATTGTGCTTGTATGTCACCCTTAGGGTCAGTTATGTGGTGGCTGCGCTACTTTTTGTCCACATATTTTTTGATTGGCAGCCATTAGCACTGGTTTTGCCTATTACACTGAATAAAAAAACATTTTATTTGGCACTGGACCAGAAGCAGAAGAATGTGGTTGTAAATGAAGTATGTAATGTGCCTGTTAATGGGAATGTACAATAAGCCAGTGCAATGGGGTCCTCGGTGTGTTGAACATGTAAGCAAAGGGATGATGTAATCTTATTTGGGTTCCGGGGTACAGCACTGTCCGTTTCATCATGTTTGGACATTGCTGGTAGAATCTGTGAGACATTTTGAATGTTGATAAGCTTAATGCATCCTGTGTGCTGGATACTGATGAGATCGGATGTATAGTCGCAGAACTATTTGGTCCCAATATTTTCTCAAACTGTTTTTTGTAAGAATGAAGCCAATTATATAAGATCAGGATGATTGCTCAGATAATATTGCAATAGAAAGTCAATATACTTTGATTGCTGTGCGGTCTGACCTGCATGTTAGTCCACAGCTGCTGTTGCTGAAAGTAACCATCTCTGTAGACGTCGTTATAGAATCACCCAATTATTGCATGTGAAATGAGACTGATACTGTGATATAGAAATCATGTGCAGGTTGTTGCAGTTAGCATACAGGTATTGCAGCCGTCTCCCAATGCAGATAATATAGCTGGGCAAGAGATTATATCCATTTTTCCACCATAACCATGGATTGAAATGTATGATTTGGTCGCCATGATAATGTTCCATTTGACAGTTTCCTGCGAGGGAGTGGATATCTGAGATAAGGATTGCTCTGGAAAGCATGTCCAAAAAATTCTGCACAGCTTGAGAGGATTTCCTGGAAAAGGCAATGATTCTACTCCCTGGAAAAAACAGCAAGCTTAGATTAAACAGACTAGTCATGTTAATATTATGTTGTAAAAATGTCTCTTTTAATTAATTTACCCGTGTTCTACTAAATAAAGCCAACATATGTGTTTAGACTTTGAACATTATTAATAAAGGAAAAAGTATAGTCTGCTCTTCATATAATTATAAAGCACCTAGATCAATCAATACTAGACCAACAAGAATAGTACAGTAAGATGATAGTATTGTCTTCACATCATGCTATAGAACAGGTGAATGGGTTGCATAAATCAGTAGCCAGTGGCGGGCTGTGCCGGGGGGCAGGGTGCCATATGCCCCCCGGGCCGGTAGACTTTTGCCTCAATGGGGGCCGGTATCACTAGTGCACATGTATAACTGACGGCCGAGTGACAGGCAGAAAGTGCTCTCAGTCGCTCTGACTATAGCAGCATCAGAGCGGCTGGGCAGCATTCTCTGCCTGTTACCGGGCTGTCTGTCACTCACATCTATGCAGCTTGTGGCTGCACACGGAGCAGGACTCCTTCCGAGGCCGCTCCGCTGCTCTGTGTCCTCTGGGCCTGATTCAGAGCCGGACGCTATTTGCGAACGGTCGTTCAGAAAAAGGGGCCGGCTATTTAATTTGAGCGCTCGCTCTTTGCGGTCTGTTGACGCCTCTATGTCTGAGCGAGCGAACGAAACATGCGCTCGCTATTTTGTAAAGACGCCCCCTGGCCGCTCGCATCCTACGTCATCTCCGCTATTTATTAGATTAATCGAGTACATCGAAAGGCGTCTGAACTGCTCGCAGTGCTTGTGGTTGGATTTTCCTACCGCAATCATGCGAACAGTTCAGGATAAGAAACAACCAAGTGACGTGGCCGATGACGCTGCTTTGTTAATTATGCACACCCTTAAAACACCCATTTTGACCGTTTGGCACGCCTGCGTTCGGATCTCCACTCCCCGTTTTCAAGCACCTTCCCCTGTTACCACCCACAAACGCCTCATCCTGTCACTCAAATTAGCAGGCACTCGCTATTTTGCAAGCGCACAATTTCCGACCGCAATAACCGGTTGGCGCATGCGCAGATGTGCGAACATCGCTCGGAGCGAACGAGCGGCCGCTTACGAGCGGCTCTGAATCAGGCCCTCTGTCCCTTCCTCTCCCCGGCTAAGGCCCCGCCCCCTCTCCTGCCCTGTCTGACTATATTAATCTATCTCTTTCTGTCCCTGCTGAAGACCCCGCCCCCTCACCCAGAGTCTCCACCCTTTCACCACCTGTCTCTGTCATCTCTTCCTGTACCCTGGACCTGGAGCTCCGCAGGGAGCAGAGACAGAACAGCCTTCCAGACAGGTAAGTGCCAGTGGAGGTGTACATGTTTAATGATATTTGAGGTTGAGGGGGTGTTGGAATACTTATGCAATGGGGGCTGTAGTTATGTTTATCTGGGGGGAGGGGTGTTTTAATACTGTCGGTGCTGGGGGTGATGTAATAATGTGTGTGAATGTGGGGGGGGTATTATTATTGTGTGTGAGGGCTACTGTATATTCATATATTCATATATTCCTATTTTAAAAGTGTCAACTTCTTTTTAAATCGATTAATTGGCGTTATATCAGCGTTAAACAGCGGGGAAACAGAAGGAAACCCACCAAACTACAATCAAACAACAACCTCAGCATTAATTGGACAAAGTGGAATGAACAATTGTGAGGCCACAGTCTCCATACTACTAGCTCCTGTGGATACATAACCAGGACTTTCATTATTGAACTCCCTGTCTGGTGGCTGCATAAACCTGGTGCCTCCCTTGCTACTATTGCTGCTGGCTCTGTGCTTTACATATAATCCTAATGCATACTTATCTGTGTTATGTCAGTTTACCTCTATAATAATGTACTGTTACCTTAGCTCTTTTTCTAAGTCTTATATCTAGCTCCTACCACTGTATATTTTACTATTTAATTTCTGCTCCCACCAAATCTCCACTTTTTTATACTCAATAATAAACTTTTGCAGTACTGACTCTTTTCCCACACTGCACTATTATGGAGCGTACACACGGTCAGATTTGTCAGACTTGTCAGATTTGTCAGATGAACGATTGAACGATTAAACGATTTGAACAATTTTACCAAAGTTTTGAACGATTTGAACGATTGAACGATTTTTGACTGCATTAAAATGAATGGAATCGTCCAAGTCTGACTACAAACCCATCAGATGTCAGATATCGTTATCTGACAAACGGGAACGCGCATCGTTGATCGTCCATCGTTCAGGCATGTCAGATATGAACGATTTTCCTTCAGATATGAACGACTGAACGATTTTTAAATCGTTATCGTTCATATCTGAAGGAAAAATCTGATCGTGTGTATGCACCATTACTTGCGTTTCTGGAAATCTGCTCTCTCCTACAGTCTGTCTTCATTCCTACTTTTTACTTTTCTTCCACTATTTACATCATCCTTACTATTACCATGTTTTCTTCAAATCCCACCCTCACTCAGTGTCTACCTAATCTTTTGTTCTGCCCCTTGCTTCCATCTTTATCCTTTCCCCCTTGTCTCTTCCATTTCCTCTTCCCCTTATCTCCTCTCCTCTGTTTACCTTCCTCCACATCTTCTCCCATTACTTCACTTTCATTCTATTATACTCCACAGGGGTCCTACAACCTCACTGCTAATCCCTCCTCCCACTCCCCTCTCCATGTCACTTTACCCCACATCCATCCACACATCATTAATTTCCCTTCCTGCCCACCTTCTACTGACTCCCCTTCTAGCACTGGAGTCCGCACCATCGCTACACTCTATTCAGCTCGATCCCCCAAATTAATCTCACCCCCACGCTATAGCAACCCTGATAATCTCATTCAAATCTCTCCAACAAACTCTGTCCCTCTATCCTGTGCCCTCTGGAATGCCAGGTCAGTCTGTAATAAACTGGTCCCAACCCATGACCTTTTCATCTCCAACTCCCTGAATCTCCTAGCTATTACTGAAACCTGGATTTCACCCTCTGACACTGCTTCTCCTGCAGCTCTCTCCTCTGGGGGCCTCACCTTTTCCCACACCCCACGACCTTGGGGTCGCCATGGTGGCGGTCTTGGGGTCCTTCTATCCCCTGGTTACTCATACCAACCCATTCCCTCTGAACCATCCCTCACATTCTCTTCATTTGAAGTCCATGCTATACGCCTCTTCGACCCAGTACACCCTCAAGTAGCTGTCATTTACCGTCCCCCTGGCCCTCCCTCCAAGTTCCTTGACAACTTTGCTTCCTGGCTCCCTCACTTTCTCTCCTCAGACCTTCCCTCCATTATCCTAGGTGACTTCAATATTCCAATTGATATCCCCACAGAATCCTCTGCCTCCAAACTCCTCTCCCTCACATCGTCACTTGGTCTCTCCCAATGGACCTCCTCACCCTCCCATGTGAGTGGCCATGTGCTTGACCTGGTCTTCACACACCGTTGTGATATTTCTGACCACCTCAATTCCCCATTCCCTCTTTCTGACCATCACCTTCTCTCTTTTAACCTGTCCCTCTCTCCTTCCCCTCCTCTACCTCCAAAAGCCTCCATTACTAAGCGTAACATTGACACTATCGACACAGGTTCCTTTTCTTCCCTGCTTGACTCGCTTCTCTCCCCTATCCTCTCTCTCTCCTGCCCTGAACAAGCCACCTCCCTATACAATGCCTCCCTTACTTCTGCTCTGGACTCTGTTGCCCCAGCGATCACTATTCACACTCGCAGATCTACTCCTCAACCCTGGCATTCCAAATGCACCAGATACCTGCAAAAGTGTTCTCGAACTGCCGAGCGACAGTGGAGAAGATCACGCTCTAAGGCAGATTTTCTCCATTTCAAATTTATGCTCTCATCCTATAGTGCTGCGCTCTCCCTCTCTAAACAGTCATACTTTAAGAAACTCATCTCCTCTCAGTCCTCTAATCCCCAGCGTCTCTTCACTACTTTCAACTCCCTCCTTTGCCCACCCCCTCCTTGTCTCCCCTCCTTGCTCACTGCCCTTGACTTTGCTACCTACTTTACATCTAAAATTGATTCCATACGTCAGGACATCATATCCAACCAGTCCCCCAGCTCTCCACCTCCTCCTTTCCCTAGTCACCCCTCCCCATCAACTTTACCAACTCTAACATCCTTCTCCCCTGTATCTGGAGAGGAAGTCATGGCCCTCATCCGGTCCTCCCCCCCTTCCACCTCTCCCCTTGATCCCATCCCCTCCCGCCTCCTCCGCTTCCTCTCTCTCTCAGCCTGCTCCCATCTTGCCCACCTCATTAACCTCTCCCTCTCATCAGGCACTGTTCCTTCTGCATTCAAACATGCCCTTGTCTCCCCCATTCTTAAAAAACCTACCCTTGATCCTAACCTTTTTTCTAACTACCGTCCCATCTCTCTCCTCCCCTTTGCCTCCAAACTCCTTGAGCGGATTGTCTACAACCGCCTTGCCACTTTTCTTTCCTCCCACTCCCTCCTTGACCCTTTTCAGTCTGGCTTCCGTTCTCTCCACTCCACTGAAACTGCCCTCACAAAAGTCAGCAATGACCTCCTTGCTGCCAAATCCCAAGGCCACTACTCTCTTCTCATTCTCCTTGATCTCTCTGCTGCTTTTGACACTGTGGACCACCCTCTCCTGCTGAATATCCTTCACTCCCTTGGTCTACGTGAAACTGCCCTCTCCTGGCTGTCATCCTACCTCTCTGACCGATCTTTTTCAGTTTCCTCTCACGACTCCTCTTCCCCCCCACAGCCTCTTACAGTAGGTGTTCCCCAAGGTTCTGTTCTTGGTCCTCTCCTATTCTCCCTCTATACTTCCTCTCTAGGTGAACTCATCAGCTCTTTTGACCTCCATTATCATCTCTATGCTGATGATACTCAAATCTACCTTTCCTCCCCTGATCTCTCCCCCTCTCTTCTGACTCGTATCTCCAACTGTCTCTCTGCTGTCTCTTCCTGGATGTCCCAGCGATTTCTTAAACTTAATATGTCTAAGACAGAGCTAATCATCTTCCCACCCTCCCACATCACCTCACTTCCCACTATTTATTTATCAATTGATGGAATAACTATCTCATCTAGTCCTAAGGTGCGCTGTCTTGGAGTTATCCTGGACTCATCCCTCTCCTTCAAACCACATATCCAGAACCTTTCACAGTCCTGTCGTTTCCATCTCAAAAATATTTCTAAGATCAGACCCTATCTCACCCAGGATGCTACTAAAACCCTCATACACTCACTGGTCATCTCCAGATTGGACTATTGTAACCTCCTCCTATCTGGCCTCCCCAAATCCCATCTCTCTCCTCTCCAGTCTTTCCTTAATGCTGCTGCTTGGCTCATCTTCCTCTCCAAACATTCTGCATCTGCCTCCCCTCTCCTACAAGCCCTACACTGGCTCCCCTTCCCTTTCAGAGTCCAATTTAAGGTTCTCACGCTCGCTCACAAAGCCTTCACCCAATCTTCTCCCATATATATCTCTGATCTCATCTCCCTTCACGCTCCTCTCCGCCCTCTTCGCTCAACTAATGCACGCCGCCTTTCATGCCAGCTGATTACTTCCTCCCACTCCCGCCTCCAAGATTTTGCCCGCACTGCTCCCCACCTCTGGAACTCTCTCCCACTCCGCATCAGACTCTCCACCTGTTTGCAATCCTTCAAACGGGCTCTCAAGACCCACTACTTCATCAAAGCCTTCCAGCTATCATTCTAACTCCTTGCTACATGCTCCTTCGTCCCCATCTGTGTCAACCCAGTTTGTCTTCCCCCACCTTTTTAGAATGTAAGCTCTCACGAGCAGGGCCATCTACCCTCTTGTGCTTCTCCTTACTATAGTGTAATTTACTTCTTACTCACCACTAGGGCACCTAACACTTGGTTGCTTATGCTCTGTTACTTATCTGGGTGATATGGTCACTAATGTAGCAATATATATTATCCATGTCCAGTATTGTATTGTTCTGTAAGTCACTTCTATACAATTTTGTTTTTGTACTTTGTAAGGCGCTGCGGAACACTTGTGGCGCCATATAAATAAATGATAATAATAATAATAATAATAATAATAATACCTGTGTTATATGTGGGTCACTGATGATTTGTGCATAATCTGGTGATTACTGCGTTATCTGGCAGCCATTGCAACGCTCCCTGATCAGGTGGTCACTGTGAACCTCTCTGCATTATATGGCAGGCACTGCGACACTCCCTGATCTGATGGTCCCTGCGAACCTCTCTGCATTATATGGCAGTCACTGCGATGCTCCTTGATCTGATGGTTACTGCAAACCTCTCTGCATTATATGGCAGGCACTGCGACGCTCCTTGATCTGATGGTTACTGCGATCTCTCTGCATTATAATGTCACTGCGACACTCCCTGATCTGATGGTCCCTGTGAACCTCTCTGCATTATATGGCAGTCACTGCGATGCTCCCTAATCTGGCTGTCACTGCAAACCTCTCTACATTATTTAAAGCACACCCACATTAGACACACCTTACTTATAGAGGCTATTATCATGTGTCTTTTCTCCATTGCAATGCGCTGGTGGAGAAAACTTTTAAGGGTTGTCCAGATAAATGTTTTTAAAGAATTGCTTGTGCCACATTCAAAACTGTAACTAACGTTTTCCTATACGTGTTAAAATAGTGCAATAGTCATTGATCCCAGTCTCTGCTGTTCAAACAGCAGCAGTAGAAGCCACATATCACAGAAAACACTAGTCCCTGGTCAGTCCTGGTTTAAAGCTACTAATTTAGGAGGTGCAGAGACTAATCTGGTGCAGTTATTCACCAAGGTCCCCCTCAAGGGAGTACCAGATGTTACCGGCAGGAGGGAGTTGATGGTGATTAGGCATGGGTACTGAAGTACTGGAAGCAAGTATGAACAATGTTGATAAAGCACAGATGTTTCAGAGACTGGTCTGACTGATGGTAGCGAGGCACTAGGGTCAAAGTGCCAGAGACAGCGGTAACTTGAGGGTAACAAGCCAAAATGTCACAGGAGGGAAGCACTAGGCACAGGAGGGAGGAAGAGAGTCTTGTATGGTGCTGGCTGGAAATATGGTTCCCACTGCACCAAGAGCATTATCTAAGTAATAGTATTGTGGCAACACAAGCAGTGTCTGATCGAGGTCTCTATTGCAAGCGTAAGCCTGACATAACACAGAGACACCTGAGCTGTTGGTTGCCAAGTTGGTATTAAACTGTGTGTAGTGGTCACTGGAAACCAAAGAGTTACATGTGACTTAGTGGTTGGAGGTCACTGGTAACTCACATAACACTTGTTTATTTACATAGGACTGCTTCAGCACAGATTCCCATTCACTGAGAGGTATCAAGGGTCCCTTGGGACCCACCATGGTGGGGTTGTCACTCCGTGGAAACTGAGTGATATGCCATGGCAGACTTTTTTGGGGGTATTGTCACACAGGCATACGCCATTATTTTCATTACAGAAACTCCTCACAATGTATCACTCTAATGAGGCAAAGGAGATTAAGTGGGGAAATATTTACTACATGGACAACTTATTTAAAATACACAAAAAAGAATTATTTTTAAATTGACATTACAGTAAGAATATATTGTACACTTTCCGATAGTAACACTATAAAAATGGTGTCTACAGAGAGCACTTCAGTTTACATAAACCCAAATAGGTCTTCCAACATGACCCCCTCCACCCAATGCTGTGCTCCACAACTTCTCACTTAAATAATACTGCAGGTACCTGGGCACAATTAAAAACAAAAATTAGTTACAGCAATTTATTAAATACAGGTAATTTGGCCCCGGTAGTTTACACCATCTTGAGATGGTATGAACTACTTTTAAGCCTATGGAGGCTTACAAGCAGGAGAGAGAACTATCAAAGTCTCTCACGCAGCCTCCGGCTGGCTCTGGAAGCTGACACTGTGCTCAGGCGCAGTGTAAGCTTCCACAGGAAAAGTCTTTCACAAACGTGAAAAACTTCTACAATTTGCCGGGGATATAACCGACAGGGACAGCGGTTATCGCAACCACTGTCCCTGCGAGTTTCTCTTTGTACATAGCGGGAATATTTTCATTAAAACTTAAAATATCCCCTGCGATATGGATACATAATAATCGCGGCAGTTCTGTGATTATTAGTAAATAGACCACCAAAAGTCTGGCCACCCCTGGTGTAATATAACTCCCCTCATTGTTTTATTAAATGGTAACCTATCATGGGATTGGATTATGATTGAGTTTAGGCAGAAACATGCTCAGTCCTCAATGTTTGAGAATCTATGTGTTTAATAGATTACTAGTTATGGTTTGCTATACTATGTAATGCTCAAACATACAATATCAATATATGATGGAATTGTTTAGCTTTGGATACAAAACATTTCATTTTGATAACTGAATTACAATGTATGTGTGAAGTTTAGGTATCCTCAAAGGATATTTATAACCAGAGACACTTTCAGACACAAAGAGCAGAAGGTGCATTCCTTACATATTAGGTCAGGTCTGCCCACATGTTAGTCTAAAGCTGTGTCAGTTACCAGGTGTACTGCACAATGTTGGTGGTAATGATTCTTTCAAACAACTGTGTGAAATATTTAAAGGGAATTCACTATCTAATAATAAAAAATGTTTATATGAAGAAGAAAAACAATACACATTAATAAAAACTAAATCTTCTAATTAAACAATAAAATCTAGATTTTATAAAGTACTTTGCTAAATAAATAATTTGCAATAATAGTGCTCAGTAGATTAATAATACTTATAACGCAGGATGTGAAGGAAATTTTCATTTCCTCTATCTCCCGGGATTTTGTGATAAACGAAAGCAGAGCTTAGTGGGGACATGGCTGGAGCTTACCATAGGTCCATTAATGTGACTTGTTATCCTACCAGATCAGACCTGGTAGATATAAGGTACTTTACCGAGGACATAAAAAAATTCTCATTACAGTTTTTCTATTTATAGCAAATGCTTCACCCTTTCATTTTCTGTTCAACTGCTTCTGCACAGTATTGCTGCGCAAGTACTTTATCTTAAAGGTTTCTCACTATTAGCATAAGGATCAGTCCCTGCCATGTGTGACGTCTGTTTTAGTCCAGTGTATATAAGAAATCTGACCTCTGATATGACTAAAACTTAGGCTAGTTGCACACCATACGATGGTTCAGGATACATCGCACATGCTGTACACTCTGTATGATCCTGCTTATGACAGCGCAATCCTCATTGGAACAATATATTGTATGATACATCGTACAGTATGTACACTGCTATAGATCGGCTTATACATCTTATAACATAAAATGTCACTTTCATACCACAAAACAATATGAATATGCAGTAGCAGAATTCCATTCCTGTTTTTGGTCGTTCAAGATAGAATGCTCTGCAAAACCTCCCTCTCTATCCGATGCCTCTATCCCAATCTCTGCTGGGGGTGGAGCATTGTCTTTATAATGGCAGAATTGTCTTTATACATGATATGGCAATTGTGTGCTTTATTAAATTGTTTAGAATGTGCTAGAAATACACTTTTCTGGTGTATTATAATACATAGGATCCCAATAAAAGTATAGGAGGAAATACCATAGCAGGGTGAAAATGCGCCCAGAATATGTTCTCTGTGACTAAGGAAAAGCTGAGCGCCCAGAACATCCTAAAGACGCTCCGGACTACCCTGAGTGCCCAGAGCATCATAAGGGTGCTATAGGCGGTGGCTTTGTAACCTGCAGGGAGCCGTTCAAGGACCCCTGTATGTAAAATACAGTTGCCACTGGCTAGTGATGGGGCTGTCCCCTAGGTCCTGTGCACTGGGCGGCAGCTCTAGTTGCCCACCCTAGTTACGGCCCAATCTGCCTGAGCTGGTACTAAGATAGTTATTTTGTGTAGTAAAAATGACTGTGCCCACTAGCAAGCAATGCCCTTTCCATCTCCTTTGTCTCACTTCAATAATCTCACCCGGTAAAATGATATTTTATGCTGAACTCCTCTACTATACCAACTCCCTCATTTGCCTGTGCACACGTGTGTCTTCTCAAATCTTCTTATGTTACACTGTAAACCTTTGCACCTCGGTGGTCATCAGTGTGCTTTTGCTCAATTCTAGGATCTATTACAGGGCTATAGTGCTTCTGAACAGTGCAGCAGATGACTTGCTCTTCATAAATGACTTGCAATGTAAGGGATGTGACAATGGTTGGGAACGTGAACTCTTGGACCTCTCAGGCAGTGGAGGAGAGGGTGATGCAGCAAAATTTAAACTGCAAAGCAAAAGTGTTAGAGCATGAATTTCTAGGCATTTCGCTATTCGGTTTTATACATCATCAGGAGATTTGGCAGAAGATACAACTTATCAGCTGCCAAGTTATTGTTCTGGAAGAACATCCAGAGTTACTATTTATACAGAATATATATACAGTTGTGTTATGAAACCACTTTGACAAACAACAGCTTCTCGCAGTGTATAAATGCAATTAGAAGACATTGGGTGATCTGAAAGAACTGAAGAAGGTAATATTTCATCCAACAGTATTAGAGCAATCAGAACTTACTGTTGGCAACAACATATAGGCAGAAGTAACTTTGTCATCATACACTGTTGAAACAGCTGTTATGAAGCTAATGAGGTAGCTACATACATGGGTCTACTCAATGAAGAAACAATGATTTAAAAAATAGTTTATTTATTAATCCATGTTAAAATGACCACTGGTCATTTGTTTTGATAGTCCACTTCTGCTTCTTGACAAAGTCGCCCTGGATGCGGTGAAACATGTTGAAGTATATAGATTGATCGGCCACTGCACTGCTGAGACCCAGCTCCCGCTGCCTCCACAAGCCTGCCCAGGTATACCAGATGCATGGCACTGCTGTGACAAGCATCGGCACTTTGGAGCCTTTGTTAAACTCCAGCTATTACAACTTACAAAGGAAAATTCCCTTGAGCACAGTAATAGCGTTCATATTAATTATTATTATTATTATTATTATTATTAACAGTTATTTATATAGTGCACACATATTCTGCAGCACTTTATAGAGAATATCTTACCATTCACATCTGCCCCTAGCCCAGTGGAGCTTACAATCTATATTCCCTACCACATGCTCACTATGGTCAATTTTGTGGGGTTCATATACCAGCATATCCGTGCTTCTGCTCTGCACTATATTGTACATGTCCTGCCTGCTGCCTGATGGCTGACTCCTGTTTGTGACCCCCAACTATCATGTTTGCGTCCTGGACTGAGCATTTACATGATTCCAATTATGCTGTCTACTGGCTTGATTGAATTTTTCCCTTTGACCCTGATTATTCTCTCTGCCACCTAGACTGAACTGTGGAATGTGACCATGACTCTCCTATTTTTAGCCTGGTCAGCCTTATGCCTGTGATCTCTACTCTGATGGTGTGTTCCAGTTGTGCTGTGCACTGCTCCACATAACTTTACAAAGTCCCAGTTGGCAATCTCCATGCTAGTAGCTCTGCTTATGTGTGCTGGCCATTACTTTACCAGTACTTCTCTATGCTTCTACATTACTGCTGGACAAAATACGGCTACTACAACTTGCAATTTAATGACTGGGGGCACTTTCACTGTGTATTACTCTGCTAGTCACTACTCCTATATTGCCATATCAGTACATTAACTCACCAATAATCTGCATATTCCCTATCATATATTTCATCTATGTCAAATGACACCAGAGTTATAACTTGCCCAACATCCAAATATTATGGGGTCTAGTTACTAAGCAGTGTTAGGAGACAGATTGAAAAGTGATAAGGTGCCAGCCAATCAGCTCCCAACTGTCATTTTTCAAACACAGCCTGTGAGATGACAGTTGGGAGCTGATTGGCTGGGACCTTATCACAGACTTATCACTTTTCACTCTGTCTCATAACACAGCTTAGTAACTAGATCCCTATATCTAATATTGTAAGATGTTAGTATTTTATTACATCTCTGGGATATCTCTCACGGTGGACCTATATGTACCTGCCCACTAACCTAGAAGACAACAGAAAATTGACTATGCACCATTACAGCCCTGAGATATGGGGTAAGTAATCATAGTATAATTCCTCCTCCAGTCACCTCAAACACTGTGTTCCTGTTTGTTCTCCTTCACTAGCTGGTTCATCCAGGAGGTGTTAAGGTGTGTACTTTCAGTATGTACATTGACCAAAAAGTCTGTCTTACTCCCCTATATATTGAGTTGCTGACTAGTGCAAGTATATTTTTGGATTTTTGGAGGAAATAGAAGGGACTGGAGGAAACCCACACAAGCATTGGGACATAACTTTACCAGTACTTCTCTATGCTGCTACATTATTGCTGGACAAATGCGGGTACTGCAACTTGCATTTTATTGACTGGGGGCACTTTCACTGTGGATACCCACACAAGCTTTGTTAGGGCCGGGGGCTGGCTGGCAACTTTTAGCCTGGGGGGCAAATGCATGCAGGCGGCCCTGGCAGAGGAGTAGCGTGTAGCTAGGGTGCCCGAAGCACGTGCGTGTTACGGCACCCCCCTCCCTCAAGTGTTCCAGGGAGGAGGCAGGTATTAATGTAAAGTAAAAATAAAGATTAGGGGCAGCCCCCTGTAGTGGTGCCCATATGCAGTTCCCCCTGCGCGCCAGGAGAGGACCCCCTTATGCAGGCCTCCAGTAGTGCCCCCAGTAGTGATCCCCCCTATGCAGTGCCCCTTATACAGTGCCCCCAGTAGTGGTCCCCCTTGTGCCCCCAGTAGTAAGCCCCTTATATAGTGCCCCCAGTAGTGGTCCCCCCTGTGTAGTCCACTCTTGTAATGCCCCCAGTAGTAGTAGTCCCCCCAGTTGTAGTCCCCCCCTTGAAGTGCCCCCTGTAGTAGTCCCCAGTAGTGGTCTCCCCCTTGCAGTGCTGCCAGTAGTGATCCCCCCCTTGTAGTGACCCCAGTAGTAGTCCCCCCCTTGTAGTGCCCCAGTAGTGGTCTCCCCTCTTGTAGGGCCCCCAGTAGTGGTCTCCCCTCTTGTAGGGCCCCCAGTAGTGCCCCCCCCAGTAGACACACGTAATAATAAAAAGAAAAACACTTACCCGCCGCCGCTCCCCTGCCTGTCCTCCCAGGCCAGTGCGCTCTGCATTATGACGTCTCTCCCATTACCCACTGCAGGAGCTGGAAGATGGAGCGGCTCCGGCAGTGGGCGCAGCAGCAGTCAGTGAGAGTCTGACAGACTCTCATTGGCTGCTACTTAAAACAAACACACAGCTGATGGCGCCGGCGGCTGTGTGTTTGTCAGTCACTGTGTAGCACTGACCGAACTCCGTCCGGTCAGTGCTACATGCACAGTGCAGTCTGTGTCACAGAGACACAGACTGCCCGTGGCCCGCGGCCCGCATTGCGCTATGGTCCAGGGGGCACATGGCACCCTGCCCCCCAGCCCAGCCCGCCTCTGGTTAGGGCCGTGGTGGGAATTGAACCCAAGACCTCAGTGCTGTGAGGCAGTAATGCCAACCATTACACCATTCATGCTGCCCCATCTGTGTTATTTCACAATGTCAGCATATTATAGTGTATGAAGGAAAAAAGAAAACAACAAAAATCTTTAACCTTCTGGTGCTAAATAATTGTACTAAAATATTTAAATAATAAAAACAAATAAACAACAAGGGAGCTCTCTCCAAACTTGGAAATTCTGCAGTCTTCATTAACTAATTTTCACACCAAACACAGACATTTCAGCAGCTCATAGGTAATTCCAGATAGTCAAAATGTAATACAACAATTATCTCTCATAGCATCCACAACACCTGTAAAAAGAAAGGTCCATACTCACCTATACCTAGCGTAGATCACGTCCTCTTCGTTTCAAGTAGACATCCACCATCTACTTAAAACAAAAAAATGAAAAGTCCTGAGCCACGAACTTAGAGCCATATTCAATTAGAGGCGAAGTTTTTGCCTGTCCGACTGTTCGCTTCATTCGCCTGTTTCAGAGGCGAATTTATTCCGTGCTCGTCCCCGCTTTTCGCCTAATTCAATTGCAAAACAGGCGAACACGGAAATAGGCGAATGCGGAACAGGTGAAAAGTACTGAAAGAATTGGGGAAATCAGTCTGTACCCCAGAAAAAGATGCTCTAACATAGGGAATCAATATAGATGTGTACTAATAGCCCTAATAAAACTATTTTGCGTACTTAAGTTGTGTAAATTGCTTGCTATTAGCGTTTCTGTAAAAGTGGTGAAGAATGGCATAAAGCTGTATTTTTTGGTGAAAATAAGTAGTCCTGTCAAATTTGGGGTGCTTGAAAATGGGTGCAAGTATGTTTTTATGTCTCTAAAGTGAACTTTTAAAAAATGTGAAAAATCCACCTGCTGCATGCACCTGCAATCCCAAAAACACCTGACCCATACTTGTGGACCCCCAAGAAGTCTTTTTCGCTACTTTTAATGTTTATCCCCCCACTTTTTAAATTTACACCCCAAAAATGACATGTCTTTTTCAGGGTGTTCTTAGGTTTTAGTTCTGTATTTTTTGCGTATTTGTCCTTTGGGGGGGCTGTCCCAAGGGGTCTGAGTTGTTTCCCCACGTTTGCACCCCAAAATAAAGATTTTGCATTTCTTTTCACCAGCTATTGATTGGAGAATCATTTTTGGAGAATTGTTTCCACTTAGGCGAAATTGTCCTGGAATTGAATTTGGCGAATTTTTTTTTAGGCAAATTTTTCACAAAAAAACAGGCGAATATGGCTTTTCACCTCTAATTGAATTCCCCTCTTAGTATCATCCTCTAAGGATGGTACTTCTGGAATTACAGCTCAGCTGCAGTATTTCTCTACAGAAATCCCGATGCTGAGTGTTCATTGGCTGAGAGAGGTGAGTCTCCACCTATCTCAGCCAATGAATGATTCCCACCATTGACTTCAATGGTGAGAACCGCTAGGTTACTAAAGGTTATTTAGCGGCTCTGAAATGTCTGGGGCTGGTTATGTTTTTAATGGTGTACATTACATATTTTTTTATTTATTTTACAAACAAGCTTTTTACACACAGATGCATGCATGGATCTCACTGATCTGTTCATGCATCTGTGTCAATAGTACAGCCCCTTATTTAAATTTTGAGGATAACTTTAAGATGGTCATTACGTGTTGGGACAGCAAACGATATATCGTTAACGATCTAACGATTTGGAAATCGTTAATGATGCACGATATATCATTTGGTTGTTGGTTAGATTGCATAGTGTGTATGCACTATATTGTTAGTCCAAGAGTTCCAGGGAGTTCAAGGGAAATCGTTGACAATATCGCATTGTTTGCAAGTAGTTTAATGTGTACCCAGCTTTAGGAAGAAAATCACAGTGTATTCTATTTCCATAAGATATAGGTGGAAAAAATTACCGCTGTTATAGAACCCATAGGAAACAGTCTAATCACAATACACTATTCAGTGGTGGAGAATAATAGAAAAGGCCTCATCACTCTTGATGTTTTTGGAAGTCCATCCACAGATAAATGTTCTCATTTATCACAGAGACCACATGAGTTTCCAGTAAAATAAAAATCACTTATTTAAAGATGCAAAGGATGTGACTGTTATGGCATAGGGAGCCGCTGTAACCAGAGGTGATGCCTGATGTATTTCAGTGCTGTCACATTGTCTCATCAGAAACATATTCTGCTTCTGATGAAAGTGCTATACGGCAATTAAATGCTGGCTTGAATTTAGATATATACTGGTATACTTTTATTGTCTATGTTTTCATTAATACATTTCTTTTGAATTTCGATATGTAATTCAAATGTATCTTTAGGAGACCTAATTTCTATATTATATTTTGATTATCTTTAGAAACCAAGCGCCCTATAAAGTGCTTGTGTTTTGTGTTTTGTGTATGCAGGAGTTGGTTCTAATTCCTCAACATCAGTTTACAAAACCAATTGCTCCTGGTCATTATAAAATGGATTTATAAAGCAACAATATTATTCATAATTGTCTTCAGCATGGTCTTTGCCCATACCCAACCCCTTTGAACTAAGTGGAGTAGGAATCAATTGTTACAATGTGTATGGGGGATTATGTAATAGGTTCTGATATTACGGAACCGATGTGATTTTGTCGAGTTTGACGCTAAATTTAAGGCTTGTTTAGTCTTATAACTGGTTGCTGCTAAATTTGTCTAAATCACACCGGTTATGTCATGTTGAAATCGTCCAAGTTGGCCTGCATGTACGGAAGACCATAGATATCGTTATCGTCCATGTGAGAATGCGCATCGTTGGTCAATGTCAGGTTGGTGACTGCAAAAAAGTGAACAATATGAATGATAACGATATGAACCATATCGTTATCGTTCATTAAAATCGTACCGTATGTATGCACCATAAGATAAAGCAAGTAACTATGGGCCTGGGCAAACCATGTTGCAATGCAAGGGGTGCAAATACATACATGTTTTGCATGCAGGGTAAATACTGACTTCTTTTGCATGTAGCCCACAAATGTTGGACAGCTTTATTTTTACACTGCAATTTAGAACTCAGTTAGGACACGCCCCTCCCAAATCTAAATCTTTCTGCACACTTTAAATCTGACCCACCTGCAGTATAGCATGGTTTTACTAAGATGCACAGTTACTTGCTCTTTCTTACTCTATTCCCAAAGCTGACTCAGGCCCATTGTCAGTCAAATTGCACACATCATAAAAAGCCCATTCAGAGGCCCATTACACATACTGCATCACAGAGGCCCACTGCACATACTGCATCACAGAGGCCACTGCACAGACTGCATCACAGAGGCCAACTGCACAGACTGCATCACAGAGGCCCACTGCACAGACTGCATCACAGAGGCCCACTGCACAGACTGCATCACAGAGGCCCACTGCACAGACTGCATCACAGAGGCCCACTGCACAGACTGCATCACAGAGGCCCACTGCACAGACTGCATCACAGAGGCCCACTGCACAGACTGCATCACAGAGGCCCACTGCACAGACTGCATCACAGAGGCCCACTCCACAGACTGCATCACAGAGGCCCACTCCACAGACTGCATCACAGAGGCCCACTCCACAGACTGCATCACAGAGGCCCACTCCACAGACTGCATCACAGAGGCCCACTCCACAGACTGCATCACAGAGGCCCACTCCACAGACTGCATCACAGAGGCCCACTCCACAGACTGCATCACAGAGGCCCACTCCACAGACTGCATCACAGAGGCCCACTCCACAGACTGCATCACAGAGGCCCACTCCACAGACTGCATCACAGAGGCCCACTCCACAGACTGCATCACAGAGGCCCACTTCACAGACTGCATCACAGAGGCCCACTCCACAGACTGCATCACAGAGGCCCACTTCACAGACTGCATCACAGAGGCCCACTCCACAGACTGCATCACAGAGGCCCACTCCACAGACTGCATCACAGAGGCCCACTCCACAGACTGCATCACAGAGGCCCACTCCACAGACTGCATCACAGAGGCCCACTCCACAGACTGCATCACAGAGGCCCACTCCACAGACTGCATCACAGAGGCCCACTCCACAGACTGCATCACAGAGGCCCACTCCACAGACTGCATCACAGAGGCCCACTCCACAGACTGCATCACAGAGGCCCACTCCACAGACTGCATCACAGAGGCCCACTCCACAGACTGCATCACAGAGGCCCACTCCACAGACTGCATCACAGAGGCCCACTGCACAGCCTGCATCACAGAGGCCCACTGCACAGCCTGCATCACAGAGGCCCACTGCACAGCCTGCATCACAGAGGCCCACTGCACAGACTGCATCACAGAGGCCCACTGCACAGACTGCATCACAGAGGCCCACTGCACAGACTGCATCACAGAGGCCCACTGCACAGCCTGCATCACAGAGGCCCATTGCACAGCCTGCATCACAGAGGCCAAATGTACAGCCTGCATCACAGAGGCTCACTGCACAGCCTGCATCACAGAGGCCCATTGCACAGACTGCATCACAGAGGCCCATTGCACAGACTGCATCACAGAGGCCCATTGCACAGACTGCATCACAGAGGCCCATTGCACAGACTGCATCACAGAGGCCCATTGCACAGCCTGCATCACAGAGGCCCATTGCACAGCCTGCATCACAGAGGCCAAATGCACAGCCTGCATCACAGAGGCTCACTGCACAGACTGCATCACAGAGGCCCATTGCACAGACTGCATCACAGAGGCCCATTGCACAGACTGCATCACAGAGGCCCATTGCACAGACTGCATCACAGAGGCCCACTGCACAGACTGCATCACAGAGGCCCATTGTACAGACTGCATCACAGAGCCCATTGCACGGACTGTATCACAGAGGCCCATTGTACAGACTGCATCACAGAGGCTCACTGCACAGACTGCATCACAGAGGCTCACTGCACAGACTGCATCACAGAGGCTCACTGCACAGACTGCATCACAGAGGCCCATTGCACAGACTGCATCACAGAGGCCCATTGCACAGACTGCATCACAGAGGCCCATTGCACAGACTGCATCACAGAGGCCCATTGCACAGACTGCATCACAGAGGCCCATTGACTGCATCACAGAGGCCCATTGACTGCATCACAGAGGCCCATTGCACAGACTGCATCACAGAGGCCCATTGCACAGACTGCATCACAGAGGCCCATTGCACAGACTGCATCACAGAGGCCCATTGCACAGCCTGCATCACAGAGGCCAAATGCACAGCCTGCATCACAGAGGCCCATTGCACAGCCTGCATCACAGAGGCTCACTGCACAGACTGCATCACAGAGGCCCACTGCACAGACTGCATCACAGAGGCCCACTGCACAGACTGCATCACAGAGGCCCACTGCACAGACTGCATCACAGAGGCCCACTGCACAGACTGCATCACAGAGGCCCATTGCACAGACTGCATCACAGAGGCCCATTGCACAGACTGCATCACAGAGGCCCATTGCACAGACTGCATCACAGAGGCCCATTGCACAGACTGCATCACAGAGGCCCATTGCACAGACTGCATCACAGAGGCCCATTGCACAGACTGCATCACAGAGGCCCATTGCACAGACTGCATCACAGAGGCCCATTGCACAGACTGCATCACAGAGGCCCATTGCACAGACTGCATCACAGAGGCCCATTGCACAGACTGCATCACAGAGGCCCATTGCACAGACTGCATCACAGAGGCCCATTGCACAGACTGCATCACAGAGGCCCATTGCACAGACTGCATCACAGAGGCCCATTGCACAGACTGCATCACAGAGGCCCATTGCACAGACTGCATCACAGAGGCCCATTGCACAGACTGCATCACAGAGGCCCATTGCACAGACTGCATCACAGAGGCCAAATGCACAGACTGCATCACAGAGGCCCATTGCACAGACTGTATCACAGAGGCCAAATGCACAGACTGTGTCACAGAGGCCCATTGCACAGATTTCATTCCCACACAAATTCTGGAAATCAAATTGCATGGATTACACTAATGGATACATTGTTTAACCTAAATGCCTTAACCTCATGGTCAGGCGCATTGCATTCAGTAGACTTCACTAGCAGGCCTGTGTGTGGCTGTCTATGTATTTATGCTTACATGTGTGGCTTTATTTATATAAGAATGCCGGAAAGAATTCTGCAATTATTTATTACTAAATGTTAAGCTCTGTTTGCCTGCTAAGTGGAGAAGATATTTATAATTTACCAATGTAACTGTAACACGCTGTACTGCATGAATGAAACAATGTTATTTAAACCTTTCTAGGTTGATTCCAGTTTATACCCTAAAGCACCCTCTAATTCCTGAAGGTTTTGGATTTATTAAGTGTCTGCCATGTTCAAAGGAATGTTTTGTCCTGCTCTGTAAACTTTAAAGAAATATTTGACAGGTTTACTGTACTGGGTCTGTACAGATGTGTCCTCATACACCTAGGTTCTATATCTCATACGGTGTGAGACGCCCGGCACTACTAAGACGCTCTGATAGGAGCAGCATATTGTAGTTTTTTAACATTTTGCATCATATCTGCATCACAGATGCAGCAAAACACCCCTCAGTGTACTAGAGACACAGGGCTGTGACTATAAGCACACAGGTATTAGTTTTAACCACGTACAAAGTCACAGATGAAGCACTACGGCACTTAGCGTAAGAGAAAGCAGCGGCCGCTGCCTCTTAGCACTTCGTATACAGATTCATCCTCAGTCACACACAGATATACAAATGTCGCACATCAAATCCATCAGTGCAATCTAGCAAAGTGGTTTTGTAGCTCCCAGATGTTTTAGTTATGCAAATAAGACGCACATTTTAAGCAAGAAAGAATCTTGGCGCAGCCGAGTCGCCCTGGACCTGGCTCACTGGGGGGGGTGGGGGCTGTTTGCCTCAACTTCCGCAAAAGTCTGTACATCTGTACATTTATCTCTGCCAGGTGCGGCAAGCACACACAAATTGGCTTGAGAACAAATTTTATTTTTGTATGCCCTCTCTGTGAAGTTTTTTACGACATGGAAGATGTTTATGCCAAAAAGCTGAAATCTGAAATATATGTAGAAGATTCGCAAAAGTCAATTGAGGTCTTCTGTATGTATCACATGGGAAGTCTATGGCCATTGTTTGTAACCAGAAAATGTTGGGAAATATAACTGTCTGTGAAATATATAATTTAATTTAAATATCTAAATTCCACTGTTTTATTAAATGAGCTCTTACTTTATTGCTATTAATTAAAGTGGACCTACCTCTGGCACAAGGTGAAGGCTGTCATTTTAGGGGAATCGCTATACCGACAGTCGGGATCCTGGCGGTCAGAATCCCGACAGGGTTAACATAACAACACTTGTTGGTCGGAATGCTAACCCTCCCCTCTCTCCCTCTCCCTACCCTAACCCTCCCTCTTTGGTGCCTAACCCTAACCTCCTCCCCTAGTGCCTGAATCTAACCTCCCCCTCTCCGCACCCTAAACCCAACCCTTCCCCTAGTGACTAACCCTAACCCCTAAATCTAACCCTCCCCCAACCCCGCTACTTACCCTCGGCATCCCAGTGGTCTGGATGTTGGCCCCGGGATTCTGACCGGCATCGGTATTCCGGCACTAGTAATGTAAGCATCGGCATCCTGACTGCCGAGATGCCGAACGCATCCCCATTTTAGGAACAGAATCAATAATAATGAGAAGCACCTCCTGAGTTATTGATGTTGTCACTAATTTCTAGCAAATAATGGTTCAACTCACAAATTGGCTGCGTCCACTATCATTAGGTTATGGGAGCACTTTCAACAATTCCCTTCCAAAGGTGTTTGCCCAGATAATATTCACACCTGCAGCATTCTTTCCATACACAGCAGAAATTCTGCATTCTATTTATTAGTATTATTACTTTGGAGAACATAGGGCTTTTAGTTAGACTATTGCAATAAATATCTTATTTAGAACTACTATTGTTATATTATGTCTACATTTTAAAACAGGGATGGGGAACCTCAGGCCTGGGGGCCTTATAAGGCCCTCGGAATATTTTGGTCCGGCCCTTGGAGCTTTTTTCCGCTAGCCTCATCTGGAATGGCACCCTGCAGCCAGAATCTATGTAGCAGTGCCACCTGGAGGGTCCTTAGGATGCTTCAGATGGTCATACCGCTGCCCTTCAGCTCCCTGGAACATCCTCAGGATGCTCCGGGCATTGTTGTAATCACGGGCGAGTGTCGCCCCACCCCTTGTGACATCATATGGAGGGGGCGGGGCCTGCAACAGGCCCACAATAATGTTGTATATATCAAAATGACCCTCGTCACAAAAATGGTTCCCCGCCCCTGTTTTAAAACAATGAGAATCTTACACCTACTGCTCATTATCTGTTAGATTATTCAAATTGTGATTTTATATCCGAAATCAATGACCAGGAAGATTACAATGGCACCAATGTGAAACCTGAAATTGAACTTGAATTCTACTTTTATTTATTAGTTTATTAAATGTTTACATAATATTTATATTATAAACCATTATGACTATTCCCATATGCAGCGAATGACGTTGATATCTCAAAACAATGGAACATGTCAAGGTCTGGGATATATTAGACCAGTGATTTTCACCCTTTTTCAACTCGAGACATACTACGCAAGATTTTAAAATTGCCAAGGCACACCATCCGGCAATGGGCGTGAATGACCACTGAAACACATACACATTGGCTCCCACATAAAAAAGTACACACACATTGGCCTCCTGAGGAATAAAACTCTCTACATTGGACTCCTCAGGAATAAAACACACTACAGTACAAAAGTACGGCGAGCTGACCACCGCGGCACACTGGTTGAAAAACACTCTATCAGTAAGCTGACATATTAGGTACTTGCAGTCAAACTGCTGAATACAGAATATATGGGCTGGTGTAAATACTTGAGTGACTTTGAGGGACAAATTGTTATGACCATACAAATTGGTCAGAGCATTTCTGAAAAAGCAAGACATGTGGATTGCTCATGTGTTCCAAGGAGGGAAAACCAGGAACTGCTGTTATGATGTTGGGTGGCCAAGACTCATTGATGCTAAAGGTCGACAAACCAACAGAAGAGCTACTGTGGTACAAATTGCAGACAATTTTAAAGATTGTGATGAAAGGCTCAAAAGCCTCTTGGTGCTCTGCTCGGCCAGAATATAGACATGGGCGTGTCGTGAGACCACGTTCCTGTGTCCATGCCCCTTTTTTGTGCATGGTCACCTACAAAGCGTTCGCACAAGGAGATGCCGGGACTTGATTACAGTCCCAGTCCATTCCTGGATGGGAGTAATGTGTCACCAATACACAGTGCTTTGAATCCTACAGCATGCTGGGCTGAATTGCCGCAGGCCAGTCAGGGTGCCCATGCTACCCCTAATCCACTGTCAAAAGCACCTACAATGACCACCTGAACATTGGAACTGGACCTTAGATTAATGGCACCAGGGTGGTTTATGGGAATAAAACAAGCTGGTGGATGGAGTGTGAAGCTTTGGACAATGTTCTCCTAGGAACCCCTGGATTATATAATTCATTTGGATGTTACTTTGACATGTACCACCTATTTAAACTTCATTGTGGACCAGGTCTGTGCTTTCATAGCAATTGTATTCTTTGATGGAAGTGGCTATCAGCAGAATGGATGAGTTCAAGATTATTTGAGGAATATGATGAAGAGTTCAAGATGTTGCCCTGGTCTCCAATTAACCTGATCTCATTCCAATCAAACTTCAGTGATATGTGTTGGAACAACAAGACTAATCTGCAGCAACTCTAGCTTGCAACTTACAGGAGCTGTTAACATCCTGGTACCAGATACCACAGGAAACCTTGTAGAGTACATGCCTTGGCAGGTCAGAGCTGTTTTGGTGGCACTCATAGGAACAACAGCATATTATTAACCAGGTGGTCATAAAGTGTTGGCTAATCAGTATTTCTATATACACACAGTGCTTTTTTGTAAGAATAAAGATGATAATACGCACCAAAAGTTACAAGAATAATAATAGTATCTTCCACACTCTAGATGAGTCTTCAGCTGCATCTTCATCATAATATGCAAACACTACTACAGTGAGTCTAGACTGTGTTGTGCCCACACAATATTCAGATCCCACTGGGGCTTATATTACAGACATGTCTGTTAAATACTGTTATTTAAAATTGCTAACAATGTGTAATGGAATTGATTTGTGTCTGGAATAGAGTTATAGGAATGATATGTTAACACAAGAAAAGTTGATAATGATATTAATAGTCATGAGGTACAATAATAATCTGACCAGTTCACATACAAAATCCTGACAAGTGTTTGAGGTTGTGAAATCAAATGAAATGACTCAAGCAGTGCATGCACTTTCCAGAGAGCAGAAACCCCCACATAGTGAAAGAATCTAGGAATGTGTTTACACAGATGAAATAAATTGTTACATTTAAAAGTTAATTCCTTTCAAGTATAATTAACATAGATCACACACCTGCCAGTGACATAACCTAAGGTCTGAGATAGGGAATCGCTAAACAGTTAGCAGGAATTTAGACAGTAATGACATTACTCTTTCTTTCCCTAAGCGTACAAGCATTAGGACTCCCAAAAGAGTGGGTATTGCACCCACTTGCCAAGTGAAATGGGCGACCCTGGAATTTGATGACACAATTCACATTAAATTGCATCGTCGTGGCCCTGCCCTTGCTGTAAAATGCTGCAAATCTTGGCTTTGAGTGGCAGGGAGCAGAACCACAATGACACGGCTGCAGCGCAACGCCCCTCCCCCACCACCTCAGACATAATTCCTGGAAGGAGCCTTTTAAGAAACAGTTCAATCACAAAGTCTCATTTATTCCAAATAGGATCACAATATTTAATTTGATAATATACAGTATGTGGCTTTTAACTTCATTAGCACTTTTTCCCGATCTCCACCCCATATTGGTATAGGTATATGAGCAATCATTTTGTTTCCCAATGTGTCAAGATAATGGCCCGTATTCAATTAGGGAGCAAATAGTCCGTGCTGGACTTTTCGCTCCACATCGGAGCTTTTCTGGGGATAAAGTTTCGGGTTCGTGCCCGCTTTATCCCCGTATTCAATTTAAAATGAGCGAAAATGGGACCCGGCAAATTGGGATCTACGAAAAAAACTGGAATTTTCGGGAAATGCGCCTGGGACCCCCCTAAAGATGTCCAGACATGGGGGATCACTATGGGTACCCCCGTTTTTGCCTGCAGAAGAAAGTCGGCTTTTTAAATAGCCGCGGCAGGTGTTTTTTTCCCCGACATTGAAGAAGTGATGCAGAAGAGCACTTAGGTTTTTTTTATTTATTTTTTTAAGTGGTCCCATCAAATTTGGGGTACATGAAAATGGGTACTAGCTTATTTTTAAGTCCCTATACTAATTTTTTTTAAATTCTGCAAAAATGCACCTGCCGCTAATAGCCTATTCTAGAAAACACCTGCTGCATACTTACAGAATACTCCTGAACCTATTTCCCTATTTTTAAACACTGTTTCCCCTTTTTTTTCACCCCAAATTTTTAAATATTTTTTTTTGGGTGTCCCTATTTTTTTTCAAAATTTTTTTTTTGACAGTTTATTTTTAAATGACATTCCCAGGGGTGCAGGCTACTTTTTTTTAAGCCTGCACCCCTAAACCCCAATTCTGCACTTTTTTCGCCATGTAAAACATGGTGAAAAATTATCCCCGTTTTTTTAAAAGACTTTTCGAACCTGCGTAAAGTCTTTGAACTTGAATATGGGGATAATTGCAATAGGCCGAAAATTACGTCATCGACGATAAATTATCACCGATTCTGACTTATCGCAGCCTAATTGAATAATGTCTTGATATAATGAAGTGCTTAGCAATGGTTTGATCTCAAGATTTTCACTCCAGGGCTACTTGTAGAACAGATCTATGTAGTTCCATTCTTGCTTTTAATTGGCGGGTCGTCTTTCTCACGTAGCAGAGACCACAGAGGCAGTTTATATATACAGTAATAGAACTCAACAGAGAAGGAATAAATATAAACACAAAAAAATAATGATTACCTGAGACAGGACACCCTAATATCTGTATGAGCATTCCTTAAATCGATGCATGTATCTATCAATTTAGCACTCAATATAAAATGGATTTCAGCTGTCGGTAAAACCTTAGCTGCTAAAACCTGGCACTAGACAACCACTGGCTATATAATTATATTTAGTGTAATATACCTGTGTACAATAGTCAATTGATTATATAATCATCACCATAAGCTGCTTCTAATTTTAATGCCAGTAGCCACGTGGCAATACATAGTAATTACTATAAAGAAAGGAAGAAAAAACTGCACTGCAATGGTGAGAAAAATATATATCAAGTGATGGTGCTTGATAAACCAATTAAATACAGGCTTCTTTTGACTATATATAGAAAAACATTTATTTCAAAAACACATACAATATAAGATTATTACTATCAATAATACATTCCCAATACTGCTGCCAATAATAGATAATAAGTTAATAACAAATTCACAGACCTCTATAAATACGATGTATGCTATTAGGTGAATTGCTTATGCACTCATATGCACATCGAGGGCAAGCATCAGTGGAGCGTGTGTGGCTGTTAGCTGACGTCCTTGCTACACACAGGACATAGAAGCAGGCTTGCCATTCATACCAGCTGATATCTGCTGTCCACGGCTGCTCCGCTACTTCTGCCACTGAAGCGTTGTAAGATCGGGCACAGTGAGACCCGGCCCAGAACCATCAGTGCCGCACACTATTTATTCACTACAAGCAGCTGTGTATGCATGGACTACACCTTTCATTTGAATATAGCCCAGCATCAGAGTTTGTCCACTGGGGAATATTCCAGTGGAGAATCATACTAACTAATCTTATGAATTGCTGTGATTTTATACTACTCAAGTGACATCCTATTACTACTGAGCCAGCATAAACATTCAGGCATGCACAGAAGGGGGGTTTCTGAGTACTCAGAACCCTCTCAGCCAGCCGATCACTAAGTGTAGTGTGGACCACAGTGAGTGCGGCCCACACTACACACTAACAAACCGCCGCCGGCACCGGGTAGTACGCTTGGCAGTGTGTTTATTTTAGTAGCCAATGAGAGTCGGACGGACTCCCATTGGCTGCTGCGTACACGGAGGGAGCCGGCTGGATCTCACTGATGAGCTCCGCCTTCCGGCTCCCCCCGCCAGGGGATGAAGGGAGAGACGTCATGACGTCTCTCCCATAGTGTAAGGAGGGCCGGGAGGAGCAGACAGTGGCGGTCACAGCAGGAGCGGGGATTCAGGTAAGTTGTGTTTTTCCTTGTGTGTATGTAAGGGGCACGGACACTGGCACTGCATAGGGGGGGGCGCTACTGGGGGGCACTGTATAGGGGGGCCGTTACTGGGGGCACTGTTTAGAGGGGGTGGCCGCTACTAGGGGGAACTGCATAGGTGGGGGTCGCTACTGGGGGCACTGAATAGGGAGATGGCCTGTTCTGGGGGCACTGAATAGGGGACTACTACCTGGGGCACTATATAAGGGATACTACTGAGGGGGGACTAGGAGCACTACTGGGGGGACTACTACTGGGGGCACTACTAGGGGGACTACTACTGGAGGCACTGCATGGGGGGACTACTACTGGAGGCACTGCATTGGGGGACTACTACTGGGGGCACTGCAAATGGAGGGACTACTATTGGAAGCACTGCAAAAGGGGGAATACTACTGGGGGGACTACTACTGGGGTAACTGCAAAAGGGGGACTACTAATGGGGGCTCTATATAAGGAGCACTACTGTGAGCACTGCAAAGGTGGGGACTGCTACTGGGGGCACTGCAAAGGGGGCTACTACTGGGGGCACTATATAAGGGGCACTGCAAAGGGAGGACTACTACTGGGGGCACTACTGGGGGTACTGCATAAGGACTACTACTGGGGGCTCTATATAAGGGGCACTGTAAAGGGGGGATTACTATTGGGAGCACTGCAAAGGGGGACTACTACTGGGGGTAAAGCATAGGGGGGCCACTACTGGGGGTACTGCATAAGGGGGACTACTACTGGGGGCACTGCAAATGGGGGACTACTATTGGGGCTCTATAGAAGGGGCGCTGTAAAGGGGGGATTACTATTGGGAGCACTGCAAAGGGGGACTACTACTGGGGGTAAAGCATAGGGGGGCCACTACTGGGGGCACTATAAAAGGGGTACTACTGGGGCCAGGGGTGTACCTAGGGATCCGAGTGCCCCTGGCAAGGTAATGGACTTGCTCCCCCCATAATTTCAGGAAGCGCCCCCCAGTGGTAGTCCACCCTATGCAGTGCCCCCAGTAATAGTCCGCTTTATGCATTGCCCCCACTAGTAGTCCCCCTATGCAGGCACCCAGTAGTAGTCCCCCTTATACAGTGCCCCCAGTAGCGGCCATCCCCCCCATAACATGCCCCTAGTAGTGGCCCCCACAATACAGTGCCCACAGTAGTGTCTATCCCCCTCCCCTATAATGTGCCATCAGTAGTGGCCCCCACAATACAGTGCCCCCAGTAGCGGTCACCCCCTATACAGTGCCCCCTAGTAGCCACACTCCCCCACTGTGCTGTGCAAAAAATAAAAAAGCTACTTACCTGATCCCCGCTCCTGCCGACGACCGCCGCTGTCCACTCCTCCGGGCCCGCTCTCGCTCTGCACTATGGGATGAGAAAGATGTCATGACGTCTTTCCCATCACCCGCTGCGGGGGGGGAGGCGGAAGGCAGAGCTCATGAGAGAGCTCCAGCCGGCTCCCTCTGTGGCGCAGCAGCCAATGAGAGTCTGTCTGACTCTTATTGGCTGTCTGCTATAACAAGCAGACAGCAGCCGTTGGTGGCTGTGTGTTTGTAATATGTGTATGGCAGACCGCTCTCGCTGTGGTCTGCCCTACATTAGGGCCCGGGGGACTAGTGGAGTAGTCCACCCATTAGCTGCTGGTGGCACTGCCGGACGGCGCCCCCCTTTTGGCCGGCGCCCTGGCAAGTGCCATCCTGGCCAAAGGGTAGATACGCCCCTGACTGGGGCCACTGCATAAGGGGACTACTACTGGGGGCACTGCAAAGGGGGGACCACTACTGGGGGGAGGGGGGTCTTTAATAAATCATGCTGGCTGTATTTATTTGCCTGCTATATTCATGTTTTTTTAGTAATAGAGGTGTGTGTGTCTGTCTGTGTGTGTGTCTGTGTCAGTCACTGTGTGTATACCCCGTCATAGGCTTAGTGGTATATTTTACTGTAGTGGACCTAAATCCTGTGTAAGCTGTTTCTATCTGTCTGTCTATATATCTATTTATTTGTGACTAGATGTTTTTTCATTGGTTCGGTAACCAAGGATTTGGAAACCCCCCTTTCAAAATCCTGCATTTGCCACTGTCATTGCTCTGTGGAGAATATCTATGGACATCTGACTGGTTATCTTCTGGTGAGCAGTGTTCATTATGAGTGCATAAGCCATACACCTAATAGGATACATTGTATTTACATAGGTTTGTGCATTTGTGATTTTGTTACTAACTTATTATACATTATTGGCAGCAATATTGGGAATGTACTACTGATATTAATAATCTTATATTGTATGTGTTTTTGAAATAAATGTTTTTTTATATATAGTCAGAAGAAGCCTGTATTTAATTGGTCTATCACTTAATAATAATATAGATTTTTCTCACCGTTGCAGCGCAGTTTTTTCTTCCTTTCTTTATAGCACTCAATGGGGTAAATTTACTAATGTGAGAGTTTTTAGAAGTGAGTTTTAGAAGAGATGTTGCCCATAGCAACCATTCAGATTCTACTTAACATTTAACTAGCACCTACTAGAAGATAATAGCTAGAATCTGATTGGTTGCTATGGGCAACTTCTCTTCTAAAACTCTCACTTTAGTAAATGTACCGTAATATGTACAATAAAAATAAGTATGTTTGTAAAAATAAATATTCATGCAATCACTAATCAGTAATGTCACATTGGATAAGACTCTTCTTGTATCTGGCAGCAGATGTTTGACAGTGTAACCTCCTTATTAAAGACATTTTTAAAGCAGTTGTGTGATGGCTGGTTGCGTACAGCAGTGTACCTCTTACTGATCAGTGCCCTAACAGGGCGATTTTGCACTTTCGCCAGCCACACTCTCTCGAACATGTGACATCAGAATGTCAATTTCCAGGCAACCAGCAAGCCCGGTGCCCTGGGAGGCGGCAGCACTCACACACCCCTAGTTAAAGCCCTGTTTCTGATAGTGGGAGACGTTTATCAAAGTTTATAGAGAGATAACGTACCAACTAAATAGCTCCTAACTGTAATTTTTCAAACACAGCCTGTAAATACAGTTAGAAGCTAAATGGTTGGTACTTTATCTCTCTCCACTTTATCTCTCACCAAGCATTGAAAACTCTTCCCCTGTGTATTTCATCTATAATATACTGGTACATGAATTTAATCACACTGTTAATATTCTCAAAACATTCACTAAAGACTAATTAATAGGTCACCTACATAACATTTAAAAAAAGAAAATATTTTTAGTCTTTTCTGTATAAGAGAAAAACAGATTGTTTTCTACTTGCACTATGAATGCAGTAGTGTACAATGGTATGATATTAGACCCCATTGCACAACCCATAAGTTGCAAATATAGACAAACGGCAAACAAAAAAAATCCAACTGTTGAGGTCTGTTTGTATAGAGACTGCAGGCACTAACAGTGCACAGGTTTCATAGATAGTTCGCAGTGACTGTCATTTTTTAATTAAAGAGGAATTGTGCATGTAGTAACTCTCCTCCTGTTGGATACATGATATGTTGAAAAACTGTAGGTTGAAAGAGAGAGGCCCAACTAATATACTGGCATTCCAGGCTGTTTAAATAAACTCTTATTAATCTTAGGGAATGGGTATGATATACCGGCGGTTCAATAGCCGCCGGTTGAAATACGGACACCGGAAACCCAGACTGTGAAGATCCCGACAGGAGAGGTAAGTACTCTAACACTCCCCTAACCTTCCCTTTGTGGTGCCTAACCATAACGTCCCTGGGGCAGTGCCTTATCCTAACCTTCCCACCAGGGGTGCCTAACACCCCTCCCCGCACCCTAACCCTCCCTGGGGAGTGCCTAACTCTAAGTCCCCCTGGGAGTGCCTAATCCTACCCCCCCATCCCTGGGTATCTACCATACTCACTGGCATCTGGACATTCGGGATTCTGTCGTTCGGGATGCCGGCACCGGTATCCTGATCCCATTCGGGATAGCAGCGTCCGCATTTTGATAGCAGTCGGGATTCCAGTGTCGGTATATCGGTGGCCGGAATCCTGTCCGCCGGTATTGTAACTACATCTGAATCTTAGGTAGTGTATAACAAAGGTTTAGCTGGAAATTATTATACAAGTGCCTAATGTACTTTTGGTGTCTACAGCAGATTGTAGTAAAGTGTCCAGTTACATTTTTTTCAGTTTAGCCCATTGTAAGGTCACTTGAGTTTTTTATATATAGTCAGTTTACTAGGTACACCTGCCCAGTAATCAACTGCTTATTCAGTGACAAATGTTACTATTTAAAGCTGACAGTTAATTACAGATCTGTGCTTGTACAACTAAGAGGGAAAGCGGACAAGACAGATTATTGAAGCATCTTTGAGTTCAGCATGATTCTGTGGTGGGATATAGGGGTGGGGTATACATCTATATATATATATATATATATATATATATATATATACTGTATATAAAATCAGATGTCCTGACTCACTGACTGACTGACTGATCAACGCCCAGCCCAAACCCCTGGACCTAGAAACATGAAAATTTGGGAGTATATTCCTCCCATGATGTAGGTGCTCACAAAGAAGGGATTTTTCGACATTTGGGGTCCCCAACTCCCCAGGGATTCCCGGCCTGGGCTGGCTAGCAGTCAGGGGTGATGCTGTGGCTGGGGGGCCCGGTGAAAGAGCTCCCCTGGCTGTGGCATCACCCCACCGCTAGAAGGAGTCCAGTGCTGGTTCTGGTAAATACAGGGGGACCCTACACATTTTCCCCCCTGTATTTCCAGAACCAGGACTGGCTCAGAGCCCTGTGCTGGTTGCGCTAAATGCGGGGGACACCTACGTCATTTGTCCTCCGTATTTTGGCAACCAGGACTGGTTCTGAAAAGCCTGGTGCTGGTTGTGCTTAATACGAGGACCCCTATGTCGTTTCTCCCCTGTATTTAGCACAACCAGTACTGGGGCTCCAAAGCCCGGTGCTGGTTGTCTTCTAGGGGGCAGGGCTACACCTTTTTTTTTTACACATTCAAATTTTAACAGATGTGTAGATGGATCTCACTGCTGCAGTCATGCATCTGTGACTTATTGATTTGATTTTCTTAGGTGCATATGCACTACCAGTGAGCCCTCTGTCGCCCACTGATGCCTCCTTTGCACTGCACCACTGCCAATGCTCTGCACCACCACTGCTGCCGCTACCCCACACGTCTACAGCCGCCTCACACTCTGCACCTCCCAAACCAACCTCTGTGCTGTTCCCTCTTCCATCTGCGTTAGTGTACCATTTTGTTGCCCTTCTCCCCTGCAGGTGGCCCGGTTTGCTCATCCAAACCCTGATAGTTAATACATTTTAAAAAAGCTATGAAATTCCATAGACAAAAAACCTTACGGTTTCACATGTCCCATTAAGGCTGCTTAGACATGATCTGAAAGTTCACAAAACTAATTGATTTTCTGCCACTCAAACTTCAAAAAGCAATGAAATTACGATAATTAAGGCTGACACCTTAATGGAGGTGTTCCTTGCACAATACATATATGGTATGCCATCACACCCTGTGGTTAACTGAAAATTCAGCACTCTCACAGAATGAGATTGCTGTCACTCACAAAATGGTGGAGCTGCTAATTCACAGAATTGTGTGCTCATTGGAATACACACATGCAGTCTATGCTACTGAGGTCAAAGCAGAAAATAGAGCTGTGCAGATGAGATAAAAGTGGTGTGGATGGGGAGAGGAAACACAGCAGCATGGATAGGTGAGACACAAAGGCGTGTAGAGGGAAGGTTAAGCAGTACAGAGGGGGGGTAGCCAAAGTAATGCAGATGGGTGGAAAACAGTTGTGTGGATGGGGGGAAACAGAGTGGCACAGTTTGGGGGGGGACAGCGACGTGGATGGGGAAGAGAGTGGCATGGACATGGGAAGACAGAGCAGTGCAGATGTGTAAAGACAGATTGGTGCGGATAAGGGAATACAGACTAGCACGAATAGGAGAACACACAACAGTAGGGATTGGGGAAGACAGATTAGTGTGGATGGGTTGGAAGACAGAGTAGTGCGGGTGGGGGGAGTAGACAGAGTTGCACAGTTGGGGGGGACAGAGTGGTGCAGATGGAGGAAGAAAGAGTGCCACAGAGGAAAGGAAGATAGCAGCGTGGTTTAGGGGAAGGCAGTGGTGTAGAAGGAAACAGAGTGGCATGGATGCAGGGCGGTGCAGATGGAGAAAGACAGATTGGTGCGGATGAGAGAACACAGACTACCATAGTTCGGAGACCACACAGCAGTAGGGATTGGGGAAGACAGATTGGTGCAGGTGGTGAGGGGAGACAGAGTTGCACGGTTTGGGGACCAGAGTAGTGCAGATGGAGGAAGAAAGAGTGCCACAGATGAGAGAAAGACAGCAACGTGGCTGTGGAGAAGGCATGGATGAAGGGCGGTGCGGCTGGGGAAAAAATTGGTGCGGATGAGGGAACACAGACTATTGGGAGACCACACAGCAGTAGGGATTGGGGAATATATAGCAGCATGGAGGCATATAGGGGAAGAAACTGTACATGCATAGACAGAGTATGATATTTTTAAAAATAAGGGAGCTGAACGTGTATTCTAAATTAGATAAATGCATGCAGTGAGAAGGATGTTGGAAGCCAGCGAGATTGTTTTGGTGATCAAATGGGAAGATTGTGGGCACTGAGTGGGATGTTGGAGCCACATAACTGCTCAAACCTCAGTTGCATAGACTACATGTGTGTATTCCAATGAGCAAACAATTCTGTGAATTAGCAGCTCCATCATTTTGTGAGTGACAGCAATCTCATTCTGTGAGAGTGCTGAACCTGCAGTTAACTACAGGGTGTGGTGGCATATCATATCTGTATTGCACAAGGAGCACGTCCATTAAGGCATCAGCCTTAATGATTATAATTTCATAGCTTTTTTAAGCTTGAGTGGCAGAAACTCAATAGGTTTTGTGAATTTTCAGATCATTTCTAAGCAGCCATAATGGGACATGTGAAACCGTAAGATTTTATGTCTATGCAATATATATAATTATATAAACAAAGATAAAGGAGGTGCACAATAGTGATGTATATAAAAATAATGAACATTACTAAAAGGATTAAAAACACTCACATACGCAATGTGTGATACATTGCAATATCACAAATCAAGCATGAGGAAGTGGGGGAAACCCAATCGCATCAGCACACCGGAATCTTTGATGGTGCTCTGCGTTCTTCTGTGAACCCGTGACATCACAGCGATCACATCCTAGTCAAGCCACGCCCAGATGCGTTTCATCAATCGGACTTCCTCAGTGGGGTGTGGCATTCAATCAATCTCTTTGTGTTTATATACCAACATATCTGGTCATTTGATTCCATTAGACCAATCACTACTTTAAGTTTGAACAAACTAAACATAGTGAGACCCTCATGGAATGTTTGGAAATATATAATGTCAACATTTTTTATATCCACATGCATGTCGATGATTAAGCACACTGACACTCATCATGTTGACGCCGATGAAATGTCGATATGATTAGAAAGTTGACAAAAGGTCCCTGATGGTCTAGTGGTGACTTACCTGGTATGGCGGTTTGACGGCTCCAGCGATGCCTTCTGGAGCCGGCAGTCAGCTGATGATGACTTCTGGCACTTCCAGCGGTGCGTATCGCTAACCCTAACCCCTCTCCTTCTGCCAAACCCTAACTTCTCCTCCCGTAGACTAACGCTAGCCCTCTACTGCCAGTCCATGCAGAATGTCATCATTTCACATGTTCATATCGACATTCTGAATGTGCCGACTTGTACAGTCAACATTTTATAATGCCGACATCATAACTGTTAACACTGTGATGTCGACATTGTAAATGTCTACATTTTGGCTACATCCCAGCTATAGGAGGCTAATAAATGACAGAGACAATGGCTAACACCATCTGCACAGAGTAACAGATAGATTATAGTCAGTAGAACTGACAATGAGTAGTGGAGGTGTGTGGATATTTCTCGGCAGCACACATTGGACCACTTGATGCTAGAAGAACATTATGTAAGATTACTGAATGTAAAATCTGTCAAGGCAGCAGTATATTCATCTGTGGATGGGTATTTTTAGCAGGATAAACATAAAATCCACTGACCAAATGGGTCACTTGTGATCTCATCAAGTGGTCTTTCTATAAATTGTTTCTACAACAGGACTGGTGTGTGTAATTTCAGCGCGTAGCATTCAACACAATCACAGGTTTCTGTGTATCTTAATGTGCATTACTTTGTGATTTTTTTGGCATCAGTTTGCTGTTAAATAAAATAATTTCAACCTGCCAGCTAAACTTTGATTTGGATCTCCGAACCAGGCAATGTCTGCATAGTGTTGACATTTAAAGGAACTCTTTTTAGATGTAATAAAGAGATACAATGCTGGCAGTCCTAATTGGGAGATAATGTTCTTTTCTTTTTGTCCAAATAGCAGCAATAGTTGTGCTGAATAGCACATTTTACAATAACTGAACATAATGTACTGTACACAATTATAACATAACAGATAATGTTAAAAAAAATTAATTGCTTTAGAAAATGCATAATATGGTGCTAGGACTCACCTCTCCTAGGGGTATATTTACTAAAGTTAAAGTTTTTGAAAGTGGAGATGTTGCCCATAGCAACCAATCAGATTCTACTTAACATTTAACTAGCACCTTCTAAAAGATAATAGCTAGAACCTGATTTGTTGCTATGGGCAACATCTCCACTTCTAAAAACTCTCACTTTAGTAAATATACCCCCTAGCATCTGTTTTCTCCATGCACCCTACTTTGTCAAAGCGTGTATAATGAAGTGACGTTTGAACAAAAATAAATTGCTTTAATAATAGCCCAAGCCATGGATAATTCAATTTATTAGATCAAATAGCACCATCATCATTATCATGGGTGTAGATGGAAGGAGAAGTAATCGGGCTGGTCCATGAGATGTCATGAAGACAGGGTTCAGTTGGCAATAGTAAGGAGATTTGTTTGAGGGAGTGATTAATAGAGTGAAGGTTGGGGAAGGCATTTCCATAGGTGGGGAGAAGCATGTGATAAGTCTTAGGTGTGTCGTAGGTAGGGTGAGGAAGTGGTGATTAGAGGGGAGAAGAGGCTTAAGTCAGAGGAGGGGTGGAGTTGTTATGCTGCAGTATCTCATGGCAAGATCAGAGATGTATGGAGCGAAAGTGTTGGTGAGGGCTTTGGAAGTGAGCTGCATGAATTAAATTCTGAAGGAAATAGGTAACTGGTGAAGGAATTTGCGGAGTGGTGCAGCGTATGAGGGGCAACAGGAGAGGAAGATTAGCAACACCACTGAATTCAGGAAAGAATGAAGTAAGGAAAGGCAGGAGAGTGCAAGGCCAGCTAGGTGGAGTAGACAAGGCGGCATATGGTAAGAGAGGAAGGGGTGTATTATAGATGTGTTACAAAGAAGGAGATGACAGGACTATGACAGAGACAGGATATGTGTAAGGCAGCAAAGTTGATGATGATAACAAGGCAATGGGCATGACAGCAGCAGAGAGTGTAATGTTGTCAACAGCGAAGGACAAGGTCAAAGGGGTAGTGACAGTAAAAGAAGATAAGCTCAATTTTAGACATTTAAGGTTTGAGGATGCATTGGAACATCCAGGTAGAGATGGAAGGAAGGCAGTTGGTCCACATGGGAAAGATGAGAAGGTGAGAGGTCTGGGGACAAGATGGATTAGGATGTCATCAGCATAAAAGTGGTAGTTGAGGTTGAAGAAGCATATTAGTTTCCCAAGCAAATAAATGTAAAATGAGAAGAGCCAATTACCAAGATCAGAGAATTGGGATACACCAACAGATAGAGGAAGATAAAGGAACAGCAGTTAGAAGCAGAAAGGAAGTAGGCAAACCAGGAGGACAGGAAATAAGGGGTGCCAAAGAAGAGAGGAAGATCAACAGTGTCTGATATGGTGGAGTGGTCAAGGAACATAAGCAAGTAATTTCAACCTGGGTATAAGTTGGTCACTTTAGTAAGGGCAGTTTTCATTTAGTGAAGTTGGTGGAAGCCAGGCTGCAGAAGGTCTAGAATGGAGTGGGTGGAGAGAAAGTGGGTCAAATAGGATTAAGAGGGCAGGTAAAGGGGAATAGGAAAAAGAGAAGAGTAAGGACCTTGGACGCTGTTAGTGAAGGGAAAGAACAAAGAATATCCAGGATGAAAGATGGACCTGATTAAAGGAGAATTCATGATGGATGGTATAATTTTTGCTTTTAAAATTGTGGCAAAAGAGTGGGCTGAGGGCATAGATGCAAGTTTATCAGTGCAACAGAGGTTGTTGGTGAGTGGAGATTAGGGATCCGATGTAGGATTGGTCTATGAAATAGGGAGCAGAGTAATAGGAAGACAGAATGAATTTGTAGTCAGTGTCAGAGTGGCAGCACATTTGTAGGTAATGTACAGAAGTGCTGGAATTATATGGGTGCAGGGTATGTACAGGACACCATGAAAAGCAATGTAGGGGAGTTCTATTATTTGACTATATTGAGTTAGTTCATATTCCATCATAGGCAAGTATAGGCTGTTTGTTTATCTGGTCTAGACATAAGTAAACACTAATAATTGTAATAATAAATTAATGTAACAACACAATGATATACGCTCAACATAATATGACAAATAACACTATGCAAGTTTCTAAATATTCCAATTATATGTTCACAACTGTAGTTTATTTGCAATGTACCACATAATATAGTCATACTGGCCATGTTCTGTGTAGCCTTTTCCAGCCATGTGGGCCCATAAGGTTCTCCCCTACAAATTTGAAACTCCACAATAACCTGCAGGAAACCGGAGTCTTTTGAAAAGTTTCATTTATCAATTTCACAGAGAGAAAATAGTGAAAAATAGTAATAAAAATATTTAAAATTTGGGCATATAGTAGATCATGACAGAAAATGAGTTGTGGGAATATTAGATGGGGTGATTAAGAATATTAACCTGGGGTGGTGTTAGATTAGGGATATATAATGTGAGGGACTGTTAGGGAAGGCACATATGGAGTGTTCAGAGGTAAAGGGAACCAAGGGCCTTGTTCAGAGATTTTGCAATGCCGATATTTTCGCAGATCGAGCGATTGTTTACCATTGCGCATGTGCGAAAGGCGCACTGCGCATATGCAGTAGTTGCATTGCGATTAGGCTCGTACAGAGGAACCACTCGCAGCTAGTCAGTATTTGGGGTGGTAACGGGGGGAGGTTAGAAAAAGGCAGGCATGTTGGACCGTTTAAACACTGTTTCATGGATGTGCATAAATTGGGATGTGTACAGGATGCCGGCGCTTGGGATCCCGGCAGACAGAATCCCGATGCCGTCATCCCGACAGGGTTAGAATACTGACACTTGTCAGTCAGTATTCTAGCGCTCCCCTTCTCCCTACCCTAAGCCTCCCTCCCCGATGCCTGAACCTTCCCCCCTAGTGCCTAAATCTAAACCCCCCCCCCGTCCCCGCACCCTAACCCTCACCCCTTAATGCCTAACCTAACCCTCCCCCCAACCCCGCTACTTACCTTCGGGATGCCAGCACTGAGATTGACAAGTGTCGGAAATCCGGTGCCGACATTCTGAGTGCCAGAATCCCCGCGGTCGGGTTATTGACTGCGTCCTCATAAATTAGTCATTGCGATCTTTTCACAGCATGAGACCTCCCTGTGTGTCAGGAGAGCTGCAGTGTTTGCGACTGGTCAGACTTGACTCACTTGCTGTGTGACTGCCCAATGTGCGTCGATGTTTACACTGTTGCACGTTGTTGGATGAATATGAGCAGACAGCAGTGGGCGTCCCTATGCACTGCTGTGCTTTGGAAGGCATTAGAATATTTAAGCAACTGTGATCCGTTGAAGAATGCAGTTGCGATTGCATTAGCGTAAATCTCTGAATCAGGCCCCAAGTTAATTTGTTGCTCATTTCGTACTAACAATGCCATGGTACAGTGGAAACATCATATTTTTCTGTGAAATAGTGAAAATTAAATTAAACATGGTACGTTATTGAAGACATAAAAACAATTAAAAGTCAATAGTTAATTATTACAGCTCTTCAACACTAAGGGCCTGATTCGGACGCTCTGACAAGAGCGCTCGCTCTGAATCATGGCCCTCCTACCTAATATTGGAGCGGCCTCCTGGCCGCTCGCATAGCTGTGGGTGACCACCCACAGCTTATGCGAGTGGCCAAAAAGATGGTCGCGATGGTCAAGATTATCGCGACCATCGGGCTTGCGATGAGACCCTGCGGTAGGGTCTCGCTGCCGCAAGCCCAGGAGTGCTTTTGGGTCTATCAGAGCCAAAAGCACTCCCACTGACATCACTAGTGATGTCAGTGGGGCCGGCCCCAGACGGTAGGCGTTCCCATGGGAACGCCTCCGTCTGGGCAGCAACGCCCCCGGCACGCCCACCAAAGGGGGCGTGCTGTCACTCACCATCGACAGCACGCCCCCTGTGGTGCGAGACCCATAGCGACGGCTTGGCCGTCGCTATTCGGGTCTCGCGCATGCACACGACGGAGCTCCCTCCGTCGTGCGCATGCGCACTAGGGCACCAACAACCCGCTTGCGAGCGGGTCTGAATCAGGCCCTGAGATCCATTTTCTCAAAATTTTATGTTATGGACTTGGTTCTCTTTAATTTTGAACCCTCCATATATTGTGTGGATTAATAACCTGAAATTCCAACAACTCTCCCTTTTAGAACTGGCTTTGGGGATGAGGGATACAAAATTGACTCCTTGAAGAGTCTAGTAGCAATCTCCCATTATGAAACTGTTATATAAAAGAAAAAACAGAAATATATATATATATATATATAGATATATATATATACATTCGAATGGGATCATTTTTATAATGTTCCTGCATTGGTTATAAGGCACAATGATCCCTATGGCTACATGCATTTTCTGAAAAGTATCAGTGTTTTCATCAACATGTAGATCTTGCTAACTGCTTTGGGGCTCATTTACATTTGGATGTAAGTCCGTTTATGACACACCTCTCAGATGTAGCAGTACACGCCCACTTTACCGCCGTGCTCATAGGTGCTGCTTTCACATCTGCCTGAAATGCTTTTTATGAAGTAGGCAAGTATGTGTTAAGGCTTCATCCTAGTATGATATTTTACAGATATATTGAGTGTCGCAGACACAGAGAGGCGGGTTCTCATATAGCTTAGAGCACAGGTTTGCAAACTCGGTCCTCAGGACCCCAAACAGTGCATGTTTTCCAGGTCTCCTCACAGAATCAAAAGTGAAATAATTAGCTCCACCTGCAGATCTTTTAAAATGTGTCAGTGAGTAATGACTACACCTGTGCACCTGCTGGGTGACCTTGAAAATGTGACCTGTGTGGGGTCCTGAAGACCAAGTTTGAGAACCACTGGCTTAAAGCACAGGTTCTCAAACTCGGTCCTCAGGACCCCAAACAGTGCATGTTTTCCAGGCTTCCTCACAGAATCACGTGAGATAATTAGCTCCACCTAAGGATCTTTTAAAATGTGTCAGTGAGTAATGAGTACACCTGTGCAGCTACTAAGTGACCTGTGTAGGGTCCTGAGGACCGAGTTTGTGAACCACTGTCTTAAGGGGGGTATCCACTAGTCGATTTTAGCAAGCGATTGCACGATAACAACGTCGTTATCGTGCAAATGCTTGCAAATCGCGCATGCATTGGGCATGTTTTGGTCGGAAGCAACCGGCGATGCGCGTGCACGCTGGTCGCTTCCGACATCTATCATCGCCCGTACATGCTGGTCAACCTGTCTATCCCGTCAGGTTCAGCATGTGCGGGGATGATGGAGGTGCCTGGACTGAACGAGTGGACATTTAGTCTAGGCACATCACTAGATATACAAACGAGAGCACGATTGCAATGTCGTAATCGTGCTCTCGTTTGTATATCTAGTAGTGGATACCCGCCTTTAGAGTGTGCACCTGCATTTACCTTTTTTTTCTGGGGTTCTCATATAGCCAAGGGAACATTGTTAGGCAGGGAGGATTCTATGTTTATATTTATATTCTATGTTTATATTTACTGGTCCTTTTAACAGCTTTTGGGGTATATTTACTAAAGTGAGAGTTTTTAGAGGTGGAGATGTTGCCCATAGCAACCAGATTCTAGCTATTATCTTCTAGAAGGTGCTAGTTAAATGTTAAGTTGAATCTGATTGGTTGCTATGGGCAACATCTCCACTTCTAAAAACTCTCACATTAGTAAATATACCCCTTAGAGTTGTCTTTCTCTTCTATTCTATACAGAGTGAAAGAAATCAAGCTATATATATTATACATATATACTGACTAAAAGTTGATATTTAGCGTAAACATTTAAATAACACTAAGGGGTCTATTTATTATCACTTAATTTCTACAAAAGTGGGTGAAAATGAACATTTTCGCTTATTTGTGTAGAAATTAAGTGTCAGGGCCATTCATCATTACTGTAATATCACTCATATCTCCTGGTTACAAAGCTGCCCCGAAAATTTACGATAATGTAGTAATTTTTTTTTTCAGAACTTGAAAGTGAAACTGTACGCCATGCTCAGATGGTGTACAGCCCTCAATAGTTTCACAAGCTGCAGTTTACATGGCAGCTTGTGCAGCAGAGGGATCTTTTCAGATCCCTCCTCGCTGTGTTCTGGCTGCCTACGGCTGCCAGCTCTGCCCCCATGCTTTCTTCTATCTCGACTGCATTCATCACCGCATGAGAGGAGTTTTCATGCCCGCAGTGAGTGTCAACAACCCTGGATGGTTCCAACACTCTTCTCCTTCTACTTCTTCCAATTATCTTTGCAGCTGTCTTCATGCTGCGTATGCGCAGTTTGAAGACAGGCTGTGAAGAATGTAAGAAGACCGGAGCAGCAGGAGAAAAGTCTCTCACTTCTGAAAAGTGAGGGCGTGTCGACATAACTTCGGGTTATGCACAGTTGGACAGCAATTTAAATACACCTGGTTCCAGTTGTGTCATTTGCAGCAAGTTATGGCTGGTGCAAGTCAGTAATGAATGATGAAAACTAGTAGCAGATTAAGGGGGGAATTCAAGTAGGTGAGTTTTCAAAAGGCGAAAAACTCTCACTTCACCTTATAATTAGCTGACTTTGCCTTCTTGTGCGCACCCAAGATATGCACAATTCAATTAGAAATGCGAATTCGCACTCCTTGCAGTGAGGATGTGCAAACAAAAACAGGCAAATTTACTCTGAAAAGTAATGCGAGTTTGGAATTGAATTGCTAAAGTATTTGCATGGTGAATTTGCGGTGATTTCACCTTGCGAGACCAAACTCTAACCTAATTGAATTCCCCCCTAAGTGTACGGATAGGGGCGGGCGGGCAGATCACAAAGGATGCATATAACTCTTCATACAGGTGAACATACACATTTATTTCCATGCTCACAAAACTGTAGCATCTACAGTATGTCCATTTTGCATTCAACACTGCACCAGATCCAAACGGGTAGATTTACTAAAGCTTCCAAAAATGACAAGTGGAGGTGTTGCCCATAGCAACCAATCACATTCTGTCTATCATTTTCTAGAATGCAATAGAGAAATGATAGCTACAATCTGATTAGCTATTGGCGAAACTTCTAGTTTTCATCTCAGTTTTCCTATGTCTCAAATGCATGGAAAACTTGATGTCAGTACATGTGTGAACAAGCCTTTACAATACTATTATTTTTGGTGCACTGTGGATCTGTTTCTGATTACCAGAATTATCTATAGGCAAGACTGTAACTAGGGGTATGCGACCGGTGCCACCTCACAGAGCTCTGCGGCTGACACCGCCTGGAATGGCACCCTGCTGCCAGGATCACAGCTGCGATTCCCACAGAGTGTCCTTTAGACGCTCCAGAGAGGCACCCTGTAGTGTGTGCAGCTGATCTGGAGCGTCCTCGGGAATTACGTCAGGCTAAGCAGGGCGGGCCGGCACAGGTCGCATATAAGCCCTGTTACGGCTCTAACAGTAGGACATAATACGTGTCATGTGAGTAGGTTTTTTCATGATGAAAATATCAATTTAGTATATTTTATTTCTCCATATAGTACATTATTATGACTTATTTATTATTATTATAAAAACATTTTACAGATCACTACACATTGAGCATAACATGGTTAATTGAAGACAGTGTCAAATCGTGAGGACTAGTGAAACCGAAAACCTGTATAAAGAACCGTGTTTCCCCGATAATAAGACCTACCCTAAAAATAAGCCCTACCCTTACTTTTGTAACCCGGTCCAAAATAAGCCCTACCCCGAAAATAAGACCTACCAAAATCCCATTTTGGGCTGGGAACGCTTCAGAGGCCAGCGTTCCCAGTCATGCAGTGCGCGGGTGACGTCATGACGTCACCCGCGCGCTGAGGTTCCTGTGCGGCCGCGCCTGCTGGATCATGTTAGATCCAGTCAGCGCGCAAGTGAGAGGGACATCCCGGGCGGCGGCGAGTCAGGTAAGTACTGTACTGGTGGGTGGGGGATCAATTACAGGGGGGCTTGCACTGCAATAAGGGAGGTGCATAAGGGACACTGCTACAGGGGGGCCTGCATAAGCAGCACTGCTACAAGGGAGGGGCCAGCATAAGGGGCACTGCTACCGTACAAGGGAGGCTGCATAAGGGACACTGCTACAGGGGAGGGCCTGCATAAGGGGCACTGCTACAGGGGAGGGGCCTGCATAAGGGGCACTGCTACCGTACGAGGGAGGCTGCATAAGGGACACTGCTACAGGGGAGGGCCTGCATAAGGGGCACTGCTACAGGGGAGGGGCCTGCATAAGGGGCACTGCTACCGTACAAGGGAGGCTGCATAAGGGACACTGCTACAGGGGGGGGCCTGAATAAGGGGCACCACTACCGTACAAGGGAGGCTGCATAAGGGACACTGCTACAGGGGGGGGTCTGAATAAGGGGCACCGCTACCGTACAAGGGAGGCTTCATAAGGGACACTGCTACAGGGGGGCCTGCATAAGGGGCACTGCTGTCAATGTTAATTAAAATAAGACCTACCCCGAAAATAAGCCCTATGGTGTTTTTTTGACCCCCCCAAAAAATTACAGTGTCTTATTATCGGGGAAACACGGTACGTTGCCGCTACAAACAACTTTAAAGGTGATTTACACCTTTTAGATGTGTAATTATTGGTGTGTGAAACTATTAGAAATCAATGTTTTATATACCCGATTTGCTGTTGTGTTTTTCACCTAGGTATTTTGCACCATATGGGCAGAATTATTTTCATGGTCTTTTTTTTATATTACCCAAATAGTCTTAGGGGTGTATCAAGAGAAGGGTGCCCCCGCTGCAGTCTCCGTGTGAGCCCCCTCCTCTCTAGCAGGCAGTGCAGGGGAGTAGAATCTGGTGCACCGGAGAGGTGAGTATTGTACATTGGTGCAGGGTATGCAGTGTGGGTCCCCCTGGACCCCTATGTACACCCTGCACCCATTAGCTCTGTGCATTGGGTACGGTTGTATTCAGAAAGCCACTCTGTGTTGTATCCAAGGGAAAAACATACTGTGCGTTAAATTACATAATAGGGTATTGAAAAACACAAAAGCAAGCAAAAGAGATAAATAAGAATATTCTGTACCAGTGGCAGAAAGTCATGCACAGACTGATACATTAGTCACCTTAAGGTGAAGGTTAGTAACAATAGTACTTGTTTTTATAGTTATAAATAAAGAGCGTTATGTCAAGCGGTACACCATCATCAATTGATATGCCTGAAAATGTATTGGTATTAGTATTGATATATACCAGAGCAGTGGTTTGGAAATGTTTACCAACCGCTATTGATCGTTATCTTATGCAATCTGTTAATGAACATACATGTGGGACACAATCATTAAGGTATTAACCTTTACTATTGAAGTACATAAGATTAAAATAAATGTGCAAAGAACACAAATCATATAACATTCAACAACTTGATGCTCATAGCATTATGAGGTATTGGCAACAGTGCTTGCAGTGAGATGTATTGATAACAAGAGTGATTGCAAATGTGTAGGTAGAATAGTTCCTATAAAGTCAATATCCTTTCGGCTGGTCTGTGTAGGGATCACAGCGTCCCATGACCTCTATGGGTCACGGGTCCAATGAAAGTGGAGTTTCTCTGTTTTGCTGTGGCCGTTGCCCGGGATGTCTTCAGGCTGGAGAGGGGATGAGTGTCGGCGTGATCAGTGTGTTGTCCCGGACCTGCTGCTCACACCGGGCAACGGTGTTTTTATAGTGCCAATCATATTACGCTGCGCTATACAGAGAATATGTAATCATTCAGTCTCTATCCCACTGAAGCTTACAACCTTATTTTCCTACCACACACCATGGTCCATTATTGCCAGAAGCATATTAACCGAACAGTACATTTTTGGACTCGGAGTACATTTGGGCACGCAGAGCAAACCAATAGGACCACAAAAGACATACAAACTGGATACAGAGAGGGCACTGGTCAGAATCAAACTCATGATCCCATCGATCAAAGACACCAGTGCTGACCACTGTGCCACCTTGCTAAACTTAATAAAAATAAATGTTTACAAATATTCTTGTGTTTGTAATGAGTACCATGATTTCAATTTAGAGTATGGACATACGAACATTCACATTAAGGGGCATATGTATCAAAGCTTGATGTGAGATAAAATTGTGAAATATATATCACCAATCAGCTCCAAACTATCATTTCTTAAACACAGCCTGCAAAATGTAAGTTAGAAGCTGATTGGTTGGTGATATATATCTCACAATTTTATCTCACATCAAGCTTTGATACATATGCCCCTAAAGCTCTTAATGGACATGGAAAATATATAAAACACATACATTCTAGATCCTTTCAGTAAAATGTATTGGTCTTTGACAAAAGAGGAAAGCACGGGACACATTCACAGAAATTCAGGACATTATGCTGCAAATCCCCAACTATACGGTGACATAGGAATCATGCTCTCCTATCTTTCCTGCATTCCATTCTGAAATGTACCAAATATCCTGTTTAAAATGTCCAAATGTGTATCTTTATTAATTATGTCAATTACTGTAATATCAGTGATAATTTGTAAATAATGGCACTAGTGATACAAAAATGTATGAATCACTTTTATCTCAGTTTTTGGAGTGATGTACACTACACTACAGTGCAAAGGAATGCTGTGATTACTATAATTAGAGGAAGCCTAAGGGACTGTTATTCTGTTGTTCAGGTAGTAGTCTGTGTTCCCAAGGAATGCCAAGATCTTTCATGGATATAAGCACTGCATGCAATTATGGTTCCATTCCTAGTTTGCTCTGTTGCTTCATTAGCTGAGTTCCTAGCATAAACCTTATTTTACATTGCAAAGTAGCCAAATGTAAGAGATTTAGAAGCATTTTGTGATAAACACTCAGGTTTCAATACTGTAAAGCTATTTTAAATAAGATGCCACATGGAAAGAAAGAAATAAGCTACTTTAGGATGCAATAAGGCATACAATAGAATTGAGCAATTATTTCAGGGACAATTAAATCTAGATTATTTTGCACTATATTACTTTTGTAGCATTTATAGATACAGTGGGCGGGATGCACCATAGCAGATATTGCAGCCAAACCTGCGAGAATGACGTTTTCGGAGGTTTGGCCAATCACCGCATATGCACAAGGCTTCTATTCGTGACTGCCCCTAAGAGGGATCCCTCCCAGTAGTCTACACATGCACTGAAGGATATCTAGGTCATAAACCCGGAAGTCCTTCTACCACAAAGGACAGCTGTTACCGGGAGAGCTGTCCTTTGTGATTTTATTCATGCATACCGGCGTTATTTCTGCCGGCATGCATGATTGAGTGGTAGGATGAATCCTGCCCAGTATGTAAAAAACTTAGGGAATTTGTTCAATATATTTAAGTTGAGACTTTGATGAATTTATGAGGAAAACAGTTTCTCTGCAGAGCCCATAATTCTGTCTGATAGTCTACTAAATGATGGTAACCTGATCCACTTCAGGGGCTGCATGTGCAGCCGTCTATCCATCAAAATGGCAGCACATTTCCCTTAATCTCAGTAATAAGTTCAAAACAATACATTTACACAAAGAAAGACAGACCTGTTAGCAGTGGTTGAAGTGTAAATGTAGAAGAGGCCATAGGCAGTTTAGAATTGTTGGTATGGAAAATGCAAAGAGTTACAAACAAAGCAGTAAATAGTGTGGCACTCTACCATATAACTGCCCACATCAAGCACTGCCTATTGGTAATAATGTATCTGCAGGCTTTTTAAACAAGTATTACAAGCTATATAAAACAAATCTGATAAAAAGGGAAAGAGCAGCAGCAAAGGTTCGAAGGGCTGCCTGTTGTCTATCAATAACTTAGAGCATATTTTGCATATTGATATACTTTCAAAAACTTATACATAAGAATAAAATTATCAGCCGAGAATGAGGGTCTAAAACAGACTAAAACAAAATGATGTTAAAACGTAATAATTACATTCCAAAAACAATTCTAAAAAACACATCTGGGAAAGCATTTTCTTGTGATGCCCTAGAAAATCTATAATACAATATAAGCAGCCTAATATCAGTCTTGCACAGGCTCTGTAGAAAACTGCAGAGAAACCATGCCTCCTGTTTGGTCTCATATTCAATAATGTATCTAATACCTCATATTAAGAGTTATAGTAGACTTACCTTTGTTAACTATATTTCTTTGAAGTCCATAGGATCCACTGGGATACTATGGGGTGTGTGTGGTTGGAGTGATCCAGACACCAAACAGTTAAGCTTTAGCTCCCAGGATGCCGCGGTCCTCCTCCACATATACCCCACCTCGAGCCACAGGCAGACAGTTTTGTAAACAAGCCCAAGGCAGGAGCAGGAAAGAAGAGAAGGAAGAACATTACTCTCAAGAAACACTCACCCAGAAAATAAAGCAATCAATGATCAAGAGACAAAAACACCCAATGAGGCCAGGTGCTTCAGGGTGGGCGCCCTGTGGATCCTATGGACTTCAAAGAAATAGAGCACAAGTTCTTAAACTCAGTCTCCATGACCCCAAACAGTGCATGTTTTCCATGTCTCCTCAAAGAATCAAAAGTGAAATAATTAGCTCCACCTGAGGATGTTTTAAAATGTGTCAGTGAGTAATGACTACACCTGTGCACCTGCTGGGTGACCTGGAAAACATGAACTGTGTGGGATCCTGAGGACCGAGTTTGAGAACGACTGAAATAGAGTTAACAAAGGTAAGTCTACCATAGCTCTTAATTTCTTCTTCAAGATCTATAGGGGATCCACAGGGGAGATGTCCCATAACAAATTTCCTAAGGGTGGGGACACTCTTGAGCAGAAAGGAGAATCCAAAACCCAAAGGAAGCATTCTGAGAGGCAAAGGTGTCAAAGGCATAGAACCTGAGAAAGGTGTGGACGGAAGACCATGTGGCCGCCTTGTTCAGCAAAAGCACCACGTCGAACCGCCCATGAGGGTCCCACAGACCGACTAGAATGAGCTGTAACCCTGTTTGGAACAGGAAGATTAGCTTGCGTGTAGGCCTGAGAGTTTGTCATGCGGAGCCAACGAGTAAGAGTCTGTTTGTTAGCTGGCCAGCCTCACTTGTGAAAGCCATAAAACACAAAAGAGAATTTGATTTCCTCAAGGAATTAGTACGATCCACATAGATTCGAAGAGCACAAACCGCATCAAATGAAGGTTCACCTGCAGAAAGATTCAAGGACTGGCAGGCCAGATCCACAATCTCTTCATTCAAATGGAACCGGGATACTACTTTAGGGAGGTACCCAGCCCTAGTACGGAGGACAGCTCTGTCCGGATCAAGAATGGGGAGCGACAGGAGAGCGTTGCCAAATCAGATACCCTGCAGGCAGAGGAAATAGCGAGGAAAAAGAGCGTCTTCACTGTCAGCCACTTGAGGTCTACAGAGTCCAGAGGTTCAAAAGGAGGAGCCTGTAAAGGCCTGTGAACAAATGACAAATCCCACAGAGCTACCGGAGGGACAAAAGGAGGTTGAAGACAAAGAACCCCCAGAAAGAATGTTCTAACATCAGGCAGGGGAGCATTCCTTCGCTGGAACCAGATTCACAGAGTAGAAACCTGAACTCTATGGGAGGCAAGGCAGAGACCAAGGTCTAACCCAGCCTGGAGAAAGGCAAGCACCCGGGAGACCCTAAAAACTGTAGGGTCATAGCCTCTGGGGGAGCACCATTGAAAGTAAGAGCGCCAAATTCTTTAATAGATGCGGGCTGAGGCAGGCTTACATGCCCTGAGCATTGTCTGGACCATAGAGTGAGAGAAACCCTTGGCTCTTAAGAGGGATGATTCAAGAGCCACACCGTCAAAGACAGAAGAGGTAGGTCTGGGTGCCAGCAAGGACCCTGTGCTAGTAGATCCTGCCGTGGAGGCAGTGGAAACAGTGTCTATGGAAAGACTCCGTAGGTTGTGTCGAACTAATATCGCCTGGGCCAGACCGGGGCTATTAGTATCACTGTGCTGCCTTCTTGCTTAAAATTTCGGAGCACCCTCGGAAGGAGGGATATCGGAGGAAAGAGGTACGCGAGATTGAAGTCCCACCTCACTGCCAGAGGGTCCACGAAGGTGGTTGAGGGGGTCTCTGGTCCTGGGGACCTTGTGGTTGTGACGTGAGGCCATGAGATCTACGTCTAGCAGGCCCCATTTGTCCACCAGGAATTGAAAGACATTCGGGTGGAGAGCCCATTCTCAGGCGTGTATGTCCTGATGGCTTAGGAAGTCTGCTTCCCAGTTGAGGACTCCTGGAATGAACACTGCCAAGATTGCTGGGAGATGACCTTCGGCCCAAACCCGAATGTTTGCCACTTCCCACATGGCTGCCCGACTTTGCGTGCCTCCCTGTTGGTTGAAGTACGCTACCACAGTTACATTGTCAGACTGGATCTGGACAGGCCTGCCGTGGAGATACTGTGCCTGAGTGAGTGCTCTGTACAGTGCTCGAAGCTCCAGAATGTTTATGGGCAGGAGACTTTCCTGAGTTGTCCACCGTCCCAAAAAAGAATGACCGACTACCGCGCCCGATCCGCGAAGGCTGGCATCTGTCTTGAGAAGTTTCCAATCTGGAATCCAGAAGGGGCAACCGTTGTACAGATGGGACGTCTGTAGCCACCATGAGAAGGAAAGCCGAACCACCAGAGAGAGGAGGATCGTTTGGGACCGGATCAGGTGATACTGTCCGTTCCACCGGGAGAGAATCAGTTGTTGCAAAGGCCTGGAGTGGAACTGGGCGTATTCCACCATATCAAAAGTGGACACCATGGACCCCAGGACCTGCATTGCTGAGTGAATGGATACTCTCCGATTGTGGAGCAAGCTGTGCACACGCAAGTGTATTGTCAAAATCTTGTCTGCTGGCAGAAAGATCCTCTGTATTCGAGAATCTAGGAGTGCTCCCAGATGTATCATCCGCTCTGTCAGAGATAGGGAGGACTTTTTCCAATTGATGATCCTTTGGTGTGTTTTTAGGCAGTCCATGGTCAGCTGGAGATGGCGTTGTAACACAACTGGTGAGTCAGCCAAGATTAAGAGGTCATCTAGGTATGGCAGGATTCTGACTCCCTGGTGTCTGAGGTGTACCGCCATAATCGCCATTATTTTGATAAAGACTCAAGGGGCTGCTGACAGACCAAAGGGTAGTGCCCGAAACTGGTAATGTTGCTGCAGAACAGCAAACTGTAGGAACCGCTGGTGGGTTGGTGTAATAGGTACATGCAGATATGCATCCTCAATGTCCAGAGAAACCATGATCGTAAAGTTTCCATGCAGAACTCGGGCACTCTGATAAATTTGTTGAGGGGTTTAAGATTCAGAATATGACAATGAGACCCATTCAGCTTCTGAATCAAAAAGAGACCCGGGAGTATATTTACTAAAGTGAGAGTTTTTAGAAGTGGAGATGTTAACATTTAACTAGCACCTTCTAGAAGATAATAGCTAGAATCTGATTGGTTGCTATGGGCAACATCTCCATAAGGGGGTACCGACCTTGTAGGTTGTAACAGTTGTGGGTACCCCATCGTAGGAGGCAGCATGGGAGTTGATAAACGATCCACTAGCTACGTCATAACCTGGGATAAGGACGACACCCAGGGTGGCTCATATACTCGGGCTGGTATGGTGGATTGGTGAGCAGATTTATAACAATTAGCGCATATACACCCTCCAACATGAAATCCTGAGAGGGCAAGCCCGCAACACAGGATTTACATGTAACCAGCACAGGGGCCTCCTGTTTATCCTTGCCTTTGGAAGACATAGAAATAGCCAATAAGTAGCACACAATAAGCATCTAGTTAATAATGCAATGTGACACCCTTCAAAAATACAAGTAAATGTGAAGTACAAATGCCCCTACACACCTGGTAGTTGAGGGTTTTAGAAAAGAGCAGCAGGTATAAATATGACAGTCAGAAAGTTTAAGACAGTATATCACACAACAGAGCTAGCACAGGTCACTTACAATGCATATAAAAATATGTATACTGGGCACTAAAACAACTACTGAAGTCTCCAAGGGCTGGGAGGATTTGTGCGCTGTATAACCTGGCCCCAGGGAGAGGTATACAGGGAGACTGGACCAGACACTTGTAGCTTCAGAAAAGCATTGATTAATGGCTACTGAGCATTTCATATAGGAGGAGCAGCCTAGAAGCGGTAAAATTATTGTGAAGGATCGCGCTCTGGGCTGGAGGAGGGGCTGCAGGCGGAGAGCCTACCTCCCCATTGCCGCATCAACCACCAGGTGCCTCTGGCCTCACCTGGTCCCCAACATTGTCTTTTAACTGCCCCAGTGGTCGAGTGGGGGAGCGGACGCACCAGTCGCCCCACTACAGTCTTCCGGCGGGTCTCCACCGCCGGAAGTAAGGACTGCCAACATACAATTCCACGGAAGCGGGGAATCGCCTTACCGGATCTTCTCTGTTGCAAGGCTGCAGCCCTGGGTCCCCCAGTAGTGCGGCTAGCAAAGCCCCGCTGGCGCCCACTGAAATCACCAGACCACTTACTGGTGTTGCGCCGCCGGCGGAGTTAGTTAGAGCAGCTGCACAGGCGCCCAATTAGGACGTCTTGCTCCTTGCTCAGATGACAAAAAATAAAATTAAAAGCTTGGGACTGCTATAGCGGTCTCCCTGTCACAAAAGGTGCGACTGATTCTGTCCAGCACCAAACAAAAAAACTGTGTGCTTGTGGCTGGGGTATATGTGGAGGAGGACTGAGGCATCCTGGGAGGTAAAGCTTAACTGTTTGGGGCCTGGATCACTCCAGCCAGACACATCCCATTGTATTCCTGTGGATCCCCTATGGACTGAAGAAGAAATGGCACTGTGTCCCTGTGTCTCCTTAGCTGGGTAATCTTTAAATCAGTATTTGAATTCAGAACATATAACAAATGAGGCCAGATTTAAAGTTTTAAAGGTATTCAATTCACTGCTTCATGCAGCTGTTTTTCTGCAGCTATAATGTTCTAACACGTTAACAAGAAATACAGGTCATCAACTTTACATGGAGACAGGGGTGTAAGTGGGAAGACCAATTAAACACCAATCCTTTGACTGTAGCATGTGACTGTTCTTCACACACAAACTTTGGATCAAACAGCACTTAAATACGTGGTCTATATGACTTTCCAATAAATAGTGGTAACATCATAAAGATGAATAGTCATCAGTATTTAAATTACATTTCATACACTCTGGAGCGTTACTGTACCAGGTCCTGTAGTGGGTCTCAAAGGGCTGCTACAATATATTATAAATAATATATATAGCTGTGTAAGCCTATGAGACCTATTTTACTAATTCTGAACTAAATAAAACCATTACTCAGAAGACAGACCTTCAACACTCCCTTCCAGGTTTTTTTTTATGGCCAGATCAGTCTTTTTAAATAAATTTCATAATAAAACTACAAATAGCTCAGAAATCAGCCACTGTCTGATCATACGGTCTCAAAGGATTAGATCTGTTGTGAATTTAGGTTTAATCAACTTTTAAGAGTAAGCCTGGTTTTGCAATGCATGCCATAGCTGTAAGCATCAAAAAAAGTTTGTTTAGTATCCAGAACTCTGACTGCAAAGACGAATTTCAGTATATTTTCAGCACACGACTGTAGTACAAAGATGCTGTATTTAATGAAGGCTAGTCACCACTCTATCTTAGCATCCTCATGAACCAGGGCCGGATGAAGGGCCACATGGGCCTGAAATGATCAAGGGCCTATTGCGAGTAGTTTAGTAGCTATGATCAGTGCTGTGCGGGCGTGGCAGTGCCCCTACACTATAAACAATCTCTCACTAAAAATATGTAGAAGTCGAAAGATTGCATCATTTTGTGAGGAAAATAAAATGTGTGGACATCTGGCCATCACTGCGCTGGTAATGATGATGGGCCTATTTTTATGTGGATGCTTGGGGCGGTTGGACCCACCTGCCCAACTGTTATTCTGCCCCTCTTTAACCAAAAGAGGGGTGAAGTTTAAATGAGTATACATAGATACAAAGGTTTGCATTTATCCTGTACACGGCCCCTATGAGTAGTGTAAGTGGCCTGTCAATTAACTTGGTCACTGTGTCAAAGAATGAGATTAATTGTAGGTACCATGCCAGAATTGGGGTACACTTTATAAAAGAGGCTGCAATCAAAGGGGGCGATTCAATTCAACGCAAATTGAATAGCGCCCGGAGCAAGCTCCCAGAGCTATTCAATTCAGTGTGCTGTTTGGGCGGGCTAAGGATTTTTTCTCGCACCCCCCTGGGGATGCGAGGAACTATCCGACCAAAGTGTCGGGCGTGCAGCTATTTTTCTGCATAGTGTGGTGCTAACAGCCGTGCGCTCGGCCCTTTGGTCAGAGAATGCCGGTTAACGCGCCTTAACACCCTTGTAAAGGCACGATAACCGGCATTCTCCAACCACACAGCGCACTGAATTGAATATACCTCCGGGAGCTCGCTCCAGGCGCTATTCAATTCGCGTGTAATTGAATCGCCCCCAAAGGGAGCACATATAGGAACTTGCCACTGAAAAAGGTTTACTTATATCATGCCTTTAAGTTTTACAAAACTGAGTTTAATTGGACAAAGGACCTAACATTGTTTAACTTTGTAATACCTAAGTGCATAATATTGATTCAACCTAAAGAAGTACATGTAAAGGATCTAATGAGATAATGATAAATTAAGACCATTAATTCAGTAAAACATCCAAAGTAGTTTATTAGCTCAAGAGCATTTGAAAGCTGTGTGTGATATTACCTAGGAATAACAAGTTGTCAATGACCTATAGAACTTTTATTTTATATTTAAAGACATCATACTAAAGTCAAGCTGAAAGCATGTTGCAAAAAGTTTTGAAAGTATGATTTTAAGGTCTTGTTATTCAATATATACAAAATTAGACACATATATGTAAGCAAAATGTGTGTAAACAAAAATGACATGATGCTCTAGATATAGTAAAATTACTACCATTAATTAAATTTCCTTGAAATACTCCATGGTAGCCAAAACATACAGATAAAACTCCTAACGCTGGGCATACACTATACAATTATCTGTCAGATATCTGGCTGGTTGGCTGGTTGCAATGAAAATCTGGTAATGTATAGGAGCAAACGGCAATCTACCATTTGCTGACAAACACGGGAAAATAGACAAAAATGGTCATTCTCAGACAAATTGGTTAAATCAAACGAATTAACCAATTTGAACATTTTTGTTCATTTTCCAGTGTTTAAGATCATATGGTTGATTGTCATTTGCTCCCATACATTACCAGATTTTCATTCCAACCAGCCAGATTGGACAGATATCTAACAGGTAATTGTATTGTGTATGCCCAGCATTAGTTAGCCGAGTAGAGACAGAAAAAAGAAATACCTGCAAAAGGTACAAAATATCCCCTCCTGTCATGTCAGAACCTGGATGGCTCGGCCTTTCTTACTCAGAATATGTGTCTTAGTTGCATAAATAAAACTGGGAGTGACAAAGCTGCATCGCTAGATTACACTGATAAGTTTGATGTGCGGAAATCGGTATGATTTACCGCCGGACGCATGTCCTGCGGTTGGAATCCCGACACCAAGATAACGGCAGCAGTGGAAATCCTGATCGTCCTCAGGTAAGTATTAGCTAACCTAATTCTACCCCCTAACCCTCCCTTAGGGGTGCCTAGCCTAACCCTAATACCCCCTCTAAGTGCCTAAACCTAACCCCCCCCTTCCCCTAGCCTAAACCTAACCTCCGGGGGGGGTGCCTAACCCCAAGTCCCCCCCGGGAACCCTAAACCTATGCGCGGCTATCCACGCTCGGCGTCCCTCCGATCGGGATGCCGGGCTCCCGGGGTATATCTAATTACAGGCATCGGCATAACGATGCCTGTCTTTAGACACTTGCCGGGAAATGACAGTCGGGAAGCCGTATGTCAGGATTTGGTCCGACGGCTTCCCGACTGCATACCGATGTGAGACAATCTGAGTCTGTGTAAGAAGGGCTCTGATGTGAGCAGCCGCGGCCTGCCATGGAATATTTCAGAAAATTTAATTGACAGTATTAATTTGACTATTTTCTTTTGAACTCCATGACATGGATATAGCAAAACAACATATTAAAGGAGATGTTGGATAAGTATAATCAACAGTGCAAATGCTAAACTATTACAATAAAAGATTGTATTTAGAACAGTTTGAATGATTTCCTTCCTGAGTAAAAGATCTCACATTTGAATGGAGTATGTCCTTTAAGGCAAGTGGTCCCAAACTCATCTAACAGTTCAGCTTTAAGGCTATCCATGCTTGAAAACAGATGGTTAAATCAAAATGACCAAGGTACTAATCAAACCTTGGCAACAGAAAGTTTGCAGGTCGCAGTTTCCTAGGCTAGCACAGGATGAAAATCAGTTAGATAAGTGGATACACCCGCCAACTAGATCGATAAGTAAACATATACTGGTATAGATGGAGCCACTGTAGAGCAAGCAAGCATTAATGCGGATGATTCTGCAGCAGTGACGTGCGGTAAATGGCTGTGAAGGCACCGACTAGTATCAGAGCCAGATTTACACATACATATATGAAGCAGAGGGTTCATGTGGGCATTATACAAAGGTGCAACAGTTTATAGTGCTGGAAATTTGGCGTTTTGATCAGGTATGTGCGGAAAAGGTAGTCAGGGGAGGCAGTGCCTCACCTGCCATACACTTTTTACTCCAGAGTTTTGACTATAAAAATAGTTATAATACAAAGAAGATATTTTTAATATTTTCTAATTTTTTTCCTCATCATTTTGACAGTCAAAACTCGAGTATACCAACGTATGACAGGAAAGGCTCTCCTAACTTGCCTCACATCACCGTTCTGCAGGATTACTCTAGTAGTGAAAGGCCAAGCAGAGGAAATGTTGCAGGACTGCTGGAAGTTACAGCACGGGTGTAACTGGAGGACTGCAGGAGCAGTGTGACAATGTGCTTGAAATGCTGCAGCCAAGTCACAGAGATTTACTAGTTTTCCGAGAGAACAAGTAGCTGGAGCACTTAACGTCAGGCATTCATGAGCGCCAGTGACTTCCAGAGAGAGTAGCATTAACACAATGATACATCCACACTCAGGATTTATTTAGTAGAAGTAAATTAAGCTTCTATAGCAACAGTGGCCAAACAGTTCCCTAAAGAGTTCATGTTTTCCAAATCACTAATGGATCATTAGAATGTCATTAATGAATACTCCACATCTTTTAGAATGTGAGAGTTAGGAATGAATATATCTGTGAACAGTTGGGGTTCCTGGAGGTACGGGTTGGCAAACCATGATCTATAGGATTCAATTTGTACAAGATATGTATCTTCAAATAAAATATATAGAATCATTGTTTTCAAAGGTTACCCATTAAATTTATTTTCTCAATCTATTGTCAATTAAGGATATGGAACTCAAGGGACCAAATTAAGTGGCGCAAGACATTGGAGAAGGGATGGGTATGAAGTCTCAGCGGCTGAATATCCAGACGCTGGCAGCCCGAAGGGAGAAGACCCTGACAGGACAGGTAAGTACCCTATCCCTACCCCTCTCACCCCCCTAACCCTCCCTTAGTTGTGCCTATCCCTAACCTTCCCCCCTAATGCCTAACCTCCACCCCCAAAACCTAACCCTCCCCCCCCGTGCCCGTGGCTAACGCTAAGTGCGCCCCCGGTGTTACCTTGTTCGGGCTGGCGTCCTTCGGCTTTCCAGCGTTGGGATTAAGAAAGGCGTCGGTATTTTGATGCCTCTTAAGTCCCTTGTCGGGATTCTGACGTCTGTATTGAGACTGGCGGCTGCAACTACATCCCATTGGAGAGACCATGGACATAAAGGAATAAGTGGACATTAGAATAATTATTGATAAGTTTGATATGAGTAACAAAGTATATTATAGGAGTGTGTTGGCTAACCTTGACACTCCAGCTGTTGTGGAACTATATATCCCAGCATGCCCTGCCATAGTTTTAGCATGCCCTAATAGCAAAACTGTAGCAGTGCATGCTGGGTTATGTAGTTCCATAACAGCTGGAGTGTCAAGGTTAGCCAACACTGTTATAGGTGGAACTCCGTGCCTTCAAAAATGTACTAACCGTATCCTATGTTTAGCTTCTGTTGTAGTGGATGAGAGCAGGAAGGCTTTCAGTCCCACAAGTGGTGAGATGGTCCAAAATCATATTTATGGGTAGAGATCCATATTAATAGTACTACCATTGTTCACAGTCATGTTTCATTCAATACGGTCTCATCCCTTTGCTTGAATTCTCAAACATGCTCAAATTTGACAGGGGGAATAATTCAATTAATTCCGAAATGGCACATCGTGGCCATCATCATAAGTTTTACCAAACACCCTACAGAGGTGCGCAGGAAAACTTGCAATGTCCGGGGAACACAAACTGGTTGATGTGTGCAGGTGAGCATTGCAACAATGCCTAGCATTACATCTGATTAAAATGAATAAACAACAAGAGTACCAAATGTTAATAATGGAATCTAATAGGTATGGCGCTGGATCTTATAACAATATGCAATTATACCAACTTGAACTCATGATTGCGTAATCAATACCACACAATTTGCCCTAAATTTTGTTTTTTTTGGTTCTAACAGATAAGACTCCTCCACTCTCAAAACATTTCCTTTTCTTATTTGCTTTACCCTAACCCCAGAGCCTTTTTAAGAACTCACATATTTCTAATACATCTCATCATTTCTCAATATTTAACAATATTTTCTCCCATCAATGTGAACATAAAATGAATGCGGATGTAGGTTTTTCAAAGGACACCATGTTCTTTCCCTTTGTTACCCTCTGTCCTGAAAAGTTTAATAGAATGCTATTTTTCATTTAAAACCATTTTAATAATCATTTATTACAGGAGTATAACTTCTTAAGTCGCACAATAAGCAAATGTGTAATAACAGGAATTTAAGGGGAAATGTAAAGGCCCACAAAGTAATACATTATTCCTAGTAATAATACATGCCTGAAGGCAAACCATCATTTAAGTACAAACTGAAAACTTAGTGAAGCCCAACCACTGTCCAGGCATGACAAGCCCTGGGGGCAAAGCTAAGGAAAATAGTAGGTATTTGCTGCTTCCCACATTCTTTCACAGGAACACGTTCACATGACTTTCTATTTCTCCTTTGCTGGCACGCATGTTCATCTATCATTTAGCACTGTCATTGTACAAACCATGTCCTACTTAGCCAGACACATGAAAGGCTGTACTGTAAAGTTTATGCTTGACTGTCGTGTATACATTATGTGGCGTCAACTCTTCGGAGCTAACAGCATTAAGAGCAATAGCCAACTATTTTTTTTTCCATCCAGGCAATAAAAAAAAAATATTATTAAAAACTCTGAAGTAGTGCACTGTGCAAAAGTGTAATTGTCACATGAAAACCTACTACTTTAGGTCTATCCTTTTCATTTGTGGATAATCATGAGACTGAGGGGACATCTGCACTGACTATTACATGTGGCATGTGTGTGGTTCTCATAATCTGAATTTGCCTGCCCAATTGAGATGTCAATCATCGGCGGCCCCTACAGCAGGTGTATGTTCGTCCATACACAAAGATGTGCCGATATATATATGCAGATATATGGGCATCGGCTGGGCTACAGGGACGATGCGATATGTCTGAACGACATTGTTCACAGACATAGTCTATACACATTCTCAGATTCGCAAGTGATATATCTGTTCGATAGAACGGACGATATATCGTCCACTGTGTACACAGCATAAGAATGCCAATCCTAGTAAAAAAGTATAGGACAAGACTAAAAATATATATCACACACACACACACACCACTCCAAAGTTTTGGGCATAGCTTTGCCATTTATCAAGGCTTGACAAGGGCAGAGCTATGACCGAAACGTTGCTGATATCTTTGGTTATGCTTTAAGCCTAATAAACACATTGGTGCTTTTCTACAAACGGAGTGCTGTGCATCTTTTATATAAAGTACATACACATATATATATATATATATATATATATATATATACACACACCGATCAGACATGACATTTAAACCACCTGCCTAACATTGTGTGGGTTCCCCTCATGCCGCCACAACAGCTCTGACCCATCGAGGCATAAGCTCCACAAGACCTCTGAAGGTGACCTGTGCTAACAGGCACCAAGATGTTAGTAGCAGATTCTTTAAGCCTTGCAAATTGTGGGATGGGGCCTCCATGGCTCAGCCTAATTTTTCGAGCACATCCCAATGATGCTCGGTCAGATTGAGATCTGGGGAATTTGGTGGCCATGTCAACACCTTGAACTCTGTCATATTCCTCAAAAGCATTCTTGAATAATTTTTGCAGGGTGCATTATCCTGCTGAAAGACAGAGATCATATAAATTGTGACTCTAGGCTGCCTTTCAATAACGTGGTACAGACCACAGGAGCAGATTTAATTATGCACAGAGGCAGCCGGTATAGTAACTGTAGAAGGCAGATTCTGCGCGCAGCCTATGGCGCTAAAAGCAGAATTCTGCCCACCGTAAATGGCCTATAAAAGTGCAGCCAGCGGCAGCTCACGTTAAATTAAATCTGTTTGCTCTGCGATACTCTCATGTGAACATTTGTTTTTACGCTGCAAATGTACTGTTCCTATGATTACAGTTATACAAATAAACTGTAGACTACATTAAAATACATGTTCCTGGTCACATCGGCACAAACATGCCAAGTTATTTATTCTTTACACTGAATGAAGAGTTTATTTCAGTTCCTCTCAGACACTGTAGCTGTCCCAAGAGATATTTTAATGAGTTATAAGACTTCATTTATGTACATACGTCACTCCTTGAAGATATGAGGGATTTTTTTTTTTATTGTATTTGAAGACTGATTGCTGTACACATTTACATAAATCCACGCATTTCATTTATGTACAGGTAATGAAATCCCAACAATGCATTCCCGTATCCAAGATACAAAATAGTATTTACAGTATATGAGGATTACAGCACAGTAAATACAGGCAGTGAATGTCTTTACTCTTTACTACACTGATTGACTAGTTGCTATCAAAACTTGTATTAGGATAAAATAATTAAAAAAAGAAAAGAAAAAAAAAAAACTTACCTACCATAATTAGACAATACGTGGAATTAGTTTCTTTCAAACTAATACAAAAATTGGTCAAAGAAAAAAAAAAAACCTGACCAAACACCATTTCTTATTCAACTATGTTAGTTCACTTCTGCTTCTCTCTTCAAAAACATACCTTCTGACCTTCTACAACATACAGAAAACCAATCTAAGTCACACATTTGCTATGTGCATAGCCCATAAAGTCTAAAGCCTCTTGCCAAAACAGTAATCATTACTCAGTAGAGTCTACGTCACTTAAATCCTTCACTAGTTCCTACCTTTCTCATAGCTTTCTATCTCAAATAGGGACGAACCATAATAGAATTTATGTATTCAGCTGCCCTGCTAAATATTTGAAAATGCATTTGAGGAAAAAACAAAAAATTATCAGAATCTTCAAAACAAATACAATAAAACCAGTTTTAAAAAAAAATAAAAAAACCCCTCTATACTAAATAAAAAATTAAATACTTCTCGCAAACACAGAAATGAAGGAATGTACAGTAAACAAAAAGGACAATTCCAGTAGGTAACATGAAAAACCTGTCAAAACCTAGAGTCTGTTTTTTTTGGTTTGCACAAATTTCAAATGTAACAATAGCAATGATTGGGCATAAATTACTGGCTCAGGTTACAGTCTAAGTGTACTTTTGGAGCGTACTGCTGGGCACGTCCAATGTAAACAAAACCGCATATGTAGGTGTAGTTACTAAATAGGCATTCACTTGGGTTTGCCAACATTCTTCGCATTATCCGATAAATTTGCTGTCATGAAATATTCAAATGTTCTACACTTAAAACACAAGAATAATTTTAAAAATGATTTTTGAATAACGTTTTACTATTTGCGTTTTAATCCGATTACTCAAATCAAAAAAACAAACAAAAAGCAAGACTCTGTTTTTTAACAGTGCTCACTGCATACCAGTAGCTGCCACTGAAAGGGAATAGGGGTAACAAATACAGTAGGGATCAGTGAAATAATCCCAGTATGCTCACATTAAGAAGAAAATGTACAATATTTATAAATAACAAGTCCAGCCAAAATGTGTTCAGCAACTTAAACCAAAGTTTCTTTTCGCTTCGCACTTTGTTGTGTTCGCTCTCGTATTTTCCGACTGCCAGACTGTGCTCTTTGGGCTCTCTCAGCCTTAGGACCTCCTGCCGAGTCCACAACTGGACTGCATGCATTTTCTTCAAGGTCCATTTCCACAATGCCAGATATTGTGGACAATCTTCTCTGTTCTTTGGTGTCCAGGACTGGTGGGTGATTTTCTTCACATTCCTCACTGAGGTCAGGCAGTTCCTTTAATTCTGTTGTTGATGCATGTTGGTATGGAGCAATGGCTGTTCTAATACAGTTTAGCCACTGTTGTTTGTGAAACACATCATTGGCCTGAAGTGTGTGACTCTGTCCTAAACTGGCATCTTGGAATCGAACTCTGAAGATATTTTTAGCTGTGGTGAAGAAGAAAAAAATATATAAACCACAGGTTAAATACAAGAAAACTGCTGTGCGAGATATGCTGCACCAAAATATAATGTTATCTTATCTGCCCTTAAATGTTGGCAGACACATGCAGAAGTACAGAATTTGAAACGACAGGATAATTCTAGCAATGTCCAGACAATAGATACACTTTATGCCTCGCATATTATCAACATGGCATTTAGAAGCCTCCCTGCCAACAGTAACATTAACTGGATTATGCACAGAGCTGTCAGACAAGTAGTTCTTGTCCCGCACAAGGTATTAAGTTTAGCCACTAGAAATTCAAGGAACACTGATGTGTGATATAACATACCTTTGTCTGAATTACTGAAGGCGCCTCTGAAGGAGCCACCCATCCTCACATCACCATCTTGAAGGTCTTCCAACACCAGTTCCTGAACAGGTATTGGTTGTCTGTAAACCTGGTAGTAGTTACGCTCATTACGGGTAACTGGGCGGGTTAAAACCAATATATCTTGAAAAAGGAACAGGTACAGCTTCTGTGAATAAAGAACAATGCACGATTAGCCTAGCCATAAAAGACGCCTATCTATTTTTTTACTGTGTAACAAGACACAAAAGCAGGAAATGTAGTACATTTACACTGATAAAATACATTTGAATGTGTGATCTCATTGTTTATCTTTATTGTTTACAGATCTTCAGGCAATACAGAACAAGAACTCTGACAAGCCGTATGGCAGTGATTTAAGAAGCATCTGTGATCAATAAATCCTCACTCCAACATATTGTTCCACAAAGTAATATAAACAATTGCGACACTCGTAGCAATGCAATAGGCACTTACATGGCCATTTTTATTCTTTAACTCGCCATGGCACAATAGCGACTTGCTGGATTCTATCCGTAGGTCTCTTTGTTTATCATCTAGGTACTCCATCTTATCAATATAGTACTGGCATTCAGACTCCCCCTTTTTCAAGTTAATGTCTGCGAGAACGCCTTGGATTAAGCATAGCTGCAAAAAAAAAAGAAAAAAAAAAGGCACTTGATTAACACAATATTAAAAAGTCACACAATATGAAGTATTCAACAAAACAATCCATATGAATTATATAGCAATATTATTTTAAAACTGCATTACAATCTAAAGTGGTTAACATTTAAAATGGCTGCAAGCAGCTACACTGTCCGTAATTCAAAGTTTCTTTTCTCCATGATCCTCCAGCTCACAGGGCCCCAACTCCCCTACTCCCCCAAAAAAAAATCACAGCGCAAAGGTTTTTTGGCCAGATCTGTGAGCGACTAATCATGAAGGCCCGGCAATCGCTGCACCCAGCAATAGTAGGGCTAGTACAGTTTTGAGATTATATAGATAAGATAATATCAATAGTCTATGCCAATGTAAATGGCTAGTCATTTTAAATCCATATAGCTTAACATACGCTTATTTAAAGTTATATGTAGTAATTTAATATATTTTTACAAATGAGACTACCATTTATATTGGCTTAAGAGCAAGTACATGCACATTGGTGTTTAGCCATGTATCTACCCATGTTTTGCACAGCGGTCTCCGCAATGTAAATTAACTTGTACAACTGCAAAAACCAGGTAGGGGGGCAGTCTTGTTGGCCGTGGGGTGATTACCCGCGGCCAGGTTATTTTCTATGAGTTTTTGCCTTTAGAAAAAAGCAGATTGTCATAACTTACAGCTTCCTCCAAACTCTTTACATCCGGCTGGTCTTTAGGAGTATGTCGAAGAATTTCTTTCAGTAGCAGTGGGTATTTGACGAGGCGGCTTCTGGGAATATCGAGAAAGCTCCACAGGTCCAACTTGCGACTGAAGGGAGACTCAAGGCATCGTTGCAGAAAATCCTGAACCCTGCGGTCTAATTTTTTCTGATCTAGAAGAGCCTTGGCTGCCAATTGGTTACTGCAATAGCCTTTATATGCATTGAGCCGAGGTAACTAAAGAAAAGAGTTTTGATTTGGTCAGTGAAAAGACAACTGTAAAATTAAATAAAGTACTACCGATTTATCAAATTTGAAGGCAGCATAAATGCTGGTTAAAAATACATGCAATAAAAATATTATTGTGCTGTGTAACTTTGGCTTAATTTAAGTTTGACAACTTACCCATTTAACAAGAATGTGACCGATTTGACCAACTGTTCCATCCGTCATTGTTGCCTCTCTAAGCTTAGTCAGAAATTCTATTTAAAAAAATAAATAAAACCAATCATGAAGACATTCAGCACACCACATATACAAATGATGAGAGATTCATGGCTTGAACTGTACCTTCATGGAGGGGAATATAGGCATCCAAGTCTCCAAATATTTGTGCAAGCTCTTCTTCAGACATAATAGACAGTTTCAGCATTGGATCATGGTAGGCCTTCCTTGCCAACTTAAGATCTTCAATAAGGTCTTGCTCTCCTCTGGTCATTTCAAATATAGCCTTTAATCAAAATAATATAAAGGAATGAGAGTGGATTAGCTTCATGATAGAAAGTTTATTTAATAGTCCTAAGTACATGTAAAGCTTATGTGGAATAGCCCTTCAATTAACCATCTCTCTTCAAGCTCAAAATCTAATACTTATACCAGAGGTTCCCAAACTCTGTCCTCAAGGCACCATAACAGACCGGATTTTAAGAATATCCATGATGGCCACAGGGGACTTAATTAGAACCTCAGTCGATTTAATCACCTATGCTCAATCATGGATCTCTGTAAAACCTGTTGGGGTGCCTTGAGGACCGCATTTGGGAACCTCTGACTTCTAGCAACAATCTAGCAGCTTATGTTTGATAATTAGAGAGATAGAGATAGAATATATATATATTCTATCTATCACATTTCTCTCTCCAGTTCATATTCCACCAATGTATGTAATCTAATACAAACCAATTAATCTGAATGGTTTTCCTCTGCCAAGATTTAATGTTATAAATGTCTAATGTAATTCCTACCTCTTGCCGTTTAATTTCCTTGGTGCTTAGAGTTTCCTTCATATTGACATCTAACATCTCAGACCACAGGACGCTATTTCTTCTTTTTGGAGGAGTAGGTGCAGCCATCTTGCTACAAGCTTTGTGTGTACTACCTGGAGACTTATTTTCAGCTCGCATTGTGAAGGACTGACAGGATAAAAAATAGAAAAATTAGTACATGAAACTTATGAAGGCCATTTTATGTCCTCAAATGAGTCGTCACATTAACAAGTCACCCTTATTATAGACACATTTTATTGTACTATGCATGCTTGCAAAAGCCATGAAATCAACTCTGGTACAAAATGCCTGGAATGTACATGCCAACATACAAAAAATAAATAAATCAGTACAGTTTATGTAATACTGATAGCATTAAGTATTACAATCTGGACAAAAAAGCATGTAAACACAGAATAATATGATGACATGGTTCAAATAGGCCTGGTCATCATATTATCCTGGCAATTGAATTGCTCTCAGTCACTTTAGACGGGAGTTACGGCAGTGCTAACCTTCCCCCTAGGTATGAAAAGGCACAATCGTGTGCTTCATAACTATAATGAATTACAATAGTAAAGTAACATAAAACATTATTAACCATTGTGCTTTTGTGCTTTTTGGCATGTTCATTTTACCTGGATGGTTTGGCCAAAACGCCGGACTGCGCCATTTCGCACAGGAGAGATCAAGTTTGCTAGTGACGTTACACGTGCTAGAGGCCGTACTCTCTTATTGCTCGGCTCCTACAAAGGCAAAAAACACACGTTGCTTTCATTACAGTGAAGCAGAATCATTTTTTTTTAAGCCTTGCAGCTATGAGAATGCTATCAAATCACAGGCATTCTTAAAACACAAACGCAAATGTGAAATTCTAACTAGCATGTAATGGAATTCAGACAATATAGCCTTACGTATTTTAGTCTGTCTGCACGCAAGCTGCATTAAGCAGAAAAACAAAAAGTAATCCAAGCAAACTTTCAAAGGGCAAACTTCATGTAGAAACATACCTAGAGCGATTATATATGAAGCGTTTGCATGAATGATTAGTTGGACTGAGCTATTAAAATACTGATGTGTGTTTATTTCAGAAGACTGGATACTAAAGAGGCGTATGGTATATTTAACTAAGTATTAAGGGGCATATTTACTAAGCAGTATATTTAGAAAACAATAACTCGATTCTTACAGATTTGGACTGCTACAGGGCGATAACACGATGCAAAACAAGCCTGATTTTGCATTTACTATTATTGTCCTTTTAAATCTGGCAGGTAAAATCTGTAAATCCACTGCTTAGTAAATACACTGCTAAGTACAATGCGTCCTATTTATTTATTACCAGTTATTTATATAGCGCACACATATTCTGCAGCGCTTTACAGAGAGAATATTTATCCATTTACAACAGTCCTTGCCCCAGTGGAGCTTACAATCTAAATTCCCTACCACATGCACACACACTCATACAATAGTGTTAATTTTGTTGGGAGACAATTAACCTACCAGTATATTTTTTGGAGGGTGGGAGGAAACTGGAGTACCCGGAGGAAACCCACGCAAGCACAGGGAGAATATACAAACTCCACACAGGAGACAGAATATATTACACAAGCAACTCAGGGCTTCAAATTCGTATTACAATAAACTTGATTATCACCTTTAGGGGCCTATGTATCAAAGTTTGATGAGAGAGAAAATTGTGAGATATAAATCACCAATCAGGTTTTAACTTACATTTTATAGGCGTTTGAAAAATGACAGGAGCTGATTGGTTAATACTTTTTCTCTCACAATTTTATCTCTTATCAAGCTTTGATACATAGGCCTCTAAATCTGCAACCTCATTGCAAAAATGATGTAATCTAGATCTACGGAAGTAGTGTTACCAGCTCAGTGCTCACTCTGCTAATAAAAGTTGGGAACAGTAAGCAATATGAAAGGTAGAATCATTCAGAAATCTACCCAACACACAATAATAAACTAATTTCCTGACATCGTAACAATAGAACGCTATGCATTAGGCATGACTACAAAGAGATCTCTACTAATGCAATCAGATAGCAGCTAACACATGCATATCTGCTGGAGGCTTCAATCTTCACTCTGAGGAAGCCATTCATAACAAACATAACCAAACTATTTATTAATTAAAACAAACTCTGATGTGTAGAGTTTAACTTTTTTATAAACATAAATGAATAGTAAATTTAAGTCCCAATACTAGGCCACATAATTAGCAGTAAGGGGCTTGCTGACTGAGATGAACATACACATCTTACTATTCAACCATCGCTGTATCTAAGAAATCATATCTGTTAACTATTAAGATTTTTTTTCAGTAGTTAGAAGCATTGTATGTATAATTAAGGTAATAGAAGACTTTCCTCTTAACTGAACTCCTTAATAAGAAGCCAAATAGAGAACAATAGCTGTCCATGACCAATGTAAGACAGGTGTTAATGCCTTTATGGCTTATGTGTCAGCTTCACATTACAGAGGGACACTGACAAAACTCTAAAACCACATTTTTAACATTTGTTTAAGACAAGACAAGGAGACCCTTGTTTTAAAATGATGAACATGGACTTCAAGAATTGAACCATTCATGACGACAGTTTGCGCAACTACTGAAAAAAAAAAAAACAGGTTTTGCCTGATCGATGTACTTTAAAAGTGTCTGAAGCAGCCACAACTGAACACAAATAGCAGGAAAAGGTCTAGCGGAGAGCCGGGCTTCCAGAACACAAAAAGAACACACATGTAAAAGTTGTAACATTTGCATGGGAAATGTACAGGCTATATAGCAATTGTGAAAACTCAGCCAGCTGCTTGACCTAAAGCCCTACAAACAGCCCTATGTGTATATACACAAATAGATTGCAAGAGGCCAACAGTTAAAAAAAAATAAAAGTGTAATACTGTGTCAACTCAGAGACAATGTTTTAACTTTACTTCTGAATCTCTTATGCATGAGAAACCTTTAGTATACAAACAAAAAAAGTGTCCTGAGCCTTTAGAGTAAACAACAAATACAGTATATCCATACCCAAAAAAAAGATGCAATGTAAAAGTGTAATATTTATCATACACTAAAGAGTGTAGTCCTACACATTCCACAGCACAATCACACACTGTTCTCTCTTGAAAAGGATGTATTGAGGAATAGTCCTTCAAGATATTATTGAGAAAGAAATGAACAGAATAACAAACTGATTACAGGCAAGACCCACTAGCAGCTGGAGTACAAGGAATAAACATTACACAAATTCCATTTTTGTAAACTTATTACTGCTGAAACACGATTCTAATACCGAATAAAAGTTATGTTAAAGGAGATTTAAGGCTAAGAGAAGGGTTTCAAATGAGATCACCACAATGCGATTGTAACAAATAGAGAGAATGACCACCATGTAATGAAAAATGTGTATATACCTCCAATTCCTTTGAAGCTTGATTCTGAACTGCTATCACCTGAATAGTCCTTTTGATAGGCAAGAGACCTCCAATTTCATCATGAGCCACCATACTTTATAATATTTCCCTCACAGGAGTTGCAACCAATCCACTGTTGAGGCCAAGCTCCTTGTGGAGCTGCTACTTTTTCATAAACGAGTCTTCGGTTTGCTAAGAAACACTCACAGCTCCTTCCCATACTGCATACTTCCCTTGCTGCAAATAGAGTGAACTTTGGAAAGTCTACAGACTGCTTTACACTTAAATGTGGGAGGAGCAGAAACAGCTGCCTGCTGGGCGGGTTTCCATGGAATACCATGTCATTTGTCTGACAGCTGGTACACCTACATTCTACAGATCAAGTTACATACAGCCTTTTAGTTTGGAGCTGGTGAGCTCTGAAAAACCAGCTTTTCTTCTGTTAGCAGCTAAACAAAGAAAGCAACTTGTGCATTTACAAAATATAAGATCATAAAAATGCAGCCTTTCTATAAACAAAAGTGGGAAAAATACTGAGCATGTTACTATGCATATTTTTAAGCAACAAGACCTTTGAGTAAAGCCAAGTTTAATGTCTGTTCACAAACAAGTAAAAGAAAGCTTGCATTTGAGTAAATATATGCAAAAACAAAAATTACTGTGTACAAAATACAGACACATCCAGTCATTTAAATGTCTAACAGCTTCGGTTAGTTTTTCACAAGTTGAGGATGAAAAGCAATACTTTCAGAAGAAAAGAATAAAAAAAAAAAAAAAAAAAAAGTGTATTTTTTTGTTGTTGTATGTATGCATAAGTATGAAGATAGGGGATGTAATCTGCATTCCGGAGGTTAGAATCCCTGCTCCAGTATCCCGATGGCAATTATTGGGGTTAGGTTTAGGATTAGGCTGCAAAGGGGAGGAATAGGGTTAGGCTGCAGGAAAGGTGGGTTATGGTTAGGGGGAGGGTTAGGATACTTACCCAATTCTGTTGCGATTCTGATTGACTGTCAAGTTGCCGCTGTCGGTATTCTGACCACCGGCATGCCGACCGCCACAATTCCGTACACAACCAGAAGAGAGAACTTGTAGGCAACTAAAACTAATTCTACATTTAAAGAAATGTACACAGCTGTAATATGCTAATTTAATATTCCTTAAATCAATGTACAGTACTTCGTTAATTATGGCCACAAGGGTTGTCACAAAGTGCCTCCGCCGACAGTGTCAGGTGTGGGCACTTTGCGAGCAATATCATTGCTAGTTTTCCATTCACCCTAGAGATGCAAGGCAAAATAAGTGACGATTGTGTACTGGTAATAGACTGTAATGTGCATGGGCAGACATTGCGGTGATATCCAGGGACTGATATTTTAAGTTGTATTTAACAGACTATCAGCGATTACAGTACATGTGAATAATGAAAAGGATCATTTTATTGAGGAATGAGAGGCTCTTTTAGTCACAGGTATTTATGATTTGGAGAAAAGCCCTAAATTCAGCAAAAGCAGACATTTCCATGCTTAAGAAGCACCCCGGATGGGGAAAGCCATCAGTTGGTATAACCTTTGCTGGCTGCTTCTTACTGTTGCCTCTCCATGCAAAACATGGTGAAGCCTATTTAACAAGTTCAGCAGCATTACATGTATAAAGGGCTATCCATCTATTGTTCTCTCCGGATTTTGTCAGCAAAGTACTCAGTAGGAAAAAAAAAATGAGAGATGGTAAGACCTTACCTTTGTTATCTCTATTTCTAAGAAGTCCATATGGATCCACATCAGACATTGGGGTATAGGCTGATGACGTCAGTCGTCTAGCACCTCAATAGTTAAATTTGTGCTCCCAGGATGCACCGGGCCCCTCTCCTATACCCCGCCCCCATGCCAAGGCACCTCAGTTTCGTAACAAGCCAATGGCTGGAGGAGGAGAAGAGAGAAGGAAGAAATTCTGGAACACGCAAGTATCACACACTCACATACTGAAGGAGACGGAAAAACCGGTGACCAGAACACAGCCCATCTGCAGCACAGGTGCGAGAGGGTGGGAGTCCTGTGGATCCCTATGGACCGTAGAAATAGAGATAACAAAGGTAAGTTCTTACCATATCGCTTATTTTCTACTGCAGAGTTCATAGAGCTCCACAGGAGACCTTGGGGATGTCCCAAAGCAGTCTCCTTAAGGGTGGGGACGCTCCTGTGCAGAGAGGAGAATCCACTGCCCGAAGGAAGCATTCTGAGAGGCAAAGGTATGGAATGCATAATACCTTAGGAATGTATGGACAGTAGACCAAGTGGCACCCTTACACAGCTGAACAGCAGAGGCGCCACGACGAGCTGCCCATGAGGGACCCACAGACCGAGTATAATGAGCTTTGACAGAGGACGTTACAGGAAGGCCCTCATGAATGTAAGCCTCTGATATTGCCAGGCGAATCCAGCCTGCCAACGTCTGCTTAGTGGCAGGCCATCCTTTCTTTCGGAAACCAAAAAGGACAAACAACGAGTCCGACTTCCGAAATGAGTTGGTACGGTCCACATAAGTCTTTAGAGCACGTACCACATCAAAGGAGGCCTCACCAGCTGAGAGGTCTGGGGAGTTAAAGGCTGGCACTACAATTTCCTCATTAATGTGGAAGCTGGATACCACCTTAGGTAGGAAACCGGGGCGAGTACGGAGAACCGGCCTGTTCCTATGAAAATTCAGAAGGGGAGGACGACATGAAAGAGCCCCCAAATCTGACACCCTTCTGGCCGAAGCAATGGCCAAAAGAAAACACTTCTAATTGTGAGCCATTTTAAATCCACTGAGCCCAGTGGTTCAAATGGTGGTCCTTGTAGAGCCCTAAGGACCACAGTCAAATCCCACGGAGCCACCGGTGGGATAAAAGGAGGTTGGACGCGAAGCACCCCTTGCATAAAGGTGTGTACATCCGGAAGAGTAGCAATCCTACGGTGAAACAGTACTGACAGGGCAGAAACCTGCACCTTCAGAGAAGCAAGGCGAAGACCGTGATCTAAGCCCGCCTGTAGAAATGCCCAAATCCTGGATAATCGAAATGTCTGAGGATTATAACCTCTGGGTCGACACCATTCAAAGAAGGTGTGCCACACTGTGATAAAATCTCGCAGAAGCAGGTTTGCGAGCTCTGAGCATGGTGTTCACCACCGAGCTGGAAAAACCCCTGGAACTCAAGAGGGCAGTCTCAAGAGCCACGCCATCAAAGACAGACAACCCAGGTCCGGGTAATAGCAAGGACCTTGAGACAACAGATCCGTTGAGGCAACAGCATCGGAGTGTCTATGGATAGACTCCGAAGATCTGCGTACCAGTGACGTCTGGGCCACGCTGGAGCCACCACCAGCAGCGTACCTCCTTCTTGCTTGAACTTCCGAATCACCCGAGGCAGAAGGGAGAATGGAGGGAACATGTACGCAAACTGGAAGGTCCACTTGACTGCCAGAGCCCCCACGTCTCTTGTCCTTGAGCAGTACCTTGGCAACTTGTGGTTGTGCAGAGATGCTATCAGACCCACTTCGGGAAGGCCCCATTTGTCCACCAGAAGTTGAAATACTTCCTGGTGAAGTGACCATTCCCCTGGGTGTACTTCGTGATGGCTTAGGAAGTCTGCTTCCTAGTTCAGGACTCGCGGGATAAACACCGCCGATATGGCTGGGATATTGTCCTCCGCCCAGGTCAGAATGCGGGACACTTCCCTTAGAGCCGCCTGACTCCGAGTGCCTCCTTGGCGGTTTATGTAGGCCACAGTTTCAAAGCCTTTTCCTGATCCCTCTGAAGTCCCGTAGGGAAGAATTGATGAGGTGGTCTGTTCTGGAAGGAGAGTGAGTACCTTTGAGAGACCACTTCCCTTACCCAAGTGTCTGTTGTGGTATGACACCAACACTGGGCATACTGCAGAAGTCGGCCTCCCACATTGGGCTCTCCCAAGGAGAGGGCCGCCCAGTCAGGCTGCGGGTTTAGTGTTGGGCTTGGCAGCTGGGCGCCTGGTACTCCAAGCCTGTTTCTTCGGCTTTGTGACCTTCTTAGTTCCTGACGGTCTGGGAAAGGACTGAACCTTGGCCTTACTTTGAGGATGGAAAGTCCGAAAGGACTGAGTTCCTGATCCCGACAGCATTGGGGCCGAGGGTAAGCAGGCAGACTTGGCAGCAGTCAAAGTGTCCACGATTTTGTCCAAATCTGGTCCAAATAAGACCTGGCCATTAAAGGGTTAACCTTCTAATCCGTTCTTGGACTCAGCATCTGCTCTCCAAAATCGCAACCAAAGAGAGCGTCTAGCTCAGGGGTTCCCAACCACGGTCCTCAAGGCACACTAACAGTCCAGGTTTTAAGGACAGCCATAGTTGAGCACAGGTTACAATTAGTACTATTAGTAGTATTTTGATTTAATCATCTGTGCTTAAGCATGGATATCACTAAAACCAGGACTGTTAGTGTGCCTTGAGGACCGAGGTTGGGAATCACTGGTCTAGCTGATACTGCTGCCGATGAAATGCGAGATGTCAGGAGACTAACATCAAAAGCAGCTTCATTCACATATGTAGCAGAGTCTCTGAGGTAACCTGCGAATTCAATTTGTTCACTGGTAGCCTCTACAGGTAAGGGCGCCTCCAAGGCATTAGCCCAACGTTCCATGGCTCTGGTCACCCAGCATAAAGCCATAGCTGGCCTAGCGACCCCCCCCAGAGAGGGAATAAATGGACTTTAGGCACACCTCCACTTTTCTGTCCGTAACATCTTTCAATGATGACATGGACTGCATAGGAAGTGTCGCACTTTTGACAAGGCGCGTAATATGAGAATCTACCCGGAGGAGGAGTTTCCCATTTAGAGAAATACTTCTCAAACGGATAAGTTGCCTCCAACTGTTTCTGTGGTTGAAATCTGCTTGGAGTTTTCCATGCTTCTTCCAGATGTTCAACTAGCTGATCCGACAGGGGAAAAGCCGTCCCTGAACTTTTAACTTCCTTAAAGAAAGCATGCTTGGATTTGGCCGCTGGGGTATAGTCATCCCCAATATCCATTGCCACACGGACCGCACGAATGAGGCCATGTACATAAATTTTGTACTTTGGCTCCGCCACTTTTTGAGTGTGCTCTGGGCCTGAGTCAGAGCCGAACGCTCTGACCAGAGCGCTCGTTCTGAATCAGGGCCCTCCTCCCTCAACTTGGAGCGGCCTCATGGACGCTCGCATAGCTGTGGGTTACCATGATGATGGTCGCGATGGTCTTGACCATCGCGACCATCGGGCTTGCGACGGAGACCCTGCGGTAGGGTCTCGCTGCCGCAAGCCCTGGAGTGATTTTGGCTTTATCAGAGCCAAAATCACTCCCACTGACATCACTAGTGATGTCAGTGGGGCCGGCTTCAGACGGTAGGCGTTCCCATGGGAACGCCTCCGTCTGGCAGCCACGCCCCCGGCACGCCCACCAAAGGGAGCGAGACCCGGAGCGACGGAGAGCCCGTTGCTATCCGGGTCTCGCGCATGCGCACGACGGAGCTCCCTCCGTCGTGTGCATGCGCAGTGGGGCAACATCGACCCGCTTGCGAGCGGGTCTGAATGACCCCCTCTGTATCAGATAAGTCCTGGATTTCCCCATCATCAGTCGACACATCATCATGATAGTAAGTGGACTGGGACGACAGTACCTCCTTCCTAGCGGTACGCTGGAAGTGCTCCTCCTGTAACACCTCCGTCAGGTTTTGCACGTATTGGAGAGAGTATTAACCCATACAGGTTCAGGTGACGCCTGATAGGGAGGTAGGTTGTAAAGGTCTATTATGAGCCACAACCAACTGTCGGGGAATCCCCTGCGACGTAGATGGCATAGCAACCTGCGTACCCCATTTGTGGGGACACTGGAGGTGCAGCAAGCTGACCCATCAGGGTAGTCAGCGCTTGTGCAAAACAAGCCCAGGGCGGCTCTTGAGAAGAGCTGGGCCCAGCAGGTAGTGCATTGCTGGTACACAAGGTACACAATCCTCCCACAATAATCTCTCCCTCCTTTAGTCCAGCTAAACACCTGTTGCAGGACTGTGTGAGGAGGATATCAGCTTGTCCAGAATCACTGCCAGACATAATGAATGTATGTGTCAACTCCTCAGCTCAATCACAACTGAACTGTGAAGTAAACTAACCCCTGAGCAGCACTGTCACCGCAAGGGCTAGTGAAAGAGAAAGTACAGGGATAGTTAAAATGGCTGACAGAGAAAAGTATACAGTCAGACAGCGCTAGCAACAGACAATGCCAGGAAAACCTGCACTATACTGTACGATCATCAACTAACTAGACCTTGTGTCTAGTAGGAATAGTGCTACATACACCGACCTGCTTGGAGGAGAGGTATGTAGGGGACCCAGGCTCCCCTGATACCCGCGTCTGAAGCACATAAATGGCCGCCAGAGGACTCATAGGGGGCGTGCCTAAGGGAGGAGAGCTGCCTGCAACCGCCAGACCATGGGTTAACTCCAGGGATGCCACAGCGTCCGCACGCTGTGGCCCCCTTTCCCTGGTGGTCTAGTGTCAGAGCAGGTGCTGTGCCTGTTGACATGCGCAGCCCTTCCCAGGGAAGCCGCAGCCCTGGGAAGGAATAGGAACTGTGATAGCTGTGGGCGCCTGCTGCTTACCGCGTTCTCTGGACAGCCCATGCTGGCCACTCTGAAGAATAAACCTATTTTCAGGGGCTGTCTGCGCAGCCCCCCTTAAAGTGACCTAACTCCGTGCCGAGCACCTATGAAACTGAGGTGCCTTGGCATGGGGGCGGGTTATAGGAGAGGGACCCGATGCATCCTGGGAACACAAATTTAACTATTGAGGTGCTCGACGACTGACATCAGCCTATACACCAAGGTCTCCTGTGGAGCCCTGTGGACCCTGCAGTAGAAATGCTTTATTAACAGAAAGGGCATTGTATACAAGTTGTAAACAATGTCATGGGGAATATTGTACCATTCTTTGTGAAGGAAACTACTGTTCTTTAAAAGATGAATCAAAAGGTGACACTTCATACCAGATAATGGGGCATATGTATTAATAATTGCGGTACTGCCGCGATTATTAACAACCCAACACGCCGTGAATATTTGAAAATATCCCGGCTATGTACTACCGGGAACTCACAGGGACAGTGGTTGCGGTAACCGCTGTCCCCGCAAGTTAAATCCCCAGCATTTCGAAGAAGTCTTAAAGTGAAGTGAGAAACTTCCTCAGGGAAAGCGGACACTGTGTATGCGCACAGTGTCAGCTTCCGGGACTGGTCGGGGGAGAGATCTCTCTTCTGCATCGTGAGCCCCACTGGCAAACAGTAGTTTACACCATAAACTACCGGTGCTGAACCCCGAAAAGCTTAGCTTTTTGAAGTTTAGTACATAAGGGTCAGATTGTAGTCCCCATTGATAATAATAGGGACTGTGATCTGAAGTGCCAATTAGAATTTTTGCGGGAGATTTCTGTGATCAATATATAAAATGATGCAGAAACTACAGTTTCTGCATAATTGTATGGAAAAATGGCTTGATACATAGGCCTCCTTGTCATTTAGGTGCATCTGTACTTAGGTTTGGCAATTGTATTCGATGATGGAGGTTTTACTTCATCTTAACATTAATAAAACTCAGTAGAAGCCACCTAGTGTATGAGTGTGTAATATTAAAAGGACCATAATGAAAAAAAGAAGTTTCAAACACTTGGAGGTTCCTGGTTATTGGACATGATTATATAATGTAGAATATTCTGTAAAAATAACTGCACAGAACATAAAACATATACTAAGAATAAACAGGCCAACACTTGATTGATAAAAAAAAGTCTGTAGAGTTCAATAAGATTAATAAAAAATAAAAACACCTCTAGAACCAGAGAAAGCACACTGCTAAACTAGCTCCAAAGCAAAAATGCTAATGTGCTTGAGTGTTTCAGCAGAATTCAGTCGCAATATAAACTCTTGGGTAAAAGAGAACCATCGCATTCCAATTTATTTACCATAGAGCTGCTCTTTGGTAAACAAACAAGGTAAAACACTCCAAAATCTGCAAAGTGGCAGCCAAAAAAACATCAACAAAAATAATCCAGGCAGCGTAACACCAACAGTTAGGACGTCTGGTCTAGCCATGGAGAGGCAAGTCTGCCATCTACAGGCTATTTCATCTAAAACCACTTGCCAGGCTGCAAGACAATACTAAAAGCTCTGTACACACTTAAGAATAGAGATGTGCACCGACACGGGGGTGTTATGGTTTTGGATCTGGCTCTCCCCTGGTTTTGGATCTGAATCTGGTTTTGGATTTTTTTCCTTGGTGTTTTGTTTTTAGGTTTTGGTTCTGTATTTTTTCCAAAAAATTATATAAACAGCTAAAACCACATAATTTGGGCCTGTTTTTGTTCCTACAGTATTATTAACCTTAATAACAATCAATTTCTAGGCATTTTGAACCACCTCACAATATTGATTTCACTATTTTTCACCAATATAGGCAAAGGCTGCAGCGAGCTGGCTGGCTAAAGTAAGCAACAGAGCAGCAGCACAAACGCACGGCAGTTTAAAAAAATATCGGACATCTATGAAACATTGCCACACAGCAGTGGCAGACAGGATGGCAGTTTAATAAAACTATAATAATGTAAGTCCGCAATGCCCCAAATTGTGCCAAATGTAAAGGAAAGAGGTGCAAGATGGAATTGTCCCTCCCACTCTTATGTAGGGTATTAAAAAGGACATGCACAGTTTAACAAACCAAGCACTTTAGCCACTAGGACTGACACTTTCGTGGCTGAACTCCTTGGTTTGTTTGGGCCCCCACAAAACATTTTTTGGAAGGAATACCTTCAATTATTAAGGAGGAGGTTGATGATGAGGGTGTTGGTAGTGGAGATTGCATTTTATGGTCCAAACTGCTGGTAGCCGATACTGGACTGCTTGTTATTAATTTACAAATTATAATTTTATTAAACAAATTGCATTAACTCGCTGCAAATGATGTAACAGGGAGGAGGTGCCTAGATGGTTAACGTCCCTTCCTCTGCTAACTTTGGCTTTACAAATGGAACCGATGCCTTCACAACTGTTGTCAGAATTTAGATTAAAATAATTCCACACCCAAGACGTTGCTTTTCTGGCTTTCTTTTTATCATTAGCATGACTGCTGCCACTGGTGGCTGATTTACGCAAACCACATCCTTATCATCAACATCCACATTAGCGTCATATAGAACACAAATTTCCCCCTCATCCTCCTTTTGCACTTCCTCCACACTATCATCCTCATCTTTTAGGAATGGGTATGATATACCGCCGGCCGCATGGCGGTTCGATTCCCGTCAGCGGCAGCCCGACAGGAGCAGAGTTAGAAGCAGCGGAAGCCCGACAGCGCTGGAAATCCCGATCGTGGATAGGTAAGTATACACTAACCTAACCCCCCTAACCCTAACTTCCCCCCCAAGTGCCTAACCCTAATCCCCCCTCTAAGTGCCTAACCACCCCCTTCCCCGCTGCCTAAACCCAAGTCCCCCGGGGGGGTGCCTAACCCTAAGTCCCCCCCGGGGGTGCCTAACCCTAACCCTCCCTCCCCCTAGCCTAACCCTTCCGGGGGGGTGCCTAACCCTAAGTCCCCCCCGGGAGCCCTAAACCTAACCCTCCCCCCCCCCCCGCAGCTGTCCGCTCGCGGCGCCCGGCATCGGGGAAATGCGCGCGTCTACATCTAGACGCCCGGCATTTCACCCATGCCAGGATAAGACAGTCGGGAAGCCGGCTGCGGTATTTAGGCAGTCGGCTTCCCGATTGCTTCCCATTTTTTATTATTTCACAATCTAATACTAGCACAGCCGTCACGGCGTCAGTGATCCGCTGTGAAACTGGGTGACAGCTGTTATACTTACTTCCTCCATCGAAGGACTGTTTAATAGTCAATTGTTTCTTTAAATTACTTCCGATCACGAATGAGGATGTTGATAATGATGCAGGTGTTGGTGTTGAAGATCGAAGGCGCTTGGATCCCAGAGAGGGAGCAGATAGGTGACACTGGACTTGTTACGTTTTAAGTTTTGGAACTTGGCGACATACACTTTGATATTTGATGAATGCGCTCCAAGTGACGTAACAAGGAGGAGGTTCCTAGGTGGTTTAGGTCCCTCCCTCTACTCACTCTTGCTTTGCAATGGTTACATATGGCTTCACAACTGTTGTCCGGATTGGGGTGGAAATAATTCCACACGTGACAACAATGGGCTTTGGCTTTTTCAATTCATGGGTAACAGTTGTTGCCTTACTTACACAAAACATCCTCGGCATCAACATCTTCATCATCCTTGCAAGATGTTGACTGCCCTTCCCCACATTTACAGAGGGCACACAAATGTTTGAACTTGGAGGACCCTCCAGTACACTAGTATTTAGGTCTGGCTCACACATGGCAACCGCGGACACACTTGCACTCTCCTTGGGCATTTGTGATTTCGATTTCTCAGGGCATACAGTTGTTTTTCCAAAGGGCTATCAGAATCAGAACCAGCAGTCTTCATAAAGAAAGGCCAAGGCCTTATCCTTTCCTTGCCACTTCGTGTAGTGAATGGCATTTTGCCAATTTTTTGTTCATCTAAAGGCAACTTTCCTTTAAATTTTTTTTTTCTTAACTTCAGTAAAAGTAGCTTTACCATATCGATGGTGTGACTTAAGCCCTGGGGCATGAGCCTTCATAGAGAACGAGGAAGTTGATGGCCTTGCACTGCTGGCGGCAGCTACATGTGGTACTTGGCCTTGCTCTCCTGTCATGTGACAGCCCTCCATATTTTCTGCGGTCTTGAAGCAGTGCCATAAGCACCAATAGTGTAGCCAAGGTGCGGTTACAAAATTCACAGACGTGCAGTCGTGCACACACAGAAAAAAAATTGACAAAAAAAAAATACACTTTTTTTTTGCCGGTCCACAACTTGGGCCCAGAGCACAGATTATGACGACTAGAGTCAGGCAACACTAGGTTGTGTTGCAGACTTGCTCGATCTTGTGCGGCTAAGTCTAACACGCACACAGACACACAGAAAATTATTTGAAAAATAATACAATATGTTTTTATTTTTTTTCCAGCTCCAGAACCTGAGCCCAGAGCACAGATTGATGACGACTGGAGTCGGGCAGCACTAGGTTGCACACAGAAATATATATTACACAAAAAAATATATTTAAATTTTTTGGGGGGGGTCCAGAACTTGGGCCCAAATGGACAGCAGACAGCACAGTGACAGCAGTAACACCAGCCCTGATGGATCAGCAACAGCCCAGATGGACACAGCAGACAGCACAACAACACCAGCCCAGAATGGATCAGCACCAGCCCAGGACACAGCAGACAGAACAGCACATCACCTCTCCCTAGCCCTACACTACACTACCCACCCTGATCAGTCTCCACAGCCGGAGTGAAATGGCGCCCGCCGCGTCAATATATATATATTATATATACGAAAGCTCACGAGCCGCGAGATTCCATCTCTATGGTTTTGCCTAGATGAGAGATCAGAGTAAGGCAGGAACATCCGAGCCGGCTTGGATCAGACTCGGATCTACAAAATTCAGGTGGGTTCGGATCTCTGAAAACCGAACCCGCTCATCTCTACTTAAGAATGAACTTAAACCAATAGGTAGGTAAGTAGACAGCCAGAAAATAGTGATGCAAAGTCGTCAGAAATCAGTATTGTGTTTGAAATGCAAACTGCCCCTCAGAAGTGAGATGACCAAAGAAAGTGGCCCTCCTTCCACTGCAGCATTTCCGAGGATGATAATGAGAGATTTTACTACTGAAGGTGGAGGGAACAGCAAGAAGTTTGTGAAGAGAAGGGTGCCTAAACACAGAATAAAAAAAAAAAGTATTTAACTTCCACACAACTTGCTGGATCTGCAGGGAACGTTATGCAGCACTCTGGTTCCATGTTGTGAGGCTCCTCACCCAAGAACTCCCCATTTGGTAAGTGCAGCAGAGAGGAGTACAAAGTGCCTGTTGGAGCAAGAAGGGGCCTCAGCGGACGTGAGTAATAGGCAGTGAAAGGTAAACAAATGTACGCTTTGTATTTTATTAATGGATCTCCAAAGAAAGTTAGCTATTTATGTAGTTAGAGAGGCAGTGTGAAATAAAAGCTTGATTTTACTTTCTCCAAACAAACAGCTTAAATATGGTCATTTTAATAATCAAGTCTAGGCAAATATAAGCTCAAAATAAAAATATTAAAAGTTCTTAAAACCACACTGCATGAATTGCTACATGAGATTTCCTTTAGGTTTATCTCCACGTTGTATTGGATATTGTTGCTATAAAACAAGGGTAGTACCTGAAATGAGTAAACATGGAGCGGAGTCACTTTTAAAGAAACATTGCAGTGCATGATTGATGGGAACACATGAATTCATACACAGCAGCAGGTCTTCTATTAGGGGATGTAGTTATGAGACCGGCAACCGCGGAGACTGTAGATAAGTGGAAAACAGGTGACGTTTATGTAGATGTGTCGGGAATAACAGCCCCTTCATGTGTGTGTCATGGCGATGGGGCTGTGATCCCCGAAACGTTGAAATAAACGCCACAGTTTTTTCACTTATCTGCAGTTTCCGAGTGCTGCTTCATTTATCTATATCTATCTCAATACAGACACATAATATAGACACACATAATACAGACACACATAATACGGGAAGCAGTCGGGAAGCTGACGGACGGAATACCGACCATCGGCTTTCCGACTGCCTAATCCCGGCAAGGGGTTAAATGACAGGCGTTAAATGACGCCTGTCATTTTACCTACGCCCGGAGCCCAACACCCGGCTTACCGATCGAAGGTAAGCCGGGCGCCATCAGCCGTGGGGGGTTAGGTTCAGGGTTCGGCTAGGGGAAGGGTGGGTTACAGTTATGAGGTTACGGTTAGGCACCCCCCCCCCGGGGGACTTAGGTTTAGGCAGCTGGGAAGGGGGGTGTTAGGGGGTAGAATTAGGTTAGAGAATACTTACCTTGGACGATCAGGATTTTCACTGCTGCCGGGATGCCGCTGTCGGGGTGTGAACCGCCGGCCATACCGAATCACATAATACAGACACCCATCACTTGGACACCACAGAGGTGAAGTCCAAGAGAGATGACACTAGTCCACCTTGACTAAACACATTGGGTGATTGTTGCAGCATTCAGATAAGCGATTTTCTCTAAAACAATGTACGAATAATCATGTCAGTGGTGTTCTGTTCATTTCTTGGATTATCCTGTGTTTGTGTTTTATGTTCTATGAAGTCGCAATAAAACATACATTTACTGTGGGGAGCTCGTGTGGAATCAGTTTTCTAAAGATCAAATAAGATATTTTTGGTACGGGTCCACCTATATTCCTTTGATACACAGTAGTGTAATTCACACATAATTGCGCTAGAATGCACCCATGTCCTTTTATTTAATTTCAGACTTCTTGGTGTTCATCTGGATGAGGAGCTTGGCCGCCCAATACGAGTGGATTTTCCTTTTTACTGTTGACATCCAGAATAGGTCGACCCCCTCAACGTAGACCTTTTTATTATCAATAGGCAGTTATCCGTGAAAAAATATGTAATGCTATCCGTATCGAAGCGTCTCAGTTGCCCCAAGCATCTCGTTCCCTATGGCGTAAAGACACTAGGTATATCTGTAGGTCCTCTAAGTCAGAATATATGTTATTAATATGTGCATCATCAGGTAAGAAGAATTACAGGCACATAAAACATCTCTTTAGTACAATTTCACTTCTGATAAAATATTTGGTCTTTTTAATCTGACACACATCACTACTTCAGTACGTTGTACAGTAGTTCTCTCTTACCTTGAGATCAAAGCTACAAAGGCTGAAAGAGTCATCCTCTTTTTCCTTGCGCTTCCTTTTCTATAAATAAAAAAACATAAGTAGTGCATACTACATGCCATTTATATAGAAACTGGCAGTTCCCTAAATTGACCAATGCTAAACTGCAAAAATCCCCCCCTTTAAGTTTTTCTGATGAACTAAAACAAAAAAAGGCATCTCATTATTCCTTAATGCAGGGTTTCCCAAACAAGGCACCCTAACAGTACAGGTTTTAAGGATATCAATGCTCGTGCACACATGGCATAATCAAACTGAAAGAGGTACTAATTAAGTCACCTGTTTTTAAACATGAATACCCTTAAAATCTGTGTGTATAATATATATATTTAGATTGGCTGCCCACTAGAGAGACCTCCTATAGCGGCTGACCACACCTCATAAGTATGGGTCCTATCAGTGCATTCCCTTCATGCCCCAGTCTGACACAGGACATCTCATTCAACCAGTGTACTGTGAATCTACATGTGTATATATCATTGTTTCTGCAGGAGTTTCTCGATATATTCTGGTCAGTGCAAACATTTAAAGTGCGTCCTTAACATTTGTTCTGCTTGAATTATCTGTAAATCTAGGTATATACTTAGCGTTCCTGCTAAACTGTTTTAGCAGCGCGCAGCGCTCTGCCAGATTTCAAAAGGGCAGAATGCGCCCAGCCCCTTTTGAAGGCGCCCCGCTAATACAGCCTACGGGTGCCATCCCTACCCACGGGCCACAGTGTCCTGCGGGTGGAGAAATCTGCGGTGTAGCGATGACCGCCTGTGAATAGAAGCCCTGCGCATGTGCCCGTCCTCTATTCACAAAGAACGGAGAGCTTGGGGGAGCCCAGCATTTCCGTGAGTGCCAGGCATGCCCCTGAGAGTGATTTTGGGCACGCGCCAAAGTGCCTTTTCTCTAGGTCTCGCGCCAGGCCTAGAGTGACCACTAGAGATTGTAAATAAATAAACACACATATTATACATACATACATACATACACACACACACACACAGGAGGGAGGAAAAGGTGCATTGCTTTTAGTTTTCAACAGACCCGGCTCCTGACATTATTATTACCAGTTATTTATATAGCGCACACATATTCAGCAACGCTTTACAGAGAATATTTGGCCATTAGCATCAGTCCCTGCCCCAGTGGAGCTAACAATCTATATTCCCTATCACATGCACACACACACATACACACTAGGGTTAATTTGTGTTAGAAGCCAATTAACCTACCAGTATATTTTTGGAGTGTGGGAGGAAACCGGAGTACCCGAAGGAAACCCACGCAAGCACAGGGAGAATATACAAACGCCACACAGGTAGGACCGTGGTGGGAATCAAACCCATGACCTCAGTGCTGTGAGGCAGTAATGCTAACCATTACACTGTCTGTGCTGCCCGACATGTTCTGTCATTGCGGCCGCACAGGGGCATCGTGTTCGGCTGAATAAAATTCCCGCCCTCCACCCACCTGCTGTAGGTATAATTAAATGGTCAGGGTGGAGGATGCAGGGAAGGAGCGGGCGGAGGGAAAGCATGGGATGGTGATGGGTGCAGAGACACCTAGCACCGGCCCTGGTCTTGAGGAATTAGGGGAGATTTTTATGGGTGCAATTTCAGTTTAGCCATTTCCTTGAAAGTGATTCTCCCTAACCTTTGAGCTCTGCTTCATACAATCTGAAAATAATTACTATTCAACATGTTACCTACCCAAGTTACTTTTCCAAGACTGGAGTCACACTCCATGCAGCATAATTGCTGCTTGAGGGACTGAGTTAATATACTAGTGGGGACTAAAATTTAAAGCCGATATCTGCATCAGCATTTAAAATGAGTGGATTACATCTTGAATACTTAATTGAAAAATAACTCAAGGTTTATTGCATTATTCTCCTTTTTAGCTAAAAATTAAGATACCCATCAACCATATAAAAATAAAAAAGTGATCTATGTTATTGCGAATGGAAAGGGTGGAGGATTTTCTCCAAAAGGAAGTGTACAGAACTTGCTTGACACATGGGAAAGCTTTATTGATATATTATCCCCTCATATTAAAGCTCAAATTCATAAGTGTTTTCATTCCACAACATGGTTTGAAACCCGGTTGCTTCTTGGGGACGATCCAATTTCTCTCTCTTGATAACACTGGCCATTCTCGGGATCTCCCGCTCACGCCTACCTGACCTTTTTCCACTATTTGTAGTGTCTTTATCATTGTTTACAGTTTTATAAATATTTTTTTCGCATAATTGCTATCCATACTGGTTTATACATCTTGTTTATTATATCAATTGTTTACGATTGTTGCAACTCTGATGGCATTACTATTTAGCTGCAGCTTTGCCATGATACAGGTCTGATGTGATGGTACAATGCTTGTACTGTTAGGGCTCAAACCAATTAGCCGCGGTTATCTCGCAGATGCTTTAAGTCAGCCCGAACTCACACAAAAGTGCAAATTTGTGTGAATTCAAGCTTGGAGCAGACCGCGTGTTCAGGTGCCGTTGCAGGAGTTTTAACGGCGTGGCAATTGCAACTCACACCCTTCGCAGACAATTAGACTGACCCCTATATCTTTTTATCATATGTATGGTTTATGTATTTTTGAGATGATGCTTCAAATAAAGGGAGCAATTCAATTGCTTTATAAGGTGCCTAAACTAATGGGTACCCGAAGGAGCAATTAAATTTTTGCTCCGTTCGGGCACACATAGCAACAGTTAGACAAGTTTCTCCTCGCAATCTCCTGAGGTAACTAGCAGAAATGTGCAAGTAGCCTGCATTTTGGGCACCCAAAGTAGAACTTTAGGTGGGGTTAGTCGCCATACACAGCTAAACCCTGTGCTTTTGGGCATGCACATGCGGCACGGGCGTCCAAACGAAGCAACAGTTGAATTGCTTCATTGGGCATCCAAAGATGGTTAAAAAATATAGTGATCGCTCCAATCAACCATTAAATTTTACAGTGGAAAAATGTTATACACAACTTTTATATATATCAGGACGACTGGTTTACCGATAGTATTTATTCCTTCCAACGTTTCGAGCCACTGCTCGTCATCAAGGATCCCTGATGACGAACAGTGGCTCGAAACGTTGGAAGGAATACATACTAACCTTTACGATCAGTAAACCAGTCGTTCTGAGTGCCACCATTATTACCCTTCATTGTATAGAGACGCTGTCTCAAGGAGAGCACCAACGCAAGTATTACTTTGAAAACTTCAGAGTGCCGGGGATTGAGTGACACACACAGTACCATTCGAAAGTTTGGACACCTTCTCATTCAATGGTTTTTGTTTATTTAAATTATTTTCAACATAGTAGATTAATACTCAAGACATCAAAACTGTGAAAGAACACATACGGAATTAGGTTGTAAACAAAAAAAAAAGTGTTAAACAAATCAGAGTGTGTTTTATATTTTAGATTCCTCAAAGTAGCCCGCTTTTGCTTTGATGACAGCTTTGCACACTCTTGCCATTCTCTCAGTCAGCTTCATGAGGTAGTCTCCTGGAATGGTTTTGAATTAACAGGTGTGCCTTGTCAAGAGTCAATCCGCGGAATTAAGACCCCCATACATCAGCAACTAAATTAAGGCCCCCATACATCAGCAACTGATTGCAGCAATCTTGCAACTTGCAATCGATTGTGTATAAAATCTTTCCCTTTTTCAATCGATTGCAGAATTGCCACAATCGATTGAAAAAGGGAAAGATTTTATACACAATCGATTGTGGCAATTCTGCAATCTGCAATTGATTGTGTATAAAAATATTTCCCTTTTTCAATCAATTGCAAATTGCACGATTGCTGCAATCAATTGCTGATGTATGGGGGCCTCAACTTGCCTTCTTAATGAGTTTGAGACCATCTGTTGTGTTGTGCAGAGGTAGGGTTAGTACACAGTGGACACCACTATTTGACTACTGTTGTAATCCATATTATGGCACCAACCACTCAACTCAGTAAAGGGAAATGACAGTCTATCATTACTTTAAGACATGAAGGTCAGTCGATGCGGAAAATTTTAAGAAATTTGAATGTATTCAAGTGCAGTTGCAAAAACCATCAAACGCTATGATGAAACTGGCTCTCATGAGGACCGCCCCAGGAAAGGACGACCAAGAGTTACCTCTGCTGCAGAGGATAAGTTCATTAGAGTTACCAGCCTCAGTAACCGCTACTTAACAGCACCTCAGATTATAGACCACAAAGTCTTCACAGAGTTCAAGTAGCAGACAAATCTCAACATCAACTGTTCAGAGGAGACTGCGTGAATCAAGCCTTCATGGTCATATTGCTGCGAAGAAGCCACTATTGAGGATGAACAAAAAGAAGAGGAGAAGTGTTTGGGCGAAGAAACACAAGGAATGGACATTAGACCAGTGGAAATCTGTACTTTGGTCTGATGAGTCCAAATTTGAGATTTTCGGTTCCAACCGCCGTGTCTTTGTGAGACGCAGAGAAGCGAATGGTTTCTGCATGTGTGGTTCCCACTGTGAAGCATGGAGGAGGTGGTGTGATGGTGCTTTGCTGGTGAATTCAAAATCCAAGGCAAACTTAACCACCATGGCTACCACAGCATTCTGCAGCACCATGCCATCCCATCTGGTTTGCACTTACTGGGACCATCATTTGTTTTTCAACAAGACAATGACCCCAAAACACACCTCCAGGCTATGTAAGGGCTACTTGACCAAAAGGGAAAGTGATGGAGTGCTGCGTCAGATGACCTGGCCTCCACAATCACCTGACCTAAACCCAATTGAGCTGGTTTGGGATGAGTTGGACCGCAGAGTGAAGGAAAAGCACCTCTGGGAACTCCGTCAAGACTGTTGGAAAACCATTCCAGGAGACTACCTCATGAAGCTAATTGAGAGAAAACCAAGAGTGTGCAAAGCGGTCAGCCAAGCAAAAGGGGGCTACTTTGAGGAACCTAAAATATAAAAAACATATTTTGATTTGTTTAACACTATTTTGTTTTACACAAAATATGGTAGTTGCTCAATCAGCTTAATAATATACTACAGGTGCTTGTAAAGGGCGGGGTTTACACTGAACACAGAAAAAAGAAAATTGCCCCCCAGCACACTGCAGATAAATCAAAAATACTTGAATCCTACATGATAATAGAAATTCAGAGGTAATAGTTTACATACATTTGCAAATATATGAATAAGCGCTGGGCCGACGTCAAGGCTCCTCTATACCAGCGTCCCTAACATTAAGGGGTTCACATCCGAGAAGCAAGGCACCCCAAAAAATTCCAGCCAAGGACCATCCCCAGGGCATCACACGAAAAGGGGAAAAAAGGTGATAGTGAAGTGTAAAAGAATAGATGTGTAAAGATAAATCAAAAAGTGTTAATGAAATGGAAAAGAATTAAAATGACATAAATAATATGCAAACGAATAGAGAAGTGAAAAAATATTCTATGTGAATTAAGTGGTGATGCCATGAGCAAGGTCCAGCCAGAACAACCCCGGGGGCCCCACTCCCAAACGCTCACCCCAAAATAATTATTGCTACATTATAGTAGCACCCACTCTGGGTCATATAATTACAAATTGATGTACTGCATGATAACAGTAGAAGTTTGCCAATCAACACTCTCTGCAGCCAACCAAAAGGTGATTCAAGGTAGCTATTTTAAAGAGGGTGAAGATTTAGTCGTACAGTCTCAGTATATATTTTCCCAGCTCTCCTCTCCCTGACGTCTGTATGGGCACTGCTGGTCCGAAATGCTGCCGTTATCTTGCTATTGCAAAGGTGTAAAATCCCTTTCTCCGTATGGTTGCAGGGGGATAGATGTTGTCTGTGTGTGCTCTCACCTCACACAGTAGGTTCCCATTCTCACTGCAGAGCCACGGCTTGGGACAGGAGACAATGTTGCAATCCGGATATGTGAGAATATCAAATCCCTAACGCGTTTCCCCGTCACGTGACAGCTTCTTCAAGAGGGTGGTATAATAGGATCTCTATTGGGGCATCTTATATACCCCATCTAGTTAGTCGTAAACCAATAGGATCACTGATAAGTTAATTGAAACAGGTGTATCCTGGAGTCATTCTTCCATTGGTGTTTTAACACTTCATTTGCATTGTAATGATAAATTCAGAATTAAAATAAACAACTTGCTGTTCAGTGTTTACAATACATAATATATATCGCTTATACAAGGTTGATTAAAAAACATTACATTAATTATATTCCTAAAGACAGAGACGGGTCACTTCTGTGAGAAACTGTTAAATACTCCAAATAGAACTAAAAAACAGGATTTTGGTACTTACCGATAAATCCCTTTCTCCGATTCCACAGGGGACACTGCAGTTCAAGACAGTGGGTATAGACGGTGGTAGAGCAGAGCCTGGCACTTTAAATAATTTAGAAGTGTGACTGGCTCCTCCCCCTCTATGCCCCATCAGCCCCAGTTTAAGAACTGAGCCCGAGAGGAGACGGAGGACAACAGAAAAACGAGAAGGAGAAGACCACAGAACGGAACAAGACCGACTGAAGGAGAACAAAGGAACCCATTGCAGGGAACCCATGCAGTCACAAGACCATTGAAGGAACCAAACAAAACAGCAGATACGCAGCGCTGGGTGGGCGTCCAGTGTCCCCTGTGGAATCGGAGAAAGGGGTTTATTGGTAAGTACCAAAATCCTGTTTTCTCCTTCATCCACTAGGGGACACTGGAGTTCAAGACAGTGGGGACGTCCCAAAGCCAACCTCCTGGGTGGGAAGCGCGGAGAACTTGCTGACCCCTCGGCCAATCCGAAACAGGGACCGCCAAGAACCTTAGGTCCAGCGGAAGCTGAGGATTAAGTGTCGTAGAGCACAGGAGACAAAAACACCACTCCTCGCTAAACAGTCATGGAAACTTCCACAACGTACAGGTTAAGTCAAAAGGAACAGAACGGCTGGCGATAGAACAAAGACAGTTGAGAAATGTCAGAAACAGTAATCTCAACTGAAAATAGACCAAAAACGGACCATTGGTAGCAGAGAGCCCCAACAAGAATCCATAGAAGGGCCGAAAACGAGAACAAACTCGAGAAACCGTACTAGAGGCTAAACAGGAAGCTGCAACAGGTGCAGACAGCAGAATTCCAGCAGAGCTGGACATAATCGTGTATACAGAAGTATAACAATATCAATATACAGATATAGAGCTAATCCTGTCCACAGACTCCTAATAGAGAATGCAGGGAGTCAAAAGACTAGACCGAACAGTCGCCCTGAACCATCCTTGAGGTCCAACTACAACAAAGTTGTGAACCAGCGGAAGGGTTAGGCCATAGAAGTCTCCAATGAGTGGAGTTCCCACTGGGCATGAGACATAGGCGAAATAGAGAGGATTGAGACTACAATACCCTTCAGAGGGTCAGACAGCAGTACATCCCATTCTGAAAACAGGGATAAAACAGCAACTGAAACACTGCCGTAAAAAGAAAACAACAGACAACTTCCAACATGATGGAAGTGCGTAGTCAGGACCAACTGCTGGCTCGAACCTTAGCAGTAAAAGAGCACGAATGCAACAGTCAACCAGGGAGAGCTACCAATATAGGGAAGCATCCCATCAGCAAGGCTACAGCACTAGGACAACCATGAAGATACTTGTCAGGTACCTGTCAGAGTGATCAAATATCAACAGATATTGAACAGGAAACCCAACCAGGCCCCCAGTGTGGAACATAGTGACTGCTACACTTGTATGCAACATGTGCACTAGCCCGTAGGTGCGCTTCAGTCCCTAACTTAGATTCTAGTAGAATAGTGTCACTGATCCAATGATGTAACTATGCACCCACACACCAGGAAAACTCTAAAGTGTAGAGCCAACTGATTAAAAGAGTGGATGGCTGCTAGGACAGCAGCTAGGGTGCGTAAGGGAGAATAACACTATGTATGTCAGGTTGCATGAAATAGGAGCATCTTCCTAGGCATTAGTGAGGTAAGCTCTTACCTGTGAGCGACCAGAAGACCTCTGGTCGCTATGTAGAATGTCACTGACCTTTTTCACCACACAGCGACCCGCCACGTTAGGAATAGAGAGTAGCTTCAGTGGGCTAAAACCAATGCTCTACAGCACGGACAGCCGTCTGGAGATGTGCAGTATAAAATACTGTGGAAACTAGCAAAATGTTAGTGGAGACAAGGTCGTAGAACAGGACTCTATCTTGAGCCTGTTCCATAAGGGATGTGTATCTGTATAGCAGTGTTAGATTATACATATACCCCTAAAACGGTCTGCTAGTGTAAGTACCCTTACATAAATATTTATAATGGTGAAGTCCGTATTATGCCCACCAATCTAATACAACCCTGGCCTGACCCTGCCTATATCGGAGGGTGTCCCTAGGCCTTCATGATATGAATTGTACATAAGGGCCCCTTAGAGACTAAGTTTAATGAGATATGCGACAATAATATGGAGTACCGGAATAGATACTGAGAAGGGTACCTGTACTTAGACATAGAACGCGTTTGTCATCCCAAGTATTCATACAAGGAACGGGACATGCAAAAAAAAATAAAAAATGATGCAATCTTACAGTTCCGCGCTTGTCCAATATAGATGAGAACTCCAGAAGTTTTCTTATCAGTCCATATACATAAGGGACATACAAGAAAGCCCCGGGACATGTCAGGGTCCATACTAGAAGCAATGCCATAGGGAATTGTGACTATCACTATGTAAGCTGCAACACATCACCCTAGTTTATAGAGCCACCATATAATATTAATATGTATGAATACTACCTACAGCTTCTGGTATCCCATGCGGCTTCCCATGTGTGGAATAATAAGTAAACCTAATGATTGTAGAAGTATAGGCATCCTACACATATACATAAATATATATATGTATATATATACACACACACGCACACAACCCAATCCTCAGGGAGAGAGAGTGTAAAGCGGAGTTAGGAACCAACTACCGCCTCAGGCGAGTCCAGCCTCCAATCGCAGCCTCCTATCAATATGCTAGGTACTAGACAGACTGATGAGAACAAATCCTACCCCTGCTATTACGCAAGGATAAGAAGCGATATCCACATATAGATACGCGTACCTACATACAAATTTAGTAGGTGACGATAACTTTTAAAATTAGAACATGAGCAATAATTAAAGCCATGGAACACTCCAGCATGTATATGTTATACAGCAGGGCTAGTATAAAATACAATATAAATACATAGACTGCTCATGTGCCGCGTGTGGCCGTCATTTTGCTACAGCGTAGGGGCCGGATATTCTAGCAGCGTGTTGTCCCAGACTGGTTACGATCTTAGGACCCTTCTGTTACTGGTGTACTCGCCTTATCAGGTGATCCATCTTAGCGCCAGATGAACCTGTTTATTGAAGTGGGAATCAAAAAGAAAACCTCAGTACTGCGAGGCAGCAATGCCAACAACCACACCAGCCGTGCGTCATTAACCTCTTCCTGTATGTGCTGCCAAAGGGAACACATGAGATATAAATAGATGCACATATGCATACCTTCTCTGGTAAGCATAGAAAACTGGTGAGAGGTTTTAAGACCAGCCTATAATGTAGTATATTTGCTGCCACATATATGCATGGGAAGAAACTGCCCCTCAGTAAGGCGAGCCAATGTGAGGCATAAGCCTGGGGATGAGACGCAAAAATGTACTAACCCTGGGTGAAGGGTATGCTATAACCTAAAGTTCTGGCAGCAGCACCAGAACCGTGGAGCTAGTACACCATGAGGCTATGATACTTAACAGACTAAGATATTAGGCCATTAGATTAAGCTAGGCGCCTTGCGCTGGTACTTAAAGGCTATTAGCCTGTTATTATAGGGATGACAGTCACTCAGCACAGCTAGGAGCTACGGGACGCGGCGTCTCCTCCCGTGAGGAGAGCTGCTAATAGCCAAGGCATGCAGTGATATGATGGCAAAACCGCTGCTCTAAGTCCAGCCAGTCTGCTCTGGCGGTGGCTGGTGTCTCAGCTGCATATATTTAGCCCGCATGTTATGGTGGGCCGCATGGACAATGCATAGCAGGAGTACAGGGTGGGCGCAGAGCAACGCTTAGCACTGCCATCGCGCCACTCCCCATAATCAGTAACCCAGACACTGACCTCTATAAGCTGTGGTGGGTCTCTCTCAACAGCTCCCGCTAATGGTGGGCGTTCAGCGCGCCTACCCCAGCGCTACACATCCACTTTCCTTGCTGAGTGTAGGGAGGAGGACCCGGACCCAGCCGGTTTCAGCTGCGACGGGTCCCTTAATTGGCAGAAGAGGGAGAGCCCGACTACAGAAGGCGCCGCTTGATATGCAGGACGCGCCGGTAATAAGCTCCACCCCCGCTAGCCTTGGCGGATTTCAGCTGCGACGGGCCCCTTCTCTGGTTTCTGGCAGCAGCGCCTGAAGAGGGAGAGTGCGCCGATGGCGCCGCTAAATATGCAGGACGCGCCTTATAATTTCACCCCCGCTAGTCTTGCGGGATCGCGCTGTCCTGTCAGCGTTACTAGTAACTGGCCGCTAGGGATAAGCTAAGAGACCCGGACGCTGCCTGCTGAGGGCCGCGGCGGGTCTAGTGCTCATGGAGGGAGCTATGCAACAGCCCCTGCAGCATGCCTGTTACCAGACAAGGGACTCGGTTGCGTGCGGGGGGGATGGTCGGGTCTCCTAACAGTGACCTGCTATGTCACTGAGCCCAGCAATGCTTCCACTGCTCCTGCTATCAGGAGCAGTGGTTATACTTACAACTGCTGCGGCCGGGATGCTGGGCTGAGGGGGCGGCGAGGAACCCGGACACATGCCGGTGTCAGCAGTGGCGGGTCCTCGCAGGGTCCGATGACTCCATGTTTGTGCCCCCTCCTCAGGGTCACCGGACACATGCTGCAGTAGCCGTGTGGTGCCCTTCCCGGCGGCTCCCACGTGGCACAGTAAGCAGCCTGCCTGTCCTCAGTGCTTGTTTAAAAATAAAAAACAGTAAAAATAAAATGAGAAAGGCTGGAGACAGCCTGATGTGCGACCGGCTCTCTCGGGCACATTCTAAAAACTGGGGCTGATGGGGCATAGAGGGGGAGGAGCCAGTCACACTTCTAAATTATTTAAAGTGCCAGGCTCTGCTCTACCACCGTCTATACCCACTGTCTTGAACTCCAGTGTCCCCTAGTGGATGAAGGAGAAAGCAGCTATGGTATAGCATAGCCCAATAGCTCAAAGGGCCAATTCTCCATCGCACAGTGTGGATGTCCAGGGTTCAAACCCCAGTCAAGTATCTTATCATTCTTAATATTTTTAAATGTCTAAATATAAACCTTAAAACATCATATGATGTGATAAAGCTCAGTGGCTCAAGAGACTAACACCCCAGACACAAAACTCAGATGTCCCAGGTTCAAAACCTAGTAAGATAAATTTTATTTTCTATATTCATTCTTTACCTAAAATGGACAATTAAATTCATAACTACTAATCAGATGCAGAAACACACTCCACTGCTAAATATTATTAATCTCTATATTTTCATTTAGACCCCCAGGTGTAAGAGTACCTAGGGCAAATATCTAAAATGCCTCTCTCCTTGATAGTTGACTAAACCTGTCTTCCTCCCCTTCTAGTGGGTAAAATGTGTTCAATGCCTTGTATAGACAAAGCGTTATTACCTCCATGTTCTTGCATAACATGGAAGGATACACTATGAAGTATACTCTTCTTAAGGACATTTCTTCTATGGTCCAAAAAAAGGATGTTCATTGTTCTAATAGTACGTCCGACATACTGTTTACCACACACACAGGAGAGCAGATAAACCAGGTAGACCGATTGACAGTTAATGAAACTGTCAATGTTGAATTTAGCATTCAATGACACAGAACAAAATTCATTACCTTTCAAATTACCTAAATTCATAAATTTGCAGGTAATGCATGAGCTTTTACCACACTTAAAACAACCATTAGGTATTGTAGACAACCAACCTCCCATGGTTTGTCTCTAAAGGTGCCCACACACATAGCGACATTTTACACGATTTGGCAGATTTCGACGAATCGTGACGACGAATCGGGTAAAAAAAGTACAAATCGTGAGTTTATACTCACGAGCATGATGCCGATGCGCGTCCCCGCTCGTCGTACATCGCATCTTCTGATCTGCCGTGCTGCAGGGCAGATTAGCCAATCTGGGATACAATGCATTGGCTGCAAGATAGATCTTTAGTCAGATTGGACATTTTTAACTCCAAATCGTGATCACGACGGCAAGGGAGCTCCTGTGAAAGTTCATGAGTAAATTGGCCATAAAATCGTATCGTGAGCACATCGGTATATGTGTGGGCACCTTTAGGCATATCTCTGACAAAAAAACTAGGGGATAGATGATTCTTGAGGTTTTTAGCCTTCCTAAAGACTACTAATGGGTCCTTATCCAAATAAGGTGCTAATATTTTGTCCATTCTAAGTTGGGAATAGTTCTTCTTCACAATTCTTTTAACTTGACTGGAACAATTATTAAATTTGGAAATGAATACCGGAATAAAAAAATTGGATTCTTCCTTTCTATTATTACCAGATGCATGTGTATTGTGATCCACACATACAAGCTCAGACCTATTCATAGATTCTACAGTTCTAAGCGTTTCATAGAGTAGGTCATCTGGATATCCCTGTTCTCGTAAAGCAATAGTTAATTCTTTAGCTTGTTCATAGAAATCTTTCACGCCTGTGCAGTTACATTTAACCCTTAAATACTGTCCCTTAGGGATATTACTTCTCCATTTTAAATGATGGCAACTTGAATAATTTAGATATTTGTTACAGTCCACTTCCTTTTTGGAGGTCTGATCGAGAGGGCAATGTCCAAGAAATTGATGTGTGAAGGGTGAATAGTATGTGTAAAAAAGACCAAAAGTGTTGGAATTGAGGTGTGAATCAAAAGAAGAGGCTGAATCTAAATCCCCATCCCAAAAAATAAAGAGGTCATCTATAAATCTGCCATAAAGCACCAAGCTCACCCCAAATGGACCCACCCCCCCCACACACACGTACTCCTCCTCTAGGAGACCCATGTAGAGGTTCGCATGGCAGTGCCAATTGTCTGTAGATAAAACTGAGTCAAAAGAAAAATAAATTGTGCATCAAAAAATTAACACAATAGAATCCAAAATAAATTCACGATGTCTGTCCCCCAGGTCCAGATCAAGATTCAAGAAGTGACGGCTGGCTCTCACTCCACTCATGTGTGGAATGTTCGTGTATAGTGACTCGACATCGCAAGTCATTAACACGTAGCCAGCTCGCCACTTCACATCACTCACTAGTTGGAGAAAGGGAGTGGTATCTGTGATATAGGACCTGAGGGAGATGACATGTGTCTGTAAAACTGAATCCACAAAAGCCAACAATTAGTTGTGAGGGACGCTACACCCGAAATAATAGGACGACCAGGAGGTGATGTGAGGGATTTGTGTATTTTGGGTAGGTGATAATAAATGGGAATAATAGGGTAAGGAGAAAAAATATAGTGAAATTCATCCTTCGAGATGGCCCCCTCGATCAGGGCCCCATCCAACAATAATTTAAATTCCTCCAAAAATACCTTCGTAGGATCTGAGGGGAGTTTTCTATAAAATGTTTCATTATTCAATAGTCTGTGAGCTTCTTTACAGTAATCTACTGTGTCCTGAATAATTGTCTGTCCCCCCTATCTGCAGCTTTAATGATTATGGACTTATCCTTTAGAGCTCTAAGTGCCTTTCTTTCATTAATGTGGAGATTATCAAATCTCTCTCTTTTTATTATTGTTTTTTTCACAGACTCCTCAGGTCATCAAGAGTTGATGTATAGAAAGATTCAATGTTTGCACTCTTGAATTGGGTGGGGCAAGATTCAGACTTCTTTTTAAAGGTTTTAGTTGTATGTGGATTGTTTGTATCGTATCATTTGATAGGTTCATTATCTAGTGTGTTATTCTCTACCAAAAGGTCCTCTAGAATTTGCAAAGCATTTTCATCTTCTATGTTTAATACCACAGGTGCCCCTTCATTTCCTTTCTTTTTAAGTGATTTGTTTTTAAAAATATCTCTTCCGGCACAGGTCCCTAATATACTTGTTATGGGCTACAAAGAGATCAGGATTGGAAGTTGGGGCATATTTTAGGCCTTTTGTCAGTACAGATTTTTAATGTTCTGTTAAAATTCTAGAGGATAGCTAGTGTGGTATGAACTGGACAGAAGGGTACAAAGCAACCTACAAATACAGCACATTAGTAGGAACTTATACAACAGTGTTGGGGAGAGAATAACAAATTATCAGTGTTCGCAAATACGCGCTATAGCGCGTATTTTACCCACATATGAGGACCCGGGACCCACTTTTTCAAAATGGGAGGGTCCCCAGGGACGCGCTCCTCTGCCGGGCAGTCCCTTGGCTTCTGGTTAGATGAATGACGTCTCCCCTGGCTTAACTGCTGGCAAGACTAACAAGAGGTGGAGCCAGCAGCAGCTCATACGTGAGGACTGATGATAACTGCTGCAGAGTGAAGACTGTGACCCGGCTCCCGGCTTAAAGACAGCACTTTGTATACAGACGGCGCCGCGGACCAGGCAAGACACTGGCTACACTCCCTGGGACACCATATAAGTATATAGCGGTTAGCGCCGCGATAGTGGGAGCGGGCGGGGGGGGGTGTGTGATGTTGGCGGGGGAGGAAGTTGTTGGTGCGGTAGTGGGCTTGTTAGTGTGATGGGGTTTGTCATATTGCGTGGAGATCAGGCTCACAAGGTGGAGCAGAAGCCAGCAGCAGGCCAGACAGAATAATGCTGTAAATGATGACGGAGAGTACTGCAACGCGCCTGGCTCCAGCAGTCCCCGGCTTTGTACCTCTAATCCCTGCCTCCTCTCCACATCTAATACCCTGTACCCAGCCCCTTCTCCTGCTTAATTCTGCGGTCCCTAGTTCCACTCCACCTCCTGTCTGTGGCTCCCCTCCACATGAAATACCGGCACCCAGCCCCTTCTCCTGTCCCCAGCTCTCCTCAACATCTAATACTGGCACCCAGCCCCTTCTCCTGTCCCCGCCTACTCCTCATGTCCCCAGCTCCCCTCCACCTATACTCTGACTCACCGATTCTTTATGTTCCCGGATCCCCACCTCCTCAATCTGTTCCTTGCTCCCCAAATCCTACTCCTGTTCCACCCATCCTACTTCTGTCCCCGGCTCCCCACCTCCTACTCCTGTCCCCGGCTCCCCACCTCCTACTCCTGTCCCCGGCTCCCCACCTCCTCCTACTCCCGTCCCCCCACCTTCTCCTACTCCCGTCCCCCCACCTTCTCCTACTCCCGTCCCCGGCTCCCTAGCCCGAATCCGCCCGTCCCCGGCTCCCTAGCCCGAATCCTCCCGTCCCCGGCTCCCTAGCCCGAATCCTCCCGTCCCCGGCTCCCTAGCCCGAATCCTCCCGTCCCCGGCTCCCTAGCCCGAATCCTCCCGTCCCCGGCTCCCTAGCCCGAATCCTCCCGTCCCCGGCTCCCTAGCCCGAATCCTCCCGTCCCCGGCTCCCTAGCCCGAATCCTCCCGTCCCCGGCTCCCTAGCCCGAATCCTCCCGTCCCCGGCTCCCTAGCCCGAATCCTCCCGTCCCCGGCTCCCTAGCCCGAATCCTCCCGTCCCCGGCTCCCTAGCCCGAATCCTCCCGTCCCCGGCTCCCTAGCCCGAATCCTCCCGTCCCCGGCCCCCTAGCCCGAATCCTCCCGTCCCCGGCTCCCTAGCCCGAATCCTCCCGTCCCCGGCTCCCTAGCCCGAATCCTCCCGTCCCCGGCTCCCCAGCCCGAATCCTCCCGTCCCCGGCTCCCCACCTCCTGCCCCCGGCTCCCCACCTCCTACTCCTGTCCCCGGCTCCCCACCTCCTACTCCTGTCCCCGGCTCCCCACCTCCTACTCCTGTCCCCGGCTCCCCACCTCCTACTCCTGTCCCCGGCTCCCCACCTCCTACTCCTGTCCCCGGCTCCCCACCTCCTACTCCTGTCCCCGGCTCCCCACCTCCTACTCCTGTCCCCGGCTCCCACACGTCAAGAAGATGAGGAGCCATAAGCACCTGCAGGATGAGAGCAGCCCTCCCCATCCAGTTCACACAGAATAAAAAGGACAGAAGAGTGCACAGCTAGAAGCATATAATTCTTGAGCATTTTTTTCAAAGGTAAGAGAAGAAAATCTTTTTTGTATATTTTTAAAATGTATTTATTGGGTCGTGGTTTTTCATAAAATTAAGCAGAAACTAGTTTCTGCATAATTTTATGTAGCACCACTATGTAAAAACAGTCTAAAACAGAAGGTTTCACAGAATTCTCCTGCAGAAGACTAACTACCGCAGCAGGCTGCAGACTGCAGTCCTCATTATTGTCAATGGGTACTTAGGTCTGACATCTATGTACAAGACTGATGCCTTTGTGGGTATCAGATGAGCATTCTATGGGTATGTGGCAAAGTATGGTGGCATGTGGGGAGGTCTGGGGGGTATGTGGGGAGCTCTAAAGCATAAATTACAATGGGACCCAGAAATGGTGAGGTAGGACCCCATTTTTTTTTAAAGTGGCGGGACCCTGGGACCCACATTTTGACGCTGTGCGCGATCACTGATTATGATCCCACACTGTTAAATAAGTTAATTTATATCTCCTATCCAGAGAATAAATATTGATCTCAAAACTCCATTGGCAATAACAGCTTTTTTTCAATATTTTTAATACCAATATTTATTTCCTGGAGGTGCTCCCTGATAACCTCAATGTTATAGGTGTTACAACAAAAGAAAAAGATAGGCTCAGTTCAGGTGCACATATTGAGTCGATGATTTATTTTAGCGACTGTTCTCTGGAAAAATACAATTTTAATCTTTATTCATAATTCATTAAAATATGGTGTTCAAAAGAAGGCGAAATATTATATAAAACAAGTTAAAGTAGTAAATAAGGAAGTAAGCAGAAAAATAGAAAACAAAAAAAAAGTGTTTAAAATATTTCCCTATTTCATGATAGTACACATTTAAATCAAATTATTCTTGATAAGTAAATTTAAACTTCAATAATCTGTACAGTGTGATCTCCATCTGTATGGCAACAAGCTTTACCCTATGGTGAAGATTAATGTATTCTCACCAAAAAGGGGTAACTGTCTATATAGAGTAACCCCATTTGTCCACTAGGAACTGAAATACCTCCTGGTGAGACCATTTCCCTGGATGCACATCGTGCCGGCTGAGGATGTCCGCTTCCCAGTTGAGGACTCCTTGGATGAACACAGCCGAGATGGTTGGGAGATAGACTTCCGACCAGGTTGCGGGACACCTCCTTCAGGGCCGCCTGACTTCCAGTTCCTCGACTGGTTTATGCAAGCCACCCTGGTGGCGTTGTCTGACTGAATTTGCACAGGTCTTCCATGCAGAATGAGTCTTGCTTGTTGCAGCGGTCTAAACACTGCCCAAAGTTCCAAAATACTGATCGGACATGTGGACCTGTCACAGCGCCGCAGCCCTGAAGACAGGCATCCGTCGTGAGAAGTACCCAGTACGGGATCCAAAATGGGTGTCCCATGTTGAGATGAGACGTCTATAACCACCAAGTTAGAGACAGGCGCACCTTCGGAGAAAGCACCATTGTTTGTGTCTTTATCCGATGGGGTAATCCATCCCACCTGGAGAAAACTAAACCTCTGCAGAGGTCTGGAATGAAACTGGGCATACTCCACAATGTCGAACGTCGACACCATGGACCCCAGTAAGCACATCGCTGAGTGAATGGAAACTCGGCGACCCCGGAGACAAGTGCGTATCCTTGCCTGCAACACAGAGATCTTTTCTTCAGTTAAGAAGATCCGCTGCTGATTAGAGTACAACAGATCACCCAGATGGATCATTCTCTGGGATGGAGTTAGGGAGGACTTCTTCCAATCAGCCAGCCGTGAGTCTGCAATACTGATATAGTCAGTTGCAGATGGCTGCAAAGTACTTCTGGAGATCCTGCTAACAGTAGAAGGTCGTCCAGATAGGGTAGCAGGCGAACCCCCTGAAGCCATAGGTGGGCCGCCATGACCGCCATTACCTTGGTAAATACCCACCGTGTCGTGGAGAGACCAAAGGGTAGAGCTTGAAACTGGTAATGGTGATACAGCAAATACAGCAAATCTGAGAAAAACGATGAGCTGTGGCAATAGGGATATGCAGGTAGACATCCTAGATATCCGGAGACACCCTAAAATCCCCAGGTTCCATATCTAAAATAATGGAACGCAGAGTTTCCATCCTGAACCACGGTATCCTGAGAAATTAGTTTAGGGACTAGAGGTTGAGGATAGGACGGTATGAACCGTACCAGAAAAAGGTTGGAATAATAACCCATCCCCCATTGGGGTAGCGGGACAGGCACTATGACCCCTGCTTGGAGCAAAGAGTGCACAACTTTCTGGATTTCCAGGGCCTTTTCCAGAACTGAGTGAAGGCCGGTGATGAAGAATTGATGGGGAGGCCTTCTGCAGAAAGAGAGGGCATACCCGTGAGAGACCTCTTCTCTCACCCAAGTGTCTGCGGTGGTATGACACTAGCACTGGGCGAATAGTAGAAATCGGCTTCCCACCTGCTAGCTGGAACCCGCAAGCGCCGGCAGCCGGTGGTCAGCGTCGGCGGGGGTGTCGGAGCAGCAGGACGGACGTCCGCGCTCACCGCTCTTGAAGATCTTCGGAGGCTGTGCAAGACAGCCCCCCTGTGCAGTGACCAGACTCCGGCCGGGCACCTACGAAACAGAAGATGCCTTGACCTGGGACGGGGTATAGGAGAGGTGGCCCCAGTGCATCCTGGGACTAAAAGATTAACTGTGTGGTGCCCGACGGCAGAGCCATCACCTATACCCAAGGTATCCCTGTGGAAACCCTAAGGACCCTGCAGTAGAAATTTAGATAAGATTTTGCTAAAAAAAAAATAAAACTGAATAAATTTGCATATCTGCAATAGTTAATTTGTTCTATGCCATAATTTCAGGCAACATTGAGAAATTAAACTGCACAAATTTCAATAAATACTGGAAAATGGAGATGTTCTAAAACTGCTGCTGTTTCCTGCATACAGTTTGGAAGGAGCTTTGGAGGCTAATGCTTAGCAGAGAAGAGCTTGCTGTGGTGTTGTTTGAATGAGGTGTCATATGCTTTGAAATAATTTGAGAAGTCGCTTTTTAAATGATAGTAATGAAGCTCTCTAAAAAAAAAAACTCAGTACAGACATTAGCTGTTTTACAACAAAACCAAACAAATCTCTTGGGTGGGAACTTCACACTATCCTTTCTACAATCTTGGATAAGTCAATAAGATCAAGCACTGTACTCCTCTCTCAAGGGCGGCTGAAGGCACAGGTTGACAGGGCAGTCGTGTGCTGAATCTTTGGCCCAAGCCACGTTGGGCTCACCTTCCAGCTCGGATGTAGTCACAGATCCCCCCTCCCCCCCCCCCCCCTCTTTCCCCTGGACACTCCTTTCTCTGGCGCTGCTACTCTTCTGTATTAAAGCAGCCGACCTGGCTGGGGCTGCTGAGCTGAGAGGGAGTCAGCACCTCACTGCTGGCTGCACGTAGGGAGGTGTTGACACTAAATAAGGAGTTTGTGCAATCACCTCAATCATTGAGAGTATAAGTACATGTATGAATACATTATACAGTCACTGGAGCAGTCCCCTACTGGAGTAATGACAAACTCCAGGAAACCTTCAACTACATGTGTTCTACCAGATCAGAGCTATTCATAAAAGGTATGAGATGACTCATTGGGTATCTATAATTAAATGTGACCGGAACAAATTCTCCCTAGAGGATTGAGATTTACCTGCTAGGACATATAATATGCAATCTAGGCTTCATAAAAACACAATATAATAGCACAATCCTAGACCACTAGTAGACCAAAGCCAACTGTAGCTTTCCATCTGTTGTGGAACTACAAGTCACATTTTGCCAACAGCTGGCAGGACACTGATTGTAGTTCACTTAAAACTGTAGACCCAGTTTTCACTAAACTAATTTGAAATGTCCACTAACAGCCTGATTCAGAGGTGTATGCCAATTACGTTGCAGCTGCAAATTTATACGCAGCTGCTATAAGAAAATATGTAAATGTCGCAGACGCCAGGAGATGTACTGAAAAGCTACCTGTGGCATCTGTGTAAAATATTGCAGCATATGCGTACAAAGACACCGAATTGGTCGCAGATGATTAGATTGTTGCAGTACTGAGCGAGTCTACGGTCCCGCAGAATAGCTGTGAGAATGGAGATGCCGGAGTCATATTTAATTTTTTAACCTTTATTTCGTTGGAACCTGTTCAGATTGGAATCTTTTAATGTATATCTAATAAAGAATTAAATTTTTACAAATTTCCACAAGTGCGCCATATAAGACAAATCTTTGCTTTCTCTCTTCTTGTGAATATTTTAGTTTTTTTGTACAAAATTTGTTTTTAGCTGAATTAAAGTTTATGTTTTAATACTTTTTCATATATAAAATAGTGCCCCCACATAGGAGTCTTCTGTATTATCCTGCTATACAGGATAGTAAGTATTTTTGCGTATATTTCAGGAAATTGTAAACCCCAAGTAAACAAAAACTTACCCTTGTTATCTCTATTTCTACGAAGTCCATAGGGTTCCACAGGATACCTTGGGGTAATTGGTGATGACGTCAGGCATCGGACACCACAGAGTTAAATTTTCATCCTCCCAGGATGCACTGGGGTCCCTTTCCTATACCCCACCACGAGCCAAGGCATCTCAGTTTCGTAACAAGCCACAGGACGGAGGAGTAGAACAAAGAGAGAAGAAAGTCTGGACCACACAAGAATCACATTCCCACCAGAAGGAGACTGAAAAACCGGTAACCAGATCAAAGCCCATGTGCAGTACAGGTGCGACAGGGCGGGAGTCCTGTGGAACCCTATGGACTTCGTAGAAAGATAACATATCTCTTATTTTCTACATCAGGGTCCATAGGGTATCCACAGGATACCTTGGGGATGTCCAAAAGCAGTATCCTTTAAGGGTAATGACGCTCCTGTGCTGGAAGGAGAATCTGCCGCCCGAAGGAAGCATCCTGAGAGACGAAGGTATCAAATGCATAATACCTCACAAAGGTATGGACAGAAGACCACGTGGCTGCCTTGCAGAGCTGAACTGCAGAGGCACCACGGCGAGCTGCCCATGAAGGACCCACAGACCGAGTAGAGTGAGCTTTAAGAGAGGATGGTACAGACATGAATGTAAGCCTCAGAAATCGCCATGCGAATCCATCCTGCCAAGGTTTGCTTAGTGGAAGGCCAACCCTTCTTATGGAAACCATAGAGGACAAAGTCCGATTTCCTAAATGAACTTGTACGGTCAACATAAATCCTAAGAGCCCATACCACATCCAAGGAGGCCTCACCAGCAGATGGGTCTGGGGAATTAAAGGCCGCTGCTATAACTTCCTCATTGATGTGGAAACTAGACACCACCTTAGGCAAGAACCCAGGGCGAGTGCGCAGTACTGCCCTGTCCCTATGAAAAATTAGGAATCGGGGGAGACATGAAAGAGCCCCCAAATCTGACACTTTTCTGGCAGAGGCAATGGCCAGAAGAAACAAACAGTCTTAGCTGTGAGCCATTTTAAATCCACTGAGCCCAGTGGTTCAAATGGCAGTCCTTGGAGAGCCCTAAGGACCACAGCCAAGTACCAAGGAGCCACAGGTGGAACAAAGGGAGGCTGCATGTGAAGTACACCTTGCATAAAAGTGTGGACATCAGGAAGTGTAGCAATCCTACGCTGAAACCACACTGAGAGGGCGGAAACCTGCACCTTCAGTGAAGCAAGACGAATACAGTGATCTAAGCCAGCTTGTAGGAAAGCCAAAATCTTGGATATCCTAAAAACCAGAGGATCATAGCCTCTAGGTCGACACCAAAGAAAGTATGCCACACTCGGTGGTAAATTCTTGCAGAAGCCGGCTTCCGAGCTCTGAGCATGGTGTTAACAACATAGCTGGAAAAACCCCTGAACCTTAAGAGTGCAGTCTCAACAGCCATGCCGTCAAAGACAGACGGCCCAAGTCCGGGGGATGGCAAGGACCTTGAGACAACAGGTCCGGACGTAGAGGCAACCACATCGCAACGTCTACGGATAGGCTCCTGAGATCTGGACCATGCTGTAGCCATCTGCAGGAGTGTGCCGCCTTCTTGCTTGAATTTGCGAATCACTCGAGGAAGGGAGAACGGAGGTAAGAGGTACGCAAAGTGGAAGGTCCACCGGACCGACAGAGCGTCTACCAGAATTGCCTCTGTGTCTCTTGTTCTTGACCCGTACACAGGAAGCTTGTTGTTGTGTCGGGAAGCCATGAGGTCTATCTCTGGAAGGCCCCACTTGTTCACCAGTAGCTGAAACGCCTCCTGGTGAAGAGACCACTCTCCTGGATGCACGTCTTGACGGCTGAGAAAGTCTGCTTCCCAGTTGAGGACTCCTGGTATGAACACTGCCGAGATGGCAGGCAGATTGCCTTCCGCCCACGCTAGAATGTGGGACACCTGTCAGGGCCACCTGACTGCGGGTTCCTCCTTGGCGATTTATGTAAGCCACCGTGGCGGCATTGTCCGACTGCACCTGCTTTCCGTGGAGGACATGTCTTGCTTGTTGGAGAGATATGAATACTGCCTTAGTTCCAAGATGTTGATTGGAAGCGCAGATTCTGCTGGCGTCCACCTTCCCTGGTAGAAGTGTGAACCCGGCACTGCTCCCCAACCTCGAAGGCAGGAGTCCGTCGTCAGAAGTACCCAGTCCGCAATCCAAAAGTGGCGCCCCCTGTTCAGGTGAGTAGTCTGCAGCCACCAGGCTAACAACAGACGTACCTCCGGTGACGGCACCATTATCTGTGTCTTTTTCCGGTGGGGGCAACCCATTCCATCTGGAGAGGATCAACTTCTGCAGAGGTCTGGAGTGAAACTGGGCAAACTCCACCATGTCGAACATCGACACCATGGAACCCAGTAACCTCATCGCCGAGTGAATAGACACCCGGCGACTCTGCAGGCAACTGTGTACTTTTGCCTGTAATGCAAAGATCTTTTCCTCCATCACAAAGATCCTCTGATGTTGGGAGTCCAACAGGGCTCAGAGATGGATCATCCTCTGTGATGGCACCAGGGATGACTTCTTCCAGTTTATCAGCCAGCCGTGAGCCTGCAACACAGAGACTGACACCATAAAATCCCCCGGCTCAATCACCAAAATGATGGAACGCAGGGTCTCCATCCTGAACGGAGGAACCCTCAAGAATTTGTTAAGTGATTTGAGGTTGAGGATGGGCCTGTAAGACCCATTGGGTTTCTGTACCAGAAAAAGATTGGAGTAATACCCCGATCCCCTCTGTGACAACGGGACCGGCACTATAACTCCAGCCTGGAGCAGAGTGGATCACCTTCCGGAATTCCCGGGCCTTGTCTTGGTCTGACTGAAGGCCCATGGTGAAAAACCGTCTGGGAGGCATCCGCCGGAAGGAGGGGGCGTATCCCTGAGAGACCACTTCTCTTACCCAAGTGTCTACGGTTGTAAGACACCAGCACTGGGTGAACTGAAGAAGCCGGCCTCCCACTTTGGGGTCCCCCAAGGGGAGGCCCTTCCCATCAGGCTGAAGACCTATTGTCCGATTTGGGAGTTGGACGTCTTGTACTCCAAGCCTGCTTCTTTGGCTTGGCAGATTTCTTGGCCCCTGCCTGTCTAGGACAGGACTGCACTTTGAACTTACCCTGGGCCCTATAGGGTCGAAAGGACGAAGTACCAGACCCTGATGGGACTGTCGCCGATGGCAGACACGCAGACTTGGCTGCTGCCAGAGTGGCCACAATTTTGTCCAGATCAGGACCAAACAGGACCTGTCCATTAAAGGGCAAGCATTCCAATCCCTTTTTGGAATCTGCGTCTGCTTTCCAAGAACACAACCAGAGGGTGCTGCGCGCAGCCACTGCTGCTGAGGAGGTTCTGGAGCCCTATATCTAAGGCTGCCTCATTAATGTAGGTAGCTGAGTCTCTGAGGTGACCCACTAACTCCACCTGCTCAGGTGACGAGTCAGCGTCTAGAGAGAGACATCTCCAAGCTATCAGCCCAACGCTCCATGGCTCTGGCAAACCAGCACACGGCCATTGCCTCCCCCCCCCCCCCACAAGGGAATAAATGGATTTCAGGCATATTTCCACCATGCGATCCGTAGCATCCTTTAAGGAGGACATGGAGGGCATGAGAAATGTAACACTCCTCACTAGGCGTGTGACATGAGAATCAACCTGTGGAGGGGTTTCCCATTTGTAAAAATAATTATCCGCAAAGGGGTGCCAAACGTTTTGGAGGCTGGTACCGCCTATCTGGATTTTTCCACGCCTCCTCTAAATGATCCACTAACTGACCAGATAGAGGGAATACAGTGGCATCGCCCTTAATATCCTTAAAGAAGGCATATTTAGATTTGGCAACAGGGGGATCGTCATCTGTAATAACCAAGGCCGCACGGACTGCCTGTATAAGGCCAGGTATATATATTTTAGACTTGGACTCCAACTCCTTAGTACAAGGGAGCTCCTGGTCTGAGGTCAAAAATCTCCCCGTCATCAGACGTTATGTCATCCTCATCATAATGAGCTGTCTGAGACATTAAAGGCCGCTTAGTAGGCCACAATGACGACTCCCCCTGTAAAACGTCCGTCAGGTGCTGTCCCGTATTGGACAATGAGTTTACCCACGCAGGTTCCTGGAAGACCTGGGGGGGGGGCGCGAAAGTGGGAGAAACTGCGGTACCATCAGCTGTCTAGGGAACCCCTGCATGGGTGATGACCCTACCAACTGCTGAGATAATCCCATTTGGGGAAACGCAGGAGGCGTCGCCAGCTGGCCCACAAGAGTTGTAAGTGCCTTAGCAAAACAAGCCCAGGGCGGTTCCTGCACAGGCGCAGTTACAGAAATCGGGCGTGAAATTATATAACATGCCCGACATAAACCTTCAGTGTGCCCCTCACCCTCTGCTATTGGTACAGTACATACAGTACACTTTAGCTGGAGAGGAAATTCACGTTCACTCTCAGACATGATGAGTGGAACGGAGTGTATGTGACTCCCCTCACAGATAATATTTTTACTGTGAGGCAATGAATACCCTGCAACAGCGCACCGCAAGGGCTATTGCAGAAGAACAGGGATAGTAAAATGGCTGACAGTCAGAAGTGAAAGTACAGGCAGACAGCATTAGCATTAAGTCACATACAATGTGGAAATAAATCCCTGCACTATCAGCACTGAGATCAACTACGCAGACACAGAGCCTGGTAGGAAACAGTGCAGCATACTCTGACCTTACTCTGGAGGAAAGGTATGCGGGGGGACCCGGACCGCGATGCCACCTGTATCAGCTTCCAACAGAGTTTGCACACTTAATTAGAAAATGGCCGCCGAGGAGCAGAGAGCAGGCGGGCCCGGGGGAGGAGCGCTGATGCAGCTCGCCAGACCGCTGTGGAGAGGCACCGTGCAGCGGGGGAGGCGCCGGCTGTTAGACAGGGAAAGCACGCTCCCCTGGCATGCTATTAACCCCTGGGATGTCGCGCTGTACCGCAGATGCTGCGGCCTGCTGTTCCTGGTGCTCTAGTGGAAGCGCAGGTTAATACCTGGCTCCATGCGCAGCCTTTCCCCAGGGAGCCCCCTGCCTGGAGACCTACAGGACTGTGTTACCGGCGGGTCCCTTGAATCTGGCCACAGTCCAGGTAATCCGGGGTCACCGCTAGCTGTGACCCAAGATACCCACCAGCATCCCCGGATCAGTACTGGCGTTCTGGTCCGGCGGGGTGCAGGAGCGACAGCATGGATGTCAGTACTGACTCTCCATGCTGTACAGCTCATTTGTGCAGCCGCAGCTGCTTGCAAGTGATCCGACTCCTGGCCGGACACCAACGAAACTGAGATGCCTTGGCTCGGGGGCGGGGTATAGGAGAGGGACCCCAGTGCATCCTGGGAGGATGAAAATTTAACTCTGTGGTGTCCGATGCCTGACGTCATCACCAATACCCCAGAGTATCCTGTGGATACCCTATGGACCCTGATGTAGAAAAAAAGAATATTAAACACCCACAATAAAACAAACATTGTATATTAAAATATAAGACTTACATACAAGTAGGTTCGGTATGTAATGCCGACTCCAAAATGTTGACATGTTCAGAATATCGATATTTAAACAGTATTGACACTGACAAAATGTCAACCTGTACAATATGCTGACATTATGGGGGCTCCTCTCTAAAGATACTGGGAGCTATTCAATGGCTTTGCGTAAACAACCAAATTGCCCCTTTAATTCCCACTACCAATTTCCCCTGCCCTAATGCATGGGATTATCCATGTTACAATGCTTTTCTCGTGCTAAGTGCTAGGCACGCTGCAGTTATATCACACCTGGCACTCGTGACCAGCCTTGAAGTCCTACTTTACGCATACTTCTTTTTGCACCTCAGGAGAGTGCAAACAGAAATCTGCGATAAGTAATAAGCTCCCGCAGCAGTCGCGCCCATCGACATAATACCTGCCAACGGGGTCGCATTAATTATGGGCGCCCAAAAACAATTGGCTCACCCCTACGTAACCTCATTGGTGGATTCAAGTTTTTGCCCACGGCTGTGAGTAATGGACGCCCGACTGAGCAATTCAATTGTTGCTCTGTATGGAAAGCGAATGCTGCAGGCACGAAGATTTCTGCTCGCTCTTAATGAAACTTTACTTTACCATTGAAAAACATTTAAATACACATAATTACAGTCACAATACTAACCAGAGTAAAATCCCATTGCGTTCCAGGAGTCAGAAAGGTGAAAGAGCTTCCTCTTCTAAGTGAATACCTGAAAGGAAGAAAACCACAACTAAATAGCTATTTCGAAAAATAATAATGTAGCCAAAGTTATTGCTTAAATAATTACTATCCCGAATGTCAAACTTTGTTTAATGTATTTATAAAAAACACAAAAATACTGTATGCCAAATAACCAAAAAGGTACATATTTAAAATAACACTACACTTAAAAAGACAATCTGAAGAGTAAATAACAAATATCAATCATACATTATATGAATTTTAATGTCATAAATTTAAGCGGTAGAGTAAAAAGTTGAACAAAGATCATGTGAAATCGTACCTGGTGTTATTAGATCAAAAGTGCCCACACAGTACATGAAGCTAGACAAACACTGGAAAATGAACCAGATTTTCCTTCCCACCAGACAGATTGGACAGATATATCTTTAGGTGTGTGGGCCACATTGGAACTTAAGGATAAAGGTGTTCTCACATGCACATCATGATATATTTTCACACGTAAATAACTGATGGGGACGCCTTCTGAATTCCACAATGATATTAATTATTGAACAAAACAGTCTGACCTGAAGGTATTGGATCCCTATGTAATCACATATAAACTGAAAAAAGTGAGCCCTTCTAATATCCAATTTTAAGGAATCCAATTATTTTGAGCAGAAATATGGTTTTCATAATTGAATAGTTACATACAGTATACACCGCAGTTCACATATATATAGATGTTTAGGGGTGATTGTAAATATCAGCTAATTAGGCAACAATGAAACCACTAGTGATAACAGTATCTAGATCATTCTGTTTAAAGCAGCCAAAGGAAGATATCGGTTATCTTGTTGTATATTGGTTCTCCTTGCGGATATAAATATTACCTAAGTAAACAATGCAAATGCATTGGTTATTAGAAATAAAAAGTATCTTGACAATGCTGTGTTTGAAACATTAAATCAGTACAGGTTAATCAAAGTAAGTTGATCATAATATGCTTAGATTATGTACAGAATAAAACAGGACATGCAGTGTTTAGATAGAAGACCTATTCGGGGCCCCGTTTCTCCGTGTGTCAAGGCATTAGTACGATAGATGAGAGAACAGAGTAAGTACTGATGTGAAAATAGAAAGTGAGTGCTTCTACTGTCGCCACTCAAACAGGGCAAGTACCGTCTGGACTTTTTGGGGGTGATTTAAATGTTTTACGCATACCCTGCTGGCTGTCTTATGAATAGGTGCCCAACAGAGCAATACCATTGTTTCTCAGTTTGGGCGCCCATTAGTACTTAACGCAGCTATAAGCACTGGCTTTAGCCGTGTAAAGCTGCTAAACCAGTCTAAAGTAGTGGTTAGGGTGCCCAAACAGCCGTTTGGTGCCCAAAAAAACGGTCTTTACACACATTTCTTCTTGCACCTCAGGAGGCTGTGAAAGAAATGTGTCCCTCCGCAGCTTTAGGCTTCCGAACGGAGCAACAATTTAATTGCCCCGTTGGGCGCCTATCCGTATATATGCCCAGTGGGGGGGGGGGGTCTAAACGATTGAATCGCCCCCAATATATCTCCCTTATTTGAGTTAGTGTAGGTTTTCATGTGGTAGGAAATTAATGACAGTGGACGGTGGCAGTGGAGAAATGAGTTATAATATTTATACATCCAGGGCGGAATGCAATTGTTTCAGCCCCCTTAGCAACCAACGCAGCTATTCAATTGTTGCTCCTGTCGGGCACGATCAGGTGCTGGCATTTTCACTCGCACCTCCAGTGGGGTGCGAGCTGACATGCAGGAAAAATTACCCATTTGGGCTGAAATGTACGAAAAGTAACCCGTTTTGATCGTGCCCAGCACTTCGGTCAGGTGTAGCCATTTTATGCGGCTAAACCCGACCTCATTGGGCACAATCGGCGCGATATTCTAATAAATTGAATCTCGTCCAGTGATCTCCCGTCACTTTAGTCGGGAGACTGGGTGCAAGAAAACAATTGACTTGCGCCCATAGTATGAGATTATATAATAATAAAAAAAAAAAAAAAACAACACAGGCTAAAAGGAAAATGTAAAGTTAATTTACATTTTGGCAGACCATAAAGGGAACATAGAAACCAAAATATTTACTTGCCTGTTTTAATTGGGAGACCACACAAAAAAAAAAAAAAGTATCATGCTGTTGATCGATATTAACATAAGAAAGGCATGAAGCATATTATGTACAAATTATTACTGTATAATATTCAGCTCAGTTATACACAACTTACTGTATACCTACAGTCAGGTGCATAAATATTGGGACATTGACAGAATTTTCATATTTTGGCCTCTATTCACCACCACAATGGCTTTGAAATGAAACAAACAAGATGTGCTTTAACTGCAGACTTTCAGATTTAATTTGAGGGTAATTACATCCAAATCAGGTGAATGGTGTAGGAATTACAACGGTTTCTATATGTGCCTCCCACTTTTTAAGGGGCCAAAAGTAATGGGACTATCAACTCAAAAGCTATTTCATGGACAGGTGTGGGCTATTCCCTCGTTATTTCATTATCAATTAAGCAGGTAAAAGGTCTGGAGTTGATTCTAGGTGTGACATTTGCAATCAGTTGCTGTCGACTCTCAATATGAGATCCAAAGAGCTGTCACTATCAGTGAAGCAAGCCATCATTAGGCTGAAAAATCAAAATAAATCCATCAAAGAGATAGCAAAAACATTAGGTGTGGCCAAATCAACTGTTTGGAACATTCTTAAAAAGAAAGAACGCACCGGAGAGCTCAGCAACACCAAAAGACCCGGAAGACCACGGAAAACAACGGTGGTGGATGACAGAAGAATTATTTCCCTGGTGAAGAAAAACCCCTTCACAACAGTTGGCCAAATCAAGAACACTCTCCAGGAGGTAGGTGTATGCGTGTCAAAGTCAACAATCAAGAGAAGACTTCACAAGAGTGAATATAGAGGGTTCACCACAAGATGTAAACCATTGGTGAGCCACAAAAACAGGAAGACCAGATTAGAGTTTGCCAAACAACATCTAAAAAAGCCATTACAGTTCTGGAACAACATCCTATGGACAGATGAGACAAAGATCAACTTGTACCAGAGTGATGGGAAGAGAAGAGTATGGAGAAGGAAAGGAACTGCTCATGATCCAAAACATACCACCTCATCAGTGAAGCATGGTGGTGGTAGTGTCATGGCGTAGGCATGTATGGCTGCCAAAGGAACTGGTTCCCTTGTATTTATTGATGATGTGACTGCTGACAAAAGCAGTAGAATGAATTCAGAAGTGTTTTGGGCAATATTATATGCTCATATTCAGTCAAATGCTTCAGAACTCATTGGCCGGCGCTTCACAGTGCAGATGGACAATGACCCGAAGCATACTGCAAAAGCAACCAAAGAGTTTTTTAAGGCTAAAAAGTGGAATGTTATGCAATGGCCAAGTCAATCCCCTGACCTAAATCCGATTAAGCATGCATTTCACTTGATGAAGACAAAACTGAAGGGAAAATGCCCCAAGAACAAACACAAACTAAAGACATTTGCAGTAGAGGCCTGTCAGAGAATCACCAGGGATGAAACCCAGCGTCTGGTGATGTCTATGCGTTCCAGACTTCAGGCTGTAATTGCCTGCAAAGGATTTGCAACAAAGTATTTTTTAAAAAGTGAAAGTTAGATTTAGGATTGTTTAGTTTGTCCCATTACTTTTGGCCCCTTAAAAACTGGGAGGCACATATAGAAACCGTTGTAATTCCTACACTGTTCACCTGATTTGGATGTAATTACCCTCAAATTAAATCTGAAAGTCTGCAGTTAAACCATATCTTGTTTGTTTCATTTCAAAGCCATTGTGGTGGTGAATAGAGGCCAAAATATGAAAATTCTGTCAATGTCCCAATATTTATGCACCTGTATATTGCATATTAGTAGTGACAAATAGTAGATTTACTGGATTAGGTATGGTATCCAGAAAACCGGCAGTGGGATCCTGACAGTGAAAATACCAGCCAATTTTGAAAAGCATTTTTAGGCTTACCCTTACCTAGTGTTCCCACTAGAATGTGGGCAGGGCATCAGATGCTACCAAAAAAGGTGGCATGCCCGAACAGGGAGAGGGTGTGTTCTTGTAAAACACCCCCAAATCGTCACACTTGGAGGTGTACCCGCACTTATGGAGGTCCTGGGCTTCCCCCAAGCTCTTACCTCATGGTGAATAGATGCCATGTATTCAACTGGCGGTGATCGGTCACCACAACTTTTTCCACCCACGGGACACTGCGACCAGCGGGTGGGGAAGGTACAGGGCAGCGGAAAACAGCCAAGTGGGAACACTACTTACACACTTAACTTAATCCTAACCCACCCCTCCCACAGCCTAACCCTAACAACCCCTCCCACAACCTAGCCCTAATCAGACGTCAGCATTTTGATCCCTCGGGGTCACGCCGCCGGCATTCTGAAGGCCAGGATGCAGACTACATCCCGTTTTACTTCTTTAAAAACCTGCAGTTCTGAAGAATTAAGGAGTGCAACAGGAAGAGCATTATATTGTCAATGTAACATCATCCATGCCAAACACCAAGGTTTTCCACTTGGAAAACTGCAGCATTCTAAAACCTTGTGCACCACAACTATGAAGTAGAAATCATACATGCCACTACTATTGAAGAGAAACACTGGTATCAGAATTAGGTAAAAAATAGACTTAACAGTAGGTTTGTTTAGCAATAGAGTAAGGGCAAAGCTATAGGACGAAGGAATGAATATGAAGCCTGTACTAAATAAGATTTCCTCCAGTGGCACTCAACAATGTGGTAGCACTTCTGCAAGGAATTGGCCAGCTTGGAGTGCCACAGATGGGAACTACAGTAGATTGCCAGAGGTGGCTGAGTTGTGTGCTGAGCGGAGAGAAAGGTATACAGTGAGACAGTTAAGGTGCACATCCACTAGGAGATGGGGTAACAACAGTACGATTACAACATTGTAATTGTACAGTAATTCCCCATCCCCTGTATTGCCTATACTGAACGATTTGTCGTTCAGTGCAGGCACCCTCCCTCATCCCTCAAAATGGACAATCCGTCGTTATCGGCAGATTGACAGGCATGTTCAGTAGATTGCTGAAACGACCAGCGGAATCGTGCATCGCTGGTCTTTCCGACATTATAGTGGGCGATTTGTGCACGATTAATGAGCGATTGCACAATTACAATGATGTAATCATTCAATCGCTCACATTAAAACTGCCTACTGGATGTGCATCTTTAGTTGAGGCATGCACGAATGGTGAGAAGAGTGGCTCAAGCGTAAAGATAAAGAAAGAACAGGGTCATCAAGAAGTTGCTGAGCTCGTGAATCAGGTTTCCTGAATCAGACAGTGGACGTAAAGAATGAAGGTTGTGTTTGGAGAGTGGGATAGGTAATCAGGAAAGTTTTAAATACAGTTGAGACTAAATCAAATGAGTCACTGTAAGGGATATTGAGATCACCCAGGATAAAAGGTGGGAAGAAGAAATTACATCTTCCTTTAGTGTTCACTCTAGCACCCTGCACTTGTTACAACCAGTGCAGTTCCTCTTTCCTGCCTGGTTGGCACTCTCTGGTGCTTCTAGCACACTCTGGTCTGTATCAGCAGTCTGTATCAGCTGATACAGACCAGATTGTGCTAGAAGCACACCCCACGTAGGAAAGATGAACTGCACAGGTTGTGTGACAGGTGCAGAGTGCTAGAATAAACACAATTCCCTGGTTCCTATGCTTGACTAACTTGAATTCTACATAACGCTGCCCATCCTTGCTATAAATATACTCATCGTTGATCAAGCTCATGTTGTGCCACCAACATTAGAAAACAAAAGTCTTGAGATTTGTTTTAACTTACCCAATAAATAAGGGTTTGTACACCGGCAGCACTACAAAGAGTAAGTACATATCCATATGCAGACACAATCTACCAGAATGCTGTGTAAGTAGTGCTGATGCTGTACGACTATGGGCCGGGTTCAATTAGCTGCGAAAAGCCGAGATCAGCGAAAAGTGCGATGTTTCGCCTCATTCACCTGTTTTGAAGCGAAGCTTTCACAATGCGCGTCCCCGCTTTTCGCCCTATTCAAATGCAAAACAGGCAAAAACGCATATGTGCGAATGCAGCGAATAGCGGAACTAGCGAAAAGGACAGCTTTTTTGGGGGGGGAAATCGATCTGTACCCCCTAAAAAGCATAACTGACATGAGGAATTGATATAGAAGTGAATTAATGACCCTAATAAAAGCAATTAGGGTACTTAAATTTAGTCAAAGGGCACGATTCAATTAAACGCGAAGTCAATAGCGCCGGGAATGAGCTCCCGGAGCTATTAAATTCTGCGAGAATTTAGGTCGGAGAAGGCTCGTTCTCTCGCCTTAAACAAGGTATTTAGGCGCGAGAATGGGCATTCTGACTAAACTTCCCAGCACAATGCTGTTTTCGTGGCACTAAAGGCAGAAAACAGCATCGTGCCTGGACTTACGCGGATTTCTGCTCGCATCCCCGGAGGGATGAGAGAAGAAATCCTTAGTCGGGCTTAGCAACGCAAATTAATTGAAAAGCTCCGGGAGCTGATTCCCGACTCTATTCTCTTCGCGTTGAATAGAATCGTGCCCAAAGTGCTGTTATATGCATATCTGCATAAGTGTGGAAAAAACAGGATTTTGGTACTTACCGATAAAGCCCTTTCTCCGATTCCATAGGGGACACTGGAGGCTTCAAGACAATGGGGTATAGACGGTGCTAAGTGGAGCTGGCACTTTACATTTTTAATAGAGTGACTAGCTCCTCCCACTCTATACCCCCTTCCAAGCCCCAATCTTAGCAAACTGTGCTCGAGGGGAGCTGAGAAAAAACAAACAGAAGAGGAGGAGGCAAAGCAAGTACACAGAACATATGAAAAGGTTGAAAAACAGTACCACAACCAGAGATATCAAATCATTCTCTAAACAGTCATAACATAAAATGACCCCAACCCTGGCAGGAAGGAACAGCGCAGGGTGGGCGTCCATTGTCCCCTATGGAATCGTAGAAAGGGATTTATTGATAAGTACCAAAATCCTGTTTTCTCCTTCATTCACTAGGGAACACTGGAGGCTTCAAGACAGTGGGGACGTCCCAGAGCTCCCATCACGGGCGGGTGAGCACTGAGAACCCTGCAAAACAGACCGGCCATACTGCGCTGCAGAGGCCGCAAACGTGTCAAATCTATAAAAACGAAGTATGCCGGTCAGACCGGCAAAGAGAATCCATGGAAACCCCGCGAGCAGCCGCCCATGAGGAACCCACGGAGTGGAATACACTGTAATAGAAGGCGGAGGCTCCATAGATGAGGCCATAGACGCCTGTCTGATTGTCAGACGAATCCAGCGGGTCAGCGTCTGTTTGGGAGCTGGTCAACCAGGACGAGCAACATCATACAAAACAAATAGTGTTTGTTTTATGTATGGCTGCAGTCCTTTCCACATATACGAAGAGCCCTAACAACATCCAAGAATTTAGACGAAGGTGAAACTTGGGGAAGAGCCGGTACCACAATAGGTTGGTTGATGTGGAAAGCCAAAACCACCTTTGGAACAAAGCCCATTCTAGTCCGTAGTTCTGCTCTACCCTTGTGAAATACCATGTAAGGTGGACTACAGGATATAGCTCCTAATTCCGACACCCTCCTTGCAGAGGCCAGTGCGAGAAGTGTTACATTCCACGTAAGGTATTTTAACTCCACCGACTCCAAAGGTTCGAACAGAAGAGACAGTAAGAAGGAAAGTATGAGATCCAAATCCCATGGAGCAGTAGGAGGAACAAAGGGTGGCTGTGACTGAATAACACCTTGTAGAAAGGTCTGTACCTCCGGTATAATAACGCTGTTTCTCCGTTTAATGACCGCCAGCACACTTCTGAGAAGCGCTGGGGCTGCTGGGAGCAGGACTTCGGAACTAAGCTCCGCCCCCCGCTATGGCGCTTATGCATAATTCATAAGCGTGCAGCGAGAGGGAAGAGCCCGCACAGCTGCTAGTGTCTGTCGAGTAACTCAGTTAATCGGAATCACTTGCTGCTATAATAAATAACCGCCTGCTTGTTTAACCTGGCCATCTCACTAATTGAGGAAGCCAGGGCATATTCACTGACTTCAGGCGGCGGTGTGACTAGCGGGGTACTCAGTGCGCGCTGCGTGCAGCGGCATGCAGTACACCCAGAGAGAGTGGTCTCTTCATGTAGTCTGGGACCCCAGGCGAACTGCAAGCAGTTGCGAGCAGGTCCCTGTCGGCAATACCCTACGGAGCAGACAGGCAGTGGCAGATGCTGCCAGTCTGTCCTCAGCTTCAGCGCAGCAGTGCTATGAGAAATACCTAACAACTCAGAGAATCTGGTACACACGAGCAGCTCCACTCAAGCACAAGCTAAAACTGGGGCTTGGAGGGGGGTATAGAGGGGAGGAGCTAGTCACACTTATTAAAAATGTAAAGTGCCAGCTCCACTTAGCAGTCTACACCCCACTGTCTTGAAGCCTCCAGTGTCCCCTAGTGGATGAAGGAGAAATGATGGAAAGCAATTTTTTTTGAGAAAAATAATTGCTGTAGTTAAATTGGGGGTACCAGTGTTCTCCCCAGAAATTTTTTCCAGCCGGGTGGCATCCAAAAGTAGCCAGGTGAGGGCCTTCGCAATTATGAGCGCGCCGGAAAAAGGGTCTCAGGCTGCTTCCCCACTGGCTCTCAGTCAAAAGTGCAAATTATACAGTGTCCCCTGTAGTTTTCCCCTTTATGCATTGCCCCCTGTAGTTTAATTTTGCCCTTATGCATTGCCCCCTGGCTGAAGTAGTAACCCTATGTAGTGCCCCCAGGCTTAAATAGTGCCCCCTGACTGGCCCCTTATGCAGTGCCCCCAGATTTAATAGTGCCCCTTATGCAGTGCCCCCAGACTGGTCCTGGCCCCAGCCCAGCACTTACCTTTACTTGCTGGCCGCTCCCACTCCCTCGCGCTGACTGGATCTAACTAGATCCAGCAGGCGCGCGGGGCAGGCTCCTCACGCCACGGGTGATGTCATGACGTCACCCGCGCAGTGCAACACTGGCCTCTGAAACGATCAGAGGCTTCCTTAGCCTCCGGTCACTTCAGAGTCCAGCGTTCCACAACGGGGGTCGTCGGGGAAAAGTGCCGGGCGGCAGGCTGTTTCTGGCGGGCAATGCGCCCGCAGAAAACAGCCTGGGGAGAACACTGGATACATTAAAATGGGTTCTAGTATATTTTTGTGTCTATAAAGTGCAGATTATTTTATTTTTTTTAAAATACACCTGCTGCAGCCACCTGCAATCCTAAAAACACCTGCCCCATCCATGCAGCCCCCCAAAATACCTGTCCCAGTACTTTAAACCAATTTTCCAACACTATTGACATTTTTGCCCCAAAAATGACATGTCTCTTTTGGGGCGAATTAAGATAACTTTATAATTTTTTTTTTCCTAAGTAGTCATTGGTTTGAGGAGGGGGGGGGGGGGGGTCATCGGTATCCAAAGGGTTCTGAACTAAGTCCCCACATTTTTACTCCAAAATATGGATTTTGCACTTCTTGATTGAGAATTGCAAATTGCATTAGAGGGAGAACATATTTTTGTCCTGTGATATTATGCCATCTAGTGGCTAGCTTCATCCACTACAAACAAGACGTTTTAGACTTGCATGTAGTGAAGTATTTTATGCACGGATATGGTTTTGTGCGGTGTTCTCCACAGAAATTTTTTCCAGCCAGGTGGCATCAAGAAGTAGCCGGGTGGGGGGAGGGGGGCCTTCGCAATAATAAAATGTTTCCCTGACCTTATAATGAATTAAACTTGAAATAACATTTTATATATTAATGCTCCTCTTATTAGAGGCCTAGTCGTCGGATTATGAAAATGCTGCAAAGTCTGGGAGCTGTATAAAAAAGGACCAGATCCTACAGATACTGTCCCCACTTGCAGGCTCCCAAAGTGCAGGGTGGTAGGCTGTGCCTTTCCGGGTGGCGCACCCGCAAAAAACAGCCTGGGGAGAATACTGATGTTTATGCGTTAATAATCTTGATCAAACTGTATAACAAAAGAATCCAATATGGTATTATTACACATTTTCCCTTCATTTTCACCAGTCTTTTTTGTCCTTTTTATAAACGTAGAAATTGTATTACTTCAGTGAGGACACCCGGAGTGTTTACATGCTAGGTTTTAATAATGGGGGAGAGGGCACATCTGTGCGCCTCAGAAGAGAGGATGTGGCCTCTCAGAGAGGGAGTGGACTTGTGACACACCACCCTTGCCACCACTCTAGGGGGCGTGCCCAGCGGCTTGCCCCCAAGCTCTCCCAGCACTGTGAATAGATGCCATGTGCACAGCATCTATCATGCACCCGGAGCGGCAAAGCAGTACCATAGGCCCTCCGTCAGTCTGATAAGCGGGGTGCCTCCATAAGGCCAGAGTGAATTTAAAGCTCAATAAAATTGGGCACGGTGTGGCTCCACACTGTAACAGCATAGCAGGAACATTACCCTGAAGTAACCGCACTACAGTACCTTGTGTGTTTGCGCCAACTTCTGGTGTTGATAGTGCATATGCACCAAATAACCATCAATGGTTACCTTGCGAAGGATACATGCTTATTTTTTTTTTCATTTCCATTTATCTTTGTATTGTGCAAATATTAAGAAATTAATGCAATTCCATACTCGCACTGATTTTTCAGAGAAAACGCATTTTTTGTACACACCCCCCTGAGAAGGAGAAAAGATAGGGAATATCTATATTTCAAAGTAAAAATGTCAGGACACAGTGTAGAACGTCTGTAACACCCCTACAAATGAATAATCATGTACTTAGAGGTGTTTAAATAGCATCATTTGGCCAATAAAGACATGTCAGCTTTCAGGTAAATCTCTCTAAAGGAACAATAATGGGTTAAATAACGTGGGACAGGTGTGTAGTGGTGTAAATAACGTGGGACAGGTGTGTAGTGGTGTAAATAACGTGGGACAGGTGTGTAGTGGTGTAAATAACGTGGGACAGGTGTGTAGTGGTGTAAATAACGTGGGACAGGTGTGTAGTGGTGTAAATAACGTGGGACAGGTGTGGAGGTGTTGTATTGATAGAAGAGGGTTTTTGTTTTTTTTTAATTTGCGGATGAGGAAAAAGTATTTATTAAAACTTTTTACAAACTTGTATAAAAACACAGAAAAACATGGATATACATTTTTCTGTACCCCAAAACGTATTAGTGATCACTTCACTTCTAACATTTTGCAAGAATGGGCTCCTGTTAGAGTCCCTCTCCATGCAAGTGTTTATTTTAATAAATTGAAGCAATCCTTAATTTTTTGTTGTGGCAATACAAAATTTAGGCCCTTTTCAATTTGAGGCGAAAAAGTTTTGCAGACGACGTCATTTCGCTGGGCGGAAAAGTATTCAATTTGAAAGACTTGAAAGTCAATGCAATGTAATAGGCGGAAAAGTTTCGCCTATGACTAGCAGGCGGAAAAAAGTGCAGAATTGGGGTTTTGGGATGCAAAGTTGCGGGAACCCCCGTGCAGCCTTCAGTCCCCTAAAGGTAAGCTGCATTAAAAAAATTAAAAAAAAACCCGAAAAATCACTTTGAATTTGGGGAGCGAAGAAAAAAAAAATGTTGGGGGACATAGTTACAAAATAGCAAACTAGACTCTGGGGGAGGGGGGGGGGCTGGGTTATGGGGGGGGTAGGAATAGACCCCGTCTGAGGTTAGGTCTTATGTCCCGTCATAAGGATAAAAGGTGGCATTTCCCTTCCAAATATTAAAAGATACCATCAAGCATGCCTCCTACACTGCATTTTAGAATGGACTAGATCTGATTCCCCTAAACAATGGATGGATAGAGATTTATATATATATATATATATATATATATATATATATATATATATATAACAACAAGCACTTAAGATCCCCCTGTCGATAGCTCCATGGCTTCCTGTTCTCCCAATATTTAACCCACCCTACTATTGGTCCTACGCTCTCCTGTTGGAAGACCATGAGGAGATCCCCATCGATATTCTCTCCCTAATTCTCCTCTAACATCATTCCTCTCTAATGATAGTTTCCCTCGGGGGATGGACCATATTACCTTCCATTCTTGGTTGAGGGCACTCCTTTTCATAGTTGGACAGGTGGTTAGCGATGGCAGCGTATTATCCTTTGCAGAAGTACGTGAGAGATGGAAGCTGCAGGCTAATGAATACTGGCGCTATTTCCAGGTTCGTCATTTCTTACACTCCTTGGGATCACCCCAGACTTTAAGTAGGGTTTATACTCCTTTTGAGCAGTTATGCGCAAGTCCCACTCCCCCCACCCATACTATTTCATTACTCTACAGATCTCTCTCCTCAGATGCTGATATCTCCCTCCCTAGTTTTACTGAGCGTTGGAATCGTGACCTCGGTTCCAGTCTGGATGAAACTCAGTGGAATAAAATATTTGCACTAGCACATGCTTGCTCCAAGAGTACCACTGTTGTTGAGACTCAATACAAACTCATCTCGAGATGGTACAGATGCCCTGATACTCTTTCTAAAATGGGGATCGGGATGCCCAATATATGTTGGCGCTGCTCGAATGCCCCGGGTAATCCTTTTCATATCTGGTGGCAGTGCCCACTCCTCCGACCCTATTGGTCAGAAGTAATTCACCTCTCAGCCATAATTCTTGGTGAACCGGTTCCTACGGACCCCCTGTTCTGGTTGTTCCATCTGTCATCTGGGACCCTCTCGAGGTACAGAAGGTCTTTATTGTTATTTAAATAACGCAGCAAAGGCGGTTATCCCGGTGAGATGGTGCTCCTCTTCTCCTCCCGCATTGACTGACTGGTTCATGAGACTAGATTTATATATGGAGATGGACGATTTAATAACTTAGGCTGATGGCGACTTCGAATCCTTTGGGGATACCTGGTCTCGCTGGATGGATTTTAAAGATTCTGTGTCATATAAAACCACTCGCTCTAGCCGACCTAACACCTGTGTAAGTTATATGTATTTCCCTGCCTGAGCCCTATGTGACCTAGTGGAGCTGATATTTATTATTAAAATAGTTGTGGCCTTGTTGTTGATCTACACTCGAATCATGCAGCGACTTTTTTTTTTTCCCCTCCTCACTTCTTGATTTTTTTAACCTATTTATTTTGTTTTTCCCTTATATATTATAATATCTAATTAATGTTTTAATATGTGATTTTGTTTATCTTGTTTATATATTTTGATCAGGAAATTTTGTATTTTTTAGGATCTGATTGAAATTTTATTTTGCAGATTTATTTTGTGCCACCAATTTTGAAATGGTTCTCTTTTTTTTTTCCCCTTTCTCTTTTCCTCCCCTTTTTTATGTTTGTAATGATTTACTATGGTTACCTAATAAAAACAATTTACTCTAAAAACACCAAATACCTTCAGCAAGCCAAATCGGGCTGATTTCCCCAAAACCTGATAGTACTTTCCGCTTGTTTAAGTTTCGCCAGGTCCCGTTTTAGCTTTTATACTTTCAAACTGAATACGGGGATACGCGGGCACACATGCGATACTTTTCCGCCTGCAAAACACGCGATGTAGGTGAAAAGTCCAGGAGGCGGAAAAGTATCGCAGGTCCGCTCAAATTGAATACGGCTCTACGTATTGGGTTGAAAACCCAATAATTAATAAATATGTCTTATTTAGATGAGGCTGAAGTTGGCTTCTTATTAGGCCAGCTTCTTATTCATTTCTTATTCACTTCTTATTCAAGCTCCAGCTTCTTATTCACTTCTTATTCAGAAAATGTTATATTAAAACATTTAAATAAAGTTAGATCACTAAACTAACACTATGTAAACAAATAATTGTGTCCCTTACACAGTTTTCAATTGTTATTTTCCTGGCACAATAAGGAATTGGACATGAATAGGGCATTAAAGCGGGCACAGGCACCACATTTTGTCATTTTGACTAAGGAGCTGTAGTTGTGCAGGGGTTAACTAGCTTCGGTCATCAAATGTTACACTTGGATCCCACAGAGGGTGGTCAGGTACATATGACCCACTTGCCATTTCCCTTGACCAACAAGGATGTTGGCATGAATAGGGCAGTAAAGCGGGCACAGGCATCACATTTTGTCATTTTGAAGAAGAAGCTGTAGTTGTGCAGGGGTTAACTAGCTTCGGTCATCAAATGTTACACTTGGATCCCACAGAGGGTGGTCAGGTACATATGACCCACTTGCCATTTGCATTGACCAAGAAGGATTTGGGCCTGAATAGGATAGTAAAGCGGGCACAGGTACCAGATTTTGTTATTTTGACTAAGTAGCTGTAGTTGTGCAAGGGGTAAATATCCTTGGTCAACAAATTTGACTCTTGGCACCCACAGAGGGGGGGGGTCAGGTACACATGACCCACTTGCCATTTCCCTTGACCAACAAGGATTTTGGCATAAATAATTTGGGCAATGGACAAATGATCCGGATCTCGGTACCTGCACATAGACACAAAATAACAGCCACCTACACAGCTTCACTATACTGACTTCTATCTTTAGTGTTTACCACACACACTGGCATCACAAGGGGGGTGCGGGCAAGGTCCGGTTCGAGACATTGTGGAGCTTAGGGCGAAAGTTCACAGTTGCGTCCCCTCCCCCCCCCCTAAAAAATCTTCTTTTTTAGAAGACGTTCCTCTGCGTGCGCTGAAAGCGCACGCAATCCGGAAAAGGGGGCGTGTCCTTGGGGAACGCCCCCAATTCATCACACTGTGGGGCGTGCCCCGCACTTATGAAGGTGCTGGGCTTCCCCCAAGCTCTCCCCTCGTGGCGAATAATTGCAATGTGCAGTAATGCGCCTTACACAGTGTGTCTTACACAGTAATGTCCTTTATAAACACATTATGCCACATGCAGTAATGCCCTGTATAACACGTTATGCCATACGCAGTAATGCCCTGTATAACACATTATGCCGCACGCAGTAATACCCTGTATAACACATTATGCCACATGCAGTAATGTCCTGTATAACACATTATGCCACATGCAGTAATGTCCTGTATAACACATTATGCCATACGCAGTAATGCCCTGTATAACACATTATGCCATACGCAGTAATGCCCTGTATAACACATTATGCCACATGCAGTAATGCCCTGTATAACACATTATGCCACATGCAGTAATGCCCTGTATAACACATTATGCCACATGCAGTAATGCCCTGTATAACACATTATGCCACATGCAGTAATGCCCTGTATAACACATTATGCCACATGCAGTAATGCCCTGTATAACACATTATGCCACATGCAGTAATGCCCTGTATAACACATTATGCCACATGCAGTAATGCCCTGTATAACACATTATGCCACATGCAGTAATGCCCTGTATAACACATTATGCCACATGCAGTAATGCCCTGTATAACACATTATGCCACATGCAGTAATGCCCTGTATAACACATTATGCCACATGCAGTAATGCCCTGTATAACACATTATGCCACATGCAGTAATGCCCTGTATAACACATTATGCCACATGCAGTAATGCCCTGTATAACACATTATGCCACATGCAGTAATGCCCTGTATAACACATTATGCCACATGCAGTAATGGCTTTTAGAACACATTATGCCACACGAAGTAATGCCCTGTATAACACATTATGCCACACGCAGTAATGCCCTGTATAACACATTATGCCACACGCAGTAATGCCCTGTATAATACATTATGCCACACACAGTAATGCCCTGTATAATACAGTATCCCCAATTCAAATTACACCACACATTAGTCCCTTATTCATGTTATGACACAGTGCCCCTTTTACACAATGCCCAAATCAGTGCCCCTTATACACAAGGCCCTCAGTACTGAGTAGCAATGCCCACAGTAGTAGTGCCCCTAATACAATGCCCACAGTAGTGGTGCCCCTTATAGAATGCTCAAAGCAGTGGTATCTCTTACACAATGGTCCCAGTATTGGTGCCCCCCATGCAGTGCCCTCAGTAGTACCCACAATGTTAATGCCCCCATTGGTAAAGTCCCCTATAGTAGTGCCCCAAGTAATAATGCCCCTATAGTAGTGCCCACAGTAATGCCCCCTATAGTAGTGCCCCCAGTTGTACTGCCCCCTTACAGACATGCCCTCATGCATCCCTTCTGAAAAAGAAAAAATACAAACACAATATTTACCTTAAGCCCCACTCCTGCGTCTGCTGCCGTCTGGTCCGAAGGTGGCTCCACCACGGATCTATGGGAGAGACGTCATGACGTCCCTCCCATAGTGCTCTCTGCTGGAGCCGGAGCTCAGGAGTGAGCTCCGGCTCCATGGATCTATGGGAGAGACGTCATGACGTCCCACCCATAGTGCTCTATGCGGGAGCCAGAGCTCTGGAGTGGGCTTCGGCTGCAGAGAGGGAGCCGGGTGCCCGCTGATAACAAATATTCAGCGGGCGCCGGCAACGCGGGGGAGGGGGGGGGGGACCGGCGCTGGGGTTTTTATTTTCTTATGGGATTTTCGCCCTCCTGGGGACTCAGTGGCGCCCTCTAGGGGCCGGCGTTCTGGGCTACGGCCCTGTTAGCCCGTCCCTAGAACCGCCACTGGGTGCGGGCCGCACTGGGTGACACCATTCGAAGGGTTTGACACCAAAACAGCAGAGCTGCTCTGCTATTTTGGTGTCACGCCGTCGGATGGTGTCACTGTGATGCCAGTACGCGGAGAGAGGCAGGGAGAGACTGTGGGCTGCCCCAACAGCTGCAGGAGCACGGGAGGCGGTAACGCACCCAAGATCGGCTCACATAAGGGGTGTCGCTTCACGGGCGAAGCCATGCCCCTTCTGGGAGCGCACGCAAATGGCGCGCAGGAGGACTCCGAGCGTCCGCACCAGGTGACGCCTCTGAGCACACACACCAACCTGACTACTCATACATACACCAGCACCCTGCCAACAGCAATACAGGCTGGATGTAGTGCACTCCATATCACCATGCTACCCCTATGCTCCCCAACAATGCATCTACACCAATAATGCAATAATTGTTACAGGACAAGGGAATAATGCAGTTACAAAACATTACTATAATCACAAACAGGTACCTTACTACAGCCTACCTTTTAATGGAGGCCTGATTGCAGTAGCTGAGATGACGAGGTAACAAGGTTACAAACCACAATACATTCTTATGAAATCAGAACAGTACTACAGGGCTTAATCATCTTCTGCCTCAGGCCTAGTGCCTGCCTTCTAGGGGATCAATGACACTATGTAGGGCCTATTGCCCACCTAACAATGGGCTAATGATGTGGATCCAAAATTAACCCTATAGGGCCTAATGCCCCTTATACCTTGTGGGACTTGTGCCCTCTCTGGCTCAGGCTTATTGTCCGCCTAACAAAGGCCGTGCCTGCTGAATAGGGCTTAATGCCCACAGTGGCCACGGGCTTAATGCCTGACAATTAAAATAGCATGCAATTGAATGAAAATACAATGCAATTAGATTTACCAGTCCAGTAGTCTTTGGCTGAACTAAGCCTAGTTCATCCACAATTACTGTGTGTTCTTCACCTGAGGTGGGCCGACTCCCACGATCTCAGTGCTTCCTGTAATCTTCACCTTGAGCTGGCAAACTCCCACTGCCACAGCAGTCTTCACCCAGGTAGCAGTGACCAAGATCCAGGGGCAGAACTATGGTGTTTGGCGCCCAGGGCAAGATGAGAAGTTGGCACCTCGCTTATTTATGTGAACTGGGCCTATTGCCCAGGGTCAATTATAGCCTTAGGAGCACGGGCCTAATCCCCACCTATTTGTGCCACAGGCTTAAGGCCTGATGACCCCTACGTGCCTACTGCCTGACAACCTGGTGGTCTAGGGAGGGGTTAATGATGGTAAGGTCTCAAAGAGGGTCTACCTGTCCGGTGTGAGAGGATGCAGTGAGGATCTTCATTCGCTCTTTTACTTCCCAACCACTGCAGTACGCTCCGGTCCTCAGCCGCAATCTTCTGTCGCTGGCCCATTCTGGCTAGTAACGGCGCTGCCAGAGCTCTTCTCTATTGAGCCCAGTGTCTCCTAGCGTCTTCTGCAGCCGCTGGAGCTCTTCTCTTTTGAGCCCGGTGTCTTCTGGACTCTTCCACGGCCACTGGAGCTCTTCACCCATTTCCGCAAAAACAAGAGATATGGTAAGAACTTACCTTTGTTATCTCTGTTTCTACGAAGTCCATAGGGTCCACAGGGTGACCTTGGGGTATAGCTGGATCCTGGATCCTCGGGCACCACGGAGTTAAAGCTTTCAGCTGCTCCCAGGATGCACTTGGGTCCAACCTCCCCTATACCCCGCCCCCGAGCCACAGGCACCTCAGTTGGTAAGCAGCCCAGGCCGGAGGAGGAGACGAAACAGAGAGAAGGAAGACTGGAACACACAAGAACCATACTCACAGAAATGGGAGACGGAAAACCGGTGACCAGTCACAGAGCCCATATGAAGCCAGGTGCGTCAGGGCGGGTAGAAACAGAGATAACAAAGGTAAGTTCTTACCATATCTCTTGTTTTCTACTTCAGGGTCCATAGGGGTCCACAGGGTGACCTTGGGGATGTCCCAAAGCAGTCCAACTAAGGGCGGGGACGCTCCTGTGCTGATAGGAGAACCCGGCGCCCAAAGGATGCATCCTGAGAGGCAAAGGTGTCAAACGCATAGAACCTCAAAAAGGTCTGAATGGAAGACCAGGTGGCCGCCTTACAGAGCTGAACGGCTAGCAGCCCAAGAAGGGCCCACGGACTGAGTGGAATGAGCCTTAACAGAGGCTGGAACAGGTAAACCCTCCTGCATATAAGCCTCAATAATAACAGAACGAAGCCAACGGGCTAGAGTCTGTTTGTTGGCAGGCCAACCCCTCTTGTGAAAACCAAAGAGGATAAACAAAGAATCCGACTTCCTCACAGAACTAGTCCGGTCCACATAAACCTGGAGTGCCCTTACAACGTCTAAGGAAGTCTCCCCAGCCGAAAGATCAGGTGACTGAAAGGCTGGTACAACAATTTCCTGATTAATGTGGAACCTGGAAACCACCTTAGGCAGGAAATCAGGACGAGTGCGAAGCACCGCTCTGTCCTGATGAAAAATCAGAAAAGGGGGACGACAAGAAAGCGCCCCCAAATCTGAAACCCTCCTGGCAGAAGCAATTGCCAAGAGGAAAACAGTTTTAAAAGTTAGCCACTTGAGCTCCACTGACTCCAAGGGCTCAAAAGCAGGACCCTGTAAGGCCCTAAGAACCACCGCCAAATCCCACGGGGCCACAGGTGGCACAAAGGGAGGCTGGATTCTCAAAACACCCTGGAAAAAGGTGTGTACGTCCGGCATAGCAGCGATCCTGCGCTGGAACCACACCGACAGACCAGACACGTGTACCTTCAGTGAAGAAAGACGTAATCCTAAATCCAAACCGGACTGAAGGAAAGCCAGAATACGCGAAACTCGGAACACCTGGGGATCATAGTTTCTGGCCTCGCACCACTGAAAGTAAGTGTGCCACACTCTGTGATAGATCCTCGCGGAAGCAGGCTTGCGCGCCCTCAGCATGGTGGTAATAACGGAGCTAGAAAAGCCCCGAGACCTCAGGACGGCTGTCTCAAGAGCCACGCCGTCAAAGATAGTCGACCCAGATCCGGGTGAAGACAGGGCCCCTGAGACAACAGGTCCCGCCGTTGAGGTAGGAGGTACGGAGCGTCGATGGACAGGCTCCGCAGATCGGAGTACCACGACCTTCTGGGCCACGCTGGGGCCACCAGGATCAGTGTGCCTCCGTCCTGTTTGAACTTGCGCAGGACCCGAGGTAGCAGAGATATCGGAGGGAACAAGTAAGCCAGTTGAAACAGCCATTTCACCGACAGCGCGTCTATCAGACTTGCGCCTGCGTCCCTTGTCCTTGACCCGTACACAGGCAGCTTGTGATTGTAACGGGACGCCATCAGGTCCAGCTCTGGCAGCCCCCACTTGTCCACGAGTAGTTGGAATACCTCTGGATGAAGCGACCATTCCCCGGGATGCACATCGTAACGGCTGAGGAAGTCTGCCTCCCAATTGAGGACTCCTGGGATGAAAACTGCCGAGAGAGCTGGAAGATAGCGCTCCGCCCAAGCCAGGACGCGGGACACCTCCGACATCGCAGCTCGACTGCGAGTCCCTCCCTGGTGATTGATGTACGCCACCGTGGTGGCGTTGTCCGACTGCACCTGAACGGCCCTTCCGTGAAGAGCGGTGCCGGACGACTGCAGGGCTCTGTATACTGCCCGCAGTTCCAGGATGTTGATGGGAAGAATCGCTTCCTCCGCCGACCAACGACCCTGAAGTGACAAGGAGCCTGTCACCGCCCCCCAACCCCGGAGACTGGCATCTGTCGTGAGCAGAACCCATTCCGGGATCCAAAAGGGGCGCCCCTCCAGGAGATGCGCTGTCTGCAGCCACCAGGCTAGGGACAGACGCACCTCCGAGGACAACACCAGCATCTGAGAGCGGATCCTGTGTGGCAATCCGTTCCATTCTGAAAGAATCAGCCCCTGCAGGGGCCTGGAATGGAACTGGGCAAACTCCACCATGTCGAATGCCGACACCATGGACCCCAAAACTCTCATCGCTGAGTGCACCGACACTCTGCCACTGCTCAGACAACTGTGAATCCGCAGCTGTAAGGAGGAGACCTTCTCTGGAGTCAGAAAAGTCCGTTGCTGACGAGAGTCCAGCAGGGCCCCCAAATGAACCATCCGTTGTGATGGGATGAGGGAGGATTTCTTCCAGTTGATCAACCAGCCGTGCGCCTGTAGACAAGCGACCGTCAGGTGGAGATGCTGGATCAGTACCTCCGGGGAGCTTGCCAGCAAGAGGAGGTCGTCTAGATACGGTAGCAACCGTATCCCCTGGCTCCGAAGGTGAGCCGCCATGACCGCCATCACCTTGGTAAATACCCTTGGTGCCGTGGAGAGACCAAAGGGTAGAGCCCTGAATTGGTAGTGGAGAATAGCAAACCGCAGAAACCGTTGGTGCGATGTTGCTATAGGCACATGGAGGTAGGCGTCCTGGATATCCAGGGAGACCATATAATCCCCCAGTTCCATCGCCAGTATGATGGAACGCAAAGTTTCCATCCTGAATTTGGGAACCCTGAGAAACCTGTTCAGGGACTTCAAATTGAGGATGGGGCGATGAGAGCCATTGGGTTTCTGCACCAGAAACAGCGTAGAGTAATACCCCATCCCACGTTGAGACTGTGGTACGGGTATAATGACCCCCGCCGTCAGCAAGGCCTCTATGGCTTCCTGAACCTGCAAGGCCTTGGTTTTGTCCTGAAAAGGACTTGTGCAAAAAAACTGGCAAGGCGGCCTGTGCCGAAAAGACAGGGCGTACCCCTGGGAGACCACTTCTCGCACCCAGGCATCCGTGGTGGTATTGTGCCAGCACTGGGCGAATTGAAGAAGTCGGCCTCCCACTCTGGGGTCCCCCAGAGGGAGGCCCGTCCCATCACGCAGAAGGCTTATCTTCTGGCTTGGAAGAAGGGCGCCTAGCACTCCAGGCTTGCTTCTTTGGCTTTGAGGCGGTCTTGGGTGCGGACTGCCTCGGGAAGGACTGACCCTTTGCCTTGCCCTGAACTCGAAAGGAACGAAACGCCGAGCTCCGGACCTTAGCAGGTGTAGTAGCTGAAGGGAGGAAGGCTGACTTGGATTTTGCCAGGGTATCTACTATTTTGTCCAGGTCCGGACCAAATAGTAATTCCCCATTAAAAGGCAAGGCCTCCAAGCCTTTCTTTGAATCCGCGTCTGCTCTCCAAGACCGCAACCACAAGGATCTACGAGCAGACACTGCTGCCGCCGAAACCCTAGAGGTCAACAGGCTAGCATCCAAAGATGCTTCTCCAATGTAGGAGGCGGCATCTCTCATCTGTCCTAACAACGCCCTCTGGACGTCCGGAGATTCATCCGTAAACGTGTCCTCCAAGGCGTTGGCCCACCCCTCAATGGCCTTGGCCACCCAGGAGATGGCCATGGACGGCCGGGCTACAGCCCCTGAGAGAGAATAAATAGACTTTAGACAAGTCTCCACCTTCCTGTCCGTAGGATCCTTCAGCGAGGATATAGACGGCAATGGCAAAGTAGCACTCCTGATGAGGCGTGTTACATGGGAATCGACTGCAGGCGGAGTTTCCCATTTCTTACAATGCGCTTCCGGGAATGGATAATTGGACGCCAAGCGTTTCTGTGGCAGGAAACGCTTACTGGGCGTCTGCCAGGCCACCGCCATGTGATCAGTCAACTGATCAGACAAGGGGAACGCTGTAGAAGTAACCTTAGCTTTTTTAAAACTAGGATACCTTGACTTGGGAGCGGGTGCCTCATCCTCAATCAGAAGAATAGCCCGCACCGCCTTAACCAGAGCCCGCACATTGATGGAAGACTTAGTGTCTACCTCCTGGACTGAGGCATCTGAGGCTGAGTCATCCTGTACCTCACCATCATCCGAGAACCCCTCAGAATCCGAAAGATGCGCAGCCTGTGCCATGACTGAGCGTTTAGACGCCCTGGAGGGCACGTCACTGCGCAACATCGACTGAAAAGCCGAAGATGCTGCCGCCAAATCTTGGACAGTGTGGGAAAGCGCATCCACCCAGGGTGGAGGAGCTGTCACAGGAGCCTGAAACGGCACCACAGCCGGCTGTGCCACAGGGGTGGACTGAATATACATTGGCAACCCCGCATAGGGACCAACAGGCTGAGACCCCGGGGGAGTCTGCAATAATTGTGGGACACCCGGGGAATGGGGGATGGCAGGCTGGGGCAACGCCCTAGTAGGGGCGGCAGTCGGGACCGACAGACGGTCCGCGATGGACACCAGCACCTGGGAAAACATCGCCCATGGTGGCTCCTGCGAAATGGGAGGTTTAGACGTACCAGGGACCGCCTGGCACCGTCCGCACAGGCCGTCCTGTGACAAATCCTCCCTATCCACTCCTGCAGAACAGCGCCTGCAGGAGAACAATGCTGGAGCCCCGGAGTGCTCAATCTCCTCCTCAGACATGACTTAGGAAGAAAACGTGCGCACTCACCAGTGTGCTGAACAACAGCCCACAATATGGCACCGTGTAGCACACAACTGTATGTGACGGACCTCACAAATACGTGATCTATATAGGTGAGGTCAGTAGAAACACCCTTCCCCCGCACACCTGTAGGGCTTGTAGGAGAAGGAAAGGGATAGGTACAGGCTGACAGTAAATAGAAAAAAGACAGACAGGCAGCACTAGCAAAAGTCACATACCATGCAGGAAGATATACTCACTGCACCTTTCCACTACAATCAACCTCCCAGATTCAGTGTCTGGGAGGGCTATAGTGCTGTGTACACTGTCCTTCTGCAGGGGAGAGGTACACAGGGGGACCGGTCCGCGTGCTCCCTGAGAGTATCCACGCTGCCACAGAGAAAATGGCCGCTGGAGACCTCAGAGGAGGAGTGGCCCGAGTAGCTGCAGCTCAGCGACGCCAGACTCCGAGCTGAAAGGCGCGCTGAGCTGAGGGGAGGAGCCGCTGACAGGGAAGGCTTCCTCCCCTGGCTAGCATATTAACCCCCGGGTTGCCGGCATCCCGCTTGCCGCGATATTAACCCTGGTGGTCTAGTGGTCTGGCGGGGTATGCCTCCGCTGGAGGGGGAACCCGCCGCCACCGCTAGCGCCCCCGGTCTGTCCCCTAGACCGGGGGCATGGGACTGCATTTGAAAGGAACCCGCACACCGCCGCTAATCAGCGGTGCGCGGCTTACCTGATCTCCCCGGCGTCTTCCGGCAGCAGTCCCGGGGGAAACCAGAGTCCGGCTAGTACAGACTCTGGCTTCCCCCGCCGCGATCCCCAGTTCAGTGCTGGCGTCGCGGCGCCAGCAGGGAGAAGGAGCGGCAGCATGGGCGTCTGTACAGACAGCCCAGCGCTGCTGCTCTAGAGAAAAAATAAATAAATTTAACTAAGTTAAATAAAAAATTAAAAGCTTTAGGGGGCTGCTCCTGCAGCCCACCCCGCAGGGTGACCCGACTCCGGCCGGGCACCATCTAAAACTGAGGTGCCTGTGGCTCGGGGGCGGGGTATAGGGGAGGTTGGACCCAAGTGCATCCTGGGAGCAGCTGAAAGCTTTAACTCCGTGGTGCCCGAGGATCCAGCTATACCCCAAGGTCACCCTGTGGACCCCTATGGACCCTGAAGTAGAAATTGACTCTTCCTCCCAGAGACATCTGACGCTAGACGCCAAGGGCGTAGCCAGCCATGACGCGGCTTACAACGATTGGCTCACTGTGGCCGATTTCTATTGGCTGCCGGTGCACGCCGTGATTGGCTCACATTGTCAAAATTGTCACCACTGTGATTGGCTCAAATTCAAATTGTCACCCCTCTTCAATGGCTGGCGGTCCATGAGCTGCACTCAACTAGCAGCCGGCGCCACATGTCAGCTGCTGCTGTTCCTTGACCGGCACTGAAAGCAGACATACTTACCCAGCATCGGACACTTATGTGTCCTGCTGGGGATACAGCTCACCGGACTGCAGGACTAAGACGCTGGGATCAAGCACTTGATCATAGCACTGGCAGCAGCGTAACTGGTTTATATGGAGCCCAGGAGAAGTTTAAAAATGGAGCCGAGCCCCCCCCCCCCCCCATGTGCAGATGCAAAAAAATGGGCGTGGACACTTAAAAATGGGGAGTGTCAACATGACACACATTCCTATCTCGTCACTGTGAACATTCCTTTCCATTCCATATGCACCTTAATGCAGTGCCCCCAGTAGTGGTCCCCCTTATGCAGGCCCCTAATAGTGCCCCTTATACAGTAGCCCCAGTAGTGATCCCCCTTATGCAGGCCCCTAATAGTGCCCCTTATACAGTAGCGCCAGTAGTGATCCCTCTTATGCAGGCCCTTAGTAGTGCCCCTTATACAGTACCCCTAGTAGTGGTCCCCCTTATGCAGCCACCCATTAGTTCCCCTTATACAGTGCCCCCAGTAGTGGTCCCCCTTATGCAGATCGCAGTAGTTGTCCCACTTACGCAGGCCCCCAGTAGTGATCCCCCCCTATCCAGTGCCCTCTGTAGTGATCCTCCCTATTCAGTGCCCCCAGTAGTGGTCCCCCCCCCATGCAGTGCCCTGAAGTAGTGGTCCCCCGATGCAGTGCCCCAGTATTAGTCCCCTCCCCTGTAGTGCCCACAGTAATGGTCCCTCCCCGATGCAGTGCCCCCAGTAGTAGTCCCCCTAGTAGTAATCCCCAGTAGAGCCCCCCATATGCAGTGCCCCCAATAGTAGTTACCTCACTCCGTTAGTAGTAGTCCCAAGTAGAGGTCACCTCCCCCCCAGATGCAGTGCCCCCATTAGACAAACACACACAAAAAAAAAAACACCACTTACCTGAATCCCCGCTCCTGCTCACGCTGCCGTCCGCATCCGCACAGTCCTCTCAGGCTGGTGCACTCTCCATCATGACGTCTCTCCCTTAACCCACTGCAGGAGCTGGAAGGCGAAGCTCATGAGTGAGCTCCAGCCTGGCTATTGCAGTGGGCGCAGCAGCAGACAATGAGAGTCTGTCTGACTCATTGGCTGCTGTAAATGCACTGGCGGCTCTATGGGCTAGCCTCAGCCCGCCTCCCACCCTACTTCTGGCGCTATTAGGTAAGCGCTCAGGAGGAGAGATGGGGCACGGCTGTGCAGCATAGGACAGTGCTGGGCGCAGGGAAGCCTAGCACCGGTCCTGAATAAATGCTGACCGCATTCAGGAGCTCATTCAGAGCCACTCACGAGCGCACAGCGCTCGCAAGCGGCTCGATGTTTGCGCATGCACCGCGTCCAGCAGGTGCATGCGCAAGCCCAGCTGAGCGACTGAAGGTCAGTCGCTACAGGGCTCGCAACAATCGACAGCTCGTCCCGTTTTGTGGGTGGGTAGGGGGGTTTTTTAGGAGGGGTTACTGACATCACTAGTGTCAGCTTTGCAAGCGGCCGGAGATAAAAAACAAAACAAAAAAAACACCCCTCCACATGCAGAGCGAGCGACGCCAGCCGCAACCGATTCTAAATGAGCTCCTCACTGCGGTCGGCACTACACTGTTTAACTAGGATGGGCCAGTACCGTGGCCGGCGGTGTGGGGACTTATTGAGCACTGGACATCGCCCAGGCCATCAGCTCCCCCCTCTGCCGGGCCTGTCAGAAGGTGCCCCATATGCACCCTCTTATTACGCCACTACACCAGCTTTCCGAGAGATTTCAGATTTTCAGAAATGTGCTGAATAGTTTGGGGCTGGTTAATGTGATGGCAGGAGGACAGCACACTAAGTGTGTCTCCCTGCTATATGTTACCCCCTTTCTCCCTATAACCAGCGGAATAAAAGGTGAACCCTACACAGATTTTTTTTCCTGTATTCCAAGACCAGACCATGCTCAGAGGTGTGGGGCTTTTACTAATTTAGGGAAAGACCCCAATTGTCAAATTTGTTGACCAAAGCTATTTAACCCTTGAAAAACTACAGGTACTTATTAAAAATTAAGAAATATGGTGCATGTGCCCACATTACTGCCCAAATCCTTGCTGGTCAAGGCAAATGACAAGTATGTCATATGTAGTTAACCCCTGCACAACTACAGCTTCTTCTTCAAAATGACAAAATGTGATGCCTGTGCCCGCTTTACTTCCCTATTCATGCCAAAATCCTTGTTGCTCAAGGGAAATGGCAAGTGGGTCATATGTACCAGACCACTCTCTGTGGGTTTCAAGTGTAACATTTGATGACCGAAGCTAGTTAACCCCTGCACAACTACAGCTTCTTAGTCAAAATGACAAAATGTGGTGCCTGTGCCCGCTTTACTGCCCTATTCATGCCCAATTCCTTATTGTGCCAGGAAAATAACAATTGAAAACTGTGTAAGGGACAATTCTTTGTTTACATAGTGTTAGTTTAGTGATCTAACTTTATTTAAATGTTTTAATATAACATTTTCTGAATAAGAAGCTGGAGCTTGAATAAGAAGTGAGTAAGAAATGAATAAGAAGCTGGCCAAATAAGAAGCCAACTTCAGCCTCCTCTCATTTAGACAGTTTACATCCTAAAGGGGCCCATACAACAGCAATCAAAAAGATTTTAGAATTGGGCAATCTTTAAAGTCGGGGAAATCACAGAATCTGTGAACCATTTGTATGTGATTGCTGATGTATGGGCCCCTTATGACCTCATACCCACTGGCATTAATTACTGACAGCCTTTATTTCTAGTGTTAGTCAGTGCCATTCCAGTGTGCGGATATAAGACATGCACTTATCATTGGTAGACACATGGGGTGCAATGCATTTACTTGTGTTTACTAATACAATTTAAAACCGAGAACACCCCAACAACAAAGGAATAGAACACACCGCCAGCGGTACAGTTGGGCATAAGGGGGACACACTAGACCACACGTCAGATGGGCCACATGCAGCCTTTGTCAGGTGTCCCTTCTAGTCACGGGCAGACTGAGAGGGTCAGGCGGAGCAGTAAGCTGACACTGGGTGACAGGCCCCAGGTACAACATGGGATGTGCCGCCCTGATACGGACATTACACAAACAGCAGCCATCACCGCCCTGCAGAGTAACCTCAGCTGGGGTAATTGGAGTAGTATGGACCCAGGCTCATTGGCTTTCACCCTAGCCCCTTCCATTTGCCTACCTGCTTCCCTTCTCCGGGGTGGCCTGGCTCACTAAGCTAGTGACGGAGGATTTCCGTTTAGGAACATTTCTTTTTTTGGACTTGTGATTCCCGGTGGGTGGAGCGGGGTCCGCCGGAGGCGCCATCACCTCCTCCCCCTCCATGGTGGACTCCGTAGTTGTTAAACGGCGGTCTCTCAGGAATGTCCGTCACACAGAGCCAACCGCCGCGCCGTTAGTTTGAAAGGAGCGGAAGTCAGGTAGCAGCCAATCGGATGCCGGTAACGTGGTTGCTAGGAGACACCGCTGACAGAGAGGCACAGCCTTACTACGGTAACTTGTCAGTCAACTACGTCATGTAAAACGTACGGCTTGCGTGCCTGCAGGGAGCCATTTTGTCTAAGGGCGATACACAATACATTACACGCCACGGTCGTCGCTCAGCGCTGGACTGCAGTGCTCGGCATGCTTTATCTCCCAGGATGACCTAGCATGTGCATTTTCGATTGGAAAGCGAGATCAGTTTTTGCTCCACGGGTTGATGTGCACCTACAGTTTATGCTAGGGATGGACAGCAGAAGCCCACCATCATATGATGGCAGTGCTTCCACCCTTGAATCCTTCGATGCGATGGTAACTAACCATCCCATCAAAAGCATTCGATGGTAAAAACTATACATATAAATGGTAAAGGGGAGAGGCTTGGACAGGAAGCAACCAAAAAAAAAACAACAACAACCCAGGAAAGGCAAAGATGACGGACAGAGAATGAGAAACACCGTCACTGCTACTGGCAATTAAAGCAACAAGAAACTGAAGTCTAAAAACATTATTCAAAATACTTATAACACACAGAAAAGGAACCTCTTACATCACTAGCAGAGAAATCACTCCCATCTCTGCTGGTATAAACGTTATTAGCTGTCACTCACTCTGTGTATGTCTGTGAGTGACTGCTGCTACTGGGCCAGCGCTGCACACTGATTGACTCTCACAGTCGAGCAGAGAGGGAAGGGATAGGTCTGAGGCAGTGAGGAACAGCCTCCAACGATCCCAGCAGCATAGGGATGGGCAGATCAATTCACAGCACTGAGTTGAGCCTCATGGCTCAACTCAGTGAAGGGTCTTGAGACACGACTCTTTAGATAGAGCAGCGCTGTAGCCAGCAGGGGAGCAAGCGACTCAGAGTGAGTCGCTGACAGCTCCGCCCCTCCCCGCAGCCCAGCACTACAGCTCACGGTCCTCACTGACTCTCCTGAGTCAGTGAACTCCCCGAGTCCTGGCTGTAGCTCAGTGAGTCGCTGACAGCTCCGCCCCCTACACTGCTGATCTGACACAGTGGAGAAGTATGATAAGGTCGGATCAGCAGTGTAGGGGGCGGAGCTGCCATTGACAGAGAGGCTAGGGGAGGTGGGTGTCTCGACTCACCAAACACTGAGTGACTCGAATCATTCACTCATCTGAATGATTCGAGTCAGTGTGTTGAGACACTCACTCACTAGCCATTAGAGATGGCTAGTGAGTGTCTCAACACACTGACTCGAATCATAGTGATTCTACCACATTACACTGGTATGAGGGATCCCTGCCAGCATGCCCCACGGCCATCGCATCAGTCTGCGGCTACAGGCCCATATTCAATTTGGGAATCCACCTCGCAGGTTTTCCAGGGATAAAGTATCAGGTGCGTGCCCGCTTTATCCCCATATTCAATTAGAAATCAACAGAAAACGGGAGCCGACGGTAAGTATCACCAAAAAACGGGAATTTTCAGGAACCTCCTAAAGATTTCTAGACATGGGGGATCACTATGGGTACGCCCATTTTAACCTGCTGAAGGAAGTTGGGGTTTCTAATAGCCGCAGCAGATGCATATTTGCAGCTGTGAAGAATAGCAATTATTTTTTGGGGGGTAAAAATAGTAATAATCAAATTTGGGGTACATGAAAATGGGGGTAAGCTTTTTTTTTTTTTTAAGTCCCTAAAATGATAATAAATAAATTAAAAAAATGTGGCCGAATTTTTAATAAAGTTTCTTATATAGCGCAGCATATTCCGTTACGCTTTACAATTGTAAACATTAATAGAACAAAACTGGGTAATAACAGACAGATATATAGGTAGGAAGGCCCTGCTCGCAAGCTTACAATCTATAGGGAAATAGGCATTGATACACAAGGATAGGTTCTATATATTGCATTTTGGTCCAGCCAGAATGCACAGTTTCTTGGTGGGCTGCATGATCCATTCACACCGGAATGTCAGCCAAATGTCATGAGGATGTGAGAGAAAGACGATGTGTGAGGTTGTGTGTGTGGACTGTGAAAGGGGATGTAATTAGATATGAAGGTTATGAGAGCGGTTCTGGGATCTAATAGGCTTGCCTGAAGAGGCGAGTGTTCAGGGATCGCTTGAAGGATTGGAGACTAGAGGAAAGTCGTATTGTGCGTGGTAAGGCATTCCATAGAGTGGGTGCAGCCCGAAGAAAGTCCTGTAACAGTGAGTGGGAGCAAGTAATGCATGGGGATGAGAGAGGCAGATCTTGTGCTGAGCGGAGAGGTCGGATTGGGATCTATTTTGAGATGAGTGAAGAGATGCATGTTGGTGTGGTTTGGTTAATAGCTTTATGTGTAAGTAAGAGTAACTTTGTATTGAATACAGTAGAAAACCAGCAAGCAATGGAGGGACTGACAGAGCAGGCCAGCAGATGATGAACGTTTGGCAAGGAAGATAAGCCTTGCAGCTGCATTCATAATTGATTGCAATGGCGATAGCCTCCTTACTGGTCTTCCCAAAAACAGGCTATTACAATAGTCAATGTGTGAAATAAGTGCATGGATTAGAGTTTTTGCAGTGTCTTGTGTGAGATATTATCAAATTTTGGATATGTTTTTTAGATGTATGTAACATGATTTTGAGACAGATTGAATAAGGGGAACAAAGGACAGTTCAGAGTCAAGGATGACACCAAGGCAGCGAGCTTGTGGGGCAGGGTGGATTGTAGAGTTATCAACAGTGATTGCAAGATCAGGTTGGTAACTGTTATTGGATTTTGGAAATATAATTAATTCTGTTTTAGAAATATTAAGTTTCAGGTGGCGAGATGACATCCAAGATGAAATTGCAGAAAGACATTCAGTGACACGGACCAGTACAGATGGTGATAAATCTGGGGAAGATAGGTAGATTTGAGTATCATCCGCATACAGCTAGTACTGAAATCCAAAAGAGCTGATTAGTTTGCCAAGAGAGGAGGTATAGATTGAGGACAGAGCCTTGCAGTACTCCAACTGATAGAGGAGGCAGAATCAGAAAAATGAACAGTAAAAGAGCGATCAGATAGGTAGGAAGAGAACCAAGAAAGAGCAGTGTCCTTAAGATCTAGGGATTGTAGTGTTTGTATGAGAAGAGAGTGGTCAACAGTGTCAAAAGCAGCAGAGAGATCTAGAAGAATTAGGAGTGAGTAATGGTCTTTAGCCTTGGCAGTGACCAGATCATTTACTACCTTAGTGCTGTCTCTGGAGTGTTGGGACCGGAAGCCGGACTGAAGTGGGCCCAATAAGTTTTGTGAGTTAAGAAAGTGTGTGAGGCGGGTATAGACAAGTCTCTCAAGTAGCTTAGAGGAGCATGGGAGCTAGGACAGTAATTTGAGAGAGTGTTGGTGTCAGTTTTGTTTTTCAGAATAGGAGTAATCACTGCATGCTTGAACAGTAAGAGTGAGATTACAGATTTTAGTTAGGGTTGGGATAAGCACAGGAGACAGAGCTTTACTGATTTGTGAGGGTATAGGATCTAGAGGAGAGGTAATAGAGTAGGAGGATGAGAAGAGGGAAGATACAAATGAAGAGAATGTGCCAGAGGATTCAGGTAGGGAATGGAGTAGGTCACTAGCTGAGGAAGAGCATACCATTTCATTTTCGGATCTCATCAATCTTGTCCCTAAAATAGGAAGCAAAATCTTGTGCACAGATAGTAGCAGGTGGTTTGGGTGAGGGAGGGGTAAGAAGCAGTTTAAATATATTAAAAAGTCGCTTGGGGTTAGAGGCTTGGGCAGAGATAAGAGATTGGAAATATGTTTGTTTGGCAGTATCCAGAGCAGTACGATAAGAGTTGTAGATAGTCTTATAAGTGAGGAAGTCAGTTGGAGTACAAGACTTTCGCCACTGACGTTCAACTTTACATGAGTTTTTGTAGATGCCTTGTTAAGTTAGAATGCCACGGTTGACGTCTAACTCTACTTTGTGTGTGATGGGTAGCTGGAGCTACTTCGAGAACTTTTTCTAGAATCTGGTTTAGGTGTGATGCAGCAGTTTCAGGAGAAGTGAATGTAGAAATTGTTGAGAGTCGTTGTTGTAGAGAGGTAGATAGTTGTTGAAAGTTAATAGCATCAATATTTCTGCAGGATTTAGGTTTAGTTAATTTCAATTACATTGATGTAATGGAGAGTGTGCAGGTGATAAGGTTGTGATCTGAGAGAGGGAAAGGAGCATTAGTGAAATCAGAAACTGAGCATAGTCGGGTGAATACAAGATCAAGGCAGTGGCCCTCCCGATGAGTAGCGGAGTCAGGGCCTGATTCAGAGCCGCTCGTAAGCGGCCGCACGTTCGCTCTGAGCGATGTTTGCCCAACTGCGCATGCGTACGGATCGTTATACGCATGCGCGAACCAGTCAGTGCAGTCGAAATTCATGTGCTTGCAAAATTGCGAATGCCTGATAATTTGAGTGACAGGAGTAGGCGTATGTGGGTGGAAATGGGGGAAGGTGCTTGAAATCGGGGAGTGGAGATCCGAACGCAGGCGTGCTTAAAGGTCAAAACGGGCGTTTTATGGGTGTGCATAATTAAAACAGCAGCGTTATTGACCACGTCCCTGGGTTATTTTATAGCCAGATCTGCTCGCAAAATTGTGGTAGCAAAAACCAACCCCAAGAATAGCGAGCAGTTCATACCCTGGTCGATGTACTCGATTAATCTAATAGCGGACATGACGTAGGATGCGAGCGGCCAGGGGGTGTATTTTTTCAAAAAACGACCGCAAGTTTTGTTCGCTCGTTCAGACCTAGAGGCGTGAACAGACCGCAAAGAGCGAACGGTTGATTTGAATAGCCACCCCTATTTTCTGGACGAGCAAGCGCTAATTGCGTCCGGCTCTGAATCAGGCCCTCAGTCCATTGGGAGAGGCCAAGAGATTAGGTTAGAGAGTAGTCTGGAGGCATGAGGAGATTGTGGACTGCAATGGGGATATTGAAATCACCCATAGCGATGGTGGAGATGTCTGAGGATAGGAAGTGAGGGAGCCAGGCAGAAAACTGTTCCAGAAATTGTTGAGGTGGCCCAGGTGGGTGATAAAAAACAGCAACTCACAGAGATAAAAGGGGTGAAAGTCCTGATACAGTGTACTTCAAATGATGTAAATGTGAGTGAAGGTATCTGTGGGAGAACTGTGTATGTAACAGATTGGGAGTGTAATATTCCTACCCCACCTCCTTTTACAATTACCAGGCCTGGAGGTGTGTGAGAAGTGTAGGTTACCATTTGAAAGTGCAGCAGGAGACACAGTGGGGGTCATTCAGACCCGGTCACAAGCGCTGAGTGCTCGCAACCGGGTTGATGTTCCCCCACTGGGCATGCGCACATCAGAGCCGACTCAGACGTGCACATGCACGAGACCCGGCTAGCGATGGGCGCTCTGTCACTAGGAGTCTCGTACCAAAGAGGGTGAGCTGCCAATGGTGAGTGACAGTTCGCCCCATTTGGGAGGCAGGCAGGGGGCATGGCCGGCCAAACAGAGGCGTTCCTGAAGGAACACTTGGCGTTTGGGGGGCGGCCCCACTGACATCAGCAGTGATGTCAGTGGGGAGCTTCCTGCTCAATCAGAGCAGGAAGCTCCCTGGTGCTTGTGAGTGCCGAGACCCAACCTTAGGGTCTCGTCGCAAGCCCCGATGGTCTTGACCATCGCGACCGTCACCCTGGTCGGTAGCTAGAGCTGTGGGTAACCCACAGCTTAGCGATTGACCAAGAGGTGGCACTACAAGATGCAAGCGGCTGCCCTCATTCAGAGCGACCACTTCAATCATAAATTAGGTGGGAAGTCTAGCAGCAGAGCATTTTGTACCAAGTGGAACTGGTCATGTTGGAGGGTAGGCAGCGTCATATCTTGCACTGAACATTAAAGTTCTATAGGGAGCTTTAATATAAACTAATAGGAAAAAAAATAAAAATGGGCAGACTTATGCCTTGGGGAGGACAATTTGATAGCTTACCCGCTGCAAATGGATTCCAGCTATCATTTTATAGAATGTGCTAGATTAAAAGGTTAGTTATGTAATTAGTTGTTATGGGAAACATCCTCAGAAGATCTAACTCTGCCCATTACATGCCATTAGTGCCCACACAGTAACTGAACGCTTCTACTGTGTCAGCAATAGTTGTGGCGCTGAAAAAGGACATCTTAAATAGGAACCTCTCCTACCTACTGTATTAATCTGCCCCTAAACAGGCAGCATAAAGTGCTTAATAGATAATTGAATTCAGTGGTGTGCAACATGGCATTTCAGCATGTTTAACAGCAAAACTGTGGCAGAAAAGAATGGAAAAAAAAAATTAAAATGATAGCGTTATACTACAGTAGTAGTTGTGAGAATATATGCTGTATATTGAACTTAGGCAAGTTGTTCAATATACAGCAACTGGATGCTCTGAATTGCACTTGAGCTAGTATACTGATAACGAACACAAGGAAAAATGTATAGTTTTAGTCAGTAATAGCTGTAGAGTGTGCATGCATTCCCCCCCTCTTGGCTCAGGAGCCTTTGTGCACCATACACCCATTATAGATACACCACTGGGCCACTCTAGATTGTCAACCTACTCCAAAAATGCAACATTTTGTCCATGGTAACCTTATGGATATTTGGTTGAAACATCTGGGGCTAAATGTAATAGAGTGAGGCAGCACCACTGCAGAAATACATGCAAGTTTTTTTTTTTTTTTTTAAACCGCAATCATGGGAAGGGGGTACTTTTTATATATTTATACATACCCCCACCATACATTTGGCAAAAGTGATAAGCCACAGCTTCAATGACTATTAAAATAATGGTGTATGAGGGTGCCCCCATAGCATAGGCTAAAACTACTGACTTTACAGGGCTATACAATTGCCATGAGATGTTTGTATGACCACCATCACCACATTTGTTTTTTGCACCTTTTAGGAGGTATGCTGTGAAAGTCTCCAATTTAGTGCTGGCACATTGCTACCACACATCACTCAGAATTAAATTGTCCCCTTATAACATCACCCTTTAGCATCCTCAGTCTGCTAATGATTGGTACTGGGACTTTAAGGATTGAGTTTTGATCATCCTAGAGACTCGAAGCACTATTTTCTTTTCTAAATACAGTCTCCGTGCCTCTACAAAGATCGGATCCCCATATGACTACACCTTTGGCAATTCACTCAGTGAGAAGGGGAATTGCATATCTTGGCTGTAATCAGCCATTTCACCAATATTACCATATTGTGATCAATAGGGCCTACACCCACACTTACACCACAGACAAAATCCCAACTTGCTTGGCACTTTCCCTTCTAAGTTGCAGCTATTGGTCATGGCTTATAATAGCGAGCTAGGAGACACTTGGCTCACATGTAAATAGGGATATGGACAACTGAGCACCAGTTAACATGGGGAAGCAAATTAAGCATCAATGCAACACTTCTTACAAAAAGGAAACAAGCACCATGACAGCATTAAAGCTAGGTTTTGCATATAGTTAGACCCAGATTATCTCTGCCACAGCTCCACAGACAGGACATAAATTAGTAACATTCAAAAGAAAATGAATATGACCAAACCCATACAAACATCAAATAAAGCAGATTGTGGGAAAAACTTTTCTTATTTAAGGAAGGAAAACCTACTATGGTACTAAAAGTAAGCCCGCTGATTGAATCTGTAACAGTTATTCCCTGCCCAACAAATGGTGGTCTCCGGAGGTGAATTTGGTCATAGACCTCTGACAGTCATATCTGTATATTTTAAGCTGTGAGAATATATTGTTCGGCTTCAGACAGGTTTTCCTTTTCCAGTCAAGGAATCTAAACTATTTTATTTACATCCATAACTAGGAAATTTCATATTTTGGCATTTAATATATTTTCTTTACATCAAATTAATGAAAGCAAATGCTAATTAGTTACCTCTACAAGATTAAAGGTCTATAAATGCATCACAATGCTAAATATTTGCTCTATTTGTAACTTAAGCCTGCTTTCATAGCTTAAATGTAACAAACCCCATAATGTTTTCATATACAGTCACATTTGCTTCCCAACCCAAGGCTCCTGCTACATTAGTATGTTAGTTTACAAAAGTGCCATTGTTTTGTTCACATGGAAAAAAAAAAAAAAAAAAATTAGATTAAAAGAAATGGAAACAAAATAATGCATTGTGTTTTATTTTTGTTTATACAACAGCATAAATTTCAATGCAATGTAATGTTATATTTTGAGCCTTGTTTGTTAAACAAGGTTCTCTCATACATAGTACTACAGAATTGCAATACTCATTTAATACCAACATTTAGAACATTGTGTGACTCTAGGTTATCTAAAGATGTTTTTAGTATTCATCCTCCTCTTCACCTGCACCATCACCAGATTCTGTCCCTACCTCTTCATAATCCTTTTCTAAAGCAGCCATATCCTCTCTGGCTTCTGAGAACTCTCCTTCCTCCATCCCCTCTCCCACATACCAATGTACAAACGCTCTCTTAGAATACATTAGGTCAAATTTATTGTCTAATCTGGCCCAGGCCTCTGCTATAGCTGTAGTATTACTCAGCATACAGACAGCACGTTGAACTTTGGCTAAATCTCCTCCTGGTACCACAGTAGGGGGCTGGTAGTTAATGCCCACCTTAAAGCCAGTAGGACACCAGTCAACAAACTGGATAGTCCTCCTGGCTTTAATTGCGGCTATTGCAGCATTGACATCTTTCGGTACCACATCACCTCTATATAACAGACAGCAAGCCATGTATTTACCACGCCGAGGATCACATTTCACCATCTGATTGGAAAATTCAAAGCAGGCATTTGTGATCTCTGGCACAGACAGCTGCTCATGGTATGCTTTCTCTGCAGATATTATGGGTGAGTAGGTGACCAGTGGGAAATGAATTCTAGGATAAGGTACCAAGTTAGTTTGGAACTCTGTTAAGTCAACATTCAATGCACCATCAAACCTCAAGGAAGCTGTAATAGAAGAGACTATTTGGGCAATTAATCTGTTCAAATTGGTATAAGAAGGACGCTCAATGTCCAGATTCCTGTTGCATATGTCGTAGATTGCCTCATTGTCTACCATGAAGGAGCAGTCTGAATGTTCCAGAGTAGTGTGGGTTGTCAGAATAGAGTTGTATGGTTCTACCACTGCAGTAGAGATCCTGGGGGCAGGATAAACAGAGAATTCGAGCTTTGATTTTTTCCCATAATCAACAGAAAGACGTTCCATCAATAAAGAAGTAAAACCAGAACCTGTGCCGCCTCCAAAACTATGAGAAACCAGAAATCCTTGAAGGCCACTGCACTGGTCAGACTGCAAACAAAAAAAACAAAAAAAAGGGAAGTATCATACATTGAAGCTTGAGCTATTAAAGTGGGGGTTTTTTTTGGAAAATACTTTCCATTAGAGTTAATACATCTTGTAAAGATTTACATGTGTATTGCATTTCCCAACAAAGAATAGTTGTCATGGTGTACCCCTTAAAGCAAAACTCAAGGCAGCCAAGTGTGCAAACGTCTGAAACATTGTAGAATAGGTTATTTACAGTACCAGCAACATCTGACCAAAGCAAGTAAACAAACATCTTTAACATTGCTTAAAGTCACACTTGAACAATGGAATTAAATGCACAGCCAAAGTTTGCATACAGATTTACTTATGCATGGTATACAGAAGAGAGTCTAAAGCTAGGTACACACTAAACTACTTGTGTGCCAATCTAACCAGCAAGCACCCCCGCCAGGCCAACATATCGGTTGGCCGGTACACACTAGACGATCCGGTGCCCGACAGTCAGGTTGAGCTCTGCATGTAGGGCCGACCTGATTATGTGGCAGACTACCCCACGGGAGTGCACACCACCTGACAGCAAGTATACACTAGTTATTGAGGATTTGTAGTTCTGATCTGTTGGGGCAAATCACGTGATCTCTCTAAAACCTGAACTGTTGGGGAGCCTTGAAGACCGCGTTTGGGAACCTCTGGTCTAGTGTACCCAGCATTAGACCAGTCTAAAAATAAATCTCTGCTGGTATGTCAGTTTGGTTTTTTGGATAAAGTAAGACAGCAACACTTTGTTGTACTGGAGATAAACATTAATACAGATACAAGCATGGTGAGCATAGTAGTTAGCATTACTGCCTTAGTGTTATTTCAAAATCCAAACACCACACAACCCTGTGCATGTATGGTAGTGAATATAGATTGTAAATTCCTCTGGGGTAGGGGACTGATGTGAATATTTGGTACTTCACTGTAAAGCACTGCTCACAGTGGACTATATGATAAATCAGTAGCCATGTTCTTAATGGACAGTAAATAGAATGTGTAGATGACTTATAAGTCCCTGCCAAGTTTGAGATTCATTTGTACACCTATATCTGAAATGCTACTATCCCATTAGATTATATAGCTAAGCCAGGGACGGCCTGACCTATACTCTGGGCACATGGCCACATAGAGCGCCACAGCTGTCACCTGGCCAGAGGCTCAAGTCTCTACTGGAGGACCGCTCTCTTCCCCTCATCTATTGAGCGATGAAGCAATCAGATTACCAAAGTGATGATCTGTGGGCAGCAGCTGGCTACGGATCCTCATTTTGGTAATCCGATCCGAGCAGTGCTGGCTGCACCGAGACCTACGCGGGAGCAGGTTACGGGTCATGTGCCACTGGGCAGACTGTCACTGACAGATGTGCTGCAGTGCTCAAAGGTGCCTGCTGACGTCACTGCCAGCCAGACCTGTTTCACCTTCAGTCCTCTGCTGCTGGAGCCAGCAGGTAAGTCTGAGTAAGGGGCTGTGATAAGGGGGTGCTGTAATGGACGTGACTGATGAGGGGGGAGTGAGAGGGGCTGTAATGAGGGGTGCTGGATGAGTGAGCTAGAATGAAGGTCCACTGAGGGGCACCAAAATCTATTCCCACTTACAAAATAAATAAATATATATATAGGCCCTGAGCGAAGCCAATATATTTTAACTGCAGACAAGTTGTTTGAAAGGCAAATATTTTACTGATTTAGTAGCTTGACAGTTTTAAAAAATTACACAGCAATTTCACTTTCTATAACATGACTGGGTTAATTTTCAGATCTGTTGGGTTGTAAAGTTCAACACTTCTGTTAAAGTTTCTGCCCGATATTTGAAAGGGCAATGTTTTTACTAGCAAGACAAAGCTATTTAAAAAAGGGCAATGCTTTTACTATTGGGCAGAAACGCGAACAGAAGTGTCAGGTTGTTGTGTATAAACCCCAAAGTGTTATATTCAATCCCTTTAGACCCTTCATCTGCATTTGGTTCCTCTGATTAATTAGGGACTTCAGAGACCTAATGTAGCCCACTTTCAAAAGCAGGCTGCTGCAGGTCATATCTATTTACATCCTCATTTTTGAACTATATTTCAAAGTATTAGAGCCATAGTTACTATGAAAACTTTGACAGGTCATTATATGCAGGGCCGGATTAAGGGCAAGGCGACATGGGCGGTCGTCCTGGGGCCCCCACACACTGCCCCCATCCCCATAATAAACAATTTTTTAAAATCTTTTAATGGTGCCGAGGCCTGCAATTAGGCCTCGCCCCTCCTGCGATTATGCTCCGCCCCCTTTTCAAACTGACCGGGCTACCTCCTTTATCGGCTCCTCTGCTCCTGTCCTTTCTTCTCCGCGAACACACAAGGTGGCCGGGGCACGGGATCTGCTTCCTCTGCTCTGTCAGTGGACGCAGTGAGCACCATGGAGGGAGCACAAGCAGTACACTGCAGCTGGAAGGTAGGGGGGTGCCTGGGCGCTGGTAGTGTAGGAGGGGTGTGTTTTTAGTGTAGGAGGGGGTGTCTGGGTGCTGGTTGTGTAGTGGGGGGGTGTCTAGTGTAGGAGTGTTTTTATGTGAATATATATACATACATACATACATACATACACACACACACACACACATATATACACATACACACACACATACGTGTGTGTGCGCGCTATAGATATATATATTAGGGGTGTGCACCGGCCACTTTTCGTGTTGTGTGTTTTGGTTTTGCCAAAACCACCCTTCCGTGTTTTGGGTTCTGGGTTTTGTGTTTTGGATCTGTATTTTTTTGAAAAAAAAAAAAAAAAAAAAGGATAAAAACAGCTAAAATCACAGAATTTGTAGGTTTTTCTGCTCCTATGCTATTAACCTCAATAACCTTAATTTCCACTCATTTCCAGTCTATTCTGAACACCTCACAATAGTGTTTTTATGTCCAAAAGGTTGCACCGAGGTAGCTGGATGACTATGCTAAGCGACACGAGTGGGCGGCACAAACACGTGACCCATCTAGGCGTGATACTGCAGTGGCAGACAGGATGGCAGTTTGAAAAACTAGGCCCCAAACTGTACATAATGCAAAGAAAAAGAGGTGCAAGATGGAATTGTCCTTGGGCCCTCCCACCCACCCTTATGTTGTATAAACAGGACATGCACACTTTAACAAACCAATCATTTCAGCGCCAGGGTCTGCCACACAACTGTGGCTGAAATGATTGGTTCGTTTGGGCCCCCACAAAACAAGCTGGCAATTAATCTGTCCCTGCACAAACTGGCTCTACGGAGGCAAGATGTCATCCTCATCCTCCGATTCCTCACCCTCTTCAGTGTTGTGTACATCTTCATCCTCACAGACTATTAACTCGTCCCCACTGGAATCCATCACCACAGGTCCCTCTGTACGTTCTGGAGGCTGGTCTCCCTGGAAGAGCTGATAATTCATTTTGATGAACATCATCTTCTCCACATTCTGTGGAAGCAACCTCCTACGCCTTTCGCTGACAAGGTTCCCGGCTGCACTAAACACTCTTTTGGAGGACACACTGGAGGGGGGGCAACTCAGGTAAAATAGATCCAGTTTGTACAGGGGCCTCAAATTGCCTCTTTTTCCTGCCAGTACAGGTATGGACTGTCTGACAAGCCTACTTAGATGCTGTCACCGATGTAATCCTCCACCATTCTGTCAATGGTGACAGTATCATATGCAGTGACAGTAGACATGTCAATAATTGTTGCCAGGTCCTTCAGTCCGGACCAGATGTCCAAACTTGGTCCTGCCTGCCCTGCATCACCGCCAGCGGGTTACTTAGGATAGCTAAGTTTTTTCCTGGCAGCCCCAGTTGCGGGAGAAAATGAAGAAGGAGCTGTTGACGTGTCACGTTCCGCTTCAGCTGACAGTGTATTCACCAGCAGGTCTTTGCACCTCTGCAGGCTTGTGTCGGCCGGAAAGAGAGACACCACATAGGCTTTAAACCTAGGATCGAGCACGGAGGCCAAAATGTAGTGGTCTGATTTCAACAGATTGACCACCCTGGAATCCTGGCAAAGCGAATGAAGGGCTTCATCCACAAGTCCCACATGCCGAGCGGAATCGCTCCATCTTAGCTTCTCCTTCACTTTCCCCAGCTGCTTCTGCAAAAGCCTGATGAGGGGAATGACCTGACTCAAGCTGGCAGTGTCTGAACTGACTTCACGTGTGGCAAGTTCGAAGGGCTGGAGAACCTTCCACAACACGGAAATCAAACTCCACTGTGCTTGAGTCAGGTGCATACCCCCTCCTTTGCCTATGTCATAGGTGGATGTATAGGCTTGTATGGCCTTTTGCTGCTCCTCCATCCTCTGAAGCATATAGAGGGTTGAGTTCCACCGCATCACAACCTCTTGCTTCAGGTGATGGCGGGGCAGGTTCAAGAGTGTTTGCTGGCGCTCCAGTCTTCGGCACGCAGTCGCTGAATGGCGAAAGTGGCCAGAAATTTTTCGGGCCACCCAAAGAGTCTCCTGCACGCCCCTGTCGCTTTTCAGAAAATTCTGCACCAAGTTTATTGTGTGAGCAAAACATGGGACGTGCTGGAATTTGCCCAGATGTAATGCCCGCACAATATTGGTGGCGTTGTCAGATATCACAAATCCCCAGGAGAGTAAGTGGGGTAAGCCACTGGGCGATGATTTCCCTTAGTTTCTCTAAGAGGTTGTCGGCGGTGTGCCTCTTACTGAAACCGGTGATACACAGCGTAGCCTGCCTTGGAACGAGCTGGCGTTTGAGATGCTGCTACTGGTGACGCTGCTGCTGTTGCTGCGTGAGGTGATACATCTACCCAGTGGGCTGTCACAGTCATATAGTCCTTAGTCTGCCCTGTTCCACTTGTCCACATGTCCGTGGTTAAGTGGACATTGGCTACAACGGCATTTTTCAGGACACTGAGGACACTTTTTCTGACGTTTCTGTACAGTCTCGGTATCGCCTGCCTAGTGAAGTGGAATCTAGACGGGATTTGGAATAGGGGGACACACTACCTCCATCAATTGTCTAAATCCCACTGCACTAATGGCGGATACCGGATGCACGTCTAACACCAACATAGCAGTCAAGGCCTCAGTTATACGTTTTGCTTCAGGATGACTGCTGTCGTACTTCATCCTCCTCGCTAAGGACTGTTGGAGGGTCAATTGTTTAGTAAAAGTAGTGGTGTTCCTACTTCCTCTCTGGGATGATGAATGACTCCCAGCAGCAGCAGCGGCAGCAGGAGGCGTAGCAATGCAGGATCCTCTGGAGGAATCCCGGATAGGAGAGTCAGTCATGCCAGTGACATGGCCTGCAGGACTACTTCCGATCCTGACTAAGGAGGAAATTGACGAGGAGGGAGTTGACGGTGTGGTTTGCAGGTGCTTGGATACAACAGGACAACGGGATTTAGGTGTCCCTGGACTGCTTATGGTCTTAGCCAAAGTTTCTGAACTAGACAGTAACTTATTATGAACACGCTGCAGGTGCCGTATAAGGGAGGATGTTCCTAGGTGGTTAACGTCCCTACCCCTACTTATTCCACCTTTACATATGGTACATATGGCAAGACAGTTGTCCGGATTTGGATAGAAATATTGCCAGACCAAAGAGGTGGAATGTTTGGTCTTCTGCCCAGGCATGACCGTGATGGGCTTTTTAACCCCACGGACAACAACTATCTCCCCCGGAGCCTGATTTAAACAAACCACATAACCATCAGAATCCTCCTCGCCAACTTCCTCCTCAACGCCAGCTACACCAGTATCCTCATCCTGTTGTACTTCAACAGTGACATCTTCAATTTGCATATCAGCAAGTGGACTGTGGGTGCTCCTTTCAGCACTTGCAGGGGGCGTGCAAATGGTGGAAAGAGCCACCTCTTCCCGTCCAGTGCTGGGAAGGTCAGGCATCGAAACCACCACCACACTTGGACTCTCCTTGGGGATTTGTGATATCTTCTTAGAAAGCACAGTTCTTCGCTGTGCTTTTGCCAGCTTAACTCGTTTGATTTTTTTTAGTGGGAGGAGGGCTTCCATCGTCATGTGAAGCTGAACCACTAGTCATGAACATAGGGAAAGACCTTAGCCATTCCTTGCCACTCCGTGTCGTAAATGGCATATTGGCAAGTTTACGTTTCTCTTCAGATGATTTAAATGTTTTTTTCAAGGTCATTTTCCTGAATTTTGTCATTTGGGATTGTATGTGCCCTCTACTATGACATTGGGCATCGGCCTTGGCAGACGACGTTGATGGCATGTTATCGTCTATGTCATGACTAGTGGCAGCAGCTTCAGCACCAGGAGGAAGTGGTTCTTGATCATTCCCTATTTTATTTTTATCGGAGAAAGTTTGGTCCTCCATTTATGTTATATCGATTTGATATATACGTGCGGCTAAACACAGAAAATATTTTTTTATTTTTGCTGGAGAGTAGTGCACTTTGTGGGTTACACCAGCCGTTAAGAAATGAGCCAGCCGGCTCTTTACTTATGGGACACAGGCGCACGCTTGGCGCTGCTCCTTTGTTGATGCACGTGCGGCTACTGCGCACACAATTCACAAACACAGAAAATATATTATTTTTTTAGCACTTGGGGGGAGCACCCCTGATGGACAGAGCACCCCCTGGACAACACTACAGCACCCCTTTAGGACTGGGACACTGCACAGGACTTTGGAGTGGACACAGCCCCTATGGAGAACTGACTGCACAACACAGTCCAGCCAGCCCCTATGGACTTTGAAGTAGTGGACACAGCCCCTATTAACAACAGCAGCACAGCACAACACAGCCAGCCCCTATGGACTTTGAAGTAGTGGACAACAGCAGCACTACACTACACTACACAGCCCTAACTCCCACCCTCCCTCTTCACTGTCCACAGCAGAGTGAGAAAATGGCGCCGACGCTGGTACCTTATATAGGATCCAAAACCCGCGAGACTCGGAAGGCGGGATGATGACGTTTTGCCTCGATTTCAGATCCGAGTCAGGCGGGAAAAGTCAAGCCTGACTCGGATCGGACTCGGATCAGGGGGGCTCGGATTTCAGAAATCCGAACCCGCTCACCCTTAATATATATATCTATATCCATATCCATCACTCTGGCACTCACAGGTTCCACAGGTAACTGAGCCGGGTGCCCTCCACAGTCGGCCTTTAACAGCAGGGCAAACTGAACATATTGAACGCAGGGCGGCACTCCGTAATAAACATGTCCAAAAACAGAATGTAGTTTTGCCACGTTTCAGCGCTTTATTCTGCGCTTTCGTCAAGCATACAAGACAAACGGGTTTGTCTTGTATGCTTGACGAAAGCGCAGAATAAAGCGCTGAAACGTTGCAAAACTACATTGTTTTTGGACATGTCTATTACAGAGTGCCGCCCTGCGTTCAAAAATGTATATATATTTTTTTTTTTTCCCAAAAAATGAAAGGGGCACTCACCAGAGTGTTTCCAATAGAAAAAAACAGCTTGCTTTTTATCTCTTGCATATATCAGTCCGGTCGACGTTTCAGTCATTCCTGACCTTTATCAAGACCAACAGCATAACAACAATGGTGTAGCAGACAGCATATGTCACCAAACAGCATCACAGATCATCTTACCTGTGTCCCCTTAAATAGCCCACTTTTCCCGCGAATTGCCATGCCGGGTATCGCCGGACCGCAAGTGCCGTGCGTTTCACCCTGTGGAACGCAAAGCCCATCCCCGGAAATGACCAAACATCCGGTCATCAAATCACAAACGGCTAGGCCCGTGGACAGGGTGATCAATAGCCGGTATACCACTCGCGTCACAAACTGACGCCACCAGTTAATTCAACAGGGCACCGGATCACCACGTACTTCTTGAAGCAAACCACAGAATCACTGAAACACCTAACCGGAAATATCATGCGTTCCACCAAGTGGAACGCAAACAGTAAATCCGGAAGTGACCAAAACATCCGGTCACATAGAGGTCAGGCTTGTTGTCATAGTAACCACAAACTAAAGGCGTATCAGTGTCAGCAAGCGCTAACAACAAAGTTATGAAGACAACAAACCTGTATTACATAAACAGTCAGATAATATAACCTTAAAGTATCCTATAAGCCTCAAGTTGCTCATTAAGATATATCAACACCATACAAATTAGTATAGTAATTATATAAAAATGGCAATTGGGAAAAGCAAAGCATTCTCCGGGACACATGAAGAGAGTCTCCATACATAAAAATACACATTTACATAAAACAGCATGACATAAATAATCCACCTCTCGATAATGTATCATATTCAATCAGAAAACCAATTTTATATCCAAAAGACTTCAATATAAAGCTATATATTTTTTTTCCAAATTTTTACAAAAAAGGCAAAATGTCCAAAAAATGGACACCCTTAAGTATATAATCAAAAAACAGCCAATCAAATCAAGGCTTACCTAACCCAATTATCTACAAATCAAAAATAATATATACAAAAAAAAAAACAGACACTGATTCAGGGGGAGCACCCCATAAAGTTGACAATTATGTAGCTGTGAGTGCAGACTTTCTTTGGACTATTTAGAAGGGTTGATGCTGTGTGCATTTACCTTTGTCTGACACCCATCAAAGGAATTGTATCTTGAGGAAGGAACTTAATTTTGAGCATATGGAACAACTCTGGATCTTTTACCAATACCTAATTTTTTAATTTTTTGTTTTTCCAAGGCGGGTCGCTTTTGTTTTTGGTTTATTTCACTGTTTTTTCATGTGTACTGATTTATATGTCCTCTATTGAATTTATGTAAAGTATTGGTACGTTGGGGAGGTGCCCAGTCTGTTTTTGGCTATAGTTAGCTTATGACTCACACCATGTCACAGGGGAGAGCATTTATAGCGGATGAGGAACTTCTACAGGAAGCCGAAAATCTATTGGTGTCTTTGACAGACGACGATGCTGATAAAATATATTTTGATCAGATAGAATTTAATTCTCTGTCGATTGAGACACAGTCAGATATTTATCATAAATTGAGGTTAAGACTGAGAGAAACAGACTTGATGTTGCATGACCAATTTCTCTCAGAATACCATCGGTCAAAAAAAATACCACCTGGTTTTAGAGTAGCCAACATCCCCACCATTGGTAGGACAAACGCCACTTTTTGCACCAAGTGGTGTGGCGTTTCAAATAAGTGCTCATTAGATCTAATCCTACTAGTTGAGGAGGTTGGTTTTGAACTCAATAAAATCCGTGAGGATATTAATAAATTGGAAACTGTTAATCTCCAATTATTAACATCGGATAAATCGACTGACTGGTGTGAGAACCTACGGGGTCAGATAGAATCATATAAAAGATTTGATTGTTTTCAAAAAGAAAAAATTGAATACAGTCAATAGTGACTACTCTAATCACCAAGTATACAGATGGTTATCTGGTGGCAACTGTTAACAGGGCAACTGTTCATTGATACGACTTCATCCCAATCCGCCTCGGATAGTGAACCTTCTGCCTCTACCACTGAGGGGTTTTTTAGGATCAACTCTGAAGCCCCCCGGTGGTACTCTAGACATAGGCCACACCCGAGGAGGGGTGGGTTTAAAGAGAAGAGGCAGACACAGATTTAGTTTTCGATCTGTCTAGTCGCCAATTAACCGAAGCAGAGAGGTCATTGTTATCTCTGGGGCTTTCATTTGTACCATAGTCTAAGCATAATAAATTTGACTTAATCGTAATTTACTATTGAATTTATATTGATCTACTGTTAAGAGAATTCTTTTCTGATCAGGGGGATATCCCTGCGGGTTTGGAGAAATCGCTTTTCCGCAAACCAGGTACATTTGACCCACAGACTAATAATGCCAGTATTCGTACTTTTCAACGTTTGACAGCACATGATTTGGATTTGGCCAAATCAAGATACCAATATGACAATCTAACTAGGGAACAGAGAGATGCTCTGATGTTTAAAAAACGATACCTCCATCACGATTCGTCCCGCCGATAAAGGTGGGGCAATCGTGATACAGGATTGGGTGGCTTATGATCAAGAGATCACACGCCAGCTGTCTGATACTGGGACATACCTTAGGCTTTCTGAGAACCCTATGTCGAGAATACAGAGGATCATTACTAACACTATCAGGAATGCCCTTCAGTGCGGGTGGCTGGATGAGAGAATCTAATTTTTTTATTGGTCGAATCACTGGTATGTCCCATCCTCTATACCCTGCCGAAAGTACATAAGACCTTGATAGACCCTCCGGGACGCCCTATCATTTCGGCTAGGGGTTCACTCCTTCAGCCACTTGCCCAACTGATTGATAGTTACCTACAAGAAATAGTGGTAACCATCCCCAGTTATGTGAAGGATACGGGGGATTTTCTGAATAAAATTCAGGATATTTCTGATTTACCTGCTGATGCCCTCCTGGTGTCGCTCAATGTTTCGTCTTCATACACCATAATTCCACATGATCAAGGCATTATGGCAGTGAGAAAAGCGTTACAAGCCAAACCTATACAGGGCCCCCCAACTGAATTTATTTTTGATTTGTTAGACATAGTTCTGAGACATAATAATTTTGTGTATGGTGACGAATACTTCCTCCAAATTGCTGGGACGGTGATGGGTTCGAACCTCGCCCTGGCATATGCTAATATATATAGATGCATAACTATGAGGAGGATAGGATTCGGTTTTTGTGGTGGGAAGTATTAGTCACCATAAGAGATACATAGACAACATTTTTTTGATTTGGACAGATACACCTGAGACTTGATTGCATGGTCCAACATTTGAATACGCTTGATAGCCCTGTCCGCTTTACGATGAAAGCTGATGGGAATTCTTTGGACTTTTTGGATTTAACAATTTTCAAAAAGGGATCTTCACTTGGGACGACCCTTTATCGCAAGGATACGGATCGCAACTCTATTATTTGCCACTAGTTACCATCCACCTGAATTGAAAAATAGTTTACCTACATCACAGTTTCTCTGCGTTTTAAGGAATAACATTGAGGCAGAGGTGGAAGAACATCAGATCACGGAGATGAAACAGATTTTTTTCAAAGGGGTTACTCAAAAAGCATAATTGAGAATTGCTTAACCAGAGCACGAAAAAGACTAATAACGGCGAGAGTCCTCAGGGACCACTAGGATGACTTTTGTTAGTCAATATGATTGCAAGTCTAAAGATCTACGGAGAACGGTGAGACAAAACTGGCACGTTGTTGCCACGGATCCAGTATTTATGGGGAAGATCAATGAACCCCCACTTATGGCCTTTCGGCGTGTGCAAAATTTTAAAGAAATATTAATGCGCCCGACAAAACGCCCAACTAGACCAGTCAAGACTTGGCTCCAGGATGCTAAACCTGGATGTTTCAGATGTGCAAACTGCACCACTTGCAGATCATTACAAACTGGTCCTACATTTCCACATCCTCACTGCGGACGACCAATCAAGTTGAGATTTAAACTTCACTGTTTACTGGACCATGTGGTCTATTTACTTACATGTCTGTGCGGTTTGGCCTATGTTGGTCTGACAACCAGGGTTTTCCGTGAACGTATGGCCAACCACCGTTGCTCTATTAGGCAAGCCATCTCTACCTCTGATAAACCGGTTGCAATACATTTTCTTCAAGCAGGTCATCAAGTGTCATCACTCAAATGCCGTATTATAGATTGGGTCCCCAAATCTCCACGAGGTGGAAATCGGGAATTAACCCTTTGGAAATTGGAGGCCAAGTGGATTTTTCGTTTGGACACAGTGGCCCCTAGGGGTTTAAATGAATCCAACCCTTTGAACATTTTTTTGAAATAAGCTACCCGCCTTGGTTTTCTAGTTGTCCTTTGATATTTCGTTTTTTGGGTTATTTATGTGATTTTGTGTCTTTTTTTGTATATATTATTTTTGATTTGTAGATCATTGGGTTAGGTAAGCCTTGATTGATTGGGTGTTTTTTTATTATATACTTAAGGGTGTCCATTTGTTGGACATTTTGTATTTTTTATAAAAATGTTAAAATTTGTAAAAAAAATATATATAGCTTTATATTGAAGTCTTTTTGATATAAAATTGGTTTTCTGATTGAATATGATGTTGACACATTATCGAGAGGTGGATTATTTATGATGTCATGCTGTTTTATGTAAATGTGTATTTTTATGTATGGAGACTCTCTTCATGTGTCCCGGAGAATGCTTTGCTTTTCCCAATTTCCATTTTTATATAATTACTATACTAATTTGTATGGTGTTGATATATCTTAATGAGCAACTTGAGGCTTATAGGATACTTTAAGGTTATATTATCTGACTGTTTATGTAATACAGGTTTGTTGTCTTCATAACTTTGTTGTTAGCGCTTGCTGACACTCATACGCCTTTAGTTTGTGGTTACTATGACAACAAGCCTGACCTCTATGTGACCAGATGTTTTGGTCACTTCCGGATTTACTGTTTGCGTTCCACTTGGTGGAACGCATGATATTTCCGGTTAGGTGTTTCAGTGATTCTGTGGTTTGCTTCAAGAAGTACGTGGTGATCCAGTGCCCTGTTGAATTAACTGGTGGCGTCAGTTTGTGATGCGAGTGGTATACTGGCTATTGATCACCCCGTCCACGGGCCTAGCCGTTTGTGATTTGATGACCGGATGTTTGGTCATATCCGGGGATGGGCTTTGCGTTCCACAGGGTGGAATGCACAGCACTTGCGGTCCGGCGATACCCGGCATGGAAATTCGCAGGAAAAGTGGGCTATTTAAGGGGACACAGGTAAGATGATCTGTGATGCTGTTTGGTGACATATGCTACACCGTTGTTATTATGCTGCTGGTCTTGATAAAGGTCAGGAATTACCGAAACGTCGACCGGACTGATATGCAAGAAATAAAAAGCTGTTTTTCTATTGGAAACGCTCTGGTGAGTGCCCCTTTCGTTTTTTGGATTGTATTATTCTGGACCAAAGAATTAATTTTTTTTTGATTTAGGGGGAGCACCCCATAAAGTTGACAATTATGTAGATGTGAGTGCAAACTTTCTTTGGAAATATATACACCCACCCACAGATGGATATGTGTTGATTGGAATTTAAGCTGCTGGCACCAGGGTACTTTTAACTCTATCTAAGGGAGTGCTGACCTAATGGAACACTAATATATATATTTATTTTATGATTTTCAACTTTTATTGATAGGGGCCCCCACATGTTTGTTGCCCAGGGGCCCCCACAGACCTTAATCCAGCCCTGATTATATGGATGGGCCAAGTCAGCCAAAGGACCTGGAATACAGTATGTACCGCAAGACCAAATCATCTGTGGAGGCCCAATTTCAATCACAAGTGCCTTTCAACAGGAGTAAGGAGTATTAGCTTTAAAGTTTCTTTAACATATGCATAAATAAATCATTCAGAATCATTATTGAATGGTGAAGCTTGAACAGCAGTTTTCTGCTCAATAACCTAGCATGTACTTGCCATCTTTCGTATCTTGTCCAGTACAGATTCTATTAACTCCTTGCCAATTGTATAGTGTCCTCGGGCATAGTTATTGGCAGCATCTTCTCTTCCAGTAATTAGTTGTTCTGGATGGAACAAGCATTTATAGCGCCCGGTTCTTATCTCATCTACATGAAGCAATGTGCAGAGTGTTAACACATTAATGTAGGCATTTACACTTTTCATAATGGGACGAGAAATACAAGATCAAGGGCACAAATCTTTAAACAATTTGGCATATAGCAGTTCTAATGACTGGCTAGACCCTTCCAGAAAAGGAAACAAATAGAACTGAAGAATGCAAGTATACAAGACATAGGAGATAAATAAGTTTGTAGAAGGATTAAATACTGGCCATTGATACCTATGGTGGCATGAATTGTTGTACATTTCATAATGCTCTTCTTGCTGCGAGTACTGAAGAGTCTACACTAAGGGCTATTTCACACTAGCTGGTTTTCACCGGCCGGCAAAATGCCAGACACAAGCCAAACGTTTGCATGCGGTGCCTTTCACATGGAACGGCTTTGAGCAGTTTAATGATTTTTTTTCCCCCTTCATCTACTGAGCAGGTGCGCACGTGTGTGCGTAAGGAAATATGGTTTCCTATACGCCACTGACTTGCAGGGAGTACACAGGAGCCATCCTCAGTGGATATTCTCAGTTGTAACAGCAACCGCGCCCGTGCTGTCTGAAAGGACCCACCCGCTTCCATGTATCACTAAATTTAACACCCGGCCAGAAAAGGAAATTTTTTTGCCGGACAGAAAAATCAGGCAGGTGTGAAATAGGCCTAAGAGCATTAGATGAAGTGGATAAATCTATATTCATGAGCATATCTAATGAAGGGTACAGGGTGTGTGGCTTCCAGGGGGGGCTCACACCGCGCCCATGGACTACACGTCTGTCCATCAGAGCTGCAGAAATCCCGAAGATCTGCACATGTGCAGGAGAGCGGTCACTGGTAAAATGGTGCACTAGTTCCAGAGATTAGTGCATGCAGGTGTAGACTTTATCCCAGTGCCAGAGTCTGCTCGGCAATTGTGCCAGAGAGGTGGGCCTGCATGAACACTGCACACTGGCTCTCTACTCTTAATCTGCTAGTCTATTTAAGTTGACAGTATTAAATGAATAAAAGGGCACAACAGATTTCTGTAGGTCATCTTAAATTAACAAAGAATGTAGATGGGGTGTTTATGTCACAAGGTTTGAGCACCCAATTAAAGTGTACTTATTTAAATATATTTTTAAAGTATTAACATGGCAATTAAGAGGAAGCCAATTAATCCTGAAGAATGGATAGTGATCACAGTTGACCAGTGGAAAATAGTCAACCTCTGGTAGTGTAAAAGCCAAGCAAAATACAGTAATGAGCCTAGGTGGCAAGATATGGATTTACCATAGTTAAGGCAGGTATCCACTACCAGATTAATCAGCAATTGAACGAGAATAGAATGACAGTTATCGTTCAATTGTTTCTTAATCGGGCGATTTAAGGTAAAAAATAAAAAATTACCAGCAGTGTGCGCTCCCGCTGGTCCTTTTTGACATCCATCATCGCCCGAACATGCTGGTCAATCTGCTGATAACGACAGATTGGCCATGTTCAGGGGGATGAGGGAGGGTGCCTACACTGAACGACTGATCATTCAGTGTAGGCACAGCACAGACTGAAATGACTGGATGATTACAATGTCATAATCGTTCAATCATTTCACAGTCTGCTAGTGGATATGCACCTTAAAGGTTATGATGTTCGTAGTTTTAGTCACAATGGCCTAAGGAGTCTTCGTTGTAAAGGCAGACATGCTTGCAAGTTGTCAAGGGGAAAGGAGAGTCATAACCACACCAAGCAAAACTCCCCATAAATTCCCAACCTAAAAAATAATCATTAATATTGAGTGTATAAGCAGAGTGGTCAGGAGGTGTTCTTGTAATAGTATGCAAGCCACAACTAACTGGAATGGATAAGATTCCAAGCCAAATGAAAATTCCCTATAGGGCACTCTGACAAAATCAAAGATTGGTAGGTATTTGTTAGTTAAAAATATACATTTTATTATTAGGTATCCTTGAAAGTGAAACTCTTGCTACTGATCTAGAACAAAGAAGAAAATAAAGAAAAGGAAAAAAAAAAAAAGTGACCAAAAAGGAGAAAATTATGTAAACTATTGACATTATTCAAAGTCACGTGGCTCAATTGACACAGATAATGTCATCTATTGGCTGCAATAGATATATGTACCTGTAATTATGACAATGTACAAAACTGCTTTACCAATGTGAAACAGAAACATAAAATTCTCTATCAATGAAATGTGTCACTTATATAAAATATTATAAAAATATTCACTATGCAGTACTCCAGACATACAGAATATCCCGAGACCAGATTAGTGGCGTTAGAAGGTGGGTCTGGGTCGCACCCAGGTGTCACTCGCTGAGGGGTGACACCAAAGTGCAGACTCCTCCTCAGTAACATGAGCCAGGTGCTGCACTGTAGCATTACATGCAGCACTCTGCTACTGACAGTGAGGGAGCCGGCACTGCAAATTAGGGATGTGCAGGCTCGGATAGGTTCGAGTTTGCACGTGGAGTTCCGTTTTTTTGGAGGGAAAAATCCGAACTCAGAACGAGGCAAAACGTCATCTTACATGGACGAACATCATCATTCCTGGACAAAAGTCCAGGAATGATGATGTTCGTCCATGTAAGATGACGTTTTGCCTCGTTCTGAGTTCCGTTTTTTTGGAGGGAAAAATCCGAACTCCACGTGCAAACTCGAACCTATCCGAGCCTGCACATCCCTACTGCAAATACTGGTCCCCATGGGCAGTCCACATCTCCAGTACTCCTGGAGTGTTTAAATACAGGGGTTCAGGCCATGTGGCCACACCCCCCTTACCCACATGTCCACATCTTTTACTGGCGCAGGGCGAAGCCTTACGCACTACTTTCCTGCCTTCTCCGGGTGCCACCCAGGGGTGGTACGCCACTGGACCAGATATTTGAATCTAAAAGAATAGGCTTGGTTATTAAGTACCTAAGAGTTTTTTTTTTATTACATTAACCCATTAAAACAAAATATTATGTTGATCAGTGTTCAGTAATATTTTGTTTGTATCCCACAGTGGACTTCTATTAAATGCTTACAGTATCCAACTCTGCTCCCATGGGTTAGGCAAATAAAATGATCACTTACTCCCACTGACAGATCTACTGTAAAACTAAAAGCTTAAGCTTCAGGGTTCCTGTAGTAATTTTTTTATTTAATTAGTGAATTTTTCAACAAAATCAATGGATTCTTTTTAAGGGTGTGTTATTAAAATTGGGTTATTTTAGTGATAAAATCACAAGCCAATGGGTTTGTATTTAATATTGACCTAAGAATATGCTCTACAGTTGTGAATGAGTACCCAGAAACTCCCCCTGATCAGCACTGGCCGTCAGACTATCTACAGCTCTGACCAGAGGAGGACTCTTATGAGCTGGCCGAGCGCAGAATAGAGAGCTGCTAGCAATAGATTCTCCCATCTGCCAGAAGTCGGCCCTACAGTGCAGACCACAAACTGAAAGCGGAGCTGACTGAGGGAGGGCATGCAGCTCAGAGGTGGGAGCACGTAGTGTGGGGAGGCACCCAACTCAGGGGGGATTCCTGAGATCCCACTTAGGAGGATCAATAGCTGGGATCCTACAGATGGAGAGCAAGTTTTGGTGTTGTATGTGATCTATCTACACAGTCTCTGGTGGGTTCAGTATCAAACGCAGGATTTTGAAAGGGGGGTTTCCAATACTTGGTTACAAAACCAATGTCAAAAAATCTAACCACATACAGGCAGCACTCCTCGGGTACTCAATAATCCAAGCTTGTTTATTACTGTGCAACATTTCAGATGAATTTATTACATATTTTGGCAAAGCCTTGATGAAATATGTAATAATTGCATCTGAATCGTTGCACAGTAATAGATTAACAAGCTTGGATTATTGAGTACCCGAGGAGCGCTGCCTGAATCTGATTGTATGATCAAGACTGAGCGCTCTGCACCCCGGCTGTTGAACTTTATTTGGTGCAGTCTACTTGATTATATTTATGTGGAGCTTTTCAGCTCCTCGAAGAAATAAAAAAGGCGGCACTGCAAACATATACTGTGACATACACGCACACTGACAAAGCCTAAATGCATACACCGACACACGCAATCACTGCACTGACAAAGCCTACACACACACACACCTAACACTACACACCCACACTGACAAAGCCAACACACACACACTGACTCACTGCACTGACAAAGCCAACACACTGACAGATAAACAAACTGCACTGACAAACACACACAGACTGACAAAGCCTAGACACACACTGCACTGACAAAGCCGGCACACACACAGTGAAATACACACCGACACAAACACACCTCTCACTTGACAAATTCAGCCTTATAAATACAGCGCTGGCATGGCTTATTAAAGATCACGGCTCCCCCCACATGTAATAGATTACACCCACCTGCGGATCTGGGAGAGAGCATCGGTCACTGAGGAGGATCCGACACATGAGCTCTCAGCCTCCCACAATGTGGTGCCCATAGGAATTTAGAGCTGCCCGGGAGGAGCTGCGCTACTGCTGCAGCTCCCCCTACAGGCAGCTCAGCCAGGAACAGCTGCCAACTCACTCCGATCTCTTTACAAAAAAATAAATAAAAATATTGCTAAGCTGCGCTGCGATGTAGTGGTGGGCAGGGGGGGTTTCTAGGTACTCGGAAACCCCCCGTGCGTGCACGTATGGGGTTTCTTATCCATCATTTCTCTCTCTGGGGTGTTTATACATCCGCCTACAGTCTCTCATTCTGAGGGTTTTCTACATCCCCACCATTTAGGCCTCAAGGTCCTTGCAAGGCCCTTTGAACATTGTTGGATGTTGCCCTATTGTTGCTGGTTGCAAATAGGCCCCCATAACACTTCAAGATTCAGGGCTCCAAAACTGTAGATCAGTCACGGCTTGCACTACTGCACAAATGCCGTATTGGCAACAAAGGGCAGTCATTTATATGTAGTTATAAATGTCACGCAGATGAATACCAGTGTCCATTTACAGCAAACAATCGCAATCATAAAAGGTCTGTATTGTGGACACAGGAAAGACAGCACTATATAATTTAGTAGCCTATGTGGCTATTCAACATGCTATATTTAAATGGGCATCTGGCTGTTCTGGCACATTGTTTAAACATGAATATTGTCTGCAGCCATGTAACTCTGGAGCACTTAACAGTGGAAATCAATCAAGGCAATATTCAAAGGGGTCAATCCAATTTGATTCAAGTTGGGTTCTGCAAGCCATTCTCACAGCAGACAGGCGCTGCAAATTTAATCTGCAATCCAACTCCAAACTAGGGGTGAGCGGGTTCGGATTTCTGAAACCCGAACCCCCCCCGATCCGAGGCCGATCCGAGTCAGGCTCAACTTTTCCCGCCTGAATCTGATCTGAAATCGAGGCAAAAAGTAATCATCCCGCCTTCCGGGTCTCGCGGGTTTTGGATCCTATATAAAGGTACCCGCGTCGGCGCCATTTTCTCACTCAGCTGTGGACAGTGAAGAGGGAGGGTGGGAGTTAGGGCTGGCTGGGCTGTGTAGGGTAGTGTAGTGCAGAGTAGTGTTGTGCTGTGCTGCTGTTGTCCATAGGGGCTGTGTCCACTCCAAAGTCCTGTGCAGTGTCCCAGTCCTAAAGGGGTGCTGTAGTGTTGTCCAGGGGGTGCTCTGTCCGTCAGGGGTGCTCCCCAAGTGCTAAAAATTTTTTTATTTTTTCTGTGTTTGTGAATTGTGCGCGCAGTACCCGCACGTGCATCAACAAAGTAGTGCCAAGTGTGCGCCTGTGTCATAAGTAAAGGGCCGGCTGGCTTGACCGTTAAAGGGTGCTGTAACCCCCAAAGTACACTCCAAACCAAATAAATTTTTTTCTGTGTTTGTGAATTGTGTGCGCAGTAGCCGCACGTGTATCAACAAAGAAACAGCGCCAAGCGTGCGCCTGTGTCCCATAAGTAAAGAGCCGGCTGGCTCATTTCTTAAAGGGTGGTGTAACCCACAAAGTGCACTACTCTCCAGCAAAAATAAAAAAATATTTTCAGTGTTTGTGTGCACCTTAGCCGCACGTATATATCAAATCGATATAAAATAAATGGAGGACCAAACTTTCTCCGATAAAAATAAAATAGGGAAAGATCAAGAACCACTTCCTCCTAGTGCTGAAGCTGCTGCCACTAGTCATGACAGACGATAACATGCCATCAACGTCGTCTGCCAAGGCCGATGCCCAATGTCATAGTAGAGGCCACATACAATCCCAAATGGCAAAGTTCAGTAAAATGACCTTAAAAAAAACATTTAAATCATCTGAAGAGAAACGTAAACTTGCCAATATGCCATTTATGACACGGAGTGGCAAGGAACGGCTAAGGTCTTTCCCTATGACTAGTGTGTGTCATACTAGTATGCCTAGTATGTTCATGAATAGTGGTTCAGCTTCACATGACGATGGAAGCCCTCCTCCAGCTAAAAAAAAAAAATCAAACGAGTTAAGCTGGCAAAAGCACAGCGAAGAACTGTGCTTTCTAAGAAGATATCACAAATCCCCAAGGAGAGTCCAAGTGTGGTGGCGGTTGCGATGCCTGACCTTCCCAGCACTGGACGGGAAGAGGTGGCTCTTTCCACCATTTGCACGCCCCCTGCAAATGCTGAAAGGAGCACCCACAGTCCACTTGCTAATATGCAAATTGAAGATGTCACTGTTGAAGTACAACAAGATGAGGATACTGGTGTAGCTGGCGCTGAGGAGGAAGTTGGCGAGGAGGATTCTGATGGTGATGTGGTTTGTTTAAATCAGGCTCCGGGGGAGATAGTTGTTGTCCGTGGGATGAAAAAGCCCATCACGGTCATGCCTGGGCAGAAGACCAAACATTCCACCTCTTTGGTCTGGCAATATTTCTATCCAAATCCGGACAACTGTCTTGCCATATGTAAAGGTGAAATAAGTAGGGGTAGGGACGTCAACCACCTAGGAACATCCTCCCTTATACGGCACCTGCAGTGCATTCATAAAAAGTTACTGTCAAGTTCAGAAACTTTGGCTAAGACCGTAAGCAGTCCAGGGACACCTAAATCCCGTTGTCCTGTTGTATCCAAACGCCTGCAAACCACACCGTCAACTCCCTCCTCGTCAATTTCCTCCTTAGTCAGGATCGGAAGTAGTCCTGCAGGCCATGTCACTGGCATGACTGACTCTCCTATCCGGGATTCCTCCGGAGGATCCTGCATTGCTATGCCTCCTGCTGCTGGGAGTCGTTCATCATCCCAGAGAGGAAGTAGGAACACCACTACTTTTACTAAACAATTGACCCTCCAACAGTCCTTAGCGAGGAGGATGAAGTACGACAGCAGTCATCCTGAAGCAAAACGTATAACTGAGGCCTTGACTGCTATGTTGGTGTTAGACGTGCGTCTGGTATCCACCATTAGTTCAGTGGGATTTAAACAATTGATGGAGGTAGGGTGTCCCCGGTTCCAAATCCCATCTAGGATTTGAAAAATTTCTGGCCACTTTCGCCATTCAGCGACTGCATGCCGAAGACTGGAGCGCCAGCAAACACTCTTGAACCTGCCCCACCATCACCTGAAGCAAGAGGTTGTGACGCGGTGGAACTCAACCCTCTATATGCTTCAGAGGATGGAGGAGCAGCAAAAGGCCATTCAAGCCTATACATCCACCTATGACATAGGCAAAGGAGGGGGTATGCACCTGACTCAAGCGCAGTGGAGTTTGATTTCCGTGTTGTGGAAGGTTCTCCAGCCCTTCGAACTTGCCACACGTGAAGTCAGTTCAGACACTGCCAGCTTGAGTCAGGTCATTCCCCTCATCAGGCTTTTGCAGAAGCAGCTGGAGAAAGTGAAGGAGGAGCTAAGATGGAGCGATTCCGCTTGGCATGTGGGAATTTTGGATGAAGCCCTTCATTCGCTTTGCCAGGATTCCAGGGTGGTCAATCTGTTGAAATCAGACCACTACATTTTGGCCACCGTGCTCGATCCTAGGTTTAAAGCCTATGTGGTGTCTCTCTCCGGCTGACAAGCCTGCAGAGGTGCAAAGACCTGCTGGTGAACACACTGTCAGCTGAAGCGGAACGTGACACGTCAACAGCTCCTTCTTCATTTTCTCCCGCAACTGGGGCTGCCAGGAAAAAAACTTAGCTATCCTAAGCAACCCGCTGGTGGTGATGCAGGGCAGGCAGGACCAAGTTTGGACATCTGGTCCGGACTGAAGGACCTGGCAACAATTTCTGACATGTCTTCTGTCACTACATATGATACTGTCACCATTGACAGAATGGTGAAGGATTACATCAGTGACAGCATCCAAGTAGGCATGTCAGACAGTCCATACCTGTGCTGGCAGGAAAAAGGCAATTTGGAGGCCCCTGTACAAACTGGTTCTATTTAACCTGAGTTGCCCCCCCTCCAGTGTGTACTCCGAAAGAGTGTTTAGTGCAGCCGGGAACCTTGTCAGCGAAAGGCGTAGGAGGTTGCTTCCACAAAATGTGGAGAAGATGATGTTCATAAAAATGAATTATCAACTCTTCCAGGGAGACCAGCCTCCAGAACGTACAGAGGGACCTGTGGTTGTGGATTCCAGTGGGGACGAGTTAATACTCTGAGGATGAGGATGTACACAACACTGAAGAGGGTGAAGAATCGGTGGATGAGGATGACATCTTGCCTCCGTAGAGCCAGTTTGTGCAGGGACAGATTAATTGCCAGCTTGTTTTGTGGGGGCCCAAACGAACCAATCATTTCAGCCACAGTCGTGTGGCAGACCCTGGCGCTGAAATGATTGCTTTATTAAAGTGTGCATGTCCTGTTTATACAACATAAGGGTGGGTGGGAGGGCCCAAGGACAATTCCATCTTGCACCTCTTTTTCTTTGCATTATGTTCTGTTTGGGGCCTAGTTTTTCAAACTGCCATCCTGTCTGCCACTGCAGTGTCACTCCTAGATGGGCCACGTGTTTTTGCCGCCAACTCGTATCTCTTAGCATAGTCATCCAGCTACCTCGGTGCAACCTTTTGGACATAAAAACACTATTGTGAGGTGTTCAGAATAGACTGGAAATGAGTGGAAATTAAGGTTAATAATAGCATAGGAGCAGAAAAACCCACAAATTGTGATTTTAGCTGTTTTTATGCTTTTTTAAAAAAAAAAAAAATACAGATCCAAAACAAAACAGAACCCAAAACACGGAAGGGTGGTTTTGGCAAAACCAATCCAGATCCAAAACACAAACACAAAACACGAAACGTGGCCGGTGCACACCCCTACTCCAAACTCATTGTTTTGAGAGGAAACTTGCGTTTTGTGCACTGCCTCCTGAGCAGGGGAAACATTTTTATTTTAATAAGGTAAAAATGTCAGGACCCAGTTAGGACCTCTTGTACACCCCTCCCAATGAGTACTTGTGCACTTGGAGGGTTTAAAATAATAGCATCATTTGGGTGATAACGAACTGTCAGTTTTCAGGTGACTCTTAAAACCTCAATAATGGCTTAACTAATGTGGAGCAGTCTTGCTGAGAGTACCAAGAATTGGCATTTCTAATGGGATCCCGCATTTCTCCAGTGCACCCATTCGTGCAATGTATGGGAGATTCATGAAAAAAACTCATTCAAACTTGCACCTAACTGGATTGAGCCAATAGGAACATACTTCATTGCATTAAATTATTAATGTGCATTATGTTTTTTGACAATATACTAGAACAGATGCACTGCTATTCGGTATATATATATAACCGCTAAAAGTAGAAAGCAGCAACACTTGTTAATTATGCATGTACAGCTAGAATATGCACTGCTGTGCATATTAGGCAAGTGTGTTTCGGCCATTATAGAAGCTGCAATGCTCATCATTGACAAATGCACAGCTAGAACAAAAGTACCGCTTTAGTCAGATATGTGACTGCCAGTATGGGAAGCAGCACTTGTCAATATTATATGCACAGTTAGAACTGATGCACAGCTATTTAGGGAGGTGTATGACTGCCAGTATGCAGACAGTAGCACTTGTCATTTTAGTACTATACACAGTTAGAACAGTTTTAAGACTATGCAAGCAGCAGTGTTAGTCACTGATACGTGCTTAACCAATGCACTGTTTTCAGGCAGATTTATAACTACCAATATATTAAGCAGCAATGCTCATTAACAAAGAATGCGCAATAAACAGATGTGCTCCTCACTAGGCAGATATACGTATAATTACCAGTAAAGAAGCAGCAGTGCTCATCATTGCTGTCATACTTTCCCACTCTCCCAAAAATCAGGTGTCGCTCCCAACCACCTGGTAGACTAGGCAAGTCTCCTGGAACTCAGCCATGGCCGCTCGTACCCCCTTGGCCGCCCACTTACTGAGCAAAAGTGGTCAGTCTGGGAAGGGTGGTTACACGATTCGTACTGAATTGCATCGTAGCCCCACCCCCTGCTTTACAGTACCTGTAATACCAGCTATGTACAGCGTGGGGCCACAAAGACACGATTGAGCCGCCACGCCCCCCTGCTGTGAGGAGAGAGCAGACCTGGCTGCCCCTTCCCTGAGGGGGCAGCCTAAAAGTCTGCAAGTATGATATTTGCTTAAATCAGTACATACATGTAACTGCCACCATAAACAAGCAGCATTTGTCAATGTACACAATTAGAACAGGGGTCAAGTTTTAGTAGCCATTGCGGTTACCAAGCCATATATACTGTTACATGCAGCAAGCTTCTCTTTCTTTTACAAACAAGGAAAGCACAGACTCAGTGATATCAAATCCCCTTTAACTAGTCTAAGGGGAGGGGGGGGAGAGAGACAGACACAGACACACACAGACACACAGAGAGAGAGAGAACCAACCAATCAGCTCCTGTCATTTTACAGACTGGAAAAAAAAAACAAAGAAAAAAAAACAAATAGGAACTGATTGGTTGGTACTCTGTGGCTTAATACAGTGGTCTCCAATGTTAATTGAGGTGTGAGCTACTTTAGAAAAATTAAACCTGATGAGCTACTAAAATTGTAGAAAAAAAAAATCTGGCTAATAACTGAACAATTGAAGATAGTTTAATGAAAAAAATGTTTCAAAGAAAATAAAAATGCATTTAATTATTAGTGATATTGCTGTAGTTTCTAAATAAAATGTAAGAACAGGCACATTTCACTGTTAGTTACTGGCTTCAAGGAGGTATGTGCAGTAGAGGAGCAAAAAAGTTATAGGCAGGGCTGCTGTGTGATTTTCCGACAGGGCTGAGCGGGAGTCACTCACTCAGCTGTAGCGTAGATGCAGTGGGTGGAACCATGGGGGAAGCACGTCAAGTGATTGCTGTAGAGGCAATAACCTGACATGCTTCTCTGTCGCTCTACCCATGGAGTCAATGTGACGGGGGAGCACACGTCAGAGGTCACTTCCTCCTAGTTGACTCAGCAGTACTTCAGCTAGGTGAGCTACCCAAATCAAGACAGTGAGCAACCAGTAGCTCGTGAGCTACAGGTTGGAGACCACTGGCTTAATACATCTCCCCCTGACTCTTAAAAATACCAAAGAGCAACAATGTGTCAATATATTCAAGTAGTAGTTTAAATTAATGTTACACACTAGGGGGCATTTTCATCAACACTAAAAATGGTTTTAGAGGACATTTTCCTTAATTAACATTAAGGGGGGGGGAACAATTACCGCAGCTGTAGGCAGTGCTGCGCATTCGCCAATTTTGCGAACGTAACAGTGCATGCGCAGCACAGATTATGGCTGCGGTAAGTTAGAGCAGGCAGGGAAAAATCAGTTATGGTAAGAACTTACCTTTGTTAAACTCTTTGAAGTCCATAGGGTCCACAGGAAGACCTTGGAGTGTAGGTTGGATCTGGATCCTGGGCACGATGCAGTTAAAGCTTTTGCTCCCAGGATGCACTGGTCCATCCTTCCTATACCCCGCCCCCAAGCCACAGGCACCCCAGTTAAGTAGCCAACAGCCGGAGGATAAGAGAAGGAAGACTGGTACACGCAAGAATCATACTCCGAGAAGGAGACGGGAAACCGGTGACCAGAAATATAGCCCATATGAAGCCAGGTGGACCCTATGGACTTCAAAGAAATGGTAAGAACTTTCCTTTAACCCTAACTCATTTTCTTCTTCAGGGGTCCATAGGCTCCACAGGGAGACCTTGGGAATATCCCAAAGCAGTTCTTTTAAAGGTGGGGGATGCTCCTGCGTGGAGAGGAGAATCCAGCACCCAAAGGAAGCATCCTGAGAGGATAAGGTATCAAATGCATAGAACCTTAGAAAGGTCAGAATGGAAGACCATGTTGCCACCTTACAAAGCTGAACACCCGAGGCACCACGGCGAGTTGCCTATGAGGGAGAGTAGAAGGAGTAATTACAGAAGCCGGAACAGGCACGCCTGCCTGTGTGTAAGCCTCTGAGATAGTCATACATACCCATCTGGCCAATGTTTGTTTATTGGCTGGCCATCCCTTTTGTGAAATCCATAAATCACAACAAGGAGTCTGATTTCCAAAGAGAACTGGTACGGTCCACAGAAATCCTGATAGCGCGGACCACATCCAATGAGGCCTCACCAGCTGAGCGATCTGGTGACTAAAAGGCCGGTACTATAATTTTCTGTTTATATGGAAATGAGAAGCCACCTTAGAAACTCAGGGAGACTGCGAAGCACAGCCCTGTCCTGGTGAAATATCAGAAAAGGGGGACAACAGGAGAGCACCCCCAATTCTGACACCCTCCTGGCAGTGAAATAGCCAGAAGGGGAAAAAAAATAAAAATCTTCGCTGTGAGCCACTTGAGTTCTACAGAATCCAGGGAGACCCTGGAAGGCATGAAGAACTACTGACAAATCCCACGGAGCCACTGGAACAATGGGAGGTTGAATCCAGAGGACATCCTGGAGGTAGGTGTGGACATCCTATAGTGGAGCAAGTCTACACTGGAACCAAATGGATAGAGCAGAGACATGCACTTTCAGTGAAGCAAGGCAAAGTCCAATCCAGCTTGAAGGAAGACCAGGACTCTGGAAATCGTAAACACTTGAGGATCATAGCTTCTGGTATGACGCCATTGGAAATCTGTACGCCACACTCTAGTAGATCTGAGCAGAGGCCGGCTTAGGCACTCTGAGCATAGTGCCGACTACAGAGCTAGAGAATCCTTTTGACCTCTGGAGGAATCTCTCAAGAGCCATGCCATCAAAGACAGACAACCCATGTCCAGGTAAAGGCAAGGACCTTGAGACAACAGGTCTGGACATTAAGACAGCAGGAACTGAGTGTCAATGGAGAGACTCTAAAGATCTGAGTACCAGTGATGTCTGGGCCAAGCTAGAGTCTATGTGAGGAAGCTACTAGGAAGCGAAATGCATGTCGGCAGTTATGCTGGTGTCTAACATGTATTAAGACAGGAGTATATTATGTTACAAGATCATATCGCTAGCTGTGTACCCTAGAACAATACGCTGTGTGTAAAGACTGATTGACTTAAAAACACAGATTAATTGAATGTGTTATCCATCACATCGGTAAAGAAGTACTGTGATCAGAGTATCGTTGTCCACATACAGTGTGAACAACACTATGGGAGATACGGTCACATGTGGATAATATGAATGCAGATCAGAGAGTTGTATTTATAGACATCAAAGAGGATATTAAATAGGATGGAATGTCTATAATGTAAAGAGATCTGTGTCGAGAGATGGTTAAACAAGACACAAAGAAACCTGTGTAAAATGTGATAATCACTTGTGCAATAAACTGATTCATGTGTAAAAGGTGCATCAGATAGCGATATAAGAACTGACTAGAAGGTTGCCACACACAGCTAATTCGTATATAGCAACTACATTGAACATACAAAGTATCTGTGGAATATCTAAATGTATTAAACACTATTAGAAGATAGATCTGCAGCGGTCTTCAACATTGTACTATAAATTATATGTGGTATAAAATAATCTACAATTATAAATAGGACACCAGCTAACAAAGTTTTAAAAAACCATCTATTTTCTTGTAGACTATTTTTTACATTTCGCTTGCTTCTCATGAGAGTCTGTATTAGACCGGAAACTAATTTTTTTATGTAGTGATTTATTAAGCAAGTTTTAAATTTATGCATATTACCGGAGTGCACCAATAAGACTTTCCTTTCTCCCCCAATCCCATTCATGCGATATATACTCCTAAACTGTCTCTGGTAGCACCCCCCTTTCCTAGGATTAACTAGTGAGAATAAAGTATTAAGATTATATAATATTGTTTTCCTTGGTAGGGAAGAGTAATTTAAAAACTACAAAAGATACAAATTTATCTTGTTAGATCTTCCGAAGAACTCGAGGAAGAAGGGGAACTGGAGGGAATAGGTGGGCATACTGGAAGGTCCGCTTAACTGGTGCATCTACCAAGGTTGCCTAGGCATCTCATGTTCTGGACCCGTACACTAGCGTGATTGTGTCGGCAGGCCATGAGGTCCACCTCTGAGAGGCCCCATCTGTGCACTAGGAGTTGAAACCCCTCTTGGAGAAGTGACCATTCCCCGGGATGCGCGTCGTGACGGCTGAGGAAGTCTGCTTTTCAATTTTGAGCTCCCGGAAAGAACACTGCAGAGATGGCCGGGAGGTGACCCTTGGCCCATGTCAGAATGCGAACCACTTCTGTCATTGCTGCCCGACTTAGAATGCCACTTTGATGGTAGATGTAAGCCACTTTCATGGCATGTGCTGGGCCAGGTTGGAGGACCCTGTAGACAGCTAGAAGTTCCAATATGATAATTGGCAGGGTTGACTCGTCCAATATCCAACGGTCCTAAAAAAAAAAAAAAAAAAAAAAAAAAAAAAAAAAAAGTGTGGACCAATCACTGTGCCCCTGCGACGTCCGTAGTTAGGATTACCCAGTCCGGGATCCAAAAGGGGCGACCCTTGGATAGAACAGATGTCTGTAGCCACCAAATAGCGGCAGACACCTCTGGAGAGGGCACCCTCGTCTGAGCTTTGATCCGCTGGGGCAACCCGTTCCACCTGGAGAGGATCAGCCTTTGCAAAGGCCTGGAATGGAATGGAGCATATTCCACCATGTCGAAGGTGGACACCATGGATCCCAGAACCTGCGTTGCTGAGAGGAATGACTCGGCGACTGTTGAGACATCTGCACACTTGTAGTCGAAGTGTGGAGATCTTGTCTGATGCCAGAAAGATTCTCTGATCCCGAGAATCCAGCAGGGCTCCCAGATGAAATCATTCTCTGAGGGATTCCAGGAGGACTTTTTCCAGTTGATTAATCTGTTCTTGTGCAGGAAAGCAATGGTTAACTGGAGATGGCGGTGAAGCACTTTTGGGGATCCTGCTAGGAGCAGGAGGTCATCCAGATATGGCAACAGTCGGACACCCAGACCACATAGGTGGGCCACCATGATAGCCATAATTGTAGTAAACACCTGTGGAGAATCCAAAGGGCAGACCCTGAAATTGGAAGCGTTGCTGTATAGCAAACTGGAGATATCACTGATGTGAGGGTATTATAGGTACATGTCCTAAATATCCAGAGATACCATGAAGTCCCCAAGCTCCATAGCTAGGATGATTGAGCATAGTATTTCCATCCTGGACCAGAGTACCCTGAGGTTGTGCAAGGATTTGAGGTTGAGCACAGGCCGATGAGACTCATTCGGCTTCTGAACCAGAAAGTGTAGAACAACCAGTCGCTCACTGAGATAGTGGGACTGGCACCATTCCCCCTACTTGCAGCAAGGACTGTATTGTAAGGCCTTGTTCAGGTCTAAAGAAGGGTCTGTTTAGATAAACTGGTGGGGAGGCAGTCTGAGAAATGAGAAGTGCGTACCCGTGAGAGACCACTTCTCTTACCCAAGCATCCGTGGTGGTCTGACATCAGCACTGGGCGAACAGAAGTCGGCCGCCCACTCTGGGTTATCCCAGAGGGAGGCCTGTCCAGTCAGACGGAGGGTTTATCTTCGGGTTTTGAAGCAGGGCACCTGGTGTTCCAGGTCTGCTTGGTTCTTGGTTGGGCGGCCCTAGTGGAAGCCAACTGCCAAAGCAAGGACTAACCTTTAAGCTATCCCTGAGGATGAACTGACTTCAATTATGTAGTCCGGGGCCTAATAGAAGTAGTTGCTGAAGGCAGAAATTTAGTTTGACGCTGCCAATGTGGTTACAAACTTGTCAGGGTCGGAGCCAAACAAGATCTCCCCATTGTAGGAAAACCCTTCTAGGCCTTTCTTGGAATCCGCATCTGCCTTCCTTGAGCATAGCCACAGGGTATGGCGGGAAGACACAGCCGAGACTCTGGAAGTTAGGAGGCTGGCAGCCACTGTCGCTTCTCCAATATAGAAAGCTGCATCTCGAATGTGTGCAGCAAAAAAAAAAAAAAAAAGTGTTCAAGTGCATCAGCCCTCTCTAGCTTTAGCCAGCCATGCAATAGCCATGGTTGAACGAGCAACATCCCCTGAAAGATTATATAGATTTCAGACAAGCTTTTATCTTTCTATCTGTAGGATCCTTCGAGGAAGTAACCGTGGGAATAGGCAACTTAGTGCTTTTAATTAAACGTGCAACATGTGAATCCACTGCAGGGGGTGTTCCCATTTTGCACAATGAGCCACAGGAAAATAGTAACATGAAGTATGAAACCTCTTACCAGGCGATTGCCAGGCTGCAGCCATGAGTTCAGCTACATGATCCGATAGAGGGAATTCTGCTGAAGCTACTTTGTCATTTAAACAGAGGGTGCTTGGATTTAAGACTTGCTCGTCATCTTCTATTAATAAGATGGATCTGACAGCTCACACCAAGGCAGGAATAACAATTTCTGACCTACTCATACTCTTCCGTAGGGGAGCCAGGGTTATAGAGATCAGCATCTGACGATAGCACAGGACATGTAAAGGATTTACTAGGTAGAGGTTTCCCCCCTTGCAACATGGTTTAAAAGGCATGAGATGTAGCCAGACTCTGTACAGAGTTAGAGAGTACATCTACCCATGGTGTGGGGGTCCAGGAGGTACCTGTATCTCCTGAACCTGATGTGACAACCCCATAGGGGGCATTACGTCCTGCTGTGACAACCCCCTTGGGAGAATTACTGCAGGATCAGCTAGGCGGTCTAAAATAGTGGCCAGTACCTGAACAAAGGAGCCCAGGAGATGATAGAGATATCTCATACTCCTCACTTAAGTCTGCAGCCCATAACTTGCCTGATCGCTGTATGGGGGCAGATGCCTGTTAATACTCCTGCCTTTACTAGACATAGCTGCAGAGTAAATGGCACTGGGTATAATACAACCACCATGTATGTAGGATACTATTAGGAAGCAATATACTGGTCCTGTCTTATGCCTGGGTAAGCTGCAGGAGCACACAGCCCAAATATGGCACAGTGCAATGAATGTATGTGACAACCTTACAAATACTTAGGGGGAGATGTATTAACGGCAAAATGCGGTAAAACCCCCGAAAATGCAGTTTGGGGGTTTTACCCCATTCCCCGTATGTATTCAGCAGCAGAATGCGCTGCATTCTGCAGCTTCGCGTCGCTAGGTAATGCCACCTTCAGGTGGCGTTACCCAATAGAAGCCTATGGGCTTCTTAGTGCGACGCTCGGGGCTGGGAGGGATCCGATCGGATCCCTCCCATGAGCCCCCGCGGCCTTCTGCGCATGCGCAGAAGGACTTCAGGGTGTTCAACCCGGAAGTCCCGCTGCCCGGCAGCATCGTAAAGGTCAGCTTTCATCGAGAGAGAGCTGTCCTTTGCGAAATCCTTGGTACAAATCGCGGTAATTAACGCGAAGTCGGGGGGGGGGGGGGGGATGTACCACAACGGCGATGTCGCCGTTAATACATCTCCCCCTTAGTTCTATAATATGTGAGGCACATGGAAAACCCCTGAATACACCTGTTAAAGGTAGTAGTCCAAGAAAAAAAAAAAAAAAAAAGCCACACACACTGGTCCTGACTGATGCTTGGATAAATGGCAGGAGCCCACTGTACAAGTGTGCAACACACTTGTCCTATCTGACACTTCGGTAAGCTGCAGGAGCCCCTTTGCCTAAATATGGCACAGTGCCAGTGGCATGCATCCCCACGGTGTCACCCGGTGTGGGGAGTGACGTTGTGAGCACGGCGCAGCCGCGTGTGCCCCAAAAAGGGGGTGTGGCATCGAGCAAAGGGGAGTGGCCTTGCAGGATGGGGGCATGGCCTCACCGCCCGATCCCTCTCATCCCGTTTTTTTTTAGATTACTGGGAGGGGGGTGCTGACTGCATTGTGTTGCAGTGCCGGCTCCCTCAGTGTCAGGAGCCAGGTGCTGCACTTAATACTATAGTGTAGCACCCAGCTCCCCTCTGCTGGTGACACCCCGGGTGCGGCCCGCACCCATTGTGACGCCACTGCTCACGACTGTGTCAGACCTAACAAATATTATCTTTTATATATGCAAGGTAAGAGAACCACCTTAACTACACCTGTATTAGGGCAGAATTAGAGGTATAGGCTGACAGTTCGGAAACAAAGACAGGCAGCGCTAGCATAAGTCATATACAATACAGAAAGTATACTGCAAAGTGGCCCTACAAATCAGCTGCCCATATTCAGTGTCTGGGAAGGCTATAGTGCTGCGTACATCAACCCAAGGGAGAGGTATGTAGGGGGGACTGGACCACACGCTGGCCTGAGAGATCTGTGTTTAACCACAAGAGAAAATGGCAGCCGGAGACCTCAGAGGGGGTGTGGCCACAGGAGGAAACAGCTCTGCAAAGCCAGACCGCAGCGGAAAGGGGCGCTGAGCTGAGGGGAGGACCCGCTACAACAGGGAAGGCTGACTCCCCTGGCTGACTATTAACCCCTCGGATGCTGGCTTCCCATGTGGATACTGTCCCTAGTGATCTAGTGGAAGCGCAGGGTATGGAAGGGGGGGGGGGGTGAGGCCTGTATCCACCTCAGCACCTCTAGTCTGTCCCCTGAAACCGGAGGCAATGAATGCTAATGCCTTACCTTGTCCCCGTACATCCGGCCACAAGCTGGGAAGTCCGCGGGGCACAGCTAGCATGGACTCCGGGGGCCCAGATAGGTACTGGCATTGCGGTGCCGGCGGGGTGACGGAGCGGCAGCACAGACGTCCAATGAACAGTCTGCTGCTGTGCGCTCTGAAGACAGTTTACAATTAAAAAAAAAAAACCTGTCAAATCATAAAATATCTTTAGGGGCTGCTAAGCAGCCCCTCTGCAATAACAGGGACCAGACTACAGCCGGGCAGCAACACAAACTGAGGTGCCTCTGGCTCGGGGGGCAGGGTATAAGAAGGATGGACCAGTGCATCCTGGGAGCAAAAGCTTTAACTGTGTGGTGCCTAGGATCCAGATCCAACCTACACCCCAAGGTCTCCCTGTGAAGCCTATGAACCCTGAAGAAGAAGGTATTTCTTGAAAAGCAGTCATCGCAAAAATGACAGCTTTTCGGAAGAGATACTGATGGAGAGGAGGAATGATGAATTCCTCCAGTAATTAGGTAGAACTCCATGCAAGTTCTAAACCCAATTACCTCCATCGATTTTTTAGTTATGATGAATAGGCCCCTGAGGGAAACAATAGCATTACTCTAGAGTCAGTCTCTGGTGATCAAACAGATATTGCTTTTATGTGCCAGTAGCTCTACTAAAGCAATAAGGTTATACTCCCGAAGTGTTAGCTTTTGTAAGACTCCGCTTATTGGGTTTGAGCTCAAAAATGAATACAGCACAAATAGTTAAAAACAGTGGCTATGCACTCTATTGGTGTCGCCTTAAATTTTGCAGTCAAGCTTGCCAAGAAGTGAAGGCTTACAAATGCCACCATTTTGTAAATACATCCCATAATGTTACACAGATTGTTAAGTTTTGGAAAATTGCAAAGCATACTATACCTATGACAGTTTGCTCCAAATCAATAAACACAGCTCTTGGTACATGCTTTCCTGCATGAGTCTCACTGAAGAAAGTGCCAAATGAAGAATCCACCATTGCCTGAGTCTTCTCACATGATATGATGCCATCTGGTTGGATGCCATGTTCTAAGCAATAGAGCTCCCAGCAAGAATTCCCCATCTGAACGCCAGCCTGACCAACATGGACAGATATGCATTCTCTCTAGAAGACAGACATGGTAATCTCAGCACTAGGCATTTTATAGAGATCCTGTAATTTTAAATCATAATGTCTAAATTACTGTTTAATAGGTTTCCTTACATCCAGACTTTAGTTTTCTAAAACTACACCATTCTGAAGGTATAAAAAGCTTCATTAGCAACCATGAAATTTGAAAACACGGAGCACCTCTACAACGCTTCCAAAGCCAAAACCTTAAAGGGATTCGGTATGATTTACCGTTGGCCGTTCAAATCCCGACAGGGACGAAAATCCCATTAGCAGTTAGCAAGTATTCACTAACGTAATACCCCCCTGCCCCCTAACCCTCCCTTAGAGGAGACTAACCCTAACCTCCCCCCAAGTGCCTAAACCTAACCCCCCCCACGCGCCTGTCCGCGCCCGGCTCACCATCGATCGGTAAGCCAGGTGTCAGGCTCCCGGCATAGGTCTAATGACAGGCGCCGGGATTTCAACGCCTGTCATTGCACACCCTGCCAGGATTAGACAGTCAGGAAGCCAGCGGTCAGGAGTACGTACGTCGGCTTCCCGACTGCTACCCCATTAGAGACCATTCCAAATAGCAGCACTCTGGTAGAAATGTTTATCAGACTCACATAGCTTCGTGTAGCGACATTTCAGCGACTTTAATTAGCACTTTTCTCAAGCTTGTAATATAATTAGAAGTTTGAGAAAAGCATTAGAACGTCACTACACGAAGCCATGCGAGTCTGATAATTATTTATACCAGAGTGCCGCCTTTTGGAATGGTATGAAGTAGGGGTGAGCGGGTTCGGATTTCTGAAATCCGAACCCCCCCGAGCCCCCCCGATCCGAGTCCGATCCGAGTCAGGCTCGACTTTTCCCGCCTGACATCGAGGCAAAACGTCATCATCCCGCCTTCCGAGTCTCGCGGGTTTTGGATCCTATATAAGGTACCCGCGTCGGCGCCATTTTCTCACTCGGCTGTGGACAGTGAAGAGGGAGGGTGGGAGTTAGTGCTGTGTAGTGTAGTGTAGTGTAGTGCTGCTGTTGTCCACTACTTCAAAGTCCATAGGGGCTGGCTGTGTTGTGCTGTGCTGCTGTTGTTAATAGGGGCTGTGTCCACTACTTCAAAGTCCATAGGGGCTGGCTGGACTGTGTTGTGCAGTCAGTTCTCCATAGGGGCTGTGTCCACTCCAAAGTCCTGTGCAGTGTCCCAGTCCTAAAGGGGTGCTGTAGTGTTGTCCAGGGGGTGCTCTGTCCATCAGGGGTGCTCCCCCCAAGTGCTAAAAAAATAATATATTTTCTGTGTTTGTGAATTGTGTGCGCAGTAGCCGCACGTGCATCAACAAAGTAGTGCCAAGCGTGCGCCTGTGTCATAAGTAAAGGGCCGGCTGGCTTGACCGTTAAAGGGTGCTGTAACCCCCGAAAGTACACTCCAAACCAAAAAAAAATTATTTTCTGTGTTTGTGAATTGTGTGCGCAGTAGCCGCACGTGCATCAACAAAGTAGTGCCAAGCGTGCGCCTGTGTCATAAGTAAAGGGCCGGCTGGCTTGACCGTTAAAGGGTGCTGTAACCCCCAAAGTACACTCCAGTCCAAACCCAAAAAAAATTATTTTCTGTGTTTGTGAATTGTGTGCGCAGTAGCCGCACGTGCATCAACAAAGTAGTGCCAAGAGTGCGCCTGTGTCATAAGTAAAGGGCCGGCTGGCTTGACCGTTAAAGGGTGCTGTAACCCACAAAGTACACTCCAGTCCAAACCAAAAAAAAAATTATTTTCTGTGTTTAGCCGCACGTATATATCAAATCGATATAACATAAATGGAGGACCAAACTTTCTCCGATAAAAATAAAATAGAGAAAGATCAAGAACCACTTCCTCCTAGTGCTGAAGCTGCTGCCACTAGTCATGACAGACGATAACATGCCATCAACGTCGTCTGCCAAGGCCGATGCCCAATGTCATAGTAGAGGGCACATACAATCCCAAATGGCAAAGTTCAGGAAAATGACCTTGAAAAAGACATTTAAATCAGCTGAAGAGAAACGTAAACTTGCCAATATGCCATTTACGACACGGAGTGGCAAGGAACGGCTAAGGTCGATCCCTAGTATGTTCATGACTAGTGGTTCAGCTTCACATGACGATGGAAGCACTCCTCCCACTAAAAAAATCAAAAGAGTTAAGCTGGCAAAAGCACAGCGAAGAACTGTGCTTTCTAAGAAGATATCACAAATCCCCAAGGAGAGTCCAAGTGTGGTGGTGGTTGCGATGCCTGACCTTCCCAGCACTGGACGGGAAGAGGTGGCTCTTTCCACCATTTGCACGCCCCCTGCAAGTGCTGAAAGGAGCACCCACAGTCCACTTGCTGATATGCAAATTGAAGATGTCACTGTTGAAGTACAACAGGATGAGGATACTGGTGTAGCTGGCGCTGAGGAGGAAGTTGGCGAGGAGGATTCTGATGGTGATGTGGTTTGTTTAAATCAGGCTCCGGGGGAGACAGTTGTTGTCCGTGGGATGAAAAAGCCCATCACGGTCATGCCTGGGCAGAAGACCAAACATTCCACCTCTTTGGTCTGGCAATATTTCTATCCAAATCCGGACAACAACTGTCTTGCCATATGTACCATATGTAAAGGTGAAATAAGTAGGGGTAGGGACGTCAACCACCTAGGAACATCCTCCCTTATACGGCACCTGCAGCGCGTTCATAAAAAGTTACTGTCAAGTTCAGAAACTTTGGCTCAGACCGTAAGCAGTCCAGGGACACCTAAATCCCGTTGTCCTGTTGTATCCAAGCGCCTGCAAACCACACCGTCAACTCCCTCCTCGTCAATTTCCTCCTTAGTCAGGATCGGAAGTAGTCCTGCAGGCCATATCACTGGCATGACTGACTCTCCTATCCGGGATTCCTCCGGAGGATCCTGCATTGCTACGCCTACTGCTGCCGCTGCTGCTGTTGCTGCTGCTGCTGGGAGTCGTTCATCATCCCAGAGAGGAAGTAGGAACACCACTACTTTTACTAAACAATTGACCCTCCAACAGTCCTTAGCGAGGAGGATGAAGTACGACAGCAGTCATCCTGAAGCAAAACGTATAACTGAGGCCTTGACTGCTATGTTGGTGTTAGACGTGCGTCCGGTATCCGCCATTAGTGCAGTGGGATTTAGACAATTGATGGAGGTAGTGTGTCCCCGGTTCCAAATCCCGTCTAGATTCCACTTCACTAGGCAGGCGATACCGAGACTGTACAGAAACGTCAGAAAAAGTGTCCTCAGTGTCCTGAAAAATGCCATTGTACACAATGTCCACTTAACCACGGACATGTGGACAAGTGGAACAGGGCAGACTAAGGACTATATGACTGTGACAGCCCACTGGGTAGATGTATCACCTTACGCAGCAACAGCAGCAGCGTCACCAGTAGCAGCATCTCAGAAACGCCAGCTCGTTACAAGGCAGGCTACGCTGTGTATCACCGGTTTCAGTAAGAGGCACACCGCCGACAACCTCTTAGAGAAACTGAGGGAAATCATCGCCCAGTGGCTTACCCCACTTAGACTCTCCTGGGGATTTGTGATATCTGACAACGCCACCAATATTGTGCGGGCATTACATCTGGGCAAATTCCAGCACGTCCCATGTTTTGCTCACACAATAAACTTGGTGGTGCAGAATTTTCTGAAAAGCGACAGGGGCGTGCAGGAGACGCTTTGGGTGGCCCGAAAAATTTCTGGCCACTTTCGCCATTCAGCGACTGCGTGCCGAAGACTGGAGCGCCAGCAAACACTCTTGAACCTGCCCCGCCATCACCTGAAGCAAGAGGTTGTGACGCGGTGGAACTCAACCCTCTATATGCTTCAGAGGATGGAGGAGCAGCAAAAGGCCATACAAGCCTATACATCCACCTATGACATAGGCAAAGGAGGGAGTATGCACTTGACTCAAGCGCAGTGGAGAATGATTTCCGTGTTGTGCAAGGTTCTTCAGCCCTTCGAACTTGCCACACGTGAAGTCAGTTCAGACACTGCCAGCTTGAGTCAGGTCATTCCCCTCATCAGGCTTTTGCAGAAGCAGCTGGAGAAAGTGAAGGAGGAGCTAAGACGGAGCGATTCCGCTCGGCATGTGGGACTTGTGGATGAAGCCCTTCATTCGCTTTGCCAGGATTCCAGGGTGGTCAATCTGTTGAAATCAGACCACTACATTTTGGCCACCGTGCTCGATCCTAGGTTTAAAGCCTATGTGGTGTCTCTCTTTCCGGCCGACACAAGCCTGCAGAGGTGCAAAGACCTGCTGGTGAACACACTGTCAGCTGAAGCGGAACGTGACACGTCAACGGCTCCTTCTTCATTTTCTCCCGCAACTGGGGCTGCCAGGAAAAAACTTAGGTATCCTAAGCAACCCGCTGGCGGTGATGCAGGGCAGGCAGGACCAAGTTTGGACATCTGGTCCGGACTGAAGGACCTGGCAACAATTTCTGACATGTCTACTGTCACTGCATATGATACTGTCACCATTGACAGAATGGTGGAGGATTACATCGGTGACAGCATCCAAGTAGGCATGTCAGACAGTCCATACCTGTACTGGCAGGAAAAAGAGGCAATTTGGAGGCCCCTGTACAAACTGGCTCTATTTTACCTGAGTTGCCCCCCCTCCAGTGTGTACTCCGAAAGAGTGTTTAGTGCAGCCGGGAACCTTGTCAGCGAAAGGCGTAGGAGGTTGCTTCCACAGAATGTGGAGAAGATGATGTTCATCAAAATGAATTATCAGCTCTTCCAGGGAGACCAGCCTCCAGAACGTACAGAGGGACCTGTGGTGGTGGATTCAAGTGGGGACGAGTTAATACTTTGTGAGGATGAGGATGTACACACTGAAGAGGGTGAGGAATCGGTGGATGAGGAGGATGAGGATGACATCTTGCCTCCGTAGAGCCAGTTTGTGCAGGGACACATTAATTGCCAGCTTGTTTTGTGGGGGCCCAAACGAACCAATCATTTCAGCCACAGTTGTGTGGCAGACCCTGGCGCTGAAATGATTGCTTTATTAAAGTGTGCATGTCCTGTTTATACAACATAAGGGTGGGTGGGAGGGCCCAAGGACAATTCCATCTTGCACCTCTTTTTTTCTTTGCATTATGTACAGTTTGGGGCCTAGTTTTTCTAACTGCCATCCTGTCTGCCACTGCAGTGTCACTCCTAGATGGGTCACGTGTTTGTGCCGCCCACTCGTGTCGCTTAGCATAGTCATCCAGCTACCTCGGTGCAACCTTTTGGACATAAAAACACTATTGTGAGGTGTGAGGTGTTCAGAATAGACTGGAAATGAGTGGAAATTAAGGTTATTGAGGTTAATAATAGCATAGGAGCAGAAAAACCTACAAATTCTGTGATTTTAGCTGTTTTTATGCTTTTTTAAAAAAAAATACAGATCCAAAACACAAAACCCAGAACCCAAAACACGGAAGGGTGGTTTTGGCAAAACCAATCCAGATCCAAAACACGAAGAAAGATCCAGATCCAAAACCAAAACACAAAACACGAAAAGTGGCCGGTGCACACCCCTAGTATGAAGTGAACTATGAAGTACATACAATTTCTAAAAATGCAAGGGAAGTGTCCTCCACTGAATGGAGCATTTGATCATTGAGTTATTTGCAGTACAGCCCATCATGGGCATTTTTATCTGCACTTTACAAGACAGTACATATGACTCCAATCACCATTGATATCAGTTCTATTAACATTAAGGGGGGTATTTATCAAAGACTGGAGAGACAAAATTGAGAGAGATAAAGCACTAACCAATCAGCTTCCAAAGGTACACACACACCACGATGTAAGGAATGAACGATTTTCGTTCAGTTTTTCCCTTAAAATTGAACGAAAATAGTCTTAAAGTAGTTTGTTTTACTTTACTAAACGATTTTCTACGTGAAGGAAAAATGTTGCAACTTCTATTGAAAAATCATTAAGTTAGCCAGTCTGACTGAACTACAATCGACAAACGTGAACGCACATGAACGATATTCAGTCATTTTACACTGAACAACAACAACAACATTATAGTTAAATCATTAAAAAAAAAAAAATGGTGTGTGTACGCACCTTTACTAATGCTAGGCATACACTATACAATTATCTGTCAGATATCTGTCTGGTTGGAATGAAAATCTGGTAATGTATGGGAGCAAACAATCGAAATTCGCTCCCAAAACCAAACCAGATTTTCCTTCCCACCGGGAAGATAATTGTAGAGTATGCCTAGCATTTACATTTCACAAGCAGTGTTTGAAAAAAAAAAAAAAAAACGACAGGAGCTAATTGGTTAATAAAATTGAGAGAGAAAAGGCTCTCTCATCAAGCTTTGATACATAGGCCCCTTAATACAGTTAAAAACTATTGCAGAGCAGGCTTTGAGCAATGAAATTAATGGGGGGCATCCACTACAAGATCTGAAAACGACTGCACGATTACGACATTGTAATCGTGCAGTCGTTTGATGTGCCTGCACTGAACGAGCAGACGTTCAGTGCAGGGTCATCCATCATCTGGAAACATGCTGAGCCTGACGATATCGTCAGGTTGACCAGCATGTTTGCACGATGATAGAGGTCTAAAAGACCAAATTTTCAAACGATTTTCAAACGATGTTCAAACGATTATATCATTATCGTTCAACTTTATCATCTAGTGGATACCCCCCCATTAGTCTCAAAAAAAAGTTTTAGTTATATACATAGAAACACATCTACCAACAATACACAAAAAATAAACACACTGCCCAGGTTCTATAAGCCATGACAGACGCATAAAAAATATATCCTTACCATGGTTTCCCCCTTAACCCAAAGGCAGATAGCAGCCTACACTCTGCACACACTACTTGTATAACAGATGCTGGACTCAGGTGTTTGCTCTACACCCTAATTTATAAAGCAGGCTGATACATCACCTGACAAGGGAAACGAGCTTAAAGGAACATTGTGTAGTGAATGATAATGGAAATTAACTTCAAACTCTGGCGTACATACGCACACACATACACGTAAACATAAATGTATAAGATTGACAAAAACATCAAATTCTTATAAAAAGAGCACTGAATTGTTGCTATGGTTTAGAGTGCAATGTTTGATGCTTGCAAACAGCCCTCATGATCTTCAATGGAACAGTTTCCTTTTTGACATCTGTGAAAAACTGTTTTAATCAACAATACAAAATAGAATCTTTTGAAACTAAAGGGTCTATTTACTAAGCAGTGTTAGGAGACAGAGTGAAAAGTAATAAGTCTGTGATAAGGTGCCGGCCAATCAGCTCCCAACTGTCATCTCACAGGCTGTGTTTGAAAAATGACAGTTGGGAGCTGATTGGCTGGCACCTTATCACTTTTCACTCTGGGCCTGATTCAGAGCCGCTCGTAAGCGGCCGCTCGCTCGTTCTGACCGATGTTCGCACATCTGCGCATGCGTACGGATTGTAATACGCATGCGCGAACCAGTCAGTGCGGCCGAAAATCGTTTGTTCGCTATATAGCGAATGCCTGCTATTTTGAGTGACAGAAGGAGGCGTATGTGGGTGGTAACAGGGGAAGGTGCTTGAAAACGGGGGTGTGGAATTAGATCGCAGGCGTGCTTAAAGGTCAAAACAGGCGTTTTAAGGGAGTGCATAATTAATACAGCAGCGTCATTGACCACGTCACTTGTTTTTTTTTTACCCCGAACTGATCGCAAAATAGCGGTTGAAAAAAACAGCCACAAGAATAGCGAGCAGTTCATACGCTGTTCGATGTGCTCGATTAATCGAATAAATAGCGGACATAGGCCCTCATTCAGAGCCGTACGCTCTGAGCAGAGCGCACGCTCTGAATGAGGGCCGTCCTCCATAACTATGGAGCGTCCTCCTGGACGCTCGTATAGCTGTGGGTCACCACCCACAGCCTATACGAGCGTGCAGTTTGATGGCCGCGATGGTCTTGACCATCGCGACCATCGAAACTGCGAGCCGGAGCCTGCGGTTGAGGTTTTCAACCGCAAGGCCCGGAGTGATTTTGGCTCTATCAGAGCCAAAATCACTCCCACTGACATCACTAGTGATGTCAGTGGGCCGGCTTCTGACGGTAGGCGTTCCCTTAGGAACGCCCCCGTCAGGGAGGCACGCCGCCAGCACGCCCACCAAAGGGGACAGCACGCCCCCTTTGATCAGACACAACGAGCGAAGGAAAGTCCTTCGCTCGTCGCGTCTGGCGCATGCGCACGACGGAGCTCCCTCCGTCGTGCGCATGCTCAGTGCAGAACATCGACCCACTTGCGAGCGGACAGCCGCTCGCGAGTGGGTCTGAATCAGGCCCATAACGTAGGATGCGAGCGGCCGGGGGGCATATTTTTCAAAATTACAACCGCAAGTTTTGCTCGCTCGTTCAGACTTAGAGGCGTGAACAGACCGCAATTATCGAACAGTTCATTTGAATAGCCACCCCTTGTTTTAGAACAAACGACCGCAAATAGCGAGCGGCTCTGAATCAGGCCCTCTGTCTCTTACTAAGCAGTGTTAGGTGACAGAGTGAAAAGTGATAAGGTGCCAGCCAATCAGCTCCCAACTGTCATTTTTCAAACACAGGGCCTGATTCAGACCCGCTCACGAGCGCACAGCGCTAGCAAGCGGGTCGATGATCCCTCAGTGCGCATGCCGGCTCCGGCGTGCGCATGCGCGAGACCCGGCCAGCGACGGGCGCTCCGTCGCTACGGGTCTCGCACCAAAAGGGGGCGGCCATCGATTTTGATTGACAGCTCGCCCTGTTTTGGAGGCGGGCAGGGGGGGTGGCTACACAAACGGAGGCATTCCCGAAAGAATGCCTGCCGTTTGTTGGAGGCACCACTGACATCACCAGTGATGTCAGTGGAGAGCTACCTGCTCTGTTAGAGCAGGAAGCTCTCTGGGACTTGCAGCGGATGAAACCCTACCACAAGGGTCTCATCGCAAGCCCCGATGGTCGCGATGGTCGCGACCATAACCTGGCCTCTCGCAAAATCTGTGGATGGTCACCCACAGCTTAGCGAGCGGCCAGGAGGCCGCAACAAAAAAATAAATAAACGCCCTGATTCAGAGTGAGCGCTCTTCAAGAGCGTCCGGCTCTGAATCAGGCCCACAGCCTGTGAGATGGCAGTTGGGAGCAGATTGGCTGGCACCTTATAACTTTTCACTCCGTCTCCTAACACTGCTTAGTAAATAGACCCCTAAGGGGTTTATGTATCAAGCATTGAATAGTGTAGAGAAGTGGACCAGTGGAAAAGTAGCAACCAATCAGCTTTGAATTAGCATTTATCAAGTACAGTCTATAAAATAATAGGAAGGAGCTGATTGGTTGCTATGGGCAAATTCTCAACTGGTCCACTTCTCCACACTTTTCACTGCTTGATACATAAACCCCTAAGTAAGATATTCCCAAAGTCGGTCCTCAAGGCACCCCAAAGCCGGGAACACATTAGCCGACTACCCGATGCTACGAACGATGGTGCTGATGAACGATATATTGGGCAGTCATAAACAAACTGCACAATTCTGTGACCAACCACTCGCCCGATATGTCGTTCACCGGCACCACTGACCTTGCCAGCGTCGTCAGCTGGTTTGCTCCGTCATCTGTGCATGCACGGACAACAGAACGACCCTGTCGGGCAGCGGGGACGCGTATAGTGGGTGCACACTAGACGATGTGTCCGATATGTTGGCCCGATCCCACAGATCGGGCTGATATATCGTTTAGTGTATACCTAGTTTAACAGTCCAGGTTTTAAGGATATCCATGCATGGCCACAGGTGACTTAGGGCCTGATTCAGCAAGGATCGCAATTACAAAGCTGCACGCAGGCAGCTTTGCAATTGCGATCATTGCAATAATGCAAATGCAGCAGGAGGTGTATGACACCCCCTGCTGCATTTGCGATCCCAGCACTGTGACGAAGGTCGCAGGCTGGGATCACCATCGCAACCTTCTGTGATCGATGGTGCAATGGTGGACGGCACTGGGCAGCCAGGCAAGTAGGTAAGCCTCAGCTTACTCAGGCTGGCCGGCTTGCGAGCCCAGCCGACTGCGTAAGTCCACACAGTCCCTGGGCTGGCCACTCCCGGAAAATGAGGCAGACTCGCTCCGTTTCCGGGACGCCGGCAGCCCCGTCGCTTAAATACCTCTGCCTGTCAATCAAGTAGGGGCATTCAAGGGCTTGCGTTCGTTTTAGCAGGACCCATTCTGCACACCCGCAGAATGGGTCCTGCGCACGCACAGATTTAAGATAATCGGGATTCTGCGTTCAGCAGTGCACGCAAGAATCAGGCCCTTAATTAGTACCTCAGTCAATTTGATTTAACCACCTGTGCTCAACTATGGATATCTCTAAAACCTGAACTGTTGGGGTGCCTTAAGAACTGCGTTTGGGAACCTCTGCCCTAAGTAATGTTCTGTATAGCATTCCGTTCAGACAAATATTCTTTTTACAATACTGATGAATTTTGTAAATGTTTATTGAAAAATAAGGGTATAAACAAGCAAGGACAAGACTAAAACAATATATTATTAAAATTACATGAGTTCCAGCATTTCCAATATTGTTTGACCCTGATGAAGAGTTAGCAAATTTGTTTTCTGAAGCCTTTAATACTCTGGGCGAGATTCAGAGCCGCTCGTAAGCGGCCGCTCGTTCGCTCCGAGCGATGTTCGCACATCTGCGCATGCGTATGGGTCGTAATGCGCATGCACCAACCAGTCATTGCGGTTGGAAATCGAGTGCTCGCAAAATAGCGAGTGCCTGGTAATTTGAGTGACAGGATGAGGCGTTTGTGGGTGGTAACAGGGGAAGGTGCTTGAAAACGGGGAGTGGTGATCCGAACGCAGGCATGCCAAACGGTCAAAACGGGCATTTTAAGGGTTTGCATAATTAACAAAGCAGCGTCATCGACCACGTCACTTGGTTGTTTCTTAGCCTGAATTGTTCGCATGATTGCGGTAGGAAAATCCTACCACAAGCACTGCGAGCAGTTCAGATGCCTTTCGATGTACTCGATTAATCAAATAAATAGCGGAGATGACGTATGATGCGAGCGGCCAGGAGGCGTCTTTACAAAATAGCGAGCGCATGTTTCGTTCGCTCGCTCAGACATAGAGGCGTCAACAGACCACAAAGAGCGAGCTCTCAATTTAAATAGCCGGCCCCTTTTTCTGAACGAGCGAGCGCAAATAGCGTCCGGCTCTGAATCAGGCCCTCTGTCTTTGTGTTTACAATTTGTTGCATTGTGTTTTGCTTATTAAAGACATTATCTGCCTACTCCTTCTTAGGGGGTGATGGAACAGTGGACGGAATTGCAAAGCTGCACACAAGCATCTTTGCAATTCCGTCCTTGCAAATATGCAAATACAACAAGAGGTGTCTGACACTCCCTGCTGTATTTGTGATCCCAGCAGACGCGATGGTGGACGGCGCTGGCCAGTTAAGTAAGCCTCAGCTTACTCAGGCTGGCTGGCTTGTAAGGCCAGGAAACTGCGGGCCAAACAACCATGTTTCCGGGAACGCCGGCCATCCCTACCCCCGCACCACCCCTTAAATGTTTTTGGCTTTCAATCAGTCAGAAGCATACATGCCTGCCCTCCCGATTTGGCCGGGAGCCTCCTGAAAAGTGGGTGCAGCTCCCGGCCCCCAGGAAAGGAGACCGCCGACCCCTCCAACTCCCCCTGCGTCAACCTGGGGGGGGGGGGGGGTTGGGGAGGCGGTGACGCGATTCAAGCTGAATCACATAATTATGTGATTGCATGGCCCTGCCCCTGGCCCACCCACAAATGACAGTAAGCTGTCCGCCCCCGCCCCTTGAGCTGGCCATGCCTCCCTGCCATGCCGATCTGGCTGCTCCTTCCCGGAAGGGGCAGTCAGAATTTTGGCAACCATGGTCAGAGGCATAGCAGGAGCTGTGTGCGATCATAAAGGATCTTTTCTGCACATGCACAAAACAGGTCCTGTACATTTACTAAAGTTATAGGGCCTGATTCAGAGCCAGACGCAATTAGCGCTTGCTCGTCCAGAAAATAGGGGTGGCTATTCAAATGAACCATTCGCTGTTTGCGGTCTGTTCACGCCTCTAGGTCTGAACGAGCGAACAAAACTTGCGGTCGTTTTTTGGGAAACTACGCCCCCTGGCCGCTCGCATCCTACGTCATGTCCGCTATTTATTAGATTAATCGAGTACATCGACCAGCGTATGAACTGCTCGCTATTCTTGTGGTTGGTTTTTCCTACCGCAATCATGCGAGCAGTTCTGACTATAAAATAACCCAGTGACATGATCAATGACGCTGCTGTATTAATTATGCACACCCATAAAACGCCCATTTTGACCTTTAAGCACGCCTGCGTTCTGATCTCCACTCCCCGTTTTCAAGCACCTTCCCCCGTTACCACCCACATATGCCTCCTCCTGTCACTCAAAATAGCAGGCACTCGCTATTTAGCGAACAAACGATTTTCGGCCGCACTGACTGGTTCGCGCATGCGTATTATGAACCGTACGCATGCGCAGTTGGGCAAACATCGCTCGGAACGAACGAGTGGCCGCTTACGAGCGACTCTGAATCAGGCCCTTAGGTTTAGGCTGTAGGGACGGGGGAGGGGGGGTTAGGTTTATGCACTTAAGGAGAGGGTTTATGCACTTAAGGAGAGGGTTAGGTTTATGCACTTAAGGAGAGGGTAGGTACACACTGTACAGATATATCTGCAGATGATGGTCATTCATACACACTGAACGGCCATCATCTGTGTCTGGCTGCAGGTCCCGGTGGCCAGGGGGCTTGTCGGGGGGATATCCAGCAGCTGCTGCCGTGTGTGTACGGGCGGTCTGCAGACTGCCCGTACACACTTGCCGATGGCCAGATATGTCTGCAGACATATCTGTCCATCGGCTGTGCAGCACAGCCAGTGCGATATGTCAGTGAACAACGACGTTCACCGACGTATCGCGAGTACACACTGGCCGACGGGCAGCAGATATATTGGCCGATCAATTGATCGGCCAATATATCTGTCAGTGTGAACCCAGCATAAGTGTAGATGAAATTGAGGACCTTATTCAGAGGCGGCCGTACGGTCTACGACCGCATGGCCGCCTCGATGTTTGGCCAGTGCGCATGCGCACGAGGGAGCCGGCTCCCTCGTGCGCATGCGTGAGACCCGCTACGACCGACAGCGCTGGTCGTAGCGGGTCTCTTTCCAAAGGGGGCGAGCTGTCGATGTTGATTGACAGCTCGCCCCGTTTGGAAGGCGGGCCGGGGGGGGGGCAGCCTAAACGGAGGCGTTCCCATGGGAATGCCTACCGTTTGGGGTCGCACAATTTTTCAGTTATAAAAGAACTGGTGCAGTATCGAACCTATGCCTGTCTGCGTAGCGTACCTTGCATGTTTTTGCACTGCGTATGCTCTGGAACTAAGGGGGTCATTCAGACCCGTTCGCGAGCAAAGGACGCTCGCAAACGGTCGATGTTGCCCCACTGCGCATGCGCACGACGGAGGGAGCGCCGTCATGCGCATGCGCTAGACCCGGATAGCGCATGACCCGGCTCTCCGTCGCTCCAGGTCTCGTACCAAAGGGGCCGTGCTGTCGATGTTGATTGACAGCACGCCCCCTTTGGTGGGCTTGCCGGGGGCGTGACTGCCAGACGGAGGCGTTCCCATGGGAACGCCTACCGTCTGAGTCCGGCCCCACTGACATCAGTAGTGATGTCAGTGGGAGTGATTTTGGCTCTGATAGAGCCAAAATCACTCCTGGGCTTGCGGAAGTGAGACCCTACCGCAGGGTCTTGTCGCAAGCCCGATGGTCGCGATGGTCTTTGACCATCGCGACCATCTTTTTGGCCGCTCGCATAAGCTGTGGGTGGTCACCCACAGCTATGCGAGCGGCCAGAAGGCCGCTCCAAATTTAGCTGGGATGGCCCTGATTCAGAGCGAGCGCTCTGGTCAAACCGCTCAGCTCTGAATCAGGCCCTAAGTACAGGTAATTATGGGCAATTCGGAGACTTTTATACATTCAGGACCTCATTCAGAGGCGGTCGGAGGATGCAAGCGGTCGCTCAGAAACTGGGCGGCCACTTGCATCCTGACCGGCCGCCTCTGTTGCGGTCGTTAGGCTCTGGGTTTACACCCACAGCTCTAACGACCGCTCGGTGATGGTCGCGATGGGTGATGGTCGCGATGGTCTCATCGGGGCTTACGACAAGACCCTAGGGTAGGGTCTCTGTTGTCGTAAGCCCCGGAGAGCTTCTGGCTCTGTCAGAGCCGGAAGCTCTCCACTGACATCACTAGTGATGTCAGTGGGGCCTCCCCCAAATGGTAGGCATTCCCATGGGAATGCCTCCGTTTAGGCTGCCACCCCTCCGGCCCGCCTTCCAAACGGGGCGAGCTGTCAATCAACATCGACAGCTCGCCCCCTTTGGAAAGAGACCAGCTACGACCAGCGCTGTCGGTCGTAGCGGGTCTCACGCATGCGCACGAGGGAGCCGGCTCCCTCGTGCGCATGCGCACTGGCCAAACATCGAGGCGGCCATGCGGTCGTAGACCGTACGGCCGCCTCTGAATAAGGTCCTCAATTTCATCTACACTTATGCTGGGTTCACACTGACAGATATATTGGCCGATCAATTGATCGGCCAATATATCTGCTGCCCGTCGGCCAGTGTGTACTCGCGATACGTCGGTGAACGTCGTTGTTCACTGACATATCGCATTGGCTGTGCTGCACAGCCGATGGACAGATATGTCTGCAGACATATCTGGCCATCGGCAAGTGTGTACGGGCGGTCTGCAGACCGCCCGTACACACACGGCAGCAGCTGCTGGATATCCCCCCGACAAGCCCCCTGGCCACCGGGACCTGCAGCCAGACACAGATGATGGCCGTTCAGTGTGTATGAATGACCATCATCTGCAGATATATCTGTACAGTGTGTACCTACCTTTACAACCCTCTCCTTAAGTGCATAAACCTAACCCCCCCTCCCCCATCCCTACAGCCTAAACCTAAGGGCCTGATTCAGAGTCGCTCGTAAGCGGCCACTCTTTCGTTCCGAGCGATGTTTGCCCAACTGCGCATGCGTACGGTTCATAATACGCATGCGTGAACCAGTCAGTGCGGCCGAAAATCGTTTGTTCACTAAATAGCGAGTGCCTGCTATTTTGAGTGACAGGAGGAGGCATATGTGGGTGGTAACGGGGGAAGGTGCTTGAAAACGGGGAGTGGAGATCAGAACGCAGGCGTGCTTAAAGGTCAAAATGGGCGTTTTATGGGTGTGCATAATTAATACAGCAGCGTCATTGATCATGTCACTGGGTTATTTTATAGTCAGAACTGCTCGCATGATTGCGGTAGGAAAAACCAACCACAAGAATAGCGAGCAGTTCATACGCTGGTCGATGTACTCGATTAATCTAATAAATAGCGGACATGACGTAGGATGCGAGCGGCCAGGGGGCGTAGTTTCCAAAAAAATTACCGCAAGTTTTGTTCGCTCGTTCAGACATAGAGGCGTGAACAGACCGCAAAGAGCGAACGGTTCATTTGAATAGCCACCCCTTTCTTCAGAATGAACGACCGCAAATAGCGTCCGGCTCTGAATCAAGCCCTAAGTCTCCCGAGGGGGTGCCTAACCCTAACCTCCCCTCGGGGGTGCCTAACCTTAACCCCCCTTACCCTAGCCTAACCTTAACCCTAAGTCCCCCCCGGGAGCCCCTAACCTAACCTAACCCTCCCTCCCGCGGACAGTCGCCCGGTTTACCATCATTTGGTATGCCGGGCGTCGGGCTCCCGGTGTAGGGATAATGATAGGCATTGGGATTTCGACGCCTATCTTTAGACCCCTGCCGGGATTGTACAGTCGGGAAGCCAGCGGTCGGCATTTCGACCGTCAGCTTCCTGACAGCATCCCGTTTGAAGACATATCTTTACACCCAGTATAGAGATGGTGCAAGTGCGCACTGATGATGATGGCTAGTAACAAACCAGGCATTCACAAAGGGCACAGGGCACCACAGGTCAGGGGGCGCTGTTTGGGCCTGTCAAATTTCTGTTTATTATCATTCTTGCTTGTAGCTTCCTCTTATTTCACCGACAGCATTTCCTGGCCTCCCCTATCTCTTCCCTGGTCCTTCTCCATGAGGCCATGGTCCTTTTATGGGTGCATTATGTCCTTTTGAAATATGAGGGAGGCGCCAATGCTCTTTCTGGCACAAGGCACCAAAAAGTCTAGTTACGGCTCTGGTGATCACATACAACTCTGCCTATATACACAGTTTTTCCAAGCACACGTCTTTGGGGCAACAATTACTTCCTACTCTGCATCAGCCCTAAAATGCTGCTATAGCACTAAGGGGCTCTAAGGGCCTGATTCTGAGCCACAAGCTTGCAGATTCTGAGCTTAAGGATTTCATTATACTGCGCATGCACATGCGCCTGATCAGACATCGCTAATGCGTACAGATTGATCTGTCTGATGACGGACCACACTTTCTGTGGCAAGGCATTTCTTGGTGGTAACTGTGCACCAACCATGCGATCACATCTGTCTGTAGGGGGTGTTATGGCGCATCATGGATGTGACTTTGCATCTGAACCTGGCTTGTCTGGATTTGTGCCAGAGATGTAGGGGGAGATGTATTAACGGCAAAATGCGGTAAAACCCCCGAAAATGCAGTTTTCGGGGGTTTTACCGCATTCCCCGTATGTATTAAGCAGCAGAATGCTGCTTCTTAGCGCGACGATCGGATCCCTCCCATGAGCCCCGTGTTCAACCCGGAAGTCCCTCGGCCCGGCAGCATCGCAAAGGACAGCTCTCATCGAGAGAGCTGTCCTTTGCGAAATCCTTGGTACATACCGCGGTAATGAACCGCGGTATGTACGCGAAGTCGGGGGGGATGTACCGCAACGGCGATGTCGCCGTTAATACATCTCCCCCGTAGAATGCATTCCATAGTCTCGGGTCCAATGGCAGTTCTGGCCGGTGACAATGGGCCTGATTCAGACCCGGTCACAAGCGCTGAGCGCTCGCAACCGGGTCGATGTTTGCCCACTGGGCATGCGCACGACGGAGCCGGCTCCATCGTTCCCATGCGCGAGACCCGGCTAGCGACGGGTGCTCCGTCGCTCCGGGTCTCGCACCAAAAGGGGCGAGCTGTCGATGGTGATTGACAGCTCGCCCCGTTTGGTAGGTGGGGCCGGGGGGTGACTTCACAAACGGAGGCGTTCCCAAGCGAACACCTGCCGTTTGTGGGCGGCCTCACTGACATCACAAGTGATGTCAGTGGGAGAGCTTCCGACTCTATTAGAGCCAGAAGCTCTCTGTGATGTCAGTGGGGCCGCCCACAAACGGCAAGCGTTCCCTCGGGAATGCCTCCGTTTGGGCAGCCGCCCACCCACCAAAGGGGGCGAGCTGTCACTCAACATCGACAGCTCGCCCCTTTTGGTGCGAGACCCGGAGTGACGGATTGCCCGTCGCTAGCCGGGTCTCGCCCATGCGCACGATGGAGCCGGATCCGTCTTGCGCATGCGCTGTGGGCCACTATCAACCCGGTTGCGAACGCTCAGCGCTTGCGACCGGGTTTGAATCAGGCCCTGTGCTTCCTATAAAGGCAGCACGTGGTGTGGTCATGTGATCTCCAACATCATGAAGATGTGTAGTTCAAATGAGGCTTCCCTATACAGTATGGTGCCAGAGTATTAATGTCACAACTTTGCTCCTGCTAAGTGCGTCTCACCGTTCGCTCGTAGAACGAGGCGGGTGGACTTTAGTAGCGGATGGGCGTCTGCATGTTTGTACAGCAAGTGCCTCCGCGATTGTATATTTGCATACACATGCTACGTCACGTACTGAGTTATCACTTGTTAGTGAATGGTCCTGACTCAGGTCTTCTCGCCAAGTTCGAAACTCACATCTGAAAAGTGAAAACCAGACCTTACGTGTTTGGATTGCATTCAAGTCCCTCCCTCGTGATTTCAGGTGCTGTAGGGTGGTCAAAATTGACTGGAAATAACTGGAAATTTGTGTTATTGATGTCAATAATGCTAAAGGAACAAAAACAGATCCAGGTTACATGATTTTAGCTGTTTTTATCAATTTTTAAAGAAATCCAAAACCTAAACCAAAATATTTGAGGGTGTTTTTGCCAAAACCAAAATACGGGGGTCCGCTCATCTCTCTCATTTATTATAGAGTGGTACAGGAATAAACTCCTGCTATAAAAGCTTCAGTATTGTTCCAAATAATTTAATATACCATCCATGTAATTGACATCATTGCCTATATGTATCAGGCTAAATATGCAGGTACAACTAAGAAGATGATGTTAAAAATAATAGTTGTAGCTTATTTCTGATAACCCATTGCAGAAATATACAACTTAGCCACTGAGGTAATCATGATGGTGTACAATTTGCTGAGTATATTAGGGGTGAGAATTTGAATATGTACTTTTACTACAATCGCTAATGGATCGCAGTTGCTAAAATATGCTAATGCCTTTCAAAACACATCCGAGCATAGGGATGCCCACTGCTTCCTTCTCATATATGTACAACGACATGAAACAGCGTAAACATCGGTACCACTGACGCACAGCAGGAAGCTTTGCTTCATATGCTGCAGATCTGCCCAGCCGCAGACCTGGCAGCTCTCCTGACACGCAGTGTGCTCTCATGCTGCTAAAGAGATCGCAATGCCTAATTATGCACGCCCATGAATGGCAATTAAACGGTCAGACACGTCTGTGTATTTTCTAACCACCCACCGTTACCACCGTCAACCACTGACTACCTGTCACTAACTTTACGAGTGCGACTTACACGCATGCACATTGGCAAAAAATCAATCAAACTGCCTTAACATCTGTATTGCTGCAGAATCAGGCCTAAAGTGGGTTTAGATTAGGGGTGTGCACCGGCCACTTTTCGTGTTTTGTGTTTTGGTTTTGGATCTGGATCTTTCTTCGTGTTTTGGATCTGGATTGGTTTTGCCAAAACCACCCTTCCGTATTTTGGGTTCTGGGTTTTGTGTTTTGGATCTGTATTTTTTTTAAAAAAAGCATAAAAACAGCTAAAATCACAGAATTTGTTGGTTTCTCTGCTCCTATGCTATTATTAACCTCAATAACCTTAATTTCCACTCATTTCCAGTCTATTCTGAACACCTCACACCTCACAATAGTGTTTTCATGTCCAAAAGGTTGCACCGAGGTAGCTGGATGACTATGCTAAGCGACACGAGTGGGCGGCACAAACACGTGACCCATCTAGGAGTGACACTGCAGTGGCAGACAGGATGGCAGTTAGAAAAACTAGGCCCCAAACTGTACATAATGCAAAGAAAAAAAAGAAGTGCAAGATGGAATTGTCCTTGGGCCCTCCCACCCACCCTTATGTTGTATAAACAGGACATGCACACTTTAACAAATCAATCATTTCAGCGCCAGGGTCTGCCACACAACTGTGGCTGAAATGATTGGTTCGTTTGGGCCCCCACAAAACAAGCTGGCAATTAATGTGTCCCTGCACAAACTGGCTCTACGGAGGCAAGATGTCATCCTCATCCTCCTCATCCACCGATTCCTCACCCTCTTCAGTGTGTACATCCTCATCCTCACAGAGTATTAATTCGTCCCTGCTGGAACCACAGGTCCCTCTGTACGTTCTGGAGGCTGGTCTCCCTGGAAGAGTTGATAATTCATTTTATGAACATCATCTTCTCCACATTTTGTGGAAGCAACCTCCTACGCCTTTCGCTGACAAGGTTCCCGGCTGCACTAAACACTCTTTCGGAGTACACACTGGAGGGGGGGCAACTCAGGTAAAATAGAGCCAGTTTGTACAGGGACCTCCAAATTGCTTCTTTTTCCTGCCAGTACAGGTACGGACTGTCTGACATGCCTACTTGGATGCTGTCACCGATGTAATCCTTTAACAGACAGACGCACGCTTGTCGCTGCTGCTTTGAGGATTCAAGTGCGGCTACAGCCCACACAATTCACAAAGACAGAAAAAAAAAAAGAATATTTTTATTGTTTGTGGAGCACACTTTGAGGGTTACACCACCCTTTAACAGACAGACGCACGCTTGTCGCTGCTGCTTTGAGGATGCAAGTGCGGCTACAGCCCACACAATTCACAAAGACAGAAAAAAGAAGAAGAATATTTTAATTGTTTGTGTAGAACACTTTGAGGTGTCACCACCCTTTAACAGACAGACGCACGCTTGTCGCTGCTGCTTTAAGGATGCAGGTGCGGCTACAGCCCACACATTTCACAAAGACCGAAAAAAAAAAGAACAATATTTTAATTGTTTGTGTAGAACACTTTGAGGTGTCATCACCCTTTAACAGACAGACGCACGCTTGTCGCTGCTGCTTTAAGGATGCAGGTGCGGCTACAGCCCACACAATTCACATAGACAGAAAAAAAAAGAACAATATTTTAATTGTTTCTGTAGCACACTTTGAGGGTGTCACCACCCTTTAACAGACAGACGCACGCTTGTCGCTGCTGCTTTGAGGATGCAAGTGTGGCTACATCGCACACAAGTCACAAACACATTAAAAAAATAGTTTTTTATTTTTTGGAACACTTTGAGAGTTACACCACCCTTTAACAGACAGACGCACGCTTGTCGCTGCTGCTTTAAGGATGCAGGTGCGGCTACAGCCCACACATTTCACAAAGACCGAAAAAAAAAGAACAATATTTTAATTGTTTGTGTAGAACACTTTGAGGGTGTCACCACCCTTTAACAGACAGACGCACGCTTGTCGCTGCTGCTTTAAGGATGCAGGTGCGGCTACAGCCCACACATTTCACAAAGACCAAAAAAAAAAGAACAATATTTTAATTGTTTGTGTAGCACACTTTGAGGGTGTCACCACCCTTTAACAGACAGACGCACGCTTGTCGCTGCTGCTTTGAGGATGCAAGTGTGGCTACATCGCACACAAGTCACAAACACATTAAAAAAATAGTTTTTTATTTTTTGGAACACTTTGAGAGTTACACCACCCTTTAACAGACAGACGCACGCTTGTCGCTGCTGCTTTAAGGATGCAGGTGCGGCTACAGCCCACACATTTCACAAAGACCGAAAAAAAAGAACAATATTTTAATTGTTTGTGTAGAACACTTTGAGGGTGTCACCACCCTTTAACAGACAGATGCACGCTTGTCGCTGCTGCTTTAAGGATGCAGGTGCGGCTACAGCCCACACATTTCACAAAGACCAAAAAAAAAAGAACAATATTTGAATTGTTTGTGTAGCACACTTTGAGGGTGTCACCACCCTTTAACAGACAGACGCACGCTTGTCGCTGCTGCTTTAAGGATGCAGGTGCGGCTACAGCCCACACAATTCACAAAGACAGAAAAAAGAACAATATTTTAATTGTTTGTGCAGCACACTTTGAGGGTGTCACCACCCTTTAACAGACAGACGCACGCTTGTCGCTGCTGCTTTAAGGATGCAGGTGCGGCTACAGCCCACACAATTCACAAAGACAGAAAAAGAACAATATTTTAATTGTTTGTGTAGCACACTTTGAGGGTGTCACCACCCTTTAACAGACAGACGCACGCTTGTCGCTGCTGCTTTAAGGATGCAGGTGCGGCTACAGCCCACACAATTCACAAAGACAGAAAAAAAAAGAACAATATTTTAATTGTTTGTGTAGCACACTTTGAGGGTGTCACCACCCTTTAACAGACAGACGCACGCTTGTCGCTGCTGCTTTGAGGATGCAGGTGGAATCTAGACGGGATTTGGAACCGAGGACACACTACCTCCATCAATTGTCTAAATCCCACTGCACTAATGTCGGATACCGGACGCACGTCTAACACCAACATAGCAGTCAAGGCCTCAGTTATACGTTTTGCTTCAGGATGACTGCTGTCGTACTTCATCCTCATCGCTAGGGACTGTTGGAGGGTCAATTGTTTAGTAAAAGTAGTGATGTTCCTACTTCCTCTCTGGGATGATGAACAACTCCCAGCAGCAGCAACAGCACTAGGAGGAAGAGGTTCTTGATCTTTCCCTATTTTATTTTTATCGGAGAAAGTTTGGTCCTCCATTTATGTTATATTGATATATATACGTGCGGCTAAAGCGCACACAAACACAGAAAATATTATTTTATTTTTGCTGGAGAGTAGTGCACTTTGTGGGTTACACCACCCTTTAAGAAATGAGCCAGCCGGCTCTTTACTTATGGGACACAGGCGCACGCTTGGCGCTGCTCCTTTGTTGATGCACGTGCAGCCACAGTGCACACAATTCACAAACACAGAAAATAATTTTTTTTTTGGTTTGGACTGGAGTGTACTTTCGGGGGTTACAGCACCCTTAACGGTCAAGCCAGCCGGCCCTTTACTTATGACACAGGCGCACGCTTGGCACTACTTTGTTGATGCACGTGCGGCTACTGCGCACACAATTCACAAACACAGAAAATATTTTTTTTTTAGGTTTGGACTGGAGTGTACTTTCGGGGGTTACAGCACCCTTAACGGTCAAGCCAGCCGGCCCTTTACTTATGACACAGGCGCACGCTTGGCACTACTTTGTTGATGCACGTGCGGCTACTGCGCACACAATTCACAAACACAGAAAATAATTTTTTTTTGGTTTGGACTGGAGTGTACTTTCGGGGGTTACAGCACCCTTTAACGGTCAAGCCAGCCGGCCCTTTACTTATGACACAGGCGCACGCTTGGCACTACTTTGTTGATGCACGTGCGGCTACTGCGCACACAATTCACAAACACAGAAAATAATTTTTTTTTAGGTTTGGACTGGAGTGTACTTTCGGGGGTTACAGCACCCTTAACGGTCAAGCCAGCCGGCCCTTTACTTATGACACAGGCGCACGCTTGGCACTACTTTGTTGATGCACGTGCGGCTACTGCGCACACAATTCACAAACACAGAAAATAATTTTTTTTTTGGTTTGGACTGGAGTGTACTTTCGGGGGTTACAGCACCCTTAACGGTCAAGCCAGCCGGCCCTTTACTTATGACACAGGCGCACGCTTGGCACTACTTTGTTGATGCACGTGCGGCTACTGCGCACACAATTCACAAACACAGAAAATATTTTTTTTTTAGGTTTGGACTGGAGTGTACTTTCGGGGGTTACAGCACCCTTAACGGTCAAGCCAGCCGGCCCTTTACTTATGACACAGGCGCACGCTTGGCACTACTTTGTTGATGCACGTGCGGCTACTGCGCACACAATTCACAAACACAGAAAATAATTTTTTTTTGGTTTGGACTGGAGTGTACTTTCGGGGGTTACAGCACCCTTTAACGGTCAAGCCAGCCGGCCCTTTACTTATGACACAGGCGCACGCTTGGCACTACTTTGTTGATGCACGTGCGGCTACTGCGCACACAATTCACAAACACAGAAAATAATTTTTTTTTAGGTTTGGACTGGAGTGTACTTTCGGGGGTTACAGCACCCTTAACGGTCAAGCCAGCCGGCCCTTTACTTATGACACAGGCGCACGCTTGGCACTACTTTGTTGATGCACGTGCGGCTACTGCGCACACAATTCACAAACACAGAAAATAATTTTTTTTTGGTTTGGACTGGAGTGTACTTTCGGGGGTTACAGCACCCTTTAACGGTCAAGCCAGCCGGCCCTTTACTTATGACACAGGCGCACGCTTGGCACTACTTTGTTGATGCACGTGCGGCTACTGCGCACACAATTCACAAACACAGAAAATTATTTTTTTTTAGGTTTGGACTGGAGTGTACTTTCGGGGGTTACAGCACCCTTAACGGTCAAGCCAGCCGGCCCTTTACTTATGACACAGGCGCACGCTTGGCACTACTTTGTTGATGCACGTGCGGCTACTGCGCACACAATTCACAAACACAGAAAATAATTTTTTTTTGGTTTGGACTGGAGTGTACTTTCGGGGGTTACAGCACCTTAACGGTCAAGCCAGCCGGCCCTTTACTTATGACACAGGCGCACGCTTGGCACTACTTTGTTGATGCACGTGCGGCTACTGCGCACACAATTCACAAACACAGAAAATAATTTTTTTTTTGGTTTGGACTGGAGTGTACTTTCGGGGGTTACAGCACCCTTAACGGTCAAGCCAGCCGGCCCTTTACTTATGACACAGGCGCACGCTTGGCACTACTTTGTTGATGCACGTGCGGCTACTGCGCACACAATTCACAAACACAGAAAATATTTTTTTTTTAGGTTTGGACTGGAGTGTACTTTCGGGGGTTACAGCACCCGTAACGGTCAAGCCAGCCGGCCCTTTACTTATGACACAGGCGCACGCTTGGCACTACTTTGTTGATGCACGTGCGGCTACTGCGCACACAATTCACAAACACAGAAAATAATTTTTTTTTGGTTTGGACTGGAGTGTACTTTCGGGGGTTACAGCACCCTTTAACGGTCAAGCCAGCCGGCCCTTTACTTATGACACAGGCGCACGCTTGGCACTACTTTGTTGATGCACGTGCGGCTACTGCGCACACAATTCACAAACACAGAAAATAATTTTTTTTTAGGTTTGGACTGGAGTGTACTTTCGGGGGTTACAGCACCCTTAACGGTCAAGCCAGCCGGCCCTTTACTTATGACACAGGCGCACGCTTGGCACTACTTTGTTGATGCACGTGCGGCTACTGCGCACACAATTCACAAACACAGAAAATAATTTTTTTTTTGGTTTGGACTGGAGTGTACTTTCGGGGGTTACAGCACCCTTAACGGTCAAGCCAGCCGGCCCTTTACTTATGACACAGGCGCACGCTTGGCACTACTTTGTTGATGCACGTGCGGCTACTGCGCACACAATTCACAAACACAGAAAATATTTTTTTTTTAGGTTTGGACTGGAGTGTACTTTCGGGGGTTACAGCACCCTTAACGGTCAAGCCAGCCGGCCCTTTACTTTTGACACAGGCGCACGCTTGGCACTACTTTGTTGATGCACGTGCGGCTACTGCGCACACAATTCACAAACACAGAAAATAATTTTTTTTTGGTTTGGACTGGAGTGTACTTTCGGGGGTTACAGCACCCTTTAACGGTCAAGCCAGCCGGCCCTTTACTTATGACACAGGCGCACGCTTGGCACTACTTTGTTGATGCACGTGCGGCTACTGCGCACACAATTCACAAACACAGAAAATAATTTTTTTTTAGGTTTGGACTGGAGTGTACTTTCGGGGGTTACAGCACCCTTAACGGTCAAGCCAGCCGGCCCTTTACTTATGACACAGGCGCACGCTTGGCACTACTTTGTTGATGCACGTGCGGCTACTGCGCACACAATTCACAAACACAGAAAATAATTTTTTTTTGGTTTGGACTGGAGTGTACTTTCGGGGGTTACAGCACCCTTTAACGGTCAAGCCAGCCGGCCCTTTACTTATGACACAGGCGCACGCTTGGCACTACTTTGTTGATGCACGTGCGGCTACTGCGCACACAATTCACAAACACAGAAAATTATTTTTTTTTAGGTTTGGACTGGAGTGTACTTTCGGGGGTTACAGCACCCTTAATGGTCAAGCCAGCCGGCCCTTTACTTATGACACAGGCGCACGCTTGGCACTACTTTGTTGATGCACGTGCGGCTACTGCGCACACAATTCACAAACACAGAAAATAATTTTTTTTTGGTTTGGACTGGAGTGTACTTTCGGGGGTTACAGCACCTTAACGGTCAAGCCAGCCGGCCCTTTACTTATGACACAGGCGCACGCTTGGCACTACTTTGTTGATGCACGTGCGGCTACTGCGCACACAATTCACAAACACAGAAAATAATTTTTTTTTTGGTTTGGACTGGAGTGTACTTTCGGGGGTTACAGCACCCTTAACGGTCAAGCCAGCCGGCCCTTTACTTATGACACAGGCGCACGCTTGGCACTACTTTGTTGATGCACGTGCGGCTACTGCGCACACAATTCACAAACACAGAAAATATTTTTTTTTTAGGTTTGGACTGGAGTGTACTTTCGGGGGTTACAGCACCCTTAACGGTCAAGCCAGCCGGCCCTTTACTTATGACACAGGCGCACGCTTGGCACTACTTTGTTGATGCACGTGCGGCTACTGCGCACACAATTCACAAACACAGAAAATAATTTTTTTTTGGTTTGGACTGGAGTGTACTTTCGGGGGTTACAGCACCCTTTAACGGTCAAGCCAGCCGGCCCTTTACTTATGACACAGGCGCACGCTTGGCACTACTTTGTTGATGCACGTGCGGCTACTGCGCACACAATTCACAAACACAGAAAATAATTTTTTTTTAGGTTTGGACTGGAGTGTACTTTCGGGGGTTACAGCACCCTTAACGGTCAAGCCAGCCGGCCCTTTACTTATGACACAGGCGCACGCTTGGCACTACTTTGTTGATGCACGTGCGGCTACTGCGCACACAATTCACAAACACAGAAAATAATTTTTTTTTTGGTTTGGACTGGAGTGTACTTTCGGGGGTTACAGCACCCTTAACGGTCAAGCCAGCCGGCCCTTTACTTATGACACAGGCGCACGCTTGGCACTACTTTGTTGATGCACGTGCGGCTACTGGCAACACAATTCACAAACACAGAAAATATTTTTTTTTTTGGTTTGGACTGGAGTGTACTTTCGGGGGTTACAGCACCCTTAACGGTCAAGCCAGCCGGCCCTTTACTTATGACACAGGCGCACGCTTGGCACTACTTTGTTGATGCACGTGCGGCTACTGCGCACACAATTCACAAACACAGAAAATAATTTTTTTTTTGGTTTGGACTGGAGTGTACTTTCGGGGGTTACAGCACCCTTAACGGTCAAGCCAGCCGGCCCTTTACTTATGACACAGGCGCACGCTTGGCACTACTTTGTTGATGCACGTGCGGCTACTGCGCACACAATTCACAAACACAGAAAATAATTTTTTTTTTGGTTTGGACTGGAGTGTACTTTCGGGGGTTACAGCACCCTTAACGGTCAAGCCAGCCGGCCTTTTACTTATGACACAGGCGCACGCTTGGCACTACTTTGTTGATGCACGTGCGGCTACTGCGCACACAATTCACAAACACAGAAAATAATTTTTTTTTGGTTTGGACTGGAGTGTACTTTCGGGGGTTACAGCACCCTTTAACGGTCAAGCCAGCCGGCCCTTTACTTATGACACAGGCGCACGCTTGGCACTACTTTGTTGATGCACGTGCGGCTACTGCGCACACAATTCACAAACACAGAAAATATATTATTTTTTTAGCACTTGGGGGAGCACCCCTGATGGACAGAGCACCCCCTGGACAACACTACAGCACCCCTTTAGGACTGGGACACTGCACAGGACTTTGGAGTGGACACAGCCCCTATGGAGAACTGACTGCACAACACAGTCCAGCCAGCCCCTATGGACTTTGAAGTAGTGGACACAGCCCCTATTAACAACAGCAGCACAGCACAACACAGCCAGCCCCTATGGACTTTGAAGTAGTGGACAACAGCAGCACTACACTACACTACACAGCCCTAACTCCCACCCTCCCTCTTCACTGTCCACAGCCGAGTGAGAAAATGGCGCCGACGCGGGTACCTTATATAGGATCCAAAACCCGCGAGACTCGGAAGGCGGGATGATGACGTTTTGCCTCGATTTCAGATCCGAGTCAGGCGGGAAAAGTCGAGCCTGACTCGGATCGGACTCGGATCGGGGGGGCTCGGGGGGGTTCGGATTTCAGAAATCCGAACCCGCTCACCCCTAGTTTAGATCAGTTAGGCACCTATAAAGTTAATTTGGATTACAATTTATCATTTTATGACTATGGTTGTTTTTATATTTCTTGCTTTTATTCAGTACTTACACAACAAGAGATACAGATGTGTCCTCATACACTGTGGCATCAGTCGCGCCAAACAGCTCATCTCGGCGCACCAGTTCCCGGCCATTCCCCCTTTTTTCGGACACACGCAAATGTCCCACTATTCACATTGTGGAAGTAGAGAGGTATGATTATGCTTGAATAATTTATTTTTTTGCTCTTTTTAACAGTCTATTGTGATCAGCACATTGGAAAAACACCTTGCTGGTGTAACCGATTACTATATTGGAATATCAACAATACTGAAATTTTGTGTATTGCAGGTAGGGGTGAGCGGGTTCGGATTTCTGAAATCCGAACCCCCCCGAGCCCCCCTGATCCGAGTCCGATCCGAATCAGGCTCGACTTTTCCCGCCTGACTCGGATCTGAAATCGAGGCAAAACGTCATCATCCCGCCTTCCGAGTCTCGCGGGTTTTGGATCCTATATAAGGTACCCACGTCGGCGCCATTTTCTCACTCGGCTGTGGACAGTGAAGAGGGAGGGTGGGAGTTAGGGCTGTGTAGTGTAGTGTAGTGTAGTGCTGCTGTTGTCCACTACTTCAAAGTCCATAGGGGCTGGCTGTGTTGTGCTGTGCTGCTGTTGTTAATAGGGGCTGTGTCCACTACTTCAAAGTCCATAGGGGCTGGCTGGACTGTGTTGTGCAGTCAGTTCTCCATAGGGGCTGTGTCCACTCCAAAGTCCTGTGCAGTGTCCCAGTCCTAAAGGAGTGCTGCAGTGTTGTCCAGGGGGTGCTCTGTCCATCAGGGGTGCTCCCCCCAAGTGCTAAAAAAATAATATATTTTCTGTGTTTGTGAATTGTGTGCGCAGTAGCCGCACGTGCATCAACAAAGTAGTGCCAAGCGTGCACCTGTGTCATAAGTAAAGGGCCGGCTGGCTTGACCGTTAAGGGTGCTGTAACCCCCGAAAGTACACTCCAGTCCAAACCAAAAAAAAAATTATTTTCTGTGTTTGTGAATTGTGTGCGCAGTAGCCGCATGTGCATCAACAAAGTAGTGCCAAGCGTGCGCCTGTGTCATAAGTAAAGGGCCGGCTGGCTTGACCGTTAAGGGTGCTGTAACCCCCGAAAGTACACTCCAGTCCAAACCAAAAAAATATATATTTTCTGTGTTTGTGAATTGTGTGCGCAGTAGCCGCACGTGCATCAACAAAGTAGTGCCAAGCGTGCGCCTGTGTCATAAGTAAAGGGCCGGCTGGCTTGACCGTTAAGGGTGCTGTAACCCCCGAAAGTACACTCCAGTCCAAACCAAAAAAAAAATTATTTTCTGTGTTTGTGAATTGTGTGCGCAGTAGCCGCACGTGCATCAACAAAGTAGTGCCAAGCGTGCGCCTGTGTCATAAGTAAAGGGCCGGCTGGCTTGACCGTTAAGGGTGCTGTAACCCCCGAAAGTACACTCCAGTCCAAACCAAAAAAAAAATTATTTTCTGTGTTTGTGAATTGTGTGCGCAGTAGCCGCACGTGCATCAACAAAGTAGTGCCAAGCGTGCGCCTGTGTCATAAGTAAAGGGCCGGCTGGCTTGACCGTTAAGGGTGCTGTAACCCCCGAAAGTACACTCCAGTCCAAACCAAAAAAAAAATTATTTTCTGTGTTTGTGAATTGTGTGCGCAGTAGCCGCACGTGCATCAACAAAGTAGTGCCAAGAGTGCGCCTGTGTCATAAGGGCCGGCTGGCTTGACCGTTAAAGGGTGCTGTAACCCCCAAAGTACACTCCAGTCCAAACCCAAAAAAAAATTATTTTCTGTGTTTAGCCGCACGTATATATCAAATCGATATAACATAAATGGAGGACCAAACTTTCTCCGATAAAAATAAAATAGAGAAAGATCAAGAACCACTTCCTCCTAGTGCTGAAGCTGCTGCCACTAGTCATGACATAGACGATAACATGCCATCAACGTCGTCTGCCAAGGCCGATGCCCAATGTCATAGTAGAGGGCACATACAATCCCAAATGGCAAAGTTCAGGAAAATGACCTTGAAAAAGACATTTAAATCAGCTGAAGAGAAACGTAAACTTGCCAATATGCCATTTACGACACGGAGTGGCAAGGAACGGCTAAGGTCGATCCCTAGTATGTTCATGACTAGTGGTTCAGCTTCACATGACGATGGAAGCCCTCCTCCCACTAAAAAAATCAAAAGAGTTAAGCTGGCAAAAGCACAGCGAAGAACTGTGCTTTCTAAGAAGATATCACAAATCCCCAAGGAGAGTCCAAGTGTGGTGGTGGTTGCGATGCCTGACCTTCCCAGCACTGGACGGGAAGAGGTGGCTCTTTCCACCATTTGCACGCCCCCTGCAAGTGCTGAAAGGAGCACCCACAGTCCACTTGCTGATATGCAAATTGAAGATGTCACTGTTGAAGTACAACAGGATGAGGATACTGGTGTAGCTGGCGCTGAGGAGGAAGTTGGCGAGGAGGATTCTGATGGTGATGTGGTTTGTTTAAATCAGGCTCCGGGGGAGACAGTTGTCCGTGGGATGAAAAAGCCCATCACGGTCATGCCTGGGCAGAAGACCAAACATTCCACCTCTTTGGTCTGGCAATATTTCTATCCAAATCCGGACAACAACTGTCTTGCCATATGTACCATATGTAAAGGTGAAATAAGTAGGGGTAGGGACGTCAACCACCTAGGAACATCCTCCCTTATACGGCACCTGCAGCGCGTTCATAAAAAGTTACTGTCAAGTTCAGAAACTTTGGCTAAGACCGTAAGCAGTCCAGGGACACCTAAATCCCGTTGTCCTGTTGTATCCAAGCGCCTGCAAACCACACCGTCAACTCCCTCCTCGTCAATTTCCTCCTTAGTCAGGATCGGAAGTAGTCCTGCAGGCCATGTCACTGGCATGACTGACTCTCCTATCCGGGATTCCTCTGGAGGATCCTGCATTGCTACGCCTACTGCTGCCGCTGCTGCTGTTGCTGCTGCTGGGAGTCGTTCATCATCCCAGAGAGGAAGTAGGAACACCACTACTTTTACTAAACAATTGACCCTCCAACAGTCCTTAGCGAGGAGGATGAAGTACGACAGCAGTCATCCTGAAGCAAAACGTATAACTGAGGCCTTGACTGCTATGTTGGTGTTAGACGTGCGTCCGGTATCCGCCATTAGTGCAGTGGGATTTAGACAATTGATGGAGGTAGTGTGTCCCCGGTTCCAAATCCCGTCTAGATTCCACTTCACTAGGCAGGCGATACCGAGACTGTACAGAAACGTCAGAAAAAGTGTCCTCAGTGTCCTGAAAAATGCCGTTGTACACAATGTCCACTTAACCACGGACATGTGGACAAGTGGAACAGGGCAGACTAAGGACTATATGACTGTGACAGCCCACTGGGTAGATGTATCACCTTACGCAGCAACAGCAGCAGCGTCACCAGTAGCAGCATCTCAGAAACGCCAGCTCGTTACAAGGCAGGCTACGCTGTGTATCACCGGTTTCAGTAAGAGGCACACCGCCGACAACCTCTTAGAGAAACTGAGGGAAATCATCGCCCAGTGGCTTACCCCACTTAGACTCTCCTGGGGATTTGTGATATCTGACAACGCCACCAATATTGTGCGGGCATTACATCTGGGCAAATTCCAGCACGTCCCATGTTTTGCTCACACAATAAACTTGGTGGTGCAGAATTTTCTGAAAAGCGACAGGGGCGTGCAGGAGACGCTTTGGGTGGCCCGAAAAATTTCTGGCCACTTTCGCCATTCAGCGACTGCGTGCCGAAGACTGGAGCGCCAGCAAACACTCTTGAACCTGCCCCGCCATCACCTGAAGCAAGAGGTTGTGACGCGGTGGAACTCAACCCTCTATATGCTTCAGAGGATGGAGGAGCAGCAAAAGGCCATACAAGCCTATACATCCACCTATGACATAGGCAAAGGAGGGGGTATGCACCTGACTCAAGCGCAGTGGAGAATGATTTCCGTGTTGTGCAAGGTTCTCCAGCCCTTCGAACTTGCCACACGTGAAGTCAGTTCAGACACAGCCAGCTTGAGTCAGGTCATTCCCCTCATCAGGCTTTTGCAGAAGCAGCTGGAGAAAGTGAAGGAGGAGCTAAGACGGAGCGATTCCGCTCGGCATGTGGGACTTGTGGATGAAGCCCTTCATTCGCTTTGCCAGGATTCCAGGGTGGTCAATCTGTTGAAATCAGACCACTACATTTTGGCCACCGTGCTTGATCCTAGGTTTAAAGCCTATGTGGTGTCTCTCTTTCCGGCCGACACAAGCCTGCAGAGGTGCAAAGACCTGCTGGTGAACACACTGTCAGCTGAAGCGGAACGTGACACGTCAACGGCTCCTTCTTCATTTTCTCCCGCAACTGGGGCTGCCAGGAAAAAACTTAGGTATCCTAAGCAACCCGCTGGCGGTGATGCAGGGCAGGCAGGACCAAGTTTGGACATCTGGTCCGGACTGAAGGACCTGGCAACAATTTCTGACATGTCTACTGTCACTGCATATGATACTGTCACCATTGACAGAATGGTGGAGGATTACATCGGTGACAGCATCCAAGTAGGCATGTCAGACAGTCCATACCTGTACTGGCAGGAAAAAGAGGCAATTTGGAGGCCCCTGTACAAGCTGGCTCTATTTTACCTGAGTTGCCCCCCCTCCAGTGTGTACTCCGAAAGAGTGTTTAGTGCAGCCGGGAACCTTGTCAGCGAAAGGCGTAGGAGGTTGCTTCCACAGAATGTGGAGAAGATGATGTTCATCAAAATGAATTATCAGCTCTTCCAGGGAGACCAGCCTCCAGAAGGTACAGAGGGACCTGTGGTGGTGGATTCAAGTGGGGACGAGTTAATACTTTGTGAGGATGAGGATGTACACACTGAAGAGGGTGAGGAATCGGTGGATGAGGAGGATGAGGATGACATCTTGCCTCCGTAGAGCCAGTTTGTGCAGGGACACATTAATTGCCAGCTTGTTTTGTGGGGGCCCAAACGAACCAATCATTTCAGCCACAGTTGTGTGGCAGACCCTGGCGCTGAAATGATTGATTTGTTAAAGTGTGCATGTCCTGTTTATACAACATAAGGGTGGGTGGGAGGGCCCAAGGACAATTCCATCTTGCACTTCTTTTTTTTCTTTGCATTATGTACAGTTTGGGGCCTAGTTTTTCAAACTGCCATCCTGTCTGCCACTGCAGTGTCACTCCTAGATGGGTCACGTGTTTGTGCCGCCCACTCGTGTCGCTTAGCATAGTCATCCAGCTACCTCGGTGCAACCTTTTGGACATGAAAACACTATTGTGAGGTGTGAGGTGTTCAGAATAGACTGGAAATGAGTGGAAATTAAGGTTATTGAGGTTAATAATAGCATAGGAGCAGAGAAACCAACAAATTCTGTGATTTTAGCTGTTTTTATGCTTTTTAAAAAAAAAATACAGATCCAAAACACAAAACCCAGAACCCAAAACACGGAAGGGTGGTTTTGGCAAAACCAATCCAGATCCAAAACACGAAGAAAGATCCAGATCCAAAACCAAAACACAAAACACGAAAAGTGGCCGGTGCACACCCCTAATTGCAGGTGATCCAAAATGTTCATATTTCTAGTGGCTCTCATTCACTCCTGTATGGCAGAAATACTGACGTCTAATGTTATACAGATGTGTTCTCATACACTGTTGCTCGAATAGCCCCTCTCTGCATACCAGATACCAGGCGACTCGGCCGCGCTGAGTGTCTTTTTCGCTCAAACTGTGCATCTTATTTGCATGAATAAAACAACTGGGAGCAACAAAACTACTTTGCTAGATCATACAGATCAATTTGATGTGAAACATTTTTATATCTGTGTGTGAATGATGTATTCAGTGGCCGCGGCTTTTTTTCATGGTCCGTTGTGCTTCATCTGTGACTTTGTAAGGGCCTGATTCATTATGGATTGCTATTGCGATCGCAGCTGTGATTCTGCACGCATTCCCACTGCGAAAGTATGCTAATAAATGGTATTGCAATGCCGACGCAGCCTAATACTTTGCAAGTCTGCGAAACCATCGGTAACATCGAGTACCATCAGAGCCTCACACACACTTGCACAAGGTCTGACCTTACTCAGGAATTGCTAATCTCTTCGCACGCAGTGAAAGCCCAAGCTCAATATGGCATTGCAGTGGCTAATTTATGCACGCCCCTGTAACAGCATTCAAACGGCGCGCCTGTGTTTCGCCAACCACCCCCCCATCACCACCCGTAAATGGTCACTTCCTGTCAATCACTTTGCAATGGGTCTGCGTAGTCACTGCGATCGCAGTCCGATCACAGTGGAGCCTTCATACGATGCATAAGCAAGCGCACGACACAACAATCGGACGATTGCGCGAGTAATCGCAGTTGTGATCGGTAATGATCAGGCCCTAAGTGTTTACAACTAATTCCTGTGCAGTTAAAGTTGAGGCTTTTGATGTGGAAGGGTAAACCCTGGTTGTGTGTCCCAGGATTGCGAACCTGGTGGCAACCATTGTTGAACCCAGGACCAACCTGGATACAAAGCAGTAGTGCACTTTGGGCCTGATTCAGACTACCCTTCTGGGGCCGGCCCCACTGACATCACTAGTGATGTCAGTGGGTGTGCTTTTGGCTCTGATAGAGCCAAAAGCACTCCTGGGCTTGCGGCAGCGAGACCCTACCGCAGGGTCTCGTCGCAATCCCGATGGTCGCAATGGTCTTGACCATCGCTACCATCATTTTGGCCGCTCGCATAAGCTGTGGGTGGTCACCCACAGCTATGCGAGTGGCCAGGAGGCCGCTCCATTTTTAGGTAGGAGGGCCCTGATTCTGAGCGAGCGCTCTGGTCAGAGCGGCCGGCTCTGAATCAGGCCCTTTGAGTGGTGTTTTGCTGCTTTGCTATTCGAATAAGTTTCAAAATTTAAAGGTAAAGGATAAGACAGTATGCTACATGCAGGGCTGTAGAGAGACTGGCTGGGCCTGGGTGCTCCATAAGGGTGTGCAGTTGTGCCCCTCAGCCAAGGGCAGATCCAGATCCAGCTAGAGAAGAGATTGTTACTGCTGATCAGTGTCTCCCCAGCCCAGCCAACGCTGCTGTGTACTGGGCTGTGGTGTGTGTAGGGAGGCTGCTACTAAAAAAGCCTCCCTACACGCACCACAGCCCAGTACACAGCAGCGTTGGTTGGGCTGGGGAGTCAGCCAGACGGGAATTTCTTCCCACTGGAAGCACGTTCCATCGCGACCATCGGGGCTTGCGACGAGACCCTAAGGTTGGGTCTCGGCAACCGCAAGCACCAGGGAGCTTCCTGCTCTGATCGAGCAGGAAGCTCCCCACTGACATCAACATCGACAGCCGCCCCTTTTGTAGTGAGCTCCGTAGCGAGAGAATTTCTCTGTCGCTCCGGGGCTTGCGCGGGTGCAGGGCCTAAACATCGACCCGGTTGCGAGCGCTCAGCGCTTGCGACCAGGTCTAAATGAGGTCCAATGTGCTTAACCCAAAAAATTTTTTTTAACAAGAAACCAATATCTCAACAGCATTTGTACACTTTCCTATAGATTGTAAGCTTGCAAGCAGGGCCCTCTTACCTCTATGTCTGTCTGTTATTACCCTGTTTTGTTCTATAAATGTTTCCAATTGTAAAGCGCAACGGAATATGCTGCGCTATATAAGCAACTGTTAATAATAATAATAATAATAATAATAATAATAATAATAATAATAAAAATAATAATAATAATAAATAAGCCTAAATTAAACCAAAGTATTATTGTTATCAGAGATTTTCTTTGATCTGAAAACAGTAACATTTATAACATCTATATATCTGTTTTTAAGCTATTCCAGCTAATATCACCAAGCCATAAACACAATGCAAAATACCAGAAGGTAGAAGCATAGCTGAACATCACAGCGTGTACATACCCATAGTGTTTGTTCAGACAAGCGCACTGCAAGAATTTGCTCACATTGCATTTCAAACAGAACTCAACATCAGAAAACTACTCTGAAAATTTGTGCTACCATCAGAATGGTTAATAGTTGTTACAGCATGCATCTGCTAGATGAGTGACAGGGAAGGCATCTGATAAGGGTTCCATACAAAAGGTTAACAAATAAAAGGTCGACAATGATTTGTTCAACACCAGGTCGACATGTAAGAATGTTGACATAACAAAAGGTCAACAGTACATAAGGTCAACATGTTCAAATGGAATTGAATTGCCTACACTTTTTTATTTTTTTTAGGGTTAGGGTTAGGTTTAGGGTTAGGCACTAACTGGTGGGTTAGGGCTAGGCACTAGGAGGGACAGTAAGGGTTAGGCACCAAGGGGATGGTTAGGGTAAAGATTAGGGTTAGAATGAATACCAAAAAAGCACGCGTCGACCATTTCGATGTCAACCATTTCCATGTTGGCCTTTTGAACCTGTCGACCTTTTGAACCTGTCGACCTTTTATACCTGTTGATCTTCTGTACTGTTTAACTTTTGACATGTCAACATTTTGGTATCAACCAAATTATTGTCAATCATTATTGTCCACCTTCACACCCCAAACAGGTTGTGACTTGCATTTTGCTCTGCAGCTTGCAGTGCAGCATATGTCCTCAAATCATTGGTCATTGGTCAGGAAACCCTGAGTTTTTGAACCCAGGTGTGTAAGATGGCTCAGCGGTCCAACTTGCTAAAAAACACCAGTGTCATTTAAAAATAAACAACATGGATGAAACTAAGTACAACTGCGGCAAAAGCCTGAGAGCCTGATTCATGGCCGGACGCTCTTTCAGAGCGCTCGCTCTGAATCAGTGCCCTCCCTCTCTTTTTTTAGAGCGGCCTCCTGGCCACTCGCATAGCTGTGGGTGACCACCCACAGCTATAGCGAGCGGCCAAAAAGATGGTCGCGATGGTCAAGACCATCGCGACCATCGGGCTTGCGACAAGACCCTTGTGGTAGGGTCTCGTCTGCCGCAAGCCCTGGAGTGCTTTTGGATCTATCAGAACCAAAAGCACTCCCACTGACATCATTTGTGACGTCAGTGGGGCCGGCACCAGACGGTAGGCGTTCCCATGGGAACGCCTCCATCTGGGCAGCCACGCCCCCGGCACGCCCACCAAAGGGGGCGTGCTGTCACTCAACATCGACAGCACGCCCCCTTTGTAGCGAGACCCATAGCGACGGCTTGCCCCTCGCTATGCGGGTTTCGCGCATGCATACGACGGAGCCGGGTCCCTCGTACGCATGCGCACTTGGCCAACATCGACCAGCTTGCGAGCGCTCGCGAGTGGGTCTGAATCAGGCCCTCAGTCCTTGACCCCCAAGTTACCAATCAGAAAAGTCCACTGAAATTGCCTCTCTGCCTCCAAATTCTTTCTGTGGCTTTTGGTAGCCATCATGACGTATACACACAGCGACTCGCGTGCATGTGCATACTGAAAAAAATTGTCCGCTTGCGCCCGACATCGAAACTGCATCCACCCCTGAATCAAGCCCAATGTGTTCCATGAGAAAGTGGATGTACCTTAGCACCTTTGTAAAGCCGCAATGTAAGGGTAATTGGTAGCAGATTTTTCCTTTATGTTATCCCCGTTGGAGACCAAAAATTACAAAAAGAAAATACACATTGGGGGGAATTCAATTCAGTGTTATGGAGAATAGATGCGGGAGGGAGCTCCCGCAGCTATTCAATTCAACACGCTGTTTGGGCAGGCAAAGGATTTCTTCTTGCACCCCCCTGTGGATGCGAGGAGAAATCCGCCAAAAGTGCCGGGCACACAGCTGTTTGCCGGCTTAGCACGGCTCTAACAGCCACGCGCCCGCCACTTTAGTTGGAGAATGCCGGTTACCGCGCCTTAACACCCAGGTTAAGTCGTGAGAACCGGCATTCTCTGACTTACCTGCTTCCTGACAAGGCACACAGTGCATTGAGTTGAATAGCTGCGGGAGCTCACTCCCGAGGCTATTCATCATCGCGCTGAATTGGATTCCCCCCATTGTTTGGAACATTGTTGTAAGTCAGAAAATTGATAACAATTATACTTACCGTGCGGGTGTAATAAATACACTTTGGGCACCATGATGGCGGCCTTACCTATTACCCGCTATATGCACACACTGGAAGGCAAGGAGGACCTAATGCCTTTACCTGCAACTAGTCATGGACCTAATGCCCAAAAAGAAAGCACAATGGGGCTGGGAGACCTAGGGTCTTTGGGCAGTCAGGGGCAGATCTTTAAATATGCATTGGTGGTCAAGCAGTGCCCATTATGATAAAGAGTCACTTACCTGATGCAATGGGCATTCTCCGGTATCTGACGGTTACTGTCCTGTTTACAGAAGGTTGACTCTTGCTTCTTTTCGGCAACTTCCTTCTTCTACTTGCCGGTAATGTCTCTTCTTGTGTTTGGTACAGCCTCCTCATTCCTCCCTCTCCAGGGTTGCACTGTGGGCGGCACCGTTGCTTCTGGCTAGCAGAGTACCTGAAACGGCAATCTGCAACCAGAATCACTGCTGCAGCACCGCTGGAGCATCCTTTAGACTCTCCAGATAGGCAACCTGCAACCTGTACAGCTAATCGGCGCATCCTCTGTGTTTACCCATCTGTGCAACGTAACGACGTAATGGACGTGACACTGGACGCATTTGACACATGTTAAGGCCCCTATACATCAGCAATCTGAAAACCACAATTGAACAATTTGAAGATTTATTGCCCGATTTTAGGTTTTCCCAATCTAGCAATCTGCGCCCATACATTACAGATCTTTTTCAGTTATGTGCAGATCGATTGCAGCAAACACAGATCTGGCAATCTTGAAAGGCCCGTTCTGCAAATCTGCTGATCATGTCCAAACACTAGCAATCTACAGCCCCAATCCATCTGTAAAATCCAACATGTTGGATAATCTGATTTAACAATTCCAATCACTTTTGGGTTGCAATCTGCGATCTTTGAAGCCCATACATTGCAGATTTTTATACACAATCGATTGCAAATTGCAGAATTGAAACAATCGATTGCTGATGTATGGGGGCCTTTAGATAAGGGACATGTATGAAATACATAGGTTCTGTGGCAGACTAAAACCAGGTGAAATGGAGATTTGAAGTCAGCCAGCCCCAGACTGTGTAATTAATATGAGTCTCTTAAATGGATGATCTAGCAATCCTAGATGGGAGGTATTTGGTTACTAATAGGATATTTCTTCTTTAAAATGGCATGGGAAGCCTATGTTATGGTACAGGGCAGAAGGGATTCTAGTTGCCTGGTAACTACTTATTCATGATATGTATGGCATGTTGGCATTGTAAATGTGGCACAGTTATGAATAACATGTACCGTTTTTTTTTCCAATTGTGCAATAATTGCTTTGAAGTGAATTCAGATATATAAACATATATATTATGTATAATGTAGCTATAATTCTTGTGCTGGGATTTTCAGAAGAAAACTCAATTAAAATGACCACCTGCTTTCAAGGTACTTGAAGCATGTATCTTACACATTGTCTTGTTTTTAGCAGTAATTTGTACGATTTTCCATGATAAATCAGAACATACATAATTTCAACAGCCAGTCTTCTTTTAGAAATGTTATATGTGGAATTTTAAAATAAGGGTTTTTATTTTGGGGCGTGTTAGTTCCACTTTAAGAATCTGAGACCTTCCCACCGCCCACAGCTGGGATTGTTTAATTTGCACAAGTGCTGATAGTTTTAGCTGGGAGCAGGCACTAGACAGTCTTCTTGTTCATTTTGTTTGCAGCAGACTACGAAGCAGGGAAGAAAATGGTTAGTGATGAAGTGGATGCAGTGTTCTTTTACAACTGTAGTCTTCATTTTATGTTTGTTAATGCATGTAGCTCTGAAGGCCTCAAGTGTGTGTATATAATGCTTTTCTCCAAGATTACCTTTGTTTTTCAAATATGGATTATATGGAGTTCTGCAAACTTTAATTTGTCACTGCATTATTTATATAGGTTTGGATTAATATATAGGTTGGTGTAAATGTTTATTGCTGATTTTAATAATGCTGGGTTTTAGGTTAATAACTGCTTAATTCAAATAATTTCCATAAATATCAATAGAATGAGTAATGTATGTACATTATTGGCAGATCTATAGTGAGGACAACTGATGCGGCTGTTTCTGGTCTTGTTTGGGGTGCGGCTGTAGATTCTTTCATGACTTAAAAAAAAAATATATATATATATATATATATTTATTTTTAAGCAGTTACCTGTGCATGTATGTGTGTATTTTACTAGTTCAAAGATGATTGCTTCTACGAGTTGCAGGTTCTACTGTCCTGACATTCAGTACAATTTATTTAGTAACTGTTTCTTATATAGCGCAGCATATTCTGTTGTGCTTTACAATAGGAAACATTAATAGAACAAAACTGGGTAATAGACTGATCTATAGGTAGGAATGGCTGTTCTCATACCTGGGAGTATCTGTGGTTATAATGCTCCTGGTTGATATCTTTTTATTTAACAGCGGGAGTGCCTCTCTGTACATATTGGCCAAGCAGGAGTGCAGATGGGCAATGCCTGCTGGGAGCTGTACTGTCTAGAGCATGGGCTCCAACCGGATGGTGTTGTTGCTCCCGAGAAGGCCAAATTAGTGGATTCATCTTTTGGAACTTTCTTCAGTGAAACTGGTGCAGGCAAACATGTGCCACGGGCTGTAATGGTTGACTTGGAGCCAACTGTTATTGGTAAGTTTAGAAAACAAATTAAATGTTCTCTGTTACCAGCATTTGAAATTAATTTCCAGGGAAACTTTTCTGCAGGTATCTGTAAGCATGTGCATCAGAGTATACTGCAGGTAACATCAAGCCCCATTTCATACTATACTACTTTTGAAAGAGCATTTCAGGGAGATTGTGAAAGCAACTCCTATAAGCGTGACATACTAATGTAGACCTGTACTGCTGCATCTAAGGTATGTCATAAAACTGATTTACATCCAAATGTAAACGAGCCCCAAAGCAGTTAGTAAGAGCTATTTGATGACAACGCACTGATACATTTCAGAAAATACATATAGCCATAGGGATCATTGGGGTAGATGTGCGAAGAAACTGTATCAGCGCATGTTATGTGCGCTGATATAGCTCCTCCCCGATGTATGATCGGGGCTCTGGGCGGTAAATGACAGGGGCGCTATGCACCCCTGTCATTATTGGCGCTGCTATCTACAAGATAGCAGCGCCGAGTGGCAGGGCCATGTATGAACTGTCATACCGCATGACTGTTCGGCTGGCTGTAGCTGTCGTTATCGACAGCTACAGCCTGGCGCTAGCCTATCCCCACAGCAGGGACAGCGCTGTTCATGCTGTAGCGGCTGCCGGCTCCAGGAGTGCACGAGGGGATCTCGCGATACTTGTGAGATCCCACGCATGCTCAGTGGAGCCGGCCGGGACAGAGACACAGCGCGTCAGCACTAGGCTGATGCGCTGCTGTCTCTAGTGGGTAGCACCGGTGGGGGGAGTTAACGCTCCCCCTCTCCGGCCGATGAGATGTTCTTGCATCTTATCGGTAGTGCTTCCTGCTTTGCCTCGGTAAAGAGGCGAAGCGGTATAGCGGCACGTTAAGTGCCTCTATCGTACAACTATGCCCTATCTTGACATTTGTACTAAATCAAACAGCAGCTAGTTCAGGTTATTTATAGAAATTGTCCATAGGGTAGGGCTAGATGTAATAAGCTCTGGAGAGTGTTAAACCACCAGCCAATCAGCTCCCAACTGTCATATTTCAAACACATCTCCCCAAATGTGTCTTATGGTGAAATCTAATATTTTTATTATGAATGGAGTGGCTGTACAGACTTCTCAGTTTATGTGAAATAAAACTAATATTTCACAGTAACACTTTTGTAGAAGCCAGGGTTGGGTACAAAGGTCCCTAGTTACTACAATCTGCATTTAAAATGCAGTTGTAGTGTTTTATTTACAACTAAATGTGCATTGTGTATTTAGGAAATATCACTTGGATGTAACATCCCACAGTGGCAAATGCAGGATTTTGAAAGTGGGGTTTCCTAATAAATATTATCCTCCCACCGCCCACGCCTGTGAAAAACATAAAGCAGGCACCTGGCATCTAAACATTATCGTGACCTCCCACGATAATGTGGCATCACATCTAGTAACTAAGTAACTATTATTCTCCCACAACCCCCTAGGAAAAATATACAGCAGACACATAAAGCAGTCGAATGGCATAATTTAATACATATTCCTCCCTTGCCGTGCCACTCGCCTGCCCGTACCCCCCCCCCCCCAGCATATACAAACAGCAGTCAAATGGCATAATTTAATAAATATATTATCCCCGCACTCCACCGCCCGTCCGCAAGACCCGGTGCCCCTCCCTCCGTCCGCATAGACACACGGCACTCCCCTTATACAGTAAAAATCTGGCTGCGTGCACCCCCACCAATGTCTTCTGGCTCCAGGGCTCTACAGCGCTGGCATTTGTAGATGCTGGACAGTGTCCAGGCAGCAGGCGCTCTCATCCGATCATGGTGCCCCGGCCTATCAGAACTGACTGGGAGGGGCTTGCACACTACAGCTCCCCCTACAGCTATCCCAAGCAGTCTCTCTTAAAATAAATAAATAAATATTTTGTTCAGCTGCTCGCTGGCTGTGAATCAACAAGCAATGGGTTCTAGGTACACGGACCCCCCCCCTGCGTGCGCAGGTGATCCACATGCAGGAACAGAGCTTGCGATAAAGCTCCCTTCTGCACACTCCTCACGGTATTTTTGCAGGAAATTCATGTTGGGGCCATGCCATTGTGCCAGGGCCTCAGGTTTGTATGCGCAGTTGCTTAAAAAAAGCAATCTGGAAAATGTATATTGAAACTCAGTATTTTCTTTTTCTTTTTTTTTATTTTCAATATCTCTTATGTCTCTCGTAGATGAGATAAGAACTGGTGTGTACCGTACACTGTTTCACCCAGAACAGCTGATTACTGGCAAGGAAGATGCAGCAAATAACTATGCCCGAGGTCACTACACCATTGGAAAGGAGATAGTTGATGGTGTTATGGATAGATTACGTAAAATGGTAAGTTGTAGTTGCTCTGTTTGTGTTTTACAGCCCAAAATGGCTCTGCTGCCGGCTTGGATAACTTATTCAGAAACTGCCAGAGAGCCTGAAGATCCAGCACTTGGATATCAGGGATGGCATAAATAGCATCACAAGAAAGGCAATAGGCCTACAATTGGTTGATTTTGTCTAGGTCTACTGATGCACTAAATGAACAAACCAAAAAACCCTGGCTGACCTCATACCTCCTAGTATTTGTAATTTACCTATATACTTGCCAGAGGTTGGTCGGGCAACATATCTGCCAATCATGTGCTGGATAAATTAAAACTTTAATAATGTGATGCACTGACTTTAATTCTGTAAAATTTATACTTTGTTGCCAAAAACTTTGCTGTAATCAAATCTGTTACAAAAAGGAAAGTTGTCTTCCAGTTTCCTCATCAGTCTTTGTGCAACATTCTCACACACACACACACACACACACTCTTTTTGTTTTGTGCGTTGGATTTGGGACCTTGGGGTACAGCATATCTAGTCTTAAAAAGAGAAGTGCCCCTGATTAAATTTGGTCTCTGACCTTGTTTTACAGAGTATACAATATTATTCCACCCTTCTGAACCAGGTCCACATGGCTACCCCAGTAACACCTGAAAATAATTATTCTCAAGGCCATTGTTAACAAAATAGAAAATCCCTTTCAGAAAACTCCATTCACACTGCTGCTTGTTCTTTCCATGTTTAGGTTACTATGGTAGGGGAGGTTAAAAAAAAATGTAGACTAGAAAGAGGAATCTATCTGCATGAAATCTGTCATAGGTTTTCTTGGGAACCTATTTAGGGCACCATTTCCTGTACTTGTTGAAAAGCTTAGTATTTATACTACTTTAAAGCTGGGTACACATTCCACAACCTGTGTACCCAGCCAATCCATGATGAAACAGATGACCTATCATGCAGTCCATACATGCCAGCCATCTGGTAATGTTACCCCCTCCCCCTGCCACATCCAAATGCATGGGGTCATTCCTCATGTTGACAGAATGAGCAACATATATGGTAGATCTGTCAAAGCGATGTACGACCATGCATGGGCCAACATTGTGCGTACGCACTTAACAATTTCAACAATAGGTCAGCCCAATCCACCGGATCGGGTGACATATTGTCTAATGTGTACCCACCTTAATACAGTGCTAATGCCAGTCAATTTAATGTACTTTTGCATCATATGTAAGGTTTATGGACATCTGTGACAGGAGAAATAATGCTGCATTAATGTAAATGTTCCTGCTGACACACAGGACATTTGGTTTAAAAATTCAAAGGGGGCAAAAAGTGTTAATTGCAAATTGTTAATCTTCCTCCGGTCACCATAAAGCATCATATAATCAACATTGTGATCCAGGATTTTTGCAGTGGTGTTTTCTGTAATTGTCCTCAATGGCCTGAATAAATAATGCTTAATAGTGTTCGGTGATAATGTATATCTTTTCTTAACTATCTATTCCAATAACCTTTTGTTACTATGTTGTGTTTCAGTCTGACCAGTGCAGTGGCCTTCAAGGATTTCTAATCTTCCACAGTTTTGGAGGCGGCACAGGTTCTGGTTTTACTTCACTGTTGATGGAACGTCTTTCTGTTGATTATGGAAAGAAGTCAAAGCTCGAGTTTTCGGTTTATCCGGCTCCACAGATTTCCACTGCAGTGGTAGAGCCATACAACTCTATTCTGACAACCCACACTACTCTGGAACATTCAGACTGCGCCTTCATGGTAGACAATGAGGCAATCTACGACATATGCAACAGAAACCTGGACATTGAGCGTCCTTCTTATACCAATTTGAACAGACTAATAGGCCAGATAGTCTCTTCTATTACAGCTTCATTGAGGTTTGATGGTGCATTGAATGTTGACTTAACAGAGTTCCAAACTAACTTGGTACCTTATCCTAGAATTCATTTCCCACTGGTCACCTACTCACCCATAATATCTGCAGAGAAAGCATACCATGAGCAGCTGTCTGTGCCAGAGATCACAAATGCTTGCTTTGAATTTTCCAATCAGATGGTGAAATGTGATCCTCGACGTGGTAAATACATGGCTTGCTGTCTGTTATATAGAGGTGATGTGGTACCGAAAGATGTCAATGCTGCAATAGCCGCAATTAAAACCAGGAAGTCCATCCAGTTTGTTGACTGGTGTCCTACTGGTTTTAAGGTGGGAATTAACTACCAGCCCCCTACTGTGGTCCCGGGAGGGGACTTGGCCAAAGTTCAACGTGCCGTCTGTATGCTGAGTAATACTACAGCTATAGCAGAGGCCTGGGCCAGGTTGGATCATAAATTTGACCTTATGTATTCTAAGAGAGCATTTGTACATTGGTATGTGGGAGAGGGGATGGAGGAAGGAGAGTTCTCAGAAGCAAGAGAGGATATGGCTGCTTTAGAAAAGGATTATGAAGAGGTGGGAACAGACTCTAATGATGATGCAGATGAAGATGATGAATACTGAAGTCTAATTTGACTTTGTTTTGTCCATACAGCATTTTAGATCCAGTGGAGCTCTAGAATGAAAGTGTAGGCAAATTATGACCTTTATCTAATATGTGTAATATTTAAAAACAAAAAATGTAATATTTAACAAGATTGCAAACCCTTCTGCCTGTTTCTGAATGCAATTCTACTACTGTTCACTGATGTTGCTAATAAAAAATGATCTTGACCTGCTGTCAAAATTATTTAAAGGGACATGCGTATTGGTGGTCAACATACCAAATTTGTGCTGCACATGTATTTTTGTTCCTCACTTCAGCCTGTTGGGTGGTGCTTGAATAAGTCTAGGTGGGCACCATAGCCCAAATTAACTGGCACTCTCCACTTTCAAGTTTGATAATAGCTTACAGTATCTTGTTGCATTATTTTGGCCTGTATCTAGCTGTTAAAAAGGCCTAGATATAGAGCGAAACATGGGAATAAAGACCCCCAACCCCCTCTAACTACGCTGATTCAGAATAGTTCAAAAGACCAAAGAACCCTTTTTAACATAGAAATGTGGTCATTAGCACATGATCTTTATTAGTAAACTTATACAGTACTGTATGTTGTAGAGCTTACAACACTTTAAACATGAATTTACTTCTAACATGTGTGAAATACTTCTTGGGTATCGAACCTGCCCTTGGAAAATCTTTTAATTGGTATAATTTTCCTTAATCTTGCATATATACTTTTTTACCCAAGTGTGGATATTTCTGCAGTCACAATTGTCACTGAGATCAGGGGTGGGATGCACCAAACGGAAAATGCGGTAAAACCCCTGTTTCCGTATGCAGCAATCTCCTGGCCACCGGGCTGCGATGCGGAGGGTAACTCCAGCTATTGCTGGCGCTACCCTATAGAAGCCTATGGGCTTCTACCGCATCGCGCTGGTATGAGGGATCCAATCGGATTCCTCCCAGCATGCCCCGCGGCCGTCCCGTCACTGCGCATGCACAGATGGACTCCCGGGTCATAAACCCGGAAGTCCACTGTACAGGAGAGATCGCAAAGGACATCTCATCGGAAGAGCTGTCCTTTGCTGTACAGATTGCATATGTTAGTGCATATGCAATCTGTACAATGGCGATGTCCGGCGGTAAGTATTACTGCATTCCGTCCCTGACCTTTCATGTCATGTAATTCCAGGTATGCAGAGAAGTTCTGTATGCACTGTTGGACCAGCAGTCCTGCAGGAATAAAGGAGGATCTTAATGTAGATTGAGTTTAGTTACATCAAACCAAAATGAGTAATAATCAACCCTTATTTAAAAACAAATTACATGGGTTGACTTTACATTCAGATGAAAGCTGCTGGAGGTGCATTAACCAAACTTGCTCTCTTTAACCAGATTAATCCTTTTTTCTGTAAATGGCGATTAGACTGGATTGTTCAGTTTACTTTTAACACTGACTTCAGTGGCATTAGGATGTGTTTGGTCCCACAGCTCCTCCTCCTCCCTGGTCAGCCAGAAGATGCTCTTCACAGCTCTGGTGCCACGAAGTCTGGGATAGGGGCATCTATCTTTAAATTTACCTCCCACGCTGACTGTATCCATGGAGTCTAACTCCATACCCAATCCTATTTCGCTTGCAGGCAGGGCCAGAGCAACAATTAGGTAACTGCCTAGGGGTTCACCCAGAGGCTTTTTAAGAGATGAGGGGGCCATGTGCAGCCTCCATTTGGGCCCCATCCTTTGTCGGTGGCACTGAGTGCTGTAGATTCTGGGTACATGCCATAATCTACTGCACATTCACGGGTCTCTGGGGAAAATGACGCCCGTACCTATTTTCACGGGGACATCTCTTCTACGCATGCGCAGATCACTGGGAAAATGTCCGCTACCATTTTCCCAGTGAGTGTTTGCTGCTCTGCAGCACATCGGGATCGGCGTACGTGTAACATCATGTCACGTGACTGCATATAGATGGCTGTTGCAATATGTGCTCTCACGGGGCACCACTATGGCCACTCAGAGTACTGATGCAACTTCTCCATGCATCTGGATCTCAGCTCTCCAGCAGGACATGACCACTTATCACAGTGGTGTATTAAGAGAGGAGGGGTCCCGGACTGGGAATACACACTGATCCTTTCCTCTTTCCCAACGGGTGACTGAAGACTGACTGCCTGCGGCCACAGCATCAGTAGACTCTGGGCACTAGTATGTGCCCAGAGTCTACTGCGCAGGTTGCTGGATAAATGGCCACCATTTTTCTGGTGCTTTGTGCAGGGCTGAGCCACCCAACGTGGGACCTCGGAGAGGTAAGTATCCCGTCTCCATCCCACACCCTTTATAGATACGCCCCTGACTTATCTGCATAGAGTACCCAGAACCCCTCGTGACTACCTTGAGAGCAGACTATGTTAAGCCCTGTCCCCCTTGAAGCAAAATGCAGTGATAAACAAGCTAATAAGGAGGAGGTGGTGCCAATATGACACTAGTCTATTAGAAAGAATCAAGTAATTTGGCTCCACCCCCTCTCAATTACGCTGTGAATCACAGCATTTTGCCGCTAGGGAGGGGATGACATGGTGCCAGCTTGTCAGGTCCCGTCCCTGCAGCTGCTGCAAGGTAAGTGACTGGAAAAATCCTGCGTTTGCCCCTGGACCATGTCGCTGTAATGTTGCTGCCGCCTTGCATAGAAACCTTACCAATGAGGAGAGAGAACAAGAAAATGGCTTAAGGGGTCTATTTACTAAGCAGTGTTAGAAGACAGTGATAAGGTGCCAGCCAATCAGCTCCCAACTGTCATCTCACAGGCTGTATTTGAAAAATGACAGTTGGGAGCTGATTGGCTGGCACCTTATCACTTTTCATTCTGTCTCCTAACACTGCTTAGTAAATAGACCCCTAAGGGTTATTTTGCAGGACCACACAGCAATACAGATCTTACAGCCTGATAGATGGGAGGTGCACTAAGAACAATAGGGAAAACCCAGACACTGGGGCACAATATAGTACATATGGAGGAGGTAGTTCAGGAATGAATGAACTTACAAATAGGGAGGATGGAGCACAATAAAGACTATAATATATGTAACCACTTATTATCCCGCCACTCAGCAAAAAAGTAAAATTGGCCCTTGTTTCATACTCTAACTTGCCAGCTGCCTGTATGCATTAGCAGAAAAAAAGGGTTAACACCTAATGACTTCTAAATTGAAAGTATATATGCTTGAAAACTCCTTGTGATGTCTCGCTCTCTCTCCCCCTCTATTATATATATATATATATATTAGGGGTGTGCACCGGCCACTTTTCGTGTTTTGTGTTTTGGTTTTGGATCTGGATCTTTCTTCGTGTTTTGGATCTGGATTGGTTTTGCCAAAACCACCCTTGCGTGTTTTGGGTTCTGGGTTTTGTGTTTTGGATCTGTATTTTTTTGAAAAAAAGCATAAAAACAGCTAAAATCACAGAATTTGTAGGTTTTTCTGCTCCTATGCTATTATTAACCTCAATAACCTTAATTTCCACTCATTTCCAGTCTATTCTGAATACCTCACACCTCACAATAGTGTTTTTATGTCCAAAAGGTTGCACCGAGGTAGCTGGATGACTATGCTAAGCGACACAAGTGGGCGGCACAAACACGTGACCCATCTAGGCGTGAAACTGCAGTGGCAGACAGGATGGCATTGAAAAACTAGGCCCCAAACTGTACATAATGCAAAGAAAAAAAAGAGGTGCAAGATGGAATTGTCCTTGGGCCCTCCCACCCACCCTTATGTTGTATAAACAGGACATGCACACTTTAACAAACCAATCATTTCAGCGCCAGGGTCTGCCACACAACTGTGGCTGAAATGATTGGTTCGTTTGGGCCCCCACAAAACAAGCTGGCAATTTATCTGTCCCTGCACAAACTGGCTCTACGGAGGCAAGATGTCATCCTCATCCTCCTCATCCACCGATTCCTCACCCTCTTCAGTGTGTACATCCTCATCCTCACAGAGTATTAATTCGTCCCTGCTGGAACCACAGGTCCCTCTGTACGTTCTGGAGGCTGGTCTCCCTGGAAGAGTTGATAATTCATTTTATGAACATCATCTTCTCCACATTTTGTGGAAGCAACCTCCTACGCCTTTCGCTGACAAGGTTCCCGGCTGCACTAAACACTCTTTCGGAGTACACACTGGAGGGGGGGCAACTCAGGTAAAATAGAGCCAGTTTGTACAGGGACCTCCAAATTGCTTCTTTTTCCTGCCAGTACAGGTACGGACTGTCTGACATGCCTACTTGGATGCTGTCACCGATGTAATCCTTTAACAGACAGACGCACGCTTGTCGCTGCTGCTTTGAGGATTCAAGTGCGGCTACAGCCCACACAATTCACAAAGACAGAAAAAAAAAAGAATATTTTTATTGTTTGTGGAGCACACTTTGAGGGTTACACCACCCTTTAACAGACAGAAGCACGCTTGTCGCTGCTGCTTTGAGGATGCAAGTGCGGCTACAGCCCATACAATTCACAAAGACAGAAAAAAGAAGAAGAATATTTTAATTGTTTGTGTAGAACACTTTGAGGTGTCACCACCCTTTAACAGACAGACGCACGCTTGTCGCTGCTGCTTTAAGGATGCAGGTGCGGCTACAGCCCACACATTTCACAAAGACCAAAAAAAAAAGAACAATATTTTAATTGTTTGTGTAGAACACTTTGAGGTGTCACCACCCTTTAACAGACAGACGCACGCTTGTCGCTGCTGCTTTAAGGATGCAGGTGCGGCTACAGCCCACACAATTCACATAGACAGAAAAAAAAAGAACAATATTTTAATTGTTTGTGTAGCACACTTTGAGGGTGTCACCACCCTTTAACAGACAGACGCACGCTTGTCGCTGCTGCTTTGAGGATGCAAGTGTGGCTACATCGCACACAAGTCACAAACACATTAAAAAAATAGTTTTTTATTTTTTGGAACACTTTGAGAGTTACACCACCCTTTAACAGACAGACGCACGCTTGTCGCTGCTGCTTTAAGGATGCAGGTGCGGCTACAGCCCACACATTTCACAAAGACCGAAAAAAAAAGAACAATATTTTAATTGTTTGTGTAGAACACTTTGAGGGTGTCACCACCCTTTAACAGACAGACGCACGCTTGTCGCTGCTGCTTTAAGGATGCAGGTGCGGCTACAGCCCACACAATTCACATAGACAGAAAAAAGAAGAATATTTTTATTGTTTGTGTAGCACACTTTGAGGGTGTCACCACCCTTTAACAGACAGACGCATGCTTGTCGCTGCTGCTTTAAGGATGCAGGTGCGGCTACAGCCCACACATTTCACAAAGACCAAAAAAAAAAGAACAATATTTTAATTGTTTGTGTAGCACACTTTGAGGGTGTCACCACCCTTTAACAGACAGACGCACGCTTGTCGCTGCTGCTTTAAGGATGCAGGTGCGGCTACAGCCCACACATTTCACAAAGACCAAAAAAAAAAGAACAATATTTTAATTGTTTGTGTAGCACACTTTGAGGGTGTCACCACCCTTTAACAGACAGACGCACGCTTGTCGCTGCTGCTTTAAGGATGCAGGTGCGGCTACAGCCCACACAATTCACAAAGACAGAAAAAAAAAGAACAATATTTTAATTGTTTGTGTAGCACACTTTGAGGGTGTCACCACCCTTTAACAGACAGACGCACGCTTGTCGCTGCTGCTTTAAGGATGCAGGTGCGGCTACAGCCCACACATTTCACAAAGACCAAAAAAAAAAGAACAATATTTTAATTGTTTGTGTAGCACACTTTGAGGGTGTCACCACCCTTTAACAGACAGACGCACGCTTGTCGCTGCTGCTTTAAGGATGCAGGTGCGGCTACAGCCCACACAATTCACAAAGACAGAAAAAAAAAGAACAATATTTTAATTGTTTGTGTAGCACACTTTGAGGGTGTCACCACCCTTTAACAGACAGACGCACGCTTGTCACTGCTGCTTTAAGGATGCAGGTGCGGCTACAGCCCACACAATTCATAAAGACAGAAAAAAAAAGAACAATATTTTAATTGTTTGTGTAGCACACTTTGAGGGTGTCACCACCCTTTAACAGACAGACGCACGCTTGTCGCTGCTGCTTTGAGGATGCAGGTGGAATCTAGACGGGATTTGGAACCGAGGACACACTACCTCCATCAATTGTCTAAATCCCACTGCACTAATGTCGGATACCGGACGCACGTCTAACACCAACATAGCAGTCAAGGCCTCAGTTATACGTTTTGCTTCAGGATGACTGCTGTCGTACTTCATCCTCATCGCTAGGGACTGTTGGAGGGTCAATTGTTTAGTAAAAGTAGTGATGTTCCTACTTCCTCTCTGGGATGATGAACAACTCCCAGCAGCAGCAACAGCACTAGGAGGAAGTGGTTCTTGATCTTTCCCTATTTTATTTTTATCGGAGAAAGTTTGGTCCTCCATTTATGTTATATTGATATATATACGTGCGGCTAAAGCGCACACAAACACAGAAAATATTATTTTATTTTTGCTGGAGAGTAGTGCACTTTGTGGGTTACACCACCCTTTAAGAAATGAGCCAGCCGGCTCTTTACTTATGGGACACAGGCGCACGCTTGGCGCTGCTCCTTTGTTGATGCACGTGCAGCCACAGTGCACACAATTCACAAACACAGAAAATAATTTTTTTTTTGGTTTGGACTGGAGTGTACTTTCGGGGGTTACAGCACCCTTAACGGTCAAGCCAGCCGGCCCTTTACTTATGACACAGGCGCACGCTTGGCACTACTTTGTTGATGCACGTGCGGCTACTGCGCACACAATTCACAAACACAGAAAATAATTTTTTTTTTGGTTTGGACTGGAGTGTACTTTCGGGGGTTACAGCACCCTTAACGGTCAAGCCAGCCGGCCCTTTACTTATGACACAGGCGCACGCTTGGCACTACTTTGTTGATGCACGTGCGGCTACTGCGCACACAATTCACAAACACAGAAAATAATTTTTTTTTTGGTTTGGACTGGAGTGTACTTTCGGGGGTTACAGCACCCTTAACGGTCAAGCCAGCCGGCCCTTTACTTATGACACAGGCGCACGCTTGGCACTACTTTGTTGATGCACGTGCGGCTACTGCGCACACAATTCACAAACACAGAAAATAATTTTTTTTTTGGTTTGGACTGGAGTGTACTTTCGGGGGTTACAGCACCCTTAACGGTCAAGCCAGCCGGCCCTTTACTTATGACACAGGCGCACGCTTGGCACTACTTTGTTGATGCACGTGCGGCTACTGCGCACACAATTCACAAACACAGAAAATAATTTTTTTTTTGGTTTGGACTGGAGTGTACTTTCGGGGGTTACAGCACCCTTAACGGTCAAGCCAGCCGGCCCTTTACTTATGACACAGGCGCACGCTTGGCACTACTTTGTTGATGCACGTGCGGCTACTGCGCACACAATTCACAAACACAGAAAATAATTTTTTTTTTGGTTTGGACTGGAGTGTACTTTCGGGGGTTACAGCACCCTTAACGGTCAAGCCAGCTGGCCCTTTACTTATGACACAGGCGCACGCTTGGCACTACTTTGTTGATGCACGTGCGGCTACTGCGCACACAATTCACAAACACAGAAAATAATTTTTTTTTTGGTTTGGACTGGAGTGTACTTTCGGGGGTTACAGCACCCTTAACGGTCAAGCCAGCCGGCCCTTTACTTATGACACAGGCGCACGCTTGGCACTACTTTGTTGATGCACGTGCGGCTACTGCGCACACAATTCACAAACACAGAAAATAATTTTTTTTTTGGTTTGGACTGGAGTGTACTTTCGGGGGTTACAGCACCCTTAACGGTCAAGCCAGCCGGCCCTTTACTTATGACACAGGCGCACGCTTGGCACTACTTTGTTGATGCATGTGCGGCTACTGCGCACACAATTCACAAACACAGAAAATAATTTTTTTTTTGGTTTGGACTGGAGTGTACTTTCGGGGGTTACAGCACCCTTAACGGTCAAGCCAGCCGGCCCTTTACTTATGACACAGGCGCACGCTTGGCACTACTTTGTTGATGCACGTGCGGCTACTGCGCACACAATTCACAAACACAGAAAATATATTATTTTTTTAGCACTTGGGGGGAGCACCCCTGATGGACAGAGCACCCCCTGGACAACACTGCAGCGCTCCTTTAGGACTGGGACACTGCACAGGACTTTGGAGTGGACACAGCCCCTATGGAGAACTGACTGCACAACACAGTCCAGCCAGCCCCTATGGACTTTGAAGTAGTGGACACAGCCCCTATTAACAACAGCAGCACAGCACAACACAGCCAGCCCCTATGGACTTTGAAGTAGTGGACAACAGCAGCACTACACTACACTACACTACACAGCCCTAACTCCCACCCTCCCTCTTCACTGTCCACAGCCGAGTGAGAAAATGGCGCCGACGTGGGTACCTTATATAGGATCCAAAACCCGCGAGACTCGGAAGGCGGGATGATGACGTTTTGCCTCGATTTCAGATCCGAGTCAGGCGGGAAAAGTCGAGCCTGATTCGGATCGGACTCGGATCGGGGGGGCTCGGGGGGGTTCGGATTTCAGAAATCCGAACCCGCTCACCCCTAATATATATATATATATATATATTAGGGGTGTGCACCAGCCACTTTTTGTGTTTTGGATCTGGATCTTTCTTCGTGTTTTGGATCTGGATTGGTTTTGCCAAAACCACCCTTCCGTGTTTTGGGTTCTGGGTTTTGTGTTTTGGATCTGTATTTTTTTGAAAAAAAGCATAAAAACAGCTAAAATCACAGAATTTGTAGGTTTTTCTGCTCCTATGCTATTATTAACCTCAATAACCTTAATTTCCACTCATTTCCAGTCTATTCTGAATACCTCACACCTCACAATAGTGTTTTTATGTCCAAAAGGTTGCACCGAGGTAGCTGGATGACTATGCTAAGCGACACGAGTGGGCGGCACAAACACGTGACCCATCTAGGCGTGAAACTGCAGTGGCAGACAGGATGGCATTGAAAAACTAGGCCCCAAACTGTACATAATGCAAAGAAAAAAAAGAGGTGCAAGATGGAATTGTCCTTGGGCCCTCCCACCCACCCTTATGTTGTATAAACAGGACATGCACACTTTAACAAACCAATCATTTCAGCGCCAGGGTCTGCCACACAACTGTGGCTGAAATGATTGGTTCGTTTGGGCCCCCACAAAACAAGCTGGCAATTAATCTGTCCCTGCACAAACTGGCTCTACGGAGGCAAGATGTCATCCTCATCCTCCTCATCCACCAATTCCTCACCCTCTTCAGTGTGTACATCCTCATCCTCACAGAGTATTAATTCGTCCCCGCTGGAACCACAGGTCCCTCTGTACATTCTGGAGGCTGGTCTCCCTGGAAGAGTTGATAATTCATTTTATGAACATCATCTCCACATTTTGTGGAAGCAACCTCCTACGCCTTTCGCTGACAAGGTTCCCGGCTGCACTAAACACTCTTTCGGAGTACACACTGGAGGGGAGGCAACTCAGGTAAAATAGAGCCAGTTTGTACAGGGACCTCCAAATTGCTTCTTTTTCCTGCCAGTACAGGTACGGACTGTCTGACATGCCTACTTGGATGCTGTCACCAATGTAATCCTTTAACAGACAGACGCACGCTTGTCGCTGCTGCTTTGAGGATTCAAGTGCGGCTACAGCCCACACAATTCACAAAGACAGAAAAAAAAAAAGAATATTTTTATTGTTTGTGGAGCACACTTTGAGGGTTACACCACCCTTTAACAGACAGACGCACGCTTGTCGCTGCTGCTTTGAGGATGCAAGTGCGGCTACAGCCCACACAATTCACAAAGACAGAAAAAAGAAGAATATTTTTATTGTTTGTGTAGCACACTTTGAGGGTGTCACCACCCTTTAACAGACAGACGCACGCTTGTCGCTGCTGCTTTAAGGATGCAGGTGCGGCTACAGCCCACACATTTCACAAAGACCGAAAAAAAAAGAACAATATTTTAATTGTTTGTGTAGCACACTTTGAGGGTGTCACCACCCTTTAACAGACAGACGCACGCTTGTCGCTGCTGCTTTGAGGATGCAATTGCGGCTACATCGCACACAAGTCACAAACACATTAAAAAAATAGTTTTTTATTTTTTGGAGCACTTTGAGAGTTACACCACCCTTTAACAGACAGACGCACGCTTGTCGCTGCTGCTTTAAGGATGCAGGTGCGGCTACAGCCCACACAATTCACAAAGACAGAAAAAAGAAGAATATTTTAATTGTTTGTGTAGCACACTGTGAGGGTGTCACCACCCTTTAACAGACAGACGCACGCTTGTCGCTGCTGCTTTAAGGATGCAGGTGCGGCTACAGCCCACACAATTCACAAAGACAGAAAAAAGAAGAAGAATATTTTTATTGTTTGTGTAGCACACTTTGAGGGTGTCACCACCCTTTAACAGACAGATGCACGCTTGTCGCTGCTGCTTTGAGGATGCAAGTGTGGCTACATCGCACACAAGTCACAAACACATTAAAAAAAATTTTTTGATTTTTTGGAGCACTTTGAGAGTTACAACACCCTTTAACAGACAGACGCACGCTTGTCGCTGCTGCTTTGAGGATGCAAGTGCGGCTACAGCCCACACAATTCACAAAGACAGAAAAAAAAAGAACAATATTTTAATTGTTTGTGTAGCACACTTTGAGGGTGTCACCACCCTTTAACAGACAGACGCACGCTTGTCGCTGCTGCTTTAAGGATGCAGGTGCGGCTACAGCCCACACATTTCACAAAGACAGAAAAAAAGAACAATATTTTAATTGTTTGTGTAGCACACTTTGAGGGTGTCACCACCCTTTAACAGACAGACGCACGCTTGTCGCTGCTGCTTTGAGGTGCAGGTGGAATCTAGACGGGATTTGGAACCGAGGACACACTACCTCCATCAATTGTCTAAATCCCACTGCACTAATGTCGGATACCGGACGCACGTCTAACACCAACATAGCAGTCAAGGCCTCAGTTATACGTTTTGCTTCAGGATGACTGCTGTCGTACTTCATCCTCATCGCTAGGGACTGTTGGAGGGTCAATTGTTTAGTAAAAGTAGTGATGTTCCTACTTCCTCTCTGGGATGATGAACAACTCCCAGCAGCAGCAACAGCACTAGGAGGAAGTGGTTCTTGATCTTTCCCTATTTTATTTTTATCGGAGAAAGTTTGGTCCTCCATTTATGTTATATTGATATATATACGTGCGGCTAAAGCGCACACAAACACAGAAAATATTTTATTATTTTTGCTGGAGAGTAGTGTACTTTGTGGGTTACACCACCCTTTAAGAAATGAGCCAGCCGGCTCTTTACTTATGGGACACAGGCGCACGCTTGGCGCTGCTCCTTTGTTGATGCACGTGCAGCCACAGTGCACACAAGTCACAAACACAGAAAATATATATTTTTTTGGTTTGGAGTGTACTTTGGGGGTTACAGAACCCTTTAACGGTCAAGCCAGCCAGCCCTTTACTTATGACACAGGCGCACGCTTGGCACTACTTTGTTGATGCACGTGCGGCTACTGCGCACACAATTCACAAACACAGAAAATAATTTTTTTTTTGGTTTGGACTGGAGTGTACTTTCGGGGGTTACAGCACCCTTAACGGTCAAGCCAGCCGGCCCTTTACTTATGACACAGGCGCACGCTTGGCACTACTTTGTTGATGCACGTGCGGCTACTGCGCACACAATTCACAAACACAGAAAATAATTTTTTTTTTGGTTTGGACTGGAGTGTACTTTCGGGGGTTACAGCACCCTTAACGGTCAAGCCAGCTGGCCCTTTACTTATGACACAGGCGCACGCTTGGCACTACTTTGTTGATGCACGTGCGGCTACTGCGCACACAATTCACAAACACAGAAAATAATTTTTTTTTTGGTTTGGACTGGAGTGTACTTTCGGGGGTTACAGCACCCTTAACGGTCAAGCCAGCCGGCCCTTTACTTATGACACAGGCGCACGCTTGGCACTACTTTGTTGATGCACGTGCGGCTACTGCGCACACAATTCACAAACACAGAAAATAATTTTTTTTTTGGTTTGGACTGGAGTGTACTTTCGGGGGTTACAGCACCCTTAACGGTCAAGCCAGCCGGCCCTTTACTTATGACACAGGCGCACGCTTGGCACTACTTTGTTGATGCATGTGCGGCTACTGCGCACACAATTCACAAACACAGAAAATAATTTTTTTTTTGGTTTGGACTGGAGTGTACTTTCGGGGGTTACAGCACCCTTAACGGTCAAGCCAGCCGGCCCTTTACTTATGACACAGGCGCACGCTTGGCACTACTTTGTTGATGCACGTGCGGCTACTGCGCACACAATTCACAAACACAGAAAATATATTATTTTTTTAGCACTTGGGGGGAGCACCCCTGATGGACAGAGCACCCCCTGGACAACACTGCAGCGCTCCTTTAGGACTGGGACACTGCACAGGACTTTGGAGTGGACACAGCCCCTATGGAGAACTGACTGCACAACACAGTCCAGCCAGCCCCTATGGACTTTGAAGTAGTGGACACAGCCCCTATTAACAACAGCAGCACAGCACAACACAGCCAGCCCCTATGGACTTTGAAGTAGTGGACAACAGCAGCACTACACTACACTACACTACACAGCCCTAACTCCCACCCTCCCTCTTCACTGTCCACAGCCGAGTGAGAAAATGGCGCCGACGTGGGTACCTTATATAGGATCCAAAACCCGCGAGACTCGGAAGGCGGGATGATGACGTTTTGCCTCGATTTCAGATCCGAGTCAGGCGGGAAAAGTCGAGCCTGATTCGGATCGGACTCGGATCGGGGGGGCTCGGGGGGGTTCGGATTTCAGAAATCCGAACCCGCTCACCCCTAATATATATATATATATATATATTAGGGGTGTGCACCAGCCACTTTTTGTGTTTTGGATCTGGATCTTTCTTCGTGTTTTGGATCTGGATTGGTTTTGCCAAAACCACCCTTCCGTGTTTTGGGTTCTGGGTTTTGTGTTTTGGATCTGTATTTTTTTGAAAAAAAGCATAAAAACAGCTAAAATCACAGAATTTGTAGGTTTTTCTGCTCCTATGCTATTATTAACCTCAATAACCTTAATTTCCACTCATTTCCAGTCTATTCTGAATACCTCACACCTCACAATAGTGTTTTTATGTCCAAAAGGTTGCACCGAGGTAGCTGGATGACTATGCTAAGCGACACGAGTGGGCGGCACAAACACGTGACCCATCTAGGCGTGAAACTGCAGTGGCAGACAGGATGGCATTGAAAAACTAGGCCCCAAACTGTACATAATGCAAAGAAAAAAAAGAGGTGCAAGATGGAATTGTCCTTGGGCCCTCCCACCCACCCTTATGTTGTATAAACAGGACATGCACACTTTAACAAACCAATCATTTCAGCGCCAGGGTCTGCCACACAACTGTGGCTGAAATGATTGGTTCGTTTGGGCCCCCACAAAACAAGCTGGCAATTAATCTGTCCCTGCACAAACTGGCTCTACGGAGGCAAGATGTCATCCTCATCCTCCTCATCCACCAATTCCTCACCCTCTTCAGTGTGTACATCCTCATCCTCACAGAGTATTAATTCGTCCCCGCTGGAACCACAGGTCCCTCTGTACGTTCTGGAGGCTGGTCTCCCTGGAAGAGTTGATAATTCATTTTATGAACATCATCTCCACATTTTGTGGAAGCAACCTCCTACGCCTTTCGCTGACAAGGTTCCCGGCTGCACTAAACACTCTTTCGGAGTACACACTGGAGGGGAGGCAACTCAGGTAAAATAGAGCCAGTTTGTACAGGGACCTCCAAATTGCTTCTTTTTCCTGCCAGTACAGGTACGGACTGTCTGACATGCCTACTTGGATGCTGTCACCAATGTAATCCTTTAACAGACAGACGCACGCTTGTCGCTGCTGCTTTGAGGATTCAAGTGCGGCTACAGCCCACACAATTCACAAAGACAGAAAAAAAAAAAGAATATTTTTATTGTTTGTGGAGCACACTTTGAGGGTTACACCACCCTTTAACAGACAGACGCACGCTTGTCGCTGCTGCTTTGAGGATGCAAGTGCGGCTACAGCCCACACAATTCACAAAGACAGAAAAAAGAAGAATATTTTTATTGTTTGTGTAGCACACTTTGAGGGTGTCACCACCCTTTAACAGACAGACGCACGCTTGTCGCTGCTGCTTTAAGGATGCAGGTGCGGCTACAGCCCACACATTTCACAAAGACCGAAAAAAAAAGAACAATATTTTAATTGTTTGTGTAGCACACTTTGAGGGTGTCACCACCCTTTAACAGACAGACGCACGCTTGTCGCTGCTGCTTTGAGGATGCAATTGCGGCTACATCGCACACAAGTCACAAACACATTAAAAAAATAGTTTTTTATTTTTTGGAGCACTTTGAGAGTTACACCACCCTTTAACAGACAGACGCACGCTTGTCGCTGCTGCTTTAAGGATGCAGGTGCGGCTACAGCCCACACAATTCACAAAGACAGAAAAAAGAAGAATATTTTAATTGTTTGTGTAGCACACTGTGAGGGTGTCACCACCCTTTAACAGACAGACGCACGCTTGTCGCTGCTGCTTTAAGGATGCAGGTGCGGCTACAGCCCACACAATTCACAAAGACAGAAAAAAGAAGAAGAATATTTTTATTGTTTGTGTAGCACACTTTGAGGGTGTCACCACCCTTTAACAGACAGATGCACGCTTGTCGCTGCTGCTTTGAGGATGCAAGTGTGGCTACATCGCACACAAGTCACAAACACATTAAAAAAAAATTTTTGATTTTTTGGAGCACTTTGAGAGTTACAACACCCTTTAACAGACAGACGCACGCTTGTCGCTGCTGCTTTGAGGATGCAAGTGCGGCTACAGCCCACACAATTCACAAAGACAGAAAAAAAAAGAACAATATTTTAATTGTTTGTGTAGCACACTTTGAGGGTGTCACCACCCTTTAACAGACAGACGCACGCTTGTCGCTGCTGCTTTAAGGATGCAGGTGCGGCTACAGCCCACACATTTCACAAAGACAGAAAAAAAGAACAATATTTTAATTGTTTGTGTAGCACACTTTGAGGGTGTCACCACCCTTTAACAGACAGACGCACGCTTGTCGCTGCTGCTTTGAGGTGCAGGTGGAATCTAGACGGGATTTGGAACCGAGGACACACTACCTCCATCAATTGTCTAAATCCCACTGCACTAATGTCGGATACCGGACGCACGTCTAACACCAACATAGCAGTCAAGGCCTCAGTTATACGTTTTGCTTCAGGATGACTGCTGTCGTACTTCATCCTCATCGCTAGGGACTGTTGGAGGGTCAATTGTTTAGTAAAAGTAGTGATGTTCCTACTTCCTCTCTGGGATGATGAACAACTCCCAGCAGCAGCAACAGCACTAGGAGGAAGTGGTTCTTGATCTTTCCCTATTTTATTTTTATCGGAGAAAGTTTGGTCCTCCATTTATGTTATATTGATATATATACGTGCGGCTAAAGCGCACACAAACACAGAAAATATTTTTTTATTTTTGCTGGAGAGTAGTGTACTTTGTGGGTTACACCACCCTTTAAGAAATGAGCCAGCCGGCTCTTTACTTATGGGACACAGGCGCACGCTTGGCGCTGCTCCTTTGTTGATGCACGTGCAGCCACAGTGCACACAAGTCACAAACACAGAAAATATATATTTTTTTGGTTTGGAGTGTACTTTGGGGGTTACAGAACCCTTTAACGGTCAAGCCAGCCAGCCCTTTACTTATGACACAGGCGCACGCTTGGCACTACTTTGTTGATGCACGTGCGGCTACTGCGCACACAATTCACAAACACAGAAAATAATTTTTTTTTTGGTTTGGACTGGAGTGTACTTTGGGGGTTACAGCACCCTTTAACGGTCTAGCCAGCCGGCCCTTTACTTATGACACAGGCGCACGCTTGGCACTACTTTGTTGATGCACGTGCGGCTACTGCGCACACAATTCACAAACACAGAAAATAATTTTTTTTTTGGTTTGGACTGGAGTGTACTTTCGGGGGTTACAGCACCCTTTAACGGTCAAGCCAGCTGGCCCTTTACTTATGACACAGGCGCACACTTGGCACTACTTTGTTGATGCACGTGCGGCTACTGCGCACACAATTCACAAACACAGAAAATAATTTTTTTTTTGGTTTGGACTGGAGTGTACTTTCGGGGGTTACAGCACCCTTAACGGTCAAGCCAGCCGGCCCTTTACTTATGACACAGGCGCACGCTTGGCACTACTTTGTTGATGCACGTGCGGCTACTGCGCACACAATTCACAAACACAGAAAATAATTTTTTTTTAGGTTTGGACTGGAGTGTACTTTCGGGGGTTACAGCACCCTTAACGGTCAAGCCAGCCGGCTCTTTACTTATGACACAGGCGCACGCTTGGCACTACTTTGTTGATGCACGTGCGGCTACTGCGCACACAATTCACTAACACAGAAAATAATTTTTTTTTGGTTTGGACTGGAGTGTACTTTCGGGGGTTACAGCACCCTTTAATGGTCAAGCCAGCCGGCCCTTTACTTATGACACAGGCGCACGCTTGGCACTACTTTGTTGATGCACGTGCGGCTACTGCGCACACAATTCACAAACACAGAAAATATATTATTTTTTTAGCACTTGGGGGGAGCACCCCTGATGGACAGAGCACCCCCTGGACAACACTACAGCACCCCTTTAGGACTGGGACACTGCACAGGACTTAGGAGTGGACACAGCCCCTATGGAGAACTGACTGCACAACACAGTCCAGCCAGCCCCTATGGACTTTGAAGTAGTGGACACAGCCCCTATTAACAACAGCTGCACAGCACAACACAGCCAGCCCCTATGGACTTTGAAGTAGTGGACAACAGCAGCACTACACTACACTACACTACACTACACTACACAGCCCTAACTCCCACCCTCCCTCTTCACTGTCCACAGCCGAGTGAGAAAATGGCGCCGACGCGGGTACCTTATATAGGATCCAAAACCCGCGAGACTCGGAAGGCGGGATGATGACGTTTTGCCTCGATTTCAGATCCGAGTCAGGCGGGAAAAGTCGAGCCTGATTCGGATCGGACTCGGATCGGGGGGGCTCGGGGGGGTTCGGATTTCAGAAATCCGAACCCGCTCACCCCTAATATATATATATATATAATCTCTATCTCAATGACACAATTCACCCCCAATGCATCCAGTGGCTACCTGCAACCCCCTATTGGAGGAGTGGGAGGGGGACTAGGCTATAGCTTTACCTAGGGAGCAGTGAGACCTTGCATCTGCCCTGCTTCCAGGTGATTGGAAACCAGAACCTGGAGCAACAATGATTCAGCTGTGCTGAATCTCTGAGCGACCGTGTGGTACTTTGTCGCCTGGCACTCCCTGCCCATAGCGGCTGTCTGTCTTCAGTGTGCCTGTCTAATTGTGGGGACTAGAGTGGTAGTCATTTATGTGCATACTACAATAATAAACAGGTGCAGTAAGTTGTAATTAAGCAAATGTGCGTAACAGTCAATCACTTATTTGATAGCATATATTTCCTAGCAATGTTTGTAGGCCGTAGGAAAGTCTTGTGTGATGGAGAGTATTCCACAGAGTGGGTGTGACCTGAAACATCAGGGACAAGATGCATGACTCATCGTGTTTTGAATGCAATGGATCCCGCCACTTGTACTGTATGCTTGAAAAAAAGAGACTGCTCTCCCGTTAAGAGCTATCCTTTGTGATAGAAGTCCTTCTGCGCATGTGTTGATTGACTTATGTGCTAGGAGGGATCCAATTGGATCCCTTTCAGGGGGAATTACAAATAGAAGCCTATATGATTCTATTTTGAGCAGTGCCATCTAAAGATGGCATTGCCCACTGCATCCAAGCCCAAGGAGCTTGGCGCATATACGGTAACTGAGCAAACCTCAGTCTTTTTCGGGGGTTTGACCGCAAAATCAGCATTGCTGCATCCCGCCCCAGATAACATGGATCAGGTCATGCTTTTGAATGAGAGCTGCAGAGCTTATGCAGAGTGAGGGGGGTGAATTGAGAGATGTTTTGAGACAAGTGAATAAGATGTGTGTTAATGTAATCTTGTTTATGGGTTTGGATGTACAGTTTATGATCAGCTTAATGGTAGTGTAAAAAAAATTGATTCCAATAAAACAAAGTATTTTACAGGATTTACTGTAAAAAAAATAATAATAATTCAGGCACAATCAGTGGCACCCCCCTTCCCCAGTAAAATCCGCCAACTCAGTGAACCAGTTGCAGTCCGTGACTAGCAGTGGCTTCCCAATGGAAATGCTATCTGCCAGTCACAAACAGGACAGGCAGTGTGAGGGTGAGGTGTCTTCTCCCCCATGGGATTGCCAGCCAGGACTGCGATTAGCACAGAGCATGCCTCCAATAGATGCTGCTGCTCTGCCTTTTGGGCAGCCCAACCCGGCTTTTAGAGGATGCAGTAAATGTTCCTAGAAGTCAATGTTTTGCGCATGTGCAGCGCCACTGCCGCTTTAGTGCATGAGCTGGTCCTGGCATTTGCCAGATTCATTGCGCAGAGACTGCAGTGTCTCCCCCTCTCCAGCAGCTGCCACCCCATCTAATAGGGTAGGAGCTACTGCTGGTCACCAGTGACTATGCCAACCAGATATGGCACTCTAGAACTTCAAGTCAGTCTTGAAGTCCTGTGCATTGTGCCATACCTCCCAGGCGTAACTAGGGTCTTCGGAGCCCAGGGCAAGATGAAGAATGACACCCCCCCCATACACATAGGAAATTATATTTGCATGCCGAAGGCAGGAAGGGGCATGGCCACTGAAAATGGGGCATGCCAACATGACACTTCACCCATTTCTCGTCACTCTGGGAACATTCCTACATGGTGGTTTCTCACAATGTGGAACTTCTGAAGAAATGTATCCTCCATGGGAAGATGGCGTCTTCAGTAGGTATTCACTATTCATGTAGGTCACAGCATCCTGAAGATGCCCGTTTGTGCAGGAATATTAACAAGGTCATCATCATACAATAGTGATTCAACCATACTTGTGCCCCCTGTGTCACTTCCAGACCCCTGCATCTCTCAGTCACACCATCTTCCCCTGTGTCGTCTCTCAGCACACCATCACCTTCCCCCTGCGTCGTCTCTCAGCCATACCATTGCCTCACCACTGCATCGTCTATTAGCACACCTTCACCTCCCACATGCGTCGTCTCTCAGCACACCATCATCTCCCCCTGTGTCGTCTCTCCGCACACCATCACCTCACCCTCTGCGTCATCTCTCAGCACACCATCCTCTCCTCCCTGCGTCATCTCTCAGGATACTATTACCTCCCTCCTTGCGTCATCTCTCAGCACACCATCACCTCCCTCCTGCGTCATCTCTCATCACACCATCACCTCCCCCTGCATTATCTCTCAGCACACCATCAGCTCCCAACCTACGTTGTCTATCAGCTCCATATGGGATATATATATTTAGGAGGGATAGGGCTGACTTAGACAGGGTACTGCTCTGGACAGAGAAAAGTATATACGAGTGCTTGGTAAATTTAGCTCTTTAACTTCTCACCCCTTTATTGAGCTTTTTTTTGGGGGGGGGCTTGTAAAATTTCTACATGTGTATATGATAGACAGACATGCACACAGGCACACACTGACACAGATGCGGAAGCTTGTGCAGCAGAGTGATCTTTTCAGATCCCTCCCAGCTCTGTTTACTTACCTGTGGCATCTCTGGCTGTCACTGACTCCCTCCTTTGCTATTCTCCACAGGTGCCAGGAGAGCTTGTGCAGCAGGGGAGATGAGGGAAGCTTGCGCAGTGGTGAGGTACCACCTGCGGCAGCCACGGGGGTAAAGGAGGGACAGACACAGATGGCAGCAAAGGGGGGGGAGTTAAACAAACCAGCAGCGGTGGGGTGGCAAGGACAGACACCATGGGGGGAAGACACCAGTGGCAGTAGGAGCGAAGGGGGCCGGGACAGACCCCAGTACTCGCAGGAGGGGGTCTGGGATGGATTTTGGGGAGTTAAACAGACCAACAGAAGCTGTGGGGGGGGAGACATGTAGCAGTGAGAAAATCCATATTGATACCTGCATGGGGAAAATTATTACTTTTTCGATAAGCTGACTCAGCAAAAAGAGCAGCTTTTCTGAAGTGATACTTTTGTTAGCGAGGCATGATGAATGCCTACAAAAGATTTTTTCGTAGCGAGTTTAAAACATAATTGCCACAACATTGGAGAAAAACCTTGTTGGTGTAGCTGATGACTGTATTGGAATATTAACAATACTGTACTAAAATTTGTAATATTACAGGTGAACAGAAATGTTCATGTTTCTACTTTCTAGTGGCTCTCATTCACTCCTGCATGGCAGAAATACTGACGCCAAATGTTAGGGACAGAACTATGGGAGACAATGGAGACGCCTGCCGCCGGGCTCCAGCTCTGAAGGGGCACCTCCTCCATTGTCCACAACATATTCACCCCACTTAGGTCTGTAACTATGTACCCGGAGTGTACCGTAATGGCTGCCCAATACATGACACCTCTTCCCGGCACCTAGGAAGCCATCATACAGTAGTGGAGATCTCAATTGAAATTGCTGCTCCTCAGCAGCTTCTTTTGTTAGTATGACATGTCCGGCACCCCCTCTCGCCCACAAATCTCTGTCTCATTCCTCCCTCGTGGCAGCCCTAGCCGTTTGGACCCATGCAGCAGTCACGACGCATCCCCTCACCAACAACTCTCTGTCCCAATCTTCCCTGGTGACAGCCCTAGCTGTGGACCCATGCAGCCAACCTGGCACCACCCACACCCGCAACTCTCTGTCCCACTCCTCCCAGCCCTAGCCGCAGAAGAGTCCTGAGTGGCTGACCCAAGGATAAGTGTGGCTGCAGATCTTCTGCAGAACAGGGAGGACCTTAAGGAACTTAGGGGGTCATTCAGACCCACTCGCGAGCAGCTGTCCGCTCGCAAGTGGGTCAATGGTCCCCACTGCGCATGCGCACGACGGAGGGAGCTCCATCGTGCGCATGCGCGAGACCCGACGAGCGAAGGACTTTCCTTCGCTCGGAGTGTCTCATCAAAGGGGGTGTGCTGTCGATGGTGACTGACAGCACGCCCCCTTTGGTGGGCGTGCCTGCCAGACGGAGGCGTTCCCAAGGGAACGCCTACCGTCTGAAGCCGGCCTCACTAGTGATGTCAGTGGGAGTGATTTTGGCTCTGATAGAGCCAAAATCACTCCTGGCCTTGCGGTTTTAAAACCCACCCGCTTCTTTTACTCGCAGTTCCGATGGTCGCGATGGTCAAGACCATCACGACCATAATTTTGCACGCTCGTATATGCTGTGGGTGGTGACCCACAGCTATACGAGCGTCCAGGAGGACACTCCATATTAATGGAGGTGGGCCCTGATTCAGAGCGAGCGCTCTGGTCAGAGTGTCCGGCTCTGAATCAGGGCCTTATTCAGAACCAAAGGTTTGAGAAGAGAGATGTGAAAAGAGTTTGGAACTCTGGCCCTGATTCAGAGCCGGACGCTCTGACCAGAGCGCTCGCTCTGAATCAGGGCCCACCTCCATAATTATGGAACGTCCTCCAGGACACTCGTATAGCTGTGGGTCACCACCCACAGCATATACGAGCGTGCAGGTTGATGATCGCGATGGTCTTGACCATCGCGACCATCGCCACTGCGTGCCGAAGCCTGCGGTTGAGTTTCACAACCGCAAGACCCGGAGTGATTTTGGCTCTATCAGAGCCAAAATCACTCCCACTGACATCACTAGTGTTGTCAGTGGGGCCGGCTTCTGACGGTAGGCGTTCCCTTGGGAATGCCCCCGTCTGGGAGGCACGCCCCCGGCACGCCCACCAAAGGGGGCGTGCTGTCAATCAACATCGACAGCACGCCCCCTTTGATCAGACACAACGAGCGAAGGAAAATCCTTCGCTTGTCGCATCTCGCGCATGCGCACGACGGAGCTCCCTCCATCGTGCGCATGCGCAGTGCACACCATCGACCCACTTGCGAGCGGACAGCCGCTCGCGAGTGGGTCTGAATCAGGCCCTCAGTCTTCAGTAAGAGGGGAGCTGAAGGTGATAAGCCACAGGATTGATGATTTCTGTGATAGAGAAGGGTCCGATGTAATGTGGGGCAAACTTCATGGAAGGGACTCTGAGGCGTAGGTTCCGGGTGGACAACCAAACCTGGTCTCCAACTTTCATGCAAGGTACCTTCCTTCGCCTCCTGTCTGCTTGTAGTTTGTAGCGAGAGGACGTCTTCTCCAAATCAATGCGCACTTGAGCCCATATGGATGCAAACCTCTGTACTGTATCCTCCACGGCTGGAACATCGAAAGCTGGCAGGCTCCGAAACTCAGGTATTCGAGGGTGAAGACCGTAAACCACCTGAAAAGGAGTTTGATTTGTAGAGGTATGATATGAGGCATTGTGCGCAATTTCGGCCCAAGGCAATAACTCGTACCAGTTGTCTTGGGATGATGACATGAATATTCTCAAAAAAGTCTCAAGGTACTGATTGACTCTTTCTGTAGATCCATTACTCTGTGGGTGGTATTCTGTAGAAAACTTGAGTTTCACTTGTAGGACAGAACACAAGGCTCTCCAAAACTTTGCCACAGATTAAGCACCACGATCAGAGACTATTTCCGCAGGGAGTCTATGCAGGCGGAATATGTGCTGGATGAACAAATGAGCCAATTCAGGAGCTGTGGGTAATTTCTTCAGAGGAACATAATGGACCATCTTCGAAAATTGATCCACAATGACCCAGATGGTGGTGTAACCCTCAGAACTTGGTAAGTCCGTTACAAAGTCCATGGAGAGGTGCATCCATGGATGTGATGGAATAGGTAGAGGCAAAAGTTCACCAACTGTAGCTTGATGTGAGGATTTGTGCTGGGCACAGGAGGTACATGATGAGATAAACTCCAATACATCAGTTTTAATCAAGGGCCACCAGTAGGACCTTTTTAGAAGTTCTAGAGTCTTCTGAATGTCCTGCGAAGCGTGAGGAGTGAGCCCACATGAGCAGCTGCTTCCTTAACTCTGGGACCACAAAAGTTCTCCCAGTAGGGGGCTGTAACTGTATGGTGGCAAACACCCTTGATTCCAGCACGGGAGTACTGCAAGAGATTTCGGTATTGTTGTCACAGGAAAATGATCTAGACAGAGCATCTGCTTTCTGATTGAGAGCTCCAGAGTGAAAGGTCAGAGTAAAATGGAATCAAGCAAAGAATATTGCCCATCGGGCCAGACGAGGATTTACACACTGGATATTTTTGAGGAAAAGGAGGTGTCTGTGGTCTGTGAAGACAGTGAAATGGAATTTAGCCCCTTCCAACAGATATCGCCACTCTTTAAGTGCCAGCTTAACTTCCAAAAGTTCTTGTTCTCCTATCGCATAGTTCTTTTCAACTGGAGAAAACTTTTTGGAGAAGAAGCCACAGGGGTGTACTCGGTTATCCTCATACCATTGAGATAGATCTGCTCCCATCGCCTCCGATGATGCATCTACCTCCATCAAAAAAGGTCTGTCCACGTCTGGTTGTCTTAACACTGGAGCAGTGATAAAAGCTTGTTTCAAGAGCTGGAAGGCTGTCTCAGCTTCAGGAGTCCAAAGAGCAGGGTTAACGCCTTTATGAGTCAATGCTGTGATGGGGGCCATCAGAGACGAAAATCCTTTGATAAAGCGTCTATAGTAATTGGCGAATCCAAGCAGTCTTTGGATGGCTTTCAATGCTTGGGGTCAGGACCAATCTAGAATCGCCTGAACCTTTTTGGGATCCATCTCCAGGCTGGAGCCGGAGATGACATAACCAAGGAATGGCACACTGGGTACATTGAAGACACATTTCTCTAGTTTACAGTAGAGATGGTTGCTTCTCAAACGAGACAACACTTCCTTCACATGTCAATGGTGTTCTTCTAGAGAAGAGGAAAAAAATCAGTATATCGTCCAGGTAAATGACTACGGAGACATACAACAAATCCCGTAAAATCTCGTTGATGAAACCTTGAAAGACAGCAGGAGCATTGCATAAGCCGAAGGGCATCACAAGATATTCAACGTGACCATCTCTGGTATTAAAAGCGGTTTTCCACTCATCTCCTGCACGGATACGAATAAGATTATAAGACCCTACTAGATCTAATTTAGAGAAAATGATGGTTCCCTTGACCCTGTCAAACAGCTCTGTAATCAACGGAAGAGGTTATCGATTCTTGACTGTTATGTCATTAAGGCCTCGATAATCTATACATAGCCTTAACCCACCATCCTTCTTCCCAACGAAAAAGAATCCAGCATCAGCAGGAGATGTAGAAGGATGAATGAACCCTTTCTCTAAATTTTCCTTGATGTATTCAGACATTGCTTTGGTCTCTGGCAAGGATAGAGGATAGGTGCGACCTCGAGGAGGCATCTTATCAGGCAACAAGTCGATGGGGCAATCCCATTCCCTGTGAGGAGGTAAGACATTAGCTTGTTCAGAAAAAATCAGCAAAACATTGATACTCCTTGGGGATAACTGGGGATACTAACGAGGCTGTTTTCCTCACAGGTCGTAGTTTGGGAAGACTGGACTTTTGACACTCCATTCCCATGAAAGAATTTGCATAGAGCACCAGTCTATCCTGGGATTGTATAACACAAAAAAAGTAAAGCAGCGCTTGGGATATTCAATCAACGGGATAAGATATACATTTATTTATACATATAAAATATTATGCAGAGAAATCCTAAAACATAGATGTATAGGGAAAATTCCCAACAATAAAGATAAATATAGAAAAAGTCACAGCTGTTATAAACAGATTATAACACTGCTGGATGCATGCCGTTTCAAAAGCTGTTTATATTAATAAGTTTTATATGAGTGTCAGTTAGTGTCCAGAAATAGTTCCAGAATGATTCTGTCACTCTATGCTATTCAAGAGTGATATAAATGCGTTTATATAGAATGGTTTTATGTATATGTCACACTCTCAGTACGACCAAAGTTCGTGAATATAGCTAATGGGGTCACCGTGGTCCGTCAACAAAAGATCCCCAATATGCAGAAAAAATAAGTTTTATAAAAACATGCACTCACAACTCGTTGGGAACTGAAGTACTGGTTAAATACCTGGATAGGCTCTGATGAGGTTACCGGGTGGAGCAGGTGGCTGAGAGACCCCGGGATGCTTGTACGTTCAATCGGAACAGTCCTTGTTGTCGGAGGCAATCTCCGATGACGGGAGACTCCTTCCTCCCCTGCTCTCCGGGAATTAGCCGCGGCTCAGAACCTTCGTTTGTGCCCAAATGTGTCTTGCATGATGAGCAAAACCGGGTGTTAGAGGTGAACAGCAGCTGCAGTCTGCAGGACACCTGCCCGGATCGGCTGTAAATGAAGTGGGTCCGGCTTGCAAGCAACAGCTTCCCCACTCCAGCTGATGTATATCTTGGACACAGTGGTGCTTGAAATAATGTGTGTGGCCGACTTTGGAGGAGAATCAGCAAAGGGTCCCAAATGCAAATAACCTGGAACTGATGAACAGTAGGTATTTTCAATTGTCTCATATACAGCAGCCCATGCAGTATCTCGCCTAACACGTTTCCCTGTGTAGCACAGCTTCGTCAGAGGCAGCAGGAAAGGTTGGACTCCACATAATCTTGGTATATATCCTGCTTTTATAATTGCTTAATTGAAAGGTTCTGGAGTTTAACTCTTTCCCAGCGTTTATTCAGCTGTGAGGTGATATTCACACATAGGGCCTGATTCAGACCCACTCGCGAGCGGCTGTCCGCTCGCAAGTGGGTCGATGTTATGCACTGAGCATGCGCACGACGGAGGGAGCTCCGTCGTGCGCATGCGCCAGACGCAACGAGCGAAGGAAAGTCCTTCGCTCGTTGTGTCCGATCAAAGGGGGCGTGCTGTCAATGTTGATTGACAGCACGCCCCCTTTGGTGGGTGTGCCGGGGGCGTGCCTCCCTGACGGGGGCGTTCCCACGGGAACGCCTCCAGTCAGAAGCCGGCCCACTGACATCACTAGTGATGTCAGTGGGAGTGATTTTGGCTCTGATAGAGCCAAAATCACTCCGGAGCTTGCGGTTGAAAACCTCAACCGCAGGCTCCGGCTCGCAATTTCGATGGTCGCGATGGTCTCGACCATCGCGGCCATCACAAAGCACGCTCGTATAGCCTGTGGGTGGTGACCCACAGCTATACGAGCATCCAGGAGGACGCTCCATGAAAATGGAGCCCAGCCCTCATTCAGAGCGTGCGCTCTGCTCAGAGCATACGGCTCTGAATGAGGGCCATAGTCTTAAAATGTATTCATACAGATTAAAATGCAGTATTGTTATCAACTTCATTATTGTATGTAAAGAAACAGTCGGAAAAACCATGTAAATAAAATATTTTACCTATGAATATATATCTAAAAAATAATCATGCCCTTTCATTCATTATTTCCTATCATTTGTCTTCTGTATCTAATCTTCATTACTAGGGGATACAGTAACCTTTATTTCTTTGTCAAATGATTTTTTTTTCCTTTAAATATTAATATCCATACCTAAATCTTAAATATTAAAAATCAGGAATAAGAAATCAAAAATAATGATGATAGGACAACCAGAATCTCATTTTTGTATGTATATACCACAAACCCCTCCTAATAGTAATATAGACCCTAAACATATTATTACCCATCTATCTCATAGGTGGAACAATAAATAAAGTTATATACTGTAACCTAATAGATAATAATTATAAATAGATACATATTGGGATGTTTATATAGCCTCTCTGGAGTAATATATAAGGTATAGTGCCCATCCACTAAGAGGTTTTCAGTTTCAAAACTTGATTGGATTAAATCCTCCAAAGCTTTCCATTTACTGTAAGCATATAATGGTAACATGGGAAATGTAAAAATGGATATACAAACCCACTGAATAAGAAGAATGCGGATATATAGGATCTAAAACAATCCCATAGTAAATGTTCTATGAACAACGAGGCTGTGGATATTTCATGGGGGGCGATGAGGTACACAACGGAGAATGGTGGGACCATATAGTCTCTAGAATTCTGCACGTATATCCCCATCCCCTCCCTAAAGAACACAGTTCAATTCCACAGCCTAGTTCAGACCCTCTGGAGAAATGGTATTAAGCTTGAACATCCAGTACAATTCCTGTTGGCATAACTGACGGTAGCGATCCCCACCCCGATCTGTACTCTTTATATGTTCTAGCCCCACAACTTTTAGGCAATCATCCTTATTGTTATGGCATTCCATAAAGTGTCTAGATACACTATGGTTTATCTTGCAATTAATAACATTGCGTCTATGTTCCAAGAACCTCTTTTTTAGAGGCCTTGTAGTACGCCCCACATAGAAAAGTGGACATGAACAAAAGATTAAGTATACCACAAAGTACGTGTCACAATTAATAAATTGTTTTATATTAATTTGAATCTCTTTAGATAATGGTGTAAAATTATGTTGAACCCTGTAAACATGTTTGCAGGTAGTGCATTGATTTTTCCCACACTTATAGAAGCCATCTGGTCTCTTTGGTAGCCATTGTTCCTTGTTGGTATACTGTTGATTAGGCATATTCCTCAAGAAACTGGGAACTAGCATATTTTTTAGATTTTTATTCTTTTTATAAACTACCGTGGGTCTATTGGGAATGTTATTACAGAGAATTGGATCACACTTTAAAATAGAATAGTTTTGTGTAATGATTTTCTTAATCTCAGATGACTGGTGTTGTAAGAAATTCTTTTGTAATAAAAATATTAAAAAGAAAGGAGAGGAAGCTTCTCCTAGACTCACATGATATTCCAGCACTGAATACGCTAACAGAACTCTTAGGAGAATCAGGCATACAACAAGAAGTGGACATTGATACCTCCATAAGGAATTCACCAGTATCCTTATTTTCCATTGAAAATAGGGATAAATTTACAACCAAATCAGAATTTTATCCCATGTCTATGTTTATCCCATTTTATCCCATGTCTTATAAAACCAAATATATAGACCAGTTCTACAAAACCACATTAGAGAATTTTAGGGAAATATGTAACAAAAAAGACAAGAACACCAAATCCAATCTTAACAGTAAAGAAAGAGTTGCCCTTAAAAATGTGACTAAGGACACTTCCATAGTCATCAAGGAAGCTGATAAGGGGGGGGGCTTGTTATATTAAATAAAATTGATTATCTACATGAATCATTTAGACAATTAGGTGATAAAAATTTCTATCGGATTATTTCCTCTAATCCTACATCCCGTTTCCAGGAGGAGTTTTTGGTAATTTTAGATAAAGCTTATAATAAGGGCATTATCACTAAAAAAGAAAAAGATTTTTTGTTTATTCCATTTCCGGTAGTACCCACCTTTTACTATTAACCAAAATTACATAAATCCTTGGTTTCACCTCCAGGTCGCCCCATCATTTCTGGGATTAACTCTTTAACATCTAATCTTTCATTCTATATAGATTATTTTCTACAGTCTAGGGTCACTAGTTTGAAATCATATATCAGGGATACAACCCATTTTTTAAACTTAATACAAAACATTGTTTGGCAGGAGACATATGCGTTTGTAACACTGGATGTGTCAGCATTATACACCAATATTCCAAACGAACGTGGTGTTTCTGTAATTGAATCAAGATTACACAGAGATAATGATCTGATGGAGGATCATCAAAAATGTATTGTTGAGTGTATAAAGTTTATTCTTCATCACAACTATTTCCTATTTCAAAATAATTATTACTTACAAACAATGGGGACTGCAATGGGCGCCAGGTTCGCACCCAGTTATGCCAACCTCTACATGGGGGACTTTGAGTCTACCCATGTGGAGGGGGGGCCCTGGGCTGCGAACCTGGTGCTTAATGGTCGATATATAGACGACTTATTTATAGTATGGAATGGTCCAATTGAAACAGCCGTTTCGTTTGTGGAATATCTTAATTCCAATACATACAATTTAACATTCACACATACATATAGTAAGTCAACTAGTAATTTTTTAGACATGACATTAGAAATTCAAAACAATACAATAGTTACATCAACATTCTGTAAACCAACGGATGCTAATAATTATTTGCATTTCTCCAGTAGCCATTATAGACCATGGAAAACCAACATACCAAGGGGGCAGCTATTGAGGATTAGGAGAAATTGTTCCAATCAAGAAACCTTTGACAGACAGGCAGAAAATATGTTACAACATTTTAGGGAGAGGTCATATCCGGAATTATTATTACAAAAAGCAATACAAGATACAAAGAATTTAAAACAGAACGATTTATTGCACAAAGAAGGGAAAAAGGAAAATGCATATGAAACAGGGGGGGAAACATTGCTGTATGTTTCCAAATTCAACTGCAAGTCATCTGAGATTAAGAAAATCATTACACAAAACTATTCTATTTTAAAGTGTGATCCAATTCTCTGTAATAACATTCCCAATAGACCCACGGTAGTTTATAAAAAGAATAAAAATCTAAAAAATATGCTAGTTCCCAGTTTCTTGAGGAATATGCCTAATCAACAGTATACCAACAAGGAACAATGGCTACCAAAGAGACCAGATGGCTTCTATGAGTGTGGGAAAAATCAATGCACTACCTGCAAACATGTTTACAGGGTTCAACATAATTTTACACCATTATCTAAAGAGATTCAAATTAATATAAAACAATTTATAAATTGTGACACGGACTTTGAGGTATACTTAATCTTTTGTTCATGTCCACTTTTCTATGTGGGGCGTACTACAAGGCCTCTAAAAAAGAGGTTCTTGGAACATAGACGCAATGTTATTAATTGCAAGATAAACCATAGTGTATCTAGACACTTTATGGAATGCCATAACAATAAGGATGATTGCCTAAAAGTTGTGGGGCTAGAACATATAAAGAGTACAGATCGTGGTGGGGATCGCTACCGTCAGTTATGCCAACAGGAATTGTACTGGATGTTCAAGCTTAATACCATTTCTCCAGAGGGTCTGAACGAGGCTGTGGAATTGAACTGTGTTCTTTAGGGAGGGGATGGGGATATACGTGCAGAATTCTAGAGACTATATGGTCCCACCATTCTCCATTGCGTACCTCATCGCCCCCCATGAAATATCCACAGCCTCATTGTTCATAGAACATTTACTATGGGATTGTTCTAGATCCTATATATCCGCATTCTTCTTATTCAATGGGTTTGTATATCCATTTTTACATTTCCCATGTTACCATTATATGCTTACAGTAAATGGAAAGCTTTAGAGGATTTAATCCAATCAAGTTTTGAAACTGAAAACCTCTTAGTGGATGGGCACTATACCTTATATTACTCCAGAGAGGCTATATAAACATCCCAATATGTATCTATTTATAATTATTATCTATTAGGTTACAGTATATAACTTTATTTATTGTTCCACCTATGAGATAGATGGGTAATAATATGTTTAGGATCTATATTACTATTAGGAGGGGTATGTGGTATATACATACAAAAATGAGATTCTGGTTGTCCTATCATCATTATTTTTGATTTCTTATTCCTGATTTTTAATATTTAAGTTTTAGGTATGGATATTAATATTTAAAGGAAAAAAAAATAATTTGACAAAGAAATAAAGGTTACTGTATCCCCTAGTAATGAAGATTAGATACAGAAGACAAATGATAGGAAATAATGAATGAAAGGGCATGATTATTTTAATATCGATTATTTTTTAGATATATATTCATGGGTAAAATATGTTATTTACATGGTTTTTCTGACTGTTTCTTTACATACAATAATGAAGTTGATAACAATGCTGCATTTTAATCTGTATGAATAAATTTTGACTGTGTGAATATCACCTCACAGCTGAATAAACGCTGGGAAAGAGTTAAACTCCAGAACCATTCAATTAAGCAATTATAAAAGCAGGATATATACCAAGATTATGTGGAGTCCAACCATTCCTGCTGCCTCTGACGAAGCTGTGCTACACAGGGAAACGCATTAGGCGAGATACTGCATGGGCTGCTGTATATGAGACAATTGAAAATACCTTCTGTCCATCAGTTCCAGGTTATTTGCATTTGGGACCCTTTGCTGATTCACCTCCAAAGTCGGCCACACACATTATTTCAAGCACCACTGTGTCCAAGATATACATCAGCTGGAGTGGGGAAGCTGTAGCTTGCAAGCCGGACCCACTTCATTTACAGCCGATCCGGGCAGGTGTCCTGCAGACTGCAGCTGCTGTTCACCTCTAACACCCGGTCTTGCTCATCATGCAAGACACATTTGGGCACAAACGAAGGTTCTGAGCCGCGGCTAATTCCCGGAGAGCAGGGGAGGAAGGAGTCTCCCGTCATCGGAGATTGCCTCCGACAACAAGGACTGTTCCGATTGAACGTACAAGCATCCCGGGGTCTCTCAGCCACCTGCTCCACCCGGTAACCTCATCAGAGCCTATCCAGGTATTTAACCAGTACTTCAGTTCCCTGGAGTTGTGAGTGCATGTTTTTATAAAACTTCTTTTTTCTGCATATTGGGAATCTTTTGTTGTCGGACCACGGTGACCCCATTAGCTACATTCACGAACTTTGGTCGTACTGAGAGTGTGACATATACATAAAACCATTCTATATAAACGCATTTATATCACTCTTGAATAGCATAGAGTGACAGAATCATTCTGGAACTATTTCTGGACACTAACTGACACTCATATAAAACTTATTAATATAAACAGCTTTTGAAACGGCATGCATCCAGCAGTGGTATAATCTGTTTATAACAGCTGTGACTTTTTCTATATTTATCTTTATTGTTGGGAATTTTCCCTATACATCTGTTTTAGGATTTCTCTGCATAATATTTTATATGTATAAATAAATGTATATCTTATCCTGTTGATTGAATATCCCAAGCGCTGCTTTACTTTTTTTGTGTTATATAGTTTGTACCAACCAGGACACTACCTGGTTTCTGGTAGCAGCTGAGACATTCAATAGATTTGTTACTATTCTGGGATTGTGCAGACGCAACCAGGGTAACCCTAGAACGACTTCTTGGGAAGCCTCAGGAATCACAAGAAATTTTAGGTACTCAGAATGGAGTGCTCCAATGTGGACTAGCACTGGTTGAGTCTCCTTGGTGACAACTCCGTTAGCCAGAGGATGTCCATCTACAGCAGTCAGAGAAATTGAATGATCCAGGGTAGAACAGGAATTTTGTAATTTATCAACAAGACTAGAGGTCATAAAGTTTCCGGCTGCTCCAGAATCCAGTAGAGCAGCGACAAAGGCAGGTTTAGGCTTAACATCTAAAGCCAAGGTCAGAACAAAATCTTTAGAAGTTGAGGACGGACAGATTACTCCTAACTTGATGTCCCCAGGGTCAATTAAGAATGGGCGTTTCCCAGTTTGTGGGTACAGGAGGCCACCAGGTGACCGGATTCTCCACAGTATAGGCAGAGGTTTTTTGATATTCTTCTCTAGTATTCACTCTGGAGAGATGGGTATGATTCACCTGCATCGGCTCTTCATCTGTAGGAGGAGGAGGTGGACGGGTAGGGAAGAGAAGAGTGACTGACCTAGTACGGTCAGTTCTTTGCTTCTCGGCCTGACGTTCTCGTAGATCGATTTTGTTACAGAGAGAAATCATATAATTGAGATTAGTTGGGAGGTCACGGGTGACCAAGTCATCCTTCAGTCGGTCGGAAAGCCCATGCCAGAAAGCAGAGGTGAGGGCTTCCTCATTCCACTTGAGTTCTGATGCCAAAATCTGAAACTGTATGACATATTGGCTGACAGGACGGGTACCTTTTTTCAGTGACATAATACTAGACGAGGCTGATACAGTTCGCCCAGGCTCATCAAAAATCCTCCTGAAAGATGTTACGAAGTCTGTATAGTTGTCCAGCAGGGAATCTGAACGCTCCCAGAGTGAGAAATCCCAATTCAAGGCTGGACCAGACAACAGGGACACCAGGTAGGCTACTTCTAGCAGTGGGGAAGTTATCAGGCTGTAGGGTGAAATGTATATCGCACTGATTCAGGAATCCGCGGCAGAGCTTGGAGTTGCCGTCGAATTTACTAGGCATAGAAAGGTGCAGCCGAGGGGATGACCTGTAACTAGTATTGTCAGGCGGAGGAGCAGGGGTAACTATAGTTACATTAGAGGTAGACAAAGAAGTTTGCAGATTATCCTGTCGTTTAGACATCTCTTGAAGAAACTGAGCCATTTGGTGCTGCATAGTTTCCAGGTTTTCCAAACGACCTGCAATACACAGAAATAAATCTGTTCCAGACTCCTGTCCCGTGGCCGGGTCCATGGGGCCAGTGCAAACTGTGATGTTCTGGTTTTGTTGTGGGCCCGGGGTGGTGATAGGAGCAGACACAGAAGCAGATTTAAAACAAAACATGGAACTTTTAATAAGTGGTTTGGCAGACATGAACAATGGGAGAAAATAAGTCCAGGGATGGCACTAAAGTGCAAATGGGAACTGAGGTGAATGCAATGAGTAAAAGTCCAGATAGTGGCAAATGGGAGCAGTCCAGTATCCGGGTCTTGTGAGGGTGGTGAAAAAAGACTTGTCCAGCAGTGTGAGGTTCTGGTTAATAGGGAAATGTCCAGTTAATGACAGACAGGGGAAATCAGGTGTAGTGGTTGAAATGAAGAATGCAGGCTGACGAAAAATCATCCAGCAGAGTGTCAATGGAGGCAAGGTGCAGGGTGAACAGCAGACTCAGGTTCTCAGGCAAGGGGAAGGTAATGGAGGATGCAGGGTAGTCCAGCAGGGTTGGAGAAGACAAGCAGGCAGGCAGGTAGCGTTTCACAGGAACAGATGGTTAGCACAGGGAACTTTCTCTCAGCTATTCTGAGAAACACGTTGCACTGGCAATGAAGTGAGGCTCTGAACCTCCCTAAATACCAAGTGCTGTGCCGTGACTGGCCAGAGAGAGCATGTGACAAACCAGGATTGGGCGATTAGGTCACATGACCGGAGGCAAGATGGCGGCGCCCATGCCGGAGAAGAACGGAAGCACCACCAGGCCTCACCAGCCCAAAGTGACAACATGCCCGCATAGAACCACGCACAGCCAACGCCCCTCGCCAAACACCAGCGCCACCGCCAGACGCCCCCCGCCATAGTGACCTCACAGGTAATACCCGTCGACCACCATACCGAGAAACTCTGGTCGTGACACTGAGTGGTGATGCAGTCAGCAGTAGACTGGACAATTTGTGATTTGTAGTAACACCACATTGGCAGTCTTACAGTATCTTGACTTAAACTCAGTCCTCAAAGCCACCACATCAGGTGGTTTTCCCCTCCATCAAAGGGTATCAGGAGGGCTACCCACCCAACATCAGGTGGCTTTTACCTCCATCAGGAGGACTCTGAGCGTCATGCTAATTGCACCATACAGGTCACTATCTTATCTGTGACTAATGCATACAGATGTGTCCACATACATCTATCCTCCGTGCGACACATAACGCGTGAACGCAGAGTGTCTCGGTAGCACCAAGCATCTTTTAGTGGGAATTTTTCCCTTGAAATGCATCTTATTAGCACAACGATGTGAATAGGATGCACAATTAGCTTCTGCTTATTAAAATGATATGTGGCATGCCTATATTCTGTGTGCCACTGTGAATGTATCTGTGGTGGGAGGGGGGCACCAAATTATGACTTGCCTCCGGGCATCTTGGATGAACTTACGCCATTGTGTTATACAGATGTGTTCTCATACACTGTTACTCAAATAGCCCCTCAGCGTGCCAGATTCCAGGCAACTCGGCTGCACTGAGCGTCTTTTTTGCTCAAAATATGCATCTTATTCCCACAACTCTGAGCAACAAAACTATGCTGCTAGATTTCACTGATCAATGTGATGTGCAACATTTGAACATCTGTGTGCAGATGAGTCTGAATCTGTATGCAGTGATGCAGCGACCATGGCTTTTTCTCACGTTAAGTTCCGTGTGCTTCTTCTGCAATTTTGTATGTGTTTAAAATTAATTCCTGTGCAGTTAAAGTTACAGACCAGCGTCTATAGCACTGTACACAAAATCTGGTAATTGTGGCTCGCGAGCTTTCGTCTCTATATATAAGGGATGCTGCGGGCGCCATTTCACTCCGGCTGTGGAGACTGAACAGGGAGGGTGGGTAGTGTAGGGCTAGGGAGAGGTGATGTGCTGTTCTGTCTGCTGTGTTCTGGGCTGGTGCTGATCCATTCTGGGCTGGTGTTGTGCTGTCTGCTCTGTCCATTTGGGCTGTTGCTGATCCATCTGGGCTGGTGCTGTCTGCTGTGCTGTCTGCTGCGTCCATCTGGGCCGAAGTTCTGGACCCCCCCAAAAATGAAAATATATATATATTTTTTTGTGTAATATATATTTGTCTGTGTGCGTGTTAGGCTTAACCGCACAAGATTTAGCCAGTTGGTAACGCAACCTAGTGCTGCCCGACTCCAGTCGTCATCAATCTGTGCTCTGGGCCCAAGTTCTGGAGCTGGAAAAATAATAAAAACATATTGGGCCAAATGTAATAGGGTGTCAGTTTTGGTAAATTGCGAGTTTGGTGCTAAACTCACAATTTTTCACAAGTCTCTAATGTAATAGGGTGTCTGTTTACTAAAACTCACATTTTTCAGAGTTACTAAAACTCCCCATTCTCAAACTCGCATCCAGATGTTTTCACATTGAAAACAATCAACTCGCCCAATGTAATAGGGCAGGGCCGCCATCAGGGGGGGACTGCCAGTACTCTAGTACTGGGCCCGGAGAGAGAGGGGGCCCGGCTGACAACGGCAAGAAATGCACCGGGTGGCAGGCAGGGAGAAAGGGCATCAGCGGCAGCGCCGCTGTGGCATTTGATCTATGGACTGGAGCCAGCCGTGGCAGCCAATCAAGAGCAGCAACTCCTGATCACCAATCACGAACGGACGCTCCTGATTGGCTGCCGTTCCGTGAGCCAATCAGGAGCAGCAGCTCCTCATCAGCCAATCAGGAGCGGTGGATGATTGGCTCGAGAGCCGTGATTGGCTCGCGGCCGGCTCCATTGATCAAATGCTACGGCGCCGCTGATACTCGTGGCCGGCTCCAGTGACAATCCATAGCTGAATGCCACAGCGATTATGCTCTTTTGTTCTCTCTGCCTGCTGCCTGGTGTACTCCTTCCAGCTGCCAGCCGGGCCCCCTCTCTCTCAGGACAAAAGAATGAACAAAGCAGGTATGCTGACCCTGCCCTGTGTCCTCCCCTCTTGACCAGCTAGTCTTCCCTGCACTGTACCCCCAGAACAAAAAGCCTTTCTGGAGCCCCCCCAGTACAGACAGCCTTGCCTGAACCCCCCCCAGTTCAGCCTGCCTTGCCCTGCCCCTCCCCCAGTCCAGCCAGCCTGCTAAGTCCAGTCAGCCTGCCTTGCCTGCCCCTCACCCAGTCCAGCCAGCCTTCCCTATGCCCCCCAGTCCAGCCAGCCTGCCTTGCATCTCCCCCTGTCCAGCCAGTCTTCCCTGTGCCCCCCTCCTAGCCTAGCCAGCCTATGTTACCTGCCCCAGTCAAGCCAGCCTTCCCTGCAACTCCCGCCAACCATGTCCAGCCAGCCTTCCTGTCTTCTCTGCCCCTCCCCTACTGTCCCTTGCCCCCCTAGTCCAACCAGCCTTCCCTGCCCTTTGCCTCCCTAGTCCAACCAGCCTTCCCTGCCCTTTGCTACCCCAGTCCACCCTTCACAGCCCAGTGCCCCCCTTGTCCAGTCTTCCCTGCCCCCTCCACCATGCGTAGCCTTCGCTGGTTTACCCACCATTTGAGGCAACACCCCTTGATAAGCTCCACCCACATTATCCACAGCTCCGCACAACTCTGACCTAGACCCGGGGGGGGGGCCTTGCCTATTTTGTTAGTACCGGGCCCCAGAATTTCTGATGGCAGCCCTGTAATAGAGTGTCTGTTTTAGACTCGCAAAAAAAAGATTACCAAAAGTCCCCAAATATTAGACCTGCTTGAGGCTAGCGAGTATATCCTGAGCAGGTCAGATTAACACAGAAACATGCACATATCCATGAGATATGTGCATGTTTCTGTGTGTACTTATGTAAAAGGTTATAAATGTTAAAAAAAAAATTAGGTGCACCCCCTCCCCAAAAGCATAACCAGCCCCAGGCTTTATAAAGCCTGTTCTGGTTCTAAAAATACAGGGGCCAAAATGTGTAGGGGACCCCTGTATATTAAGAACCAGCACAGGGCTTTGTTGAGCTGGTCCTGGTTCTGGAAAATCAGGGGACAAAACAAGTAGGGGTCCCCTGAAAATTCCAAAACCAGCACCGAACTCTTTCTAGCGGGGGGATAATGCCACAGCCAGGGAAAACCTTTCACCAGTTTCCCCGGCCAAAGCATTATCCCTGACCGCTAGTCAGTCCAGGCTGGGGATCCCTGGGGAGTTGGGTACCCCCCCAATAAAGGGGTACCCCTCTCCAGGGCACCCCAGGCTTAGACTGATAGCCTGGGGCTATCCCCGGCACCCTATGGCCGTGGGTGCCGGGTTGATAGTGTTAGTGTAAAGTGTAAAATTAAAGTTTCCATATTGTCTTTAGTTGTAGAACCACAAGTACCAGCAAGCCTCCCCCACATGCTGGTATTTGGAGAACCACAAATACCAGCATACAGGGCATTACGGGCCCGCTGGCACTTGCAGTTCCACAACTAAAGAAAAACGTAAAAATACAAACATACACCGTGAAAGTAAAATTTTAATAAAACATACATGCACACTCACACGTGTGCCCCGTCAGTGAAGGGGCCGCCAGCCAATCAGGGTGCATCTCCGTCGGAGCAGCTCCCTGATTAGCTGAATGTGGCCAGCCTGTGTGTCCCATAGACTTCTATGGTGAGAAATCCCCATTGAAGTCTATGGTGGGAACCACTACATTGTTGCCGCAAGGTTAACTCAGGTTAATCTTGTGGTTACATCACTGATACAATGTCGCGACAGTTTACATAGGGAAAAACTCGCCTACACTCGCAAATGCAGTAGCCTCGAACTGAAAAGTTTGCAGGCTATTGAATTTGCGAGTTTCAGTACAAACTTGCACTTTTTAAAAGTGCGAGAAAGTGCAAGTTTGTACTGTTACTAAAACTGACTACCTATTACATTTGGCCCATTGTTTTTTATTTTCTGTGCATGTTAGGCTTAGCCACACAAGATCTAGCAAGTCGGCAACGCAACCTAGTGCTGCCCGACTCCAGTCATCATCAATCTGTGCTCTAGGCCCAAGTTGTGGACCGGCAAAGAAAACCAAACAGTGTATCTTTTTGTCAATTTTTTTTCTGTGTGTGCACGACTGCACATGTGTGAATTTTGTAACCGTGCCTTGGCTACACTATTGGTGCTTGTGACACTGCTTCAAGACCGCAGAAAATATGGAGGGCTGTCACATGACAGGAGAGCAAGGCCAAGAACCACATGTTGTAGCTGCCGCCAGCAGTGCAAGGCCATCAACTTCCTCGTCCTCTATGAAGGCCCATGCCCCAGGGCTTAAGTCACACCATCGATATGGTAAAGCTACTTTTACTGAAGTTAAGAAAAAAAAATTGAGAGGAAATTTGCCTTTCGATAAACAAAAAATTGGCAATATGCCATTCACTACATGAAGTGGTAAGGAAAGGATAAGGCCTTGGCCTTTCTTTATGAAGACTGCTGGTTCTGATTCTGATAGCCCTTTGGGAAAAACAACTGTGTGCCCTGAGAAATCAAAATCACAAATCCCCGAGGAGAGTGCAAGTGTGTCTGTGGTTGCCATGTGTGAGCCAGACCTAAATACTAGTGTACTCGAGGATCCTCCAAGTTCCAACATTTGTGTGCCCTCTGTAAATGTGGGGAAGGGCAGTCAACATCTTGCAGACGTAGTCAGTGAGGATGTTTCTGTGGAATTGCACAGGAGGAGGATATTTTGGTAGTTGAAGGTGCTAAGGATGATGAGGATGTTGATGATGAAGATGTTGGTGATGAGGATGTTGATGCTGAGGATGTCCTTTGTGTAAGTAAGGCAACAGCTGTTGCCCATGGATTGAAAAAGGCAAAATCCATTGTTGTCATGCCGGGGCAAAAGATAAAAGACAAAAAAATCCACTTCTCACGTGGGGAATTATTTCCACCACAATCCGGACAACAGTTGTCAAGCCATAGGTAACCATTGCAAAGCAAGAGTGAGTAGAGGGAGGGACCTAAACCAACTAGGAACCTCCTCCTTGTTATGTCACTTGGAGCGCATTCATCAAATATCAAAGTGTATGTCGCAAGTTCCAAAACTCAAAATGTAACAAGTCCAGTGTCACCTACCTGCTCCCTCTCTGTGGGATCCAAGCGCCTTCGATCTCCAACACCAACACCTTTTGATAGAGGAAGTAAGTATAACAGCTCTCACCGAGTTTCACAGCGGATCACTGACGCCATGACGGCTGTGATAGTATTAGATGGTGAAATAATAAAAAATGAGGATGATAGTGTGGAGAAAGTGGAGAAAGTGCAAAAGGAGGATGAGGAAGAAATTGTGTCCTATCTGACGCTAATGTGGATGTTGATGATAAGGATGTGGTTTGCGTAAATCAGCCACCAGTGGCAGCAGTTCTTGCTAATGATAAAATGAAAGCCAGAAAAGCAACATCTTGGGTGTAGAATTATTTTAATCTAAATTCTGACAGTTGTGAAGGCATCGGTTCCATTTGTAAAGCCAAAGTTAGCAGAGGAAGGGACGTTAACCACCTCCTCCCTGTTTGCAGCGAGTTAATGCAATTTGTTTAACAAAATTAATAACAAGCAGTCCAGTATCAGCTACCAGCAGTTTGGACCATAACATGCAATCTCCACCACCAACACCCTCATCATTAATCTCTTCGTTAATAATTGAAGGTATTCCTTCCAAAAAATGTTTTGTGGGGGCCCAAACAAACCAAGGAGTTCAGCCACGAAAGTGTCAGTCCTAGTGGCTAAAGTGCTTGGTTTGTTAAACTGTGCATGTCCTTTTTAATATCCCACATAAGAGTGGGAGGGACAATTCCATCTTGCGCCTCTTTCCTTTACATTTGGCACAATTTGGGGCATTGCCGACTGACATTATAATAATTTATTAAACTGCCATCCTGTCTGCCACTGCTGTGTGGCAAAGTTTCACAGATGTCTGATATTTTTTTAAATTGCGGTGCGTTTGTGCTGCTGCTCTGTTGCTTACTTTAGCCAGCCAGCTCGCTACAGCCTTTGGCCTGTATTGGTGAAAAATAGTGAAATCAATATTGTGAGCTGTGAGATGGTTAAAAATGCCTAGAAATGCCTGAAAATGATTGTTATTAAGGTTAATAATGCTCAGGCTTGCCTACCCTCCCGATTTGGCCGGAAGCCTCCCGATTTTCGGGTGTCGCGCCCGGCCCCCCGGAAAGGCAGGCAAGCCTCCCGGCAGGCAGCAGCCCTCTCGGCCTCCCCCCGAGAATAAATTAAAAAAAAACACAGCAGGGGGGCCAGTGACGCGATTCGCGCTGAATCGCGTCATCGTGGCCCCGCCCCCTGCTTCACAATGCCGAAAATAATGGCATTGTGAAGAGGGGGCGGGGCCACGATGACATGATCACGCCCCCCCGCCCCCAATGTGACGTCAATGGCCGGGCACGCACCCCCGCTGTTGGCCGACAATCAGCTCCCTCCCGGAAGGAGGGAACTGATTGTCGGCAAGTATGATAATACTGTAGGAACAAAAACAGGCCCAAATTATGTGGTTTTAGCTGTTTATAGAATTTTTGGGAAAAAATACAGATCCAAAACCAAAACCAAACCTAAAAACAAAACACCAAGGAAAAAAATCCAAAACCAGATTCAGATCCAAAACCAGGGGAGATCGAGATCCAAAACCAAAACACTGGGGTCGGCGCACATCTCTAATAATTTTATGTATTGATCTTATGTACTAAAAGCACAATGCAGGAGATTTCACAGAAATCTCCGGCAAAGTGCTGATTAGCACTGCAGTTCGCAGTCCCCATTATTATCAATGGGGACTACGATCTGACCCCGTTGTACTAAACTCCATAAAGCTAAGCTTTTCGGAGTTTAGCCCTGGTAGTTTACACCATCTTCAGAGCATGATAGAGATATTTCGATCTCTCCCCCACAGCCCCCGGCTGGCTCCGAAAGCTGACACTGCGCACATATACTGTGTCAGCTTCTGCAGAAGTCTTTCACTTTTGTGAAAGACTTCTCCTAAATGCCAGGAATATAAGTCCCACTGTACATAGCGGGGATATATTTATTAAAAATTTAAATATCCCTGGCGAGTTAGGTAGATAATAATTGTGGCTGGTCCGCGATTGTTAGTGCATAGACCCAAAAGATTCAATACATTTCCCCTCAAATCTAACTGCTGATAGGCTTTGGAGCCCTTGTTTCTAAACTCAATAAATTCCAGATTTTTGGCTTATTATTTTCCTTTTATGCAGAGCAGAATTAGACAAATACTTGGGACACATGTGAGTCTATTGAAATGGCTACAAGTAATTATTTAGCAAGGTAAGAATATCATAAGTTATAAACATTGGTAACCCGAACAGGTCATGCTAGGTGGATTTAAGTCTGCTGAAACAGGTGTGGTAGGATTCAGAGCCAGTCAAATAAATGAATCCAGATGTACATGGTTAAGGAAATGAGAATGTGTCCTGTACTTCAGGAATACTTCAGAAACTCTGTCAGAGGGTTTTACTGTGACTGCAGTTTGGATCACTGTTCAATTTAAAATAGATTCTTCAGTTTAAGGCTGTGTTACAAATAGTGCTCATAATGGACCAATTGTCATAAATTGGATTAGTGAAGGAATGCTCTGCCAAGTCTTCAACTACATAATTTACCCTTGTATACAATGGTGAGTAACTTCTAATGCAAGTATATATATTACATGGTAATCATTTGTTTATTCATGCACTACTGAATTGTGAGTACTAAGGGGCCTATGTATTAATAATTGCAGCACTGTCATGACTTTTAGCAATCGGTATCGCAATAGATATTTTCATCATGAGTGAAAAAATCCATGCTATGTACTAAAGACAACTTGTATTGCGTTAACTGCTGTCCCTGTGAGTTAAGGCCATAATACATCAGCAATCGTGCAATTTGCAATCGATTTTGTGTATAAAAAATCTTTTTCAATCGATTGCAGAATTGCCACAATCGATTGTAAAAGGGAAACTTTTTTATACACAATCGATTGCAAATTGAATGATTGCTGCAATCAATTGCTGATGTATGGGGGCCTTCACAGCCAAGGCAATAAATTGGATGTAACTTTTGTGAAAGACTTGTTTATGGAATCTGACATTGCGAATATGCACAGTGTCAAAAGGGACAAACGGTGAAAAGCTTTTACTTTTTGGAGTTTGGTACAAAGGGGTCATTGATAATAATGGGGTCTGCAATCTGCACAGATAGCTTGCCCTTTTGTAGGAGATTGTGTGTGGGGTTTTTTTTTTTTTTTGATCTCCTGTATTAAGCTATTAGTACATAGCAGTGATACTTAAAATTATGCACAAAATTTAATTTCTGCATAATTTCTATGAAAATCTGCCTTGCTAATTAGGCCCCTAAATTATTTGGCTGAGTTGCAAATATTTCTTTGTAGTTGCTGTCTGTGCCCCTGTTCTGGGGGGTTATAAAGATATACTTGTAGACTTGTTACTACATTTCATATAAATTAAAATCATTGTACAATTGTGTTTTACCTGTGTGCAAGTCACACAATTGCCTCTATATCCTAAGATCTCCCCTTTCCCTTTTTGCCCTATGGGAATTACACCTGCTGCGGTGTATTTTGTTCCTTATACCCCTTCTCCACCTAAATTCCGGGTCTGACCCGGAGTTGGAACAAAGTTCCTATCCGGATCAGACCCGGAATTTTGCCGGTGCCGACTCGGGATATTCCCGAGTCAGCGCCGCTCACACCGCAGTCGGGTCTGCATAGACCCGGCTTTTGCGGAGTGAAAGTGGTCGCTTGGAGATGACGTCATCTCCAAGCGCCACTGAAGCCGGACCAATCGGCCAGCTAGCAGCGCACTCCAGGTCATCGTGACCCGGAGTGCGCTGTTCTCACATCAGGCTTTCACGGGCTATGCCCGTGTTAAACCCTGCTAGTTACCTGGGTTGGATTGCCGGGTCACTCGACCCGACGATCCAACTCTCTGCCCTTTTACACCAGGGAGCTGCCAGGGTTAACCTTTCAAAAACCCGGGTCTTAGCTCCGGTGTAAAAGGGCTATAATATTGCTTGCAGTCTTTGCTTTACAAGCTTGCAGCATATATGTAAAGACCTGACTTCAGTGCAGCCGCACAATGATTGATTAAGGATCACAACAGCGTTTGTAGTTCGATTGTTGCGTATGCATCGCAGTGCGTGAAGGCACCACTGCGATCACATTGCAATCCAGCAGAGCCATCGCAGAGTGATTGACAGGCAGTGAGCGTTTAGGGGTAGTGACTGGGGAGGGGGTTGGGGAAACGCAGACGTTTCTGTCCGTTTGAACGCTGTTGCGTGGGCGTGTATAACTTAGCCAGTGTGAAGTGTGATTGCATACGCAGCTTGAGTGCTCACTGCATGCAACAAGGTTAGCAATTTGTAAGTAAGGTCAGGGCTGCTGTAATTCTGCGTAAGGGGCCAATGGTACTCTGTTACCGATTTGTTTATGGAGGGTTGCAAGGTTATTACTGATGTGAGATAGTGGGAGGCAGTGGGCGTCTCTATGCTGGCAGTGCGACGGCATTGTGATACCAATCATTAACATATTTTTGCAGCTGACCTGCGTGCGATTACAGAGCTGCTATCGCAATAGCGATCTTTAATGAATCAGGACTCTAGTCCGAATATGCTTATGTTCTGCTAACATTTATTTGGAGGTTAGAATATGCTTTTGTGCTTTCCCTAAATATTCCCTTCACTATTTGTTTCTGATTGTTTCTTGTTTGAGGGTAGATATGCACAGCAGTGCCAAAACAAATCTTAAACCAGATGATTTGAATCAAATAAAGATTGGTATTGGGCACATTTTGGGGGGTGTCTGTTGCTGTGCAGAGGTGTACACAGCCGTCTTATCTCTATGAAAAAACCCATCACATTAGCACCAGCTTGGAGTAAGATCAGGCCTCATTCTAAAGCTTAATGGTATATAGTTTGCACCTTGCACTTTAATTTTTTTTTTTTTTTTTTTAAAGTGACATAACATTTGGGGTCACAGTGTCGCCTCATTATTTGATTAGCTGACAGCAACGAGCTGGTGTCTTGTATTTGATGCCAACTTGTATGGTTTTCCTCCCACAGTCCAGATACATTTTAAAGGTTTAATTAGCTGATTAATATATTGGGCACACTTTTGCTGCAAATTGTATTTTAAAACCAAATTTCCCAAACTCTTCCATTACAATCCAGGTTTTAAAAGGATATACATGCTATAGCACTGGTAACTTATTTGATACCTCAATCAATTTGATTTAATGATCTGGACTCAAGCATGGATATCCTTAAAACCTGGACTGTAATGGTGGAGTTTGGGGAAACTCTGTTTTAAAATATGGTAACCTAATCCTTAATTTTTTTTTTATATTTTTTTTTTTTTGATGATTAAAAAAAAAAAAAATGAAACCCTAATTTGAATTCCCTCCCCCTAGGCTATGGTGGTGGTTCAGACCTGGATGCAGACAGACAATGCTTTACTTATGCACATGCATCCAATGGTGCAGGAAGGGTCTGCGCCATGGTGCACCTTTGTGCGCACCATGGCGGATTACAGCTGCAGCCAGTGGGGGTCTCTATAGACAGCCCATCTGCTGCAGCTTTAGCATAAACTTGCAGTAGCAGTGTCGCGCCTACTACTGATTTGCGACCATCTCTAAATCGTCCTGTGTAATTTATAGAAATCTAAAATTGTATTCTGCTCTTTGCAGAGGGAATGCATATCTGTTCACATTGGTCAAGCTGGTGTGCAGATTGGCGATGCCTGTTGGGAGCTGTATTGCCTGGAACATGGGATACAACCGGATGGAACCATTGTAGCTGATAAAGACGATTCATCTGGAGAAACCTTCTTCACACAGACAGAATTGGGAAAACACATACCTAGAGCTGTGTTCATAGATCTGGAACCTTCAGTAATTGGTAAAAATAAATGTCTCTCTGATTATGTGTAACTATTTCTACGTTTACAGCAGATACTGTATATAGCGTGACTTTTTTTTCTTTGTGTTATTACTGTGAAGGAAAGCACCCCCATAGCGTATATACCATTTTGTGATAATGTGCTTATTTGTGAACATTTATGTAACGCACACAGTTCTGCATTATGGTGACACAATTTATGGTGAGTCAACACTTGACATTTTAAGTATGGAATGGGGCACCTGGAATTATTTACTGATGCTAAAATTGGGTGTAATTTAGCAGCATGGAATATTTAACGGACTCACTGGATAGAGAGAACGCAAGTTGATTCACCTACCTTATTCCATATGCAATTTAACTTCTTTAACCATAAATCAAAAATAAGAGTTATACTGAGAATAATATCAAGAATATGGACCAGAGGTTCCCAAACTCTGCATTACAGTCCATGGTTTAAGGATATCCATGCTTGAGCACAGGTGGATTAATGGCAGAGTTTGGGAACCTCTGATATAGACCAAGGGAATTTCACTCTTTTAACTGTTAAAACATTTAGGGCCTCATTTATCAAATAGTGCTAAAACCTGTTGCATATGGTAATGGTGCTCCAGCCAATCAGCTCCCAACTGTCATTTTTCAGATGACCGGAGCTGATTAGCTGAAGCACCATTATCATACACAACGGGTTTTCACTCTTTGCGTATGATAAAAATGGTTGATAAATGGGGCCCTTAGAAGTTTCATACAGAAGAGGAGAGATGGTACTGTGCAGAGAACAGCATAGTCAGAGGTTTGATCTCTACAGAAGAAAGATGGAATTTATCTGGTGTCCCAGTATCCTGAGTTCTACAAAAAAATACATATTATGAGAGCGAGAGTGGGAGCCATTTAAACAGTGTTGGCGCACTGTCTTATGCCTTAAAAACTATTTAATAGGTTTCCCTGAACTCTTTGAATAGCATAAATTTAAAGAATCTTGTCTATATTGTCCCAAACTTATGAGACATAGCCTATAAGGGTTTATCTGCAGCAAAATGACCTACAAAGTCTATAGCCACCAACAGGTGGACCACATATTTATGTGACGCTATCAAGAAGGAAGAAGAAAATATCTCCCAGTCTCATATTTTGCTAAACACCTCCTGCATTATACTACTATTTACTAAATTGTTCACTTCACATTTTTTTTAAGAGATAACAGACTAGCTGATCAGTGTGTTCAATACTATTGACATTTTAAAAATAAAATTCCTATTTAATTAGCTTAATCATATGAACAGATTTCCTAATAATGAATTTGTTTACTCTCTAGTTGAAATAAATGCACATGACACTAATGTTACCAGCCAGCGACTACAGAAATTATTTGTAATGTTCTCATACATATTGCTTCAGTCCCAAAAATGGCTTCCTCCATTTTGTATAGGCACTAGGGCATTTTTAAAATGGTATTTGATTAAAGCCAGTTGTTGGCAGAAAGTCTTAAAATATATAATATATATTTTCTTTTTTATACAATATAACAATTTTTTTTTTTTATTTTTTTTTTTAGTAACCATAGAAAAATAACACTTAAATTGGTACAATTTAACTCCGGTGCAGCAGCTGTGTAATTATGGGGCCTAAGGTTAACTTACTGCCTTATGTCAATGTATTAATGACAATAACATTTTAAATAGCTCCTGCTTATTCCATTACACTTCAATATTTGTAGGTGTTACATGTATGAGTCTGCTCGCACACCCAAGAGATTGTGAAAATGGTTTACATTTAAAAAGGCCTTAAGCCAGTGGTTCCCAAACTTTTTCGAATCATGGCGCCCTAGAGTATCAGCATTTTTTCCATGGCATCCCTGGTCCAAGAGTTTCTTATTGAGAAATTCAGCAAAAATGAAATGAAGTAAATCGTGCTTGTATGTCACCCTTAGGTTCAGTTATGTGGTGGCCGGCAGGGCTGTGCTTCTTTTTGGCTACATATTATTTGATAGGCAAAAGCAGTGCTAATGCAGCCAATCACACTGACTAAAAGTAAGTTTATTTGGTACTGGACCACCAACCCGAGGCACCACACAGTTTGGGAACCACTGCCTTAAGTACTAATGGAGAAAAATTTGATAACCTATTTTTGTAGGACTTCGATCTTTATTGACCATCTCTGACAGCAATAGAACTTTACTCCATTTGATAAACCAGCCCTAGATCTGTACATTTGAGAACTTGACACCTGTAGTTGTTGCAGGTGTAGAAGGGACCCTGAACATCTTCTCTATTTATTTTTATATATTTACAGATGAAATGCGAAGTGGGAAAATGCACTCCCTATACCACCCAGACCAGTTTATATCTGGCAAGGAAGATGCAGCTAATAATTTTGCCCGTGGCCATTACACTATTGGAAAGCAGGTGATAGATAAGGTCATGGATCGTATCCGGAAGCTGGCAAGTATATACACAGACTGTTTAGTCTCATGATTTAGTAGATAAAATAGAAAGAATCAATATCTATGCCAGTGTTGAACACATGACCAATTGTTACCACACCTATCCTTCCTAAGGAACAGCTCATGCTAGACCCAACACAGTAGGCTCTCATATTTCGAGGAGAATCTTGCATGTAATAGTCTTAAATGTGTAGTATGGAATTGGTTGTGCTTTGTCATAAATACACCTCATGCAAGTACAGTGTCTCTTTAAGGGGAAGATCTCTCAAGTTCTGGAAAGTGATAAAGTGGAGAGCGATAAAAGACCAGCCAATCGGCTCCTAACTGTCATGTTACAGGCTGTGTTTGAAAAATGACAGTTGGGAGATGATTGGTTGGTCATTTATCACTCTCCAATTTATCACTTCCCATAGCTTCATACATCTGCCCCTAAATCACTTACACTTAGTAAATTATAGTGCATTCATGCATAATGACTGGGAACACTTGAAACCTCTAAAAGCAAACCTTTACAAGCTAGAGGGAGAGGTCAATGGAATGAGCTAGTAGCTGATATTGCATAGGAGAGTAGAATTAGGTGGAGATAGAAGGTGGTTTTGAGAGCATGCTTAAATCTTTGAAGGCTGAAGGAGAGTCAGCTTAGAGCAGGGGTCTTCAACCTTGGCCCGCCAACTGCTGTGGAACTACACGTCCCAGCATGCACTGTCATAGTTTTAGCTTGCTGTTATATCAAAAAGGTGGCAGTGCATGCTGGGATGTGTAATTCCACAGCACCTGAAGGGCCAAGGTTGAAAACCCCTGGCTTAGAGAGTTCATTTTAGAAGGAAGTAGCTTGGAAGAAGTCATGGAGTTGGTGTGAAGTAGAAATTGTAGAGGAGTAAGATCAAAGAAGATTTGAGGTCAGTTAGATATTAATGAGCAATTTGAAAGGGAGTAGCTTGTATTGGATTCTGGAGGTTATGGGAAGCTGGTTAAAATTTTTGCCGAGTGGTGGTTGCGGAACAACAAGGAAGGAAGATAATCTAGCCATGGCATTTAGAACAGGTTGGAGCAGGGGTAGATGACAGATGAGGAGCTCGTAGTAGTCCATGCTGGAGATAATGACAACATGGATAAGAGTGTTAAATGAGAAAGGGATGAATTCTGGTATTGTTTCAAAGGAGGAGATGATGAGCGAGTAATGGCCAGGATGTGTGAAACTGCGTGTGGCGTTAAAGATGGGGTTGTGACCACAGAGTACTTTAGAGAGTGTGATGATAATGGTAAGGGATGGTTGCTCTTTAAGTGGCATAGAAATACTCAAGTGTAGATGGCAGTGGGGCAATTGGAAATACAGGATAGAATAAATCTGGGAAGGAGAGGTAGATATGTATGTAATCTGCTTGGAGGTGGCAGTAGATGCCAAAGGTACTTGTTAGTTCACCATGAGAATAATTTTAAAGATAGAAAAGCATAAGGGAAATAACAGAGCCTTAAGAGTCTCTGGTAGTGGAGGGGAACATGTGCCAGTATTAGAGACCCTGATTGAATGTATACAATGGCAGGAGACATATCAGGAGAGTTAAGTACACTGAGGGAATTAAGTGTCTACAGAAGTGAGGGTGGTGGACGGTAGTGAAAACAGCAGGGATGATGAGAATGGAAGAGATGACCCATGGGTTAGCTCTGTGCAGATCATTGGCTACATTAATGAGGATAGTTTTGAGTGAATACAAGAGGTTGAAGCCTGATTGCTTAGGGCCAAGGAGCTACACTCTCAGTGGGTTGGAGCTGAAAACTTAAAGCATCAGAGGAGAATGAGGCTGTTTTGCACAAGCCTTTTAAATATTTTAGAGGCAAAGAGAGATGGGAAACAGGGCAGTAGTTATAAAAAGAGAGAGAAAGTGAGAAGATGAGCCGATGAATTAAATGCGCAAGTGGGCAGCGACCAGTTAACTAGATGAACTACATATGGGCAAGAATTGGAAGAAATTGGTAGAAGATGACCGGTTGGGGTAAGAGAAGATCTGTAAATTCCTCTTCCTTAATGGGAGCAAAATAACTTAACTTTCTAGAAGCTATTTTGACTTTCAGTTGATGGCTTAAATTGATGCCTATTTATAAGAGCACTAAGGAGCGTTGCTAAACTTTTATATTGGTTGCTTTTCTTGGCAGAGATAATAAGTTGAGAGGTTAGAAAGAGTACACCATAAAATTATCACCGGAAAAATGGCTGCAGTGGCTATTATCCTGGTCATTTTAGTCTGCAGCACTGTCCAGCACAGGACTTCGTGAGGTAAGTATAATTATATTGGTGCAGGGTGTGTGGTGTGGTCCCCCCTGAACACAGGGACCCATGTGCCTCTGAGCTGAAGCCTAATGATTCAACACATTTTCAGCTCCATTCTGCTGTTATCCATGCACGGTAGATGGAGCGACCCAGCTGCCGATGCCGGCAATGAGAATGGTCCAGGTGAACGATATATCGGGCTGTCATTCACCGGTTGTGCAGTGTGTACCGACCGGCCGATATAGTGTGCAATCGGACGTTGCATTAGGAGGTCACCTAGTGTGTACCCAGCCATACACTGCATGTTTTCCATGCTTCAGCACATTACTGACTAACCTATTTCAAAAGATCCACAGGTGGTACTAATACTTGTGATTCTGTGAGGAAATCTGACAACATGCACTGTTAAGGTTCCCTGAGGACTGGACGTGGGAAACTCTGTCCTATTGTTACCCAAAAGTGGCTGTGCGGTGCCCCTTGGCCATTCCCCAAAACATTGTGAAAGAAAACTTAGTGCTGCTAGTTTATCACAAGTTGTTACTCTGCAACTTATCCTTCCCATTCTGTCCACCCTAAATAAAGTATATCCAGTATAGTATAGTTATGTCCGAGTTGTGATTTTCATTTAATATCTCCCATATTTAAAACCAAATTATCCCTTATTGCAATTAGTTCTAGGAATTTTATTACACAAGCTTCAAGCATTTGCAAACCTAGCTAAAAGTTAGTTCTCCTATTCTCTACCATTTTCTTGGTTCTGCCTGAGGGCCTGATTCAGCAAGGAACGCAGCTGCTAATATGCACGCAATTGATCGATTGTTGTGTTTCTGCGCATTCGTATGCATCGCAGTGCGCGAACTCCAATTACGATGGGAACTGCATTTCCAGTGGCTACACAGATGCAGAGTTATTGACGGGAAGTGTCTGGGAGGGCAGTGGTTGGGCGAATGCAGGCGTTGCCAGTGTGTTGCAGGGGCGTGCATAAATTATCCACTGCATGGCCATAAGCAGCCATAGCACTGATAACTTGTGTGGATTTTAGCAATTTATGAGTAAGGTCAGGGCTTGTGCAAGTGTGCATATGGGTCCGATGTTACCGATTGTTTCGCTATGTTGCCTTAGTATACGGATGTGAGTAAGGGGAAGTGGGCGTCCTTATGTCAGGCTGCGTACGCCATGTAAATGCACACATTTAAATAGCACCGCTGATATTGGCAACTGCAGTGCGTGCATATACGCAGAATTGCGATCCGTAGTGAATAGGGCCCTGAGTTTGTTTTTTTTCCTAGAGGGAGCAGACTGATCTACTTCTATATATTTCACTACTTCCTTGGAAAACATCCACTTTAGAACTCATTTTTTTATCATGATCACCGGACATGTAGCTTCTAGTGTGCTCTTGCACCCATTGTGAATTATCCTTTACCAGTCATACTGTAGGTTGGTCTAAACATGTGGTTAATAAACCTGGGCATAGGCAACACAGGGATAGATGTACTAAGCCTTGGAGAGAGATAAAGTACCAACCAATCCGATCTCAACTGTTTTTCAAAAAGACTGTAAAGTGAAAGTTAGGTGCGGATTGGTTGGTAATTTATCTCTCTCCACTTTATCTCTATCCAAGACTTAGTACATCTACTGTACCTCAGTTTTTCCTTCCAGATATTTTCCCAGAATTGCAGGTGAAATGCGCCATCTATAGTTTTTGGAAATCTAAACAATCATGGATAGTGCTGATCTATAGAAGGATGGTTTAAAGGCCACTGCTGTTTGTTTGTTTACTCAGTCACCCATGCTAAAAAATAAACTGGGCTGAACTGAACCTTCCTCAAGTGATGGGTAAAAAAGAACCTTTCATATATGTTTAAAAAAAATATTTACAGGCATATTTTAAACATTTAGCAATTGATGCTAGTTTGCTGTTTTTGAGATTGTTTCAATAATGGCTCCCTTTTTTTTTTTTTTTTTCCCCCTAACAGGCAGATCAATGTGGAGGACTCCAGGGTTTTCTAGTATTCCATAGTTTTGGTGGTGGCACAGGGTCTGGGTTTAGCTCCTTGTTGATGGAAAAAGTAGCAGCAGACTATCAGAAAAAGTCCATTTTGGAGTTCTGCATTTATCCTGCACCAAGAATGTCATCTGCAGTGGTGGAACCATATAATTCAGTTCTAGCTGTTCACAAAACTATGGATCATTCCAATTGTTCATTCATGATGGATAATGAAGCTATTTATGGTTTATGCCACCAGAACTTGAGTATTGAGCGTCCATTTTATGTGCACTTAAACAGACTTGTAGGACAGATAGTATCTTCTATCACTGCCTCTCTGAGGTTTGAAGGAGTATTAAATGTGGACCTGATTGAATTTCAGACTAATCTAGTACCTTATCCCAGAATACACTTCCCTTTAGTCACATACGCACCAATTGTATCTGTAGAAAAAGCGTATCATGAGCAAATGTCAGTTACGGACATTACTACTGCTTGTTTTGAGCCCTGTAACCAAATGATGAAATGTGACCCTCGATGTGGTAAATACATGGCTTGCTGCCTGTTATATAGAGGTGATGTGGTGCCCAAAGATGTCAATGCTGCAATAGCCGCAATTAAAACCAGAAAGTCCATCCAGTTTGTTGATTGGTGTCCTACTGGATTTAAGGTGGGAATTAACCACCAACCACCAACTGCGGTCCCTGGAGGGGACTTAGCCAAAGTTCAACGTGCTGTCTGTATGCTGAGTAATACTACAGCTATAGCAGAGGCCTGGGCAAGGTTGGACCATAAATTTGACCTTATGTATGCTAAGAGAGCGTTTGTACACTGGTATGTGGGGGAGGGGATGGAGGAAGGAGAGTTCTCAGAAGCAAGAGAATATATGGCAACCCTAGAAAAGGATTATGAAGAGGTAGCTGCAGAATCTTGTGATATTGAGGAGGAGGAGTCATTTTCCTAATGTTTATGAAAGTATTGTTAAAAACCAGATTGGTGCTCTTGCCAGAAACCCATCCAATGTTGTGATGAATATAGTTTTGTGAAAAAGTTTTGACTAATAGATTAAATGTACAATAAAAATATGCATCAAAAGTGTATTATCGTTTGTAGTTACGCAATATAAAAGTACTTTGCACTTGCATGTTATAAAAAAAAAAAAAACATTTAAATATTTTAACAAGTTGAAGTATGTGTTAAATAAAAACTATTACAGGTATAGCACTAGCAAACATATCAATGCACCATAATGCATTTTCACAATAACTGACACCTTGACCCTTCCGTGTTAGTTGAGTTTTTATCCAGATTGATTCTTCCACTCATTTTTAAATTAAGGGAAAATTCAGGATTGCTTTGCAGGCCAAAAAGAAAGATTGGAAAATTGGTAAAATTGAGTTGTTTATTTTGGTTTAGATTACGACCTGGATGTGTTTTTGTTTCAAAGCAATATGAAAAGGCTTGAGTAAAAATTTTAATTTTCCAATTTCATTTTTTTTTTTTTTTTGGTAGATTTAAATTGGGGCTTTTTTTGGGGGGGGGGTAAAACTAGCCACGTTCAACAATAAACTGGTGCATAGTGAATTTATAACCGCATGTAAAGACTGTTTAACAATTATTAAAATATAGGAAGTGTTATTAATATTTATTCAAATACATGTTAGTGTGTATGCTTTTATCCGGTATTACAATTTGGTGCAATATAAAATGTGTGTGGTTTTTTTTTTTTTTTTTTCCTCCCATGTGCCTGTAAAACTGAATGGGGGCAATTACACCACAATGTTCAAAGATTAGGAAAAAAATGTGAATAAAATATTAATGGATAATTTTTCTGGTGTTCATGATGGGTATTTTTGGGATCTGTTCTTATTTGGAGGACATTTCACCTCCATAGAGGATATAATGGATCTAAAGTTCTGCTTACAGAAGGAGGCTCAATGGATAACCCATTTTGAGGAAACATGGTCTTTTGGCTGCAATTAAAATCATGTACTGTATGTACCAACTTTCCTTATTTTATTTTACTTTAACCACTTGTCTGGTGTGGTCATGTGAGATGCGCCCAGCCAGGTTGTGCTTTACCTGACACAGTTGCATCTGATGCGACCATGTGAAACTGCAAGCGGCTGCTGGAAGCTGAACCTCTAGGCTGACCCCCCCCCCCCCCCCCCCCTGAGCTCTAGGAACTCTGTGCAGTTGCGGGCGGCTTCCAAGTCAACCTAGAATGATCGGCCATCTAGATAGGATCACCCACAGTCTGCACTTAGCTTCCCAGTGCATCTTCGCCTCTCTCCCAGGCAGCACAGTAGCAGCTGAGATAGGTGATTGTCAGGATTGTCTACCCCTTGCTAGTGACAACTTCTTGCAAGAGCAGTAGTTTTATATAGTTTAAAAAAAGGAAAATAAGATGATGGTTGGAACCAGTGCCTACCTGAAAGAGCCAGGGCTTCTAAATCTTTGTAAACAGGCCCAGCTTGTTGTGTTGGCAGTAAGTTTCTCTTCATGCATGCAAAGAACCAAATGTGCCATTTGACCGCCTTCTAATGAGTGGCAATAGCCGATCCGTGTGTGTGTGTATGTGTGTGTGTGTATAAAATATACATATATATATATATATATATATGTGTGTGTGTTATATAGACTGGCACTCCTCCTGTATCCACAGCTACCCGGGTGCACATCCAATTGGGTCAAAAACAACCCATAAACCAAATAAGAAAAGTCAGCAGCACTCCACAGGGATTTTTCAGCCATGTAATCAGACAGCAAAAAATGTAGAAAGGAATAAATTGTTTTGCTGTCTGAAAAATCCCTGTGGATGTGGAGTGCTGCTGACTTTTCGTGTGTGTGTGTGTGTGTGTGTGTGTGTGTGTATAATATATATAAATATATATATATATATATATATACACACACACACAATCTCATGAGAGGTGGCACTCAAAAAACTCTATTTGCTAGGACCAATCCAATTTGTAATATAAACACCCTGTCACTAAGCAAGCTAATCGCTTGCAGCGTAAACAAAAAAACAGCACTTGGGGAGGTCTGAATCACTTGCTGAGGTTTGTGACTGACTGACAATGTCTGTGAATTGGACTCTTGGTTTTCTTATATTTCTTCTAAACTGTGGTTTGTATCTTCTCTGCTCAACTCTGGAGAACCATGGATCTACTCTATTTTCTTTATAATCCAGTTTCACTTGCTTATATTTGTTTTTCTTAAACTTCAGTAAATCACTCTTAAACTTCTCCACATCTGTATTCAATTTGGACAGTGCAGTATTCTCTGGTACACTCAGGGCCAGGCCATAAACAGGTCAGAGGTCTCGACCTCCTAGTATATCTTTCTTAATATCAGCAAGGTCCACTCCTACTTGCTCAATTACCAGAAGCATCAAATCCTGGGGACATTTATTTAATATATTGCACCATTTGGTGCAAAAATCGTTATGTCTGCCCAAAGTCGGTTGATTACGTAACCTAAACCCCCTAGGGATAAGTTGTTCTTTGAAATATTGTGACAGTCTGTCCATGTAGCTGTAACGCTATCTCCCTCTTCCTCAGTCTTAGGAGATCCTCAAGACACTCTTCAGGACTATCTTTTGTTAAAGCCTAAATCATCTGTATCTGTAAATAAGATCCTTTCGGCATCAGTGGTATCAAATTGTAGAGTAGATCGAATATCTCTACTGTCCAATAGTAACATTAGTATACAGTGGTAACGCAAATGGTACACACTATGGTTTGCAAGCAATCTGCTCAGTCCAAATAATATGAAACGAAAAAAATGCACATAATATAAAATATCCCCAAAAAATATTCTATTACAAAAAAATTGTTTATTTACCTTTTAACGCCCACCCACCCACCTGATGCCTTGTAGCCAATCAAGGGGCGTGGCCAAGGCAACACAGCATGATTTGGGCTTTACTGATTTTGGCACCCTTTTTGGGTATATTAAGGGCTCCAGGGCTCAGTATGTGTTAGCCCCTGAAGAAGGCTGAAGTATAGTTGAAACGATCGTTGGGCCACTGATAGCTATGTGGTATGTCTGTTTACATGCCTTGTGAATAAACCTGTGGATTCATCTAAACGTAAGTGCTGGTTTTTTGTTTACTCTGGAAGCGATGAGCTTGCTTAGTGACAGGGTGTTTATATAGTGTGTATATATTGTTGTAGAGGATTTATAGAAAGGTGCACTGGTTCAAGTCTCAAGTAGTGTTGCACTGCAGTGCAGGAAATATTTTATAAATATGTAGAATCCATTTAGTGCTCACAGATGTGACACTTTAATCCTTCTGGTGAAGGTGGCAGCAGTCTTCCCGTGTTCCCGAATGGCAATCAGGACAAATGTGATCTGGAAGTGAAGTTTGGAAAGAACATGCACCTGATAGTGTAGTAATTTCAAAGTAAGAAATGCACTTGCTGAAATACAAATGTGCGTACCACATAATAAAACTTTTAGGATTATCTGTAGTTCTTTTACTGGGATTCCATGTGGTGGGGTGGACCCGGGACTCCAAAAATATCCAGAAACCTTTAATAGGAGGGGCTCAAAGAGAGCCAGATAAAACACATATATAGTGTAGTATTTTGTTTAAAAACCAATAACGTAATTAGTGTATATATAGCTTACCGGCGCAATACTTGAATCCCTTCATGTAATGCTGTGGGTCCTGGTAGCTCCTTCAATGGCCCCAAAAGTTTGCATACAGGTAGATAAGGTCGGCACATATATTTCACGTGCGATCTGTCCAGCCGCACACCCGGCAGCACTGTGGAAAGGGATCTATCTCTTCCCACTGGAGCACCACTGAAAAATGTATATATATGTGTGTGTGTGTGTGTGTGTATATGTATATATATATATATTTACACAATGTTTGATTAGTTTACAAAGAGGTTAGAAATGGGGGGGATAAGAAAAATATTCAGGAGCTTTTCGGTATAGGAGCTTTCTGCGAAGTTTATTTCTGCAAATCCTGTCTACAACATAGAGGTTTTGGGGCATGTCTACCAAATATGTATAAATATTTCCTTCTGGCCACCAATAGGTGGAATATAACAATGGGTAATTTTTTGTTTAATTTGTCATAAGTGTAATACTACATATTAAGTAGACTGTAAATGTTCTTTTGTCATGGTGGAAATTCAGAAACAGGACGTCTGGTCAATAATCTCCTTCCAAGTGTCATCTTCTGAAATGGGTCCAAGGTCACACTTCCATTCTGCATTGTATCATATATGACAGAGGTTACCAAACTCTGCCATTACAGTCCAAGTTTTAAGGATATCCATGATTGAGCACCGGTGACTTAATTAGCACCTCAGTCAATTTGATTTAGTCATCAGGACTCAAGCATTGATGGTCTTAAAACCTGGAATGTAACGGCAGAGTTTGGGAACTTCTGATCTATGAGATGATGAAGTAGGGCACAAGAGTTATAATATATGAATATCATTCTCTTCCCAGAGGATTACACAGACTCAAATGGGAGGAGAAAGGAAGCAAAATACCAAATTTGGAAATATTCAAAGAATCACAAGGAAAGTAAAAAAAGTACTTGTGCATGCGAAAATCCAAATGTGCTAAGTTGATGATGTCAGTAAGATGGGTTATACATTGGATGCCTACCTGGAGCAAAAACTCGAGGGTTGGGTATATTGCCCAGAGTAAAGTCTGGGTTGTCATAGATGGTCAAGGGAGATGGTAAATAGGAATTTTTAAATTTAGAGAAACCTATTTCCCAAACTTTCAGTGCAAACTGGAAAACTGGCATTAAAAGAAGGTTGATATGAGGGCAAGGAGTCAGAAGACTCCAAAGAGAAGACCGATTTAGGGAAAAAGGTTTGGTGTCTATCTACCCAAGCATTGGTACCCGTTTGTGTGTAATAAAAAAATAAATAAAAATAAATTTACAGATAGAGATTATATAATCTGTATCTCCTTCTTGTGTGCATGACCTTAATGCTGTGATTAGGGATTCCAATCCTGCGATCCTGGATGTTTTTGGGTCCCAAAAACACTTGGGATTATAATCATTAAATCACGTGTATTATGGGACACCCAGTCTGGGCTGTAGGGCAATGGGATGATATCTACATTATCATCACTGAGCAGTGCATTCCCAGCTAATGACTGAGAGGAGCCGCTTCACTGGCTACCAGGTCTTCTACTGCAGCTAGGCATGAGGGAGGACTGGAAAAACGCCTGCAGTTTATTATTTTTAATAATGAGCTTATACTGTTATGCATTGTTATCTTATGCTTTGAATTGCAAACTGGTTACTGGGCTTTTCAGCTCATTTCAAGTTAGTGTTGCTTTTAATAAGTAATTGGCTGTAAATTATCATTTTCTTTTCTCTGTTCTTGAAGGTCTATAATCCATCAATGCTCTGTAGGTTAGGTGTCCCCAAGGGAGATTTCTTTCTGTGTGTTCTGTCCTGCTTCCGCAAGGTGTTTCTGTAAAATAGAGATGTAAAACTAGAAATTGTGATAGTTTTGTAATCAGTGTATTTAGTTTGATATATAAAACAGAGCTGTAAAGGAGATCAAACCATTACCATTAAAATTTTGTGGAAAAGTGTGATATTTAGAATTAGAGACCACTTTGGATCAACTAATAAACTGAACAGGCTGCAGTCTAGGAAACTTTGCATTTGCCTGTTATGTGGAAATGCATGTAAATGTAGGCAATTTTTTTAATAGCTATATCAGAATTTTATATTATAGTTAACTAACACAAAATAATCAGTTACCCCAAAACACAACATAAATGGAATGAATATTTGCTATACAGCAGTCTCTAAGATGGTCTGTGTATTGTACGGTGTTCACTATGATGCTCTATTGCATGGTGGTCACTAGGATGTTCTATGTTTTGTATGGAGGTCATTAGGATGCTTTCTTTTGTATTGCATTCACTACAATGCTCTATACTTTATAAAGGTCACTAGGATGCTCTGCAGTACAGTGGTCACTGTCACGACCAGCTGGCCGATTCTCCAGATACCTCAATCTGAGAATCGCCACCAGTGATTTATGGTTACCTCAGCACGTGCGGTTACTCTAACATGGTTCTGCCACCACCAACGAAGTTAACGGGAGTCGTTAGGTTCTCCCCTTAAATCTCAATATGCACACTCACTTACATATAGGTACGTAGCTTTGACCTCACAGGCTCGTGAATTCGACAAGAACACGGAGAATACACTGGATTAAGAATGTTTAATCCGAAAAATATTTCCAAGGTTATTGATTACAGAAAAGGTAGTACAAATATGGACAATACAAATATATCACAAATAGGTTTCAGAAAGTAAAAGGAATTAAAAATGAAAAAGAACCCAGAGTCTTTACATCTAGACTCAGTCGTGAAGGAGACACAGGAGCATTGGATTCTGGCCAGTCGTCAGGACTCTCCTTGGGCACAAGAACACTTATCACTGAGGGAGATGCATAGTTATACCCTCACAGCTGCACTAGCCCCCACCTTTGGGTTTTTCACTCTTTCATTGCTGGACACTGGGCATTAAGAAATCGGCCACACCCTTCCATATTGTCTATAGGAAGTAGGGGGTCTTGAAACAGTGTGAATGGGTCTTTAGAAACCAATAAGCAGGTAACATACCCTACATTCCTGTCATCTCCCTCCTAAAGGATTTTATATCCCATGACCTGGCTTGACCAGGTCTGACCATCTGCATTAAGGATGTATCTCTCCCCAAACTTTATGGCCTGTAGAGAGAAGAGATGGTTATCTAGATGCCTGGTTCCAGGAACACAAATCTCCTCCAAGCTTTGTATTCCTACAGGTTAAATACAGGACACTGCCTAGAATCCATGTTGATACACATATTTATATATATATATATATATATATATATATATATATATATTTACATGACATCATTCCTGGCGATTATTCTCGGGAATAAACGCCACAGTCACTAATACCCCTTTTACACCAGAGCTAAAACCCAGGTTATTGCTGGGTCTACCTGAGTCACAGCTCAGTGCAAAAGGGTCCCTTAAAAATAACCCAGGTCTAGTGACCCAGCAATCCAACCCAGGTAGCTACTTGGGTCAGACCCAGGATGGACCTGGGTAATGGTGAAGTGTAAATGGCGCAACCCGGGTTATCCAACCTGTGTCATGCCTAATATGAGCTGATTGGTGGTTGTGGAGCAGTCACTCCCACTTTTTATGACCTCACAACTTAAGTTTAGCAGGGCAGACCTGGGTTCAGTGTGAATGGGGCTGACCTGAGAATAACCCTTATCGATTGTGCTGTGTAAACGGTGTGTGAGCTGAGTTGGAATCATGTCTGAAAACCCAGGTCTGACCCTGGACCTTGGTGGAAAAGCAGTATAAGAAGCTTTGTGTATTGTATGGAGGTCACTGATATACTCCCGTATTGCATGACATCATTCTGTATTGTACAGCAATCATTAAGATTCTCTGTGTAGTGTATAATGTTCACTAGGATGTTCTGTGTATTGTATGGTGGTCATTAGGATGCTCTGTATTGTATGGTGGTCATTAAGATGCTTGTGTATTGTAAAGTGGTCATTAAGACACTGTTTATTGTATGACAGTCATTAGGATGTTTTGTGTACTGTATAACTGTCACTACATTGTATGATGGTTACTAGGATACTATCTGTATTGTACAGCAGTCACTAGAATGCGGTGTATTATTTTGTTCACCAGGATGCTTTGTGTATTGTATGGTGGTAATTAGTACACTGTTTTGTAGTGCAGTCACTAGGATGCTCTGTGTATTGTAAGATGGTCATTAAGATGCTCTGTGTATTGTAAGATTGTCACTAGGATGCTCTTCATTGTATGGCAGACTCCATGGTGTTCTGTGTATTGTATGGTCTGCATTACATGGAGGTCACTAGGATTCTCTTTGTATTGCATGGAGGTTACTAGAATGCTCTCTGCATTGCATGGAGGTCACTAGGATGCTATACGTATTGCATGGAGGTCACTAGGATGTTCATTGTATTGCAGTCACTAAGATGACCTGTGTATTTTATGGAAGACCTCTAGGATGGTTTGTGCATTGTATGACAGACTCTATGATGCTTTGTGTATTGTATGGGGGGTCATTAGGATGTTTTGTGCATTGCATAGTGGTCAATAAGGTGCTCTCTATCTTATACAGTGGCCACTAGGATGTTCTTGTGTACTGTATGGCAGTCATTAAGATATTCTGTGTAGAGTACAATGGTCACTGGGATGTTCAGTGTTTTGTACAGTGCTTATAAAGATGCTCTGTGTAGTACAGTGGTCACTAAGATACTGTGTATTGTATGATGGCCACTAGGATGCTCTGTCTGTTTTATGGATGTTACTGGGATGTTGTGTACTGTACAGGAGTCATTAAAATGCTCTGTGTAGTGTATAATGTCACTAGAAAGTTATGTGTATTGTACAATGGTCACTAAGAAGCTCTGTATTTTTAGTGAACTCTAGAATGATCTGCTTTGTGAATTGTAGTCACTAGGATGCTATCTGCATTGTATGGTAGTCATTAGGATGCTCTCTGTATTGTTCATTAGTCTTTAATGTATGACTGTCACTAGGATGCTCTCTGCTCTATTATGGACACTAGTCTGCTCTGTGTATTGTACGGCAATCGCAAAGATGATCTGTGTATTGTATGGCAGTTACTAGGATGCTTTACATTGTATAGAATATATTAGGGTGCTCTGTGTATTGCATGGCAGACTATATGATGCTCTGTGTACTCTGATCGACACTACTATGTGTATTGTACAGCAGTCATGTGTTCTTTGTATTACACTAGGATGCACTATGTATTGTATGGCAGTCATTAGGATGCTCGTTGTACTGTGCAACAGTCACTAGATAACTTTCTACATTTGTGTGGTAACTAGAATGATTTGTGTATTGTAGGATGCTTATGTATTATACAGCAGTCACTAGGATGCTATGTGTATTGTATGCTGGTCACTAGGATGCTCTCTTCTTTGTGTCATTGAAACTAGTGTGCTCTGTGCATTGTACAGCAGTAAAAAAGATTTTGTGTATTGTATGACGGTCACTAGGATTCTGTATTTTATGGCAGTTATTAGGATGTTCTGTGTTTTGTATAGACCCTAGGATGCACTCTTGTCTGGTGGTCACTAGATTATCTCTACAATATATGATGGACACTATGGTGTTCTTTGTATTGTACAGCTGTCATTAATATGCTCAGTGTATTGTATGGCACACACTGGGATGCTATGTTTTATGACAGTCACTAGATGCTCCGTGTATTGTATGGTGGTCATTATGATGCTCTCTGTATTGTATTGCAGTCACTAGGATGCTCTGTATTTTATGATGGTCACTAGAATGCTCTGTGTATGGTAAGAGTGTCACTAGGATGCTCTTTGCATTGCATGGAGGTCACCAGGATGCACTTGTACTGTATGATTGTCACTGGTATGCTGTCTGTATTTTATGGAGGTCACTAGGATCCTCTGAGTAGAATGCTGTGTGTATTGCATGGTGGTCATTAGGTTAATTTCTATATTGTATGGTGGGCATTATGATGCCCTGAGTATTGCACGATGATCTCTGCATTATATGATGGCTACTAGGATGCCCTGTGTATTGTATGAAAGTACTGAGAAACATCCAGTTTTACTTTTGGAGTTTGCCTATATCGAGGACCATATGAGGCATACTTTGCCTAACTTTCCACACTACCAGGCTCATATGGATTAAATGAAATGAAACAAGGAAAAAGTATCCCCTTGCTTTTCTAGAAGCCAACTTTCTCTGGGGATGGTCTGAAAATATAAGCAGGGTCATTCCATGGTAACTCACATCACAAAGTCACCTAGTAAACAATTAGCAATTTCAGTATACAGTGTTTTAAAGCATGACCTGTCATACTATTTTCTCAGCAAATAAAATAAATTTCACATAAATTCCTTTGGCTGTTGCTAGGCATGCATATACTTGCTATGTCACTTTAACGTGGGTTTCTATGGAGTGACCCAGAAGGTCCCACACACCTTGTATGTGTGTACTGCATACATTGCGATTATCAGCATGACGTAGACAAATAAAAATTCTCACAATTACAATGTTAAAGCTGTTTATGTCTAGCAGATGACATGCATGCACAGCACATATGATATTTCAATTACAACAGATAAGAAATATCAATTTAATGCTATAGTAGAAAACTTTATTATAGCACCACCTAGTGGCATTTTTTTTCAATAGCACGCAATTTACCTTGATTAAAACTGGAACAAACTGTACCCCTTGTAGTTATTTTCAGGGTTAGAACACTTGTAGTGTACATAAGGACATTACAGAAGGCTGATTTCTGTTTGCACCTCCTTAAGCTGCGTGCAAAAATCTACCTATGACACAGCTTCCGGCATCACTCGCATGAAATTGAATTTGATTACGCGATCAATTTACTTCCACCAAGGGACCCCTTTGTGGCTACTGTGCATGCAAGGCTTTTAAGCATTAGGGGTTAATTCAATTAGGGGCAAATTTACAAATAGCAGTAGATTAATTTAAGAATTGTTCACATATTGTGCCTCATTTAGCATTCTGAGCAAATCTAGCTAAAGGGTGTAAATCTGCACCTGGACAAACCATGTTGTGATAAGCACAATATGAACATAGTATCCTTAGTGTAAAGAAGGTAGCCAACATAAGCTATCCCAAGTATCACTTAAAAGAGCAAAACTAAACATAAGAGATGGATAAACTTAAAGGCGGTTTAAAAAAAACAAGAATATATTAAATCGCTTATGTAAAGGAATTTCTCTACTTTGGTGACACTCTCATTTATGAGTAAAATCCAACCACAAAAAAAAGTTTGGCCGGATAGTCCCGCTTTTCAGCCACTTGCTGTGTCCTACAGGAGGTAAGGGATGGGGAAGATGGCGCACTCACTTACTGCTGCTCTGCTTAAGATAGCAGTGGTGAAAGAATGCCACGTGCATGTGGGAGAGACTGGGGGTCACTCCCAGCGTGGCGAGGAACAGTCTCGTGATGTGCGGCCATAACCCCGATTGCATCTTGTAACTGGATGTACTGCTAATTTTTTATATGGCCAATTGTGTCGATTTCTAATGTCTTCAGTTTCATGATATATGCAAATTTGGAAAAATAAAAGCTCAACAGAGGGTGGAATTTCTTTTAGCTAGATATTGGTTGCAATCTTTACCGAGGATTTCATCTGGCTTCTAATTTTGTTATTTCTATAACCTGTTTATTCCCTGATATATTAGGTTAAAATAAAACAAGGTGTTGGACCAGTGCTTGGCTATTTCATAGGTAACACAGGCAGTATTGCAATCTGTATTATAGTAATAAATTAGGCAAGTCTTACCATCTTTACTTGCATTTACGCTAGGTAAGTGGTTACATGTTGTTGGATTGCAGGTGTATTTCCAGTCTAGTCTTTGGTTTTTCTCGCTTCTGTCACTACAGCGTTTGGAAAATTCCCCTTTAAATCTGTTAAATGTTTCTTCAGTTAGAAACCTAGAAAAGTGAATATGTTATCTTAGTGCTGTCAAATTAAAGGGATATAAAGGGCAGATAGTAAACTTTGTTACACTAATTCATTTAAAGGATTGTAATGGTGAGCATAGCATTCCTCTTGTTTTTTTATTTTATCCCATCCATTGTAAGAAGTTAATATTCTTAAACGTGTTAAAGAAAAATAATTAGCTGAGATACATTAGTGTGTGCTTTTTCTCCTGTAGCCGTGTCCACAAATGTGGAAATTTGAAGTCAATTCTTTTTTTTCTCTCCCATTTTTTTTTTACATATTGAAGTCTAGGGTAGTTTGGATTCCAAAAACCTCAATAAAGTCTGCTTTGACCCTTACCTTTTCAGAAGATATAAAACTTAATTGCCATAGATTAAAAATGAAAATCTTGGCCCACTCCTATAGTTTATCTTTAATGAGCCTCTTGCTCTCACAAAGGGACTTTTTGATTCACTGCACAGCTCTTATTTCTTTTTTGCACAACTGTATGTATAAAGTTTGAGACCTCTCCTATCTTAAGACTTTGCATGAATGTTCTCTATATATCCTTGACTGTATGAACGATAGAAGAGAAATACATTAACCTTGCAATGTGTGAACGACTTTTATCAATGCATTTTTCTGACATATATATATATATATATATGTATGTGTATATATATGTATATATACACACACACACTGCAATACCACGGGTGCGGCACTCAGGGCTGAATATCAGAATAGAAACTACAACACTGTAAGTTGCGTACAACGTTTCACTCAGTTTATGATTTTCATCAGGTAATAAAAGACAATACAAAAAGTACCTTACCTTATACCTTTATGGTGCATACACACGATCAGATTTTTCCTTCAGATATGAACGATAACGATTTAAAAATCGTTCAGTCGTTCATATCTGAAGGAAAATCGTTCATATCTGACATGCCTGAACGATGGACGATCAACGATGCGCGTTCCCGTTTGTCAGATAACGATATCTGACATCTGATGGGTTTGCAGTCAGACTTGGACGATTCCATTCATTTTATTGCAGTCAAAAATCGTTCAATCGTTCAAATCGTTCAAATCGTTCAAAACTTTGGTAAAATCGTTCAAATCGTTCAGATCGTTTAATCGTTCAATCGTTCATCTGACAAATCTGACAAGTCTGACAAATCTGACCGTGTGTACGCTCCATTACAAACAGCAAATGAAACACCCAGTGACTCGTGCTCCAGCCCGGCTCGGGTCAGCGCGCACATTAATTACGTCAACCACAGCACAGTGTAGTTTCTGTCAGTGAGACCAAAAAAGAAGCCATCACCATGGAGACAACAAAATGCATAACAATGTAGCGGATAACGGGGCACATATAATAAATAGAGGAATTTCTGCAGAGTAGCTAATATTCATAAAACAGAACAACAGCACTTAAATGCATATTTAGCAATAACATAAATACAGTAATATCAACAGTTAAGGCAAGCTACTGGTAGCATTTCATTCAGACCCTTCGGTGCTATAACGTCCAGAAAATGAATCCAGAACGATGAGAGAGATGCATTGAAAACTCTTAGCAATAATGATCAGCTTATTATTCGCCCTGCGGACAAAGGTGTGGCGATAGTTCTTCAAGATATTGAGGCTTATAGATCAGAGATTATGAGGCAGTTGAATGAACCTGGGGTTTACAGTAAACTTAAGTGTGACCTGACAGATACTTTTACTCGGGAACTTAAAGAAACTTTAATTTTGGCTAAGGATGCACATCTTATAGATGACCAGATCGTGCAATTACTTATCCCAGCATCTCCACTTAAACCTGTTTTATATATACCCTCCCGAAGGTACATAAAGGCCTTAACCCTCCTCGTGGTAGACCAATTGTGTCAGCTCTTAAATCATTATTCCAACCAACACCATCTTACTTGACTCTATACTCCAACCTCTGTTTCATGATCATCCAAATTTTTTATTGGACACAACTATGCTGTTACAACTATTAAAGATGATTAATATCACATCAACTACGGAGGTTTGGCTAGTTACGGCTGACATCACTAACCTTTACACCGTTATTCCACATCAGGATGGAGTAGCGTCTGTGAAGAGACTTCTCATTAATAAAACTACTATGGATCCAGCTTCCATTGATGATATACTGCATTCATTAAAACTTGTTCTGTCTTGTAATTTCTTTATATTTGACGGCGCCCATTATTTGCAAACTAAAGGTTGTGCGATGGGCTCATCTGTAGCCCCAACATATGCTAACATTTACATGTTCGATATTGAACAACAATTATTCTTTGATGACGACAGTATTGCTTCTAGGATTTTGTTTTATAAAAGATTTATAGATGACCTTTTCTTAATATGGGTTGGCCCTTGTGATGACCTAAAAATTATTTTTGATAATCACAATGTTTCTGACTGCCCTGTGAAATTTACCTTTAACATACAATTTGAGACAGTTGATTTCTTGGATGTGAGGATTAGTCTAAAGAATACTCTATTTGAGACAACAGTATTTTGGAAAAATACTGATCGCAATACGTTTGTACATGCCAGCAGTTTCCACTCTAAAGGTTTAAAACTTGGTATCCCTTATTCGCAGATGGTCAGATTGAGGAGGATTAACAATAATAGACAGAAGGCTGAACAACAGATTGATGAGCTCATAGTATGTTTTGTCGATAGAGGTTATGCATTGAAGTATCTGTTGCAGCTTAAAAGTAAAGTGTTACAATTTGAACAGAATGATTTGCTGTCTAGAAAGATACATACCGAGCAGCAGGAGATGTTTACTTGGGTCACACAGTATAATATGCTTTCACCTGTGATTAATGGTATTAGTAAAAAACTATGGCACCTTGTACAGACGGACAAAGATTTAGGGTTGAAGGACCATAGATTACGTACCTGCTACTCTAGGGGCAACAATCTGTGAAATGTATTAGTTAAGACTGATATAACCGGTATGGGCAGAAATCCTGAGAGGAGTGTGCTTCCTAGAAAGCTTGGTTGTTTTAGGTACCTCTGTGTTACTTGCAGATTTATGCTTACCGGAGATACGTTTTATCATGCACAATCCGGGATAAAAAAATAAATTAAAAAATTATTGATTAAACATCATCTTACCTGTGAATCAACCTATGTTTCTATCAGATTCTATGCCCATGTGGTCTTATCTATATAGGCAAAACTGCTAGAAAATTCAAAGAGCGAATGGGTGTACATAGGTCTTCTATTAGAAGTGCACTTGCAAAAGGCTCCAGCGATCAGCCTGTGGCTCATCACTTTTTAGAGGCTGGTCATAATCGTTCTTGTTTAAAATATAGAATGATTGATCATGTGACCCAACCTTCAAGAGGAGGTGATAGGAATTTGATGTTACCAAAACGCGAATCATTCTGGATTCATTTTCTGGACGTTATAGCACCAAAGGGTCTGAATGAAATGCTACCAGTAGCTTGCCTTAACTGTTAATATTACTATATTTGTTATTGCTAAATATGTATTTAAGTGCTGTTGTTCTGTTTTATGAATATTAGCTACTCTGCAGAAATTGCTCTATTTATTATATGTGCCCCGTTATCTGCTACATTGTTATGCATTTTGTTGTCTCCATGGTGATGGCTTCTTTTTTGGTCTCACTGACAGAAACTTCACTGTGCTGTGGTTGACGTCATTAATGTGCGCGCATACCCAAGCCGGGCTGGAGCATGAGTCACTGGGTGTTTTAATTTGCTGTTTGTAAAGGTATAAGGTAAGGTACTTTTTGTATTGTCTTTTATTACCTGATGAAAATCATAAACTGATTGAAATGTTGTACGCAACTTAGTGTTGTAGTTTCTATTCTGATATTCAGCCCTGAGTGCCGCACCCGTGGTATTGCAGTTACTATCTTCTTTGTGGGGGCACCGGGCGAAGTTATTTATACTATGTGAGTGCCGGACCATTGTGATCATTTTATATATATATATATATATATATAATCTAATATGTGTGTGTTTTATGAAGATCTTATTCCTGAGGCTACGGTTGCTTCTTGGTTATTCTGATATCTTATATATGACACTGATCCCATATTTGTCAACTCTCCCTGATTGTCAGGGAGACTCCCTGAAAAGGCTAGCAATCTAACTGATTGTACCTTAAACCCATTATGCAGTGCCAGATTAATGTCCACATGGGCCTGGAGCTGAAATTCATGAAGGGCCTATTGTGTGTCGCTGTTGGGGGTGTGACAAGTACAGTAGCAGTGTGACTGGTGATGTAGGGTCGTGACCAGTGTTGTGTAGGTGATGTTTACATAGAGGTGTGCCCTGTGCTGTGGGTATGTTTAGTACCATGGAAGGTGTTGCTGGCGCCTACCTTCAACGTGGAAATCCGCCAGTCTCTGTCCTTCCCTTAAAACACCACCCTCGGAATATATATATATATATATAAGCGTGAAAATATGGATGGCACTCGGAGTCTCCACAGCAGAAATAATGCACCAACGCAGTCTAAAATAAAGCCAACATTTCACGGGAATTAGCCCTTTTATCAAGACATAACAACATATAGAATGCAAACAACAGATATAAATATACCTGAGTGATACACCCGACATGCACAAAATGATCCACGCAGAGTCAGCTGAGACCCAATGATGTCATTGGTGTGCGACACGCCAGCAGTTTCGGGATCTCTCTGGGGGCAGCGCCTTATACATTATCTCGCTGACATTTGTTATGTTACAGGCTCACATTGTCAGACAGCGTCCTCATCACCATGGTTATGCTCATGTCACTAGACCACGCCCCCAGAGAGATCCAGACCACAGGCGCGTTACACGCCAATGACATCCTCGGGTCTCAGTCGGGACTGCGTGGATCATTTTGTGCACGTCAGGTGTATCACTCAGGTATATTTATATCTGTTTGTATTCTATATGTTGTTATGTCTTGATAAAAGGGCTAATTCCCCTGAAACGTTGTCTTTATATTAGACTGTGTTGGTGCATTATTTCTGCTGTGGAGACTCCGAGTGCCATCCATATTTTCTCTCTCATATATCTATCCATGGGAAAGGCACCGGGGCAGGCTATTTTTCATCTTTTGAGTGCCGGACATTTCCTGTGTATATATATATAACTGTGGCAGGCGGCACTCAGGACGCCTAGTAATAATGACGCAAACGCCGCAATGGCTAGAAAATGCTGTGAGCATTGAAACGTCGATTTCTAGCCATTGCGGCGTTTGCGTCATTATTACTAGGCGTCCTGAGTGCCGCCTGCCACAGTTATATTGATTTTATCATCCTTGCCTGGGGGGTAAATAGGAGGGCACCGGATGCAAGATTTGCAGTTCAGCAGCGGAGTACTGTGATATATGTATTCCATATATATATATACATACACAAAGCAATAGCGGTGGCAGCAGCACTCCCCCAATAAGAGATACTACAATCAGGTTACAAAGAACCTTTTACATTTACTTTTGAAGTAAACGTAAAAGGCTCTTTGTAACGATTGTATATATACACACACACATATATACATGTATATATACACACATACATATACTTAGACAAATATACTCACACATATACATGTATATATACACACATACATATACTTAGACAAATATACACACATATATACATGTATATATACACACATACATATATACATGTATATATACACACATACATATTCTTAGACAAATATACACACATATATACATGTATATATACACACATACATATAGTTAGACAAATACACACACACACACACACACACTCACACATATACATGTATATATACACCCATACATATACTTAGACAAATATACACACATATATACATGTATATATACACACATACATATAGTTAGACAAATATACACACATATACATGTATATATACACACATACATATACTTAGACAAATATACACACATATATACATGTATATATACACACATACATATACTTAGACAAATATACACACATATATACATGTATATATACACACATACATATACTTAGACAAATATACACACACACACACACATATACATGAAAATATACACCCATACATATACTTAGACAAATATACACACATATATACATGTATATATACACACATACATATACTTAGACAAATATACACACACATATATACATGTATATATACACACATACATATACTTAGACAAATATACACACATATATACATGTATATATACACACATACATATACTTAGACAAATATACACACACACACATACATGTATATATACACACATACATATACTTAGACAAATATATATATATAGTTAATCTGGACCTGCTGGGCTGCCTTCCCTCCTGATTCCTGAGTAAAGCGACAGGATGGTGAACACTGGTCACGTCTTTAGAGCACAGCAGGACGGTCAAGGGGCGGAGCTTCGAATGTGGCAGGGCGGAGCTTCTGATGTGGGCGGGGCTTCGGTCGGCCGGTCCACCCGCCGAGGGGAAGGGAGGGGAGGTGGCCAAAGGGGTTGAATGGGCTAAGCTTAGGAGAGCTTTGACTACAAGTGGCTGGGGGAGGGTGAGGGAGCGCTGGGCTGGTGATGACAGAAAAAAAGTATTTTTCCTGTCTGCACTGCAGCCTGTGTATGCTGTGGGCCTATTTTCAATGGGAGGCCTGGAGCTGTAGCTCCACCCGCCCCATTGTTAATCCGGCCCAGCCATTATGAAGATGTTATATATAAAGATAAACAGATATTTACATTCAAATGGGATCATTAGTATCATTCCCCTGCATTGGTTATAAGACACAATGATCCCTATGGGTACATGTATTTTCTGAACAGTATCAGTGTGTTTTCATCAACAAATAGATCTTACTGAATGTTTTGGGGCTCATTTACATTTGGATGTAAGTACATTTTCTGACCCGTCTCTCAGGTGCAGAAGTACACGTCCACTTTACCACCATGCTCATAGGTGTTGCTTTTACAATCTCCCTGAAATGCTTTTTCTAAAGTAGGCAAATATGACTGATCCTTGTCGGAGAAATGGCTACATAATAGAGCACTTCTACAAAATGCTAACCTATGGGTAAATATATACATGTATATGTACTGGTGCTCATTGACGCCACCTTTTTTTTTTTTTAAATGATTGGGGGTGCTGAAGTTACTCCTCTCCATATGACATGAAAATGCTGTGCAAAGTTTTTACGAGTGGCGGAGAGCAAAAAAATTAAGAGTACGCATAGCAGACAGTATGCCGCTACTCACCTAAAGTTATAAAATCATACAAGTTATTATTATTACCAGTTATTTATATAGCGCACACATATTCTGCAGCACTGTACAGAGAATATTTGGCCATTCACATCAGTCCCTGCCCCAGTGGAGCTTACAGTCTATGGGCCTGATTCAGACCCACTCGCGAGCGGCTGTCCGCTCGCAAGTGGGTCGATGTTATGCACTGAGCATGCGCACGACGGAGGGAGCTCCGTCGTGCGCATGCGCCAGACGCGACGAGCGAAGGAAAGTCCTTCGCTCGTTGTGTCCGATCAAAGGGGGCGTGCTGTCAATGTTGATTGACAGCACGCCCCCTTTGGTGGGCGTGCCGGGGGCGTGCCTCCCTGACGGGGGCATTCCCACGGGAACGCCTCCCGTCAGAAGCCGGCCCACTGACATCACTAGTGATGTCAGTGGGAGTGATTTTGGCTCTGATAGAGCCAAAATCACTCCGGAGCTTGCGGTTGAAAACCTCAACCGCAGGCTCCGGCTCGCAATTTCGATGGTCGCGATGGTCTCGACCATCGCGGCCATCACAAAGCACGCTCGTATAGCCTGTGGGTGGTGACCCACAGCTATACGAGCGTCCAGGAGGACGCTCCATGAAAATGGAGCCCGGCCCTCTTTCAGAGCGTGCGCTCTGCTCAGAGCGTACGGCTCTGAATGAGGGCCTATGTTCCCTAACACATGCACACACACATACACACACACTTTATTTTTTATTAAATGACAAGTGTTCAGGCACATTTTATTAATTCCAGAAATTATTTAACAAATTTCTCCCTGATAAAATACTTTCATAGACTAAGTGGGATCAATTCAATTATCTTGTCCCCGTAAGTACATGAGGCTGTATGCCACACTTATGGTAGCTCTGGACCTGCTGGTTTTTTTTTGTTTTTTTTTTAAACTAGAATTGTGAGCTATTTCTATTGTGCATGACATCACAAGGTTCCTGCATTTGTTTGACAGAAGCCTCACATTATTACTCTGTTGTTAATGACCACTACTCCTTCCATCTGCCTCTCAGTTTATGCAATAGGAGGAAATTTATTTTTTTTAAAATAAATGTAAACCTGCTTCTTAGTAGAAATGTGCGTAGATTAAAATGTTTTGGTTCCAAGGAGCATATTTATCACAATCCGCATCTTAGATGTGGGTGGGATGTGATATCCGACAAATACGCAATGCGATATCTGAATACGTCACAAGGATGTATCAAATATCGCATGCAGGGGCAGCGCTTGCTAGTAAATCTGAAACAGATTGCATCTCCCATTACAGATGTAATCTGTTTACTAAAAGAATGTGAATTTAAGGGCTTGGAGTAGTTGGGTTTTTTTTTTTTTAATGAAAACTGCTCCAAAAGACATTTAATACATTTAAGTGATACTATAAATAGCTTGAAAAGATTGTTTATTATTTTTACATTATTTTAGTAAAATTAATATTGATAAATATGCCCGTAAATCATCGCTGTGTTTTTGGTTTGGATCTGGATTTCTTTAAAAATTGATAAACCGCTAAAATCGTACATTATTGCTTTTTCAAACCTAATTAAGCCTGCACAGATCATACTGATCCATGCAGTGCTTTGAGGCCACCCGCAATGTTGGAACTGCTTTGGGGAAGACATGGAATAGGAACTAGAAAGTTGATTTAGATGCAACCCAAAATTTCCAGGATTATGATGTTTTGGCTCGATTTGAGACCCAGATTTGGCTGGGGGAACCGAGGCATACCTTGGCTGGACTCAATACCCTCAAGTTCGGGTGTGTGGGTATCGCTAACCTTACTCCCTACCCTAATCCTAACCCTCCTTTAGGGGTGCCTAACCCTAACCCCCCCATCCCCTAGCCTAAACCTAACTCTCCCGGGGGGGTGCCTAACCCTAACTCCCCACGGCTGTCCGCGCTCGGCTTACCTTTGTTCGGTGCGTCGGGCTAGCGGCGTAGGTCGAATGACAGGCGTCGGGATTTCTGTCAAATAGTACCTTGCCGGGATTAGACAGCCGGGAAGCCGGCGGTCGTCATTTCGACCGTCTGCTTCCTGACTGCATCCTGTTGCAGCTGCAGCACTGTAATTGCTATTGTGGGTTTACTCGTTTGCTACTCCTAACATAAATCTGATGTACAGTACTGTATATGCTTTTGTGATGTACATCTAGGTGTATCCTGAGGTGCGTCCAACTGAAATGTGTTTTCATGGATTTTCCTGCTTACATTTAGGGTGCAAATGTGTCTGAATGTAAAATTTGTGTTCTATCTTCTGTAGGTTCATTAGCAGCAGCTTTCATTAAAGTATCCTGAGAGCGTCTATTACTAGAGTACACGTGGAGTATTCAGGGCTGGCAACAGAAATCTTGGGACCCCCCCCCCCCCTGTGTCTCTCCAGCCTCATCCCCCCATTGAGACTCTCAAGCCTCAAAACCCTCCCATATTTTTGTACTTGTGATGGCCAGCATTTTTGAAAATGGGGGAGCAGAAGCATTTTCATGGCATTCCGAGGCCAGTGACTGCATCTTCCAAAGCAGCTTCACTAGCCCCAGCAAAGTAAAAAAACACTGGCCATACTGAATAAACTGAGGGTTACTCAGATGGACGATATTTTTGCAGATGATACAATGCTGTGTCTTTGTACGCAGTAACAGATCACAGAAGCGGGCACGAGGTGTCCATTTGCATAAGATGCCTCTTGCAGCATTAGCATATTTTTATATTATTCTAAAGATGCAGTTAATGCGTGTACTGCACTCATCTCTGAATAGGCCCCATAGTTGCATATACTGTACTTGGCTTTGGAGAATGCATAGTGTGAAAATACACAAGATACATCTACAAAAACAAACTGCCTTTAACTCCCAAGGTGCTTTCCCAATCACCTGCTTTCCCAACCATGCGTCTAATTAGTCTATTTACCATTTTTTTTCTGTCACTGACTAAAGGCTCAAAAACTGTAATCATTTCCAACCTGTAGTTCTTCTTTCCATCTGCCACTGTTCGGAGATTACCTACGCTTTCATCCATAACACAGTTATTTGTGGACTTCAGAGGCGGTAACTGAAAGGGTTTTCTAGGATCTCCCGATTCCTGAAGATACACAGTGCACATTGTTATAAAATGTAGAAGAGAGATACAAATGGAGACCTAACTATGGGTCTGAGTCATTACGAATCGCAATTGCAACGGCGTATGCAGATCGTCCGATGGTGCGTACTATGCCTGCACCACCATGCCCGTGATTGAGTTAGCACTGTGATCACTTTTTTAATTACGATTATCATATGACAATCATGCAAAATTGCTTATTAGTAGGATATGGTAAATACATTTTTAATGCTGTTGCTTCAAGTTTTTAATTTGCTATTTTCTTTGGGAAACCCAATACTAAATATGTTACATATGTAACAGATTTACTATTTTCCATATACACAACTAGATGCTTCCTGTCCATGCCAGTTGTATGTGTCTGTTAAATCCACTGGTGACTATCTTATGGTGCATACACACGATCAGGTTTGCTAGATCATCGTTATCGTTGAACGATAACTAAGAACGATTTTATCAACGATGAACGATTTCTGACATTTTAAATGAATGAAATCGTCCAAATCTTACTGCAAACACAGTTGATGTCTGATATTGTTATCTGACAAGAGGGAACGCACATCGTTGGTCGATGCATGCCCAACATGTCAACGATATGAATGATTTTTACAATAGTTATTGTTCATATCGTTAAGAAAATTTGACTGTGTGCATTAGATTTAGTTCTGCTTATTGTACAAGCATCTGATTCACCATTCATAGTTGACTCAAGGGAACTGCAATTACAATGTATTCCACCTAGCCAAACACTGTGTTGTCCTTATTCTGTCATGGACTAAGGGCCTGATTCAGAGCCACTCGTAAGCGGCAGCTCGTTCGCTCCGAGCGATGTTTGGCCAACTGCGCATGCGTACGGATCGTTATACGCATGCGCGAACCAGTCAGTGCGGTCGAAATTCATGTGCTCGCAAAATAGCGAATGCCTGATAATTTGAGTGACAGAATGAGGCGTATGTGGGTGGTAACAGGGGAAGGTGCTTGAAAACGGGGAGTGGAGATCAGAACGCAGGCGTGCTTAAAGGTCAAAACAGGCGTTTTATGGGTGTGCATAATTAATACAGCAGCGTCATTGACCACGTCACTGGGTTATTTTATAGCCAGAACTGCTCGCAAAATTGTGGTAGCAAAAACCGACCACAAGAATAGCGAGCAGTTCATACCCTGGTCGATGTACTCGATTAATCTAATAAATAGCGGACATGACGTAGGATGCGAGCGGCCAGTGGGCGTAGTTTCCCAAAAAACGACCGCAAGTTTTGTTCGCTCGTTCAGACATGGAGGCGTGAACAGACCGCAAACAGCGAATGGTTCATTTGAATAGCCACCCCTATTTTCTGGACGAGCGAGCGCTAATTGCGTCCGGCTCTGAATCAGGCCCTAAAAGTCCACAGATAATACTTTCTTTGGTCTGAAAGATGTCTTCGGCCAGGTACTGCATAGGGGAGTTCTCCTCTTGCCATCCGTTGAGGTCAGGAAGTTGATTATTAGTCATGATAAGAATGGCTTTGTCCTGATTCATCTCTGATGTTCTGCACATCAGCGCCAGTGTTTTTCGAAAATGTTGGATCCGATACAGAATTTTTGAAGGTGCCATCTGGATGAAGCTGGAGCTCTAAGTAAAAGAAATATATGTATGAGCTGCCTATAAATGTTGACTTTTACATATACTGTAATTCAAAGAATATAGTCGTAACAGAAAGGGCAGAAAATATACATGTATGTTGCTGCCAGGAGAATTGGGTAGTTCTGACTGGCATGTTAAGAGTAAGGCAACATTCAAATATTTCCAGCACATCTTCAATATTTTATCCCTTCATTTAAGACAATATGAACTTGCTTTTATAGTCACAATTTGCCCATATTAAAGTTGCTAAGATCCTTATGCTTACCCATTTTTCCTGATTCCATCACATTAACTTTAAGTGTTTACTGCTACTTAATATATCTCACTCCTTGACAGGTGCCATTGTAACAAGATAATCAATGTTATTCACTTCAGTTGTCAGTGGTTTTAATGTTATGGCTGATAGGTGTATGTCACATACACTTACACCCAGTGCCATAACTATTGGGGGTGTGGTTATGGGGCTCGTACCACCTCCGGGGCCCACCACCCCCTGCCCCTAGTCACACCACTGAAAGGAACACAGCTGCAGTGGACGGCGGCTGGTGCTGGGACAGGGGTCTGGCTCCCAGAACTCAGGAAGAGGCAGATGTGGCAGCTGTTTTAAGTTTTGGGCTGACAGCCAATAGAAATGAAAGAGGCAGTGGTGGGCATTTGTATTTGGTGCCATCTGCAAGCCAATAATGGCTTGTGGACCAGCAGCAAATAACTGCTCGCCATGTCATAGCTCTGTCCACTTGCACTCTCTTATTTAGACACTGCCGAACAGGGGCTTCAAGTCGTTAGCGGAGGTAAAAGAGAGAAGATGTCGAATGAAGTGCTCCAACAGTAATGGAGGTGGCCAGAAGACTGAGTGATGTTGAATGGGCCAGCGGCAGAAAACAGAAACTGAGGACCGGACAGTGCTTCAATGGAGAGAATTTAAAAAAAAATTAAGCTCCCCACTCCAGACTATTCCTCTGATATCGGTAGGCGGCCTTGGCCACTGGTAATCATTTACCCCTCCCTAGACCAAAAGGTGTTGTGCACTAGGCCTGTGTTAGGTGTGTATAAAGTCCATGCCACAAGTGTAAGTGACTCTGGGCATTAGGCCCAGCTCACTCTTATGTTCTCACAGTTAATGCAGACTCTTACATGGAGTCTGCCTATGTATAAAGTGGCTTTAGGCCAAAGCCACTTTAATGGTCCTGAATAGGCAGGTGCTAGACAAGAGCCCCCACTAATTTAAAGTGATTGAGGCATTAGGCCCAGGTGTGGCTCACAGTAGGCAGGTTCTAGGTCTAAGCCCTGGTATAAGTGGTTCTGAGGATTAGGCTCAGGCCACTTCAATTGAGGCAACAGAAGCTTTGATGGGCCCCATCAACATTTTGCTATGAGGCCCTCAAAGTTCTAGCTGCACTCCTGCTTAAACCCATGTTTTTAACCATTTGTTTTAGTTGTGAAATACGCATTCGCTATTAGGTTTCAAATGATGAAGTGATATGGTGGCCTGGGTGGATCTCTTCTAATTTGGCTGCTCACGGGGCTACATGCGCTGACAATTTTTTTCAAGTACTTGAGATAAACATGAAAAAGAGAATTTAGATTAAATACATTTAGCTAAAATGATACAAAAAGATCCTTTACCATCAGTGTTCCTGGTACATTAGTAAAGTGTTTCATCAGCCGTGCTTCAGAGTTCTGTCTGAGGAGCCTCCAGTAATCCTTAGCGCTTTGTCCTGTAGAAATGACAGCATTTGCACATGGAAAGTTTTTGCATTTATTACAATGAATTCAGAAAAAGACCAAATCAATGCCTGGCTCGCAAAATGTATGATTGGAACTACTGTACTTTATATGAGATTACATATAGTACATTTTTTTGCTTTAGCGTGTGTGTATTTGTTGGCCCATTGTAGACTGGACAATAATAGAATTTTTTTGTAGCCAACACATTTTAGATAATAAATGCTAAATGTACATTGCTTGCTTAATGCTTTAGATTATATATAAAGGGTAATATTGTCACTTCCGAGCACAGTAGGACCTGATAAAAGGTTGAAAATAAATGGAGTATACATTCCACCAAAAAAGCTTGGATTGGATGGACAAAATAAATGTGTATATTCATCCATATGCTAATTGTGGGCCTGGTATACTATTAATTGTCATCATTGTGTACTTGCAGCTGCACTATGCTGGATGCAAAAGACAGGCCTCCTAACAGGTGTATTTTTGGTTACGTCCAGGTCTGTATAGCTCGCAGTTGCATGAACATTCCCTCACTGAACCTTCCCTAAGTGAGGAGGCCCATTGCCCAGTAAAGCTTCATACACACGGTACAATCTGCACAACCAACGATATCGCTGAACGATCTTCCCTTGAACTTTTCTGTAGTGCAGGACAAAATAATATTGGGTGTACACAGTGAAAGAGATATCCACGATAGATATCTTTTAGTGAAGTCATCCTGCCACATCTCTGAACATGCAAATCGTGATGAAATCATCCAAGTTGGCCTGCATGTACGGACTACCAACGATAAAGTTATCGTCCATGCGGGAACGCGCATCATTGGTCGTTCGCTGCATAAACATTAACGCTATGAACGATTTATTGTGGAACGATATCATTATCGTTCATAGATATTGTACCGTGTGTACGCACCTAGACTGGGCTCTTCGGTTTTAAGTATAGATGTGTAGTATTCCACAGGCTAATGTGGCATTACCGATTTAAAATGGTAGTTTTTTAACAGGACATATCATTGATTAATCACAAATACATACAGTAGTAATGAATGGAAACTCACATTTACTTTTATAACATTTATTGAGATGGCATTGGCATACTCCACAGTATTTCATATTGGTTATTCATGCTTTATCTCTAATTTGGTAACTGCATTCACTATATATTTTTGTTTTAGCAATATCAATTGATATTAATGTATTGATTATTAATACAAATCTAAAGCCCTTCAAATACAACGGAAGAATGGCACATAATATATAGTGAAGGGCAGGGGCAGAACTATGGGAGACAATGGAGGCGTCTGCCACCGGGCTCCAGCTCTGAAGGGGCACCTCCTCCATTGTCCACAACATATTCACCCCACTTAGGGCTGTAACTATATACCCGGAGTGTACCGTCACGGTCGCCCAATACATGGCACCCCTTCCGGTACCTGAGAAGCCACCATACACTAGTGGAGAGCTCCATGTCAGACCATTAGCTGCTGCCTTCGTCTATCTATAGCCTGTCTGCATGCAAATTGCTACATTACAGTGTCAGCGACTGTGACGGGGAAGCACCATATTATAACTTGCCTCCGGGCGCCTGGGATGAACTTATGCCACTGGTAAAGGGTAAGGTGGACAGACCCTTTCCCTTGGTTTTGAGATCAATATAGTTTGAAAATACATCTTTGTAAAAATATAATAGAATAAAAAAATGTATATATACTATACCCCACCTCCTTAGAACACTCTGGGGGTGAATCAGCGGTGGATGCCGTCAAGTCTCCGGGCGCAAGTGACTAATAGTTTCCCTCTGCAAATGCATCTGAGCAGCGCTGAGCATGTGTCCCGATGGTTACTAGATTCATGCAATTTTGTTGGGCGTTTCTGGGTGATAATTGGGGATGTGGCTACCAAACTTGGGCATATCGCAGATGTGTCAGTGTCTGCATCTAAACACAGGCCGGCCATGTTCAGTCAGACATTCTTCACCTGCCAAATGGCAGGTGCAATGTCCAATGGTGTGGCCAATGGTGCATCTTTGTATGCACATCGGCGGATACGTGCCACAGATGGTGAGCATTTCCATAGGATGCCCATTGGCCACGGTGTTAGAATAAAGATGCTGTAATGGCTATGATAAAAGAGGCAGCTGCTACTCCAATAGCGTCCACCTCTGAATCACCTCCTATATTCAGTACTTTGAAAACTTTAGGAGCGGAAATCAAACAATATTTGTACTTTCAACAATTTTATTTTAAAGTGCACTTTTTTACTTAAACCATAACTTTGTAACAGTAGGTATGTATTGTTTATGAAGTTACAATATAAGTGTTTTGTTTGCTACTAGTTGGGATATCCGGCGTTGCCCGGGTTGAAGACTGACTCCTCATTGGCTGACAGTTTGCAAGCTCCAATTGGCTCGCGAACTGGCACCAAATTCATATTGAGTTGGTGCCGTCTGTTCATGCCTGCTGGTTCACCAACTAACTAACTTTGGATCTAGATTAATTTTGAACGGGGCTGACAGCTTGAGCTATTTTTGATTGACTGCAATATCCTGTTGAAAGGTTTTGGATCTATAAATTTAAAAGCACTCTCTATTGAAAAATAATAACAAAAATAAAAATAAATTTATTTAAAACAAGGGAGAAAGGAGGGAGGAAAAAAAAAATTCCTCCTGCACTGCGATTGGAACTTGGGTTACCTTATTCAATGTTTGACTGTATTAGCCTGCTGAGCCATAGAAGCTTAGCTTTAGAGACTTGTAAAATATCTTGTATTTAACAAAGAGTATAAAAATTAATAAGTTAAAATTAATAAAGTATTTTCATTTTGGCTTGCAGCCTGAGATATATTTGAGTGACTACAATAGCTTGCTGAATGTGTTTGGATCTATAAATGAAAGTATTCTCTATTGAAAAATAATATTAATAAAATAAAATTCAAAATTAATGTATTTAAAATTTGGAAACATTTTTTCCTGGACCGCAATTGGAGCCTGGGTTGTCTTGTACAATGTGTGACTGCATTGTCCCGCTGAGCCATAGAGGCTTAGCTTTAGAAACTTGTAAAATATCTTGTATTTAACAAAGAATACATAAAATTGTATTTGTAAGAAATATATTTATTTCTACATTTTTTATTTCTTCTCTCTCAATTATGCCTTTTTAAGATAAATGTGTAATGTTTTATATTTGTAAAATGTATTTGTTTTAAGTTTAATTGTATTCCCATTATATCAGGCTAAAAGCCTAAAGATTGACAGAGATGTCAGTTATATGCAACCAGGTTTTCAATACAGGTGCTTTAATTATGGAGACCTTTTGGATTGGTGAAATGACCCTTAAATATTTCACTAGAGAATCTCAGCAATCACATACCATTTTGTCTTCTGAAGAAACTGCTTCTTAAAAATAGCCGAGAAACTTGTCAAGAATCTAAGGAAACTCTGCCTATTTGCTATTACTTACAGAAACTGCTACAGCCGTCTACTATACCCTTTGTGCTACCAGCCAGAGAAGCGTGACCACCTGCATACTCCCTCCTAGAGACTATATCTGCCGGACATCGTCAGTCTGCCTCGCAGTATCAAACCAATGGGGAGAAATTAACCCACACTGACTATGTACTAAGGAGTGGTAGGATCGGAATGAGAGAGCTGAAAGTGCTCCTCACTAAAGCTTACTTCTTAAACACTGTGATACCTTATGGGCATTTGAGTTTGGATATTGCATCTCCCCAAAAGGAGGTTGTCAGGTCCTTTATTTGGCATTTGCTTGTCTGTGACACTGGTCTCCAATCAGCTTTTGAACTATACTGAATATCTGCCCTGAATTGGGCCTTTATAAGGGGGACCCTTTCTTTTTTCACTACAGCATCTATTACAGGAGCAATAGAAAAGTGATAACTGTTTGCAGCAGACTGTATGTTTGTGCTAATTTACATTGTAAAGTATTTTTAATTGTTGAAGTATTAATACACATTCTTATTAAATTGATGAAAATATTTATTTGCGCTCCTTGTTCTCTAAATTAAATTTTTAGTAACTAGCTGGCGCCCCGGCACCAAATCCACATCTGTTGGCTGCTGATGTCACACAGGGAGGTGAAAAGCTGCAGGTGGGCCACAGGGATAAGAGTTTCTGAGGTGGGGGGGGTCATAATGTCTAAGGGGCACTACTATTGTGTGGAATAATGTTATATGGGGCACTACTATGTGGCATAATCTGTAAAGGGCATTACTGTGTGTTATAATGTGTATGGGGCATTACTGCAGCATAATAAACAGTATAAGAGGCACTACTACTGCATGGCATAATGTGTATAAGACAGTGGTTCCCAATCTTTTTTAAATCACGGCACCCTAAGGAGTACCAGCATTGTTTTCATGGCACCCCTGAGCCAAAAGTTTGTTATTGAGAAATTCAGTAAATTTTGCTTACCTGTCATCCTTGGGTTCAGTTATGTGGTGGTGGACAGGTTTGCTCTTCTGTTAGTCCACACATTTACATTACATTGACCATAAATAATTTGATATGGTGCTGGGCCACCAACTTGAGGCATCCCTGCAAGTGTCCCGAGGCACCCCAAGGTGCCACGGCGCACCGTTTGGGAACCACTGGTATAAGGGGTACTTCTATGTGACATAACCTGAATGGGCTCTGTGTAGCGAAAGTGAATGGGCTCTGTGTGGGGGCAAATGTGAGGTTTTTTTTAACCTTTTTTTAGATCTTGCTATGTGTCCCACAAAGTTCTAGTTACGCGCCTGCATGCAAACACTGAGATATATATAGACAAAGAGAAAGGTATATCACCGTGCGCAGTAGGTATAGTCCTATGGTATCATGGGAGTATGTCCTCTTCACATAATTGTCACTGTTTGCAGCAGTTGTTTGATAGATCCTCTTCCTCAGGAGTATATGGTCAATTTCTGGTCAAAGCAGCAAACAACGAATGCGCACCACAGTGAATAAAATATAAAAGGTATTTTAATCAAAGTGCATAAAAGACTTACACATAGATAAAATCAGTAATCATGATCACCGTCAGCAGAAAGGCTCTCGCGTACAGCCGCAAGAAACAATCTTTCCGACAAAGTCGGAAAGATGAAACGCGTTTGGGCGTGGTTACCGGTGACGTCATGACGCTGTGGCGATGCCTGATGGGAAGTGAAGTCCTGTGTACCTGATCCGGAGCTGGGACCTTGTGTTATGCCGCTAGCACAGCGGCTGCAGTGATTGTTTCTTGCGGCTGTACACGAGAGCCTTTCTGCTGATGGTGATCATGATTACTGATTTTATCTATGTGTAAGTCTTTTATGCACTTTGATTAAAATACCTTTTATATTTTATTCACTGTGGTGCGCATTCATTGTTTGCTTCTTTGACTGAGATATATATATATATATCTATCACTTTAAAAAGGACTAACTCTGGATTTACTTTGAACTTCCATGAGTCATAAAGTTTGACACTTGCTCAAGCTATGAGGCTAAAAGGATAGTTTTGTAGCTTTCACACAGGTTTTTGGCAGACTGCCAATTTCCAATTGAGCCAGCCTGAGAACCTGTGTAATTTAAGTGTCCCCATTTTGAGGGATTGTGTGGCTCAGATGAAGTTTAAAGGCTAGGCAAAAATCTAATCCTGGACAAACTACACCTCCCTACCAAATTTAGTGGAGCTAGGTCCAAAACTCTGGCCTTTCATAAAGGACAAGCATAAAGACAGACAGACACGCTTTCTCACTTATTATATAGATGATTTCATCCCCTCTGTGATGAAATATGAGGTACTTACCTACTTTCTCAAGAAATAAAGGGTGTACAGGACTTATCGACAAGTCATAGGAAGGATTGAGGAAATATTCAGCCAGTTCTTGGCCAAGGCACCTATAGGGAATGTGAATAATATGAAGTAAAACATGACCCAAAGGTGTACATTTTTTTAAGGAGGATATTTTAGTGCAATATAAAGATAACACATGGGATAGTTGGCGTGATAGAGGCTGTGTCTATGCCCCTTCCTAGTGCCACCTGAGAGCTCAAAGACTAATACGAGATGTGGCTATTAAATAACGAGACTGTAATTGTAAAAAATAAACCATACTGCGTGAGATAAAAAAAAAGTGGGGGAACATTGACCTTTGACTATCCCAGAACAGTTTTGCAAGCTCCACCCCTCTCACACAGATAGTTTGCTGTCACACAGCTTTCAAAGAAGTTGTGTTCTTCCAGTGCATCATAAAAATGCTTAGTTCTAATGTAGAGCAATGTGTTAGCTTACATTTTTTACTTAAATTGAACAAAACGCCCACTGAATCTTTTTGTATGTTAACCGAGGCTTACGGGGCAAATTGTCACATGCACGTATGTTTGAGAGGCACAAAATATTTAGTAACGGTCATGAGGATGCCGAAGATGAATGTCCTGGAAGGCTTTGCACTTCAAAAACAAATAAATGTAGAAGAAATTGAGAAAATTGTTCGACTTGACCATCTACTCAGCATCTGAATGATAGCAGAAATGGTAAACATCAACAAAGAAGCAAGTTTTGCATCAAGATCTTAGTATGACAAAAGTTTGTGCTAAGATGAATTCAGGGCTTCTCACGGCCGAGCAGGAAGAAAATAAAAAATGACTGTACAAATTTGCTTTCGAACAAATTCAAGCGGATTCACAATTTTTGGATAAAGTTATTACCTGTGATGAAACATGGAACTTACAGTACGATCCTAAAACAAAATGCCAGTCCATGAACTGGAAAACACCATGATCAGCAAAATTGAAGAAAGCATGTCACAGCAAACCCAAATTCAAAGCCATATTAATTGTTTTATTTGATATTAGGGTGATATTTTGGAAGACTGGGTACCAGAAAGCGCAACACTGAGAACATTTTTGTTGTAATGTTGATTATCAACTTTGCGGGAAAAAATCAGAAGGGGCCAGAGTTGTGCAAAATGGTTTTATCCTCCATCAACAATGCACCAGCCCACACAGCTCTCTGCGAAGCAGTTTTTGGCCGAGAAACCGATTGCGGTGCTAGAACACCCTCCATACTCGCCAGACCTAGCACCTTATGACTTTTTTTCCCCTAAAGTCAAATCTGTACTCAAGGGAACACATTTTGCATCAGTTACTGAAATAAAGAAGAAAACGATGGAGCTGTTGAGAAAGCTGACAGATAATGAGCTACAGCATGGCTTTGACCAATGGGAAATAAGAATGCAGCAGTGTGTGGATGCAGAATGGGAGTGCATAGAAGGAGAACAGAATGAAAATGTACTTAATATAATTAAACATACATTATAGCATCAGTCTCGTTATTTAATAGCCATCATTGGGCCACGTTTTCATTTAGGAGTCAATGTTTGCACCATAACAAAATCACATTGCACTGCAGGGGAGCGAAAAATAAAATGTACAGATGTAGAGTTGGGACATAAACGCATCCTAGCTCAACTCCTAATTACAGTGTCAAAATACAGTAGCCAGGTATCTGTAGGCTACATTACTGTACATGCAAAAGAAGTCAGTTTTCCCCAGCAAGCAAAATACAATTGAATTTGCACCCCTTGCCTCAAACATGGTTTATCATTTAGCTGGGTTTGTGCCTAGCAACTAGATGTGGCCCAGTGTGTTCTGGTCTTCAACCAAGAATGTTACTGCTTCCTAACACCATTTCCACATGTAATACTACATTTGTGTTTTAACAGCTTTTATAAATAAAAATGGCTTCTGTAACTTTTTTGCAATGTACGGGGATGTTTCAATAAATAAGGTAACAAGACCTCTCATTGCATAAATGTATTAGTATTTAGTAAAAGTTGACTGTGGGTATATACACTCCAATACATTCAGGTTCCCTGAAGTAATGCTGGGAATTTCTCTCAATTGAGAGAGATTTAATTAAACTTTTACTGTATTTCTATGTAGAACCAAGAAAGGCTTCACTGGAATCTGTGGATAGCATTGTATAAGCTCTGCCAAATCCACAGCATGCACTTGCACACATTTTGAATACAGAAAAAAATTACTCGTTTAAACCAACAAACATGGAAAATCATCTATTCTGATCTTTCTTGAAATTATTTTTAATATCAAACTCCCATTGGACAATGACTGGGTAACTCTCATGAAAACACATACAAATAAATAGAATGTTCTCCTCATAGAAGTGCTGATAGTCATGTGTTTTCCCCCATAACATTTATTGCAGACATCAGTGATTTGGCAGGGAGATGTAGGAGATGGAAGTGACTAGCCAATTATTGGCGCAGTAGCCCCAGACAGAGAAAAACAAAGAAAATCAGGGACATGGAGAGAAGCTGGGAAAAGAAGACACTGAAGAGAAGTTGGCAGTGGTCTTTGGGAGTTGGGGAGTAATGATGGGTTTATTTGTCCTTTTTAGTGCAAATTGTATTTTTATTAAAATTGTCAGAAAAATATAGAAACAATACAGAAATTTAGAAACAGTATCAGGGCCATCATCAGAAAACCTAGTACAGAATTTCAATACACTGGAAAGATATAAAACTCTATAATAGAAATCACAAGTGACATCATAAGACATCAAAAAGACCTGCAAATGTAATAAAAATAAAAATAATAAAATACAAAATATTCAAATACAAAGAGAAAAGCCAGGCAAGTGGTTAAGCCATATATTCCATTTACTGTACAAACTACTTGTGGAAATTCAATATTCCTATCTCCCTACTTCACAAAAGAATGGCAAACTGGAAACAAGTTTTGGATTTTGATGAAAAACAGTGGGAAGTTTATTTTATGTTTTCTAACAACTGATGCAAGTTTCCAAAATGTAATGGTTGTGGAATACCACTATAACTTCTTGACCAGATATAAAGGACGTCCAAGTGTGCTACATAATGTTTCCTAAAATTTTAAGTATCTCCCTGGCACTCCATGCCATCTGATGGGAATGCTCCAAAATATTTAATTTTAGCAAACTATTATACAACCGTCCCACACATTGTGAGACAGGAGGTTCCGTCTGATCCTGGTTCATGGTGGTTGAACCTCATGGACATTCCTTTTTCTAAATATACAATAATTGCTGTAACATTTAAATAATGCAGCTAAAGCAATCATCCTCCCTGGTATTCTGGGAACAGATGTCCTCCTATTAAATGAGCTGTATAGAATTGTACCTGCATGCCTTGTTTACTGCACATTTGTATGAGAGTCCCTTTGCTGGGACATTTGTGTTCTCTGTGCAGCATGAGTTAGTTTAAGCTGTGTTCAGCAAGTATGTAGCCACTATATATGTGTTATTTACATATAGAATGACCATTGAAAACCGAATGACATCTCTTTTACTATTTAGTGCTAGGAGAAACTCTGGGCCTGATTCAGCAGTGCACTCGTCGGGAATCTGCGTGTGCGAGTGTGCAGAATGGGTCCTGCATAGTCGCACATATACCCTTGAATGCCTCTGCCTGATTGACAGGCAGAGGCATTTAAGGGGCGGTGCGGAGGCGGGGTTGGTCGGCGTTAACGGAAACGGGGGGGGGGGTGTCCGCCCCGTTTTCCGGGAGTGGCCAGGCCAGGATCTGCATTGATCAACGCAGTGTCCTGGGCTTGCAAGCCGGCCAGTCTGAGTAAGCTGAGGCTTACTCAACTGGTCAAGTTCATTAATCAAATCAAAGCAAAAGAGAGAATGATCAGATAATGCAGGATTAATGTATTTCATATTAAGCGGATCATTAATGACTACAGCACAAGCTATGTACATTGCAATTGAATAGGTTGTTCTTAATATACTTGGCAGGGAGACAGACAAAAAAACTGCTATTGAACTCTAAATTCCAATACCATATATTGGCTGCCCACGCTATGAAACGCAAACACAGTTCTTACTGGTCTAATATGTAGAATTTGGCAACAGAGTTGAAAAAATAGTTTCTAAAGCACCATGTTCTTTGTACAGGCATTATGCTGGGAGATTTTATTCTAAGTCATAATTACTATCTGAACTACTTGTGACTGGATCAATTGACAACAAAATTATACTATAATATGAAATTAAATTACATATTTTCACAGTGTTCCTGTCACCTTGTCAGTTGTCACAGGGTAGCAGAAATTTTGTGAATTGTCCAAATATTCAGCATATGAGTTCACTTGCAACATTTTGTTTAAGCACAACTGTTCTCGTTCAGATACGTTTCTAAAACAATACAATTTAATTGAGTTAAATTCTGAGAATTCATCATAGAAATACAATTTACTTTTTAGTGTAGAATCCTCTTTAAATATGCCATATTATCAGTTCAACCCAGAGAACGGAATCGGAACAGTTAGGGAATAATGGACCGACATTTCTAGTTTATAATGTTAAGCACTTGAATTGGGGAAACAAGTGAATGTTGACGCCATTAAAAAAAAAAAAAACTGTTCAAGTTTCTGTGCCATACAGGTACCCGCAATAATCAGACGTTTGCTTTCATTTTATAAACTGTACCAGGAAAGAGACAGCATGTAATTTGTTCCTATGGATTGCAGCATGTTTTAATGGTTCCTTTAGATAATGGTTCATGAGACTGGTGGATACCAATGTAGCGGAGTCTGGTGGTGGTTGTGGCATTGGCGGCGATGATTCCCCATTGCCAGCCCGCAAGAACACTGGTAGGCCTGAATCTGGAGGGATTTAGCCCCCAACAATCACAGCAGTGCTTTTTAAAAAAAGGAGCCGCGAACGAGCCAATCTTGGCTTGGAGCAATGCACAATGCACATCCAAGATGTCTGTCATGACCCCGCCCGCTCTGGCTCACTTATATTAGCCAACGCGAGGTGGCACATTGGTAGAGAAGGTGCAGTGAAGAGCTCTTGGAGATCGTGGAGGTCAGAGAAGATGCAGCAGAAGACGGAGAAGACGCCGCAGATGTAAAAGACGCTAGCAGTCAGAAGAGCGTAGGGAAATAGAAACCAAAACTCAAAGTAGGTTGAGTGAGGATGTACGGCGGAAGATATTGCATATTATTGTAATACCACTTGTCTTTATTGTCATTACTGTACTTCTGAATGCCAAATCTTGCTGTGTAGAACCTGTTAGGTCTTTCGAGTTGGCACACCACACTTCAGTTAACCAATGTCAAGTTGTGTTCACTAGGCCAGTGTTAATTAGGGCCTATGTCTTTAGTAAACTATCCAATTTTGTTCTAGTAGGGTGGTACATTTAAGATGGGAGGGGTATACTTCCAGGTGCACCAAAGTAGAGATCGTCCAGCGGACAAGTGGTATCACTGTGAGCACGTATCTGTGTTTTGTTCTGTCCTTTCTTTCCCCTTTCCCGTATGCACCAGCGCTCCCTGTTGCACACCCAGTTATCTGATGCGATAATTATTTAATTAATATGAACCTAAACGAAGGTTTAAATATATTAATAGAGCACAAATTGTGAGATGTAGAACTACCTACTTACTTTTGTAGTAGTAAAATATGTGGTTCCAAATCTGGTACTCCTTCCATCCCTAGGTTTCTTAAACATTGAACAGTAGATTCCACTTCTTTAACCTCTTGTGTTTCCTGTGGTATTCTAAATGTTGTATGATCCATATGTGACAAATCACTCTGTTCCTCTGTCCTCAAAGAAGATGGCGTCCCATGGATCACTTGCCTTTCCGGAATGTGATTATCATGTATCTATAGATGAAAACTGCATAAAACTCTGGAAACCATGCTTTACTATTGACCCCTTGGTGTATTATTTTTTTTTTTATTCTTATTTGAAATAGCATACTGATGTATGAAAAATATATTTTATAAGATTAAGGCCACAGTAAAGTGTATTTTTTTTTTTTTTCTGTATGTTTTTTAAGGGGAACATTATGTAGCAGAGTGGCTAGCATGATAGGCCCCCTATTCCCATTCCCTCTTCAAGTCCTGTTTTCTAGTTAGGGATTATTTTTCTGTCATTTGAAACACCATGCCTTCAAGTAATACATTTAAAATCGGGTTTTCCCCGCACTGGTCCTTCTGTTCCATTAGATTGTTTAGCAGTGCTTCTCACTGTTCGTGGAGTAAATACGTCTGTATATATGGCAAACATCAAATATGCTGAGTCATGTGCAGGGCTGGACTAACAATCTGTCAGATGCCAGAAGGGCTGATGGCCAGATGGTCTGGCCATGAGAATGGCTGGCCGTACAGCTCCGCCTCCTAGTGCCCTGCTCTGCTGGCATACTTAAACTGGTGTATGCCATGAGGCCATGCCCCCCCATGACTTGTGGCATCTCTGTTACACTCCTTCAGTCACAAATGGAAATGTAACTGGGTAGTAGAAAGGTGTTTGCCCATTGGGAAAAGTTTATTGAGGGCATGTCAATTGGGGGGCTATGCTGAGATATGCATGTCTGAAGATACACCTGTTTCCAGGAGGATCTTCTGCACTAAGGATAGTACTGGTGCAAGTGTGCATCGATAAGAATGACCGGTGTGAAACCAAGTTTACAGATAGGGGCAGATGCAGAAATTTGTACAACTTTGAATACAAATATCCACATTTTTACCCATGCATGCAGTGTGGATATAATTGTGGGTGACCTGATTTCACCTCTGCATCAACCCCAATAATGGTAAATTATGAATGTATTAGGGGAAATCTAGAATTCAATTTATGTTCAATGTATTATCTTTCTTTTAATATTTTTGTTACTTGGTTTAACCACTATTTTCCTTTAAAATTAATGGAGAGGATGGCGGCTAGTGGTGCATATCTTGTAAGATGCACAATTATTTTAGAGCACATTCACTCAAGAAGTCTAAGACAGCAACAACTTTATATAGTTCCCTGATTCTAAGCAGTGCTGTGTGTAATTTTGCTTTCCTCTTTGGACTCAATGAATACAGCAACAGAGTCATTGTAGTTAACTTACCTAATTGTCCTATCTTGGGGGTCCCAGTTTCAAATGACTAGTTTTAGGCTTGATGAAACAGCAAAAATTATGTCTTGTAATTATTATTATTTATATAGTGCTTTTCTCCAACTTAAGTCACTTTACGGATAGTATGAACATAATACAGTGGTTTAGACTTTCATTAAAATACAGAAGCAATGGCCCAAGAATCCTTGGGGGTCCTTGTCTCCTAAAAATATATAACTACCAATGCCCCTTCACTGCCCTCTCTCTTTTGTGTCTTATGTATAGTATTGTACAAAAAGCTTCCTCTACGATAAAGTGCTTGCCTGATGTGTATTAGTTATACTACTTTGCTGTCTTACTACCTCTATAGATAACTGTACTTTTGCCATGTTCATGCAGCTTCTGCAAATGCATACACAAATGTTACGTGTCTCTTAGGGGTCAATTGAAATCCTGAAATGTTTGTATCTTTTTGTATAAAGCCAGAGCCGGTAATGCTGTAGACGTGCTTTGGTAACTAATAAAATAAGTTAATACAAACAGATTCAAACATGTCCATGTACTCTTTATACTTGTAATTCACTAAAATAAACCAATAATTAAATAGAAATGTACTTACTGTTCAGTGTAGGTGAAATGTTTATTCCTATTTTACTGTAGCATGGCAGCTACTATGTGTCACAGGCTTCTGTTCGGGTGTCTTGAACTGATGTGTCATTGATAGATGCATCTGTACTTCGCCAGTGTTTGCATATAGCACCACACATACTTAACAAATGTATTTTGTCCTCTGCCAGTGATTTGCCCAGGCTGTGCTTTATTGTACTGTGGTATCTGTGAAACAAATACTTTCACATGGCAACCTCACTGAATAGGCTTTTACAAGCTGATCTCTACCTTTCACAACCATTTGTAAGAGCCACTTAGTTCTCAGCAACCAATAAATAATTTGCAATGTTGTTTCTGATTGTCTAATATTTGTCTTTAACTCAAGAGTTGACTAAACTTGCCAGACATGTTACATTTTGCCCATCTTATTGCAATCTGATCGGATCTTTACGAAATTAGGACAGATTGCACAGACTTTAAAATGGGTGGGGAACCTTATTTCTGCCGAGGGCCATTTTGATATATATAACATTTGCGGGCCCGGTGCAGGCCACGCCCCCTCCATGTGACATCACACGGGGTGGGATCACAATCGGCAGTGATTATAGCAATGGGGAGCTGTAAGGGCAGCAGTGTGACCATCTGAAGCGTCCGATGGACACTCCAGGTGACACTACTGCATAGATTCTGGCTGCAGGGTGCCATTCTAGGCACCCTGCTATCCAGATGAGGCTAGCAGAAAAAACTCAGAGGGCCAGAGATCAAATGATTCCGGGGGCCTTATACGGCCCCCGGGCCTGAGGTTCCCCCATCCCTGCTTTAAAAGATCACAATGATCCTCAATTATTGGAATCCAGTCGAAATGTTTTGACTTACTACTGAATGTTTGATGACCTCACAAACGTAAAGGTAGGGGTTTACCATCCTACTAGGGGCGTGGCTTCATCGGGAAAGACGTGACCACAGAATAGTACCAATTTACATTACACCCCACAGTATTTATTTATTAACAGTTATTTATATAGCGCACACATATTCTGCAGCGCTTTACAAAGAATATCTGGACATTCACATCAGTCCCTGCCCCAGTGTAGCTTACAATCTATATTCCCTATCACATGTTCACACACATACACCCTATGGTTATGTTTGTTGGGAGACAATTAACCTACCAGTATATGTTTGGAGTATAGTTCATTATTCACATTACGCCACACAGTACATGTTACGCCACATAATAGTACCCCTTATATGGGTTACACCACACAGTAGTGCCCCTTATACATTTTATGCCACACTATGAGCCCCTTATACACTTTACACCACAGTAGAGCCACTAATACATGTTATGCTACAGTAGAGACCCTTATACACCACAGTAGAACAATTTATACATGTTACGCCACAATTGCGGTATAGCTGACCCTTGATGAAGGTGGTAACACCAAAACAACTGTCGGGGCTAGGAGCTATCGTTATGCCCGAAACTACACTACTATAATAAGCACTAAGTTGCAATTAAATACTATTGTATGCAGCTTGATGGCTTTTTTTCTGTCTTGAAATAAATGTATCAACTTTTTTGCTACAAGGCTGTTGTGCTGGTTTACTTTTACTGTTACTATGGATGCAGTTAAGTAGTCTTTTTTTGTATGAAGAATTTTTGACCCTGCACCCATTAATTGGTATATATGTCTTGCAAAAGACGTTTGTATGCATGTATGTATGTGTATATATAATATTATATAATGTGTATGTGCCAAAAGCCATAAGCCATGGGATAGATACCTAGTATCATGTAAGAGCCCCTCACTAGCCCGGCAAGTGCAGCATCTCGACATGGCATCAATTCCACAAGTGGACGGAAGACCACATCCCATAAATGCTCAACTGGGTTCATGTTGGTTGAACGTGGTGGCCACACTATATGTTGGAACTCTCCAGAATGCCCCTCGAACCAAATCTGGGCAACTTGGTGCTGATGGCTCAGTGCAATATCCTGCTGGAATATTCCATCATTGTGGAGGTACATGAAGTCCATGATGGGCTGCAAATATTCATCTAGTAATGCAACATCGCAGTTACTGGTCAATGGTGTTTACAGGCACACCAACGGACCCAACCCATGCCACGTTAACACACCCCACACCATTATTGAACCACCATCAGCCTGCACAATACCTTGTTGACAACTAGGGTCCATGGTCTCATGGGTTCTGCGCCAAACAGCCCAGCCCAAAACAACTGGAACCATGACTCATTGGACAATGCCACATGTTGTCAGTCCTGTTTTGAATGTGGATGTTATTTGAGCCAGTGTTGCTTATCTGTTATAACAGACAATTCTGACCAGATGTCGCTGATCATGATCATTAAGCACTTGTAGTTGACCACTGCGCTGTTCAAGGTGGTAATGCCTTCTGGGAGTTATTCCTTGTACACACTTGGCACCATAGATTGAGGAATGTTGAATGTCTGCACAACTTCAGAAATGGAATGTCCCTCCGTCAGGCACCCACTATCATGCCTTGTATGAACTCCAATAATTCATGTCGCCTTGCAATGAGCAGATTACACCTGATGCAGTTCTGGACATTTCCATGATGTCACAGTATGGTGACTCCGCCTACCATTACCATTACATACTGCTATCCCGTGACTTTTAGCACTACAGTGTATACATTTTTATGTGTCAGGGTTGGTTTTTTATAATGCTACATCTACAGTAACTGATGAAATTGTGATTCCAGATTAGAACCAGTCTGAAATAAATTAAGACTTTATAAATGTCCGCTCTAGAACTAAATTATAGTGGTGGCAGAGCTTTTTGTTTAATAGTGAATGTGAGATACTGTATTTACAGTAATAAGGGACTTTGGGAGACAGACAAGGTGGTTTTGTTTTGATTAACTCAAAACCACATGTCACTAATAAAAATAACCAGGTGGGTCTGGTCATTACAAATTGGTCAGACCAGAGAGCAGTCCTTAGTGGAGTGTAGAGGATGCAACCAATGATACTAACATTACTAAAGTCACCAATTATCTATTCTTGGCTTAATGGAAAGGTTACTTCTCCTCCTTGACTTCTTTGCCACTTTCAACACAGTAATATGATCTCCTCAATCGTGTTTACTCACTTGGCTCCCGCCACTCTCTTCTTTCCTATTCCACCCCCTAGCTTTCTGACAAATTCTGCCATGGACATTCTAGTACTGTCAGAGGCTTAACTAGAACTTTGTGGGCCCCATAGCAAAATTTGTAAGGGGCCTTCAAGTAAGGTCTCAACAAGAGTGTATACATATATATAAATGTATATGTGTGTGTGTGTGTATATATATATATATATATATATATGTCCAGTGATCGAGGCACTCCTAAGTGGCTGATGCTAGCACCCACAGCTATAGCGAGCGTCCATGATGATGGTGGTGATGGTCTTGACCATCACGACCATCGGGCTTGCGACGGAGACCCTGCGGTAGGGTCTCGCTGCCGCAAGCCCTGGAGTGATTTTGGCTCTATCAGAGCCAAAATCACTCCCACTGACATCACTAGTGATGTCAGTGGGGCCGGCTTGAGACGGTAGGCGTTCCCATGGGAGCGCCTCTGTCTGGCAGGCACACCCCCGGCACGCCCACCAAAGGGGGCGTGCTGTCAATCAACATCGACAGCACGCCCCCTTTGGTGCGAGACCCGCAGCGATGGAGAGCCCGTTGCTCGCCGGATCTCACGCATTCGCACGACGGAGCTCCCTCCATCGTGCGCATGTGCAGTGGGGGAACATCGACCCGCTTGTGAGCGTACTGCCGCTCACGAGCGGGTCTGAATGACTCCCCGTGTCTGAATGCTGACCACAGTTTTCATTAAACTTAGGGTTGCTATATTTCCACAATAAAAAATACTGGAGACATTTGTGGGGATTCCGCCAGCGCAGTCTACCTGCACCCTATTACATAAACCCCATAATATGTCAATTACAATGTTGTGAAGGCAAAATACAGGCTGTACATATATTTTGGTCATGTTTTTAGATTTAAAGCACATTTATAGTTCACAATTTATCCTTACTGTGTGCATGTTCATTAAAAAAATGTGTCCACTGAAAAATTAAAAAATAATTTTTGAACACTGGCTCTACTGACCCTCACTTTCATTTAGAGAGTAGGAGTCAGTGGTGGCTCCAGAGGTGGGGCTGCAGCGCTGTCTAAAATTTCAATAGGGGAGCCACACCAACTGCCATTTCAAATGCTACCAAACATTGCCGTCTGGGACTCACTGGCAGTTGGTGTGGCTCCCCTATTTGAATTTTTGACTGCACTGAAGCCCCACCTCTAGAGCCACCACTGGTAGGAGTATTTGCATGAACTATGGATTTGTTGCAGCTATTTCTTGTGGTTAAACTGCAAAAAGGATGTATTAGACTGGCTCCTACTGTGTCAATGTCTAATCCAGTAGTTCGCAAGTTCCCAAACTTTTTGAATCACTGTGTCCTAGAGTATCAGCATTGTTTTCACGGCACCCCTAAGCCAAAAGTTTGTTATTGAGAAATTCAGAAAAAAATGTAGTTAAGTGAAGTAAATTGTGCTACCTGTCATCCTTAGGTTCAGTTTTATGTAGTGGTGGACAGGTTTGCGCTTTTGTTTGTTCATCACTGGACCACCAATCTGAGGCACCCCAGGATGCCACAGTGCACAGTATGGGAACCACTGGTATCATCCATAGTGAAGTTCATCAGTTAGAATACACATTCCACTGAAGAGTTAGTTGAGAATTGAGAATAGAAATTCATCCACAATGAATGTTTTGAAAAGATGAACCCATTTATCTTCTAAAGATAAACTGGCTTCTGAATTAGAAGTCCATTTCTCCCAGTTTGATTTAAGAAGCCCTTCAACTATTTTATTTTGATCAAAATATTGTTCTTCATCAATATTAATGGAAAAAAATGACTGAACAACTGCTAAAGATGATCTAGCACCAGACCAACTTATATCTTCCTTTGAGGTTAGCCCAAGCCAGGAAAAATTAGCAAATTCCTCTGTAGGATTTAGAACTATGCACTTTTCAATTTAGTTCACGCAGGCAATGTAAAACGTGCCACAGTGGCTATTAAAACATTCTTTGGTAAAGTCCCCAGCATTGTGCAATTGTTGTAGTAGTGAGTGAGCTTTTGTGGGCAGAAAATGTTCTTCTTTTCTATTATGAATTTTTGAGAATGGCTAATCGTTCTATAGCTGCCATTTTCTCGCTCTCTATTTGCTTAATGCAATTGTGGAACACGTTGAGCTGGCACTGTAGGAATATAAGCTACAACATGGAAGTGCTGGATGCAAAGTCATTTTCCAGGATTTTGGGACACATTCCTTGGGAAAGGAAGTACGATTTCAGAACATTAAACATTGATACTATCCTGTCAATTGCTGGAGACAATGACAACCACCTTGGTTTTCTATGTCGTAAAATGTCTTTGTACTGTACATCAGCAAAATCACAAAACTCTTGTAGACTAGCCACACACACAGTATATATATTAAAATATGAAAATATCTTACATACAATTGTTTCTACATGAACTGGTAACACATCACTGGCACGTTGAATACTGTTGTGTAAAATATGAGCAACACACCCCATTCCAAAAATGTTCCTTTTTTAAAAATGATTATAATTTTACCCTTTCCCCTATGTTTTTTTTTATTATAGTGAAACCACTATACTTCCAGGCGCTAATAGTATGTGTGTGTGTGTGTGTGTGTATATGTGTATATATATATATATGTGTATATATATATATATATATATATATATAATATAGTATATAAAATTGAGAAAGTCCTGATACCTTACGGGACGAAACACGTTGACCTTTCACCCTCCGGCTACCTTTTGCTCCAGACAAGCCAGAGTGGCCATTGCCTATTCAAGAGACTGATTGCCAGTGGCCAGGAACGGCAACATCAGCGGTTTTCACTTTCCACATTCATCGCTACCTTCCACTGCTGTCTGATACCTGCTCCTGCACGGACACAACCATCCCGTCTATAGGAACACTAACAGCAGCAGCAGCCTATAACCGCACACAGCGTTCACCCCTGCCCACTTTCAGATATCTGCTACTGCATACTGATGAAAGTATCCGGTCCTGGACCTTTCTGTGTGGCCACGCTAAAACAGTGAGTTGGGGACATTAAAAGGTGGAACTATCTGCTCCTTTGGACAAAGGTAATTTAATACTTAATACTCAAGCTGCAGGATGCCAGTTCAATCACCAACATCTGTGGATTGCATTTTTACAAGCTTGTCTGTGGTTCATATATGAGAACATTGAAATTGCAACAAATAGCCACTTGCTTCCAAACATTATGTTCAATAGATTCATTTGTAGCAATTAAGCCTTTAACAAATTGTGGACATTGACTGCTTATACACAAATGATGATCTATTAGCCCTGTATGCAATGCTCCATATCCAATTCCAATTATATATGGTAATTTTATTATACTAGGCAGTGTTCGAAGTGTGCCTGTATGCAACGGTATGGCATACCGGCACTTCAAGCACTAAACGTTTTTTTAAAACTAGCACACTTTGTAGCGCCCGTAGTCATTACTGCAAGAGTCCAGCCTGCATGATGTTCATGCTCCTAACAGGTCCCTGGAACAGTAGGAGCGGAGGTGCTGTCACGCTGTAGGAGCGGAGGTGCTGTCACGCTGTAGGAGCGGAGGTGCTGTCACGCTGTAGGAGCGGAGGTGCTCTCACGCTGTAGGAGCGGAGGTGCTCTAACGCTGTAGGAGCGGAGGTGCTGTCACGCTGTAGGAGCGGAGGTGCTCTAACGCTGTAGGAGCGGAGGTGCTGTCACGCTGTAGGAGCGGAGGTGCTGTCACGCTGTAGGAGCGGAGGTGCTGTCACGCTGTAGGAGCGGAGGTGCTGTCACGCTGTAGGAGCGGAGGTGCTGTCACGTTGTAGGAGCGGAGGTGCTGTCACGTTGTAGGAGCAGAGGTGCTGTCACATGCAGTCGGGCAAGACCATGGTGCTCGGTGGCATGCAACAGCGTTACAGCACCTCAGATCCTACTGTTCCAGGGACCTGTTAGGAGCATGAACATCACGCAGTCTGGCAGTAATGACCACGGCCGCCGAGCATGAACATCACGCTCCAATGCCTGTATGTAGAGGAGCCTGGAGGGCTGGGACCAGGCGCAGTGCACTTCAATGTCCCTCCCTAGCTGGATTCACCCGCTCCTGCCTCCTCCTCAGAAAAAAAACAGAGAGCAACCAAGGTTAGTTATTGAAGCATTAACAGGCAGCAGGGAGCAGAGGGGGAGGTTACGGGTTGTTATCGATGCAGGGTGTAGTGGGGGGATTGTTAGTGGTGCTGAGAGTAGTGGGGTGGGGTTAGTGATGCTGGAGGTAGTGGAGAAAGGGAGATTGTTAGTGATGTTAAGGGTAGTGGGGGGGTTGATAGTGATGCTGTGAATAGTGGGGGGATGTTAGTGATGCTGGAGGTAGTGGAGAAGGGGAGATTGTAAGTGATGTTAAGGGTAGTGGGGGGGTTGATAGTGATGCTGGGAGTAGGGGGGTAGGGTTGTTATTGATGCAGGGAGTAGTGGATGGGGAGGAGTGGTAGTGGTGCAGGGAGTAGTGGGGGGGATTGTTAGTGATGCTGGGAGTAGTGGGGGGGGTTGTTAGTGATGCTGGGAGTAGTGGGGGGTTGTTAGTGATGCTGGGAGTAGTGGGGGGTTGTTACTGATGATGGAGGTAGAGGCGAAGGGGAGATTGTTAGTGGTGCTAGGAGTAGTGGGGGGTTATTTGTGATGCTAGGAGTAGTGTTTGGTTGTTAGTGATGCTGGGTGTAGTGTTGGGTTATTAGTGATGCTGGGTGTAGTGTTGGGTTGTTAGTGATGCTAGGAGTAGTGTTGGGTTGTTGGTGATGCTAGGAGTAGTGTTGGGTTGTTAGTGATGCTGGGTGTAGTGGGGGGGGGGTTGTTGGTGATGCTCTGAATAGTGGGGGTTGTTGGTGCTGGCAGTACTGGGGGAAGTCCCAGGAGGTGTCCCCAGGGATGTGCAGCCTCTGAGTTCTAAAGATGGGCTTTGCATAAGAGGAGCTTGCACGATATGCCTGCTCCTGGTGAAATCAATATAATTTCCATGTGACGGGTAGAAGCCAGTCACCAGGAGACAGGAAAACAAGACAAGAATTGCAGACTTGACTGAGGGCCTGATTCAGAGCGCTCGCTCTGAATCAGGGCCGGCCCTCTGGTTTTTTTTTAGCGGCCTCCTGGCCGCTTGCATAGCTGTGGGTGACCACCCAGAGCTATAGCGAGCGGCCATGATGATGGTCGAGATGGTCAAGACCATCGCGACCATCGGGCTTGCGACGAGACCCTTGTGGTAGGGTCTCGTTGCCACAAGCCCAAGAGTGCTTTCGGCTCTAACAGAGCCCCGTCCCGCTCACCAAAGGGGGTGCGCTGTCACTGAACATCGACAGAACGCCCACTTTGGTACGAGACCCGGAGCAACGGTTTGCCTGTCGCTATCTGGGTCTCGCGCATGCGCACTACGGAGCCGGCTCCATCGTGCACATGCGCACTGGGCCACCATCGACCCACTTGTGAGCGCATAGCGCTCGCGGGCGGGTCTGAATCAGGCCCAGACTCCCCAGTTTCTCCCCACAGGACTGTGTGTGATACTGGAGCCATACTGGACCTCTGGATCAGGCTGCAGGTCAGTCCCTTGCTCTCTATCCCCATTGCACTCGCATACTACACTACAGCCAGTCAGACACTGACCTGCTGTATTGTGTTAGACCAAGCCCTCATGCAGAGCGGGTAGGGGTGCGCAGAGACTGGGTACAGGGTGCTTCATACTGCCAGCTGACTTCTCCCATCACCATAATTGACCACTGTCACTATAAAGATCATTACTCTCTATGGTAATACAACCTCTTTACTCTCACATTTAAAATGTACAGTATGTATTATTTTAGCTGGTGTACCCTGCTTTTATAGAGGCTGATCCCCTATAGTGACAGCTGCATAGTTTTGTCCATCATACAAAAGATCTGCTGGCGGGCCGCCAACTGAATACTGGCGTAGCGGGAGATATCCATGGATGGAGAGACAGCGCCTCCATCATTTCAAATCTGGCGCTGTCCGTGTGGTGGCATCACTTGTAAAGGGTATTACTGTGTCGGGCATTACTGTGTGGCATTATGTAATATGAGGGGCACTACTATTTTGTGGTATAAGGAGTACTATAGTGTGGTAGACTACACTGCTTAAAAGGGGTATGACCCTTGTGAGTGGCCACACCACCTTTACCGCCGTGCGCATAGTTACACCCTTAAATTTTCCATACCCCCACTTCAAAATTCCCACTTTGACCACTGATACTAGGGGTAAAATATATATATTGTTTCCTTTGAAATATGCTGCTATACTAATTGTGAGTAACCATTTTTATACATTGTCTAGATGTTTATGTGATTAAACTTATTTTGTATAATTATATACAAGCCTACTGTGTCTAAATAGAAAGCAAACACTGATACATTTTTTAATAATTGAATGTGATTACCTTATACCACTATGCGCAGTAACTAAAGAACTTTTGAGCCTTTCCCCCATGTTGACTTCTCCAAAGTTGGAGTTTGTATTATCTGCAGATAGTTATTATTTTATCTGTATTTGTTCAGAACTTCAATAATCAAACCTCAAGTCAGGTCAGAAGTTTCTCCCTGAAGATTAGTAAGTGGATAATTTTTACCATGATACCTACACCTGGCACAAAGTAGCTAACATGGACAGGGACTAACTTAATGGCCTTATGATTGGAACGGTCTATCATAACAGATACAATACGTGCATCTTCCAGTTCATGAAAAACTTCTTCCATTGCGTACAGCGCCAGTACATTAACAAGATCTCTTGACTTTTGCCGTGCCCATGTAAATATCTTTTTTCCAAATAGTTCCCTTACAATTTCTGCGTGGAATTATTTGAATTGAAACTATGATTATGCTTTACCATATGGAAAGCCATAGTTCCCTCGCATGCTGCCAATTCATAGGACTCATTCGCTTTGGCAGGTGTAAAAAACTAGTCCCCTTCCTAGAAGATGAAGAAACCTGAGATGCAAGTCTATGTTTCTTTGTTTTAATTGAGCCGTAATGTTAGTCCTCCCACCATGGGCAATTGAAAACCCAGAACCAGGGGCGTATATATAAAGGCTTCCGGGTGTGCGGGGCACATGGGCCCCTGGGTCCAGGGCACACCCTGCACCCATAGTATTACTTACCTTTCCGGAGTACCACGTCGGTGCGGGGGTCCGGTGCTGTAAAGACATCTGGAAAATGCCCACCATGGCAATTTTCCCGTTGTTTGCGCAGTACAGGGAAAATGGCCGCCACGGCCATTTTCCCGGTTACCTGCGCATATTCTGTAGACGCTGGGCACACTCTAGTGTCCAGAGTCTATAACTCCTGCGCTGGCTGCGCACAGCTCAGTGTGCTGCCGGCCGCCGGACAGAGAGGAGGGGGCCCGTGTCGGAGACTGCACACGGGCCCCCTCCTCTCTAGAAATGCCCCTGCCCAGAACTGCACATTGAGCAAAGCACTGTTTCATTGTCATTCTCTTTAAATCTTTTAATAAAAGCAATTTTATCATTTAGCTGGCATTTGCTCTTCTGTGGTGGCATTCTTTAATAAATACAACTTAGACCTATTAGCTTAAATATAAAATAGGATATAAAATAAATGACACCCCACGTGACACGGATTTAATATATTTTAACAGCCAACACAGGGCACTGAATTAAGTTGTTTTAACTGCCCACACACATGGCACTGGATGAAATATAATAGGGTCCCTCCCAGTGTAGGACTGGAGCATGAAGGGCCCACTGGGGGAATGCAGTGGTAGGGGCCCATGCTTAATGGTTGTGGCCAGCCACCACAGATGCTTGGCTAACCAATAGGCAAATCTTGTTGTAGTTTCTATGGAAAAGAGCTAAGCACCCATGTTGATCAGTGGTACTACCCCACCAGGTAACTGACCATCTTATACAATAACAATGTATGATTTGAGGTCTGGAACCTGACACCTAGAAGAGGTGGTTGGGCCCTCAGGCAGTGGGGCCCACCCGGGATTTCCCCTGTACCCCTGTGGGCCAGTCCAACCCTGGTCCCTCCTACCGACCATCTGAGTGAGGCAGTGCCTGCTGCTGCTGGGCCTGTGTATCCTTTGAGAAAGAATCACGAAGCTCCCCATAATGAGCAGAAGCAGTGAGGTAATTACTATGTTGGATACACATATACACAGTGCTATTTTTCAGCAGGAACTCTCATTAACTATGGCGTAATGTCCTGGGCCAAAATTTAATTTCCATTAGAAGTTGTATTTTAAAAGTCCATTTTGAGTGCCTTCTTTTCTAAATAATATATATATATATATATATATATATATATATATATCTCACTGATTTAGAAAAATAGCCCTGCATATACATCTGTATGTAACATGTCTGACTTATTAGAGGATAAGGTTTAGGAAAAACTGAGTTTGCATATTGTTTATTTTTTTCCATATTTGCTAACTCACATTACTTTATGTGCATTACTGTACATACTACTGATACCTCCACTATTGTTTAGGTGTGTGTATAGTGCAGGGTGCTTTTTAGGTGTGAGGGGGGTCCTACAAGCCGTTCTCACAGTGAACTTGCACTGCAAATTCCATTTGTAATCCAATTCCAAATTCGCACTGATTTTTCATAGGAAATTTTTGTGGGTTTTTTTTGGTGTGCATCCCCCTGAGCAGGTGAGAAGGTAGATAATATTTTCAGGTGAATTTTCCCTAAAAAGCTCAATAATAGGTTAAATGATGTGGGACGGGTTTGTGATGTATGTGGAGGTGTAAATGATGTGGGGCAGGTATGTGATGTATGTGGAGGTGGAAATGATGTGGGACAGGGAGGGTGAGATGTAAATGATGTGGGACAGGTATGTGGAGGTGTAAATGATGTGGGACAGGTATGTTGGAGTGTAAATGATGTGGGACAAGTATGTGGGGGGGGGGATGTGGTCATAATCCCGACCGCAGGGATTCCGGCGCTCAGAATGCTAGTGCCGGAATCCCGACACTGGCATGCCAACAGCTGAATATCTCAAAGGTAAGTTACGAGGTTAGGGGGAGTGTTAGCATTAGGGGTTATGCACTGGGGGGAGGGTTAGGCATGAAGGGGCAAAGGTTAGATTTAGGGTGCGGGGAGGGGGTTGTTAGGTTTAGGCACTAGGGCGGGGGGATGGGTTTAGGCACCAGGGAGGGTTAGGGTTAGAGGGAGGGTTGGGATACCAACCGACAGGTATCTGTATCCTAAACCTGTCAGGATGTCGGCATCAGGATACCCAACCCATGTGGGGGTGTTGTATTGATAGTAGAGGGGTTTTTGAACTTGCAGATGAGAGGTAAAAGTGTTTGTTCCACCTTTTTATAAACTTATATAAAAACACTGCAAAATTACTATACAGACATTTTTCTGAACCCCAAAATGCTGGAAAGACATTAATTTGCTGAAAAACACTTGCTCACTATAAGTTTTCAACCAATAAGTGTACAAATCAGCCATTTGACACCTTTTAAAAACCTCCAGTTCTTTCCATATGACCACTATCAGCCTTCTATATAGTCCTGCAATCTCACTATTTTGAGGTCCAGGAAAGTTTCCCCACTTTCTCATGCACTTCTCCTACATCGCATTTTGTAGAAAAGTCACACACCCCTGCTGTGAGTACCACAAATTGCCTTTTCTAATTGGATCTTGTATTTCTCAATGCACACTTGTGCGATGTCTGCGAGTTTCATGGAACAAACTTGCGCCTAATAGAATTGAGCCCACTGTGTTTGGTCTATGGCTGATTGTGTGATGCTGATTGCTGCAGAGAGGGGATTGTGGAGGATATATAGGTGGAAGACCCTGGTCATGGACTGCACCGTGCACTGTAATATGGCCTGCCCATGCTGCAACATTACCCAGCACATGTCTGCACTTTACTGGGGTTTAAATTAGGGCTGGGGTGGGGTTATTTAATTTGTCTGGAAAAATAATTTTTGTAGAGATGAATTGGAGGGGAGGGGGGCCCCAAACTAGAATCTCCCCTATGGCCCCATGGGGTCTTAATCCAGCTCTGATGCAGGGATCGACATAAGACACTGGATTTATTATTAGACAGCCTTTCATTTATTTGTCTGGTTTAATAAAGTTAGGTAAGCAGCTGGCTTTGCGTTGCATGATGGTCTATATAGTAGTCCCAGAGCGACGCTCAGTGCACAGTAGCAATAAGCTCCTAAACCTACTCCAAACTACAATTCCCAGCAGCACACAGGCAACTGCTCTCCTCTCTCAGCGCTGGTTGGATAACTTGTCTGTACATGGATGCACTATTGGCTGCATGTGTTCCCGATTATGTGTGGTAGCGCTGTTCCAGTGTTGTGTCAGTGAGTGAGGAGACTGGGAGAGAGCAGTGATGTCCCCATACAGAGGCCAAATCAGCAAAAGCAAAGACCCCTTATGCTTACTAATTTCTGTCATCAGGTAGCTGGTGGTGTGGGTTACTCCAATTGCCCCTTAGGGGCACCAAAATGTCATAACCCCCCAAAGCTAAAAACATTGTGGTGCCCCTGGAGGGACAAATATATGTAGAACATGTTAGGCGAGGTTTATGTTAGGGCAGTGGTTCCCAAACTTAGTGCCGGCCGTGAGGCACTTGCAGGGGTGGTGCCATGGGTTTGTGGTCCAGGACCAAATCAAATGGTCAGTGTCATAGGCAGAACAAATGATAGTGGCTGCCAATCATAAAATGTGTGGACAAACAGAAGCACAGTCCTGTCCACCACCACATAACTAAACCTAACGAGGACAGGTAAGCACAATTTACTTCATGTTTTTTCTGAATTTCTCACAGTTTGGCCCAGGGGTGCCATGAAAAAATACTGAGTCAGGAAGGTTTGGGAAGCACTGTGTTAGGAAATGCCTGCATAAGACATGATTCACCAGACAGATGTGACATTTAGTGTCAGGTAACTTGCTGTAGGATGTACAGTAGTATGTAGTAAAAGTTTTTAAGCTGCTTTTTCTATAGCTGCATACACACACAACGATTTTGTTACCAACGATTTTATGAACGATTTTCTGTCAGATTATCTGTCAGATTTTATAAAGTGTAATGAATGATTTTTTTGAACTAAAACGATTTTTGCATGTTCCCTTAATGAAAATCGTTGAGTTGACAAGTCTGACTGAACTACAAACGTGAACGCGCATGAACGATTGTCGTTCATCGTTTGACTCATAAAGTGAACGATTTTTTCAAACGATTATCGTTAAACGATATCTTTTAACGATAATCGTTCAAAAAATTGTTGTGTGTGTATGCAGCTTATGTCTACAGTAGCATATTTTTATTTTTTTTGCCTGTTTCAGCAAATTCCATACTTTTCATAATGAAGAGGTTAACTACCCATGAGATTCAGGGGGACCAATGTTTGTGTTTTTTTCTGAATAAAATTCGACGTTTTATTCATAAAGATAACAATATAGGGGCATATTGAATTAGCTGCAGGGTTGTCCCTGCGACTAATTGCTGTGCCGGTCTTATTCAATTGCCAGGGATTCCTCGCACACGAGTCCCCGCAGTTGGACTTTACCTTGCAGCTCCTGGAGGTGCAAGGTAAAATCCTCGTTAACAGAATCAAATCGGCCTTGCGGGCGGGGAAAAAACACATTGATTCCGCAGCTTATGCGGAATCAATGCATTTACGCGCGTGAGTCCCGATTTTCCGGCGCGGGGAAAAGGCTACTTAATTGAATAGCTTTTTCCCGCGCTGCGGGGATTAAGGACGGCAATTAGTCGTGGGGACAACCCACGGCTAATTGAATATTCCCCATAGTACCAATGAAACCTCTTATTTTGTTTTTACAGCAATATAAACTTTAACAAAAACAAACAGGGACAGGTAGTCAGCATTATGTCATAATGGTGTTTGTTACAGAACTGAAATAAACCACTGCCCACTTTAAGACACCTGTCTTGCTGCAGTGTATTTAGAGGTCTATGTACGAAGCCTTGCAGAGAGATAAAGTACCAACCAATTAGCTCCTGTCACTTTATAGGCTGTGTTTGTGCCTCTTTCGACCTCATATTATTAATGATTGAGGAAACATCTAGAGAATTAGCTGCTACAAAAGATAAAATCTCGAGTTTTGAGTGTGCCACTCAACTGGATACTTACCAAAAAGATTTCATTAAATTAAAAAAATAAAAATTGAATGTAGTTAATAGGGACTACACCGAGAATAAGGTGTATAGCTGGGTATACAATTCTTACCAACAGCGCCAAAAAAACGTAGTCAATACAGACCTAGACAGAATCATTTGGATACGGACAATTTCCTCTCAGAAACCCCCTTTAGGGGTCAGTACCAGATGGCGTACAGACAGATATACCAGGAGAGGGGGACAATGGGAAAGGATGGCGAAAAACAAAAAAAAAGGAAATAGTCTTTTAATCTTTCCTCCAGAACGTTAACTGAAACTGAACACGCTGTCCTTAACCTAGGTTTGTCTTTTGGCAATCAGTATGATTCCCGGGGAATCGTTTGGAATCCCGACAGCAGCTGCCCAACATGGGTGAAAAATCCCGATCGTCCCTAAGGTAAGTATTCACTAAGCTAATTCCCTCCACTAACCCTCCTTAGGGGTGCCTAACCCTAACCTTCCCCCCAGTGCCTAACCCTAATCCCCCCTCTAAGTGTCTAAACCTAACCCCTCCTTCCCCGCCGCCTAAACCCACGAGGGGGTGCCTAACCCTCCCTCCCCCTAGCATAACCCTAAGTCCCCCCCTCCGGAGCCCTAAACCTAACCCCACAGCCCCACTGCTGTCCGCGCTCGGCCCCTGGCATCACTTCGATCAGGATGCCAGTCGCCGGTCTCCCAACGTCGGTAAAATTATGGGCGTCTAGATTCTAGCACTAGTGGCGATGTGTGTGTTAACCAGCAGCCAATGAGAGTCAGATGACTCTCATTGGCTGCTGCTGCTACTGCACACACACTCCTACTGGGGCACTCTATAAGGGGCTTACTACTGGGGGCACTGCACAGGGGGGACCACTACTGGGGGCACTGAAAAGGGAGATCCACTACAGGGGGCACTGCATATGGGGGATCACTACTGGGGGGCTGCATATGGGGGATCACTATTGGGGGCACTGTATAAGGGGAAGTAATGGCGGGCTGCATAAGGGGGACTACTACAGGGGGAACTGTGTAAGGGGCACTGCATATGGGGGATCATTACTGGGGGCCTGTATAAGAAATGTTCCCAGTGACAAGAAAGAGGTGTGTAATGTGACACGCCCCATTTTTCAGTAGCCACGCCCCTTGTGACCCCGCCCATTTTTTTGCCATGCGCACACATTTGGGGGTGCGCTCCTTTTTCAAATTTGCCCTGGACTCCAAATACCCTAGTTACGCCACTGACTCAGAAAACTGTGGTTTTCAAAGTTTTGACTGCCCATTGTAGGCTTTAGTACATTCCATCCTAAGTGATTCTATACTTCTGGAGAAGTTGCACAGTAGAGAAGTGCACTGAGTAGGAGGTTGGACTGGAATGTGGGCGATGCAGTTAAAGTACATTGGTGGAATAGTGTTTGAATATATAGTAACTGTGGTGAAGCATGAGATTTGAATGCAGCTGTATTTATTTTATTGCATTTGTTTTTACATTCGTTATCAATTTACATTATGTGTCTGATACATCAGATATTATTTAAAGATTTTGATATATGAATAATCTAGTGCAGTTCATCTATCTATTTTATTTCTCTTATCGAGAAGCAGATCTTGGTGCAGAGTCTGCTATGCTAACAATAGAATCTGCATGAAGGATAGTTATGTGCTGTGCACTAACACAATATGGCAATGGAGGGCCGAGCAGAGAGCCGGAGATTAAGCATAAGGGTAACTCCATTCTGTCACCTTTATACTGGCCCCACATGCTGCACAATTGCAGCAGACATCCAACAGTTGCACTGGTATTGCAGTGTATGTGGTCAGAAAACAACCCCAATGCCCAATATCAAACTTATTAAGATTAATTATAAAGCATGTTGATAAATGCGGTAGAAAGATAACAGAGATTACCGATATCAGTCTGTGTGTGTGGTTATCCTGCAACCTTACAAGCAAGCTTCAGTCATACTAGGAGTAATCTGACTCAGGGGGGTGATTGACTGGATTTTGATCAATTTGCACCCCAATGTTTATGACCAAATTGTACATTGGTATTTTTACCAAATGTTCATGTTGAGTCAGCAGTATTGGCATCTTTGTGACCTTCTTGAATACTATACACCGCAAGAGCCAGGCTGTCAGTAATCATCCCTACAACCAAATTGCATAGTGGTTAGCACTGCTTACAGAGTTAGGCATATTGGACCTGATTCAGCAGTGCACGCAATGTGCAGAATGGGTTCTGCGTAGTCGCACACAGACCCTTCTATGCCTCTCTCTTATTGACAGGCAGAGGCATTTAAGGGGCGGGGTCAGCCCACGTTTCCAGAAACGGGGGCGTGACCATCCCGTTTTCCGTGACTGGCTAACCCAGGGACACGCAGTGCTTGCAAGCCAGCCAGCCTGAGTAAGCTGAGGTTTACTCAGCTGGCTAGAGGCCCGGCGTCGTCCACCAATCATGACCAAGAACCGATGGTCGTGATGGTGATCCGAGTCTGTGACCTCCGTCGCAGCGCTGGAATTGCAAATGCAGCAGGGGGTGCATTTGCAATCCTGCTGCATTTGCATAATAGCAAGGACGTAATTGCAAAGCTGCCTGTGTGCAGCTTTTCAATTGCGATCCTTGCTGAATTACCCTATTGTTCAATTATTTTCTACGTGATATGTTTTCACCCAGGCCATACAGGATGGGAGTTTCTGGTGTGGGAAGCCCAAGTGGTGTTATTTGCGGCACTGTGCAGGGACCAAGACGACACAATTCATCACACATCATTATTGAGCCTTAGGACCTCCCACTTCTCTGATGAAAGGTCTGGAGATAGGAAGTTGGACTACCCACTTGGGAGTCCAGGGGAGATTCCCAACAATAAGAGTAGGCAAGTGTGTATGTTCTCTGGGTTTGTGAGGGTTTTCTCCAGTTGGTTTGTTTTTGTCCAATGACCTAAAACTCAATAATTAGCTTCTGACAAAATTGGTCCTGGGGTCCTTTTATTTCTGTTTGTGACGAGGATTTTAGATGGTTAGGATTGTAGGTGAAGACCGATGTTCCTGAAAAGTTTTCTATAATGACCAAAAACACGTGCCATGTCCTATCCTGACAAGTCTGGCCTACAGTAGTACAAAAGTGAGCTGCTTAGTGCCATCCAAGTCAGGATTACCTATATCTTCACTGTCACTCTCACTGGCCCTGATTCCCCAATATGTACAATTATGAATTATTTATTTGTATCACCCATGTCTCCCGCTTGGTACCAGGACTATAGACAGTAAAAAGGTATACAATGTCTAAATAGGAATTATACCGCCGGACCTAAGCCCGGTGGATGACATACCGATGCCAGAAGGCCGGCAGATGGAGATCCCGACAGGGTAAGTATTAACCCTAACCCTCCCTTAGTGGTGCCTAACCCTAACCTCCCCCCAGGGATGCCTAAACCCCCCCTCCCCGCACCCTAACCTCCCCCCGGGGCTGCCTGACGCTAACTCCCCTTCCCCATGCCTAATAACCCCAGGAGTCCCTAAATCTAACCCTCCTCCCCCCGGGGCTAACAGCTCCTGAAGCCCGGCTTACCTATGTTCGGTATGCTGGGTGTCGGGATTTCGGCGTGGGGCTAATGATAGGCGTTGGTATTTAGACGCCAATCATTAGTCCCATGCCGTGCTTTCACTGTTGGGAAGCCGGCGGTCGGCATTTCGACTGCCGTCTTCCTGACTACATCCCATCTAAATAGACACCAGGGGGTAAATTTACTAAGATCCGATCTGGTCCCGTTTTTCAACTCAGATAGGATCGATCAAAAGTGTCCGTTTATTTCACTTAAAAAGTCTGGAATTTAGCAAGCTCCCGGTTTTGACAGGATCGTTTTGATTGATGATGTATTTGGTAGATTCTGTCCGTTTTGAAGTCCCGATTTAACCGCCTGAATTTCTCTCCCGAACAAGCAGGCTGCACATATCAGTGAAATGTGTGGAGACTGTTTGTTTTTTTAAAAATATATTTTAAGGGTTAAATTATTTTGAAAAAATTACGTGGGGTCCCTCCCCCCCTCAAAAGCCTAACCAGCCCTGGACTTGTCAGCCTGTCCTACCTAAAATTACGGTGAACAAAATGAGTAGGGTTCCACCGTAATTTAGGTACCAGCACTAGGCTGCAGGGCCAGTCCTGGTTTTAAATATAGGGCGAAAAAAAATGCGTATGGTTCCCCGTATATTTAAAACCAGGTCCGGACCCAAACCGAAGGCTGTAATGCAATTTTTCCCCCTATATTTAAAACCAGGACTGGCCCTGCAGCCTGGTGCTGGTTCTTAAATTACGGTGGAACCCTACTCATTTTATTCCCCGTAATTTTAAGAACCAGGACTGGCTGGCAAGATCGGGGCTGGTTAGCCTTAACACTTACAACACACTGGCCATTCATAAATCACACGGATTTGTGCATGTTGGAATGCAACTCGCAGCTCTGGAGGTGGTGCATTTAAATCTTCTATTGAGTCCCCAATTTGAGTGTAAAACGGCCAAATTGAGCAAAACAAATAATGGTAAATTCCCGATTTAGGCATGAGAGTGAAAAGTACTTCCGAATAGAGCCAATGGTGATATCATTTCTATTGCAAAAGACATCTGAATTAGTGGCATTAAACCACCCGATTTCAAACTCAAAACACAATCGCCCGACTTTGAATGCAAATCGGGACCAACACGAATCTTAGTAAATTTACCCCCAGATGTTAGACAGTCAATAGGTCGACATTAAAGGTCCCATTTAGAGTTCCACTTTTATTCTCTCACTCTACTGATCCCGTATTCTTTCTCCTTTAAATGTCCATTTTTTCACTCTTTTTCATCTGGTCCCAGCTGCCTCCTATATTATACCAATACACTCCTTATTACTCTACAGTCAGGTGCATAAATACTGGGACATTGACAGAATTTTCATATTTTGGCCTCTATTCACCACCACAATGGCTTGGAAATGAAACAAACAAGATGTGCTTTAACTGCAGACTTTCAGATTTAATTTGAGGGTAATAACATCCAAATCAGGTGAACGGTATAGGAATTACAACGGTTTCTATATGTGCCTCCCACTTTTTAAGTGGCCAAAAGTAATGGGACTATCAACTCAAAAGCTATTTCATGGACAGGTGTGGGCTATTCCCTCATTATGTTATTATCAATTAAGCAGGTAAAAGGTCTGGAGTTGATTCTAGGTGTGTCATTTGCGTTTGGAATCAGTTGCTGTCGACTCTCAATATGAGATCCAAAGAGCTGTCACTATCAGTGAAGCAAGCCATCATTAGGCTGAAAAATCAAAACAAACCCATCAGAGAGATAGCAAAAACATAAGGTGTGGCCAAATCAACTGTTTGGAACATTCTTAAAAAGAAAGAACGCACCGGAGAGCTCAGCAACACGAAAAGACCCGGAAGACCACGGAAAACTGTGGTGGATAACAGAAGAATTATTTCCCTGGTGAAGAAAAACCCCTTCACAACAGTTGGCCAAATCAAGAACACTCTCCAGGAGGTAGGTGTATAAGTGTAAAAGTCAACAATCTAGAGACTTCACAAGAGTGAATATAGAGGGTTCACCACAAGATGTAAACCATTGGTGAGCCACAAAAACAGGAAGACCAGATTAGAGTTTGCCAAACAACATCTAAAAAAGCCATTACAGTTCTGGAACATCCTATGGACAGATGAGACAAAGATCAATTTGTACCAGAGTGATGGGAAGAGTATGGAGAAGGAAAGGAACTGCTCATGATCCAAAACATACCACCTCATCAGTGAAGCATGGTGGTGGTAGGGTCATGGCGTGGGCATGTATGGCTGCCAATGGAACTGGTTAACTTGTATTTATTAATGATGTGACCGCTGACAAAAGCAGCAGAATGAATTCTGAAGTATTTCGGGCAATATTATATGCTCATATTCAGTCAAATGCTTCAGAACTCATTGGACGGCGCTTCACAGTGCAGATGGACAATGACCCGAAGCATACTGCAAAAGCAACCAAAGAGTTTTTTAAGGCTAAAAAGTGGAATGTTATGCAATGGCCAAGTCAATCCCCTGACCTGAATCCGATTGAGCATGCAATTCACTTGATGAAGACAAAACTGAAGGGAAAATGCCCCAAGAACAAGCAGGAACTGAAGACATTTGCAGTAGAGGCCTGGCAGAGCATCACCAGGGATGAAACCCAGCGTCTGGTGATGTCTATGCGTTCCAGACTTCAGGCTGTAATTGCCTGCAAAGGATTTGCAACAAAGTATTAAAAAGTGAAAGTTAGATTTAGGATTGTTTAGTTTGTCCCATTACTTTTGGCCCCTTAAAAAGTGGGAGGCACATATAGAAACCGTTGTAATTCCTACACCGTTCACCTGATTTGGATGTAATTACCCTCAAATTAAATCTGAAAGTCTGCAGTTAAAGCATATCTTGTTTGTTTCATTTCAAAACCACTGTGGTGGTGAATAGAGGACAAAATATGAAAATTCTGTCAATGTCCCAATATTTATGCACCTGACTGTATATCAGCACAGTTTTCCCCCAATTTCATCTTCATCCATTATGTTACTTCTCTATGGTGATGTTTTATATCATGGAGTTAGAACGTGCGCTGTGCTATTGCACCTGGGACCCACAAACCTCTTTACTATATAACCTATTTTCGCTTCTCTTGTAAGTACCTCATCACAGACTGTTACACTTACATGTAACGGATCATTTTGATTGTGAAACTGACCTATGATGTAATTACAATAGAATTTGCAGTCCAATACATACTTAAGTCTATGTGTCCTGTCTACAAATAGCCTGGGCTTAGGTAGTTATAAAAATAAGTAAGGCATTTGTATACTGTGACAATTTGTAAACAAACAAAAAACACCTGTTTAAATCATTGTTACTGTACACAATGTGTGGGAGCAAAACTTGTGTTGTGATATTGTTTTTTTTCATTCTTGTGAATAACAGCTTCTCTGAGTCATTATTTTCCAGCACAGGCTCATTACGGTTAACTTCTTAATATGTTCTCATGAAATAAAATCTGATGCAACACTGGACTGTTTGTGAAACTTTGTAACATTATTATGCAACATAGAGGTCACTGAGATTCTCTCTAGAACATTTTTCTGCTATGTTACGTAGGATTCCTTGAAGCAAATGAACAAACACGCTGCTTGTTTTCCTCAGAAGTCTTTCTCAATTAGAACTTCTTAAACCCTCATGAGACTTTTCATTTGCCAAGAACAAATATGTATTCACATATTCAAAATAGGATTCCATATGTACAACATTTACTACAGTTTATTTATGTTGTACTTGTTATACAAAACATACACATGGCTTATATAGACAATTATGAGTAGTCAGTCCTGGCCAATGCAGCAGATAAGTGTATGTATTATATACATATTATTTATACGTGTAGAGTCCTTCGTGTTGATGCGGGGCTGTGCGGTGCAGCGGCTCCTGGCTGTAGTGCTTACATCATTTAGCAGTTCTGCCAGCGGTGTAGTTCAGGGCCCAGAATGGGGGGAGGGGTCTGGATTGGCAATCAGGTATTTTTATAGAAACATACACTGCAAACCAAAGTACACCATTAATAAAGTGCAGAGCCGTGACTAGACTTTTTTGGTGCCCTGTGCCAGAGAGAGCATTGGCGCCCCCTCCATTTTTAAATAGGGACATAAGATAATGCACCTGAAAAAGGGCCATGGCCTCACGGGGAAGGGCCAGGGAAGAGAGATGCTGGAGATAAAATAGGAGGAAGCTACAAGTGAGAATGATAATTAACAGGAAAATTGACAGGCCCAAACAGCGCCCCCTGCCCTGCGGTGCCCTGTGCCATGGCACTGGTCGCACTACCCTAGTTACGGCTCTGATAAAGTGTGCTGTTTTATACATAATATGGATATGAAAGGTCGAGATCCTCACTCTGCTACTACAAATGGTCTAATGTGGTTAACACTCCTGTAAGTCACAGTTACTTTGATGAAGTCAATTTCCTATGGGGGCACGTGCAGGTTTTTTTTTTTTTTACTGTGGAGGTCAATGTGTGTTTTTTGTTATGGTGGGGAACAATATGTGCCAATGGGAAGGGGGGCACTCCAAATCCTCGCACAGGGTGCTAGCAGACCTGTGGCCAGGGAAGTGTCTTTGCTTTCTTGTGGACATGCTAAAGCAGGAGGACATTGGGTAGAAAAGTATGGCTTGGCTATCGAGATTGTGCATTGAAGTGACCGTTACAAAGACGTTGGTAAAGTATAATAATGTGTAATTTGCTAATGATGCATTTTTGTCCAAGACATTTTGTGAATATCACTAAATTGTGTTAATCTCACATGAAAGAATGTTTTTATTTGAAAAGCAAAGGAATGCTTTCATGGGACACTGGAAATGATAATCTGCTGCTTGGCTGTGCTTTCCCAACAACATATTTGACTTGGACTATTCTGGGAAGCCTGAATTAGTGGTGCACATCATGTCCATATTTAGAGGTGCATTTATCTTGCCCTTGCGGACATTTGTATTGGAGTCACAAATTAAAAATGAGTAACCATCTTGTGAGCGCTTTCACATAAGGAACCTGAAGGTATAAAGTTTATTAAGTCCACCAATGTTCATCAACACTCCACATGAATATCGTCCTTTTGAAGTGGGAGACCCTGGACCCAAAGATATGGGGCCAAATGTAATAGGGTGAGAGTTTAGCAGTAAAACATTCACACTAATACATTGATTGAGTTGTATTTTCAAAACAGGAAACACCTGGATGAGAGCTTAAATCTTGATAGTTTTTTGAGTCTGAAAAACATGTATGTGCCTGTTCTGTGACTTTATTACATTGGCTGAATTTAAAAATATGACAGCTTTCTCTCACATTTTCTAAACTCTCACCCTATTACATTTGGCCCCGTTGTCAGTTCTCACCAGCCGCTGGTAATTATCCTCATGATCACCACTAAGGACATTTGACATTTTGATGTGTGCTCGCAATTTTTGTTTTATGTGAATCTTTTTATTGTCCATATTACATGTGTGGCTGAGACACATGATTAAAATATTGTACTGCACTAATTTTTTTTCTCTGTTTCGTTTGGGTTGGAATTTACCATACACCATAAGCATGATGATTATTGAGGAGAGAGATTGGACCACAGAGGACGATATTCATGTGGACGGTTGATGAACATTGGTGGACTTTATAAACTTACACCTTCAGGTTCCTTATGTGAAAGCGCTCACAAGATGGTTTCTCATTTTTAATTTGTGATTCATGTATGTAGAGTGTGGGGTGCACTCTTGGGATTACTGTCAGTGAGTTGCAGGTCACCTGCGCATTTGGAGAAAATACCTTTTTTCTATTACTTATTTGCATTGGAGTGTCCGGTCAGGGATGTTAATGTGATAACGGTCACAAGATTAGGTTGGTTCAGAGAAGTACCCAAATAATAGGAGCTAGGAGAGACAACAGAAGTACAGAGGCGTAAGGGTATTTCAATACTGATAGCGGTAACACAGGCATACTATATTATATAGTATGGAGCACTTTGGGGGCATTTCAATAATTTTGCATGAATTTAGGCTCCCAGTCTAAGAGGTAGGTGCTATTCAATTACTTTCTGCGATGGACACATTTTCCTGCGATAATGCCCGGAATTAACTGCGTTAAGCAGCAGTTCCAGGGCGTGACGCAGCTGTCAGGTCACAATTAGGCCCAAAGCCCTACTTAATGTGGATTTCTGCTGGCACCTCAGGAGGATGTGAGCAGAAATCCACGAGAAGCGCAGCATGGGGAAGTAATTGAATAGCTCTTGGCTAGAAGCTAAATTCCCACTAGTTAAATAATAATGCCCCCAATAAGTTTAGTCTAGACTATTCCAAGTTCCAGTACACAGCAAATTGTGGCAGAAGCAAATGAGTAGGCACACAATGTGGTTAAGGACAATTTTGGGTGTCTGATAGACAATAGGGGCAATAAGTCATGCATGATCAGTTGCCACAACAGAGGTCTGTACACTACGCAGAAAATGTAAGCTCTTGCGAGCAGAGCCCTCTACCCTTTTGTGCTTCTCCTTACTTTATGTTCATCTACTTCTTACTCACCACTAGGACACCTAATACTTGGTGCCTATCCTTTGTTTAATTGGGTGTTATGGCCACCTATGTATCAATGTATATTATCCATGTCCTTGTCCTTCATTGTATTGTATTTTACTGTAAGTCACTTTTTGGTTATGTACCTTGCAAGGCGCTGCGGAACACTTGTGGCGCCATATAAATAAACGATAATAATAATAATAATAAATCAAGGGTTCTGTGGTCTGGCACACAATGCAAACAACCAGTATAAGGAACTGCCAGAGAAGATAATAAGGAAGCTAGAATCAGTAAACTGAATCTATCTGGAGAGCAGTGACCAGCAGCTAGCTAAGGAGCACGCTAAACAATCACCTACCACTGAATGCCCAACTCAAAGACTTGTGATGGGAAGCCTTTGGGCAATGTTCTTAACAGTCTCAATACATACCATCTTGCCAGCTTTCATAAATTAGACTCTAAAATCTGGAAAGAGTGAAAAACAGCCCAAGTCCTGTGCAGTATACCGAGGTAGTGAAGACAGAAGTGAAGCATGTCCTCTGTAAGGCAACTTTATTATAAGTTATATGAATAATAAAATGTGTTCGCACTGACTCTTACATTCTTGAAACAGGTGGAAATTTTGTTGATGATGATTCTTATCTTTATTTTGAGGTATCTAAGATGAATACAACTGAAAATAAACACACATGGAAACACAAATGTGCAGATACATTGTTGCCTATATGTTAATGTGCCAATTTTTACATTTAATTCAATCTCCCAATACAACTACTTCCTACAGCTGTTTATTTACATTTCTCGCCTAAAATATAAAAATACTGAACTTTTTAGGGCTGATGTAAACGGTCATTGGGAGCAATATGCCAGAGTATCCAATCAACAGATAACTGCTGTCCTTATCTGATTTGAGATAGTTTTCCTTCTCTTTATCAGTATTGTTTTGGAACAGAATGTCAGAATGAAAATGCCCCCCCCCCCCCTCCTTTGTGCCCTTTCCTCACCCCCCACCATGTCTGTGTATCTGTTCTTATTTTCTTTCTCGTTCTGTTGAAAAATGCACTCACACTATGATTATACTTGTTTATTCTCTTATTGATGTTACTGTTTTTGGTACATTTGTGACTGCAAATAAATATTGATTACACAAAAAGTGCCCCCAAAATCTGCTTTTTCAAAATCTGAGCATGTTACATTTCCCCCATTGCCTTAAAACTGTTAAATTTGGAAGGTGCTCAGTCTTAAGCTCCGTACACACGGAGCGATCAGACAATGATCTGATATCATTGTCTGATCATCCTGCATGTGCTGGATGTTCGATATTGAACATCCAACACATGCACCAACCCCCAAACAACTATAACGACCCGCGATCGACGATCACGGATCCCTATAGTAACCAAGGCTAACCTGGTCAATATCGACCAGGTTGGCCTGCATGCACGGACGATGGTCGATATCAATCATCCGTGCATCGACCATCATTTGGGGGTTGGAAGGGCCTAAAAACAGGACGATATGAACGATAATGATATTATCAATATCGTTATCGTTCTTATCGTCCTGTAATACCTGACCGTGTGTATGCACTCTTATTAGTTCCACTTGGAATAAAAATCTTTTCTATCCTTTTTTTTTTACATTGTCTTGATGCAGACAGGACTTTGTTAGCCCATGGTACCTCAGTGCAATGTTTGATGGCGTGCCGATGGTCCACTGCTTGTGGGCATCTCAATAGGGCACCCATAGACCATGAAGTCAACATAAAGACGCAGTAGTGGCTACTACAACTGCGTCCACTTCTGAATCGACCCCTCTGTGTGTCTGTCCAACACCAAATTCTGAGGAACCTCACAGTAAGGTCCCAAGTGGGGGATCTTAGGGGTTTGGTTGTGTAGGTAGTGTAGGAGTTTTTTAAAAAATATATATCTTTCCTTTCTTCTTTTAAATCATTAATACTAAGGGGAAGATTTACGAAAATGCGGGTTTACAAAAATGGAGGTGTTGCCCATAGCAACCAATCAAATTCTATCCGTTTTTAGAATGTACCAAATTAAGTATACCCCAGAAAGTCATAGGTTGCTATGGACAACATCTCAATGATTGTAAACCTACCGCTAACACTGTTAGAGCTGCTGTTCCCTGGCAATTAATGTTTGTGGCACATTCTAAATGGTGTCTGCATTATCATTTGGTTACTTCCGTGCTCCATATTTCATCACATTTACATCACTATTGTGGTGGAAAAAAAATAAATTTTGTAAGGGATCAGATTGATGTTTTTATTATGCATATTACTTTTAACAATCAAAAAGAACTATTAGAAGTAAACTTTTAGAAAACTGAGGGAAAATAAACACAGTAAATTCTCTTACCTAATGCAGACTGGATTTGTCTAAATTTCTTCTATTTTGCTGTCCCTCATCATTTAGGAGTTTTAAATGAACAGAAGTCTTATTAATAGCAATGCATAAATTGTATAATTAGAGAAATTAATACAAGAGGACACTGCATTACTTCATGTAGGATTGCTCTCATAGTGATAAATTATACTTTTTCATAAAAGAGCTATGGTCATGTAAAACTCAGAAATTGTCTTTCTATTTTCATGACTGTATACAAGGATTTTTATTTGTATAATTGACCCTTTTTCTACAAAACCTCTCTGGATGAAATGTCCTGTTAAATTAAGTAGTAAATAAAACTGGAGGTAGAATGGCTCCTCTCCTAAAAAATGGGTTTATGTTCTAATCCTGTGTTTTTGAACCCTAGCAGGTCACATTTTTCAGACTACCCAGCAGGTGCACAGGTGTATCACCAACTATCACGTTGTAAAGATCCACAGGTGACCTGGAAAACAATAACTGTTTGGGCTCCTGAGGACTGAATTCGAGAACCACTAGTCTAATCCATCAGACTTCCACCTAGTCTCCCAGCCTTTAAACATTCCCTTATACTCACCTTTTCACTTAAGCCTACCACACCTCCTCCTAAGGGACCTATCGCCTACTGTTTTGTTATGTAACTATGCATTTCGTAATTATGTATCTATATCAATTTGTTTCTTGTCTGTATATGTCTGTAAGGTTAACTGTATACCCATGTAAACCTGTATGTTATTTGCCTATGTACAGCCAAAGCCAAAAGTTTTGAAAATAACACAAGTATTGGTTTTCACAAAGTCTGCTGCTTCAGTTTTTATGATGGAAACTTTCATATACTCCAGAATGTCATGAAGAGTGATCAAATGAATTGCAATGAATTGCAAAGTCCCTCTTTGCCATGACAATGAACTTAATCCCAAAACAACATTTCCACTGCATTTCAGCCCTCACAGGTGAGTGTGTTGACGAGGACAAGGCTGGACATCACTCTGACATGCTGATTGAGTTAGCATAATAGACTGGAAGCTTTAAAAGGAGGATGGAGCTTGAAATCATTTTTCTTCCTCTGTTAACCATCAGGGACAGACTGATATTCTGCAAAAGGTACAAGGATTGGAGTGCTGAGGACGGGGGTAAAGTTATTTTCTCTGATGAATCCTCTTTCAGATTGTTTGGGGCATCTGGAAAAACACTTGTCCAAAGAAAGGTGAGCACTACCATCAGTCCTATGTCATGCCAACAGTAAAGACTATCCTCAGACCATTCATGTGTGGGGTTGCTACTCAGCAAAGGGAGTGGGCTCACTTACAATTTTGCCTAAGAACACAGCCATGAATAAAGAATGGTACCAAAACATCCTCAAAGAGCAACTTCTCCCAACCATCCAAGAACAGTTTGGTGACGAACAATGGCTTTTCCAGCATGATGGAGCACCTTGCCATAAGATAAAAGTAATAGCATGGCCAGGAAACTCCCCAGACCTTAATCCCATTGAGAACTTGTGGTCAATCCTCAAGAGGCAGGTGGACAAACAAAATTCCACAAATTCTGACAAACTCCAAGCATTGATTAGGCAAGAATGGGCGACCATCAGTCAGGCCCGGAAGTTGATTGACAGCATGCCAGGGTGAATTGCAGAGGTCTTGAAGAGGTCTTGAAAAAGAAGGGTCAACACTGCAAATATTGACTCTTTGCATAAACTTAATGTAATTGTCAATAAAAGCCTTTGACACTTATGAAACGCTTGTAATATTACCTCAGTATACGATAGTGACATCTGACAAAAAGGTCTAAACACACTGAAGCAGCAAACTTTGTGAAAACCAATACTTGTGTCATTCTGATAACTCTTGTGGCTTTACAAATAAAAAAAAAATGAGAAGTCCATCTGTTATGGGAATGGGGGTTTGACATTATTATTTTTACACTCACATTAACTCATAGAGAAGTATCAAATAATGCATATAAATGCAGCCCATAGGATGGATCTGCAGCACAAAGCACAATCTCATATCTCTGTGTTCCATGTCACACACCCATCCATCTCCACACCAATATATGTATTATTTAATGAATCTGTTGAAGTACTTTATAATGGAAACATTGAGTGAGTTACAATCTGTCCATTTTCTATTTTCATGCACAAATTACAGATGATAATACTAAGCACTCTTACAGAAATGTGTTACCCTCTGGTCTCCAGGTGCAGGGTCTGTATCATAAGGTGGATCCATGGAACATGTCAGCTGACCTTTTCCCCAGTCATTATAACCGATTTCAAATGGTGCTAGAAAAAGTAGAAGACTCTGAACACCAGAAGAAATCGGTCATCCTTTTAAAGGGGTTCATGTTATTGGTGCTTTCTTTTTGCAATTTGGATGTCACTGTACAATAGCTGCAAAGAGAACCCATCAATGTAACTTTTTATACACAACAAGATACCATACGATACAGGATGAGAATAATAAGACATGTTATACAGTACAAGTGCCTCTAAGTGGGATAGTAGTTATTTTCTGACGTCAAACCTGTAACAAATCACTGGACAGACTGTTGTTCAGATTTACAAAGCATTTTATGGTATTAAATGGAAACTAGCCCTTTAACATTTGGATTTCTAAAAGGGAACTTCATCCCTACAACTAATTTATAAGCCAACTTCTTTTACTGCTGGTTCCAAGACAAACTACTCCCAGCAGCCCTCATTCCAGCATTTTATTCTTAGGTACAATATACTAAGGTGTCAGCGCATTAAATTTGAGTATATGTACATAATGTGTATTACGCAGACTTCTTTTTAATGCAATGGAATCCAGCCAAAAGTATCTTCCCAAAGCGTTTCATGCATTTTTTTTAATTCATAATAAACAGAATAGAGTCTTGAAAGCGCTCAACTCCACCCCTTGTGTCCGTTACACACATGCACAGAGGCAGGTGTGTAATAGAGTTCATGCATCCAGCTGGTTTTTCCTTTATAGCATTGTTCCTGGACTTATTTCCTTTGTTAAAATGGCAATTCAAATATTTTATGTTGTAAGGCAAGGCCATAATTAGAGGACAGCTTTCCCTGGAAAGGGGAACAGGCATGACACTACTCTTTTAAGGCAAAAACTGTCCAAAGTTTACATTGTGTAATGTGTCCCACTGAGAAGGATATTAACAAAGATATCACATCACTGTTCAAAGGTTAAACATATAATAATGACAAATGCATTCAGCAGCTTTTCCAGTGTATTCTCTGTGAAGAATTATTCCTTCCAAGGACACTGATTTCATATGGTGCTAGACATTGCGAAAATAAATCTAAACCACCACATGAAACCAGCCTCCTGAGAACGTGTAATTGGCTGACACTGCTCCCATCTTGATCCATTTTCAGTGAGCTGGCCATAGGCTTATAATGTATGTCATCAAGTCCTTTCAATACTTCGCTGCTTCCAGAGCCAGCCTGCAGTTCCACTGCATTCCATTCCATCAGTACTGTGTTTCTTCTTACAAACTTAATCTAATATTAGTTTTAAGAAGAAAACAATGGAACAGTTTAGTATGCAATTATGTATAAATTCAAATATCACACAGTGCTTCTGTATACTGATCATATCATTGCTAGGTATTGCAATTGTAACAATGGCAAAAGGCGATGATTAAACAAACGGGTTTCACTTTATAATGTGCAGCAAATTTGCTTTCTACAAAATTCTTTTGAAAATGAGGAACGGTGGTAAGTGGTAAGCATTAAAACTCCTCAGCCTTGTGAGCTACAGATTGAGGCTCCTGGCCAGCTTTAAGATGACAACTTTTTGTATATGCAAAAATATTCAGGGGTTCAAGCAAAATCCTCTACTTCAGTCATCAGTTGGAAACAACGAAAAGCTGCTCTGTACTGTAAGTTCCTGGCAATAAAAGGGTTAATGTGTTCATTGCATTTGGCTGCTAAGTACATATGCTGCTGGGATAGCACATGCCAGTCAGGAGACTGCACAGTAAATATCCCTGCCTACAGTGTTTGTGTGACTCAGCACAGAAGGTAAACATCAACAAATGCCAGGCTACTATAAAAAGCAAAGTCCCTTCAGAAACCCCCTGCAGCTAGCTAAGTCTGTAGTTTATATTCAATGGCACCAAAACAGCACTGTAACACAACTGTTGTATATACCAGAGTAGAACAATATGTCAATTAATAGGATTGCATCTAGATTATATTTATATGCATGGATGTCAAATACTGTTAAACATGTAATATAACAGAGACTACTGATCTGGGATGCACTGTGTGTTCTGACACCTTTCTATTATAACCAGCATCAACGTTTTCAGCAACTTGTGCTCAGTAGGTCTTCTCTGGGATAGGAGCGGACGGGCTAGTCTTCACTCCACCTGTACATCAATGAGCCTTGGGTGCTCATGACCCTGTTGTCGGTTCACTGGTTGTCCTTCTTTAGATCACTTTTGGTAGCTAACATACCAGGAAAACTTGACAAGACATGCCATTTTGGCCATTTTATCTGTTTCCAATACATCAACTGCAAGAAGTTAGGGTTCACTTTACACATAATATAGGGCTTGATTCAAAGATGGACGCTAATGTGATCACAATCAGACACGCCTGCGTTTTTCTGACCACCCCCTCGTTACCACGCCCAAACACTGACAACCTGTCAATCACTGTGCGATGTATTCCCATGTGCGTCCATAATTACAATGCGATTGAAGCGCACGTGCGGTGCAGCTTATACGCAATCTCTAACAATCGCTCGATCTGTGTATGGAATCGCCATTGCGTTCATCTCTGAATCAGACCCATAGTACACCCCTTGACAGGTGTCATTGTAATGATATAATAAAAGTTATTCACTTCACCTGTCAGTGGTTTTAATGTTATAGTCTGATTGGTGTATATACATTTTACATCTTTTCCTTTATAATTGTTTTGTTCGAAATATATACTATATATAAATTTTACAATAATGTTTTTGTTTTTTTTCCTTATTGGTTTGTTTTTCCACAGCCCTTCCCTATGAAGTCATAGTTACTCAGAGCCCGAAGAGGAACGGTCTGTTCCATTTAGTTATTGTTTACATAGTCTGTTCAAAACAATATACACATGAAGCAGAGCTTATTACAGAAAGCAATGTACAAAATCTTTTTTATGCAATTAAATACCACACGCATTTTACATATAAGCTTGTCAAAGTTACAAGATAGGGCACACTTAATCCATGTTGCACCATTCACCTCAATAAACTCTGGGTGAGAGAAGAAATATATGGCTAGGTTGTGGTTGACTTTAGAAACCAGGCTCGTGATGGTCGCAATCAGTGATTCATTTTACCTAGGGGCTGCAGTCCCAGTAAAATCTGCCACCCACTTCCCATTGGAAGTGCTCCCTGCTAATCACAGCTGGACAGGCAGACCCAGGGGGAGGCATTATTTCCCACTGGGACAGCAAGTCCGAACTGCAATTAGCAGATAGCGCTTCCAATGGGAAGCCATTCCCCTGCTATAACTTCAGCCCTATCTGGCTCCAGTTGATGCTGTCCCTAGAAGCCTGCTTGTTGATGTGTGCGCATCCAAGGGATCGCAATTCCGCACATTGACTGGACCGGCAGTGGGTACAAAACCTTCCAGGAGTTAATGGTAGGAACCGCTACTGGTCGCAATTCAGAATAGGCCCCATCAAAACAGGAGGCCTCAGCTGCTACCCCATCTTCATTGCCTGCTTATCTGACACCTCTGTTACAACACACCACACTGCTGATAACTGTCCCTTGTCCTCACCTTAACTGCTATCAGGTATAAGAGTGGGACCTGCTGACAGAGGCCCTGATTCAGAGCCAGACTGAATTTTTTTTAGAACGGCCTCCCGGCCACTCGCATAGCTGTAGTGAGCGGCCAAGGAGATGGTCGCGATGGTCTTGCGACGAGACCCTTGTGATAGGGTCTCGTTGCCGCAAGCCCCAGAGAGATTTCGGCTCAAACTGAGCCGAAATCTCTCCCACTGACATCACTCATGATGTCAGTGGGGCCGGCCCCAGACGGAGGCGTTCACATGGGAACTCCTCCGTTTGGGCAGCCACTCCCCCGGCCCGCCCACCAAAGGGGGCAACATCAACATCGACAGCACGCCACCTTTGGTACGAGACCTGGAGCGACGGAGTGCCCGTCGCTATCCCGGTCTCGCGCATGCGCACGATGGAGCCGGCTCCGTCATGCGCATGCGCTCTGGGCCACCATCGACCCGGTTGCGAGCGCTCAGCACTTGCGACCGGGTCTGAATCAGGCCCAGAGTCCCAGTGGTGTAAGACCTTCTCTTCTGCTTGAAACCACCAGTATCAATGTGGCGCATCCAAGCCCCTGAATAGTGTCTCCAATAATGGAGACTTTGATAGGGTTATGATTTATACCATGAGCATCTATAATGCTAGTCATGCAGAGGAATAGCTGTTCCACACAGTACTGTACAGCACTAGAAGAAATAGGAGGCACCCCACTGATGGATATACAGAATAGAATAAGGAATGTCACTGGGCAAAGGCCAGCTTCTGACTTTCTAAAGGCTGCATTATACCCTTGGCAGTAGCAGGCAAGTTTAGTTGTTCCTGGATCAGACTTTGCACTGGGACCCAGGGGCATTTAGCTATACCACAGAAAGCTATAGTAGTTGCAAACCACTATCCTGAGCTCAGTACGAGCGACCAGTACTATCAGAAACTGTGTAACTAATACCACTTTTATACTAAAGTCCCGGGGTGCGCTGCTTCGTGCTGCTCGGGCCGGCGCTGGTTGCAGTGGACTCTTGGAGATGATGTCATTTCCAAGCACCACTGAAGCTGGCCAATCAGGCGGCATGTGGCACGATCCGGGTCTTTGTGACTTGGATCACGCCGTTTACACTGCAGGGTGACATGGCAACGACCTATGGTCAACCCTGCAAACTACCCTAGTTGGATCCCCGGGTCCCTGGACCCGGGTGGATTCATTTACACTGGCAAAATCCCAGGTTGATGCGCATCATGTGCATCAACCCGGGACTTTCAGATCAGTGTAAAAGGGATATTAGGGACAAAGAAAAATACTGGAAGGCTCTACAATTAGCTATTAGTTTGAAGTGGAAAAAAGTAAATAAGATTTTTTTGCACAATACCCTAAGCCAGCATTCTCATTACAAATGGTCCAATAAATTAAAATCTTTACTTTGCACAGGGCCGTATCTAGGGTGGTGCGGCCGGTGCAACCGCACAGAGCTCAGAATGCTCTGGGGCGGAACCGACCGCAGCCACGATCTTCATCTGCTGGGCACCCGCTGTGAAGTTGAGCTAGCATGTTACGCTAGCGGCGCACCTGACTACTTTTTTGCCATTGTCGGTGCTGGCCCCCGGCAAAGTCCTCCCCCTGCACTCCTCTGTGAGAAAAAAGTGCAGCAGCCGGGAGCATGAGAAAAGCCCTATGCTCCCAGACAGCTGGACGCGAGAGGCAGCAATCCCCTTTCTTCCCCTGTGCCGTGGTAAGCTGAGCCTTTCCCTGCCTAGCTGAGACAGTGCTGCAGCAGTGGGATCCAGGCTGCTACATTGCTCTTGCCCCTCTGGCCTCTCCCCTCTTCCTGAGCCGCACGTACGTAGTTACAGTTTGCAGCAGCAGGAGGACCACATCCAGCCTGATGCCTGCCGTTCTCCCCGGCTGCAGACTTTCTTTTCTGACATGCCCCAACACAGCCGGGGAGCAGCCCCCATGCTCAGCAGCTGGTCAGCAGGATGAGTGAGATAGGAGGTAATGAGACTGTCTGTATAGCAGGTTACAGGGGGGGGGGTCATTACTAGGCACATTAGGAATGTTCAGAATTACCCTCAACCCCAATGCAGAGGTTTGCATTAGGGGTTGGGGTAATTAGACTATAGTCTGCATTAGGGGAGCGCAGGGGGGGGATCATTACAATGAGGGTGGGGGTAATTAGAAAGGGGTCTGCATTACGGATGGAGGGTCTTTAGCCAGGTCTGCATTATGAGTAGGGGGGTTATTGGACATGTCTGCATTATGGGTGGTGGGATAATTAGACTATGGTCCGATCTGGGGGGGTCATTAGACGAGTCTGCATTAGTGGTGGGAGGTACTGTAATTAGACAAAGGTATGCATTAGTGGTGGGAGTGGTCATTACAAGATAAGCTAGTAGGGAAGATGAGCCGGAATGTACTACTGGAAATTATATCTCTGTGACTATACTAATCCATTATCCCTGCTGCCATGAAGGCATAGTCAGTGTATGCGTGGCCTTATATAAAGCAGCCAGCACCTCCCCAGCTTACACTAGGTCCCTATATACCTTGACATAGGTTAGACTGTTACTTGTAGTTTCAAATCTCCTGGCAAGCCATAGTTTCCCTATTACTGGATGTGATGATGCTCTTTCCCGCACAGGGCACCAAAATGTCTAGTTACGGCTCTGACTTTGCATATAGTGTCTAGTAAAAATATTATTTGTGCACAAGTTGGGAACATTGGGAAATAAAATAATGTTAAAGAAAAGCATAATATTTACAGCCAAGAGCCTGTCAGGATCAGGATTTTAGGATCCCACATCTGAAAACACTAAAGTTAGAAGTGAATTCATTACATTGATTTCACTGTTTCAGCTAACGAGCAATACTAAAATGCTGGCATATAGCTTTTATTGGCATTAAGCATATCCATAATAGTTTTGTTTGTTTTTAAAACAACAAAGAAAAATTCTATCATCATCATCAGTAATGCTGTCTGTGTCAGAGCTTCAAATCCAACACAAGGTGCTACAACAAGGAATTGCCACTTGAGGGTGCTGTAAGACTGCAGCGTATTAGAAGACTATAATATTTATAATAATTTTATTAATATAGCACTTTTCTTCAATAGGTCTCAAGGTGCTTAACAGATAGCAAGAACATAATACAGAGGTTTAGGTTTTTGGACGGCACCGTCACTCACCCACGTCCCCTACATCTGGCTAGCGCAGCCAGAATCGCTGCTGCAGTGCTACTTGAGTATCCTTTGGGTGCTCCAGACTTGCACACTGCAACTCTTACAGCCCCCCAGAGCTTCCCACTGTAATTCCTGGCGCTGCCCATCCCCTCAGCATGATGTATTTCGCAACATCAGCAACATTGGGCAGCACTGTTTAAAAGATATATATATTACAAAGTACACTTCAAAATGTGTTTTTCTGCTGAAGTTTAATGGAAAGGTGTAAAATATGCCCCAATAGAAGGCTAGGTTGAAACATGATCTCAGCTGGTTTTGAACTACAGCACTTTTTAGAGTGTGGAATGATGCCATTTTCAAAGACCATTCTAAAAAAGATGCACTCTCCATCCCTTTATATCATATAGTGATGTGCAAAGCTAACCCTTTGTCCCATCTACCTTCTCCCAACTTAAGGTGCCTATCCACTAGACAATTAAGTTGAATGATTGAACGATAACGATCGTTCAGAAATAGTTTGCAAATAGTTTGCAAAAATGTCTAAAACGACCAGCGATGCGCGTGCCCGCTGGTCGTTTAGACATCTATCATTGTGCAAACAAGCTGATCTAGGTTTACCTCTGAACACTGGCAGTAAGTCATTAGTGCTCAGAATAGAAGGTTTAAATAAAATATACCTATTTGTAGCCCTCCCAAAGCATCTGACACTAAAGGTGGGTACATGCCCAGCAGATATATCTGCAGATCGAGTGATCTGCATAGATATCTGTAGATGATGGTCGCTCATATACACTGAATGACCATCATCTTCCAGGCAGATGCAAATTCAATTAGCCATAGGGCTTACTGTGCAGCTGCAGCTCTGCCCCGAGCCATTCACTTACTGCAGCTACCCCATGCAGTAAACCCCAGAGGGTTCTGTAAATGCAGATTTTATTCTCGCAGCCTCAGGAGCTGCTAGGAAAAATCTGTGTTAAGTGCTTCCTCTTGGGCTTTCCACATAGGGTACCTCCATAGCTCCAGGCACTTAGCCCGGAAGCTATGGGTTAATACACATTAGGCGCAGGTTTACAGCGAAAGCAAATGGGCTTGTAATTGAACAGCTCCGGGCGGTAAAGCCTGGAGCGACAAGCCCGCAGTAAGCCCCACAGCTAATTAAATCTGCCCCTTAGTGGGTAATTAAATTACAGACGACGGCACTTTGCATCATTCTAAATCGCCAATTTTCCCTTACACCCCATAGGGGTATGCAGGAATATTGGCAGTGGTGGGGCACCCTATGCTACTGCAATGTGCACGGCTACACATTGCCTCCATACAGATGTGCCCACATACACCTGTCCACAAATCACGCCAAACCGATTTGTATAGTGCGCCACGGACTCTGCTACTTATCTGCGCCAAAACACTAATCCTAAGTATCTAGTACACTATGAGAGAACAAAGTTTCAAAAATGAGGAAAAAGTAGCAAAGTTGATGAAAGAACACAATCCAGGCTAAACAGGCAAAAGAAAGGTCCGATACGAGTGACCCATGCCATGAATCATTATGGGTGTGATGTACTAAGCATTGCATCCAAAATGCGACACATCCTGCCTCTCATCGGGTACATACCATGGTTGATTACCGCTGTATGTACCTAGAATATCGCAATAGCTGTCCTTTGCGTTGCCCCTAAATAGAGGGACTTCCGGGCTTAACACCCAGAAGTCCCTCGAGCGTCCTTCTACGCATGTGCAGAAGGCAACAGGGGTTGCTGGGAGGGATCCGATTTGATCCCACTCAGGGGAGATACCTCTAAAAGAAGCCCATAGCCGTCTATTGGGTAATGCCACCTGAAGAAGGCGTTACCCACCTCCGATGCCTTGTACATATGGAAAATGCAGTAAAATCCCCGAAAATTCAGTTTCCGGGGCTTTAACAGATTTTCTCCTTTAGTTGATCTCACCCTATGCCTGATTTGCCAATTGAGATGCAAAATTCAGGTAATAGTAGCACCATGAAGGAAAAAGTAGCAAAATTGAGAAAAAAATAGCACAGTTAAGGAAAAAGGGATGGCGCAAAAGAGATAGGTGTATGAGGACATATCTGTATAAAGTGTAGAAATGAATACGGGGCAAGGGGTCCTACTCCTCTAAAGTCCATGGTGAACGCGAGTAGAGCCTATAACAGCATGTTGTTATACTATGTATTACAACTATGACTAATAGATAACACTGTTCTTCCTATCATACTTACTATTTGTGTCTGCTATTTCCTCAGGGTCACACATCAGTGATATAAATAGGAAAAGATTCCATAACGACAAAGACTAAGCAATATTAACCCTTGAAGGTTCTGGGCAACATTTACATCAGGGACATTCAACATGTGGCCCTCTAGCTGTGGGACTATACATCCCAGCATACCCTGCCACAGTTTTGCTGTAAGGGTATGCTGCAATGTGTAGTCCCACAGCAGCTGGAGGGTCACTTTTGAATACCCCTGATTTGCATAGTTTGATTAAAGTTCTGTATTATACTTAAATTAACATAAAATAATTTTTTTTTTATTATCTTTTATTTATAAGGCACTAAAAGGGTACAATAGCGCCTTCAAGGGGTTAAAACTGACTACAGGATACATAATTACAGACTAATACAGAAAGTATATAAATTCACATGGCTACATAATTATAGTGCGTAGTTAGCATCATTATGTAGAAATCACAAAGTTAAGTTTACAAGCTATAGGAATCTGGACTCACTTTCTGAGTGGTCTGCCCAGTGATGACGATATATAAACCCTGGGGATAAGATAGCAAGTTGTCAGACTTTGAGGATCAATAAATGTATCCCCTTTGTAGCAGAGGACGAGCATATATTCATGCCAAGTACCCCTGAGTGGGTATACTTATACCAAGTACCCCCAAATGTGTGTGCCTATATATATCAAGTAACCCTCAATATATGTGTAAATATATATAACAACTAGACCCAAATGTGCATATATACCCCTTAAAGTGTGAACATTTATACCAAGTACCCCCTCATTTTTGTATTTATACCAAATAACCCCAAAATTGTGTGCATATATTCAAAGTACCCCCTTACAAGAGTAAAATCATACCATATACATTTAAATGGCTTAAAAATACAAATACTGGTTAGTTTTTCAATGTACTATAATTTTCAAAAGATTTATTTTTATTTTGAGTTCTATTTAACAGACTGATGTCCTTCTTGAACACATCTGACACATCCCTAGGGGTATACATACTGTACCACGGCTTGGGAGCCTAGGTTGTAGAAGACAAATAGCAATTGTAGTGCAGGGTATGCAGCATGTCGACATTCAAACTGTCATCATGGTCATAATGTCGACATTGTGAATATCAATAGTTCATTTTACTGTTAGGGCTCAGCTAAAAATGCTACTGTATATCGACATTGCACACGCCAACATAACATCCATGACGACATTCAGGTGTCGACAGTTTTGTATCACAACCTTATTGTTCAGTCTGGCTGTGAACGGAACCTACTGTAGTGACCATATGTAACACTCTAGCATTTATGAAGTTGGCTCACGTATCCAGATATGAATGGCTCCCAGCATTTCATATGATTAATGAGAAATCTTTAAGATAAATCTACTGAAACTCATGATAATAAAAGAGTTGCTAGTATGAAACTAATCCAGGTTGATACTTTTGGAGGCCATATTCATAAAGATCCCTATAATGTAAGCAAACCAGGTCAGTGGGATGGCAAAGAAGGATGAGGTAGGGTATGGGATGAGAGGGGTTTAAAGTGTGTTCTCTCACAGTCATACAACTGTTTGAAAAAATCCTGTGACAGAGGGCCCGATTCAGAGCCGGACGCTATTTGCGCTCGCTCGTTCAGAAAAAGGGGCCGGATATTTAAATAGAGCGCTCGCTGTTTGCGGTCTGTTGACGTCTCTATGTCTGAGCGAGCGAACGAAATATGCGCTCGCTATTTTGTAAAAACGCCCCCTGGCCGTTCGCATCATACGTCATCTCCACTATTTATTAGATTAATCGAGTACATCGAAAGGCGTCTGAACTGCTCGCAGTGCTTGTGGTTGGATTTTCCTACCGCAATCATGCGAACAGCTCAGGCTAAGAGACAACCAAGTGACGTGGTCGATGACGCTGCTTTGTTAATTATGCACACCCTTAAAACGCCCATTTTGACCGTTTGGCACGCCTGCGTTCGGATCTCCACTCCCTGTTTTCAAGCACCTTCCCCTGTTACCACCCACAAACGCCTCATCCTGTCACTCAAATTAGCAGGCACTCGCTATTTTGCGAACACACGATTTCCGACCGCACTGACTGGTTGGCACATGCGCATTACGACCCATACGCATGTGCAGATGTGCGAACATCGCTCGGAGCGAACGAGCGGCCGCTTACGAGCGGCTCTGAATCAGGCCCAGAGTACAGCATGGGGTCAAGGCCAGTGCTACCATTAGGCCATATACGCCAATTAATGATTGCCCTCTCCACAGCAAAGTTGGCGGAGGGCGTGATGGCACGATCATGTCATCGTGGCGCCACCCCCCACTACACAATGCCACGATTACCTACATTGTTAAGCGGGGGACGGGGCCACAATGATGCAATTCAGAGAAAAGCAGTAGCAACCAATCCTGGAGACTTGTTCACCCTCCCGGGCGTTCGGAAGCGACACCTGACTTTCGGGAGCCTCCCGGATGTTCCGGTAGAGTAGACAAGGCATTAGGCAAACCTTGGATGTTGCTTAGGGTGCCTAACACATTAAACGAATGACATAGTGACACTTATTCAGTATCCTTATTATCCCCATACCGAGCACTGGTTGATGACATGATGTAGCAGCAGCTATCAAGTTCTTCATTGTGATGCTGCTGGACCTCATGTTGGGGACATACTGTGATTTGGGCAGATTTACCAAATTTGTAAAGATGACAGATGGAGGTGTTGCCCATGGTAACCAATCAGATTATGGCTTTTATTTATCTAGTACATACTATAAAATGATAGTAAGAATCTGATTGGTTGCTTTGGGCAACACCTTAACTTGTCCTCTTTAGAAAGTTTGAGAAATCTCCCATTATGTCTCAGCCCGGCACCATGCTTCCTGCCTGAGGAGAAGATGCTGCTCCCCTCATCCTTCCTACTACAGAAATAAGTGTGTGGTGGGTAGTGCAATATCTGAGGGGAGAGCTGTGCCCACATAGCCTCTGCAAGCCTAGAATGGAGCAGAGAAACTGTATGTATTGTGTAAGTAGTATATAAAGGTATTTGAAATAGAATTCCTATTGTTACTCCTTGATGTACTGTCTGCAGTATGCCATAAATTAGACTCCATAGTGAAAAATAGAATTATATTTGATGACTAGTGATGTTACTAATGACAAAGATAAAGATATCTTTCACAGTTAATTATACAAGTATTCAAGCCACTAAAGTTGAATAAAATTGGTTAAACAAATCTGCGGAATATGTTGGAGCTATAGAAGTAAACTAATTATAATAAAGCAAATAAAGTTCATAAAATGGATTGGGTAATGATACCAAACAGGAAGTTGGAACTGGCTGCACAAAGGACCCATTCTTACTTGTAGTGTTATATTTTTGTCAGTGTTATATTTCTGTACAGCCTAAAATAATATGTACAGTCTGTATAATTCTCGTCATTTATTAGAGAACTGAAATGCTCAGCTTTAGGTGTTTTGTATAAATGCTTTCTTAATAATAATATTACTTATCCATTAAGAAACATTACCACTGATGCCTGTTCTTGGGACTGTACCAGCAGTAACTGTGTAATCATCTGCATGGTTATGAAACTAAATATTACTGCATGCAACTTTCATTGATTGATGGTCAGCCAGGATGTGTATTGAAATGAGGAACAGCATACACTTTCTTTTTATCATGCCCCCTAAATACAATATACTGTACAGAAACAAGTGTACATGAAACAAATGATGGGGGGGAAAGTGCTGTATAAAATATTTCAGATTTTATGTAGAAATAATTAATATACCTCTTTATCATTTATTCACTAACCTACCTAAAAACCTCATGTAAAGAAAATTAAGGTGCTTTCAGGTTAATGGCTCTTACTAAATATGACTATTTTTAATCTGGTTTATAATAATGATGATGTTATAGCACAAATGCAGTACCAAGCAATACCACATTGTAATGCCATTTCTACCTGAAGTTTTGAATGAGTTAACTGCAATAACTTCGGTACATGAGATTGGAATGTGAGGAATTTTAATGGATTAAAAAAAAATATTTATATAAAAAAAGATGCCCTATTAATGACACACCTCAAAATGCAACCTACGATCTCATACTACCTATGCTTCCTACATTTAATGACAGCACACCAAATACCTCAGAGAACGGCAATACTTTTCCTGTCCTCTCCTGTCTGGACAGGCCAGAAGAGAACGGGTGGAAACAGAGATTCTACTTGCATCAGGAGATGCACTGTGACAGAGAAAACGTGCTGGGAGCGGTGAGATAATAGTTCACGCCTAGAAAGAAAAGAATGGCAATGGATCAAACTCTGCAATACCCATTAGTCTAATGACGCAGTCACGGGAAAAATAAATATTAGACAACACACACCCCAAACCTGCACATCTTCAGCTTCTTCTATATACTCGTACATCATTCAGTCCAACATTATGTAGGGTAAGATTTCATGAAGTGCAAACAGTTACAAAATGATGTATACACAGAGGCATGAAGCTACTGTGATGGGCTTGAGTTACAGAAAGTCTGACTACTATGACTTACCGTGGTAATGTCCAACTTTGGCATCATTTGTATGAACTTAAATGAAAATGAACCACTAAACTCAAAACTAATATGTTTATATCTTACAAGCACGTGCTCAAGGTATCAGATACTAGAGCGATTTCAAGGTGATAATTTGTGGAGAAAGCACTTTATTTTGCTTTGTACACCAGACTTTCTGTTCACAAAGCCAATTGAAGAACATGGGGGTCTATTCATGTAGATCTTGCGGTATGAATTGTTACTTTTCACTATATATCGCATCGGTGCGATGCGATATATAGCGGAGTTAAGTAGCAGTTCATATATACTTACCTTTCTGGCGAAGCGATGCAAAATCCAGGGCAACGGCAATCCAGTCTTTAGCTGTGGTTCTTGAAGACTGCAATGTTGAATTCAGGATCTCTAGTGTGCATGCGCTGGCAGAACAGGGACAGGGGGGAGGGGAGCTGAGCAAAGGAATTACACCGGCTGTTCTGGGGGGGCTGACGGAGTCTTAGGGCAGCAAGGAGTATAGTCACTTCATTAAGCAATACAAAGGGCAGGGCTGTGGCGGGGTGAGGCTGAGTTGCTGGCTATGGGGGTAACAGTCTGAAGGGACCCGGCATACGCTGGGCGACTTCACTATTATACTCTCCGGGAACGTCCCTGTAACACTCAGGGAGCAGGGGACATTTTCTCCCTGGCCAGTGTCAGGGAAGGGGGTGGGGAGAAGGCAGGGAAGCAGCTGTCCTCCCTGCTCTTCTCCACTCAGGAGGCTGTCTATAATGTCCTGAAATGGAGAATACATTTTTAGAAGTGAAACGTAAAGCTGAGCTTTCCATGCTTCTATGAATCGCTCTCCCCATACTAGTGTGTGGAGAAGCGATGTGTATACTAATCAGGGGCACCGCTGGGGAAATCTGAGATTTCTCCACGGTGACCCCTTCTATGAATAAGGAGGAGCAGTGAAAAGCCCTGTTATCACTGATAAAGGCCTTTTCACTGCTACATTAATAGACCCCATAGTGAAAATGGGATTTTGGTACCTACTGGTAAATCCTTTTCTCTGATTCCACATGGGACACTGGAGGTGCTTACGCTGGGGGTATAGAGGCGTGGATAACTGGAGCCGGCACTTTAATTAATTTAGAAGTGTGAAGCTCCTCCCCCTCTAGGCCCCATCAGCCCTCAGTTTAGAAAATGGAAGATCGAGAGGAGATGGAGAACGAGCTGAGTAATAAAAAGGAGTAAAGAACACACAATAACTGAATCATACAACATACGGAACAAGCCGAACAGGCAGGCAAAGAGCGCAGAGGTGGGCGTCCAGTGTCCCCTGTGGAATCAGAGAAAAGGATTTACCGGGGACACTAGGGGACACTGGAGGTGCTTACGCTGGGGACGTCCCAAAGTTTTCCCAATGGGCGGGAGCTCTCTGCGGCGCCTGCAGAACTAGACGGCCAAAACGGAATGCCGAAGCAGCAAACGTACCAAATTTGTAAAACTTGATGAACGTGAGAACTGAAGACCAAATGGCCGCACGGCACAATTGTGACGTGGAGGCTCCTCTACCGGCCGCCCATGACTCACCCACAGAATGTGTGGAATGAGCCAAAATGGATGAAGGAGGCCCACGGTCAGCACTAACATAAGGCTGATGAATAGTCAGCCGAATGCAACATGCCAAAATCTGCTTAGACGCTGGCCAACCCCTCCGAACAACAACATAGAGTACAAAAAAGCGACTCAGACTACGAAGGGACGCTGTCCTGGCAACATAGATGCGGAAAGCCCTAACCATATCCAAGGTAGAAGAACCACAAGAGTCCTTCACCGACGACTGTACCACAAGAGACTGGTTGAAATGAAAAGCCGACACAACCCTGGTAAGGAAGGCGGTACCGTCCGGAGTTCCACCCTAGGTGGCTATAAGACAGAGCACCCAAATCTGAAAATCTACTAGCCGAAGCGAGAGTCAGGAGGAGGACAGTCTTTCAATCCTGGTGCTTAAGATCAACTTCCTCCAAAGGTTCAAACATGGTCGACTAAAGAAACAGAAGCGCCAAGTTTAGATCCCAGGGAGCTATTGGAGGTACAAAAGGGGGCTGCACACGCAAGACCCCTAGAAGAAACTTCTGCACCTCAGGAATGAGGGCCAATTTCCCTTGAAAGAAAATGGAAAGGGCACAAATCTGCACCTTTAAAGGTTCCCAGGCCAGAATCCAGACCTGTCCGAAGGAAAAGCAGAAACGAGACGAACGAAAAGTCCTAGACGGAAGACACCGACTGGAACACCATTTGAGATATAAGCACGCCAGAAGCGATGATAATGCACAGTCGAAACTGGCGTTCTGGCACGTATCATGGTAGGAATAACCGCGTCTGGTATGCCTCTGCATCCTAGGATATCGGTTTTAAGAGCCACCCCGCGAAACGCAGTTGTGCTAAGTTGGGGTGTATGAAAAGGGGCCCTGCTGTAGAAGATCCAGGCGCTGAGGAAGGGGCCACGGATCATTCGACAATAGGGACCGAAGGTCCGACAATCAACTTCTCCGAAGCCAGATCGGAGCCACGAGAATTACAGAGGCTGTCTCTTGTTTATCCTTTGTAGAAGACGAGGAAGAAGCGGAATAGAAGGAAAAAGGTAAACGAAGTCGTAGATCCACGGACTTGTCAGAGCGTCTACTGCTTCCGCTTGCGGATCTCGAGTTTTAGACACGTATACCGGGAGCTGACAATTCAGTCATGACGCCATGAGGTCCACCTGAGGACCTCCCCATCGACGTATCAGCGCGATGGATGAAGCATCCATTCCCCGGGATGGACATCCTGTCGATTTAGGTAATCTGCTTCCCAGTTGTTCACACCCAGAATTAATACCGCCGACAGGATTACTGACTGGTTCTCAGCCAACTGGAGGATCTGAGTTACATCTCGCATAGCCATGCGACTCCAAGTTCCTCATAGGTGGTTGATGTAAGCGACGGCCGTCGCGTTGTCGGCCTCAACTCTTACAGGACGAGCCTGTAGAAACTCTATTGTCTCTATCAGAGCATTGTAAATCGCTCTGAGTTCCAACACATTTATGGGCCACGTCTGTTCTAGAGGAGACCATCTACCCTGAAAGTGGAAATCGAGGACTACTGCTTGCCATCCTCGGAGGCAGGCATCCGTGTTACGATGATCCAGTCTCCCACTTTTCGAATTTCCGGCCCGCTAAAAAATTGGTGGATAGCGTCCACCAGAAAAGGGCCACTCTGGTAACCGGGCTCAGACGGATCTGTCGATGTAGAAGCAGATGAGACCCTGATCCCTGTGCTAACAAGTCCAGCTGAAAAGCCGTCCGAACTTCAGTGCCTCAAAGGCAGCTACCATCCTTCCTAAGAGACACAGACAAAGAAGCATTGACACCTTCCTTGTTCTGAGGACCAGCTGAACTAACAACAGGATATCCCTGGCCTTGTCTGTTGGAAGAAAAATCCTCTGTGATTCCGTATCCAATATCATGCCCAGAAATAGAAGTTTCTGGTACGGATTGAGATTTGACTTCTTGAAGATGACTATCCAACCGTGTTGGGTTAGAGTGGGATAGGTCAGTAAGGCATATCTAATAAAAGAGATACCGATGGAGCCTTGAGCAACAGATCGTCCAAATAAGGGATTATGCGGGGAGCCGAGGATAACCCGAACGGCAATGTCTGAAACTGGCAATGATCTTAATTAGGGCAACATGCAGAAAAGCCTGGTGTGGTTCCCAAATGGGAACAAGGAGATAAGCATCCTTGATATCCAGGGATAATAGGAACTCCCCTGGTTTCAAGCTCACAATGTTCACTCCTGATGACCGAAGGAGAAGGAGAGCGATCATGACTGACATGAGTTTGGACGATACATCTTCAGATACAGGTTTAAAGACGTAAGGCTTAGTATGGGTCTGACCGAACCATCCGGTTTGAGCACTACAAACAGGTTTCAGTAAAAACCCCATACCTTGCTAATGCTCCGGAATCGGAACTAGCACAGATGACACCACTAGAGACCTGAGAGCCTCCTGTAGAATTCGTAGTGAAGAATCGAGGTGGAGGTGGGGGCTTCGAAGTTTATTCGGTACTGTGAATCCACGGTTCTGAAGAGGTCTGGTTCCAAACCTGTTGAAATTCTTGCAAGCGGGCTCCCACCACAGGAGACCCCAGGTGGGACAGAAGACCGTCATGCCACCTGTTTCTCAACTGGTTTAGGCTCTGGTCTACATGGAACCGTGTGAGGACGACCTTTAACTCTGCCGCCTCCGGTTGAATGGGAACTTTCTGGCTCTACCACGAAAGGAATGAGGCGCTCAAACAGAATCAAACGAAGGTCCAGTGTAAGGTCTTCTGGGATCCTGAAATAGCAGATGCAGATATGCGAGCACTAATCTGACTTGTCAGCCCAGCACACCACAGCCTTAACCCAGGCGGTAACAAGGGTAGGTCTAAGTTGAGCTCCCGCTGCGGTATATATAGATCTTAGTGTTGTCTCCAACCCACGATCCGAAGGGTCCTTTAAAACAGTAGCTACAGACACCGGAAGTGCTGTTTTCTTAGAGAGACGGGAAACAGACATCTATAGGAGGAGGTGTTTCCCACTTCTCCATCATGAATGATGGAAAAGGGAAGCTAGACGGAAACCTACGTGGAATTTGGAACCACTTATCTGGCTGCATTGCTCAACAGATGCTGTCTTATAAGTAGCGCGCATCGAGGAATTCTTTGACCGACTCTTCTGACTGGAGAACAGGCATTAGAGTACGCTTTTGTGACAGGTTTTTTTTGGTAGGAAGTGAAGGGTGCAGGCACCGCTGCACCCCTTACCTGACCCAGGGTGTCTGGAGATTTGGTTAACCCAGCTATCCAGGGAGGTCAAGACCTGCGCGCCTCAGCCAACTTTGCTAAGTCTGACATAACTCCTACCACGTCAGTGGCCCATGGCGGTGTAGGAGAGTTAGTAATCGCCATCTGTGGATCCATTGTGTTAGCATCACATAACGTACAGCACCTGGTATTCCCAGGCGGTCCCATCCAAGTACTAACCAGGTCTGACCCTGCTTAGCTTCCGAGATCAGACGAGATCGGGAGTGTTCAGGGTGGTGTGGCCGTAGGCTGTACCCCGTGGCATGTGGCTTGGTCTGTTTGTTGTTACACTTGGAACAGACAAACAGCTTTAGAGAAGCCTTGGTTCTGTTGGATATGGTACACACAGTAACCCAGAGAAACACAGCATAGAACAGAAAAGACACAGACAAGATAAAAAACAAGAAGGCTGTGGGACACAGAGGAGGAGAAACCCCCCTCCCACAGATCAGACTCCCCTGCACTTACACCTCAGTTACTTACAGCCTCTCTACCAGGATGTAATCAGGAGATGTACTTGTCCTGCAGCAGAGGAATGGCAGCAGAGGAGTCCAGCCTTCTGTGTCTCTTACACTGCAATCGTCTTGTAATGGAGATGCAGTATGAGCTGCTGTGTATGAGAGAACGACAGCCCCGCTGTTATACAGCCAGAGCCGCGTAGAGGAGAGAGACCCGCGCTGCCTTTAAGCTCTGCCCCTTCTTTATGCCCTAAAGGGCTATACAAGATGTCTGGCCATTAACCTTGCATGCCTCACCACATGTACAGCGGGGATAGGGAGAGCAGGCGCAGCCGCGCGGTAGCGCACTTAATTAGCTGCCCCAGGCCACTTAATCAGCGGGGAGAGAGAGATAGCGCTTTAGTCTCCTGTAATAGCAGTGGGAGGGAGAGCCGGGTGCCGCGCTATAGCGCTCTTAGTCAGCAGCCCCGCGCCTCCTGTAATAGCAGTGGGAGGGAGAGCCGGGTGCCGCGCTGTAGCGCTCTTAGTCAGCAGCCCCGTGCCTCCTGTAATAGCAAGGGGAGGGAGAGCCGGGTGCCGCGCTGTAGCGCTCTTAAGTCAGCAGCCCCGCGCCTCCTGTAATAGCAGGGGGAGGGAGAGCTGGGTGCCGCGCTATAGTGCTCTTAGTCGGCAGCCCCGCGCCTCCTGTAATAGCAGGGAGAGGGAGAGCCGGGTGCCGCCGCGCTGTAGCGCTCAGTCATCAGCTCCGCACCTTGTAATAGAGCGGAGATAAGGAGACTCTGCATTAGCAGCCCTGCGCCACTGTAAGAGTGGGGTTCAGCGCCTTAACAGCGGGAGGAGGGAGAGCGCACTTAGTCAGCAGAGCAGGGAGCCGTCTGCATTAGCTGCCCAGCACACTAAGTTCTGTAAGAACGCTGGACAGCGGCGGGTGCGGGAGCCGGGGGATGCGCAGGTGGTTACTCACCGCGTGGTCCCCGATGGAGTCTCTCTGCAGCATTCAGCACTTCTCTTCTTCCTTGTTGAGAATGTGCTTTGGTGGTAAGGAGCTGTCAGTGCTTTTAGTATAAGCGCTGTGCACTCCTTCCTGCCTTCTATAAGGATAGGGCGCCAGGTACCCGGACCCCACTTTTAAAGAGGTGGCGAAGGGTACCTAAAAGTGTTAAAAAGATGCAAAAAAATAAAATAACCTAAATAAATAAAATATGTGTGTTGCTGGAGCACAGCAAATTGTGACCAGCTCCTAGTAGGCACATTTTCTAAACTGAGGGCTGATGGGGCATAGAGGGGGAGGAACTTCACACTTCTAAATTAATTAAAGTGCCGGCTCCAGTTATCCACGCCTCTATACCCCCAGCGTAAGCACCTCCAGTGTCCCCTAGTGGATGAAAGAGAAAAGTAATTTTGTGCTCATAAAGGCTGATACTCATCAACAACTAATATTTTGTCATCATATGGGAACTTTTACACATCCCTGAATATTTGGAAAGGTCTTTTCCTATTGCACAGGTTCTCAAACTCGGTCCTCGGGACCCGAAACAGGTCATGTTTTCCAGGTCTCCTCACTGAATTACAAGTGAAATAATTAGCTTCACCTGTGGATCTTTTAAAATGTGTCAGTGAGTAATGAATACACCTGTGCACTTGCTGGGTGACCTGGAAAACGTGAACTGTATGGGGTCCTGAGGACAGAGTTTGAAAACCACTGTACTATTGGATTAAATTATAGTTTTAACATTTCAGATAAAACTAGAAATGAGGGACACAACATAAAGATGTATATGTAAAAAGTAGTGAAATGTACTGACTTACCTTACACTGATCTTCCAACTTATTATGCCAATTATTCAAACGTTGCTCATTCCAGTTACCATGTTATTGTGAATCTCTGTCCCACATCCAGAGTCAGCGACTTATACAGACTGCACTGTTGACATCATTATATACCAATCGGGATTTGCCTGTTAAAATATATATCAATGGATTTTTAGTATTATACTGTTTTATTTGCTCTCAGAATATACAACACAGTGCAACCAACAATGAGAGAGAGTTTAACAAAGGCTAAAATATAGATCTGATATGAGGCAGCATAAAAGACTAATTACTCACTTTTTAAGGTATATAGGTTTATGTTCAACTATGCCATCCAAGCATTTAAAATGGTATAAACTTTACAACCTCTACTGTGTGATTTTAATGCATGTCTTATCCTGCTTTAAACTGTGTAACTAGCACTGCCAGGTGCATTATTCTTTATTAGAGTTGTAAACAATTCTGTAACTTTATTTTTGGCCACCATCAGGGGAAGGGGCCTGGACTGAATAGGGGACCACCATGACTTGCCTACCCCAGTCCCCACAAATTGACCTCTTTTTTTTTTTTTATTTGCTTTCATCTGGCAATGCAGTGGCTCCCAATCACTAGGAAACAGCAAGCATGGTGTGCATGCCATCACAATGATGTGTGCTCCCAGATGATCAGTTTTTGGGAAGTGCTGTATCAAAATAGGAAAGGTAAGAGCAAGACAGGAAGAATGAAGGCAGATAAATGGGCAGTGTATGTGAATTGATGGTAGGTTTTGGGGGCATTCTGTGCGGTTTTACTGGCATGTAAAGGGCATGTGGGTAGGAGTAAAGGGCATGTGAAAAGGTTTGAATGCCATGTGGGAAGTTTTGGAATATATGTGGAATCTGAATGCATGTGGGTTAATTTGAAGCATTTGGAAGAATTTTGGAGAGGAGGTGGGTCCTGTCTATCATTTATATTGTGCCCCACAATTTCTCATGTAGTGTAGTACCAAAATATCCTAAATTCAAAATTTGCAGATCTAAACAATCTGTTAATATACTGCTGAGTCTTTGACAATACTTGGCAGCTCCATTAAAAAGTAAAATATTATCTCCTCACACCATTACAGAACACTCTCCTACTCTCCTGAAATGTTTGGGATAGTCACACATTTTTGAATGTAAGCAATTCCTGCGTATATAACGTGTCACATTTGTGAAATCAGTTGAGTGCCTAGAAATTTGCTTTCAAGAAAAAATACAAATGGAAGATGCAAAACACTTCCTACTTAAAGGTATAGGAACGCAGATGGGTTACTCGCACCTCTGACCCGCTGTAGAAGGTAAGGCTAACACCTCCTTAAATGGTCGCTCTCCTTCTCTACTCCCATGTAATTGGTCCCGTCATGCAGAATTATATCTCGATGTTCCACATTTGTGGAAAACAAAGCGCATTTGTGCTTGTAATCACCACTTGGCAGGGAACACACTGTATACACCCAACTTTCCCCAATGGATGGTACTAACGTTTGCCTGGAAGAAACTTAGGATTTCTTGTTATCTATACACTTGTTGTGGTGCCAAGAATTACTGCAACCTTCATTGTTATCTGGGTGAACTCATTTAGTTATCACCCTCCACTTGGCCTGGCTTGGCCTAAAAGATAGATTGCTGCTATAAGCACAATAAGTGACTGGTGATTCCAGTGTAACGGCTAGTGGAAGCCTAGGACATGGTGTCCAGATATCAGAGTAGTGATTCTCAGCACTACAAGTACAGAAAGAACTCCTCGACTTCCTAAGAAGCCCATTTTAAAATATTATATCTGGTATCATTGACACTTGCCCACAATGCATTCTGACTTTCTGTAGGTGAGGACACTGCAGTGCATACATTTTTTTACAAATCTTGGAAGTTTTTTTGATCATTAATACTGACATGCAGACAGCAATTAAGGATTTTATACTCACATTTCAAGCCAGTAGGCCAGTTTCCAATGCACATTACAGTGATTAGAAGCCTCTAACTACAGGAGTTATCACAAAAGGGAAAACGCTTTGCAGCATTAGAGAGGTTGAAGCGAATGCAGGGCCAATTGTAATAGCCTGCAGGTTGTAGAATGTGCTGATGTCTCTGCAATTTAGCCGCAAGATTTAAAGTGCCATTTTAATTAATATTTGTTTAAGGCAAATCCAACCTTGTTGTGCGGAAAAAAAAAAAAGAAGTTGGCATTTTAAATCTTGAAGCTAAATCGCCAAAATATTGGCACTTTTTACAATCTGCAGGCCATTTTATTTGTGAGAGCCAGCTGGTGGAGCAGAGAGCTGGCCGCGTGAGCGTATAACGCCCCTTCCCTGCTTTTCTCCATTTCAGTAGGCAAAAAGACACAAAACGCCATCTAGAGATGGAGTTATGTTTGTCAGAAAAGATGACAGATGCTTTGGTTCTCTCATCTATTTCAGTATCATTCCTTAAGTACCATTCCCCCTTTAAAATCTATGGGGGCTGCTGGATAAGAAAGGAGAAATGTAAAGCCATAGAAATCTGTTATTTGCCCACACATTTGAACTAATTAAACAGAGATAACAAAATGTTGAGCTTTCTCCACATAAATGCTGGAGAAAATAGGTTTTTAGTTTATTAAATAGACCCATATGAGTTGGATGTGTTGTACCTCTAGTCTTCCTATAATATAGCCAAATACATATGTCCCGTAGATGGAACACTGAGCCTGATTCATTACGGATCGCAACTGCAACAGCGTACGCAGATCGGCCGATGGTGTGTGCATGAGTTAGCATTGCAATAGCTCTGCCATCACACATGCAGCAAAAAAGTAATCGCAGAATGAGTGACTGGACGTTAGCGTTTGGTGGTGGTGACGGGGGAGTGGTTTTAAAAACGCAGATCTGCCAGTCTGTTTGAACGCCAGTGCATGGGTGTGCATAAATTAGCCACTGTGATGGCATATGCAGCTTGTGTACTCACTGATTGCGATGGGGTTAGCAATTTCTGAGTAAGGTCAGACCTGTTGTAATTGTGCGTGATGGGCTGATGTTACTCGATATATACACAGGACTGCAAGGTATTACGGATGTGAGATAGGGGTAGTGAGCGTCTCTATGCTGACTGTGCGATGGCATTAATTTGCATATTTTACGCAACAGACCCGCGTCCGTAATCCGTAGTGAATCAGGCCCACTATCACCACAATAAAAAAATTTGTCTGGATTAATTATGGTTAAAACTTGGATATTATTTTTGCATCAACTGATCTGTCTTATCAAAAGTTGATTAAATTGGGATTAGTTAATGTTAAAAAAAATACAGTAGCTCTGGCTGTACTTTAAAACAAGTAGAAGCTACATTTGTAATGTTTCACAGTCCATTTCTATTAAATGTTTGCATTTAAGTTAATTATTATAACAAAGTGTGCAGTTTAAGACCACTTGCTCTTAAGGTTGCCATACACCAGACCAACTTTCCTCCAACCATCCAAATAGTTGGTTGGTTAGAATGAAAATTCGGTAATGTATGGGAGCAACTGACAATCAGTAATTTTCTCCCAAACACAGGTAAACAGACGGAAGCTGTTGTTCAAACAAGATGTTTAAATCAAACAGATTTAACCAACTTCCCAGAATGACCTTTTTTGTGTTTTCTGGTGTTTGGGAGCAAATTGCTGATTGTCCTTTGCTCCCATACATGACTGGATTTTCATTCCAACCAACTAGTTGGATGGTTGGAGGAAGTTGGTCTGGTGTGTGACCAGCTTTATTGTGGCTCATATCGTCTGAAATTAAATTCACCTATGACTGTAAATTGTAAGGACAGAGATGAGTAAAATAAAATGTAATTTATGTGAGAAAAGCCCAAGGCTCATGGAAAACAAGCAGGACAGAATCTCACTGCTACTTCATAGTAATGTTCCAGCTTTGCCCATAAAAAGCACCAAGATGGGTTCCAAGGAGACTGTTCAACTTAAAATCAATAATTTGGTAAATATTCCTAATTAAGTTTAAAAAACTGCCAGAGATTTAAATGGAACCTGCCATTTCTACATTTAATGGTGTCTTTTCAAATATCAGATAAGGGCATGGCCGACATTAGAGGGGTACAGCTAGTACTAATGTACCGGGCCCAGGATCACAGGGGGGCCCGCAATGCCAATGATCCCACCTGTGAACTGCTTTGTCTTCACAGGCAGATGTCTGCTTGAGAGAATGAAGGAGTTTGCTAAAGGGATCATTGGCACTGCGGGCCAATTTCACAAATAGCAGATGCAGAATAGGAAGATTTAGATGGAGGCACGCAGGTTGTGTGCATGGGGGGGTATGTACTGGGCCCCTACTTCTCATAGGAGGGTGAAGGCTGTGCGCTTTGGTGAGCTTGGGCTGGATCCTCTCTTCCTCGTTGCTCATTCAAGGACTGCTGTGGTCCTTGGATGAGGTGTCGAACGGAGGAGGCGGACTGATGTAATCTAATAAGGATGGGTATCCTGAGAGTGGGGACAGGTTATTGATTGGGCAGGGGAGTGAGGAACAGACTAGTCCACACTATGATGGGGCTGTGGGCAATGGAGCGGAGGATGTCTGCTGATAGGATCACTAACAACTGGTACCTCTCATACAGGAATGGGGAAATGATCACTGGAGGTGCAAGGGACATAAAGCCAGAAATACTAATAATCAAACACAAATGCTGTCTAATGATTCACTGTTTTATAATAACTTATCTACTTCTATACCACTAAACACAACACATCGCCATGCAATACAACATTAGGTGGTCTTCCAATCCACTAGGCGTTCCATGGATGCAACTCATTATTAACAGGTGCTGCAAGTGCTTTTTTTCATCTCAGCTTCATTCTGGTGACCGCCTCGTCCATCTCCTATTATAGCCCCCCCTCCCGACTCACCGTGATTCTACTCCCCGGGTCTCCCTGACTGTTCCTTGACTGTCACTTTGACTCTGCTCCCCGTTGCTGGTGGATGCTGATCAGAAGTCGAATGGACAATTAGAAGAAAGACCATGTTCAATGCCACATTACTGAACCAAAAGACAACAGGTAAACACAGGTGCATACTCGGGGTCGGAGGGGGGCCTGTCTGTTTCATCTGTGCGGAGACTGCAATTTCTGATGGCAGCCCTGGATAAGGGCATGACTAACAATTAATACAGGAAAGAATTGTCAGGAGGCATTTAATTTATTTTTCATATTATTAGATTAATTTGGTCACTCGCCTGCTTTGGTCTACTGACTTTAAAGATATAAATAAATAAGTGATGATGCAAATAATCAGAGAATTGATGGTTACAACTTACAGGCTGTCTCAGACTGGCACTTCTACCAATTTTTATAATGTTTCGATAAAACTACTCCAGCTGTACAAAACATACTGCACAATATTAGAAGGTATGGTGTTACTGATACAATCAATAGCGGTACACCAAGGGGGAGATTTATTTGCTTCTGTGTAGTGTAGCTCCCATCTAAAGTGACCGGGAGCTATTCAACTGTTTTGTGTGACCAGCCATGAGGCTGCACTTATCGCAGATTTCTGCTCACACCCTCCTGATTGTCAGCAGAAATCTGCATATAGTAGGGCTTTGGGGCTGGATGCGAGTGTCGGGCACAGCTTAACTGCAGCATGCCGGGCACTTAGTATGGGAGAAGCCACTTAATGCGACTAATCCTGTGTATTAGGAAGCTAGGATGCGGACATTGCACAAATTGAATTAGCCCCCGGCGACTTTAGACAAGAGCTAATTCTCTCAAACAACTGAATCAGCCCCCAAGTATCTGATAAGATGCAGTTCATGTAGTTGTTAAGAAATATGCTTAGATGTTATTTCCTTAACTATTGCCTATAAAAGAGATAAGACAAAACATGCCAATTTCCCAAAAGGTTATTTATCTATCACCAGTTATTTATATAGTGACAGTATGTTCTGTTGCGCTTACAATTGGGAACAAAACCATAATAAATCGAGACTGGGTAATAAGACAGAGAGATTAGGAGGACCTGCTCACAATCTTACAAATAGAAATTTGGTACAAGAGGATATGTGCAACATATTATGTATCGGTCCAGCCAGATTGCAGAGGTTCTTACTGGGCTGTATGATCCTTCTACACAGCAATGTTGGCCTCGGGTCAGCGGATTGTGCGAGTGTAGAAAAAAAACATATGGAAACTTATACGTCGACTGTGTAGAGGGGAGTTAGTTGGATAGCACAGTCTATGGAGGGATGTGTATGTATCAGGAATTTGGTAAGCTTGCCTGAAGAATGGAGATTTTACTGAATGTTTGGTAGCTAAAAGTCTTTGTGAATTGCTATCCCATGCACACGAGTGGGTACAGCACAAAAAAAGTCCTGTAACAGTGAATTGCAGCAGGTACTGCGTGTGGATGAGAGGCACAGATCACGTGTAAAGTGGAGGGGTCAAGCTGGGAGATATTCTGACATAAGCAGAGAAGTATGTTAGTGTAGTGTTGCTTATGGTCTTTTATGTTAGCAAAAGTATTTTATATTGGGTTCCATCAGATAGAGGCAGCCATTGTAGGAACCAGAAGAAGAATGCTTTGTGAGGAAAATCAGCCTAGCAGCTGCATTCAAAATAAATTGTAGGACTGAAAGCAGGGGCATCTAGAGGAAGGGGGGAGCGGGTACTACTTACCAGGGCCTGCGCCAGCAGGAAGGGCCCGGCGAGGGCACGGTTCAGTAGCACATTTGGCAGGGAGATAGAGGGTACTGCTGCTGCTCAGTGGGAGCAGTCTCTGTATCAAGCCCAGCTCACGCTGCTCTGTGATGGGCTGCGGAGGGTTCAGGGAGGCTGCTGCATGGGGTGGCTGATCGCACTAATCACCTGCCCCCCTGGAACTGCCCACAAGGAACAAATCTGCCAGCCTTCCCAGTGCCGCAAAGTGGCGTTGCACATTGTTTGCGGCGCTGCACAATGGACTAAAAGAAAATTAATTGGGAGGGGTGTGGACACGCCTACTTAATTTGGCCAAGCCCCCTCCATATACCCGGGCCGTCAATTCAATGCTCTTGACGGCCCTGGCTGAACTCTGATTAGGGAAAGACCAGCGAGGAGGCTATTAAGATAATCAAGGAAGGACGACTCCCAGATCCACCCAAACTATGCACATTTCTATTGAGACAAAGTTTCTATAGGGTAGTTTTCTAAGATATTTGGCACTCTGTTATTGATGGTTTTCAAACCACTAGCTTTACTAAAGACCAAACTACTATAAAACCACCCAACAAGCAGTATTTTAGAATGTACCACATTAGAAATTAGATACATTTTCAGGTGGCTTTGACTAAATATCGAGAGCACCTGAGAACGGTGTAAGAAAATCGTGATTGTAAAAAGAACATCTTTGATGCACTTCTATTTTCCTATTACACAAAACAAAAGCGTAACTTGAAAATTATTCCACTAGAAATTTGCTTTGTGGGAAATTTCACTGTGATATCTTTCGTTTCTATTTAGCATGGACACCCAAGAGAGGATATCAGCACAATAAATTGTGTTGAAAGCATGTGCTTTGAACATAAGAATTGGGGGTCCTCTACTTGTACATGAGTCTGACTCATCATTATTTTTTTTACTCTGTGTTGCATGAGAGATTATGGATGCACCAACGTGAATTGCAATTGTCTAAAAACGATTGAAACAATGTAATTAATGATGCTTATACAAAAATGTATACTGGCAAACTGCTCTGTTGTACAGCTCTGCCCTAATGTCTCTGCAGACTTTACATAGAAAGCAACTTTACTGATACACACAAGGAGGTGCAATTGCCACTGACTGCTACTACAAAGATAGCAACACACCAGGTTATGAGAGAGTTTTATTGGGTGACTAGTAAATCATCTGGCAGCTTCCCTTTCCTCTAGGAAACCACTCTTCCTCTCTCCAGGTCACACACATTAACCCAAGATTGTTAACTCCTCACACAGGGGTACAGAACAGGGGACAAAAGATATTGACTGATAGAACATGTGAAGCAGTGGCTTACAAAAAATAAATAATTAGTTACTGAAATGTTTAGCCTTATTAAGTTGATCTAAAAACCAACTGTAAATACTGAATTTCAATGAACAGACAAAAATCATTCAGACATTTGTATAACTAAAGTCACAAAGGCACAAGAAAGTATTCTGCTTAGCCAATCTGGTTGGCAGACAAAGTTGCACAGTAACAGTCACAAGTTTATGACCCAGGCCCTGCTATAAGGGATACCATGATTAATGATAAGGATTTATAAAATAGCATTATTAAATGTAGTTAATTATTGTTTGGTTGTAGGTCATTAACCAACCACAGGTGCAGCCGTTCAGTAGACACCTGCATCTAGATTTAGGTGGCAATTTAAGATTGGGGTATATCAAAATCTAACAAGGTCAGTGATTATGACATCAATGTTACACTAAATAAGTTTGATTTCATTATAAATCTTATTATTCACCTTGCATGTACAAGTATTCCACCAAGGACATGGAAGAGTGTGACCTTTTGCACTGTTAAGTTTTATTAAAACAAACACCACATGAAACACAGGAGGTCAATCAGACCCGCTCGTGAGCGCAGGACGCTCGCAAGCGGGTCGATGGTGCCGAATTGCGCATGTGCACGACGGAGCCGTCGTTATGGGTCTCACACCAAAGGGGGCATGCTGTCGATGGTGGGTGACAGCACGCCCCCTTTGGTAGGCGTGCCGGGGGCGTGGCAGCCAGACAGAGGCGTTCCCATGGGAACACCTACCGTCTAAGTCCGGCCCCACTGTCATCACTAGTGATGTCATTGGGAGTGATTTTGGCTCTGATAGAGCCAAAATCACTCCAGGGCTTGCGGTCACCGAGACCCTACCGCAGGGTCTCGTCGCAAGCCCGATGGTCGCGATGGTCCATCATCATGGACGCTCGCTATAGCTGTGGGTGGTAACCCACAGCTATGCGAGCGTCCATGAGGCCGCTCCAAGTTGAGGGAGGAGGGCCCTGATTCAGAGAAGCGCTCTGGTCAGAGCGTCCGGCTCTGAATCAGGCCCACAGTCTCCCCTTTAAATGAATTAAGTCAGATTCATGCTCAATGACCTCCTGCCAGCAAATCATGGCCATAAACAGAGGAGCTAGATTCCTTCTAACATAATTATCTCTATTATTACTATTATTATTGCGTTTATTTCTATATTGAGTATGAGATCATTGCACAGCTCGGAAGAAAGGGTTAAACATAAAGAACAAATACTCTCCATTCCTTATGGTAACTCCACACCCTTTCCTTTTCTTAAGCTTATTACACCCACATAGCAACTACAGTATACAAAGTTGCCTCTGACCTTGCCGCCCACGCCTGGCACACTGGAGAAAGTTACTCGGAGATTTATATGTGTGTTTAAACATGTAACACAAGACCCATTTCTACTTCCTGGCTCCTTCAAATTTTGTATATAGATTATTAAACTTTGCAGGTAATGAAGTGAAACACACTGCACTTCTCTGTGCTGCGTAATTACTTTGTGAGATGAAATAGGGTTACAAACATGGGGCCTGATTCAGCAAGGATCGCTATTGCGATCGCAGCTGGGACTACGCACGCAGTTCAACTGCGATAGTATGCTACTTCATTGCGATTGCTATGCCGTCGCAGCACTACATAAGGACGCCCAATTTACCTTACACACATATCTGTAATGTTTAGCAAGACTGTGAAAACATTGGTGCAATCGAGTACCATCGCAGCCTCACGCACACACTTGCACAAGGCCTGACCTTACTCAGAAATTGCTAAATTCAGAGCATGCTGTGAGGCTTCAGGCTGCGTAGGGCATCGCAGTGGATAATTTATGCGCGCACATGCAACGGCATTCAAACGCCCTGGAACGCCTGCGTGTCGCCAACCACCCCCCCTCACCACTCACAAATGGTACTTCCTGTCAATCACTCTGCAATGGGTCTGCGTACTCACTGTCGATCGCAGTGGCCAGCACGTGCACTGTAATGCATACGCAGAACACAACAATCAGCCGATTGCGTGCACGTTAGCAACTGCGATCCTTGCTGAATCAGGCCCATGCTCTTATGTTGAATGAAGTCTCTTTTAGTACCCTGTAGATTTCTGAACTCACAACCTTTAATACAACATATAGAATGCCATCATTTTCACTGTAACCTCTTGTGTTCTCTAATTCCGTTATGCAGCTAGAGAAATGCACTTTGATAGCATATCCAAGTGTAGCACACTGCCAGAATCATTTATAGAGAAATAATTTGCGTGTTAATTTTAGAAAACATAACACTTATAGCCAGACTAATCTGAAAAAACTGACCCACAGAGGGAAGATATCTTACATCAGCAAGTCAACCAAAACCTAGTAATGTTGAAATTGTTTATTCTAATTTTGTCGATTGGCATTTTTCTTATTGCAAGACATAGGGTTTACCCAGTGGCTAATTGCCGCACTGGACCTATTCAATTAGCGGGGATTCCTCGCGTGGGAGTCCCCGAGAGCCCGCGCGCGAGTCCCCGCAGTCGGACTTTACTTTGCATCTCATGTAGGTGCGAGGTAAAATCCATGTCAAATCGGCCTCACGCGCGAGCAAAATGTACATGGATTCCGCAGTTTACACGGAATCAGTGTTTCTGCACGCGAGTCCCGATTTTACTGCGCGGGAAAAAGGCTATTTAATTGAATAGCTTTTCCCTGCGCCCCGGGAATTTAGGCCGGCAATTAGTCGAGGGGTAAATCCAGCGGCTAATTGAATCTGCCCCATAGTAGGCAAAGCTGGAATGCTGTTACTTGATGTGACACATAGGTGGTGCTATTGGGCCTTATTTGAACCAATTCAGGCTGTTCTGCTAGGCTAACGAGAGAAAAAAAAGAAAATGTTTTAATATCTGATGCAATTAAGAAGCAAGTGTTCATGCACAAGTAATGTAACACTGTCAATTAAAATTAATAAAAAAATTATTCTACCCAATAGCATCATAGTTTAGACTTTTTGTGTCTTGAATGTAACCATTAAAATATAGAAAAAATATTAGCGGACAACAAAAAAAAGAAGACAATTTATCAATTTACTATAGTTAATTTTGTTAACACTAAGAATATGTGGCATAAACGTGAGAACAAATAAATAGTCTTTGCCCAGAAACTGGTACATTAATGATAAAAATAGTATAGGGCAGTGATTCTGCACCTGGGTGCCGCAGGGCACTTGTAGAGGTGCCACGGGTTGGTGGGACAGGACCAAATCAAAGTATTTATCGTAAATGTGATAGGGAAAACTAATAAAAGGGGCTGTCAATCATAACATGTGTGGACAAATAGAAGCACAATCCTGTCCCCATCACATAACTGACCCTAAAACTGGGTACACACTGTACGATGGTGAGACCCAGTGATGCAGTGAACGATGTAACGATACATAGCACGCCGTACACTATGGGGCTCATTCAGAGCCGCTAGCAAACGGCCCGATGGTAACGCACTGCGCATGCGTCACGTCCGGGGTGCGCGAGGCCCACTGAGCGACTGAAGTTCAGTCGCTATGGGGTTCGCTACAAAACAGGAGGGCTGTCGATGGTGAGTGACAGCTTGCCCCGTTTTGTGGGCGGCTGAACAAACGCAGGCGTTCCCTTAGGAACTCCTGGCGATTGTTGGGAGGGGTTACTGACATCACTATTGATGTCAGTAGTGGACTTCCTGCTCTATTACAGCAGAAAGTCCACTCGGGCTTGCGGCAGCTAGACCCTACCCCAGGGTCTCGTCACAAGCCCGATGGTCGCGATAATCGCGATGGTCTCCTGGCCGCTCGCACAAGCTGTGGGTGGTCTCCCACAGCTTTGCAAGCGGCTGGAGGAAAAATAAATAAAAACGACCACATTCAGAGCGAGCGCCCGCCAGTAGCGAGCGGCTCTGAATCAGGGCCAATGCACAATGCGCCATAAGATGGCGCATTGTATTGTTACTTGCTGCATGTGACTAATCCGTGTAGTACATTGAATTGTTCCATTAGATGTGCAGCACAGCATATGGGATGATTCAATGAACAACGGCCAGGATCGGGCATATACCTAATGCGCTCTGATCCGCATCGGGATGATATATCATATGGTGTGTTCATAGCTTAAGGATGACAGGTAAATACAATTTACTTAGTTTTATTTTTTTTCAAATGTCTCCATAACAAACTTTTGACCTAGGGGTGCCGTGAAAAAAATGCGGATACTCTAGGGCACGCGATTCAAGAAAGTTTGGCAACCATTAGTATAGGGGTAAGACAGTAAGTGTGACATCATATACCACAACCTTTAATTTTATTTGGTACGTTTCCAAAGTGACATCTACTATTTGGGCAGAGTAACTTTATTGAGTAACTATGAACAGACAAATTAACTGAGTGCAATAAGTGCTCCATACATTTGGCAGTGTGAAGGTGACACCCCATGCACAGCCAGGGCAGGGTCAGACTGGCACACAGGAGTACAGGGGAAACCCCCGGTGGACCCCACTGCCTGAGGGCCCACCCCCTCCTCAAGGGCTCAGGTTCCAGACTGTGCCCTTGTATTATATTGCACAGGACTTTGGTGTATTTTCTACAATGTATTGCTGTTATTAGTCTGGTACATTATTATGCATTCACTAGCAATATTTACCATATCTATATATTTTAAGGGGCCCAGACCCAATTTGCAGGCTGGTCACACCCCTAAGTATGGGCCCCAATCACTGCATTCCCTTGGTAGGTCCTTCACGCCCCAGTCCGACACCGAGCCAGGGTCATTCAAGCACTTTATCAGCTGGATCATAACATGGGAGACATGTAGAAAAGAGAATTGCCTAGGCCTCTGTAATAGTGTTCCAGTTTAAAATTTATTAATAAAAATTAAGTTGCAATAACTTTTTTTTCCCATTCATTTCTAGATTTAAACGAAATAATTTTATGGATAGATACATACAATGTCCATGCAAAGGCCACAGAGTGGCCAGTTTGACAATTGGGCTGCCGAAATATTTTGACTAAAGACATTGCATTTAAAGAGTTGATATAAATTTGTTATTTCACATTAACTTACAGTCTAAGTCAGGAGCTGTTACGGACCATCTCTAATTTTATATACACTATAGATCAGTATTTTGTATCTGGAAATTATTCTTTTAAAAGGGGCTGATTCAATTACCCGCGAGCTGCCACCAAAATGGCTTTTGGCAACTTTGCAGGATGTGTAATTTCTAGGCAATTTCTGCTCGCAGCCTACATCCGGAGGTTCACGCATCAGCAACAATTATTGTGCTTATGTGAGCTGGAAGCTTGCGCGTATTTGAATCTGCCCCTAAGGTGGAATCCAATTAGCCACAGGAATTACCCGCACCTCTCTGGGAAATGCTATTCAATTAAATAGCAATTTCCCTATGCAGTAAAACATGGGTAAACGCCATGGCTAAGTGTCAAAATCTGCATTTCATAATTACCTTTTATTTTAATAGTTCAGGTAATCACACCTCACTGTGCACAGGATGTGTCCCAAAATGCACAGGATCTTCATGGAAGGGATCACATCTTTACAGTTTTGCCTATGAAAATCTCTATATTACTCTCTTACAGAGTAAGCAGAGGCAAGGTTTGACATTAATATAGAACATTGTATTTTACTGAGCTTAATAATATACATGCTAAAAATAAATATGCCCTATATCAGTGGTTCCCACACTTTCTTGGTTCATGGCATCCTTAGTGTGTCAAAATGTTTCCAAGGCACCCCTAGGTGCTAGCGGGACCAAACTCTGAAAAGCTGTGCTTTTCGGAGTTTGGTACATAGGGGTTAGACTGTAGTCCCCATTAATAATAATGTGGACTACAATCTGCAGATCTAATTAGCCTTTTTTAGGAGATTTCTGTGAAATCTCCTGCATTAGGCCATTAGCACATAGCAACAATTCATAAAATTATGCAGAAACTGCTATTTCTAAATAATTTTATGAAAAAAATGCTTGATACATAGGCCCATAAATCTAAATCAAAACCCTTAGAGCTGTCACTTGGGTATGAAAGTGAACACACCAGAAGATTGTACTGCCATCCTCAGGTTTCTCTGTGCGGCTTCTGATTGGCTGCCAGCAAGACTCCCATCGCCTTCAGCAGAAAAGGAGGACAAAGGTAAGTGGTAAAAAGAGAAGAAGTGGAAGAAAAGGAGTGGCAGGAGAAAGTGCAGGGCATGAGGAACAGTGGGTTGTGAAGGGCACAGGGGAAAGGTGGGTGGTGGGGGGACATGGATACATGTATTGGGGACTGGATCAGCATGGTAATATACATACTGGGGACAACATATACACAAACACTGGGGCTTGGATGAGGGGGGGCATGGTGACATACGCACTCTGGCTTGGTGGGGACATGCTGATGCATACAACTGGGCCTGAGGAGGGGGAGACATGGTGATACGGATACAGGGGCCTTGAGTGGAGTAGTGAGACTCTTACACTGGGTCCTTGGGGGGGACATGGTAACATACATGCTGGGGGGGCTTGGTGACATGCTGGGGGAGGGGGCATGGTCACACTCACTAGAGCCTGTGGAAGGCAAGGGGGCATACACAATTGGGCAGGGGGGATAACATACAGTACTTTTTGCTTGAGGATGGAAAGGAAACAGCTGTACAGTGATTTAGTATAGTAGTATAGGAAGCTGGGGCAGAGCAGCAATGCAGAGACTGTAACCTGGAGAAAAAAGCTCATCACAGGGAGTGCAGCATGTACAGCATAGAGGAGGAACTGCGCACCTCTATGGAAATGAAGACCAGGCCCCCCTCCGCCCCTCCGATGTTCCGCAGCTGCATTTGGGTAGGATGAGGGGCGGGTAGGTGACGTTATACATCACTGCTGGAGCCCACTTCCACTCTCAGTCGGCGCCCACAGCTTCCACTCCGCCCACATCACGCCTCCACATGCAGGCAATGGAACCAATCAATCACATCTTGTTTGTTTCAACCCCCGCAGCCGCCGGGCAGGCAGCTGTATGCCCGGAAACTTGTTTATTAAAAAAAAAAAAAAAAATGTATTCAATACATTGTCCTGCCAGAGAAACTCTGGACCTCCTGGCCAGGGGCTGGCTGGCAACTTTTGGCCTGGGGCGCAAGTCCAGGGGCACTGGCCCATAAACAACGGCTTATGCTTAAATAGAGATTGCGAGGTCTCGCGTGCAGACCGACCGTGAAAGCGTGTCCTAATCAATGGCTCAAATAGGGATGTTAGATCTAGACGCCTGCCATTTTACCGACGCCGGAAGACCGACGCCCGGCATCCCGATCGAAGTGATGCCAGGCGTGAACAGCCGCGGGGGGGGAGGGTTAGGTTTAGGGTTCTCGGGGGGGACTTAGGGGTAGGCACCCCCCCCCCCCGGGAGGGTTAAAGTCAGGTTAGGGGAAGGGAGGGTTAGGCACCCCCGGGGGGAGGTTAGGGTCATGCACCCCCCTGGGGGACTTAGGTTTAGGTCGGCGGGGAAGGGTGGGTTAAGTTTAGGCACCCCTAAGGAGGGTTAGGGGGTAGAATTAGGTTAGAACATACTTACCTTTTGCTTTTGACGATCAGGATTTTCACCCTTGCCGGGCTGCCGCTGTCAGGATTTGAACTGCTGGACATGTGTCCGGCGGTAATACCTACTACACCCCTTTTAATTTACAGTGCTCTTCTCTATAGACATTATTGCACGTAATCACATTTCTTTCAATATATAAAACATTTTTATGCCCAACACCCCCACTCTTAAATAATATATTTTATGCCTATAACTCCCCCAAACCTTTATATAATAATTTATTTTATTTATTAATTAACAGATATTTATATAGCGCACACATTTCGCAGAGATTTACAGAGAATATCATTCACATACATCTCTGCTTCAGCGTAGTTTATAAATCTATATTCCCTGTCACACGTATACACATTACAGTTATTGGTTTTCTTTTGTCAGAAACCAGTTAACCTACCAGTATGTTTTTGCAGTGTGGGATTAAACCCCCACAAACATTGGAAGAACATACAAACCCCAAACAGAGGACCTCATTCAGACCCGCTCGCAAGCGCCTGAGCACTCACAAGTCAGTCGATGTTTGGCTGTGCGCACACACAGCAGCCGCACTGTGCATGCGCAAGCCCCAGAGCGAGAGAGAAATTCTCTCGCTCCGGGGCTCACTACAAAAGGGGCGGCTGTCGATGTGGGTAGTGTGTATTCAAATATATATATATATGTTATTGTTAAAAAGATGGCTGCCGGTTTTACATTTATGTATTTCACCTAATAATGGTGGATGACGTTATATAGTCCCCGTCTTGGGGTATGTATACCATCAAAATGGCCACCATGAGCAATTTATAAGGCGAAACGAGCGCCGCTATATGCTATACTATAAGCGGAGTTAATCCCTGCCCCACGCAAGATGGCTGGGGATTAGGTATTCATTAAGGCACCACTAGTATGGCGACGAACTCGGAAGTGCGTGGTCGCGAGTCCGGGATAAGAGGATAATACATTATCCTCAACCAAGATGGCGCCCAACCCGGAAGTGTGGTGCCACACTTCCGGTGCACGGATTACGATGTAACACACCGAATAAGGAGTTAGAAGCCTAAAGTTTGGTTGGATATAAGGCAGATATGCATGTGCTGCAAGTCTATGGTAAATACATATTATGGACAGAAGCGGTGTGTTGTTTATCAGTGAATGGGATAGATGACACAGGTTGATGACGTCATCAAGATGGCCGCCGCGAAACGGAACACGCGCAGACGGCGTTTCTAATTATTCCTATGTGAAATTTGGGCACACCCATATTAAGGGGTATATAAGGAGGCACTCTACCATCTGGGCATCACCCCTGAGGAAGTCCAATTAGGACGAAACGCGTTGGGACAGAACTGGTTCTCCTGTACTTCCAACAGAGTGGACTCTATTCTGCTTTTTACCTAAGATAAGCAATATCTATATATATTTTTAATTCTGTTATTTATGTTTGTCTGGATAATAAAAGTATTTACGGAGTTCTATCTCCTTTTATGACTCGAGGCTGGCTACCCCTGATATATAAAGTAGAAGGTGACTTCTGGCAGTTCACAAAACAGGAAGAAGCCTTTTGTTATATGCATTACATTTTGCTCTATCTGGTACGCAGAAATTATTACTATTTGCCACTCTAATGGTCAAAGAAAATACTACACTATAGTATAGAAAATACTTACACTGTAAGAGGGTACCCGTCCTTGGATTGTTATCCGGAATCTATTGGCAGTTTTGTTTCCTGACCATAGGAAGTTGACCTGGACATCAGATAAGCTTTATTGAAAGTTATTGTTTGGTACGCACATTACTTATATTGAGCACTATCAGCTTTTTATTTAAATACTACACTATTAGGCGCACGTTTTCTTATTTTTCAGCACCCTTGTTTCTCCGTTTGCCATACGGATTTTTAGAAGATTGCGGCCACCTGTCATCATCAGGAGTGTTGTTTCACATTCACAAGTGCCACAAAGAATTTATTAATGACAATTTTTGTTATAAGACTATCCACAGAAGGTTAAAAAAGGTTGTGCGCTAGTATTTATTTTCTGCAACATATATATATATGGAGCACTTTTCCCTAAATGCAGCAATGTATGCACATACAACACCTGCAGGAGAGGCCCCAGTGTATTGTAACTTCTTGCATGTCAAACACCGCCTGCCTGGAGCAGCTGGGTGTCGGTTGCAGGGTCTTGCGGGCTGTGTGGGGAGGATGGAGACCGCGCCCTCCAGGCACCCGGAGACTGATGCCTGCTGCTGTTTCACGGACACTTCCCCCTGGCTTCGCCGCATGGGCTGAGACATCATGACGTTTTGATTTCTCTCCACACAGTGGAGGAGGTAGTGGCTGAGCAAGGAGGAACGGAAGAAGGGAGATCCGGGGGCAGCCGACGCTGGGAGCCGCTTGCTATCAAACAACGCAGCGCGGCAGCGAGCGCCTGGCAACTCAAGTTGTTACTGTTACTAACGGACAGGAAAAGACAGCCGGGAGCGCTGCACACGTGTGTGATGTATTGCGGTAGGCGTCTGGTGCTCCGGCCTGGTAATACAGAGACTGCAGGGCTGACTAGATACGGCCCTGCCTGTACTGCCCGATCGGATGTGGGCCGCGGGCCGAATATAGCTGCCCGATCGGAGCTCAGCTGCGATTGCGGCAGCAAGCCAACGTAGGGACCGGCCCAGCGGGGACCGGCCCGGGGAGCAGATGGCACCCTGCCCCCCAGCCCAGCCTGCCATTGCTCCTGGCCACAGCACTCTTATAAGTGCGCTGTGGCACCCCAGGCTTTATGCTTTATTTTCATTCCTCTGCAGCAGGTTTCCATTATTTGATTTATTTGTTAACAGTTATTTATATATTAATATAGCGCCAGTATATTCCATTGTGCATTTGTGGAAAAAACAGTAATAAAATGAAACTGACTAGTAACAAACAGACAGACAGAGAGGCAAGCAGGCCCTGCTCACAAGCTTACAGTCTATACAGAAATAGTCATTTGATACATGAGGATAAGTGCTACATATTGCAAAGGGTCCTACCAGATTGCAATGTTTGCCATGTTAGGAGCAGGGACGTTTTAAGAGAGGAGGGGGCCAGTCTGCACCCTCTGTTTGGGCCTCCTCCTCTCCGTCAGCGCACTGAGCGCGGAAGATTCCAGGAAAATGGCACCCACGCCTTTTTTCCCGGGGGATATCTTTTTTTGCACATGCGCATGCACTGGGAAAATGGCCGCCGCCAGTGATTTTTTTTTTTGCTGCTCTGCGGCGCCGATACGGCACTGTGGAGCAGCACATCGGAATCTGCGGAGAGGTAAGTATATTCATTATGGGTGTAGGGTGTGCAGTGTGCCTAGGCCCCCCTGGACCCAGGGGCCTGTGTGCACTGCACACCTTGCACCCATTATTAAGATGCCTATGGTTGGGAGGCAGGTCCTTCTCTAACTAAGCAGGCAAAGTTTGAATGGCACATGGCAGCCTTTTGGACTTGCTGTGCAGAAAATAGATTAGTTGATTGCACAGAAGAAGTGCCCCTGATGTTATGTAAATGAAATGCTGCCAGGATCCCTTTTTGACCTGTATGATAATAAGGACTGATTGTCCTAATGATATGGGAGGAGTTTCAGCTCTCGTAGTGGAGCAGAGCAGTACAACTTTACTTTTTAGCATAGCTGCAGGTGAAGTAAATGATATATGAAATATGTATTCTACCTACATATATAAAAATTAAAACTTTTGGGGCTTAGCGATCCTTCAAAATATGCAAAAAATAGATATACGCACATCTAAATACTAAAAAGTTTACAGTCTATAATAACCTTTCCAAAAAATATTTTACCAAACCCTACACGTGCCTACAAGGGTAAGATCTAATAGTTAATCACTGCAACAGTGACTTCATCCTGTTCCTCTAGGGTACCTGAGCCTGACTGTAGTGCCCTGTAATTAAGTTAAAAGTGCTACCCATCACAGTGATTCTTCATTCAAATCTAGGAGGCAGAGTATCTTTATTACTGTTACTTATAAAGCATAGGGACGATATATATTGTAATACACTTAGCACCTGTTTAAAGAATCCTCAGTTTAAATATTTCTTGTTACACAAAAGCTGTTTTTATTCAGATTTACTACACTTTTGCTTTAAGATTCTGCTACAAATCTGCATTAAGACGGATTAGATACTTTGTCATTATATTTCAATCAACCACAAAAATAACTAAAGTTTTATAAAAAAAAATGTGGTTAAACAGGATGTACTGCTTATTTTGTGTACATGCAATTTCATATGTAATAAAGTAGAAGCTCAAATAAAAATAGTTTGCAGAAAATGCACAATACAGTTGAAAGTTGAGAAATTTGGATACAATTTGTAGGTTAAATTACATACCTTAACTAAATGTAACCATATACTTGGGAACAAGTGTATAGCAAGCTAAGGTACAGCATAATAACTGATACCCTAAGTCAGGGATCCCCAACCACAGTCCACAAGGCACACTAACAGTCCAGGTTTTAAGGATAGCCATACCTGAGCATAGGTGACTTAATTAGTACCTCAGTTATTTTGATTTAACCATTTGTGCATCAGTATGGATATCGCTCAAACCAGGACTGATAGTGTGCCTTGAGGACCGAGGTTGGGAATCACTTCCCTAAGTGAAGAGTCATACTGAAAGATTACAGGTTGGTGATAAATGTGAAACTATTACATTTTTAAGTTTTTAGCCTAAAGATTCCCCCCCCCCCTCAAAAATAAATAAAAAAACCACGAGAAAGTCTTGCTGCGTTTCAGAATGAACTCAGAATAAAAAGGTAGTGTGTTCTAGATTTGCTGGAAATGTGAGGAGTAATATAGCAATATACAGTAATGGTCGACTCATGTAAGTGACTCACAGGACAGATGCCACTAGAAGGAGATTGCACCACACTATGCCATATGCGTTGAATCATAATTTTTCTAGTTATTACTTTTCCAGGGTTTCTATATAATTTGAAGTACAGTAAATATAATAGTAAAACAAAAATAAATGTTTTGCCTCCACAAAAACGAAGCTTCATCTCTGATCAACTTTAGGGGGGAATTCAATTCAGTGCAATGGTTATAAAGAACCTCTGGAACGGTCAGGCAAAGGCACTGTGCGTCCAGTGATATTGCTCCCCATAGGGGTGTGCAGTTATTTTTTTTACTTCTACTTTATATAATACATTGGCAATAAAATTACAAATTTTATCAGAAAGCCTTTGAAAACGTATTCGCTAGCTATGAAAGAATTTGTAGACAGTCGACACTTACAGAATTGTTATGATCATCTCTAATTACTAATTACAGCGATTAGTGATCTGACCATGAAAAGATAAACAAGACCATCAACATTTATGGGGGAAAAATCCAATGTATTAATTAGATACAGTAAAAGGTATAAACTATGAACAATAAAAGTCACTCACCAGGCATGTGATCAGGAGAAAATACTTCATTGCATCCATAATGAATGAGGGTAGAGACTTGTTAATAACATCGCCCTTCTTCAGCACTCTCTTGGTTTATTTGTAATAACAAGTGAACTCCATCCAGTTGTAAGCAGTCAGGAGATATGAGTAGCTGGGTGAATAATCTGTGATACATATCAACTTACTTTCTCTTTCCTTCCTAGCTGGGATGTCTCACGTGTTCTGACAGAAGGTGGAAATGTGCCTCTGTACATCTTGTGTGACAAGTGCTTACCCTCAGGACTGGTATTCTCCTAAACTGCCTGGTCCTCCTCCAAATGCTTTGAAATAAAAGTCAACAAGAGAAACCACAGTGAGCTGTTTTTCTAATTCCTCGAAACTGAGTCAGTCTCTCATCATCAGCATGCTTGGTCTGTGTAAAACAGCAAAAACTCCAGCAATCCAGAGGGGAGCAGTGTTTTATCTCATCCACAAATCTCCATCAAGATGTGCGTTACTCTAGTATATGTCAGCATCCGGGCTCCATCCTGTCTGTGCCATCCATTGCCACAGGGCACCACGGTTTTCCCCTCCACTGTATTGGGTATCAACTGCATCTATCTACCTAAATGCCAGTGTTTTTAGATCCTCAGAATATGATGATGGATGAAAGGCGATTAAGTAAAATAAAAAGAAAATGAATCCAGATTTGTATTTATTCCATGTATTTAAAGGAATTTGCATTGCCTCCTATAAACTTCTGTTTATGCTTTTTCTCAGCTTCGCCTCCCTGTTGTACTAAACAAGAGGACTGTCAGGCCTGTGCCGTCAGTTTATATGCTGAGCTCTCCAATCCTGCTCAATATAACAAACAGCTCATGATTTCGCAACAGCCTCTTACTTAATCCGGCTGTTCCACCTACTCACATTTGCACTAAGCAATAGGAAGAATTAAGCACAGGAAGCTGAAGTGTAACTGCCAGTACTGTCTCTTCCATGAAATAAAGGCAAACCTGCTCTAGAATATTAAACCGTGCCCCCTCACCACACAATACGTACACCTTTATATAACACATTTGTGTCTGTTATTCTCAATAAGTGCTTTAAGAGATTTCCCACATAAATCATAGCACGTCCTAATAGCCTGAGAAAATTATACTGCAATAAATCAGGGATGGGAAAGTTTTGTAGTTCAGCAACAACTTCTACCTTTCATACAGTACTTGCTGAGCAGAGCAGCCATGGGAGCCTGTGGCCCCTAAACTCTGCACTTTATGTCCTGATTTATATATGCCCTAAATGGTCACCTAGGGGTATATTTACTAAAGTGATGGTTTTTAGAAATTCAGATGTTGCCCATAGCAACCAGATTCTATTATCTTCTTGCAGGTAGATAAATGTCAAGAAGAATCTGAGTAGTTGCTATGGGCAACATCTCCACTTTTAAAAACCTGCACTTCAGTAAATATACCCCTTACTGTTTATTTTCCAAGATAAATAATTAGATTATATTATTCCTAGGCTAGGGATCTCTTCATTGTACATCATCTGTGCTTGCTAATACTAACATAAGTCTGCATGTTAAAAAGGGATTGGGTACGGGATGCCGGCGCTCAGGATCCCTGTGGTCAGAATCCTGACGCCGGGATCCCAACTGGGTTACAATCCCGACAGAAGCAGGTAAGTATCCTACAGCCATGGCCAAAAGTTTTGAGAATGATACAAGTATTGGTTTTCGCAAAGTTTGCTGCGTCAGTGTCTTTAGACCTTTTTTGTCAGATGTTACTATGGTATACTGAAGTAATATTACAAGCATTTCATAAGTGTCAGGTTTTTATTGACAATTACATTAAGTTTATGCAAAGAGACAATATTTGCAGTGTTGACCCTTCTTTTTCAAGACTTCTGCAATTCGCCCTGGCATGCTGTCAATCAACTTCTGGGCCACATACTGACTGATGGCCGCCCATTCTTGCCTAATCAATGTTTGGAGTTTGTCATAATTTGTGGGTTTTTGTTTGTACACTCACCTCTTGAGGACTGACCACAAGTTCTCAATGGGATTAAGGTCTGGGGAGTTTCCTGGCCATGGACCCAAAATTTCCATGTTTTGTTCCCTGAGCTACTTAGTTATTACTTTTGCCTTATGGCAAGGTGCTCCATCATCCTGGAAAAGGCTTTGTTCCTCACTAAATGTTTTTGGATGGTTGGGAGAAGTTGCTCTTGGAGGATGTTTTGGTACCATTCTTTATTCATGGCTGTGTTCAGTGGCAAAAACAGGATTTTGAAAGGGGGGTTTCCAAACTGACTGAGATACATATATATAATATATATATATATATATATATATATTACATAGTGCTTGTGTACTTTACGGACTCATTACCTTATTAAGTGTCCAGCGTCATTCCCTACCATCCAAGTGAGCACAGAGAGGGAATATAACCAAGTGGCGAGCGCAGCGAGCCCGCGAGGGGACAACTTTCACCGAAAGTTCTCTATAATAAGGTAATGAGTTCGTAAAGTACACAAGTACCATATATATATATTTTTTTTTTATAGACAGTTCACCATTGCACACACACTGACTACATACTGACACACGCACACAAACTGACAGACTACAAAATGTCACACACACATCTACTGACACACACACTGACACACACACTGACACACACAAACTGACAAAGACTACACAATGTCACACACACATCTACTGACACACACACACTGACACACACAAACTGACAAAGACTACACACACATCTTTCACTTAAAAAGTTAATGCAGGCAAATAAATAGAGCATAATTTATTAAAGATTCCCACCTCCCCCACCAACAACCCCCGTCCCCTCACCCGGTAGTCACCCCGCGCTGGCATGACACCACAAACACATCCCCGCCGGCACCGCCTTTCCTCTCCCGCACATCCCCACATGTAATAAACACACCTGTGGGGCGCCGGGGGAAAGCGCCATGGATACAGTCACTGGGCGCAGCCTCCCACGATGCACTGTCGGCATAGCCTGGGAAGAGCTACGCACTGCAGCTGCAGCTCTCCCTTCATCAGCTAGCCCAGCCCAGCCAGTGCAAAAAGCCGGCTGCTCCTTCTCTGTGCGTTAATAGAGCGGCGGCCAGGGGGGGTTTCTATGTACTCGGAAACCCCCCCTGCGTGCGCGAGTGGTGTTCCTAGGCAAAATTGTGAGTGAGCCCACTTCCTTGGTTGAGTAGCAACCCCACACATGAATGGTCTCAGGATGCTTTACTGTTGGCATGACACAGGACTAATGGTAGCACTCACCTTTCCTTCTCCGGACAAGCGTTTTTCGAGATGTCCCAAACAATCTGAAAGGGGATTCATCAGAGAAAATAACTTTACCCCAGTCCTCAGCAGTCCAATCCCTGTACCTTTTGCAGAATATCAGACTGACCCTGATGTTTTTCCAGGAGAGAAGTGAAGTGGCTTCTTTGCTGCCCTTCTTGACACCAGGCCATCCTCCAAAAGTCTTTGTCCTGTGTCATGCCAACAGTAAAGCACCCTGCCATAATTACAGCTGCCCGGCGCCTCTGGAAGACGCTCTGGGCACTGCTTGAGCTTCAATTACCGGCGGCCCCTTCCCCTTGTGCCTGACGTCATGACGTCACACACAAAAAGGGGCGGGGCTGGCACAGGGCGCTAGCTACGGCTCTGCACATACATTATAACTTCCACTACATGCACGCTGCTTAACATTATGACATTCACTACACATATCACTGACTGAAAATGGAATGTCACTAGATAATATGTTATCTAGTGCTCCATCCCTATGTAGCTTTTGAATGTTACATGGCAGCCCAATGTCTGCAGGGTCTCCACAGCTGAGAAGATTTCTGTGTACAGTGAGTATAAAGACAGGGGAGGATGAGTGGGGACCAACCAGCTCCTACCTGTGGGGGATACTTCCTAATGAAGGAAATTTCACCTTGAGTGGAGACTTCGCTATTGCGATCGCAGCTCCGTAATCGCATGCAGGTCTGCAGTGAAAATATGCTAATGAATGCAATCGCAATGCTGTCACACTGTCAGCATAGAGACACTCACTGCCTCCCAATACCGCTATCTCACATCCGCAATACCTTGCAAACCTCCACAAGCATTGGTAACATCGAGTACCATCGGGCTCTGACCTTACTTAGAAATTGCTAACCATCACAGTGGTTACTTAATGCACGTCCCTGTAACAGCGTTCAAACACACTGACATATCTGTGGTTCACTGACCCCCCCCCCCCATCAACACCCCCAAACGGTCACTTCCTGTCAATCACTCTGCGATGGGTCTGTATGGTCACTGCGATCGCAGTGGAGCCTTCATGCATGTGTACTGCGAAGCATACGCAGTACGCAACAATCGGCCATCTGTGTGCGTAATCGCAATAGCGATCCTTGCTGAATCAGGCCAACTGTGCCTTTCTGGGACGGACCTAATCTTGGAGATAAACCGTCCACCACCCCTCAGCTCACTTCACAAAGGATATAATCAAGGAGATGCCTACTCTCCAACAGTGCTGGACTCAAGGATTACCTCAGCTGTAACTGTGAGGGCGAAATGGAAGAGCGGGAGATAGATCATAACAGTGTGGATGTTTACTGAGAGAGATAGAGACTGCTGTTTACATGAGCGCTGATGAGTCTCCCTTTTAAGGCCAGGCAACGGGCTAGACCCAACTGCTTAGCGGGCACTTTCAGAAACCTGATAGACCTGACCTGGCTGGCTCTGAGGCCTACTAGGTCTCTGGACCCCATAGCAATGGCACCCTCTGCACCTACTGTAGCTACGCCCATGACCCTAGCATTTTATTTACTTGCTTCTAATTACACTACTCTGAACAATGCAATATTGGCAATGTGGTCCCAAATATTGGCTATGTGGTCCCAAAAGAACCACAATGAGTAATTTGAACAACTGATCTGATTATTATCATGATGATAAGTATCAGCTTGAAGATACTATCATCATCTGATCATAACAACAGGCCGCATTTATGGGAACGGCAGGATCAGCCAAAAAGTGGCACCTTAAATCTCCGTTTTGGCCATTTGTCTGTTAACCATGAATAATAAAGAAGTATGACTTTATATATGAGTGCTGTATTATATGCACCAAGAATGATCTATAGATTTATATACCTGTTACTGCAGGGGCCTCACATCAACAAAGAGACATAGAATGTATTCTGAACTGCAATCTAGAACTGTGGGCCTGATTATGTAGACGGAATTGCACAACCGCTGTAAAGTGCAGCAGGAGGTGTCTGTAGGAAATAGACACAGGGGCGTTTTAAGAGAGGAGGGGGCCTGTGTGCAGCCTCCATTTGGGCCCCCTCTTCTCTGGCAGCGGACATGGGGCCTGATTCAGCAAGGCCCACTATTCTGCTAAGCACACAACGCAGTTGCCAATATCAGCGGCGACATGTAAATAATTACATTTGCATTGCTATTGCAGCCTAACATAAGGACGCCCACTTCCCCTTACTCACATATGTATACTTTAGCAATATAGTGAAATAATCGGTAACATCGGACCCATACGCACACTTGCACAAGCCCACAAATGGCACTTCCTGTCATAATCACTCTGCGATGGGTCAGCGTACCCGCCGTGACCGCAGTCCTCATCGGCGCGGCCGGTTCGAGCATGCACAGTGCGAAACAATAATCAGATTGCGAGCGTGCATATTCGTAGTTGCGATTGGTAGTGAGTCAGCCCCTGAGCACAGTAGATTCTGGCTTAATGTCGGAATCTACTGCACATGCGTGAGTCTCTGGGAAAATAACGCCAGCTCCTTACTCCCTGGGACATCCTATCTGTGCATGTGCTAATCACCAGGAAAATGGCCGCCACTATTTTCCCTGTGATTTTTGATGCTCGCAGCACTCTGAAAACTGCGAAAAGGTAAGTATAAACTATAAATATGGGTGCAGGGTCTGGGGTTACGGGACACCCTGCACCAATTAAAAATACGCCCCTAACTAGACACCTCCTCGATGCGATCCAAGTGCAGCGCCTGTAGACGCTGTGTCGGATCACCATCACTCACATATTTATACCTGATCAGGAGATGGTTAACGCCATGCAGACATGCAAAAGCTGAGTCTAAAATAACTATACAAGTGTAACACGTCTGTTCAGAGATCTGTTTATTGTGCAGTTTATGTAAAGGTGACAAGTCCTCTTTAAAGTCCAATATCATATATTACTCTAAAATAACACCAAATTATGTTCAAAGCAAATTCTCAGAGACAACTAATTTAGAGACAGTACATATTAGTCCACATATGCGGAACGCTTTGAACAAGAAAAACCACAAAAAAATGTGTGTAAAAGAAAAAATATTTAGATTGTAAAACTTTTTTTATTATCTTATTTGCATGGCATACAGTGGGGCAAAAAAGTATTTGGACAGCCACCGACTGTGCAAGTTGTTGCACTTTAAAAGATGAGAGGTCTGTAATTTCCATCATAGGTACACCTCAACTGTGAGAGACAGAATCAGAACAAAAAATTCCGGAAATCACATTGTATGATTTTTAAACAATTTATTTGTATATTCTTGCGGAAAATAAATATTTGGACACCTACCAACCAGCAAGAATTCTGGCTTTCACAGACCTGTTACTACTTCTTCAGGAAGCTCATCTATCCTCCACTCGTTACCTGTATTAATGGCACCTGTTTGAACTGGTTAACTGTATAAAAGACACCTGTCCACACCCTCAAACAGTCAGACTGCAACCTCTCCACCATGGCCAAGACCAGAGAGCTGTCTAAGGACACCAGGGATAAAATTGTAGACCTGCACAAGGCTGGGATGAGCTACTTGACAATAGGCAAGCAGCTTGGTGAGAAGAGATCAACTGTTGGTGCAATTATTAAAAAATGGAAGAAATACAAGATCACTGACAATCTCCCTTGACCAGGGGCTCCATGCAAGATCACACCTTGTGGGGTATCAATGATCTTGAGAACGGTGAGGGATCAGCCCATAACTACACGGGGGGACCTGGTCAATGACCTCAAGAGAGCTGGGACCACAGTCACAAAGGTTACCATTAGTAACACACTACGTCGTCATGGATTCAAATCCTGCAGCGCCCGAAAGGTCCCCCTGCTTAAGCCAGCACATGTCCAGGCCTGTCTAAAGTTTGCCCGTAACCATCTGGATGATCCAGAGGAGGATTGGGAGAATGTCGTGGTCAGATGAGACCAAAATAGAACTTTTTGGTATAAACTCCACATGTCGTGTTTGGAGGGAAAAGAATGATGAGTGGCATCCCAAAAACACCATACCCACTGTGAAACATGGGGTGGAAACATCATGCTTTGGGGATGCTTTTCTGCAAAGGGGACAGGACGACTGATCCGTATTACGGAGAGGATTAATGGGGACATGTATCATGACATTTTGGGGAAAAACCACCTTCCTTCAGTAAGAGCATTGAAGATGCAACTTGGCTGGGTCTTCCAGCATGACAATGACCCCCAACACACTACCCGGGCAACTAAGGAGTGGCTCCGTAAGAAGAATTTCAAGGTCCTGGATTGGCCTAGCCAGTCTCCAGACCTCAACCCAATAGAAAATCTGTGGAGGGAGTTGAAAGTCCGTATTGCCCGGCAACAGCCCCAAAACATGACACATCTAGAGAAGATCTGCATTGAAGAGTGGGCCAAAATACCTGCTGCAGTGTGTGCAAACCTGGTCAAGAACTACAGGTAACGTTTGACCTCTGTAATTGCCAACCGAGGTTACTTTACAAAGTATTGAGTTAAACTTTTTGATTGTCCAAATATTTATTTTCTGCAAGAATATACAAATATACAATGTGATTTCCGGAATTTTTTGTTCTGATTCTGTCTCTCACAGTTGTGTACCTATGTACCTAGTTCACCTATTATGGAAATTACAGACCTCTCTCATCTTTTAAAGTGCAACAACTTGCAACTTACAACAATCAGTGGCTGTCCAAATACTTTTTTGCCCCACTGTATACAGATGTGTCCACATATATTTGGCCTCCTTGTGCGTTAAACAGCCTTTCCAGTCGCGCCATGCTGTGGTGCAACTCGGTAGCACCGAGCGTTTTTTCGTGCAACTTTTTTCCTTAAAATGCATCTTATTCAAAAAGCGATGTGAATAGGATGCACAAGGAGCTTATCATGATTAACCACTTAAGTTACAATTTTTTTTCCATGTAAACCGCTTAGAAATTGTTGGTTATTTTAATTATTTAATTAAGTTTAAAAATTATTTTTAATATATATATTTTTTTTAAATAAAATATTTAAATATATTATCTAGTGGGTGTTTTACAAACCCCACCAGGTCCACTGTAACTTCCCTCCCCCTATATGCAATAGACGACAAAGTGGTCATAAATCCTAATAATAATACTCCCCACAACCCATTAGTAGTAAAAAAAAAAAAAAATCCCTATTTTCTAAATGCCTATTTTTATTATTTAACCCCTACCCCAGAGCCATATTTCTCTTTATCGCCGCCCACCCCCCTCGGGTCCCCCCACCCCCAGGGGCATACACGTCCACCATATGCAGAGCGCAGTGGAGCACGTGTCAGTGGCAACAGATCATCAGTCCCCCCTGCTGAAGGGAAACTAAGTTCCCCTCCTCGCAGTGTGATCCCCCGGTACATGCGTCCCAGAGTACCGTTCGCACAGCTGGGGTGAGATTCCAGAACTGATGTCGATGGTCACAGACCACAGCATCACTTCCGGGGGGTCTGGGAATCAGAGAGATCCGTTCTGCACTCGTGCGCCGCCGCCAGTTGACTGGTTAAAATTATATGCGGAATGCCTATATTATGTGTGTGACTGCAACTGTATCTACATGCGAAATGCTACAGTACGTTACAGTGTCACAACCGCTGACACTGTAACGTAGTTAAAAAAAAAGATATATTTTAAAGGGAAAAAGTCCCACAAAAAGATGCTTGGCACCACCATGATGCATTGGGGCTCACACGTTATCTATAACGCAACTTGCAGCACACGGAGGATAGATGTATGTGGACACTTCTGTACTTGATCCTTTTATCTCTCATGTTAGTAACTTGCTGTCTTACATGAGGATTACAGAAGTGCCTCTACACATACCCCACCAAAAGTGTTTTTGTCTCTTTGTGGGACAAGAAGTAAACACTCCATCTGCTGATCTCCTGTATAGGAAATTTCATAATCTACGCTGACTGAAATCAAGGGAGACTCTACAATAACCCAGTGTCCCTCTTGCGGCCTGCATTCGAGTTAGCTACCAGAGCTAGCAATATTGTTCTCTGAAATGACTACTTATATCAGAGACTTTCATTCTGATATGAATTTAGCCATCTGAGGAGCCTGCACCAAGCAGTGATTACACAACCTTCATTCCTTTCAGTGCAGCTATTCCTGACTGGAAGTGATTCACTCACGAAGAATCACGATATCCATGCTGGTGTATAAGAGCTATCTCATTGTGACTAGAGATCTGGTTTATGTACGGGGCACGTGTCTTTGTTACCACGAACAAATGGTGCCTGAGTCACCCCATTCGTAAGATGAGTCGCCCCCTGTGACATTTCCTTTTGTCTTCTTTCTATCTATTTATCTCTGGCTTCACTCTCTCTTGGAAATGAATGTTAGTCTATAAATGTCCTACTTCCATGTCAATTTCCAAACACATTCACCTACAAACCTTTCTGAGGAGGATGTTAGTCATTGCTGGGAAAAGGCGGCATGCTGTCCTAATCTGTGGATGACCATTTCACCTCTCAGTTATTTTCCTGATTTATTTGCTACATGAATAATTCTACACACAAGACACAACTAATGTATTTTAATTATTGTGTAAAATCACTGTTATATATACACAGTATATTAGTGTAACTTTACATAATTTATATAACGGTACCCAACCATTTCCTAGCTATGGGATTATTCTATTACAGTATAGTTAACTGACTCGATGAATATAAATATGCGGTTTGCACTTGAAAGGTTAATACAGAGACAATCCCTATTCTAAAGTACACCCAGTTTACTAGTACTTGTTGAGACACTAGGCAATAAAATCAGGTATTTAACATTACATGGAGTCCTTAATCTCATGGTGTGTATGGTAATTAAACTAAGGGCCTCTTAGACCCTGAGCTAAGAAGGCTTACTTTAGCATTTTCTTTCATCTCTTCCCCCCAATATGTGTCATGGGTTATAATGCTCTGTCACAATGCGAAGTTTCGCTATAATGTGCTATAGATCTGCATGGACACAGACACATCACCTAGGGAGGCTTGGAGGAGAGAGCTGAATGGCAGATATTGGGGCTGATGCAGAAAAGGCAGCAAATTGTGTTGTTATTATTTTAAAAACTTTCACACAAAAATAGCATATTTCCACCCATATGAACCTCTAGATGCATTCCGGCCAGCAGAAGTAGCATATGGTTTATGCTAGGCACAGGTCACAGACACACACTTACATCCCATGTTGTGTAGAAATGATTTTATGTGCAATAAACATATCGCTTTTAAGAATCCATTAAATTGCAATTACCTCTCTAATACAGCAGACACAAAACCCCTTTAACGTATGCAGGATATTCGTCCGAGTGATGAAGAAAGCACCAATGAGTGTGTCCGGAGTATTGGTAAACAGCCAATCACAGTTGGTTTGCTAGTGCTGGCAATCTTCATCATCACCATCATCTATTTTCCCCTGATCGCATGCAAACAATATGGCTCTCAGGCATATATGTATCTTTTCCCAGACTGCATCTGTTCGCAACTTTGTAAACAAGCTCTTTATTCTTCCTGGCCTAGACTAGGAACAGCCCTGTCCCACCTATATAGGATCAGGCAGGCTAGGTGACAATTATGCAAATCTATACAGGCACAGAATTTTGATAATGTGCTGCATTCCTTGTATTCCTGTGAGGTGAGCTGCATGCTGCAGCAAATGGGGCAATACCTTCTACATGTATCACTGGTATTTCTGTCTTTCATCTGTATGTAAACAAGGATGAAATACAGGCTAAGGCAGTGATTCCCAAACTTTTTGAATCACGGTGCCCTAGAGGATCAGCATTGTTTTCACGGCACCCCTAAGCCAAATGTTTGTTTTTCAGAAATTCAGAAAAAAATGCAAAGTAAATTGTGCTTACCTGTCATCCTTAGGTTTGGTTATATAGTGGTGGACATGTTTGTGCTTCAGTTTGTGCACATATTTACATTACATTTAGCATAAAGAATTAGATGTGTTGCTGGATCACCAACCTGAGGCACCCCTGCAAGTGTTCCGAGGCACCCCAGTAGTGGACTTCCTGCTCTATTAGAGCAAGAAGTCCACTCGGGCTTGAGGGAGCAGAGACCCTCCCGCAGGGTCTCGCCGCAAGCCCGATTATCGAGACCATCGCCAGGCCGCTCGCACAAGCTGTGGGTGGTCACCCACAGCTGTGCGAGCGGCCTGGAGACCGGGAAATAAAAAAAAAAAAAGAACTCCCTGATTCAGAGCGAGCGCAAGCAAATAGCGTGCGCCTCTGAATCAGGCCCTATATTCAATGCAACTGTACAAGGAAATAGAGCACGGGACAACACTATATCGAAAAAGTATGGACATCCCTGGTCTGAAGATCATATAATCTGGGATAGCAATATAAACTTTTTATTGCATTGACAAATCTAAATTATTGCCAACAAGAGTTTGTATGTAAACCTTTATCACTCCAACATAAGAGCAGTTGGTAATTTTCCCATCACCATATAAAGTAATTTCAATAGTAACTAACCTCTGATAGAGAGGTTCCCAAATGTGGTCCTCAAGGCACCTCAACAGTTATATCCATGGTTGAGCACTGGTGGTTAAATCAAATTGACTGAGGTACTAATTAAGTCACCTGTGGTCAAACATGGATATTCTTAAAACCTGTACTGTTAAGCTGGCCACACACTAGACCAACTTACATCCAACCAGCCAACTAGTTGATTGGTTGGAATGAAAATCTGGTAAGGTATGAAAGCAAATGACAATCATCAATTAGCTCCCAAACGCTGGATAATGGACAAAAACTGTTGTTTGAACAAATTGCTTGGATCGAACATTTAACAAACTTGTCTGAACGTCCATTTTCATCTGTTTTCTGGCATTTAGGAGCAAACTGCTGATCATCATTTACTCCTATTCCTTACCAGATTTTCATTCCAACCAATCAACTAGTTGGATGGTTGGATGAAAGGTGGTCTAGTGTGTGGCCAGCTTTAGTGTGCCTTCGGGACAGAGTTTAAGAACCTCTGCTCTAGTAAGACTTGTTCCAATCAGGAACCATAATCTAGGATTCTGTGCTATTTTTAGATTATTTCAAAATGATTTCTAAACCTATGCAGTAAAGCAGAGCTTCCAGATAGGAGGAATAATTATTATTTACCCTACCCAGAGCAACATTCACTGGTACCCCTAAGCTATGATCTGTGTAGCCGGTTTTCTTGGGGCTCCATAGTTTATCCACCCATCTATTCCATCTACCTCAGAGATATTGCTTCTTGTGCTTCTACTTATACACCCCCTATACAGTCTTTTAAAAGGGGTGAGACAAAATCCTGGAGAGCAGCATTACAAACCTGTCTGGCAGCCAGGACAATTGCTATTATTATTAATAATTATTTATATAGCGCACACATTTTATGCAGCACTTTACAGAGAACATTTCAGTCATTCACATAAGTCAATCCATATTACTTACAAACTGGACACACATATAAAAATTTATTTTGTCAGTACCGCACAAACACAGGAATATTACTGCTGCGATCTGTGAATGTCATAAAAACAATTTGCTAAAAACTCAGATTGCGTGTGTGGTCATACCCACTTTAACGTCCACTGGACAAGTGCAAGTACAATCAGCAGCAATATCGCATGTCAGATACAGCAGTTTAAAGAATTTTTACTAACCTTCTGGAGTTCACAATAGGTCCGCTATGCTTATTCAGTGTATTCACTTCACTTGTATTCTTTACCGAGGCGAAGCAGGAAACACTGACGATGAGATGTATTAACATCTCATCGGCCAGAGAGGGGGAGCGTTAACTCCCCCTTCCGGCGATCCCTGCCTGAGGACATAGCGCAAAAGCCTAGTACTGATGCGCTGTGTCTCAATCCCGGCCGGCTGCACTGAGCATGCACGGGATCTCGAAAGTATCGCGAGATCCCGCGTGCATCCCTGGAGTCGGCTGTCCCTGCTGTGGGGATAGGGCATCGCCAGGCTGTAGCTGTCGATAGCGACAGCTACAGTGGGCGGAACGTTCAGGCGATCTGACGATTTATACATGTACGAAGGGCATTATTTAAAGAACTGCAGTGGAAAGTCAGGTTAACACTGGATTTTACTTACGTAGTCGCATCATCACGGCTCCGGCACCATTGACTTCAGCCATGCCACGCCTTCTGCAGTGCTGACCTGGCTGCCCCCCCCCCCCTGGAGTAAGAAGCCAAAAGGTCGGCAAATATGTTTAAATTTTAGGGCTTAGTGGCCCCCCTGTATTGTATGATGTACAGGTCTTGTGCTTCACTTGTGCTTTAAATGTAGTGTATGCAATTACATAATTTGCAAAGAAGTCAGACTTGCTCTGCCGAAGAGGTGCAGCCATGCCAACAAGATGGTTGGACCATGCTCTATTTTGTGGGCAGCACAGCATATACTGAGGGCACCGATATTTACTTGGCCATGGCCTCTAGAGCCCAATAGATCTCCCATTTATACTCTAATTCCTTTAGTCATGGAGCTAAGCTAATATTTGATTGTGATATTAAATAAGGGATCAAAACTTTGCAGGCTATATCTATTGAATGAGTTAACACAGAATTAAGATCCACATTTATTAAATTGTTGCCAGGAGCTTGTCATAACGTGCTATGGTATCCTGAGCTTTGGGCTGTATTAATCATAAACGGATGAATTTCTCATTCTGTGTCACTGTTTATTTTTTATCATGATTATGTGATTTGCTTAAAAAGATATTTCACATATAACAAACAAGAACTTGGTCAATAAGTTGTTTATTCTAACCCTGTATTTTATTCCCTTGAATAGCAAAATATTAATTCAGATCTCATAATGGTACTTTCATTAGCTTTCTTTGCCTGTTACATTGTGGGCTTGATGCTGGACACAATTTATTCTCAAAAGACCACACATAAAAGAACATTTCTGACCATATGCCAAGAGATGTACATATTGCAAGATACCTGAAAGTTGGCACCTACTGTATATGTGCACAGTATAGATCAGACATATGTCAAATGTACTTCTACTCATATTACTTAACAATTTTTTTTCTTCTGAAATATGTATTCACTATTATGTTTCAATAAAATGTAAACAAAATAATAATTAATACAGCAGGTACAGCTCTCTATCTAATCTATGGAAAACACATGGTTAAGCAGGCATTCATACGCAGTTTGGTAGTGCTGATCATAATCATATCATTTGCCCATACCATTGGTCACCCTCATGATAGGTCTGATATTAATATACGCGGCTCTGTGCATGTCTACATCTGTGCAGTTACATGAGCATGGCCATACTGTCATTTGTCCGCCCCTTTTCCCCTGCCTCTCCAGTCGCAAGCGTATGAATGTGTCTTATCCACACATATCTGCATACGTACATATGCATGCAGTCTCTTTTCTGGGCATATGCAGAACAGTTAGCACATTTTAAGATATGCTAACTTGCAAAAATGTTAAATGCAGCCACAGCCCCTTTATGTTTAAAAAAGTTGCTTCCGTTTTATAACAGCTCTGTAACACCAATTATGAGAGATATCAAAATACCAAATTATAGTCAGATACGCTTTTCATATGTATGAACAGATGCATCGGACATATAATTTAAAAAAAAAGCTTTGTTAAACAAAGGAAAAAAAAACATGACTTAAAAGTATATCAAACTAAAATTATTAAATGCAATAATTAATGGCCATATATACATCAGTTTATTTTCTACTGCACACTTCACTAATAGCACTGATCAATAAAAACAATTAAATAGTGTATATAATAACGGGAAGCCAAGAATCGCAATGCCGAGCGCCGGCTTCCCGACTGTCAAATCCCGGCAAGGTACTAATGACAGGCGTCGATATCCCGACACCCGTCATTAGACCTACGCCGGGAGCCCGACGCCCAGCATACCGATCGAGACCACCTCATACGAAAGTGACCACCTCACAAGCGCGCCCTTTTATGGTGAGGTGAAAAGTTTTCTGTGGATCCATAAACACAGAGTACTTCAACTAACACTGGCACATTTTCCACTGGCCTGGGCCGGACAGCCCCCGAGATCAGGGTTAGCTCACTCCCTGAGTCTATAATAGCTGGGAGTTCTCAGCCATTTAGTAACACAGTTTCCCACATTAATGGAGGTCTGGAATCTAGGGGTATCATCGTGAAAAAAGTGGGGTACGTAGCACACATACTAGCAACCCCACACTCCTTAGGCTCTGTTTCTCTGGGACAATCCCACCTTATATGACCTGGCTCTATGCACTCATAGAAAACTACCCTGGTGTCTCCAGCTGTGTTTCCTTGAGGAGGGGTGACGGTCGGGGTCACAGGCCAATGGGGTGCCATCTTAACAGGTCGTTCATTTCCTGTTTTTTTTTTGCCATTTTTGTTATATTTCCTGCGGTCTCATACCACTCCAATACTATAACTAATTCTCCTCTAAATTCTGAGGATAAATGTGTATGACCAAGCGCTGCATATTCCGCCCTAGGGTTCTTATAAACTGGTCAACAACCACCATCTCTACAATCTGAGCAGCATGCCGGGTTTCTGGCTGGAGCCAACACCGGCACTGTCTGGCGAGTTCCACAACCTTCCGAATAGGGACCCCTGGTAATAGGGCCCATTCATGGAAGGGCTGCGCTTTCCCAGAAGGAGTGAGACCTGACCTGGCCAGAATAGCACTTTTGACTAAGTCATATTTCTCTGCATCAGCAGAGGACAAATCAGTATAGGCTTTCTGAGCCTCACCAGTGAGATAGGGGGCAAGTCTATCAGACCAAGTATCTGCTGGCTATTTTAAACACTGTGCCATCCTCTCAAATATCAGCATATACACAGGTCACCTGAGGCAGACATTTTCTTCAGATGCACAGCACCTGTTGTGCCCATTGAGTGGGTCACTAACTAATGGGCCCCATACATCAGAGATGGATGGCCGCGATCCCACGATGCTGCAACATGTTGGATTTCGGTGATTTGACGATCGCGATCAAAAAATTATCGCAATTGTCAAATCATGGACACTTAACATGTGAAATGTCTGCGATCCGGCAACGGATCGCAGAACATCGATGGTGGACGATCGGAGATTTCCGATCGCAGCCCTGCATCGTGGTGATCCGTCGCAGATGTATGGGCACCTTAACATTTGTTCCTCCGTCTTTTGGTGACAGGTCAGCAAATTTACTATAGTGCAAAAAACTTCCTCCATTTATATAGTGGGAGGGGTATGTACAAGTGTAGGTACTTTTAGATAACAAGCCAGTTTACACTAGGGATGTGCAGGCTCGGATTAGTTCAGATTTTCCAGCCAAATTCAGATAGATTTTTCCCTGCAAAATACGGGTCTCAGAAAGAGGCAAAACGTCATCTGTCATGGACAATCATCATCTTTCATGGACTTTTGTCCAGGAATGATTATGTTTGTCCATGAAAGATGACGTTTTGCCTCTGAGACCCAAGTTTTGGCAGGAAAAATCAGAATTTGGCAGGAAAATCCTAACTAATCCGAGCCTGCACATCCCTAGTTTACACAAATAAATATATCTTTCTTCAGCAAAGCAATTGTAATTCACGTTTAACAGAAAAAATAAATATATATATTTTTTTCAGCATTGCAGGGGTTAAACAGAACACATTAAAAAAAATGGCTTTTTCACTTTCAGCACTGCAGTGCTTAATTAGACCTCAGTAATATGTGTACCTTGCTCTTGTTCAGTCAACTGGTGAACTTAATTAGACAGAATACTATCTGGTGAAGATACTAATCAGCATTTGTTATATCTCAAGAACCTAAGAAAAAACAAAGCAAAGTAATGGTGCATACACACGGTCAGATTTTCTATCAGCTTTGTATTTAAAAATCGTTCATATCTGAAAGAAAATGTGACATGCGTCCCTGCAACGATGAACGATGCGCGTTCCCGTTTGTCAGATAACGATATCTGACATCTGATGTGTTTGCAGTCAGATTTGGTCGATTTTAATTCATTTTAATACTGTCAAAAATCTTTCATAGTTCGTATTCGCAGTTCATGAAATAGTTTGTAAAATCGTTCAAGTCGTTCGTAGTTCATCGTTCATCTGACAGATCTGACCGTGTGTATGCACCATAACTTCTTTTTTCAGTACACATAAACCAAAGTTTTGCACAGTAAGTTACAGTGTAAAGCAGGTTACACAATGTCCTTAATATAACTGCATTTTTTCTGGTTCGCCAACCATACTCGCGTATACCGAACTTTCTGCCTTGTCAGTTCCTTTGCCATGCTAGAAGCGGCTGGCGTATGCGCTGCGACAAAGCAGTGCAGAGGTTCCCGTGCGGGCCATCACATGTAACAAGGTATAGAAATGAGTAATCAAGACAGGCAGGTACTCGGTAAAGCAGTGTCTTTTATTGGCACCAGCAAACACTGCACCTTAGCACACATGAGTTTAGGCCTGCACACATACAGGCACATAACATAAAGTAATTAAACAAACATAAAAGTCTCAGCACTCCTTGTGCTAATCAGTCAGCAGTGGCTTGCAGCCACAACTTGGGCATGCTCTCCCAGCACAGCCCTTGGACCCTGGCACTACAACACTATGGTCTATATCACAGGTTCTCAAACTCGGTCCTCAGGACTCCAAACATTGCATGTTTTGCAGGTCTCCTCACATAATTACTAGTGAAACAGTTAGCTGCACCTGTGGTTCTTTTAAAACGTGTCTGAGTAATGAATACACCTGTGCACCTGCTGGGTGACCTGGAAAAAGTGAACTGTGTGGGGTCCTGAGGACTGAGGGCCTGATTCAGACCAGTTCGCTATGCTGCGCTCGCTCGCACTGAGTGATTTTTCTCAATCTGCGCATGCGTATAATTCACCATGCACGTGCGAGAACCAGTCAGTGCGATGGGAAAGTGCTCACCCGTAGCCCGCAGTTGGGCCGCTATTTTGAGTGACAGATAGTGCTGTTTGTGGGTGGTAACATGGGAAGGTGCTTGTGCGAACGCAGGTGTGCCCGACCATCAGAACAGAGTTTAATGGGTGTGCATAATTAGCAAAGTAGCGTCATTGAACATGTGACTTGGATGATATTTCCATGAACTGCTCACACTGCATGCGGGAGGCCAAGTCTACCTTAAGTGCTGCGAGCAGCTTCGATGGCTCGCGAAGGTCCCCATTAATCCTACATTTCCCATAGATGACGTTTGTTGCGCGTGGCAAGGGGGCATCTTTAAACACTTGCGAGCGCAATAAACCCTCACCCGCAAAGACATAGAGGCATTCTTACACCGCAAAGAGTGAGTGTATGTTTGCACAGACTGCCCCTTTTTGAGAGCAAGCGGCCGCAAATAGTATCCAGGTCTGAATCAGGCCCTGAGTTTGAGAACCACTGGTCTATATAAAAATCTCAGCGCCCGTTTTAACTACTAGCTGATAACAGCTCTATATACACCTGCTTCAGAATAATAAGAAGTGTTGCCCACCTCACAAAAAAACAATAAGAAAATCAAAATTCTGTGCTGGGGTAGAGAGATCAATTAAAATATTTAATCATAAAGAAATAAATACAAAAATAAAACATACATTAAATGCAATACAAAATCAACAAGAATAAACCAAATTGATATAGATACATTCATAGGTGTCTCAGTCAAAAAGCAGCATTTGTATTAAGAAAAATGAAAGATACATACGGTAGCAGCAGGTAATTATAGCAGCTTTTACAAAGCACTCTCCGTCATAGTCTGTCACCGAAAAATATTAAAGATTGTTTAACTAAAAGGGTAGTGTGCAAATGCAGCAAGGTGTGGGACACCTCCTTTTGCATTTGCATTTTAAATGAATGGAATTGCACAGCCGCTTGTGTGCGGTTCAATCAGGCCCTATGTCCCTAGTTCCTGGCTGCTATTCAGCATCAGGACAATGAGCATCAAGTGTGTGAGAGTTTTAAACCCTTCCTGTGCTCCAGTGATTATTCCAGCTGGGTCTGTGTAAATGTGAAACCCTGGAATTCCACACCTCCACTGCTAATGCAGAACGCACAGGTTTCACTCTAGCCTCCCTTGTGGGTAATTCAGGTGAGAGACAATCCCTCTCACCACATTATATAATATATATATATATATATATATATATATATATATATATATATATATATATACACACATATACACACACACACATATACTGTATATACACATATATATTAGTGTTAATATACAATTAATTGCATTTTATAGATGGATCTGTGTCTTTGCTCACTAGCTATAATGCACACCCACTGTGTGAAGTCATTTATTATTTCATTAGTGCTCTATTTCTATATATTTGAGTAATACAGACTTTCTCATTGGGGAGCAGCTATTGTCGCATATACGCTCTATGAATTTTAAAACTTGTGTTTATTCTTTATTATTACTCTATATAAGTGCCTGGAAGTAGAGTTATTTAGTTAACTCTCTGTTGTTGGTCTACATGCTTAGAAGGTGTACAAGCTGGAAATGCTCTACATTCAGCCAATCTCTTTATCACTACATAATGTGATTCTAGATAATTATGCACTTACAACTTTTAGGCAACAGTTTGAGGAAAGCCCTTTCCTGTTTTAGTATGAAAATGCCCCCATACAGCTAATGAGGTCCATCAAAAAATGGTTTGCCAGGTTTGGTGTGGAAGTTGACCTGAACAGAGCCCTGACCACAATCTTATTAGACATCTTTGGGATGAACTGGAATGATGACTGCAACCAGGCCTGATCACCTAACCGCAGTGTCCTGCATGTGGGAAAAGTTGCGGCTTAGTGATCTTGGCCGGTGAATAGATGTCATGCGCATGGCATCTATTCACAGTGAGGGGAGAGCTTGGGGACAGCTCAGCACCTCCATAAGTATTGAGCATGCCCCCTAGAGTGATGAACAAGGGGCATGACATGAACCATGCCCCCTTCTGGAGTGGCCACAGACCCGTTTCAGATGCATACAGATGTGCCCCTCTTCTCGGACGGCGGCCTGTCCGTGTTCACCCTAGAGTAAACTCTATAATGCTAATATGGAAAAAAAATATATGGAAAATTATTTTGGCCACAGAGCTTAACACCTCTGTATACGTATCAATATATTAGCAAATGAAAAGCTTCAATACACAAAACTCCCCTAGTTTACTGATTTCAGTACTACCTTTTATTTTTTGTAGAAATGAATCATTCTGAAAAAGGCCCATCTTGACCTAGTGATGCTGCCTAAAACATTTTCACATGAGAGATTCTCATCAGGTCTTCATGACTAATAAGCTGATCAGTAGTAATTAATGATGCCTATTCATGTCATCAGTAGTCCTCCTGCCAAGCACCCAGTCATTGGCTGATCTTCACAAAAATATTGATACAAATGCTCAAAATTATTTGAAAATTATTTTCAAAACAGCCTTACTGAATTTACTCTAAATTTAACTGCAAATTTTTAAACTAGATAGAGTAAAGGATAAAGGAGAACAGGCCTGGCCCATCATGATATTACGAGCTGACTATTGGAAGGGTATGCTGGGACTTGTAGTAACACAACAGCTGGAGAGCCACAGGTTGGCCAGTCCTGGACTAGACATGTCCAAGGTGGTTTGAAATACAGTTAACATTTTATAGTTTACTATAAAATCTTTAAGTTTAAGAATTGCGAATATGAAAGTGAGCTGCAAACTTTAAACCACAAAATCAAAATGGCTTAAATGCATTATCGCACCATAAGAAAATTCACTGACCTATAACCAGACAAATTTCATAGAATTTTAAACTGTTTTAAATGATTCAATCATCTCTTAACTGTTGGAAGACAATCATTCTGCTTCACAAAAATGTTAGAAAATATTCCTAATTTGTTTTATTTTTCACGCATTATTTGCCTTAATTGTTCCTTCAAAAATTTTAAATTATGAGAAAAATTAGTTTAAAAGTGTGTACTTCAGTAGGCAGGTCATCCTCTGAAGGGTTATATACTATACTTATGAAATATCAGTGTAACAAATGCAGTATATTTCAGGAGCAGAAAACTGCTATACATCTCTACATGCTAATAAAACACATGGCAGTCATTGTCAGACAATGAGTTATATATCAAATTTCCTTCTCAATCACATTCCAAATGACTCAAGCTATCTTCATGTGAATTCTGTAAATACTTGAAAGCGGAATGGATTTTGAAGTGGACTTTTTATGACTAATGTCAGTGATTTATGACAAATGATGGATGTAATTTAATAATTGTTGGAATTTATTTACCAATTCCAGGAATACAACTCATCTTTCCTCTATGGGAATAGGTGGGCTGTTGCTTCAAATGTTAGTGCAGTTCTAAATGTTTCCACTAGGTGACAGCAATACAACGAGGTTCTCCATACTGTAGTGAGGCAGAACATACTGTACTGCCTGTTCAACAAAACTGTTAACAATAAGGGTTGTAGCTGGAATTTCAATAAATTCTGAAAATCAATTGTACTTTAAAGTTTTAACTTTTATTGCATAAAATACATTTTCAAGGGACAAATATGTTCATATAATAAAACTTGTATTCTTTAAAATTAAATATCAATATAAAAATCTAAAACCAAAACATGTTCACATAGGACACAGAAACACAATATTCACAGTCTTAACAGAATTTTCCACTGTTGATTTCTGTCAAGAGGTATCACAAACAGGAAAGTGCACAATACCAGAGCATTTGAACTAAGGCTGACACAGGACAAAATATTACACATTCAAAATTGGTACACAAGTAATTTCCAATGAAATTTGTGTATGAATGTCAATGTCCTTAGTGTATGGATACATACAACCGATACAGTATACATTTACCTGCAAAGTGCATTTGCATTACCTACTCTAATTTAAAGAAGCTTGACACTCAGTAACAAAACTGAACAGCTCATAACAATAGAACACACTAATATGCATTATTTTCTTAAAGAGGTAGTAGATTTTAGGTGTAAACTACTCAATACTGTATAACGCTAGGGGAAAAAAGACAACAGCAAGAATTCTAATCCATTGAGTGGTGGTTGCAGGGAGAGAGGGAGCTATGCTCCAGGTAAGAGAGGGACTTATGCTCCAGGTAAGAGAGGGACTTATGCTCCAGGTAAGAGAGGGACTTATGCTCCAGGTAAGAGAGGGACTTATGCTCCAGGTAAGAGAGGGACTTATGCTCCAGGTAAGAGAGGGACTTATGCTCCAGGTAAGAGAGGGACTTATGCTCCAGGTAAGAGAGGGACTTATGCTCCAGGTAAGAGAGGGACTTATGCTCCAGGTAAGAGAGGGACTTATGCTCCAGGTAAGAGAGGGAGTTAAATGCCCGGCATTTCCCTTCTAAATTTTTCAAGGCTACAAATTTCAACTAATAAAGCTTCTTGCACACAAATCGATAAGCAATTGTTTAAAGATTCTATTAATTACCATGTTTAATAAATAATTAATGTAGCCACATGCTAGAGTTAAGGCGCACAACCACTTGTCGACTAGTGAAGGACTGAACGATAACGATATCGTTATCGTTCATTAAATTGTGCAGTGCCAACACTGTACAATATATCGTTCAGTGTAGGCACCCTCCATCATCCCCGAACATGGTCAATCTGTCGTTATCGGCAGATTGACCGACATGTTGGGGCGATGATTTAATTTCGGAAACGACCAGCGGGAGCGCGCATCGCTGCTTGTTTCCGACATTTTAGTGCCCGATTCATGCACAATTAATGGATGACTGAACGATAACGATGTTGTTATCGTTCAGTCGTCCATTAATATCTGCTAGTGGATGTGCGCCTTTACATGTTTCTAGTTGGCATTCAAACACTTAAGAAGCAATATCTCTGACTGAATTTGCAGATCAATGAGTAACTTTGTGACTGATAAGATTACATTCCTTCCTTAGTACCTGAATTCACTACAGTAATTCTCTCAATTTATTTTCTTGTTGTTAAAACTTTCCCCAGCAAAAAGCAAAGTTCAAACTCTAATCTGGAAACATGTAACAGATCCGCCAGGCACACCCCTCCCAGACAAACAAACCTCCCATACGGCTATTGTTAGTGGACGCTACTTACAGGATATGGGCTAGTAGGTAAAAAAAAAATAGTTTATGCTTCTTATAGTTATGTTATACATTATTGTGAAAGTTTACTAAGAGAGGAGTGGAACTGAAATTATTACATTAAATATGCTTGGTCCATTGTGATAAGGAAGGCAGCTGCACTGACTGTATGTAAGCCGTAATGTGGGCCTGATTCAGACCCGCTCGCAAGCGGGTCGATGGCCGGGCAGTGCATGTGCGAGCCCCGGAGCGAGCGAGAAATCACTCGCTCCGGCGCTCGCATCCAAAAGGGGCGGCTGTCGATGTTGATCGACAGCTCGCCCCGTTTTGGAGGCGGGCAGGGGGGGTGGCTGGCCAAAAGGAGGCGTTCCCGTAGGAACACCTGCCGTTTGGGGGCAGCCCCACTGACATCACGAGTGATGTCAGTGGTGAGCTTCCAGCTCACTGGGGCTTGCGGGAACGAGACCCTACCACAAGGGTCTCGTCGCAAGCCTGATGGTCGCGACCATCCCCTGGCCGCTCTCAAAAGCTGTGGGTGGTCACTCACAGCTATGCGAGCGGCCAGGAGGCCGTTTTAAAAAAAAACAAAAAACGGCCGCCCTGATTCAGAGCGAGCGCACGCTTTTTGCGTGCGGCTCTGAATCAGGCCCTGTGTTGTTTCATGGAAGGTAACCAAAACGAGTTCTAGTACTGGTGTACTTTCCCTACCCTTCTTTGCGGCCTAGGAAATGACACTGTTGTTCTGTTCAAAAAAACAAAACTAGAGATACAAAGTTTTGCCCGTTCACTGATTCTGCTATTTTTTACGCTATTTGAAATCAATGTCTCATATACTTGTATGTCTAAGAAAACATTTTTAGGTAAATACACAGTAGTAACATTCTCTGATAATTTGATTCTATAGTCGGAATAAATGTGCTTCAGGTTGTGAGCTCTGTAATAGGAAAGGGGGTGGACATACAAAGTACTTGGACTTATCAAAAATAGCTTCTCATGACATCAGAAGCATTTACTGAGAAATATACTACTATTACTGGCTGATCACTCTCTGTACACATTGGGAGTCGGTGTAAACACTCAACGATGTTTTGGCTACTTTATTTTTTTTTTAGATTTTGAAGTCATCGTCTTAGTCATTTTATTTTTGCCTTCATTCCAGAGTATAGATTTCTTAACCTTTAGTAGTTTTGCTTCTTTTTTTTTTTATTTCTTATATTTGCCTAGTTCTAGTTGGTCTTTAATGGGAGGATCAACTTGCCTCCAATATTGTGTAACAACTTGCCCTAAGTGACGTCAGATAACGAAGATGGCCATAGTTCTATTTCCGTGCTTCAATTCATGATTAGAACAATGATAATAAATACCCTAATGGTCTGTGATTCTAACAAAATGAATGATAAACCTTTTAACAGTCCAGCCAAGAAACGACTTCAAATCTAGGTGAAAAATATTACTTTGGAACCAGAAAAACAAGGTTTTTAAATTTAGGTACCTATTACATAAACACATCTGCGTTAGCGTCGTTTCACTGACCACTTACGGTAACATGTTCAAACCTGTTCCCAGACACAGGAGTCGCGGTGCAAAGTGGGCGTGGTTTTAGAGTCATTGTAACAACTTGCCTCTATAACAACTAGCCCTGCCTTCCCCTACTTGGCTTTGATATCACTGCCAAGTACCAAAGTTCCAGCATAGGATGCATCCAAACCTTCTGCCTGTTAAAGATGTAGCTCTGAAACATGTGCATTCAGCCTCACGGCAGTGTTGCAATCCCTAATTCTTACAATTTACCCCAAAATCTATGATTCAAGTATAGTAACCAATGTAAATTTTATTGGAACAATACAATAGAAGCAACATACAAGCCTACATGCCAGACACCTTATCATATACTGTGTGGGATGCATTATCTTCAAAAATGTGGTCAAACCTTAAAAAATGCATTCCTAATATGCATCAAGCTCCAGAAAGTGGAACTTTACGGAGCCTGTTCCCCATAGGCAGCACCATCGGGAAAGCAGAACTTTCCGCAGCCTGGTCTCAATAGGCAATGCATGCACAGACGTTCTCCCCGGTCATAAACCCGGATGTCCTCACACCGCAAAGCATAGCTCTTAGTAGAAGAGCTGCCTTTGGTGGTTTTAATTGCAAATCTTCATGAATACGAAGTTAAAATGTGCAGCTATGCATGCAATCAGTGGCGGGATGCATTGCATTCAAAATGCAATGCGTGATGCATGCTGCCCACTGTACCATGAAGAGGAACATGTTTACATTGAGGGAAGGAAGATGCAGAGGCTAAATCTTTATGATCGTTATTCAAATAGTGGAACCTTCATGAAAATCACCCTTTCATAACCAGCTGAAATAGAAACTCAGCATGACAGACGACGATACAACAAACACAGGAAAACCAAAAAACAGGGAGCATCACCTCATGTGAAAACTGTAGCAAAAACTGTTTTTCCTGTTAATAAAAATTATCAATTATTAAACACAAAAATTAACAAAGTGACTTGCAGAGAAAGAGGCACAAGTGTCACTTACCATTAAAAGAGGTACAAATATACATATCATACACAGAAAGAATTATAATTTGAAATATCCTACATTTCCACAATTTTGCACATCGGAGGCAAAGCAAATAGCAGCGAAGAACAGACAACTGCATAATACAAATATTACAAACCAGGGGGGAAAAATATCTTTACTACTGATATCAAAACTTACATTCACTTTTTGGAAAGCAAAATAAAATCCTTCCACTAAAAGACATAAGAAGAACAGTCACAGACTATTGTTTACAGTCATGCTATCAGTGAATACACAGGAACTCGATCATGGTATACAAGTATGTGTGTCACAGTGACTAAGTCCAACTAACTACCAAACCATATGACTTTTTTGGTGAGCCCCAGAAACTCCACTTGAAAGGAGGAATAAATTCAGGGACAAAAGTCATATTTGCTTGGAGTATACCGTTAAGTAAATTAAAGAATAAAATCACAGGAATAGATCAAATTACAGATTTACTTATATGCACAAAATGTTGTCTGTGTACCGGAAACAAAAAGCATATGTCCAGAACATATTTTTACTAATATTTTTTAGATCTGGGAATTGGTATAATTTGTAGAAATGTCATTATTTCATTGGCAAGAGGACAAGGCTGGGTGAACATCTGCTCCTTCAAAAACTGTTACATTTATATTGTTAAATATCTCTTTGAGTTGCAACACCTAATTAATGGTGAACTCTTGGAAAATTACATCATTTTTTGTACTGGAATTTAATCCATTTTCTGTGTTTGAAAAACATTTATTGTGAGCCATTAATATTTATTTGATCATCTCATATTGACAAATTAAACTGATGTATTAGTTTTACATTTGTAAGAAATAGATACAGCAACATTTTCTTTCAAACCTTTGAAATATATTTACAATGATTTCCTTTATGTAATAAACAGCAATCTTTGGGTTCAGCCGATGCTGCTTTTTAGGTACTATAATTGCAAACATTTTTATATAACTAGTATTCCATGATCTACAATCATTTGTACTGTAAGTCTTTTGCACTTTGTTCTTGTCATGTGTGCACATGTACTTGGTAAGGCACTGCAGACCTCTGTACTGTCATATAAATAAAGGATAAAAAAAAGAAAGAAAAAAAAAAGGACAGGTACGCTTTGTCCTCTCCTCTCTAGGACATGTACAGATGTCTGCAGTGAAGTTGCCATCAAATATTACACACTGTTATATTAAATACTATCAGATCTTTACTTTTTCAGCAACAAATATTACAAAATGAAGCAACCGCACCAGATGAGAAACATGATATAACAAGATAGCGTCCACTTTAGAAAGTATTATATACATGATTATGGAATTAATCATCAACTAAAGTATTTCCCAGTAAGTGGAATGGCAGCTAATGTACTTCATAGAGTTTTTAGCATGCCTGAATTATGTGTCAGTTTTCCACAGAGACTTTAACAGGATAGGTATATCATGAAGAATTTCTCTATATTCCTTATGCAACTATAATAACACTAACATGCTGTTAATACATGTATTAACAAGTTACAAAGACATAAGGCAATATAGTAACATTCAATATATCAAAATCAAGATATACAGTGTGAACAGAGTTTTACCAGATGTAGGAAATGCCAAGGTTTTTGCTAGTACCTTATGCTCCTTGTTTCAGTACAGATTCCCCTCACCATCTCCACATATACATAATTCAGTCTTGGAACGAATAGTACATTTTTCAAATCCTTTAAATGCATTTTAACAAGCACATTCTACAGACAAAATGTAAAGTCAACGTGGACTCTTTTCTGTCTGCAAACCATTATGACTTCAATGAAATTACAAGTGTTGCTCTTACCAGTAAATCTGAGAATGTCAGTGTCCAAGTAGAACTAGCGGAATCCCAGTAGTAACACTTGTCAGTCTCAAGAACATTTAGTAATGAAAAGCCGACTATACATTTTGCAAGTTCTATTGTGGTGAAAAAAAGTTTCATCTAAGTCATGTAGGTACTGTGACAGTAAGCCAGTGAGGTTTCACAGGTTAGATGAAACAGAACAGAGAATAAGAAACTATAGGTGTTTTCTTAAATCATAAACTAGAATTACATTCAAAGGAGTATGTATAAATCAAATCCAAAAGAAGGTACCTAAATGCTATCATTTTAGAGACATTCAAGAACACAAAGTTCCAAATAAAAAGAAAATGATGTGTATGCTTACTGATGTTGAGTTTACACATAAGATTTAGAAGATAAAAGCCATTCAAAGACTGCAGAAACAATTATCTGTGATAATTCACAATGTTGCACAATTCAAATTATGTCACATACTGTAGCATATGGTTTGTTCTAAGGGTTGTAAAAGAGAAGCCTCTATCTTGGCACTCAAAGCTTGTGCTTTCCATTACTTTCCATATATCAGGACATTCATGTGACCTTAAGTTTGCTTGGTCCCAAAAAGAGACTTTCTCTCTGGTTCTAGATGCACTCTAGAATCCAATTCCAACTTATTTTATTAATCTACTATCAAGGAAATGTGAGTAACTGGTGCCAAGTACTTCTTGTTTTTTTGTCCACATTTGCATGCCTTTGAATGATGTACAAGGGAAAAAATATTTTAGATATTTAGCCAATTGTTTCATGACTTGTTAAGCATCATAGGAACTGTAGGTGCTAAGATACTCTTAATCTTAGGGTGCCTTTCTGAAGAGGACTTGTAGTTTGTATGGATGGTGGGTTTTGAGTATAGGGTCACATAGAGGTATAGGACAATGTTTGCTAATAATCTTGACTATTGTAGACTTATCATGAAATTCTGTAATAAAAAGAGCTATAATCTCTTTTTTTTTTTTAATCAGTCTTAATGTTCAATTTGACAAGATCCTTAAATGTTTTGAACCACTGGGGTTTGTGACAGATCGACTGCATTTAGATAATTGCTGGAATCAAAGGTATAAATGTGTTTTCAGTTTTATTTCTTCTTGTTCATAGTAAATTTTTAGATCCAGAAATATTTTTTTGTTTTTGGCGATGGTTGATTCATACCAAGGATTAATCGCATTTGTTTTGAGATAGGATAAAAAGGATTTTAAAATGTCCTCTTCTTCTTTCCAAATAAAAATTATATCTTCAATATATCTTCGCCATAATGCCAGGTTCACCTCAAAGGGATTATTCTATATGTTTACGTGTTAAAAATGACCCATAAATAAACTGGGTACTATCCTGGTATCCATGAAGGTACCTTGGATCTGTAGATAATCAATTTAGAAGTTTAAAATAATTGTCCTGTAATAATTAGGCAACATCCACTGTGCAGAAGTCATAGTTGTCTTTTGAATTTCTGAGAATGTTAATAATTTCCATAGTGTGTTTTAAATAAGATGTAAGAGTGATCACTAGGGGTGGAATCAATATGACTACATATTTGGATAGTCCCGAAGTCAGAGACTCAATGCCTGGAACTATTGGTCAACCTGTAGGGTTTAGCTGTTTTTTGTGCAGCTTGGGCAAGATGTAGAAATATGGAATACGTGGTAGATAGTGTAAAGGTATTCAAACTCTGATTTCAGTAGGATCCCTTGATCTAGTGCTCTCTTTAAAATAGTGTATTATTTACAACTGTTTGATATGATTGGGTCATGATTCAATCTCTGATATGTTTCCATAGAATTTAAAAGCCACTGTTTCTTTATAGTTGTTCCCAGGAAACAAATGTGTCCTCATACACCTAGCCGCAATACGCCATGCAGCACAAGGTACCTGTGGCAAGTGAGCCACAAAGTTCTGTGACTCTGCTTGTTACAAGTGTCTATTTCACCTGAAAATGCATCTCAGTTTCAAATAGATTTGACAAACTGCTACATGAGACTGCACTGATTATTTTGATTTGTGACACTTGTATATCTGTGTGTGATTGCTTCTATATACGAAGCACAACACAGACCTTGATGTGAAATAAGCAGCAGTCGCTGCATCATAACACTTCTTATACAGATTCAGACTCAGTCGCACACAGATATACAAGTGTTGCATATCAAATTAATCAAAGCAGTCTTGTTAAGCAGTTTATCGCATCAGTTTGTAACTAAAGGGGTGAAAAAGAAACAAAAAAGATGCTTGGCGCAAACAGAAATCAATGGAATCTGGCACGTCAAGAAGGGCTCTTTGGCGCAACCGCAGCAATAGTGTAATACATAAGGCGGAACTAGAGGCAGTGCAGCCGGGACCCGCTGCTATGAAGCGGGCCTGCAGCCAGTGGCTTTATGAGTCAGGCTATCTGAATTATTTCGCCGCCATGCTGCTGCTCCATGGGCGGCTCATGACTAAATGATGGTGCGGTCCGGCCAGAGGATGAGGCGGACCTCCCTTCATCTCTTCCCAGCTCCTCCTCTCTGTCTCCTGAATGACTGGGTGTTGCTCAGAGTGAGGTGGTCCTGCTCGTGACGCTGAGGATGAGGTCACGTCCCTGTACTTGACTGCAGTTCTAGCCATCTCACAACCTGTGCCGAGCCAGCTCCATCCCTCTGCAGTAAGTAAACATGCGAAATCATGTGACTGTCAGTGTGTAACTCAGGGCCCCTGCCTGTCAGCCACCTCATAGCCAAGCCAGCCACTCAGTACTGGCATGGGCCCAGGCCCCCTGGTACCTCCATCATCACTCCTTTCTCTGGACAATGTCTCCGCAGGCACCTCTCTGCCTTTAATATGCTAGCCACCACTGCCTCTACTTGCCACCCAATGCCTCCCCAGTCAGCCCCTGCCACCAACAGCCTTCTCCTTTCATCCACCTCCTACCTGACTCCCCCTGCCTTTCTCTGCCTTCTGTCACCCACTGTCTACCCATTCACCCACTGCCCCTGCCTGCCTCCCTCCACCACCCACTGCTACCCCCAGCCACCCACTGCCTTTCCCGCGGGATGGCTTTTTTTTTGCACCTGAGCCCACCACTGGTGTATTAGAACACATCTGTAACTACCCCTCCCCCTTTGTCAGCGAGTTTGATAACAATGGGCCCTATTCAGATATGTACACTAAATGCAGAGCAGCTGCATCTTTGGATGCAGCCCCTGTGTGAAAATATGTAAAAGCAGCAGGAGGCGTCTGTAGTTGAAAAACTGCAGACCACTGCTGTATCCAAAGCAGCAGCATTAGATCATCTGCATGAACATTGGTCATCTGAGTAACCCTCAGGTTACTCAGGAGGGCAGGTGTTTTCACGGTGACAGGGCCACTGGCCTTGGCACGCCCAAAGAACAGAGCTGAAATGCCACCAGTTTCTGTGATGCTGTATTTGTTGACGTGTTGACATCTATAAATGCATTAAACAGATAAATGTTTTTTAAGGTGCGAATGCCAAAGCTATATTGAGTGAAGAAATGAGTGGGGTTCAAATTCATATTGCTTACGCTGTCATAGTTGTTTCTTTGGTGGATGAAAGATTTATTCCCCTTGTCCCTCTTTGTCGCATTTTACTCTAAGCAGGAATGCTAGTGATAATTTTTCTTGTAGTAGTAACAACCTGTTCCTTACCTATTGTCCTCTTCTAAAACATGTTTGGTGTAGTGATGATCCCATCCCAATCTAGATTGAACTGGTTATCTGTGCTATCATCAGATGTGAAAAGTGACTTGCTTGTGGATCCTTAGACCCCTTGGGATCCTTTCGACTTCAACATATTTCTGTAATGTCACTATTTTCCAATATGTCTTTCAGAAATAAGAAGATTTTACCATTTTCTGAAGGTGAGATTTAGATTCAAGGAGTCATTGATAGCTTCAAATGTGGTGATGTTATCAAAGACACTTCCCATGTTGAGTAATTCAGTCTCTGTGATTCCAATATTTAAATACAGATAGTTGAATGATAGGGGATTCCACTTTCTTTTCAGTGTGTGTTCGATGAGTTCCTTCAGAGAACGAGACTAAACATTCCAAATAACGTATAATGGAAATGTGGGTGACTGGCACCAAGTACGTTTTGGGAAACAAATGGGGCAATAGATGTGCAACCAGAAACAGCAGGATCTGGGCTCATCAGAAGTAGTCTAAAGGATAAGGAAGGTGGTTCTGGCGCTATCTTTAATCCTTGGAGGATGGGTTATTTGGATCATTTCTTCAAATTATATTTTCTCCAAATAGGTTTGCCAGATTATTTGGAAGAGAAAATGCAATATGATGTGTAACATACTGGTTCTTATGTTTAAAGAGAGTACATATAAACTCACCCTTGATGAATAAATAGTAGGCATTGGATAAACTCGCACCGTTGTCCTATAGTGCTTGCGTGAGCAACATGGAAAACTGGGTGTTGTTGCCGTACAGTGTTTTTCCATCTTATGCCTTAAGATTCTCAGGGTAAAGAAAGTAAAGTATAAAATATATCTGTGCTGTAAATAGTATACAACACACACTCACCATCAGTCGGATGTAAATGTGACTTGGACATTTACTTGAAAACCCAATGCCTGTCAGGGTTCACAATAATAGAATCCAATGTCTATAATGGATAAGGCGTTCAATAATCCAACATTAATGGATTTGATTTCAATCAATATATTTATAAATATAAACTAAAAATAAATAATATACCCTTTCAGCATAATACAGAGTGGTCCATGAGTGCGGAAATACCCTTTTAAAAATGAAATGAGTAAGGAAATCAGTGTCTTCACATATGATATAGGAGTGGGGGGAAACAATTTAGGCTATGTCACCAGTATAGCAGCCATCTTGAAGTCTGCCATCTTGGATGCAACTCTAATTTTTTTAATTGAGAAGGTAGTCATGTGACATATCAAACAGATGCATTTCATAAGAAAAACAATGGTGTTCTTAGTTTTAATGTATCTTTATTCATTCTCAAGTTTTAACTGAGTTTTGGTAGTGACATTAATGACAATGGCACTAACAAAAATGTGTTGAGATTGTCTTGATATCTGGAGAATGAAGCACACATGCTATTGCAAATGATTTCAACCAAGCTGACCCAAACAGGCTACCCATTTCTCATAATGCATTGCCAAACTACTTGCCAAATTTAAAGAAACCAGATCACTTGCAGATAAACCAAAAAATGGACAACCAAAAACTGTTACAGATGAAGAAGCAACAACAAAAGAGCGAACAACGTAGCACTCATAGTCTGTCTCGTTAGTCGTACAGCCATTTTGAGAATTTTGTTTACACATAAATGGCACCTCTACATGATTCAGATGCTGCAACACCTAACTCAGGATGACCCAGACTGTCGGGTGTAGTTTGCACACTTGGTAACACAGCAACTTCAACTGAATCCTCATTTTCCACACCAGGTATTGTTAATTTCTTCATCAATGGTAAAGTAAACAAACAGAACCACAGGTACCGGTCAGAGACAAAACCTCATTGGATGGATGCTTATAGGGTTATTGCCTCAGCAAAACAGTTGGTATGGTGTGGTTTGTGGGGTACCCATATTGTGGGATGATTCCCCATTGATGGAACATTAACAGCAGTACGTTGCTAAGAGAATGTTAGATGAAGAGATTTTGTCTTCATTGTTATCAGAGGGCGGGTCATATCCTAATTTCTCAAGATGGTGCCCCAACTCATTATGGACTCATTGTCAGGGAATATCTTGATATGTAGTTTCCCCAGAGGTGGATTGGCTATAGAGGTTCAGTCCAGTGGCCACAAAGATTTCCAGATTTTACTCCGATGGATTTCTTTCTGTGGGGTTACCTGAAGGAATGTGTTTATGTTGTGAAGATACAAGATCGTTATCATCTGCAACAATGAATACTTGAAGCTTGTGCTTAGATTCAGCCAGACATGTTGGTCAAGGTTCATCAGTAATGGGAAAAGAGAATAGCCTTAACACTGCAACATGGTGGACAGAACTACGAACATATCCTATAAACTTTATGTTAAAACTCAAGAATGAATAAAGATGTTAAAATGAAGAACACCATTGATTTTTTTATGACATTCTGCTTCTGTTTGATGTCACATGACTACCTTCCTAATTAAAAAATTAGAGTTGCATCCAAGATGGTCGACTTTGTCGAAGCTGGAAAATTGGCTGAGACAAGATCAGTTTAAAATGAGACTGCAAGACGCCATTTTGCGAATGGCCACCTAAGCGTCATTTTAGATAAACTCACACTTTAGTACATGTGGCGATATTACTATTAGCATCATGCGATTGCATCTGTGACCGTCGCCATAAGTTACGGCGATTCATCAAAAGCCCATTTCATGACTTTACGTAGTTTGGGTGCTCTGGATAAAGTGTGTATATTATTATAATTCCCCTAAAGGATATATTTCAGAAATGGCTGTACAGTATGTCAAAATTGGATTGCATTAGCTAAACAGAGCAAATGGCCACGTGACAACTAGCTTGTGAAGACAAGCTTCATGGACATAACGTCTGCTCTCACTCCAGGTGGCCCTGCTCGAATACAGCAAGAGGGTCGTTTGTAGTGCCTTACATTAGCAGGCTTCCTACAATAAAATACCTTCAAAGCCAAGAGTGTTATCTGAGGTTTGGGTCTTGTAGCTGTGCTAATTTGCATCCACACAGGCCCTGGGAGAACAAAGACCAGTATTTTGGAGCCTGAAAAGGGTGGGGGCTGCTGGGGCATGAGCAAGTCATGGAACTATAAGGCTCAGCATTCCACACTGCTAGGTGTTCACTTAGTTTAAGTGAGATTTAAGTGCACCATTTCTCATACACACATTAATACGCACAATTGCGCTGTTAACTAGTCGAATATTAGCGAATGCATAAGATCCTGTATGAAAACGCTGTTTATTAGCTTCATGCGCACGCACCTGCCCCAAGTTAACTAGCGTCTTTACATCACACCCCGCATACTTACACATTACATATTCACATAAAAGGTTTAATAAGCTTTAAAGTATAAGATTTAAGCTTGTTCATTTAGCATAAATGCTGTGAAATAAAGATTATTTGGTAACTAAGGTTGTATACATGATAAGTAAGCCGTGATTGGTATCGTACTGATGAGTACTCTTTCAACAGTATTCCGGTACCATCGGTGTGGAGATCGCATCATGCATTCTCAACTTATGGACCGCAGAGACTTCAAGCAACAAAATGTACATTATATGAACAACTGTTAGGATGTTGCATGAGGCAGGAAACCAGAGACCCCCAGTTGTTAGAGGCTGGGTTGTGTCTATTTGAATCAACCTGTTAAATGCCTTGTAACATATGCCCTCTCCTTTAGGACCAATGGTATTAGCAACAAACCTCTATTGTGTTGTTTATTTCTGGGGGGGTATAAATATGTGCGCTCTGACCCTGGGTTCCTAGTCTTTGTGCTGAATGCTGATTGACGAGGGGTTTCTTGCTGATGCCTAACATCTGGACCAGAGAGCGCTGCGTATGTATAATTGTACTTGGGTCTGTATAATCTCTTTGCGCTAAGATTATATGAGGATCATAGCGTGTAACTGCTGTACTTTTACTTGAATAATACTTTGTGCTTTGGAACCACAGATTCTAGGTCTGGAGTCTTTATTTACTGTATGACTGCGTACGCAAATTAGCGTCATCCTTAGAGGTTTATAGGTAGGATATTAGAAGGTATAGGCAGGGGTATATAGAGGTTCAAAGGCAGTATCCTTAACTTAAAGGTGGCCGCCATACTGGTGACATGCCCTAAAAAGTTTTCCCTTATCATATGTGTAGACACTGAATTAATATATCTTTACTCATTTCCTTTTTATAAGGGTGTTTCATATTTATGGACCACCATGTATTTGATAAGTACCATAGAACAAAAAAAGGTTCCAGTGACTCAGCTCTGTTAAATGTTGACATGTAACAACAATTAGTGATGTGGACAGTGTGGTCAATTTCTCAAAGGGAAAATCAAACCGTTCATGAATGTAATTGCTGTGAACTGAAACTAAAGCTATCTAGTACAATTTGGAAATGAGGCTATATTGAAGTTTGTAGATGTGAACTGAGTCAAATAATGGTTTCCAACTAAATGTGAGGTCAGACGTAGAGATGCAAACAAAATGTCCATAAAGCTCATCCATAAATGTAAAATTAGTTGTGAGTCATACGTACATTGGATACCCACTAAATTATCAATTAACTGCAATGTTGTGGCTAGCAACATTTTTTACATGACCAGTAGAGGCTACTTATTTTACATATTAATACATTTAAAAATAATACTATTTAAATTAGTAACAACCATTTACAGATTACTGGAAAGTTAAAAAATAATCAGTGAATGGAATTCAATCAGCCTCTAGGATAACATAATAGTAATTTCCCATCTTAAATCTAGTTATGGATTAATCATGGTATCCAACCAATAATAAAGAATGAAAATCCAGACTAATGGAGCATACACACGGTCAGATTTGTCAGATCAATGATTTGAACGATTTTACCAAAGATTTGAACTGTTTGAACGATTTTTGACTGCATTAAAATGAATGGAATCGTCCAAGTCTGACTGCAAACACATCAGATGTCAGATATCGTTATCTGACCATCAGGAACGCGCATCGTTCAAATCGTTCATCTGACAGATATGTCAGATATAAGAAAAATATATAAACCCAGCGCTAGTGAGGCAGAGGGATCAGACACTAATTCAGCAGTGAAGATAAGGTTATTGTCAACCTTATAAAATAAAATAGACAAGGAAAGACTGTGCTCTAATGTCTATGCTGGGACACCAGTCTCTCACATTATTAAATTAAATGTCAAGTTTATTGCATAGGACTAAATTAGCCACACTACATTAATCATTAAAAATATTATATAAAGAACAATACATAAAGGTATGAATTAGAGTTGATCAGACTTCATTAAAAAGCCATATACATTATACAAAAACTAATAAGACAATACAAACAAAGGTGATTCTTGATAGTAAATCTAGTGTTGACTTATATCTATATAAGAATGCACTAAAAAGTAGCAATAATAAACCTGGAGATCCTTAGAATTCAGGTCTAAGTGACAATGTTTCTTTTCATAGATAGAAAAGCAGGAGTAATACCATTAACCTGAAATTCACGACATGAACACAGCAGTCAGATTTCTATAAACTGAAAATGAGTCCTGTACAATGAGTCAGTGCAAGTGGTATGTCAGAGAAATCTCATTGACATCCCCTACGTATATACACCTTTATCAACGGCCCACATATTGCAGATAGAGGGCTGCTTGTGGCAAATAAACTTCCAGCGTGATGTACCGGCTGAACACTAATAGCTATCTCCGGAGTAAGGTAGCTGGATCTCTTTCTTACTACATGCTATACTATGGTTTGATATTTAGTTATATCCTTTTAGATGTTGCTTGGAATACATGTTTTGGATTCCTAATATATATTTTTGGGTTCCGCATATATCCAATGTGTTATCTTTGCCGGTTCTTTTCATTTATATGTACTACACCTTTATGTAGGTGTGTATGTCTATGTGTGTGTAGATTTACATATCAATATATTATCCATTTATTTAGGTTTGTGTTGTTCGATATTATGATGAATCTGTGGGGTGAAGATAAAGGAGGGCTGTTATCGCTCCCCATGCGCTGTCTGGCTGGGTCAGTGGCCATATTCCATTCTCCATTTCCCTCACTATTCCATCAAAAATGGGTTAATTTTATTTACAATTTCTCCTCTTTCCTATGAACTTTTTCTTTTGAGATACAATTGTATCAAATTTAAGATCCAAAACCAGTAGTGTATAGATCACTTTCCTACTGAATGGTTATTGATTCTATATTAAGTATTATTATTATTTCTTCTATTATTATTAATAGTAATACTACTCTGATTATTATCAATACAGGTTGAGTCTCCCATATCCAAATTGCTTGGGGCCAGGTGTATTTTGGATATCGGAATATTCCGTATTTTGGAATAATTGCATATTGTAATGAAATATCTTGGGAATGGGACCTAAATCTAAACACAGAATGCATTTATGCTCTATATATACCTTATACACATAGCCTGCAGGTCATTTTATACAATATTTTCAATAATTTTGTGTTCCAAAAAAAAGTTTGTGTACATACGTGAAATTCATTTATGTTTCATAGACACCTTATACACACAGCCTGAATGTTATTTTATATTGTATTTTAATAATTTTGTGCTTTAAACAAAGTTTGTGTACATTGAACCATCAGAAAGCAAAGTTTTCACTTTCTCAGTCATGCTAAAAATATTCTGTATTTCGGAATATTCCGTATTTCGGAATATTTGGATATGGGAGACTCAACCTGTTTTAATATTGGCATTACTGTTAATGCTATTAATAGGAATATGGTTAGTGACTCTTCTTTATGTATTGTTATTGATATTATTTGAATATTTTATAGAGTATTACTATTACTATAGAAGTCAACACTAGATTGATTGACTATCAAGAATCACCTTTGTTTGTATTGTCTTATTAGTGTTTGTATAATGTATATGGCCTTTAAATGAGAGTCTGATCAACTCTAATTTATACCTTATGTATTGTTCTTTATATAATATTTTTTAATGATTAATGTAGTGTGGCTAATTTAGTCCTATGCAATAAACTTGACATTTAATTTAATAATGTGAGAGACCGGTGTCCCAGCATAGACATTAGAGCGCAATCTTTCCTTGTCTAGATATGTCAGATATGTCAGATTTTCCTTCAGATATGAACGATTGAACGATTTTTCAATTCGTTATCGTTCAGATCTGAAGAAAAATCTGACCGTGTGTATGCTCCATTAATCAGATCAGTATAAAGTAATAAAACTTAGTGCTCCGATGATGTAACCAAGTTTTACACTGTATAAGAACCTGTCTAGAGTTCTATAAAGTTTCAGGTGCTAAACTATACAGGTTTTTAAAACATAAATTTCACTTGAAAATTTTTACAAATTAAGTTTCTTAGAGATCCACAGAAATCTGAGCCTTGAGTACAATATGTACTCTGGAAAATTTAATTCACTTGATATTTTATGGTCATAATAATGAATTTGCCATTATTGGTTGAAGCTAAGGGTTTCAAAGACAGAATATGTAATTTGCACTGCACTATCTAAGTGTCACTTCAGCTGATGCATGATGTCTTGAGCGCATCATTTAAGCATGTGATTTGGTGGTTATGGTGAAAACAGTAGGGGTAGTACATGTGCACTGTCTACTTGCCTGCCATGTCTGAAAAGTGGTATGGACAAACAAGACCTGTCCTAACTACTGACTCAATTAGAATTAGGACCAGTCAGGTCTTCTGCCCAAATATAAATACAGTGCGGGAAATTAAACCACCTACCAATACCCAAAAAAGGTATATTTATCTGGTTAAATAGTTAACTAGATTAGTGAGGGAGTCCCATAAATTTGAAATTATAAATACATGGGAGCCCATGACTACGGGAAGTTTTCTAAAAGTGGACAACCCCATTAATACTTCAGTAAAAGAAAAAAAAAATTCCCCTCATGAAATACTGTTAAAAGAGACAAGTAGCAAACATTTCTGCCTAGTGTCTTTGCAGTAATCTTAACTCCCCCACCCACCTAATACTGTAAATTATCCTCATGGTGAACACACAAGTAATTTCTATGAGATTAATTATTACATACAGATCACTTTCCGAAAATAACTCGTAACCATTATATCGTTCAGAAAACTCTCATGTTAATAAGATGAAGCAACTGTAGTTTAGAACTTTGTAGTATGTACAAACAACCACCATAAAAAAAAAATCACTAAATGTAAATGAATATATATTCTGCTACCTCTCCTGGTAAGACTTAGCATGTCTGTCGCATCCAACATCCAACCTCACTTTAATTGATACTTGTAAAGAGAAAAGCATATTCTAGACACAGGGGTTAATGTGTCAAGCAGTGAAAAGAATGGAGAAATGGACCAGTGGAGAAGAAACCCATAGCACCCAATTAGCTTCTACCTAATGCTGAGAATCTTATCAAAATGTATGGGATCTTTGTTGGGAATGCCAGAACCTGTGGACCAACTGCACCAATAGAACCCCACTTGCTTCACCCTCTGTCGAATGATTGAACACCAATGTGTGTGACTTGGTCTGGAAAGTATCAGGTCAGAGTGTGACCAGCTTAAAGAAAAGTGGTCTGCCATCTATTTGCAATATACATTAGGCCTGATTCTGAATAGCAAGTAATATGGTACCAATTTTGGATGCCTACATAGATCCCAAGGCTACTATCCACCTTTATTCACAGTCGTTTACATCTATGTGATTGCACCGCCACCAGTCCTCTGACCATGAGCATAGCCAACATCATTAGTAACAGCACTTACATTTACCCATGCTTAGTGCATGAGATGGGACTAAAAGAGATGTGCTCAATCCATATGCATAACTTAGAATAGGTTGCAACTCTAGTTACACATCCACGATAATTCCAAAACGCATCTATTATGTGCAAAAACCCCATTGCCACCCACATTAAACCCAGTTAAGACTAGTGTTCATTCTAGCACCTAGAACGTAATCAGTGAGGAGGGTATATTTTAATTATAAAGGGCAACATTTCAAACATTTTGTATCACTATAGCTACTGTAGAAATATGTAATGTATAAAATTTTGCCCTTCAAAATTAATATATGCCCTCCTCACTGATTACGAGTAGGGTACTAGAATGAACACTAGAAGACCAGTCATTGCTGAGAAGTGACTGAGATGGGTACGAGTCCGATTTCATGTAGCTGGACCAAGTTGTGTATGTGGGCTGCATGCAGAGTTTGCAAAAATTGGGAGATGTGGCCGCATTCATGTTGTGTGTTATTCAGAATCAGGTCCAATGAGCCTCAGCAGTCCAGACCTAATGATGCCGATCAGAATGTCCCTAACCATATGAAACATGAGAATTAGCAGCACTCATAAATAAGACTGACAGGAGGACTTTGGTAGGATATAAAGCATTATGAGCTAATGGATAAAGAATAGCAGCCTCAGTGAATGGGGAGTACTCCAAGCAGAATAGTACATTCTAATAGAAAAAACTAAAATAAGACAATTTTTATATATTTGTCTCTAAATGTCTCTGTTAGACAAATACTCAAGAAATATGCAATAGGGTTAGAATGTCTTCATTAGTACTTATATACTGTATGTATGAAGGCTTTTATGCTGAGTGGTTGCAGTTTCCAAGGTCCTGTATGGACTGACCTCAAAGCAATTATTCTAGTAAACTAGAATAAATATTTAATTTACTTTAAATGGCACAGTTTGAGTGGGTTGCCATAAAGAGCAGAAAACTTGCAAATACTATAGTTCTTCACAACTTGAGTCACCCTGCCTCAGAACCCATGAAGCAGATCTTGATCTAGTGGCTTCCCATACTACGAAATCATATGGATCTGTTGACTTTATGTGAACCAGCTAGTGACCACACACTGCAAGACCATAGTTATAACACGTAATTGCTGGTCAAAATGAACATCTGTTTTTCAGCTGTTTGGGCACAAATATAGTGCAATTTCATCTGAAACAATTAATTAAACTAGTCATCCTATTGGCTGCTTGGCTGTTTTCGTTATAACTCAAAAAAAAAACCACAACATTGAAGCAGTCTTCAAAATAGTGTTTAATGTACTTAAGTTTAAAACAGGATATCAATTTAAGAGATGAGCATAGAACACAAACTAGATTTAATCTGTAGAGGAAATACAGAAGTGGTACTAAATCTCCAACATTACCGCAACGAAAAGCAAAAAAAAAAAAAAATTTGAATCTAAGAACTTAATATTTATATAGAGATGCTTTTTACAACACTATCTTCCTGCCTCCATTTGGCATGAGACCAACATTTCTACTCTGTGCTATTGAAGGCTGTGCTCCAACCACTATCTAACACCCAGTCTAAGCTTCTTCTTTGCCTCCACTGTCCTTCTCACAACATGACACTTCCCCCATCACTGGCAGGCCTGTCATCATTTACATAACATTCACACACTACTGTACAGGAATCATGTAAAGTGCACACTTTCTATACATTCATCAAAAGTCATATACATAAAAAATAAAAACATTAAATCAAAGGCAATTAAGAAAAGAAAAGATAATGTTACATTGTGGCCCTAACTTGTAGTGTCACTGTTCTTATTCAGGCTGAAGGTGTAGACTAGGCCTTGGAAAATGCTATCTACCAGAAAATAAGCATGTCCAATGCAGCTTGCAGCAGATCTTCAGCAGTGGAAATGCTCTAGATCAGCATCCCAAAACATATTCCTTTTTAAAAGGGGATATGTTTAATTGAAAAACAATGAGTTTTATATAGCGCTTTTTAATTAGTACAACACTGTAGTGCAGTACAGCAATGACAAAGAATATATTTTTGTATTCATATGAATACCGAGCTATTTAATGCTAATAAGGCTAAACTAATCAAATAGGCATCAGCATAGCACAAAGCACTATTCATTGCAATAAATTCTGTTCCAACTGCTCCGCCTAGCAATTTTATACTAATGTCTTATTAATGGTCCTATTACTGTCTGAGGACCTGATTCATTACGAAGTTCTGTTTCGAAAATATGATAATGCTTGCAACCGCTCAGCCAGCGTAGAGACGCCGCTGTCTCACATCCGAAAGGTCTAGCTGTCCTGCATATACATCGGTAATATTAGACCCTCACGCAGAATTACAGCAGGTCTGACCTGTCTCAGAAATTGCAAGTCTCATTGCACGCAGTGACTACTCAAGCTGTGTATGCCGTCGCAGTGGCTAATTTATGCACGCCCATGTAACGGCGTTCAAACGGACTGGCACATCTGCGTTTCTCCTACAACTCACCTGTCACCACCCCCAAACACTGACGTTCCGTCACTCACTCTGCGATGACTTTGTCTGTGCGCGTGATCGCAGTGCTATCGCAATCTTAACCTGCGAAGCGCACTTCGGTGCATGAACAGTACACACCATTGGCTGATCTGCATACGCTGTTGCAGTTGCAATCCATGATGAATCAGGCCTTGAGTTGCTAAAGCATGGCAGTGTTGATAAATTCACAAAAAAATTATAAAAATTCAGTTTTCACAGAACATCTGCCCTTTTGCTTTATGTAACATGGGGGTCTATTTACTAAGCAGTGTTAGGAGACAGAGGGCCTGATTCAGACCCGCTTGCGAGCGCTGAGTACTCACAAGCGGGTCAATGTTGGCCCAGTGCGCATGTGCACGACGGATCTGGCTCATTCGTGTGCATGCGTGAGACCCGGATAGCGACGGGCAAGCAGTCGCTATGGGTCTCGTACCAAAGGGGGCATGCTGTCGATGGTGAGTGACAGCACGCCCCCTTTGGTGGGCGTGCCGGGGGCGTGGCTGCCCAGACGGAGGCGTTCCCATGGGAACGCCTCCCGTCTGGGGCCGGCCCCACTGACATCACAAGTGATGTCAGTGGGAGTGCCTTCGGCTCTGATAGAGCCGAAAGCACTCCAGGGCTTGCGGCAACGAGACCCTACCACAAGGGTCTCGTCGCAAGCCCGATCTTCCTGGCCGCTCGCTATAGCTGTGGGTGGTCACCCACAGATATGCGAGCGGCCAGGAGGCCGTTCCAAAAAGGAGAAGGGACGGCCCTGATTCAGAGCGAGCGCTCTGTCAGAGGGTCTGGCTCTGAATCAGGGCCAGAGTGAAAAGTGATAAGGTGCCAGCCAATCAGCTCCTAACTGCCATCTCACAGACTGTGTTTGAAAAAATGACAGGTGGGAGCTGATTGGCTGGCACCTTATCCCTTTTCACTCTGTCTCCTAACACTGCTTAGTAAATAGACCCCATAGTTACAAATGGCTCTATTTTAACACACAATTATTTTAGTATAGGCATGGGAAAAATACTACTACAAGAAACAAAAATAAAATATATTTGATCAAACTACAGGGTGTTTCACTTGCTATTGTATTTCTTATAACTTTTAAAGTAATTGACGTAATTTAGTGAAATTGGACACAGCCCCACCTCGTGTCATTGTGTTACAGGCTGATATGAACTGGTACACAGCTGAACAATGCGTATTTATTGTCCAGATTTGCTGGAAAACTTAGTCGATAAAGGTTCACAATCTGCACGTAACACACAGACACAATGAATGTGGATGCCTCACTACACAACACCAATGTCAGAAGCAGGAATACCTACTGACTAGCAGTGGCGGCTCCAGAGGTGGGGCTGCAGTGCAGTCCAAAATTCAAATATGGAACCACACCAACTGCCATCCTCACTGGCATCCTCACTGGCAGTTGGTGTGGCTCCCCTATTTGAATTTTGGACTGTGCTGCTGACTAGGGTGGTGAACAGCTGGCTTTCACTTCGCACATGTGTGAACAGCTGGCTTGATGCTAGTAGCGAACACTCAACACATGCCATGACCTCCTCATGTTTCTCATAGAACATGGCAGGTCTGTGTCACATTTCACATCAATTACTTTAAAAGTTATAACAATAACTTTGGGCCAATACTGAGTGAAACACCCTGTATTAATAGATTTAAGGCTTGTAAAATATTGACAATTACAGTACTACCTACCAAATATTATATATATATATATATATATATATATATAAATAATCAACAACATATGACCGGCATTCCATTTAATACTTTTAATTGGACTTAAAAGGTACTTGTGTACTTTACGGACTCCTTGCAGAGAGAACCCAGATGTCCTACACTCATTATTATTATCAATCATGGTAATGTCTAAATCCCCTTCACGGAGAGGACCCTGACATCATCAGCCAGTGTCCAGCGTCATTCCCTACCATCCAAGTGGGCATAGAGGGGGAATATAACCTTGTTGCGAGCGTAGCGAGCCACCGAGCCCAAAGCATGGCGAGCGGACAACTTTCTTCTTTAGGTGGGGACAACTTTCGGTACTTGTGTACGTAAAGTACACAAGTACCATTTCAAACATTCATTGGGTTCTCCCTGCAGTGAGTCTGTAAAGTACACAAGTACCCATATATAATATAAAGCACACAGACAAAACAACAAAGCAGTTCCAATAATTTACTTTCACTTTGTTAGAAAAACCTTTGACAGCATTCTAGCCATGGTCAGAGCACAACATATGTTTATATGAGCAGTTTGTTGACATACTATTTATTTACAGGATATAAAAAACCACAGGGATCAAGTGGGCTAGCATTCAACTCTATCGTCTTGGTATCCATTCATAACATTCCCTAACCCTTTCATTGTACCAAATCATTAATTCACTTACCTAATTTAAAACCATGAAACAATTATTTTGATTGAACATAACAAATGTTATTAAAAGTAGGCAAAATGTATTAAAGGATGAATTTTTAAATATAGTAGCACATATTAGCAGTCAGGGCTGCAAATTTCCATGTATTGTAATATATGAATATTATACTTGCAAAGATTGCTTAGCTAATAAAACAATAAAAAAAAAAAAAAAAATCAGAAAAAAGGCACCATTTCAAAAAAACATCAAAGGGAAACTACTGTAAAACGAAGTATTCTACCAGCAGAGAAAAATAACATGGTATCCTTATTCAATATATACTGTATATGTATGTGTCTTTCATTTATTTTTTTATAATATATTTATATACTATGGGCCTCATTTATTAAGGAACCTAAATATCAGCAGCCTATTTTGTTTAGTATCACAGTGATACAAATGATTATTCCACTGGTATGCATCATTACTTAGCCCTCCGGCGAGATCCAGCGACTTTCTCCTCGTTGGCTGGGTCCTTCAACGTCTATGTCATGTGCATGCGCTATAGTCTGCGCATGTGCATGACTGTTTAACCCGGCGGGTACCAGGCAGTGCCTGGAAGGCTTCGCTGAAGCCAGAAAGGCTGCTGCCATGTCCCCATTGCCGGCAATGGGGACCGCATCGTTCTTGTCATCTAAAGATGGCTAGAGTGATGCAGTGAGAAACGGATAATCTTAGATTACTGCTGTTTTTTGAATACTGAAAGGATGACATAACCCCTTTAGCTAGTACTAAATGGGTTATATATCATTGCATAGTTGGGAACTATATTTTTACATATTAATAATTTTTTCCACATTTAGTGAGATTGTTACTGTAGTTGTTTTTCCAATTAGGTCATTATTAGCCTTATACATGATAGAATTAATATATTTAATTTTATATGGAATATATTTATTAATATATGGTCTCCTTAGTCTTTTTTTAGACATATTGCTTTTGATTAATTATTTAGACAATAATCTCCTTGACCCCTATCAGTATGTTAAATTGATTTTTGTTATCCAAATGTTATTTTAAAACAAAAACTATGGTTTGTTACTATGATGTGTTATTTAGAACACGTGCCAATTAATTAATTGAAACCATATGCACATATATAGGAAGGTTGGGCGTTTCCCAACATATACTCATTTCCTTTGAAGAAATCCGCTGGACGGAAAAAAAGAAACGCGTCAGAGGTAAGGAGTAACCTATTTTTTTCTCCAGTAGTTTCTGCACTGCCACAATATTATTTATACTGCCGCAGTAAGTGATACTTTGTATCTGGAACTATATACAATGTATCCTTTGCAAATCATTCAGCCAGCACACGAGGGAGGACTTTCACTGCTTCCAGCTGGCGGCTGAGGCGCTTACTATTGACGCACCACGTGCTGAAAATACCAGCTCCAGCAGTGTCCTCTACCCTTGCTACTCGGCACACACCGGAATCTTGTATGACATTGCCCCGATTCACTAATGCCAGCACAGAGCCCCTGGATAAGGGAGCTACCAGCCGACATATACAAGCTGTAAGAGGTAATTGACTGTTTGGAATTTATACGGCAGCTTTTGCTTCCTGCTGCCTTACTAACTTTGATCCCCACAATCTATGGATGGTTTATCCACGTGGCACATATAACAATAAATATATTTTGCAATTTAATATCTATACCAGTGGTTGAAGTGGGAATTTTGAAGTGGGGGTATGGAAAATCTAAGGCTGTAACTATGCGCACGGCGGTAAAGGTGGTGTGGCCACTCACAAGGGTCATACCCCTTTTAAGCAGTGTAGTCTACCACACTATAGTACTCCTTATACCAAAAAATAGTAGTGCCCCTCATAATACACAATGCCACACAGTAATGCCCCACACAGTAATGCCCTTTACAAGTGATGCCACCACGCGGACAGCACCAGATTTGAAATGATGGAGGCGCTGTCTCTCCATCCATGGATGTCTCCCGCTACGCCAGTATTCAGTTGGCGGCCCGCCAGCAGATCTTTTGTATGATGGACAAAACTATGCAGCTGTCACTATAGGGGATCAGCCTCTATAAAAGCAGGGTACACCAGCTAAAATAATACATACTGTACATTTTAAATGTGAGAGTAAAGAGGTTGTATTACCATAGAGAGTAATGATCTTTATAGTGACAGTGGTCAATTATGGTGAAAGGAGAAGTCAGCTGGCAGTATAAAGCCCCTTGTACCTAGTCTCTGCGCACCCCTACCCGCTCTGCATGAGGGCTTGGTCTAACACAATACAGCAGGTTGGTGTCTGACTGGCTGTAGTGTAGTATGCGAGTGCAATGGGGATAGAGAGCAAGGGACTGACCTGCAGCCTGATCCAGAGGTCCAGTATGGCTCCAGGATCACACACAGTCCTGTGGGGAGAAACGGGGGAGTCTGGGCCTGATTCAGACCCGCTCGCGAGTCGATGGTGGCCCAGTGCGCATGCGCACGATGGAGCCGGCTCTGTCGTGCGCATGCGCGAGACCCAGATAGCGACAGGCAAACCGTCGCTCCGGGTCTCTTAGCAAAGTGGGCGTGCTGTCGATGTTCAGTGACAGCACGCTCCCTTTGGTGGGCGGGACGGGGAATTGCCTACCGTCTGGGGCCGGCCCCACTGACATCACTAGTGATGTCAGTGGGAGTGCTTTCGGCACTGTTAGAGCCGAAAGCACTCTTGGGCTTGTGGCAACGAGACCCTACCACAAGGGTCTCGTCGCAAGCCCGATGGTCTTGACCATCGCGACCATCATCATGGCCGCTCGCTATAGCTCTGGGTGGTCACCCACAGCTATGCAAGCGGCCAGGAGGCCGCTCAAAAAAAAACAGAGGGCCGGCCCTGATTCAGAGCGAGCGCTCTGAATCAGGCCCTCAGTCCTGTCTGCAATTCTTGTCTTGTTTTCCTGTCTCCTGGTGACTGGCTTCTACCCGTCACATGGAAATTATATTGATTTCACCAGGAGCAGGCATATCGTGCAATCTCCTCTTATGCAAAGCCCATCTTTAGAAAGCAGAGGCTGCACATCCCTGGGGACACCTCCTGGGACTTCCCCCAGTACTGCCAGCACCAACAACAACCCACCCCCCGAACTACTCCCAGCATCACTAACAACCCCCTACTACTCCTAGCATTACTAACAATCTCCCCTTCTCCACTACCTCCAGCATCACCAACAACCCCCACTATTCAGAGCATCACTAACAACCCCCCCACTACACCTAGCATCACTAACAACTCAACACTACTCCTAGCATCACTAACAACCCCCCACTACTCCTAGCATCACTAATAACCCCCCACTACTCCTAGCATCACTAATAACCCCCCACTACTCCTAGCATCTCTAATAACCCCCCACTACTCCTAGCACCTCTAACAATCTCCCCTTCGCCACTACCTCCATCATCACTAACAACCCCCCACTACTCACAGCATCACTAACAACCCCCCCACTACTCCCAGCATCACTAACACCCCCCCCCACTACTCCCTGCACCACTACCACCCCTCCCCACCCACTACTCCCTGCATCAATAACAACCCCCCCACTACCCTTAACATCACTTACAATGTCCCCTTCTCCACTACCTCCAGCATCACTAACATCCCCCCCCACTATTCACAGCATCACTAACAACCCACCCCCACTATTCACAGCATCACTAACAACCCCCCCACTACCCTTAACATCACTAACAATCTCCCCTTCTCCACTACCTCCAGCATCACTAACAACCCCCCACTACACCCAGCATCACTACCCCACCTCACTACTCTCAGCACCACTAACAATCCCCCCCACTACTCCTTGCATCGATAACAACCCCTAACCTCCCCCTCTACTCCCTGCTGCCTGTTAATGCTTCAATAACTAACCTCGGTTGCTCTCTGTTTTTTTTCTGAGGAGGAGGCAGGAGCGGTGAATCCAGCTAGGGAGGGACATTTGAAGTGCACTGCGCCTGGTCCCAGCCCTCCAGGCTGCTTTAGATACAGGCATTGGAGCGTGATGTTCATGCTCGGCGGTCCCTGGAACAGTAGGAGGTGAGGTGTTGTAATGCTGTTGCATGCCACCGAGCACCATGGTCTTGCCCGGCGGCATGTGACAGCACCTCCGCTCCTACAGCATGACAGCACCTCCGCTCCTACAGAGTGACAGCACCTCCGCTCCTACTGTTTCAGGGACCTGTTAGGAGCATGAACATCATGCAGGCTGGACTCTTGCAGTAATGACCGCGGGCGCTACAAAGTGTGCTAGTTTTAAAAAAACGTTTAGTGTTTGAAGTGCCGGTATGCCATACCGTTGCATACCGGCACACTTCGAGCACTGATCTATACCGAAATCTGCGTAAAGTTCATATTTCATAAAAATTAGTTCCGGTACTATTATTTGCAGTGCAACTGCATTTATTAGCATAATATTCTGGTTATAGAGAAATGTGCAGTTATTTTTAGTGGTGAGAACTCATTATAAACAATTATATTCACTATACTTTAAGCCCTCATATATGAATATATTATATTAACTATAGTATATTTCTATGGTTCAATACGTTTTTTTTTTTAGTAAACTGTTTTTTAGACCATGGTTATTTATTTATCATTATGACCATATTAGAGGGCTGTGAAGTATGGTGTTTTCATAAGGCCTACAGACATGAAAGATCCTCAAGGAAAAAGCACATTGACCAGATCACCTGGGGTCAAGAGAAAATGGCTTGGGATGCATTACAACTTGTAACAACCAGCTCTTTGGGGAATACAGCAGATAACTACTGTATAAAAAAACTTGTGAGCAGGGATTCCAATTCTGAAATTGTTTTGTAATCCTGGGATTTAGGGATTACCGAACTTCAATCTCTGGATCCAGGAACTAATTTTGGAATTGGGATTGAGGGAAAAAGGGGTCATCTGGACTTTTTCCTGGACAATTGAGGTGCAGTAAATTGTGAGCATGGCAACAGATTCCATCAGAACACCTCTGCGATGAAGAAGGGATATCAAGGCAAATGGAACTTTACAATGTTAGCAGATTATTGCTGGGCTGTAACAGGAGATGATCCTGATGTGGAATACAAATGGCAGACAAAGAAGAAGAGTATACAGTGAGTCAAGTGGGACAATGTGACATTTTTTGAAAGATGTGAGCAAAATATTACTTTTCTTTTATGAAAATAAATATTTTTCTCACATACTATTTTTGATTTTTTTTTTCCCCCTCACAATTTTACTTCATTTTAATAAACATATTATTAAAAATATGTTTGTCTACTCTTTATTTGTTTCATTTTAGGTTCATGTACCTTCATTTATATTATACAAATATAGAGTAGGTATTTTTAGTACTTTAGTAAATCAATTTTTAATGGTTATTTTTGAACTCACCACATGCAAATCAATACAGAAAACAAATGAATCTAGGAAACAAAACAATAACAAATGTTGTTGACCAGTGTTATGAATTGATAATTACATTTCACCAGAGTCTAAAGAACACAGAGAACAAAATGGATATTTACTAAAAGATCAATCATATATTTTTCAAAACTAGACAGTTGTTACATTAAGGCAAAAACAAAATTATAGTTTATAAAGTTACCTAAAATATAAGATATATTTTTTTAGATATGTTTATTATTTTAGATACAGAACGTAAAAGGAAAATGTATTTTTTATTTACACAGCAAAATAGGACTGTCATTTAAATGTGTTCTAGATTATTGGTAAAGTCAGTAAATTTAGGTGACAAACAAAAATGTCAGCCAGTTATTGGATGGTGACCCTACGAAACTGGTTCAACCAATTCCCGCTGTTGAACAATGAACAAAAGGACCAATGGTGTTCACTATTGGAGTATAAATCTAAGGGACAACGTACACATTATATAAAGATTTCCCATCATATATAGAAACCAATACTGGCATCTATCACCTACCTGTCATTTAAAGACATGAAAATACAGGGGATGAAGGGTGGAGGGTGGGGAAGTATAACAATTGAAGAGGCAAGTGGATGAAAGTGTTATGTTACATTTAGAAAAAACTGAGATATTTACAGTTAAAAATAAATTTGACATGAATTGAACATAGCGCTTTTATCCACAAAATATATCAGTATATAATATATATATATCAGTATAAAATATATAAGTGTGGAATGCCTGAGGAAGACTATATAAACGGGTGACAGCGTCAGGACGTCGGCATTCTACACCTGACGTCAGGACGCTTCCGTCTTCTCGCGGGTCGCATGCCGATGACGTCAGTCGCTCGGCGCCCGGAAGGAGAGACGAACACGCTTCTCAGTACACAAACACATGGGCTCTATAAAGGTATGTTTTTACTGTTCTCACTTTGTGTTCTTGATAAAAGTTTTTGGACTGAAACGTTGGACACATTTTGAGGTCCTGTGAGTGCCGCTGCTTTTTTCCTATATATATATATATATATATATATATATATATATATATATATATATATATATATTTATATTAGATAGATCCAAGATAGAATCCGGCACTCACTTAAAACATAAAGCGCTTCTTACCCCGTTGCCTTCCAAGCACAACACATGCACGGTGTGGCACAGATACCAAGCAAAACCGGCGGCACTCAGGGATTTCAAGAAAGACAGCAAACGATTGATATACCATGGTATAACAGTACCACTTCACAGCATAGTGCATTATATTACATTAACAAAACACACCAACAGCATCTCGTGGTAAAACACCACAATGAATCTGTCGTATAAACAAATATTAGACTGACATACTAATAATATAATAGCAATTTACAAGAAACATTGAAAGCTATTAGTCTCATTCAAACCCTTAGGAGTCAGACTATCCAGCAAAAAAATCTACTTGGCCTCTCTCTGCAAGAGAATCCTAGACCTGTTACCACCTCTCGTCAGTGGCGGAACATGGTCAACATACCTCCCAACATGACCCTCTCCAGGAGGGACACAATGCTCTGGTCCTGGACTTCCCTGGTAATTTATGATTGGTGGAGGCTCCAGAGGTGGGGCTGCAGTACAGTCCAAAATTCAAATATTGGAGTCACACCAACTGCCAGTGAGTCCCAGCCAGTGATGTTTGGCAGCATTTGGGGTGGCAGTTGATGTGGTTCCCTTATTTGATTTTTGAACTACTCTGCTGCCCCGCCTCTTACCAGGGAAGTCCAGGACCAGAGCACTGTGTCCCTCCTGGAGAGGGTCATGTTGGGAGGTATGGGTCAATAATCATGTGGCACATAGCGGTCAAAGAATGTGATTATTGACCATGTTCCGCCACTGGCTAGAGGTGGTAACAGGTCTAGAATTCTCTTGCAGAGAGAGGCCAAGTGGATTTTTTTGCTGGATAGATTGACTGTTTGAATGAACCTAATAGCTTTCAATGTTTCTTATAAATTGCTTTTATATTATTAGTATGTCAGTCTAAAATTTGTTTATACGACAGCTTCATTGTATGTTGGTGTTTTACCACGAGATGCTGTTGGCGTGTTTTGTTAATGTAATATAATGCACTATGCTGTGAAGTGGTACTGTTATACCGGAAAGGGTATGAAATACCGCCGGCCGCTTGGCGGTTCGATTCTCGTCAGCGGCAGGCCGACATCAGCAGAGTTCCGAGCAGCGGAAGCCCGACAGCGCTGGAAATCCCGATCGTGGATAGGTGAGTATCTACTAACCTAACCCCCCCTAACCCTCCTTAGGGGTGCCTAACCCTAACTTCCCCCCCAAGTGCCTAACCCTAATCCCCCCTCTAAGTGCCTAACCCTAACCACCCCCTTCCCCGTTGCCTAAACCTAAGTCCCCCGGGGGGGTGCTAACCAATAAGTCCCCCCGGGGGTGCCTAACCCTAACCCTCCCTCCCCCTAGCCTAACCTTAACCCTCCCGGGGGGGTGCCCAACCCTAAGTCCCCCCCGGGAGCCCTAAACCCTCACCCCCCGCGGCTGTCCGCTCACGGCGCCCGGCATCACTACGATCGGGATGCCGGGCGCCGGTCTCCCGGCGTCGGGGAAATGCAGGCGTCTACATCTAGACGCCCGGCATTTCACCCTTGCCGGGATATGACAGTCGGGAAGCCGGCTGACGGTATTTAGGCAGTCGGCTTCCCGATTGCTTCCCGTTAAACCATGGTGTGCATTTGGTGTTGCGTATTGCATGTGTATTTATTGGGTATATTCGTTGTCTTGGTGACGGGTGCACTGTGGTGATGTCATCACTATGTGCCTTCCAGCGTGTCTCTGGTCGGAAGCGGACAGGAAGCACATGGAACAGTTGGTGATGGGGAGCACTATTTAAGGTGAGTGTCTTTTATATTTTGTTGTGTCCTGATGAAAATACCTATGTATTGAAACGTCGACTTGACTGAATATCAATCGTTAGCCGTCTTTCTTGAAATCCCTGAGTGCTGCCGGTTTTGCTTGGTATATTATATATATATTTATATTGTACTACTGTTAAAATACTGCAGAAGCATGAAAACTATGCAGCATGCAACATTTATAAATGCATGCATTACGATTTGCATATCCGCCTTGGTATGCTAACAAAAGCACCACACCTCTAGGCTACAACTGCAACCCTGGGTATAATGTTGACTGCAGTGAGTGGGCTGCATTAAATTCAGTTGCTTGTTGGTACGCTCTGGTGCTTTGTATTTCTTGGCTGGTAGTATGCGGAAACCACATGCCAGACCTGATGACACTGGAAGTTTCCATTTTATTTAAGGTGTTAACAAAATCCCCTTCATTCAAAATAAAAGTATGTAGGTGGGAGTGTATGGGAGTGGGAGTCACTGTAACTTTTAACACATCGACATTCAGCAGAAGATCGACAGTGATGATGTCGACATCGTTAAAATGTCAACATTGATGCCTTCAAAATGTTTTAACGTCGACATTTCCATTCAGGTTAGCGTTAGAGTTGTTGTTAGAGCCAATATTAGGGAATGACCAAAGAACCAGTATGTTGACACTCAATGTCGACACAACATCATACATGCCTAAGGAAGGGTAGGCACTTCTCCTACCTTCTGCCCACTTCCTAGTGAAGTGGGCAGAATAAAAATAATTTTCTTGCGGACAGGCGGGTAGGGGCTGTGACCTAATGACCCGATTCTATGAGAATTGCGTCATTTGGCCCCGCCCCCTTATTTATATATGTAGCGTTTGCAGCAAATTGCCATGAGGGGGCAGTACTTAATGATGCAATCTGTCCGGCCCCGCCCACAATATCTCCCACCTGCTTCTCCTCCCCGGGCTTCTCCCGGGAAGGAGAAGTCAAATGTCGGCAAATATGCATGACATCAGTGTCAACATGAGTATTGTGGAACATGTCTTCATAATGAATGTCGGACATATACGCCGAACACCCTCCCTGATCTCTGAGACCGCTGATGATCATGTTTGGGGCTGCCCAGGTGTCTTTGCAGCAACAGAGTGTAGATACAGCAGCAATAATTGAAAACCTTAGAGCTGCAGTGTCAGATTATCCATGCTAAGGAGAAAGGTTAACAGGTTAAGCATCCGGAGGGAGTCCAGAGGCTCCGACAAATAGAACAAATGGCGGCAGTCTCAGAAAGGGTACCCCTTATAATTGGGAAGGGTTTAGCAAGCTTAATAAAGTGGTAACCCCATAAAACATAAGGAGAAAAGGCTGAGAGGTGAAAGGGTGCATTTTTATGTATGTTCCTGGAGATAACGATACGAAGAAGCTCCTCAATATAAAATAAAAATTAACATATAATGTATATAACCACTAATAATAACAGTTGCAATGATATATGTAAAAGTTTTCATACCATGACAGAACTTGTGATATTATACCTGTTGTAAACTATTGTTCTATGCGATTACCAATTTGTGGTGTAAGGTTGCTAAAATAGGCTGTTTGCAGGGTCTAACAATGGGATTACTGATAAAAATAAAAAACTTACTATGTACCTCCGCTCAGGAGCAGAACTATCAGAACTGACCAGGTCTACTAGCAGCCTGTGGAGGAATTTTTGGAGGGCTCTTCCCAGTCTATATAAGCAAAATATTACAATGCCTCACAGTGGCCCTGTAGATAATGATATGCCCCCACAGTAATGCCTCAGTTAATAATGTGCCCCAGTTAATATATGCTCCCACAGTGGTGCCTGATGATAAAATGTGGTGTTTTTTATGCAGCTGATTTGAAAAATTGGCCATCATGATAACGAGTACTCAAAGGTTTATAAAAGTGGGGAGGATCACTCTACTCACATCTAAAAATTCAGTTTTGGGTGGAGTTCAATAACAAAACAAAAAAAAGACTTTTTAAAACTGCAAAAAGGAAGAAAACCTGTGTTGAGCAGATCAACAATTAATTAATAATCTACAAATAAACTCTATGCAAATATTGTTTTAGTCTGGCATATTAATAGGATAGTAGACACCAGATAAATCAGCTATAATAAAATAACAATTTAATATTAAATCACTTCAACAATAAAACATAAAATCATCAAATCGCTTTTACATTTACATCTCTCTCTCTCTTGGTCTATATATAAATTTAGTAGTTTTAATAGCTTGCAAATATATTTTTAGCAAAGCTAAGTATTGTATTCAAATGCAAACCTGTGTATGTAGATTATATTATATATACACACACACAAACTATGCATCAGTTATATTTTTTACAGACTAGAAAAGTGTTGGTATTATCACTTCCGTTCTAAGTGAGCTTATGATGAGTACAACTAGCATTGTAATATACATTGCAAGTTGTTTTTTGCGAATCCATACATGTTGTGTTTCTGTGTGTGTGTGTGTATATATATATATATATATATATATATATATGTACATATTAATTTTTAATATATATATTTATATTTTCTTTCAGTGTATTTTTTATTCTTAAAGTTAAATTCTGCCATGTTCTAAACATTTAGACAATTATTCCTACAGCTGTAAATTAAGAGGAACAGCTGTAAATGAAATATTGAAAAGAAATGTAAAAGAAGGGGTGCTACATAAAGAAAAAGCAGCGGCCACTGCAGCGTAACGCTTCGTATACAGATTCAGACTCAGTCGCACATAGATATACATAGTCTCATGGTGCGTCCTATTCGCATTGTATTGCGACTAGGACACATTTTCGTCCAAATAAGACACGAGTTGCTATCAGAGTCTGCTGCAATGGTGTATGAGGACGCATCTGTATTGGAACCTTTGAACATTTCATTAACAGGGCATGTTCCCCTAAAAATTACAAAGGTAGACTTCTATGTGAATATAGCTGACAAATTTTACAACATTTTTTTTTTGCCATCAAGGCAATTTGATGACTATTATTATTTATAAAATGTTATTTTATTATAGCCGACTCATTTGTTGTCTACGGTCTAAATATACCCCAACAAAAACAATATTTTTTTAACCATTTATATGTAGATTATTAATTAATTATCTGCTCAGCAAAGCTTTTGTCTTTTTTTTGTTTGTAGTATGGTATTTCCATTATTAAAACCACAGCAGAGCCATTTGTTAAGCAATACTAGTATATGTAGCTCAGTGCCGGTATTAAGTATTTTGATGTTTCTACATTAATCTAGAATATTACTTACATCGGTCACAGTCCGGCGATGACCTCTTCAGTCCTGCTGAGACAAGGCAATGTATTGCCTATCAACAAAACATTGCCGTTAGCAGAGATCAAGGAAATCCACCCAAAATTGAATTTTTAGTTATGAATATAATAAGTCTTTAAAAACAATGAATCTTTAATCAGGTTTACAAAGAATGTGTGTAAACAAATACAATTTGGCAATAGATTTTCTGAAAAATGTTAACTGTGACTTCGTTACACGTGATGGCCAGAGCTGTAACTAGATGTTTTTTTGCCCTGTGCCAGAGAGAGCATTGGGCGCCGCCCCCCCCCCTTCCATTTTTAAATAGGGACGTAAGATAGTGCACCTGAGAAAGGGCCTTAAGCTTCATGGGGAAGGGCCAGGGAAGAGATAGGGGTACTCCTGGGGCAGCCAGGAGATGCTGGGGATAAAAGAGGAGGAAGCTACAAGAAGGAATTATAATAAACAGGAAAATTGACAGGTGCAAACAGAGCCCCCTGCCCTGCAGTGCCCTGTGGCACTGGTCGCACTACCCTAGTTACGGCCCTGCTGATGGCTGCAATGTACTTTTGGGAACAGCACATAGCAGCCAGCAACAACGCTAAGTTTTCTCTACAGAAATGGTCTGTAAAACTAGTATTGTATCGACAGGCAGATGTAAGGAGCATCACGGCAATGGTCGCTGGCACGTCCTGTCAAATTCAATTACCCCCATAAAAGTGTATTAACTATATGTGAATAGCTGGGAGGGTGGGGGGAGAATGAAAAATCCACCAAAGAAACCTTTTATAGTGATAAACCTTCCGTACGCTATTACCATGAATATGGCTCTTAGCTGTTCCACCATCAAACAGAAGCGAAAGAATGCGAGCAAAGAAATCTGTACTCATACAGTGTATATTGTATCTCACTTTGAGAAGAATCAGCACGTCATAGTTTAAGTGATTTCATGTGTGTTCCATAATTTGGAATTAGTTGTAATTTAAAAATATCTTGCATTTCCCAACAAGTTTTATGCTGCTGCCAAACATCACCACAAGCCAACATGCTTCCTACTGCTTTCCTGTTCTTTATGTTCAGCTTTTATACCTCATCCACTAAGAAAAGCCTTAGCGGCATAAGATCAGATATCTCAAAATAAAATAACTATTTTACTAAATGATGTGCTAATATAAATATAATTAAATATTAAAATGTCTACTGTTGTAAATGTGCAATTATTAGTTCTGATTATACATAGGAGATGTAGTCATAATGTCAACACAATGTAGACAGTTATGTTGACATTGTTAAAATGTGGACATTGAATATGTCGACATGTACAGAATGTTAACATATACACAATTTCAACATGTAAAATGTTGACATTCTGCACGGACTGGAGGGGGAGGGATAGGCTACAGGGGGGAGGTTAGGCATTAGGGGGAGAGTTAGGGGTTAGGGATATGGGGGCTCCATTTACTAACGAAATATAACCCCTTTAGCGCTCGCTAAAGAGGTTATACCATCTTTCTGTATTTAGTAAATAGCGGTAATCTTAGATTACCTCTGTTTTTACAGCATCGCTCTCGCCATCTTTTAGATGGCGAGAGCGATGCGGACCCCATTGCCGCAATGGAGACCCAGCGGTGCCTTTCCAGCTTCAGCGAAGCCTTCCAGGCACTGCCGGGTCTCCGTGTCATGCACATAAACAGACGGACCGTCGCACATGCGCATAACACTGGAGCCCCATCGCTGGCAGCGTTAGGCTGCCAGCAGCCCAGCAGAGGACCTCGCCAAGGACCTAGACTTCGCCAGACCTCACCGGAGGGGTAAGTATTACTAAATGCCAGTTAAATTTTCGTTTGTACCACAGTGATACTAAACGAAAATTGCCGCTGGTATTTCGTTTCGATTGTAAATGAGGCCCTTACTCACTGCTGGAAATGCCGCTGGATCCGCCAAAGTCGTCATCATTTGATAGCTGGAGGCACCAGATTCGCCGTACCAGGTAAGTCACCACTAGACCACCAGGGACGTTTTAGCGACATACTAATCAGTGTCGACCTTTCATCAGTGTCGACATAACAAATGAAAATATTCCACACCCCCATACATACGGGTACTGTATTCTGTTGATGTTTCTGATGACTGCTGTATTTGTAATCAGCAAATAGCCAAGGCTGGTTTAAAACAAGCCAAAATCTATTTCAATAATAGCCCAAAGAATAAAAAATATTATAAAAACACAAATTACAAGCACATCTATTTTTCTTTTTTCTAAAGGGAATGAAATCAGTCTACTCTCCACCACCAGGCACTCTGTAGCATATATGGTTTGGATTAGGGAGGACAGTAACAGCAGAGAGGATTATATATCTGCTTTGTTTGTTCCTTGGTGCTCCATTGGGAAAATAATTGGGCTAGTTATTTTAAAATAAAACTTGCTGGAAAGGAAACTAGACAACCTAAAAACCATGATCTGTGCAGTGTTTACAACGTCAGGCTGCCCTAACAACCTGTTGCAACCAGATACCTGCAGGATATAAACAACTTGAAAACAATGCAAATTATCTATGTACGAATGTGAAGCTAGGACACAGGGCATGCTGAATACAAATAGCTGTGTTGATAGAAGATTGACATTGGATATAAAGGACATTTGGCATTGTAGGTGTAAGACACACAGCATGCCTGCTTTTGGGTACTGCTGGACATTTATGCTTTGGGTTGTATAAAATATTGGGGCATATGAATTAAGCATCTTTTGCAGAAAATCCTCTGAAAATAGTAGTTTTCTGAAAATGTTAACATACATTATTACCTGAATGTATTAAGATTGTATTGTAGCAGACATCACAGGTTTCAGTGGGGACTGTAAAATTCTATGATGTACCAGGCTACGCTTTTCGGATCTTTAGCCCCAAAAACGAACATTAAATTTATAGGCACTTTTTAGATTCTGGTAATGAAGGCTTGTGCATGTGTAACCACAAATCAGAACAGGTATGGCAGTGGAGGTTTTGACAACAGCAGGCAGGTGCCCAAACATCATTGTGGTGTGCAAGATCTTTACAGTCCTGTTGTTCAGACAAGCCTGACAGTGTACACTATCCCAGTTATTACTTAATGATGTGACATGCTCCATCTCACAGCTGTTTACTCCACTATACCAGAGAGGAATAGGTTACAATTAAGGCAAGTGTGTGCATTAGCCATAACTCAACTAATAGCAATCTAAACAAAACACTGGAGGTGAAGGGGAAGCAATACATATGTTTACATTGAAATAAATTGCAAGTTCAATATTTTATTTCCCACAAGAAATTGTAAAGTGTATAATAATCACTGTATTCCTTTCATTCATCACACAAAATTAAAAATGCAATGAAATATAACAATTGCCTTGATTCAATCACATGACCAGCTATTTTGATGCATATTACATAATATACAGAGTATATCATTTCAAGTACTGGCAAATAATAATTATGAACAATATAGCCATACCTGGTAATGTTGCTCACTACTATTTATATGATATTCTCCTCTGAAGATAACTATTAAGTGAGTATTCTTTTTTTCTAAAACTCCATGTGTTGTTGTCATGGAATAAAGAGGATGTCCACAATCCGTTCTCCATTGCTTGATGCAATCCACAATCTAGTGTCCTACATGCATTAGAGAGGGAAGACCGGTCCATTGAAGAGGTACCGTATGTCGTGATGCCTGCAAATAGTAAAAAATAATTTATTACCATTCCAAAGACATAGTGAAATGAATCTGGAGAATATCCACGACCTGCTGGTGACACTGCTCACCATTAAAAAAGTGAGTTGATCAATGTTGCTGTGAAGCAGCTTGCTATGTGACCCATAGGCTCCTCCCACTCTGTAGCAAGTAAGGTGTATGCGAATACTTGAAACCCCCAGCCCCATTTAGCTCTTCTTCCACATACCTCCAAGGCACACTGGCCTGAATACTACTGTTGTGCTACTGTAATGCTTCACAATTTGAGTAGACATTTTTTTCTCTCTTACAGTTTAAGGGGGGAATTAAATGAGCCATGATGATGCGAAAATTTTTCACACCGCTCGCATGCAAATTTTGCTCATAGCGTTTGCTTTTGCAAAATAAATATTCTTTTTAAATTGGGGGTGCATAAAAATACCTACAGTATAAGTATATATATGTGTCATTTAAATACACTTTTAAAAAAACCTTCAAAATACGCGTCTAACACCCACTTGCAATCTTAAAAACACGTTCCATTCATACATATACCTGTCCCACATCATTAACCCATTTTCCTGCACTTTGCACTTTATCACCCCAAAAATGACATGTCATTATTGGACAATTTAAGCTAATTAAAAAGTTATTTTTGCCTAATTAGTCATTAAGTGTCACAGTGGCTCTGAACCAAGTCCTGACATTTTTACTTTGAAATAGGGATTTCTCCCAACTTTTCACCTGCTCAGGAGGTGGTGGAAATTGATTTATTTAAAATCAATCATAAATACATAAGTATTATATACTAAAATATCCCAGAAGTCTGCAACACAGTACAAATATTTTAAAACTATTTATTGATGTTAAAATTGAACCAGGAAAATCTGCAAGCTTCATATAATGCAGAATGCATAAACTAACAATTATACCATTATGTGAGATTTCTAAAGAGTACAATCTTAGCAATACTAAATATTTAACCACAAAAATTCTAAATATCATGATAATTCTGAACCAGAATAGTCTTCTCCTGACGGTGCTTACTGGATATAGGAGACTACATAAGTGTGCACCATAAATCTATACTAGTCTTCTGGGAACAGGCACAGTGCCCTCAATATTATGTGTTCACACAAAGTAAGCCAAACTTATTAGGAACTAACAATGTCTCCTTCAATATCCAAACGGTCAGAGTGTAATATAATACAGCTGGTGATCCGTCCTCCTTTGTAGCTGCACAGAAGCTTTCCACATTACAGAGAAGAGTGCAGTCTATTCTGGATATTACTGCAACTCAGCTCTGACTATAATAAACAGGTACAAATACATCACACTAAACTCTAAATCCATTATCTTTATCTATATTTGAATAAGTACGTACCCTTTAAAATTAGAAGGATGCTAAAATTATACTGTTGTTCTGTGATGGCATGGAAAGTTGGTATATTTCCAAAAGAGTCTTGGAAAGCAACCAATATGTTGATCTGAAAACAGAAACACAGGTTGGGAATGTTCTGTCCTCTTTTCTTGTCACAGTCATCTACTCATCCTCTACACTACAGAGCGTGTAATAAGACAGAGAGCACAGGCCAACACAGACAGTTCACAGTTCAGACAGGCAACACATTTTCAAAGCTGGTCAATGTTTTGACTAGACAGACCCTAATGCCGAGTACACACTGAGCGTTGTGTACCAGTACGATATATCGGGCCGATATATCATACCTCGGGAACACATTAAAGCGAGGTAATGAAGGACGGAATGATCCCTCGTTTCGTCCTTCATTACCTGCAACGGGGCCGCATGCGATATAGTCTGACTGGACGTGCAACACACCCGACCAGATGATACCGCATGCGACCGCGGGAGAGCGCATATTGGCCGTACACACTGAGCGATGCGGCCAAGATGTCGATCCAATTCGGCCGGATACGACATATCGAGCCGACATCGTCTAGGTGTGTATCCAGCTTTAGACAAATGTGTAGGACAGAGATGTCGGACTGTCTAAGGTATGTTATACCATAACAATATATGTTGGGTATGGGCTGCCGGCAGTCGGGATCCCGGCGGTCAGAATCCCAACCCCCGACAGGGTTAACATACCGACACTTGTTGGTCGGTATGCTAACCCTCCCCCTCTCCCTACCCCTCCCGTTTTGGTGCCTAACCCTAACCTCTCCCCCTAGTGCCTAAACCTTACATCCCCCTCCAAAACCCTAAACCTAACGTTCCCCCCTTTGTGCCTAACCCTAACCCTCCATCTAGTGTCTAACCCTCCCCTAGCCACTGATACTTACCCTCGGGACGTCAGCGGTCAGGATTCTGGTACCGGGATCCCGACACTGTCGGGATTCCAGCACCGGTATTTCGATCGTTGCCATCCCGTACGTCAGGATGCTGACTACATCCCCAATATATTAATCCAAGTCAATGAACCAGAATAATATAAAATACTACTACACTACAGAACAAACGTATAGTGGCATATTCAATTGGCCGCGAGGTTTTGCCCACAAAAAATTACGCGGACATTGCGACCAATGATGGATTACCGCGGGCACACGGACTCCGAATACCTGCGGTATCCATTTGGATCTGATGTGAGTGGCCAATTATTCTCTGTAAAGTGCTGCAGAATATGTGTGCTATATAAATAAAAAAAAAATATTACTTAATTAATTTACAAGTCAAACCTACTGAGTGCCTTCCCAGAGAATCGAGGGGCAAATAACACATAATGCCACAGTACATCTGCTTAATGAGCTGACAGACTGGACTGAATAAGCCAGTATATTGGTTCTTAGGCATCCTGGTTTCCACAGGACAGGTCACTCAGAATTCCACCAATTTGGACGACAGTAAAACGTTTCATATTAAATGGTCTCATTACGCAAAAGATACTAAATAAGCGTAATATTTCATATTGCATTCTAAAACACCCTAACACGGTAATGAATAAAAACATGCCTGTGGCTTATGCTCACATATGTTGCTGTAATAAAAATGAAAACACATATAATGTAACTATAGCAATAAGATTAAATATTACACAACTAAATGTAAAATTTTTTAGGGGCATATTCAACTGGCATGAAATCTTTGCTGCAAAAATTAAAGCGGCTATCGCTGCAAAGTTCTGAATACTACAGCCATGCGATTGAAAGAAATTTGACAGGTGCAATACATTTTTCAGCAAAAATCAATGTCAAAAAAAGAAAAATATGAGGAGAATAGCCTGTACACTAAAAAAAAAAAAAAAATATTGCATAACATTTTACAGTAGATGTCTAATACTGTCCCCAAGAAAAAATATTTACCGCTTTTAAAATTGTTAATATGGCAGATATGTGCATTGGTGACAAAATTATATATTAAGATGGGGGGAATGCAATTAGCCACGGTACTTTATACCGCTAATTGATCCCCCGTGTTAATTCAGCCAGCTCTTGTTTGGGGCGTGGCCTAATCGTGGGAGGCATGGCCAAGCCCCCTTTAGGGAAAAGGAAAATACTATTTTCTGCAGCCCCGCAGCGCTGAGGAGCGGGACGCTGTGAGTGTCCCGGGGGGCACGATCAGTGCGATTGCGCCCTCCCACCCTCGCACAGGCAGAGCAGAGGAGCATGATGATGCTCAGTGGCAGTAGTCTCTCTGGTCCCGCTGCAGCCCAGGATACAGCAGTGTGCTGGGCTGCTGACAGCTGCTTATCGGGCATTTCTTTTCAAAAGCTCAGCAGGCTCCGAAAAAAAATCCCCGATAACTATCAGTCGTCATGCAAGCTCTGGCGTTAACACATAGGATCCGTGACCTATCATGGGTCCAGTGTGTATAATAAAAATCCTGTTTTATTTGCCTGGAAATTTATTGGGTCTAATTGAATTCCCCCTATATCCAATTACTAATTATCAAATATGGCCAAAAACCCAAATATTCTTCTACATGTTTCTCCAGTCTATTTACTTATAAATACACTAATAATGGGTATATATGGTCATTTGATAGGAAAGGCCAATCCTATGTAAAATTCTCTAATGAATAATTCTATTCAAAATTCTCTAATGCATGAAAGAATTAACTTGTCTTAATATTTTCTAATTCAACAATTCTTTAAAAACGAACTATATACTTAATAGTATCAAACTTAAGAGTATAAAGCTTCTGAGAAACTCTAAAGCTGGCCACACACTAGACCACCTTTCATCCAACCATCCAACTAGTTGATTGGTTGGAATGAAAATCTGGTAAGGTATGAAAGCAAATGACAATCAGCAATTTACTCCCAAACGCCGGAAAATGGACAAAAACTGTTGTTTGAACAAATTTGATCTAACATTTAACAAGCTTCTCTAACGACCATTTTCATCTGTTTTCTGGCATTTAGGAGCAAATTGCTGATCATCAGTTACTCCCATTCCTTACCAGATTTTCATTCCAACCAATCAACTAGTTGGCTGGTTGGACAGATAATCTTTAGATGTGTGGCCAGCTTTAGGTTACTCAGAATGGCCATCGGAACCACTATGCCAGAGCCAGCGAATCTGCGTACGAGGAGGCAGCCACAAGCTGCGACATGCCTTCAAAACGGTCGTGACACGCCTTTCTCTAACCACCCCCTATTACCTCACAGAAACGGTCCCTGCCTATCAGTCACTCTGTGTGTAAATCCTCTCTGTGAGCGACAATGGTAATCCATTGGGATGCATGCACCGTGCGACTCCAATGCATACGCAGTATTTAAAACATCGGCCAACTGCAACATATCATGTTTGCATCCATCTCAGGTCCCGAGTCACCTTATTCTGCTCTGTGTACAATATATACAATTTTCACTGACCTGCACTTATCGTCAAGGTGCATATTCCTGCAAATATTGGGACAACTTCTCAGTACTTACTTTTTCCTATTCACCATCAGCTATTTACAGTCAAATCGGTCATTAATATATAGAGCAGCACTGAATTGGCTTTATGGAAAGTTTACATACTTTCTTCCATTTTTCTTTCACATTTCTAAGTGAACTAAATTTCTCAAGGAAAATAATGGAGAGGTGTGAAAAGTGGGAGCTGGATAGGTGGATATAGTCGTGTGAAGTGCAAAAAGATCGTTCTATAGCATTCCTTTTGAAAATGTGTTTAGTTACATTTGTTTCAAAATTAAACGACAAGTGTACCCAACGATCCGATGGACCCCACTGCTAACGGGCTGACATATCGCACGGCTGGTACACGTTAGACGATCCGGTTGCCTGACCGCCCGATATGTTGGCCCTTGCCGCATCCTGCTGCATGGGGTCTTCAGTCGCATCGTCAGGTTGAGCTGCATGTAGGGCCGACTTGTCGATGCGGCTGACGACCCCACAGGAGCGTGCATCGGTAGACATAGTGGGTACCCACTACACAATTTCAAGGATTTGTCGTTCCGATCCGTCGGAACAACATCGTCTGGTGTGTACCCAGCTTTAAAGTTGTATTTCCCACATAACTTTAGGCAAATTTTAGTAGCAAGAACTAATTTTAGCATCTTGAAGATAAAATGGCAGTATATGGACTACAGTACATAGTGATGTTATCTGGCTGGTGTATGGAACTACATGCTTAAGCTATGTCAAACAGAGAGCAATTCTTTGGGAAGGAGTGGATTTGTTGGCGCTGACTTGTTTATGAAGGACTATTGTGTTTTATGTACCAAATTAAAGTATATGTTTTTCCGGCACACTAATGGAGCGTACACACGGTCAGATTTGTCAGACTTGTCAGATTTGTCAGATGAACGACTGAACGATTAAACGATTTGAACGATTTGAACGATTGAACGATTTTTGACTGCATTAAAATGAATGGAATCGTCCAAGTCTGACTGCAAACCCATCAGATGTCAGATATCGTTATCTGACAAACGGGAACGCGCATCGTTGATCGTCCATCGTTCAGGCATGTCAGATATGAACGATTTTCCATCAGATATGAACGACTGAACGATTTTTAAATCGTTATCGTCCATATCTGAAGAAAAAATCTGATCGTGTGTATGCACCATAAGGGGTATACTGTATTTACCAAAGTGAGAGTTTTCAGAAATGGAGATGTTGCCCATAGCAACCAATCAGATTGTACTTAACATTTAACTAGCACCTTCTAGAAGATAATAGCTAGAATCTAATTGGTTGCTATGGGTAACATCTCCACTTCTAAAAAAAACTCTAATTTAGTAAATATAGCCCTATGTGTGCTATGCATGCATATATATAAATATTTATGCCCTATACACTTTAACACTTTAATTTTGTGGAGACCATGCTGTGAGAAAATCAGTTTAGCAGGTCTAGAAACATAACTTAAATGAGATAGTATTAGCTTAAACTTGCAATAGTATTCACTAAATACCTGCAGTATCACTGTCTACTAAAGGACACAATGAAAAGGGTTAATGCTTTGTACTGTTATGCAGTATTTAAATACAGTCAAAGCAGAAAGGTGGTAATATTACTAAACTTGGCTATTCTTATGACCTATACAAGCGTAATTAAAAATAAAACACAGACAAAAAACAAGTTTCACTTTGAAAATGGTTTAATAGAAATCCCCTACTGACAACTTTATGTGTTAGCAATACAGATGTGAGGTAGAGGGGCTGTCCCACTTCACTCACACAAAAACATAGGTTCAACAACCAAAACACAAGTATTGGTTTGCCTCAAGTCAAAACTTAAGATGACGTGGTCCTATTACAAACATGATGTGCTTAGAGATTCACACAGCTATGAATAGTATATTTTTTTCATTGCAATGTTATTTTTATTTTTTTTTATAACCAATTCACACTTAAGCACAAAATATGCCACTTTGTTACTAGTGATTATGCTAGAGTAGACTACAGCAAGACATTTGCTTTCACTGTCACATTTGTTAAACAGTTATTGCACTGTCACATTTTGTTAGTAACTAAAGCCCACATAAGCCTTCATACCACCCATTAATTTGTATTGTCAAAAAGAAACAGCATGCGCCCTCCAAAGCTACATTATGATAAACAGTAATTTACTAAATAGTTTTGTATTGTTATTTGTCTGCCGCTATTAAATTAAATGCTTATGTATAATGCTATAGCTTTTAATGATTAAAGGGGGGATCCATGTAGTTAATATTATGTTAAGTCCCTTCCCCTTTCCCAACATTGGAACTGTGGCTGGAGTCCGTTTATGTACTTATAATTAATGTGGACTGCTGGAAAGCCTCTATAATTACCTCAAAAAGCCTGATGAGTGGGGTATCTGATGTAGGACTTGAAGAGCACTGCGTGTCTACCTGCTGTCCAGGATGGTAATCGCCAGGGGCCTCGGTCGAGGAAGGAAGGGCGCTTTCTGTTGATGCCACCCGTAGCCAGGAGGTACAATTAAGATGGGACTGCCAGGAATGGATTCCCAGGTACGCCCCTGGCTCACAGATGACCAGGGCCAGGCAGCTACTTGCTGGCGGCTGCCTGGTTCAAGGAATGCATAAAGTTTTTTTTTTTTTTTTAAACAAATCGAGCGTGACTTCATGAAGTCACGCACACCACATCGCTGCACTGAGGAGCCGACCAGACGCCGCAGCCAGAAGATAAAAGATATGATAGATATCTGTGGACTGCAGAGGGCCAGGCGCTGGAGAGATAGAAGGGGGGCTGGAGCAGGAGAGATAGAAGGGGACCTGGCTGGGGAGACAGAAGGGTGCTGGCTGGGGAGACAGAAGGGTGCTGGCTGATGAAACATGGGGGCTGGGGAGACATAAGTACAGAGTGTAATTATTCACAAAATATGGGGGGCGCCAGTCCATTAATTTGCCAGGACCGCTTGGACCCCTAGATACACCTGTGGAACTATACAACAAATTTTGGCCTGTCACCCTTACTCCTTCAGACACCTCCCTTATTTTTTTCTGCATTTTTTAACTAAAAATTAATGGATAAAGCAAATCATTCTTCTGAAATGATGCTCTATGACTTAAGTTGGGTACACGCTTATCCAATCCTCCTGGGTTCCAACTCTAGACCAGACTGTTAACACAATCCTACTGGAGAACTGGACGCATATTCAACACTCAATGTATGCCTCCACACTTGTACAATTTTGTAGCAGATCTCCGATTGGATCCCTCCCAATGTGGAGCATCCCGAAAAGAAGCCCATAGGCATCACATTCCGGTGCTTAGTACATTTGCGGAAAGCGGTAAACCCCCCGAAAACTGCATTTTTAGGGGTTTTACGGGTTTTTCACGTTTAATACATCCCGCCCAAAGTGTAGAGAGATAAATTACCAACCAACCAATCAGCTCCTGTCTTTCTCCAAACAGCCTGCAAAATGACAGAAGCCGATTGGTTAGTAATTTCTCTCTCTACACTTTCGTTCTCCAAACTTTGATAAATCTCCCCCAGCTGGAATGTTTTTACGCAAGATGCTAATGGAATATACCTGGTGGAGGCTCAGGATCAATGTGGGCTGCTCCACTATTTAGCGCTCGCTAAAGGGGTTATGTCATCCTTTCTGTATTTAACAAACAGCGGTAATCTAATCTAAGATGGCAATGGGGACCAAGGCCCTCCAGGTACTATCGCACATGCGCATTACACAGGAGCCAGTCGCTGGCAGCGTTAGGCTGCCAGCAGGTGAGCGGAGGACCTCGCCGATGAGGAGGACTTCGCTGGAACTCGCTGGAGAGCTAAGTATTAATAATTACCATAGGTTTTTTCATTTATATCACAGTGATACTAAACGAAAATGCTGGTGTTTACCTTCGCCTCTTGTTCACAACAGCAGAGCAGCTGCAAGGAACTTCAAGCCTCACAATCCATCTGGGAAGTGAGGCAGAGGTTGCCATGGCAGTCAAGACCCACATTAGACTATGTGTACCCAGCGCAACATCGACCGTCGGCGGGACCCAGCATGTGGTAAGCGCATACACACTTGCCGATGCCAGCTACGACAGGGGGGGAGGGGGTATTGGATTGTGTTATGCAGCATGACAATGACATCCCTCGTCGCCCCTGCAGTAGGGCTGATGGGCATTATCGCCAACGCTTATCATGAGTACACACTAGACGATGTACTGGATATGTCGCTCAGATCCATGGGACTGGACGACATATCGTGTAGTGTGTACCCAGCATAACAGTTAGCAGTCTCATGGCAGGAGAGCCGATCAGCACAAGCAATCTGTGAAAACTATAAGCTACTAACCATTAAGAGTCAGTCAGAGCTCAGAGGAGAATAAGTTGACATATGGGGACGCCTGATTCCTGTCAGTGTTGCTGAGGCTGAAAGAGCAGAGTAAGAAAAAGAAACAAAAGCAGAGAAAGACCAAATCTGCACAGAAATAGAGATAGGTGGCCACGGATGCTGAGAAATCTAAAAGTGAGTTGCTATGTACAGGGTACAGGGCCAGCAACAGAAATCTTGGGGCCCGGTACACCCATGTTTTTGGGGCCCACTATCCCCTCTCCTAGACAGTCACACCCCTCTTCCCCAGCCCCTGTGTCTGTCACACCTCCCCCTTTTTCCCAGCCCGTGTCTATCACACACCCCTCTTCCCCAGCCCATGTCTGTATCACGGAATGTATTGCCAGCTGTCAGGATGGATCCTGTCACAATACCGACAGCGGCATCCCGATTGTTGGTATCTTGACAGGGGCTGGTTAAGTATACTTCCCCTCCCCCCTTCTCCCCTAACCCTCCCTTCTTGCAGCCTCCCCACCCCGCACCCTAACTCTCCGTTAGTTCCTAAACCTAAAGTCTCCCCCCTTAGTGCCTAAACCTAACCCCCCCAAGTAGTGCCTAACCCTAACCTCTCCCAAAAAACCTAATGCTAACCCCACTAAGTGACCTAAACCTAACCCCCCCCCCCCCCCGAGCGGCTAACACGGGCGCCCCGGCTTACATTCGTTCTGGCACGCCAGACCACCTCTGCAGAATTAACATCTTGCCCATTATCTTCTGAATTCTGATAATGCGGCCACCTGACATCAGAGTCACCGAGCTGAACTTTTATGTGTTATATGCGTAATTTTTACATGTGTGTCATGTTTTTGTGTTTTATACTTATATGTTTATGTCAATAAATAGTGTACACTCCATAAGGTTGTTATTTAGTGTACCAGACATAATTACATAGGTATCATCACTACCACACTCTGTTTTCACCATCATTAAGACCCTGAGAGCAAGTGACCATTTGGTAAAAAGGTAGGGCCTGTGTCAGTTTTTGAAAAAAATGTTCTCAAAGTTTCATTAGTCAAGGGTAGACTAAAAATCTGACAGTGAGCAGCTCTCCTATTAGGTGTAGCGCTGTTAAAGGATTCCAGTTTCTTCTTTTTTGTACCAATCGCTCTTTACTCGCACATTTATAAAACTCAGGGCCTGAGTCAGACCCGCTCGCGAGTGCATAGCGCTCACAAGCGGGTCAATGCGCGGCATGCGCAATGCGCGTGCCCCGGAGCGAGTGAGAACTTCACTCGCTCGGGGGCTCGCTACAAAACGGGGTGGCTGTCAATGTTGTTCGACAGCTCGCCCCGTTTTGTAGGCGGGGGAGGGTGGCTGGACAAATGGAGGCGTTCCCGAAGGAACACCTGCCGTTTTTGGGCGGCCCTACTGACATCATTCGTGAGCAGGAAGTTCACTCAGGCTTGCAGGAACAGAGACCCTACCACAATAATCGCAACCATCACCAGGCCGCTCGCAAAAGCTGATTCAGAGCGAGTGCTCGCAAATAGCGAGCACCTCTGAATCAGGCCCTCAGACCCTATTACATCTCGCCCCAAATCATTATGTTTTCATAAGTGATAACATTTGAATCACATCAATGTTTGACATGCTGCTAAAAAAAATCCTTGTTCTTCCTATGAAATGCAAAAAGCAGGTTTACTGTTGCAAACAATAAATCAAATATATGATCTTTGTCTCCTCCTAGTGAAAATTCTGAAAACTGCAATATGTGGATAATGTGAAATTCAGGCTGAAATGAGCAGATTTCCTGAAGACAATCCAGTTTACAATATGTATTTACTAGTAAAAAGGACTCGGGATAAACAAAGTCATCTGCTCATCCCCATCCCCTCTATTTAGCCTTACCAATGTTGCATATGCATATATATTTATATATACAACTTTGAAATAATCAATTGCTTGTACAAATGAGAGGCCTACTCAGAAAATAATTTAAAAGTGTCTGTTTTTACTTAAGCTGTAGTTAGAGCAACATATACATATATTTGGATGCTTTAAAATTCATACAGGAGTTAAAACAAATTTTATTCTGCCTTACTTTTAATGGAATAAGTGTCTACAAGCATCTCGAGAAAGCACAGTTTGTATGCAGTTGAGAGGTAACCGGAAGATAGCGCCTAACAGTGACAGATGGTGTGGTCGGGTCCCCAGTCCTGATGCCACCTCCCACCCTGCCCCACCCCCCCACGTGGTTAATGGCGGCCATAGCACTGAAGTGGTTAACCCCGATGCTGCTATGCATTATTTGCATATACTATCCGTGCTAGCCACCTATTGTAAATATGGTCGGCGCTCAGTGCCATGTTTACTTTAATATGTTTGATATGCTGTGGTCCGGACCTACTCCAGCAAGCGCGGCAATAGTGTGCGTTAACCCCCGGTGCGCTGCACCTGGGAATTGTACTTAAGCGCCGCAGCCCCAGACCATCTTCGGCGGCTGCGCCAATGAGGCATGTTAACCCCTGGTGCACTGCACCGGTGGGACCGGAGTCACTGCAGCCGGGACTTGGTCCAGGGCTTCGGGGCTGAACGGCGACCGCTGGCTCTCAGCCCTCCAGGGAGGCCACTGCAGTCAGGACTGCAGGGCTATGAGTGGCCACTTACTGGGGGCCGGGACCCCCAACACTCGGTATTCCAGTACAGTGTGGAGGTGCCACCCAGCCCGGAGGCTGCGGGCGCTTAGTAGTTAACCCCCAGTGGACTAGTGTAAGGAGCCACTGAGTGCTCCACGCTAGGGTCCGGGAGCCCCAGCACTACAGGGCAGAGTGGCCGCATGCTGGGGGAAAAGGGAGCGTCAGCTCTCTGAAACCATGGCGCTGAGAGGGCAACCCCCGAGGAATATGAAAGATTAAGCTGCTGCAGTCAGGGCATGGTCCCAGGCTGCAGAGCTTTTCTCCCAGTGCCCCAGTACTGCAGGGCTGTTTCAGTATAGCCCAGTACTGAGCGCTGGTAACACACCTAGGTTAAATAAAATGTCAAATATATTTATATACTAGCTGGAGTACCCGGCGTTGCCCGGGATTTTAAGAATGTTTGTTTACACATCATCCTCCAACCAACCTCTACTTAGGCAGGCATCACGAAAAGTGTGACAAACTTCCCCATCAAAAGTCCTAAGGTTTTCAAAGGAAGTAGGACCTATAACGGTGTAAAACAATCTTCAGAGATAGAAGCATTCAAAATTTGTGGGATGTACAGTGTAAACACGGGAAGCAATCGGGAAGCCGACTGCCTATATACTGGCAGCCGGCTTCCCGACTGTCTTATCCCGGCAAGGGTGAAATGCCGGGTGTCTAGATGTAGCCGCCCGCATTTCCCCGACGCCGGGAGACTGGCGCCCGGCATCACAATCGTAGTGATGCCGGGCGCCGCGAGCAGACAGCCGCGGGGGGGGGGGGGGGTTAGGTTTAGGGCTCCCGGGGGGGGGGGACTTAGGGTTAGGCACCCCCCGGGAGGGTTAGTGATAGGCTAGGGGGAGGGAGGGTTAGGGTTAGACACCCCCGGGGGGGACTTAGGGTTAGGCACCCCCCCGGGGGACTTAGGTTTAGGTAGCGGGGAAGGGGGTGGTTAGGGTTAGGCACTTGGGGGGGAAGTTAGGGTTAGGCACCCCTAAGGAGGGTTAGGTTAGTGGATACTTACCTATCCACGATCGGGATTTCCAGCGCTGTCGGGCTTCCGCTGCATCGGACTCTGCTCCTGTCGGGCTGCTGGAGTTTGACTGGGGCGGTACACCTGTCAAACCGTAACGCAGGTGTCCTAAGGCGAGCTCAGGGAGGACAGAAACCTCCCGTGGAGCAGAAGGGCATACCCATTCCGTAAACACGGCTAAGAGCTTCTTTTGCTCTGATACCAGGATGACCATCTACAGTGACTTCCTGTTTTCTGAACATAAAAACTTCTCCAGAAACATTCCATGTGTAATATTTTGGCATCTCACAGTACAGCAGGGTCTTTGCAAAGTCATCATTTTGACACAGTTCGAAGAAAAGTCAATGTTGTTGCGTAATTTGGTATAGTCAGACAGCTGAGAATGCTGGTAAAGCCTGCTAAAGCTCTCTTCGATAATAAACATTAAGATCATGACAAAACATGACAACACCATACGCTTGCTCCGAGGCCATACCCATATGCCGTGAGGCCCCACAATGAGTGTACAGCCAAAATTGTGTTTTTTAATTAAAAATTAACAGTAATTAATTTCGATTTCAAATTTTTTTAGTTGCCTCCGCCGTGTTTTAATACGCTCGTATGTAAAATTTCACAATCTTGGCTTCTAAACTGTGGATTTGTATAGAGAGACAGAAGAACAAATTTTCACTTTTATATAGTAGAATTAAATGTATGTATTTTAACTGTATAATTTAATGTAAAATTGCTCTTACCTTTGATTCCCTGGAAGCCTCAGGGGATCCAGGGCTCTGTGTGGGTTGCTGAATACCCCAGACCCTTCCAGGAAATGAACTGCCTTCCCATGGAACCTCATGACTGAAAGTGGTATGAGGAGGTGCATGGGGAGTTGGCCAATACAGCCGGTATGCAGTCGTGAAGCCGGCGGACCTAATCCCGACAGCCGGCTTCCAGACTGTCATATCCCGGCAAGGGTCTAAAGACAGGCGTCGATATGCCGACGCCTGTCGACTTTAGACATATACCGGGAGCCAGACGCCCCGCATACCGATTGAAGGGATGCCAGGCGCAGATAGCCGCGAGGGGGGGAGGGTTAGATTTAGGGTTCCTGGGGGGACTTAGGGTTAGGGAGGTTAGGTTTAGGTTAAGGGAAGGGGGGGTTAGCGTTAGGCACCCCTGAGGGGACTTAGGTTTAGGCTAGGGTAAGGAGGGGTTAGGTATAGGCACTAAGAGGGGGGATTAGGGTTAGGCACTGGGGGGGGAAGGTTAGGGTTAGGCACCCCTAAGGGAAGGTTAGAGGGTAGAAATAGGTTAGTATATACTTACCTTTGACGATCGGGATTTCCTCCTCTGCCGGGATGCTGCTGTTGTACAGATTCCATGCAGCCAGCTATTTAATTTCTGAGAGCTCCAAAGAGCTTCCCCTCTGTGACCAGGAGACTGCTGGCTGCGGGTCTTGTCTGCCTTGTCCTGGAGCCCAGATTCGGGAGAGGTAGCCAAGTCCCCCTTAGCAGATTCCTGGAAGTACGTTTTGGAGGGAACGTTTTTTCAACCCAGACATGATGGAGCCTGGACGGGGACGAGCCCTGCGGGTGGGTTTAGGCACAGGAGTGACCACTCCCCACTGTCCAAAGGGACAATGTTAAAGTTGAGCATGCAAGGCACATGCACTTAATTTGATTGGGTAAAAACTACAGGGCGGACTTACCCCCTGTGGTAATGTGTATTGGAGTAACATAAAAGAAGCCCTTCGAGCCTGGTTTGCGGGTATCTTTTTGAACATCAAGAGGGATTGTACTGCTGTGAAACATCTGTATGCTGACCCCCTTAAGCTAAGGGGAAGAATCTTTTTTTAAGACTATGGCCGGGATGTACTAAGGTTGCGGTGTACTTACCGGCAGTCACCACAACCTTACTAAATCGCATATGTACTAACATATGCGATTAGTGTCGCAAAGGACAGCTCTTGCGATAAGCTGCCCTTTGCGGAGCAGTCAACGCCGGGTGAGGGGGTCTCCGTGGAACCCCGCCCCATCCGAGCCCCGGGAACTTCCTGCTGGTGATTTGTGCAGGAAGTCCCAGGCTCCTTCTCCTCCCTGCACCCGGAAGATAAGGAAGAGGAGGAGGAGGTGGAGGACCCAGGAGGAGCACGGCCGGTGACCATGGAGAGTCAGGGGAGTGGGGACCATTGCTGGGCGGTGGCAAAGCAACGGATACGGGGTACAGTAAGAAGCCCATAGGCTTCTATAGGGTAATGCCAGCTTACCCTATAGAAGCCTATGCACTGATAAAAGGGTGGCCGGTGCTTAGTACATATGGAAATCCGGTAAAACCCCCGAAAACTGTGTTTTTACCGCATTTTTCCTTTAGTACATCCCGGCCTATTTGAGCAATAAACATCTGGTCTTTACAAACGACTACATCTGAATCCTGCAACAACAGAATTGCGCCAAACGCTATTCCGTTATCCGGATTGAGCCCAGTGTCTCCAAGCTCAAGACCTCTGCCAGCTACAGTGCAGAGTCTGGTCCATTGCGAAGGATCAGTAGGTATGAGCCGACACCAATCAGGAGGTGTGGCCGCAGCTTTTCTACGCATACGCAGCAGTGGTGGTTCCAGGTGCCGGTGGTAAGAGCCTGGGTGTAAGTAAGAGGTTTGAAGCGCCGATGGTAGGAGTTTGGTGGTAGCAGCAATGTTACACACCCACAGCGCATTGGGCGGAGTCAGTAACAGGCGGTTACTGACAATAAGAGGGAATCCCTAATACCACAAGATCCAGGAGGATAAAAATGAATCTGTAATCGGGTGGCAACACCTGTAGCAAAAGACTGCCCATTCTGCTGTGTAATAGATGTAGCATGCATGTGGTCATGCAGCAAACTGAAACCCTCTGTCCTAAACTGCTTAAGAATTACTTTCAGTGGACAACTTCTAGACACTACGGGGTAAAAAGTGCTCCGAAATGGTCAAGAACATCTATTTAATACTTATCCAACAAGACTTTATAATAAGAAAAAAAAAATTGAAACACAACGTTGATTTTTACTATATCGGTCATCAATATATCACGTTTGCAACCATCGTGACTTTGATTTCCCCAGGTACATACTGGGGGGGCTGAGGGGCGGCTGCTCCTCTTTGTAGCCACCGGGTGGGGGGCCTGCCCTGCTGACTGATCAGCAGTGATTGGTAGAAAGGCAGACACTGTGGGAGGGTGCAGAGATGCAGAGGGGCAAGGAGGTCCCTCTGCAATTGGCACCTGCTGGAAGATTAAAGCTGGTTCACGATGAGCCGATGTATACGATTTCTCTTGAAACTCTCCCCAGCAGCTCTGCACACGATCTCCACATGATTTGCACACGACATGGTGTCCAATCTTCAAATGATCTCTCCTACATCCAGACTTTCACAGTTCATCGTGTCCTAGATTGTCAGATCTGCCCTACTGCACGGCAGATCTGAAGATGCGATGTGTGACCAGCGGGGACGCGCATTGCATAGTGAGTGGGGACTCACGATTTACTCTCAATTTGGCCATATTTTACACGATCTGTCGTTCCAATGTGTCGGAATCGGCCAGATCGGGTGAAATATCGCTGTGTGTGTGGCCAGCTTTACTTCCGTAAGTTGCCCACTGTGCATTTCTCACAGTCACATCATTTGCAAGTATGTCAGTTATCACACTGCCTGGTATGATAGCAAACGATGCGACCACGCCAGGTTAGTGGAAAACCTTTGAATAATAATAATAATGTTGTGCATCAAAAATTGATAGACCTAATGTTTAAATAGCATTAGCAAAAAAGTAAAACAACAGGAACATTAGCCCTAAAATAATGTCTTTGTGAAGCCTACATCTATGTAATGGACTGTAAAAGTGTAGTAAATACTGTATCTAGTAACATATTCCCAGTGGTTCACAAACGTTTTTAACAACTATTCATGACAACAATTACTAACTTTATTTTATTAGTATTCTGGGAAGGAGCTCCTGACACGTAATGCTCCAGCAGTGCCACATGACGTCTGAAGAACAAACCCAATCTTGAGTAGCAGAATGTTGAAACGAGGAAGTACACATTATTACATGTGTCTGGTGCCACGGCTAGTCTAAATAAGTAATCATATTTTTAGAAGCATTACAAACATTTTTTTAAATGCTAAACATATGCAACAAAGTAGCAACAGTTATGGTGAAAGACACTGAAACTAACATATATATCAGAAATACTATCCTATTCAACTCATTGAATAATGATTAGGCTGCACTCGAATCTCATTCCTTTTTTAATGTGTTAGTATATCTATTCCTTCTAAAAGGCATAGGAGTCTATTTCTCATTGTCATGCTGATCGCAGTTATGCTTACAATTTGTTACAGCAATATATGTTGTACTGCTGTAATTTATCGAAATATGTCCTCTTGCGATGTATTGCAAAATCTGGTGGTCTATACAATGTTGGATATTACCTTTATTGGTAGAGTAAAGGTCAGTCAAAAGGCTTCATGGCAGTGATATAGGACACTCATGCGCAAATTAAGAGGTCTGAGCCCGGCAAAGCACTTTTTTCACTATTTCCAGGTCAATGCAGCATAAGGATAAGAATACAATTCCATTATTACACCAATTGGAACTATACAATAGATCCCCAGTGATCGAATTACTTATGGGACTTAGCACGGCTTTTTTGCTCCCAATTTATAAGCCCACATCTATTCAATTACTGACTGAAGTAAGCCCTGAGGGGGTGCACTGAATGCGGATTTCTGTTTGCACCTCAAGAGGGGAGAACAGAAATTTGTGTTAAGTGCACCCGCAAGGCTTAAGGTGCGTACACACTAGACGATATTTTTTACGATTCGCCCGATTTCAACGCGTCGGAATGACAAATCGTGCATCCCGGTCCCCAGTAGTCGGCACTCCACCCTACAGCCCTTGACCACATCCTGGCTGCAGGGACATTTTGTACACCATCCCCCCAGTGCAGAGCACCGAGGGTTGGCATCCTTCATTGCCGCAGACGCTGGAGGTAAATCGGGCTGCGGCACTTCGATACAGCGCCCCGGTGCCATGCACCGGGGAGGTGAACACACATAACTGCCGTGGCTGCTGGAGAGGGACTGGGCCGCGGCATAATACAATAAAAATTTATTTTTTAAATTACAAGGAGCCCAGTGCCGGTAACACGTTTTAACCAAATGGCGCCATTTTAACCACATGTGGTCTGGCGCCAGCCTTAAGCGGTAATCTAAGATTACCACTGTTTGTCACAGCATCGTTCTCGCCATCTTTAGATGGCAAGAGTGATGCGGTCCCGCATTGATGGCGAAGCCTTCCAGACACTGCCGGGTCCCCGTGTCATGCACATGCGCAGACGGACCGTGGCACATGCGCATTACACCGCAGCTTCGTTGCTGGTAGCATTAGGCTGCCAGCAGCTCAGTGAAGGACGACTTCTTAGGACCTCGCCGGAAGGGTAAGTATTGGTAAATACCAGTGGATTTTTCATTTGTATCACAGTGATACTAAACTAAAAATTCCGCTGGTATTTGCCTTCGTTGATAAATGGGGCACTAAGCTTTTTACAATTTTATAACTTGAACCTCTTTGCAATCTCCATAGAAAACTGACCATGTAATAGTAGAGGGACCACAGGAGAAACAGTGGTTTACCTGCTTTTTTCCCTCTAGTTAAGCAGGAAGAAGTAGAGAAGAGGGTAATCACTGCTTAAAAATAGTCCTCTTAATAAGTAGTTGCAGCCTGTTATGCGATATGCCATGATAAAGATAAAATATTATAAGTGTGTTGAAAATAATGTGAGCCTGGTGCAAAGTTGAATGTACACCTGTTTGTCACTGGGCATGTTCTGGTATGCAAGTATGGGTGATGCACAGTTGTACACATTTTAATTAAATCTCCACTTGAGACTGAAGTAGCGCATCTTCTGGGCTGTAATAACATTCTTACATAGGCGAGGTAGAGGACGCGATATGTCAGCCCGTTGGTGGAAGGGGTCACTCATCGCATCACTGAATACACACATCGTTTAGCATGTACCCAGCTTAATACTAGGAGCCTTATTTATCAACGAGTTTTATCACTCTCGACTAGTGATAAAACTCGCTGCATATGATAAATGGTGCTCCAGCTAATCAGATCCCAAATGTCATCTGTTCAAAAATTGACAGTTGGAAGCTGATTGGCTGGTGCGCCATTTATCATACGTAATGAGTTTTATCACTCGTTGAGAGTGATAAAACTTGTTGATAAAGAAGTCCCTAGGGTTGCTATAATATCCCTTTAATAAGGGGGACACAGGGTCTGTGGCCGATTAAAACCAGGTGAAATACACACTTTAAGCATACTTACCTACTCTCCCAGAACCTCCATGTAGCCCTTCTGCATAATACCCAATTTCTAGTGACGTGGACAGGATGGGGAGAATAATGCCAGGAATTGCAATTCATAGAGAGGATGCGGGGTCAGTATGACAATTCTGATAATCTCATTATTTCGGACCACCTCTCTCTTCAGATGCATGACTCACGGCATTTGATGTACACAGTCTGGCCCAAACCCCATAAGCTGACACCTGCATCTGCTTTCTGGGCTTCTCCCGGAGATATTTATAAAGTTGGAAAGTATGACTTGAAGTCAGCCTGCCACAGAATCATGATTAAACAACCATTATAGCAACTATAACTTAGACAATGAATACAGTTTGGGAAAGTTATTTGCTGGAACACTATTTAAATGGCTTCTAGCAAAGAAATATTTAGTGATGGTTGATAAGTAATTTTGTATTTTAGGGGGGGGGGGGGGGTCTGCAATCCCCTAGAAGTGGCAGTGTAGGGGCACACAACTTGTGTATGTGAATTAGTAAGAAGGGGTGGTAAACGACAGGTTTTGGGCCAAGTATGGTGATGTTTGGGAAAGTACTTTTATGAGGCTGTATGTGTAGGGGCAAAATTAGGCATGGACTTCTAGGAAAAAGAATATACTTTGAATCGTATCCTTAGGGATAAATAAAGAGCTGGCATAAGGATTTGCCAAGTGGGTCAGCTGAGGTTCTGTGACTGGTGATGGAAACAAGCCTGGCAGTGAAATTCGTAATTGTACAGTGCAAACGGTTTGTGGATGGGAAACCAAAAGAGAGTTAAAAGTAATCAATCTGAGATACACTGTACATGTATGAATTTAGATCTTGGTTGCACCATTTATCAGAAAGGGACATATTTTAGAGAAGTTGCACAAGTGAAAGCAGCAGCAATTGGTCAATGATGGGATGCTGAAGTTAAAAAGAAAGATCGCATATATGATTTCCATAGAGACATGTTAAACTCGATGATGTGTCAAATTCACAGGTATACAGTAGTTTTTTTATTATTCTTCACCAAAGCATATTTTATATTTGTCTCAATAGGGCATTAGAAAAACATGTTCTCTTTTTAAATTGCCGTATTCCAATTATAGCACCATGCTCACATGTATCACTGGGAAAATTTGGGCTCCTATTCACTGTTCCCATGTCGCATCGTAACATTTATTTTTTAAATGATAAAAGAATGCCATGAGCTTTTCCCAAATGCCCCACACATTCCTCTCAGACCCATCTACATTCCATCAGACCTCCCCAAGTGCCCTTTAAATGCCATCTAATCCACCCACATGTCCTCAGTCCTCCCCACATACCCCTCAGATCCAACCAGAGGTCTTTAGACCAACCCATATGCTTTATATGCCTATCAGAAGCACCACATGCCCTCACACCTCTCCAAGTGCCTCTATAATGCCTATCAACCCCCACATGCAGTTTATATGGTATCAACTCCCATCTGTCCATAAGCACTTGCAGTTACTGCAGCTTTATCACAGTTTTTTTTGTTTACTCCACATTTAATTTTATTCTACATCTAAAATAAACAACAGGTCTGTATCTCCAGACTACACACCATCCTCCTGCTTATTCTCAGCTTGGCAGTGTATCCCACAGATGGCACATGTCTCACTCCACTTCCTAGCTCCACAAAGCCACAGCATACAATTGTAATACCCACCATCAGTTTAGGATAAACAATAAGCTACAGTGTGTAAGTGAAGACACTGGTATACAGAAAACAATTACTTTTTTAGAATCAAACTAAAATTTCTTCGTTAGCTTTATAGAGTTAAAAAATGTATATGTTATTTTTTATGTTTTAACCATATGAGGCATTGAAGTGTTACAGGAGTCTACAAAAGGTCGCCCCAATTGCAAACATTTATAGACTTGCAATTACTTATAGAACGAATATAAACTAGATTGGAAACACCAATTTACAAAGTGCACCCAATGCACACAACATAAACACCTTAGTTTTGCACAAGTGTTTCTGAATAGTCTGCAGGTGCCAGGCAACACTCTCAGAAGCCACCTCCAGAAAGTAGAATAGCACTTACTTGTGTGCAGAGGCAGAAACATTTTATAGGGGTCAATCATCAAGCACAATTTTCATTTGTGTCCATATTTTGCTAGGGACTGCTTCAATGTGCCGAACTTCTGCCATCTATATGCTGCTGCACCTCTGCAAATGTGCCCCCATGTTGGGTAAACCTATGTGCTTTGCCAGAAATGCAGAAACAGAGTGCCTGATTCAGACCCACTCGCGAGCGCAAAGTGATTGCCAGCGGTTTGATGGTGGCCAGTGCCCACGCGCGTGCGCAAGCCCCGTAGCAAGTGAGAACTTCACTTGCTCCTGGGCTCGCAACAAAACGGGGCGGCTGTCGATGTTGATCGACAGCTCGCCCCATTTTGTAGGCGGGTAGGGGGGGTGGTGGCTGCACAAACGGAGGCGTTCCCGAAGGAACGCCTGCCATTTGTGGGCAGCCCTACTGACATCACTCGTCATGTCAGTAGTGGACTTCCTGCTCTATTAGAGCAGCAAGTCCACTCGGCATTGCGAGTGCCGAGACCCTACCTTAGGGTCTCCTCGCAATGCCGATGGTCGCGATAATCACGACCATCGCCAGACCGCTCGCACAAGCTGTGGGTGGTCACCCACAGCTGTGCAAGTGGCCCGGGGGCCGGAAAAAAAAGAAAAAACTCCCTGATTCAGCGCGAGCGCTTGCAAATAGCGAGCGCCTCTGAATCAGGCCCAGAGACGTGTACAGTTTATAGCGGGGAGCACATGCTCACGGATCAGGTGAAGGGTGCTAACTTACCCTCTCACACACACCTGCATTACAAAGAGAGAATAAAAAGATAAAACACAAGGACAACAAAATGGATTAGTAAAGTGATAAAGAGTTACAGTAGTTGTGACTATAACTCAAATTCAAAATGGCCATCGTTGATATGTGGTATTTTTGGTAAAGAGGTAAACACATCTTTTAACCACTGTTTCCTTGAGTTTAGAAATTAAAAGCCCACTAGACTAGGCTGAGCAAACACCCTAGATTCAATCTCATTAATGATTCCCCTCTTATCAAGCAGTGTGTATACACTACCGAACGACAAACGATATGTCGTTCAGACTTGCACAATGCAGCACTCACTTGACAGGTATTCCCACTTCCCCCCATACTTGCTTCAGACACAGAGGCATGCAACGATCAGTGAGATCCGGGCATGTATCTGTGTAAAAAACTTGTAAAGTGTTAAATAAAAAAAATTAATTGACGTGGGGTCCCCCTCTAAAAGCACAACCAGTCCCAGACTTTTCAGCACTGGGCTCAGCGAGCAGGGCCTGGTTTTGGAAATACAGGGTACATAATGAGTAGGGGTCCCCTGTATTTTCAATAACCAGTACCGGACTCTTTCTAGCGGGGGGTGTAATGCCACAGTAAGGGAACCCTTTCACCGTGTCCCCCGGCCAAAGCATTACACCTGACCACTAGTCAGGGATCCCTGGAGAGATGAGGACCCCCTCCAATAACCCTCTCACACCGCTCTCACAGACATAGCAGGCAGAGTCATAACTAGAGGTATGTGAGTGGTGCATACCCGCATGTGGCATGCAGGGTGCCTTTATAATGTCATGGGTTTAGGGGCAGAGCTGGCACAGGGCACACGGCTGATAGTGGGTCTTCAGACGTGGAGAGGACTTTCCTGCTGCAAGCAAGAATGCAGTTGCTAATTTATGGATGCCCAGAAAACAGTGCCTGCTTTTGTTTAACCACCACCTGTTACCTCCCCAAATGCTGACTTTGTGAGTGAATCCTCTATGTAAGGATAATCGCAATTCGATCACTGTGCGTGCGCAGTGTGACTTACACACATGCGCAATGGCTCAATCTGTGTAAATATTGGAATTGCGCCCACATCTGAATCAGGCCACCTGTGCCATCACTGCCAGAAGTAAATGAGGCAAGCTTGTTGCAGGAACTCTAATAATCTTCTCTAAGATTATGCCTCATTGCATCTTTAGCAGTAAATTCTGGCAGGCAAAATCACCACACAATGATAGTGCAAGCTGTTAGACCCCAGCTCTTGAAAGTAGCAGATGAAGGACAGGTACAGAAGATGTAAGTAATGGAACTGTATACTGGGGTCCTGTCATAAACCTTACTTCGGAAAACAAGTTGTCTCTCTATTAGATGCCTCCTTATGGTGACAATCTCTGCGCTGGAATCCCGACAGCAGTCCAGATTCCAGCTCAAGAATCCGGCATCCCGACTGTAAGTATTAGGTTTGGGGTTAGGGCAGTGGTTAGTGTTAGGCACTAGGGGAGGGTAAGTCACCCATAGTTTTATTATTTTCACCATACTTAACTTAAACTTAACATCTAAAATAACGACACTGACAACTGAATAGATTTGCAATAAAGAGGTCGCAGCCAAATTTATTTAATTGAATTGTAATTGATCTGTAATAGCATCGAGCATGGTGGCGAAAAAGCAGTGCTAACTCGGCTACAGCCCATAAGCGGAATGTATTACTAAGATGGGGGTGGAGATTCCACCCCCAAGTGCGAGCTATCTCGAGTAGTACCATCTCCCCTTAATCTAGCAAAGTGCTGATCCCTCCATAAGATGGAGACCTGGTACTCCCCTAAGGCAGCGACCGACTCGCCTCCTCAAAGGGGGGATGCTAGCCAAGTTCAGCTGCACTAAATTGAGCCGCCGAGGAGCACTGCTTTCCGCCAAATACGGGGTCCACTGACGACGTACCGCCACCAGCTAACTAGGACCGCTAACTGCTGCCCATACCAGCCAAAAGAACTGATACAAACCAGATCAAACCTTCCACAACCAAATGCACTCCATCTGATCTATAGAAGTCAACCTCTTCATAACGGAGACGGGGGTGTTTGATAGCACGCCCCGAGACTCTCCACGGAACAAGACACCGCAGCATTCAGTTGTCTCCTCCCTCTCTCTCAAGCTGCACCTCCTTGTTCTCCTCTCCAAAATCTACGGGGAATGACTTCAGACCAAACCAACTGAACCTGGGACCAATGCTGAGCAATTATTTGCAAGTCTCTCTTTATAGCAATGATGAACTCTACACCTCTACACGTGCCCAAATTATTGCCTCCCAGATGGATGACCAAGCAGTCTGGGGCACCCCATTTTTTCTCTGAATCCCAGAGAAGAGTCAAAAAGCCATTCCATCTGACACCGCGCACCCCATTCCAGCGGACATTACAGGGGGTCTCTCGAGCAAGGGGGTGCCTGCCAGCCCAATACACATATGAATGTCCCACAATCCACACCCTATCAGGTACCCTACCACGACCTGTAAGGAAAAAGTTTTTAAAGGAACAGTATTGCTCAAACACCATAGCATTTTAACCACCAACCAGGGAGGGAAAACTGAGTTGTTTGAGTGACCCAGATGGAGGTGAACAACACCAAAACCTCATTGAGGGCAAAAGGTGAAAAGAGCTCCAATCCCCCCTAGCGGCAGGTAGCTTAAGGCACTGGGTTTCCCAAAAAACAAACTCGCATTGAAGCGCTATCTACTTAGGCAGCTTGTCACCTCTAGCATAACCTTTATAAGCGGAAGACTTCCACCGACCCAATCGCTTGATTGCCTCGCTTGAAGAACCCCCTGCTGCTGCACAAGTGGCCGCACCAAATCTGAATGAGTGTGCGCCATAATGTCCACCGGCAAATCAAGGGCTATCAAATAATGCTTAAAAATCGCTTAAAAACTAGCCATTGCAACCCCCTTCGCGGACGACGCTGGTTGTAAAGCTTAGCTATGGCCACGGGGCATATGCTCGGGTCCGGATGCTCAGTAATTGACTACCAATATCCCCCACCTAATTGGTCGGTCTTTGATCTCAGAATTTTCAGCAAAAATCGAGTCCGATATCATAATCACATTCTCCAACAAAGTTCCTGTGCGCACTGACTTCTTACTAGCAGTTGCCAGTTCACCTACACGCAGCGCCCCGAAAAATGCCAAAACAAACGCCAAACTGATAACATCGCCTCAATCTCCAAGGACCACACCTGCCGCTGCCAAGCCGCTATTCCTTAACAAACTGGTACCTACTGGCCTACGAGAATTGTCTGAATGCGCCTGTTCTTACGCCCAACCCTTCAGAGCTTTGGAAAAAATAAATGACTTATTTGGGTCTACCAAGACACGCAATTGTGAAAAATATGAAGTGCCTGCCAAAGCACCGGACATTGCTGCTTTTGACCGTCCTTGTTCATGCCAAAACCACTGAACTGCAAACTGTTACCTTCAACACTCTTACCCTGATCTATTTTGTTAATGAAAGCCAGCAAAGAGTTCCACGTTTCCGTATAGGACCTTAGGGTACCCGGCGCCAGCGCTTCCAGAGTGAGTCTGCCGATGCCGACCTGATGCTCTGCCAGACATGAGCATGTCATGGTAAACCATGATCGCTAGCTGTGGACACGATATAAAGTATCCGCTAACTCGTTTTCAACTTCCGGAACGCGTTAATGGCCTGAACCACCCCCAGGTTGTCACACCAGAAAAATTATGCCTGCTGTGGCCCTCTCTACCAATAAGAATTCATCTAAATAATGGGCTATACTTGACTGCCCTGAACCTGGCTGAATGCGCCACTGTAGGAAAGAGCTGAAATACTCGAAAAAGGAGCAGGAAATGGAGAATACCATTGGCAAACACTTATCCACACAATATGACGCATCAATTTTGAAACCCATGTATCTGAAAGAATCAGCCTGAAAACGGACTCTGTCACTCCTTGCCAATGGGGCTCACCGAATTCGTGCACCCACCGTAGAGGCATCCTCAACAGATTGATAAATGACGCTGCACTCGCCTGGATCTAGAGCGTCGTGAACGGACTCTCCCTCCGGGTAGAACAGGTGTTGGATCAACCGGAATTTACCGGCCTCCTTTTAGGAACAACACCCGAAGGGGAAACGATTTTTTCCTCACAACCACTGGGTAATCCCTAGCTGACTTAATGTTCCTTTGGCCTAAACAAAAAATGGGACGAACAACGGGCAAACGAAACCCTCAATAAAAAACCTCTTAACAAACCTATCTAACCCCCACAAAACGCAGTATTAGAGCAATGAACTGCATCGCCTGATGCATCCGGAACCGAGCTGTCTGCATAACTACGGAACCTATTTGTGCTCTGTGCGCGTGAGCCTGTGCGGTTTTTCGCTTGAGCCAGATGAATCGTATGAGACTTCAGAGTGTGATGACGTGGCAGTGTTATGTGGCGAAGTGATCTCACCTGCTCCAGACATCGATGAGGTAGCGGCCCCGACCGTGGAAAACGATTCCTGTCCCGCGCTGTGAGATGTGCCCACCACGACTTGAATCGATAAAGCCGGAACGTCCTCCGTGACATTGGCAGCAGGAGCCAAAGACGCTGGTGACACTATGCTCTGCGAACTGGGGACATCAACATTAGTAATGGACAAAATTGAAGCTGAAAAGCAACAGGGATGGGAGTTCCGGCTCGGGCAGACAGAGGAGCATGTGGATGAATTTGGATGGGGTGCGGAGTGGTGGAAGGCCTGCCGGGTGGGATTCGGCTGTAAAAAATGTCCCTGGGCACCTGCTAAATAAATTATGGGTAAGGGTTATGTACGGCCGAAGTGGAAAGAAACTACTGATCACACGAAGGGTGTAGCACCTGCAGTACATAATAGCCCAGAGCATGGGGCAATTGAGGGTTAATAAATCGCTGGGAAAAGACAGGAAGGGTAGGCGGAAGTGTCCGCTGGCTAAAACCCTGACCAAAATATGGGGACCAATGTGCAGCGGGCGGGGCAATACCTAATTAACGGGGTATTGCGGTTTGAATCACTATGATGGCTGTCCACGGCAATGTGGCTCATTGGTGAATAGTTCAACCCAGCTGTGCTGGCAAGTAGCTGACCCCTGGAAAAGGGGGTGCCCATTGGCAGGGGTCAGCAGCAAAAAACCTTCCCCGCTCCTGGAGCAGTGGAGGGTGACATTTGAGAGCTATGGGGGCTCAGGCCATCTAAAATGGCGCCTGCTACTTGTGGGGGCGGGGCTTAGCGCAGTGTCTGAGGCCACCGCGCTGCCCGGCCTCATGGAAGCGGCCGGCGAGCAGGGGGGGGGGGGCCCGATGCAGCACCCGCTCACACCAGCCATGCCTGCAGGCTGGATGGGGAAGGAGCGGGTGCACTAACCAGCGCTCCGGGCACGGCGGGTGTCGCCGGCCCAGAGGGCACGCGCGCGGGTGCAGTGTGCGCGCCGCCATTCGCAGCAATGGGGGCTCAGGACACCTAATATGGCGCTCGCTACTTGTGGGGGTGGGTCTTAGCGCAGTGTCTGTAGACACCGCGCTGCCCGGCCTCATGGAAGCGGCTGGTGAGCGGGGGGGGGGGGGGCCCCGATGCAGCACCCGCTCGCACCAGCCATGCCTGCAGGCTGGATGGGGAAGGAGCGGGTGCACTAACCAATGCTCCGGGCGCGGCGGGTGTTGCCGGCCCGGAGGGCGGGTGTTGCCGGCCCGGAGGACGCGCGCGCGGGTGCAGTGCGCGCGCCCCGCGGTGCCATTTGTGGCTATGGGGGCTCAGGCACCTAAAATGGCGCCCGCTACTTGTGGGGGCGGGGCTTAGCGCAGTGTCTGAGGACACCGCGCTGCCCGGCCTCGTGGAAGCGGCTGGTGAGCAGGGGGGCCTGATGCAGCACCCGCTCGCACCAGCCATGCCTGCCGGCTGGATGGGGACAGAGCGGGTGCACTAACAAATGCTCCGGGCGCGGCGGGTGCCGCCGGCCCGAAGGACACGCGCGCGGGTGCAGTGCACGTGCCCTGCGTGTGTGAGGAGAGGCGGCTGCTAAGGCTAGAGGCCCTAAAGGCCCTGCACATATAAAATGGCCGCCGCTGTTTGCTGGGCAGGACCAACGGCGGGAGCCGCGGTGACCGCGACACGCTCCCGCCGCCAAACCCTGGAGACTGAGAGGCTCCTGAAGACGGGCCCCCACCGCGGGCCAGCCAAACCTGGAGGCCCGACGGTGAAGGCGCGAGGACGCCGGGGCCCGCGCCGCAAGCGGCCTGGCTGCATCGACCAGCCGCTGGGGGGGGGGGGGAGCATTGCGGCGCGGACGAGGCATAATGGATGGGGCACAGGAGGGGGGGTTATCAAGTAAATGCAGAGGGGAAAGAGCCGGCAGAGGGAGGGAGATATAAGATAGGAGAGGCAGAATATATATGGGATAGTAAATGAAGGTAAAAACAAGCAGTGGCAAGAATAATGAATAAATATTATGACACTGAGTTACTGAGGTACTTATCCCAGAGGAGATCACAACTGGAAAAGAGGAAGCTGACTCCTCCCAGTGCACTGATAACCCTAAACAGAGCCCGCCTAAACAGGTCCCTGATAGGCTGTCAAACTCTGATTGACTCAATACAAATACCAATAACATGACTGCGACCACAAACCCAGTTCTAACCAGTACTGCTACAATAAAAAACAGGGTGCTTATCTCCTCTCATGCTTATGCTAGCATTCACGTGCTTTAAGGCTGCGAGGGGGGATCGGGTAGCACTAGGCTGTGAAGGGGGGGGGGGGGGGGGTTAGGCTGCTGGTAAGGTGGGTTAGGTTAGGGGTACTTACCTGTAGGCATCAGGATTCTGACTGTCACTATTGTGACCGCTGACATCCCAACCGCCAGGATTCTGTACCTAACCATCTCAAGAAGCATGGTTTTATCATGGCTATGAAGATCTCATTGATTTTTCTGAACTGTTGCAAGATGTAAGGTACTGGTCTCAAAGCTGTTTGTGTTATAGCATTTGCCCTCAGAAAAACAGATACCACAGATATCACAAAATATCTGGGAAATGTGGTGGCAGCCATGCAAGTCAAAAATTGACTTAGTGGATATGCCAAGCATGACAAAGCAGTGCTGAACAGGAACAAACGTAAGGCAGTGCCAGGCATTGTGTTTTCTGATCAGTATGTGGAACATATATAGAGACTAAAAGAGGAAGAGTTTTGAGCTACACCCTGCCAGTACTAAGCACATTATATTCAGTTAAATTTTCCTGACCAGTTGATTAGTGGTACATACAAACATTACATATACAAATTTGATTATATATTACAAACTCAATACAAAGAGACTAAAAAAAATAAAAATAAATCACGTGTCCATTTATAGGAGAAATATTGGCAGTAACAATATGACTAAGTCATAAAGCCATAGAAAGCCAAAGGAAATGATCATACTGTATTACTTCTGACTAGGTACCGTGAAGTCCACAATAAAAAAAAAAGCAGAAGTATGGTACAACAGCAGGTTATTTTACATATAATACAATAAGCATTCACAATACATAACAGTCCAGTTTATCAAAGATGTTGGCATCATTCTTATTAATTAATAGGTTCTCAAACTCGGGCCTCAGGACCCTAAACACTGCATGTTTTCCAGGTCTCCTCACAGAATCAAAAGTGAAATAATCATCTCCAACTGTGGATATTTTAAAATATGTCAGGGAGTAATAAATACACCTGTGCACCTGCTAAGTGACCTGTAAAATATGGACTGTGTGGGGTCCTGAGGACCGAGGGCCTGATTCAGACCCGTTCGCAAGCGCTGTGCGCTCGCAACCGGATCGATAGTGGGCCAGTGCGCACGCGCGGCTGTCGGTGTTGATCGACAGCTTGACCCCTTTTGTAGGCGTGGCTGGGGGGTGGCTTTACAAACGGAGGCGTTCCCAAGCGAACGCCTGCTGTTTGTGGGCGGCCTTACTGACATCACCAGTGATGTCAGTGAGAGAGCTTCCGGCTCTGTTAGAGCCGAAAACTCTCTGCGGCTTGCGGCCACGAGACCCTAACACAAGGGTCTCGTCGCAAGCCCGATGGCCGCTCGCATAAGCTGTGGGTGGTAACCCACAGCTAGACGAGCGGCCAAAAGGCCGCAACTTAAAAACCAAATGCCCGCCCTGATTCAGAGCAATCGCTCGCTTTTTGCAAGCGCCTCTGAATCAGGCCCAGAGTGTGAGTCGCTGTATTAACTTGTTGCAAATATTAACATTCAGTGAACTAGGTGGGGTGTGACAAACCGCAGCAACATTTAAACTCCTATAATTTGTAAAAAATACTGTGCACAAGTGGCAGTTGACAAGTGGCAGTTTGTGTAGCTGGAGTTGCGCCGTTGCAGTTTGCATAGTGACAGCGGTTTAGTGCGGCGAGTGCAATCACAGCGATATACGTGTATCACAGACATCTCATGTCCCATCTGGTTCAGCAACTGCCTTGATGTCAGCTAAGAGTGATCTCATTAAGACTGAATTGACTAAATTTATTTTAATTATTTCTAATTGTTCAGAAATGTAATTAATTCTTACTAACATTTGTGATTCAAACGTGTGCCAAAGATCTTTTTCAAAAAAGTTGTTAATAGAAGACTTGGAACCGTAAAAAAAATATATATATATTTTCTTGTTTTAAAGATTAAAAAGAGAGTTTATTCCCTTTTTATTATTTTGTTTGGATTGTTATACCTTAAGGGACAAGGGGCCTCATTCAGAGGCAGTCGGAGGATGCACGCGGTCGCTCAGAAACTGGGCGGCCGCTTGCATCCTGACCGCCCGCCTCTGTTGCGGTCGTTAGGCTGGGATCCCCCTAGCATTAGAGCAAAGAGAGTTCTGAAGACCTTGCCTTAGAAATAAAGCTTATGGTGCTGGTGGTACCCTTCTTTGATTGAGTACTTTCTATGTGTCATTACACATTTTTTGAGTGCACTTTGTGTTTTTTTTAGCACTATCAAAGGCTTTCAATGAAGGAAAAAAATATCTGATGAAGTGTCAGCTTATAAGCCTGAAAAACTATCTTCACAAAGGAACTAGATCAGATATTTTATCCAGGATAAATAGTGCTCCATAGCCTCAGAATCCAAATTATACTTCTACTTTAAACAAGTAAAGCCCAAATTATAGTTAAAACATGCTACCTCATGTCAGTTGCGGCACTCGGGTCACCGACACCCAGTGCGGCCAGTAAGCCGCAGGTACGCACGGACAAAAAAGGGACGTGGACTGGCATCTCTGGGGGCTTGCCCAGCACTCCCAGAGATGCCAGGCTGCCCCCAGAGACTCTCCCTGTACTGCTGGTTCTTCCTTAGTGATGGGGAGCTGTGATGTTAGTCTGCAGCTCCCTGAGGAGGAGCCAGCATTTTGATAATCACCCCCTTGGAGGGCGATACCCGGTACAGTCTGCACCCCTCACTAGTGACGCCACTGCCTAGTGTTCAGTAACACATATATCCTATTTGTTCAGCAAAGGCAGCATTGCTAAACAAATAGGAACAACCTTTACCGGTTGTTGGTCTGTTTTTCTGCAGATTCAGTAGTTGCTGGTTTAAGTGGATGGAAACATTTTGATAAGGGGTGACCTGCTCACAGCTGGAACACTCAGAACAGCTATGAGACCATGCATCAGGTTGACATGAGAATGTCGACATGTTCGAAATGTTGACATGCGTCATATCCACATGGATAACTTGTCGACATGATAGAGTGCTGGCCTAACGTCTCTGGTAGCCCAACGGTCATTTACCCGGTCCTGTCAGTAATGCAACCATTACTTCCAGTGCAGCTGTCATACAGAATGGTTGTTTTGGTGACTATTTTCTGCCTATCTCTAACTCTAATCCCTAAACCATCCCCTTAGTGCCTAATCACCCTGTACTCAGTGCCTATGCATTACCCTCCCATCGTAGGCATTCTGAGAATGTCCACATTTCACATGATGACATTTCAGGTGTCAACATTCTAGTTTAGACATTCCGAATGTTGACATGATAACTGTCAGCAATGTAACTGAATTCCCCTTCAGCCACCATTAGCACACCATAGGATACCATGTAAAGACAGAATTTTATTTACAGGACTATCACTTGTTTTTTTTCATATAGGACTAAATTTTAAAAATGAAACTAAATTCTAGCACTCATTTGTCCTCCATCCTGTTTTACATGTTTGTTTATTAAAATGTACATGGCTTCTTCCAGCTATATAACAAACACTGCTATTTTGTGCTCTTATAATAAGCAAATAAAATAAAGAGGATGTTGCTGTTATATGAATCAGACAATAAAAAAGGTTCTCTTCCAGGTACTTTCTATCTCTACTTACAAAACAAGTTACGAAACAACTTTATTGTGTTACTGTTAATATGTTTCCATCAAACTTTGCAGTTCCTTTATACAGAAAACAAAACAGCCTGGTTTTAGTATTCTTCGGCTATAATGTAAACAACAAGGAAATATTTCAACAGTAATGTGAAATCATGAAAACAAGATGGAGAACAAAGAGTCTTTGAAGGCATGACGCATTATGTAATCACTTAATAGGTACTTTGCTTGGCCAATATTTTTATGAATGCATTAGGCAGCCTTTGTCAAACAAAACTTCTACATAGTGTAAGAGGAAGTAGGAAACTACATTATAACTAAATGAATAAGAATGAAAATGAGAAGAGATTTGAAAGAATAAACTGATGAAAAGTCCCAGTAGTACTAATGACATTTTTTGTAAGAATTCCTGCACAAACAAATTAGGTCTCAGTGGTCAGTGTTGCCTACTAATACATGGCATCTGGTTTAGAAAAAAAAAATTTACCTATCTATTTAACCAAGAACATTGTATTCTGTTATTATAAAAGGAATAGGATTTTTAGGGATGCAGTCAGGAAGCCGCCGGTTGAAATGCCGACCGCCGGCTTCCCGACTGTCTAATCCCGGCAGGGGTCTAATAACAGGCGTCGAGATCCCGATGCCTGTCATTATACCTACGCCGGGAGCCCGACGCCTGGCATGCCGATCGAAAGTAAGCCGGGTGTGGACAGCCACAAGGGAGGGGGGGGGGGGGATAGGTTAGGGGTTCCCGGTGGGGAACTTAGGTTGAGGCACCCCCCAGTAGGGTTAGGGTAAGGCTAGGGGAAGGGGGGGATAGGGTTAGGCACCCCCGGGTGGAGGTTAGGGTTAGGCACCCCCCCAGGAGACTTAAGTTTAGGCTGCGGGGAAGGGGGGGTTAGGTTTAGACACCCCTAAGGGAAGGTTAGGTTTAGGGGGTGTAAGGTTAGTAATAGTAGAAATACTTACCTGTTGGGATCTTCACTGCCGGTCTTCCACCGTCGAGATTTGAACCCTGGACATGCCTCCGGCGGTATTTCACCAATCCCGATTTTTATACTGACAAAACTTTATTGGCTAATTCATTAATTTGTAAAACATACAAGAATTACTTTGAATGCACTAATGTGAATACTCTAGCAGCAAGTATACCTAGTTGTCCACTTAACAAACAAGCCCACTTGCTGCTGTGCAGAACTTTTATCCTGTACAGGTAAATAAACATATTATACTTCATTTTCCTATGATGTTTTATCCACTGTTAGACACTTAGCACTCTGAAAATGTGCAAATCGGTGCAAATGTAAACAAAGTAAATATCCCTCAGGGTCCTGCCTTCCCTTACTTCATTCATTACAAACTTTAAAGTGGACTTGATACCAAGAGGAGGCATAGAATTTGTATCCATTTATGGACAAGATTACGGTTCTGTAATGTCAAACTAAATGTGTTCCTCATAACATGTTCACCAAGGAAAAAGCCTGCATTATTGGGTGTCCAGTATGTGGAACATCACCAGACTCCATTCTGCACTTCTTACTGGTAGGGAGAGTAGTTAGTCCTGCTGACAAGGCTATTTTCCCATCACTGATCCATCCCGACCAAGGTGGTTTTAGTACGGAACAACAAGTGAAATGAACAATCGACCTAAGCAACTTAGCTAATTAATCTAAGACCCTGTTCTCTAGACATACATACTCCTAAATGTAGAGGACTGTACCGTTATGATGTGTACATTAAAAATGTGTTTTAAAGGCATCTTTCAAGTCCAAACTCTATGCTTCCTTCGGCATGCATGTCCACAAAATGACTTCTAAGTGAAATCATGTATTGCATTTAATTACCATAGTATCATATACGCTACAGTAAATAATAAGTAATCAAGTAATAAAGTTATTCAATTATTCCCCTCAACATTTTAAGGACTATTTCTGTCCAAAGAAGAGTGTGGCAAAAGATTATATTATGCCATTATTATTACCTCATGCTGTTACAGTCACACTGCAATAGAATTAAATCATCCTGCTGTCATAGTTTAGCGTTCCCGCTAGGCTGTTTCACTGGGGTGCTGCGCCCTGCCCTATTTCTAAAAAGCAGAAAGCACCCTGCCCTCCGGCGTGGCACCCCACTGAAACAGCTTGCGGGTTCTGTCCCCTCCCGCAGGCCGCAGTGTCCCATGGATGGGGAAAAAGGTGGTGCAGCGGTCACCGCTGGTGAATGGATGCCGGGCGCATGTGCCCAGCATCCATTTACAGTGACCGCAGCGCTTGGGGGCTGCCCGGCATGTCCGTAAGTGCCGGGCATGTCCCCAAGAGTGACGAAAAGGGGACGAGTCATAAAGGCATGCCCCCATTTCCTTGGCCATGCCCCCTTTTCGGGCACACGCAAAAGTCCCCTTTCTCTAGGACTGGCGCCGGACCTAGAGTGAAAATTATTAGTTTACATGTATTCTTCTACTATCTTATTACCTAAACTACTATTTGAACCTTCCTGAATTCATCTATTGAGCATATTTAATTACCTTAGGGTTTAAATTGTAGTCTAGATAGAATGCATGAAAATATATACTTACCATTTATGGATTCACAGTAGTAAAAGAGTCGAGGGTTTGGTGCACTGATTCCACAGCCTTTGTTTTAGTGTCCTAACAGTATATACTGTACAATACATTTGTATTAAAGTACCCATTAAATGTTTTAGAATTTAATTTCAAATATAAATCACAAGTTTAGAAACTCAAACACCTATACATTTTCATACTAAATGTTACAGAATTTGTTTTTTAGTCAATTTCATCTACTGTTACAATATACAAAGAAGGGTAGTTGCAACTAGCACCCTGGACTGCTGCTATGTCCTATTCCAAAAAGCACACTACGCCTTTACCAGTGAACATAAAAAGAAGAGAATTTGGAATAGTCCAACAGCGCTGTTGGACTATTCCAAATTTTCATCTACTATTAGACGATCTCATCCATGGACCTAATTACATTTGGGTAAATTAACCCATTGCCATGTCATCCTAACTTGTTCCAGTGCTAATCAATGTCCTATGCAGTCTCCAAGAGACTGGTATCTTGGTGGACTGTTAGGAAGCCTTGAATACAGCAGAGTAATCTTCATCTCCATTTGAAGGAAGAAAGCCATTCACCTCGCACAATGTACTCCATTGCTGGTGACAAAACCTGGAAAATCATATAGGGGTCTTTACTAAAGTGAGAGTTTGTAGAAATGGAGATGTTGCCCATAGCAACCAATCAGATTCTACTAAACATTTCACTAGCACCTTCTAGAATATAATAGCTAGAATATGATTGGTTGTTATGGGCAACATCTCCACGCCTAAAAACAATGACTTTAGTAAATATACCCCTTAGTCTTTTTCAATGGATGTAATCACAATATCTATAATTTTAGTACCTAAGACTGATATAGCTAAAGTCGCTTCCAACAATGCCTTATTAATGCTACATTTGTTAAACGGCCACCAGAATTTATTTGCTCAAACATTATCTGCAACTATGCAATAACTCACTGTTTCCTCTGGACCTGACACCAGATACTTTGCGTCATGGCTGAAATCAAATTACAGACACTTAGAGCCCCATTTATCAAGGATCGCTTTTGCAATGCGATCAGGTCATGCCAGTAACGCCCCTGATCGCATTGCAAAATGCGATCCTATCTGCTGGATGTGTTATCCGGGACATGCAGGGAGACGGGCTCCGAAAGGAGCCCATCCCTTCGATGTCTCCGGAGGGCAGTCGGACTGCACATGGGCGTCTCTCATTGCCGGCGGAGGGTTCCGTGAGATCCCTCCGCCAGCTGATATACGGTAAGTTGCCACAGACTACAGCACCTAACGCTTTCTTCAGATCGCATTCCCGATATTGATACATTTGGCAGCATCGCATCCTCCATAGAAACCTACGGGGGAGGCGGCTGCCAGCGGCAATGGAGGGATCGCAGCAGGTATCTCCAATACCTGGTGCAGTCCCTCCTTCATTCATCCGGGGAATACTTAGTATTTAAGGTAAAAGAATTCACTTTGATAAATGGGCCCCTCAATCTAACATGTCTGGGGAGCCAGTGTGATTTCTCAGACTTATAGACTAGGTTTCAGTTGCCACATAAATTCAACCATTTTTTTTTCAAATCTGCAACAATACTAGAGTCACTTTAGGGGAGGTGTATCAAACATTTAAAGATGACAAGTGGAGGTTTTGCCTATAGCAACCAATCAGGTTTTACCTATCATTTATCAGGTACAGTCTATAAAATCATAGCCAGAAGCAGATTGGTTGTTATAAGTAACACCTTCACTCTTTAGAAGGCTTGATACAGCTCCAGCATGTATTTTCCACTCCACACCCAAACAGCTAATTGCCACACTAAATAGTAACTTAAATGTGCTTTCTAACCCTGAAAAATTCTCTTATGAATGAAAATGGTAACAGGAGAAGGGTGTATTGCCTGTCTCAGAGTAAATGGGATTCTATTAGTCACAATTTTTTGAGAGCCACCATATGCGCTTTCAAAGTCTAGTACAGATAGTATATGATCCCCATGGGATTTAATACTTTTCTCTCTCTTCATCTAATCTCTACTGGAAAAAATTACTCCCAAATTAGTCTCTTTCCTTCATATTTGATGGAATTGTCCCAAAACCTCTGGTCTGAGGTTAGGACCATCAATTACATTGTACATAGCACCACAAGTCCTAAATACTTTTGCCTTGCCCTACCAATTTCTTACCCAAACACCTACCATGTCAATCTCTCAGCACAGAGAGATGCAAAATACCTATCCCACCGGTATGTAACATTTTCACGTGATTTATATGGTTTTATAACCCTCATAACACATAACTTGCGTCCATAGTGCAAATCAATAAACACAATACGAAGTTCTACAAGATTATGTAGTGTACTCACCTTGTATAGGGTATGATGTAAGCCTTGGATATTTATTTTAAAAAAAACTATGTCCGTCAGTTTTGTAGAATTTCTGGTCCTTAGATCCAAAATTGTATTTGCAAAAAATCCAGTTACCACATATAAAAGTATTTTATTGGTCTGTATTATTGTAATCTAATTACACCAATTATTAAAAACTTGAAAAAGATCACTGGAGTGACCAAAACGCGTAGTTGCTCCACACCTTCGGTTATTCCTCCAGTGTTCACAGACCCTGACATCGCAAGCCAAGCAACAACAGCAGTGGAGAGTTCCTGAATATATCCACCCTTTGGACATTAAAGCCGGTCACTACAGAGGGACTTGTAATACCTGGGCACAACTGACCAGACCTTTGCAGGTCAGCGTACACCCTGTAGACGGCTATTAGGCAATCATGGAGGCTAATTACCTGCATGCCCGGCACTACAAGCAGGCTCAGACAGAGATATTGTCTGGAGCTGCTGCTGACTATGCACACTGGGAACAAGTGCGCTTTGTGAGGACATCCACAGCTCACAGAGGTCCCAGACATCAAGGCAAATGCCGTCAGTATTAAACAATTGGGTCTAATTTCAACAAATCCACCAAAGGTATTTACACATGCTAAATGATCTGCTTTATATCATGAAATAACTTCTAATATGGTCATTACACCAATATATGCGAATATATCCACAAGTTACATTCACTGACACTTAATTGGCACAGAACCCTTGCCAAAGTAGCTACAATGAAGTCTATTACATTTCTAAGTGTGGATCTCAGACAACGGACGCTAACAACTTTTTCTTTATCCTGGTTTGGCCTTTTTTTCTCATTATTTTTGTATACTTTTTGTACAATTGTGGTCATGTTACTTATATTGCTGTACTAGCAAAAAAATATTTTATATACATGTTTTTGTTTTAATCTGATTTGTTTTAATAAATAAATGCTTCTCTAATTATATACACACCAGTGCAGAATTACCATTTATTTTGTTTTAGTGATTTTAGGAAAAAAATAAAAATAAATCAGACTTGCTCTGGAGTTGCGAGAAAAAAAGACACAGGGTTTTTTTACTCCGCAATTGGATTCCCCCCCCTCCCCCATGAACAGCTATAATTCAAAACTGTATGTAGGTTGGTCTTTATTAGGCAGTAGTTGTATAATAATGTGTACACTGGAGGTATTGTGTATAAAATATACCCTATGAATACAGGTGGCTAATTAATAAACATACAGTGCATCCGGAAAGTATTCACAATGCTTCACTTTTTCCACATTTTGTTATGTTACAGCCTTATTCTAATATGGAATTCATTTTTGTCCTCAAAATTCTACACACAATACCCCATAATGACAACGTGTAAAAAGTTTTTTTGAGATTTTTGCAAAAAAAAAAAACACTAAGAAATCACATGTACACAAGTATTCACAGCCTTTGCTCAATACTTTGTTGATGCACCTTTGGCAACAATTACAGCCTCAAGTCTTTTTGAATATGATGCCACAAGCTTGGCACCCTATCTTTGGGTGGTTTTGCCCATTCCTCTTTGCAGCACCTCTCAAGCTCCATCAGGTTGGATGAGAAGTGTCGGTGCACAGCCATTTTCAGGTCTCTCCAGAGATGTTCAATCGGATTCAAGTCTGGGCTCTGGCTGGGCCAGTCAAGGACATTCACAGAGTTGTCCTGAAGCCACTCCTTTGACATCTTGGCTGTGTGCTTAGGGTCGTTGTCCTGCTGAAAGATGAACAGTCGCCCCAGTCGGAGGTCAAAAGCAAGTTTTCATCCAGGATGTCTCTGTACATTGCTGCATTCATCTTTCCCTCTATCCTGACAAGTCTTCCAGTTCCTGCCGCTGAAAAACATCCCCACAGCATGATGCTGCCACCATCATGCTTCACTGTAGGTATTGGCCTGGTGATGAGCGGTGTCTGGTTTGCTCCAAACATAACGCCTGGCATTCACGCCAAAGAGTTCAATCTTTGTCTCATCAGACCCGAGAGTCCTTCAGGTGCACTTTGGCAAACTCCAGGTGGGCTGCTATGTGCTTTTTACTAGGAGTGGCTTCCGTCTGGCCACTCTAATATACATGTCTGATTGGTGGATTGCTGCAGAGATGGTTGTCCTTCTAGAAGGTTCTCCTCTCTCCACAGAGAAATGCTGTAGCTCTGACAGAGTGACCATCGGGTTCTTTGCCACCTCCCTTAACTAGGGCCCTTCTCCCCCGATCGCTCAGTTTAGATGGCCGGCCAACTCTAGAAGAAGAGTTCTTCCATTTACGAATGACGGAGGCCACTGTGCTCATTGGGACCTTCAAAGCACCAGATATTTTTCTGTACCCTTCCCCAGATTTGTGCCTCGAGACAATCCTGTCTCGGAGGACTACAAACAATTCCTTGGACTTCATGCTTGGTTTGTGCTCTGACATTCACTGTCAACTGTGGGACCTTATATAGACAGGTGTATGCCTTTCAAAATCATGTCCAATCAACTGAAGGTGGACTCCCATTAAGCTGTAGGAACATCTCAAGGATGATCAGTGGAAGCAGGATGCACCTGAGCTCAATTTTGAGCTTCATAGCAAAGGCCGTGAATACTTATGTACATGTGATTTCTTAGTGTTTTTTTTTTATAAAATTTGCAAAAATCTTTTTACACGGTGTCATTATGGGGTATTGTGTGTAGAATTTTGAGGACAAAAATGAATTTATTCCATTTTGGAATAAGGCTGTAACATAACAAAATGTGGAAAAAGTGAAGCGTTGTGAATCCTTTCCGGATGCACTGTAAATCACTTCAATTCAACTGTTCTGAGAAATGGTGTTTAAATTTATCTTCAATTTGAAATCATTGCAGCAAAACTATTGATACACATGTTGCAGTTTTTTGAGTACATACTTATGGCAGTTGTAGAAAAACAGTTTTCAATAAAAATGTAGTGGTTGTTAAGGTGCCTACACACTTGGCGATGTGCTCTCGATCCGACATCATGTACGATTTCCCTTGAACTCTCCCCCGGCAATCCTGCACACGATTTGTGTAAAAAGTGTCCAATGTGACAAACGATCTATCGTGCATCCTTAACTTTTTTCCAGTGCATCATGTCCCAGATTGGCAAATCTGCCCTACAGCACGGCAGATCTGAAGATGCGATATATGACCTGAGGGGACGCGCATCGGCATCGTGATCGTAAGTGGACACTCACGATTTGGACATATTTTACAAGATTTGCCGTCACGTTGCGTCAGAATCTGGCAAATCGTGTATCTATCTCTAAATCATGTGTGGAATCTAAAGGTGCCTACACACTTAGGACCTCATTCAGAGTCGGTCGTTGCGGCCGCATGGTCGTACGCATACGATGTTCGCTATACTGTGCATGCGTAAAGTTCGCAATGCGCGTGCGCAAACTAGCTGCTACGATCAGAAACTTCTCTCTCCTTGAACACAGCCAGGTCGGTAGTTTGAGTGACAGATGGAGGCGTTTGTGGGTGGTAACAGGGGAAGGTGCTTGAAAACGGGGGAGTGGAGATCCGAACGCAGGCGTGCCTAATTATGCGAACAGCGTTTTATGGGAGTGCATATGGATTATGGGAGTGCATAATTAACAAAGTAGCGTCATGGCACATGTGACATGGGAGGTTTTTACACTGACATGATCGTAGAGCTTAAGAGAGGGTATGGTCAACCTTAAGCTCTACGACCAGTTCCGATGGTTCCTGATGGTCTCGATTAATCCTTATATGCCCGGAGATGACGTGCAATGCGTACGAGAAGGGGGCGTATTTTTTTTTCTTCCGACCGCTTCCTCCCCTTGGTCGGCCAACTACCGATCCGAACTTAGGGACGCAACTTGCGAGGGAATCATTTGCATATCCGGACCCTTTTTCCGTACGACCGTGCGGCCGCTTCGACCGACTCTGAATGAGGTCCTTAATCTTTAATGATCATGGTGTACAACATGGATTCATTAGATCTCATAAAACATTGTAATCCACATATACCTCTTATGACCGCACAATAAAGAACCGTTTATATATCAATATAGTTGTATTAATAAATGTAGATATTGTAGTGGATACACAAATATTATGTGCAATATTAACAGAGAGGCATGTGTATCTAATTGACAATGAGGTTAATTGTACCATCAGATTGCAGATATTATAGGGAAATATTTGCAGTTTCTGGTCAGGAATAGCCAGCTATTTCTAGCTACAGATTATATATCTGAGGGAAAGGGTCTGATAGGAGAGTCACAGCCAAAGCCAACGATACCCATTTCGCTGTGTTGCTTTGTCTATTTGTACCATATCTTCTAGCTATATTTTAATATATGCTGCCTCAATATGTTATAGTAATCTTTGTATTTTAACAATTAGAATAAAAGTTATATTTTCATTTCTCAGTGCACTAGATACAGACACCCTTTGTCTTTCCTAAATTTCTCAGCACTACCATATGCCAACTATCTGTCTCCTGGAAAGACTTCAACCCTTACTTTTCTCTATGGTCAGTCAGATATGGAATACCTTCCATATGGAGTACATTACAAGCTTCCATCAGAACATCTTTAACTACAGTTGTGCAGGCAATGGGCAGATCAGGTTGAGGGTCACTTGAAGCTTGAAATCCTTTTGAATTTTGGGGCTTTCATCTAATTAATATCAGTGATTTTGGTCTCATTTCTCCCTTACTATGTCTGGAGTTGACCTAGTTTCACTATTTGCCCTTTCTCCCCATACAACCCATTCCCTAATCTCCCAACTCCTGTACATTTTGGTAGATTTGAAGTCCTTTTAGGTATCAGGATCACAGATTGTGAGTTGCTGAAATTACTCAGGATTTACTTTTTGCACAGAGCTTCTGTGTAACCTTATACTGTATCTCGTTGATAAAAAAATGAATGACCTAGCAAAATGTGAAAAAATTAGAAAAATGAATCTGTGACATTTCAGGCACAGTTTACCTTCAATGAGCCAATTCACATTACAGCATTATAAATCACAGACAGATTTCTAGTTCACATTGAATAGAAATATACATTAGTCTGAACAGCTTGGGGTTTGTTCAAATTTGAAGAAAATATTAAACTACATCTAGTTGGGGATATTGCTACAAATATGGTTGAAATTGAACCTAGCCTGCAACCTGGACTCAATAAATGATTGTGCTTTCATGTGGACTAAAGTATATTTATCCTCAAACACTACTTTTCTTTCTCTGCTGATATATTTTAAGTTTTAAAGCATGGATTTCTTGCTAGACTATGAAAATGTCACATAATCATGTAGTCCAGTCCTGGCCAACCTGTGGCTCTCCAGCTGTTATGAAACTACGAGTCCCAGCACGCTTTACCAGCTGGTTGGTGGAAGGGTATTCTGGGGCTTGTGGTTTCACAACAGCTAGAAAGCCACAGGTTGGCCTGATGTAGTCCATGTATAACCTTCCACTGAGATGGCACAACCATAAACATGCATAATTGTTTCAATACACAAAAGATACACACCTTATGGGGAACACCAGTTTCCCTTTATATACACAGGAAAAAAAAAACTGTTCATAAAATGGCCAAGACAGGAGTACAATTATTACAATTCAAAACCGCAAAATTGCCAATACAATAATAGCAATGAGTCATTCCGTGTCAAATCAGCACACTGATTTTACCTCACCAGCTCAGATTTTGATATATGGAGAGTATATATGTAGTCTAAAAAAAAATACACAATATTATTTAAATATATCATGCCGTTTCCAAAATATGGCTATGTAAAGTTTTAAAAAATCTGTCAAAAACGCACATCCAGCATATTTTCAAATCACCAAAGCAGCTCTCCTAACTAACCTAGAGAGGTGGGAGTGGTTTCATTTTACTGTGTTTTTGCCCTTTCCTATGATATACAACACAAATAGGCTTTGTGAGGAAAAAACAATTTCCAAATTCAAACTGAAATTTTTGATCATGATTATCTCAAAAAGTGCATCGACAAAAAATGGGTTCATAATTAAAAATAATTTTAAACAGGAGTAGGCACTACAGTACTACACTAAAATCAGGTCCTACTTTTAAATGCAATTATATGAGGGAACAACTAAAATTAGCCCAACACGCAATATTTGAATTAAATGTAAATACTCTTAATTACTTTTTGTCAATATCTACATGTGAGAATATATAATATAGATATAATATATAGATATTATATATTCTCACATGTAGAGATTGTCAAAAAAGTAATTAAGATAATTTACAAAAATACATATTGGCTCCAATAGGTATTTCAAGTTTCTATGAAAACTGTGCACTCTTTATAGTATACATGTTCTTTTTCTATTGGTGAAGCTCAAGAATAGATGTCATTGTGACCATAATACCAACTCATGTACATAAACATTTACGAGTATAAAATGATGGTGGGTAAAGGCCACTAGTGAATGATTTGTAAGGAATGTTGTAATATTATCTAAATGCAAAGGTACTATACTAATAACTATGAAAATAATGTTTCTGAATTGGACATACATGCCGACAACTGGGCTATCCATTCTAAGTTACATTTGTAGTAAACTTTAATTTCTAATATTCAGTGATGTACTGATTACATTGTGGACGGGTTACATTTTCAATGATGTTTGAGTCAAAAAGAAGAGACATTCATAAACACGTCACCTGTTCCAATGATATGTGAAGAACTAGAAGTATTTCACCTTTTATCGCTTTTATTGACTGGCTGAAATTTTACTGTGAAACTAACTCTGCATATAAACACACTGAACATGCTTAGGGTATTCTGCAAAACAAAAACACACCCATAAAAACTTTAGAAAATACTTTAAAAATACAGAAACCACTTCAGAAGTACATCTATTCTAAGAAACTTAGAAAACAGGAAATAAATGGGAACATGTAGAGGGTAGCAAACCAGATAAGAAACTTTCAAGCTTTATAACTATTGAGACTGCGAGAAGTTGAAACTAACAATAGGATTAGGTATCAATGGCAAAATAGCTTAAGAGAATAATAATATAGTACAGGTAAACAACTAAATTAAAAGATATACTAAAGGCACACATCCACTAGAAGACAGGCAAACGATTGCACGATTAAGACATTGTAATCGTGCAGTCGTTTGTCAGTGTACAAACACTGAACGCCGTGCCTACACTGAACGAGCAGTCATTCAGTGTAGGCACATCAATCATCTGCTAACATGTTCAACCTGACGTTATTGTCAGGTTGTACAACATGTTTGTCCGATGATAGATGTCTAAATGACCAGCGGGGAGCGTGCATTGCTGGTCATTATAGAAATTTTTTCAAACGATGTGCAAACAATTTTCAAACGAATATTGAATGATTACGATATCGTTATCGTTCAATCGCTCAATTTAGTCGTCTCGTGGATGTGTGCCATAACAAAGTGTCTTAATTACACATCAGTAAACCATGAGCCGCCAGAACAGTATTAATTTACGGTGTCATAAATTCCACATCTGGCTGTAACTTTGTTGGAAGAATGCTATACCATTTTTCCAAGAGAAATGCTATCAGCTGAGAGTGGAAAGAAAATTCTGACGGAGATTCTGGAGTGGCACTTAAGACAATCACTGTTGCCACTATTTATCAATAAGATGAGCAGTATTTATCACTGCAATGCTCAAATCTGTCCTAACAATAAATCCACTCAAAAACGTTGTCGTCGGTTTCCACCACTAATGCTACCCAGAAAAATTAAGTTCGCTGGTTGGCATATCCTTAGGTCTAAGCCCTACAAATTACAGTAGTGCACAGGTTCTTAAACTCGGTCCTCGGGACCTCAAACAGTGCATGTTTTCCAGGTCTCCTTACAGAATCACAAGTGAAATAAGTAGCTCCACCTTTGAATCTTTTAAAACGTGTCAGTGAGTAATGAATACACCTGCGCACCTGCTAGGTGACCTGGAAAACATGAACTGTGTGGGGTCCTGAGGACCAAGTTTGAGAACCACTGCAATAGCGCATGAAGGGGGGGGTTGTGTACCCAAAAACCCCACTTTATTACAGAGGCGAGAGCAGGTACCATGTTATTAAGCCCTGCCCTCCGCAGCTCAATGAGGAGGAACCAATGATGCGATTCCATTAGAAACACAATTGGCTCCGCCCCTAGCTGACTGACCTGCAAATCATAGCATTTTGCAGTTGGAGGAGGGGCTTAATGAAATGGTGCCTGTTCCCATCCCCATCTACAACATGCAGATGCAATGAAGGAAAGTCTGTTTGTGTAATGTATGTGTGACGTGTGTGCACTGCAGTCACAAATGAACACATGTTGTAACACGCTCAAACCTGCACAGCAGTGACTGGGGTGACAGTGACCAAGTACGGAAAGCATTGATAAGACAGTGCGGCGAATAGAAGTTTTAATATAACTGGAGTGCTGATAATTTTTGACTCACCCTCATAAAATATTATATATATATATATATATATATATATATATATATGTCCAAGATAACCGGCACTCCTAAATACACTATAACTGCTCCGGTGCCTTTCCAAAGATTAAACATACAGATATATCAGGACGGCACTCGTGAGACTGGACAGCTTCAAAAAATGACCATGACACAAGTCGTTATGAAAATCGACGTTTCAGGGACAACTCCCTTTTTATGTATATATATATATATATATATATATATATATATATCAAACTGACATATCATAATATATATATATATATATATATATATATATACACACACACATACATACATACACACATACATATGTCAGTATGTAATTATATATTAGAAACCCCCCTCCCCCAGTGTAAAAATCCTGCAATTGCCCCTGAGTTGTTACCTTTTTCTCATCCTTTTTGCTTTGTGAGCTTGTGGTCACATGTACTTTGGTATGAGCAGACATAATGTGCACTGTCATTTATGCACAGTGCTTTTATAAATCCAGGCCTGTCATCATGTAGGAGCACGAGTTCCTGTCTTTTCTGATAGGTGCTCATATTAGCCAGTAGCTATAGTTATGGGAACATGATCTAAGGTCAACCTGTCAAAGTCTGCTTATTTTGTATATCTGGCTCGGGGCCCCTGGGTCTGGCCAACGTGCTTGTGAAATGAGATGGTTTGATCCATTCTGGCTCATAAGCAAACAGAAGGCTAGACACTATTGCAAGTGTAGAAACCACAGACTAGTGATGTGCAAGGATGTTAAACTAGAACAGGGGTGATTTCCCAGGTAACTGGACACTCCCTCTCCCAAGTGACCACAGATGTATACCAGGCCAGGAACATGCTTCGACCACAAGGGTGACCCCGGAACTCAGAATAGCATAGTACTGGTAGATAGGAACTCAGAACAGGAATCGGAGTCTTATGTATCCAGCATACAACTTGAGAAAGCTGTAACCTTGGCACAGCTCTGACACAAGACCTGGAACTGGAACCAGTGCAGAACTCAGAAACCTAATGTTAGGAAAAGTAATATAGCTACTGAACACATCAGTGCACAGATTGTACACCTCACACTGAAACACAGCCATGGAACCAGCACCCTTCTCTAAAGCAGCTCAAGACAACAGCACGCAATGCAGGGAAACCACTACCACTAGCAGGGTAGTATACTATATACCTGGATAATTAATGAGCAAAGAGTAGAACAGAACAACAAGCAATGTCCCAGCGGTATGATGGTATAAACCGAGGATGTGTACAGTTCACAGGTAAATAGAGTATACTGGCAGGCTGGAGTGAGATGATAAGGCTGACTTGTATGCAATATGTGAACTGCAGGTCTGGCAGGTAACAGAGCCCTGCGGTGGATGTTTCCAAGATGGTGAAGCGTGGAAGCTGTATTACTGGCGAAACTGTGGCAGATAAGTAATGAATCTGTGCACAGTGTGGAAGCTGCAGCGCTGACCGTATAGGAATACAGCGGTAGATGGAAATCGGCAGATCAGTGTGAACGCTGATGGTCTGTAGCAGTGTGAATGCTGTGAAGCTGACAGATGAGCAATATTCAGCGATTGATGGTAACTTGCTGGAATCGATGAGGCAATAAGGAAGTCACGGAGTACACAATACAGGATATAGAGAACTCATGGAGCCTTGAACTATCCAGGTATGAACTCACTGTTCAGGCAATGGTTTGAACACTGGATCTAGTTTAAATAGAGAGTGGTCTCTCGCCAATGGCCTAGTAGATCAGGTGAACACAACAGGTGCAGCAATCATCCCAGGGAGGCATCCCTGCAATGTTTTGAAACTGAAATAAAGAAATGTCTGATGCGAAGACCCCTGATGCTTAACACAACCAAGTTCTAATGAACATATTTGGCTGTATGGGAAGGAAAGCTGTTTAAAGTAGGGAACTCGGCGTGCAAACTCGAACCTATCCAAGCCTGTACATCCCTAGTTTAAAGTGAAGAAGAAAAGAGACAAGGCGGTATATTTACTAAAGTGAGAGTTATTAGAAGTGGAGATGTTGCCCATAGCAAACAATCACATTCTACTTAACATTTAAGTAGCACCTGGTTCTCAAACTCGGTCCTCAGGACCCCACACGTCACGTTTTCAAGGTCACCCAGCAGGTGCACAGGTGTATTTATTACACACTGACACATTTTAAAAGTTCCACAGATGGAAATAATTATTTCACTTGTGATTCTGTGAGGAGACCTGTAAAACATGCACTGTTTGGGGTCCTGGGACTGAGTTTGAGAACCTGTGTTCTAGAAGATAATTGGTTGCTATGGGCAACATCTCTACTTCTAAAAACGCTCACTTAAGTAAATATACCCCTAGCTCTATTATCTATAGATTATAAGCACTCATAAGCAGGGCCCTCTTTCTTTATGTGCTTTCCCTTTCCTCACTTATACCATGTCCTCCACTCACTTCCCAAAAGCGGCAGAAGCTTTGGAAGCTGTCAGCGCTGCCTTTGTGGGTATTATAACGCTATATGCAATTATGTTTATATGGCTTGTATCCCCCTAAGCTCTGCAATGCTTTGAATTGTATGGTTTGTTTTTTTTGCACTGTATATCTGTACTGTATCTGATAATACACTTTGTAAGGTGCTGCACACCCCTTGTGGCACCATATCAGTAAAGGATAATAATAATAGCCCACTACTACTGTTGACATATCGGGAACACTATCAAACATTACACGAGCCAATCACTTTTAAATGTCCCGAATGGTGATGGATGCTAACTGCTTCATTAATGTAGGTGCATAATTTACTGAGTTGTTTCCAGGGACGTTTTTAGAGAGGAGGAGCCCGTGTGCAGTCTCCGACATGGGCCCCCTCCTCTCTGTCTGGCGGCCGGCAGCGCACCGAGCTGTGCGCAGCCAGCGCCCGAGTTATAGACTCTGGGCACTAGAGTGTGCCCAGAGTCTATAGAGTATGCACAGCTCACCGGGAAAATGGCCGCGGTGGCCATTTTCCCTGTACTGCGCATGTCAGTAGTCTTTAGAGCGCCGGACTCCCATGTCGACGTGGGACTCCGGAGAGGTAAGTAATTCTATGGGAGCAGGGTGTGCGGTGCGGGGCCCCCCTGGAACTGTGTGCCCCGCACACCCAGCGCCCATTATAGATACACCCCTGGTTGTTTCCTTACCTGTAACTTTTGGTTAGATACAGATGCATCCGCATACATCTTACCTCTGTGCGCCACGTCGTGTTAAACATAAAAAAGTGAGCGCTGTATGGATTCTGATGAATAAGTATCCACCACGCAGCGGAAGATACTTTACACTGGAGCAATTCATCATTGCTCCAGTGTGGGGACGGCTGCTCCGAAAAGCTACAGAATTACCTCTCCTCCTTCGGCGCTTCTACGCATGCATGACCTGAGGTCACGCCTGCGTAAAGCTGGCGGGGCGCCAGTGATGAGGCAGCAGAGGGATCCACTTGGATCGCTCTTCGCATCCCCAGAACTGCTTCCCATAGGAAGCAGTAGGGCTACGATAACAATTTCAGGTGGCCCTATTTGGACCCGATGATGAATGGCCTGGTATCCTAAATATATGGAAACTAGCGTTTCCACATGGTCAATGGTCCATTTATCATATGATGAATAGGCCCCTTAATGTGTTCATTTTCACATGAACTTTTAATATAAGAGAATAAAGCAGGCTTGTAGAATCATTGTAAATTATTCATTATGTAGCTAATATAGACTCGGCTGTAATTGTTCCCATTTAGCATGCACAAAATTAAATTGCACAAATTACATTTGCCTGAATTGTATGAAGCTCTGCAGCCAGACTGCCCCATCCATATGCTTGGTTTCATAGACATCATTATTATCCTTTATTTATATGGCACCACAAGGGGTCCGCAGCACCTTACAAAGTACAGTAACAGAAACTGTAAGAACAGATAACACAGGAAGGAAAGTGACAGTACAGAACATTGCAGAACATGGACAAAGTCTATAAACATTACTGCATCAGCAGTAATAAAACTCAAAACCTACTGGTTGAGCGCAGACACTATTATCAACATTAGCTTTTGATATAAAGACCTGGATCTGTAAATAAGTACATTGATTTATATATATTGTATTTATTCAGATCAGAATTAGGAGAGTGGGAATTTCTCCTTGTGTCCACAGCTAACCATACCAATTAGGAGTTAAGCACAGCTTAATTTATCGTTATCTAATGTTGATAATAGATTTAAAAAAATAACTTGTGAACTCATAAAGCATTTCAGACAGACAATTTTGCTCGCTCAGCATATATATCAACTTGAAAAAGAATTCTATATTAGATACACTGTTTCCACAATTATGGATGGAATGTATCCAAATGCCATGATAAGAGCCTTTTGCAGAGCCTACACTACAGCGGCAGAGTGGTCAGCCAGCTAAATAGTAGTTTCCCTTTCAGAATGCTAGTGTGCAGTGATTTTGTAGACATCAGTGATCCAGAATTGCGGCTGTAAACAAAGTCTGCAATGCGGCAATGTGCCAAATTATAGGAGGTGGAAAATGAAGACAACCAAATGATGGTGGTACGGCTATTTTGCCCTTGGACCCAGATGGCCGCTGACACGTTTTGTCTGTTGACTTTCTCAATGAAGCATATCTACAACTGTGCATAGCCGACAATTCCACAACACAATCTCTCTGCTCATTACTAGCACCCCGCTGAAACAACCTGCGGGTGCAGCCCACACCCGCAGGTTGCAGTGTCCTGGACGCAAGAACCTGATGTTTAACTTATGTGCAAGTGTCCCAGTGGTCACCACCAGAGGCGCAGATCAGAACTGCATGACGATCCATGCCCGACAGGTCTCAGGCTGCTCCCCCACTGGCTCTCAGTCAAAAGTGCCCATTATGCAGTGCCCCCTGTAGTTTTCTCCTTTATACATTGCCCCCTGTAGTTTTCCCCTTTATACATTTCCCCCTGTAGTTTTCCCCTTTATACATTGCCCCCTGTAGTTTTCCCCTTTATACATTGCCCCCTGTAATTTTCCCCTTTATACATTGCCCCCTGTAGTTTTACCCTTTATACATTGCCCCCTGTAGTTTTCCCCTTTATACATTGCCCCCTGTAGTTTTCCCCTTTATACAGTGTCCCCTGTAGTTTTCCCCTTTATACATTGCCCCCTGTAGTTTTCCCCTTTATACAGTGTCCCCTGTAGTTTTCCCCTTTATACACTGCCCCCTGTAGTTTTCCCCTTTATACACTGCCCCCTGTAGTTTTCCCCTTTATACATTGCCCCCTGTAGTTTTCCCCTTTATACATTGCCCCCTGTAGTTTTCCCCTTTATACATTGCCCCCTGTAATTTTCCCCTTTATACATTGCCCCCTGTAATTTTCCCCTTTATACATTGCCCCCTGTAGTTTTCCCCTTTATACATTGCCCCCTGTAGTTTTCCCCTTTATACATTTCCCCCTGTAGTTTTCCCCTTTATACATTGCCCCCTGTAATTTTCCCCTTTATACATTGCCCCCTGTAATTTTCCCCTTTATACATTGCCCCCTGTAGTTTTCCCCTTTATACATTGCCCCCTGTAGTTTTCCCCTTTATACAGTGTCCCCTGTAGTTTTCCCCTTTATACATTGCCCCCTGTAGTTTTCCCCTTTATACAGTGTCCCCTGTAGTTTTCCCCTTTATACATTGCCCCCTGTAGTTTTCCCCTTTATACACTGCCCCCTGTAGTTTTCCCCTTTATACATTGCCCCCTGTAATTTTCCCCTTTATACATTGCCCCCTGTAATTTTCCCCTTTATACATTGCCCCCTGTAGTTTTCCCCTTTATACATTGCCCCCTGTAGTTTTCCCCTTTATACATTTCCCCCTGTAGTTTTCCCCTTTATACATTGCCCCCTGTAATTTTCCCCTTTATACATTGCCCCCTGTAATTTTACCCTTTATACATTGCCCCCTGTAGTTTTACCCTTTATACATTGCCCCCTGTAGTTTTCCCCTTTATACATTGCCGCCTGTAGTTTTCCCCTTTATACAGTGTCCCCTGTAGTTTTCCCCTTTATACATTGCCCCCTGTAGTTTTCCCCTTTATACAGTGTCCCCTGTAGTTTTCCCCTTTATACATTGCCCCCTGTAGTTTTCCCCTTTATACACTGCCCCTGTAGTTTTCCCCTTTATACATTTCCCCCTGTAGTTTTCCCCTTTATACATTTCCCCCTGTAGTTTTCCCCTTTATACATTGCCCCCTGTAATTTTCCCCTTTATACATTGCCCCCTGTAATTTTCCCCTTTATACATTGCCCCCTGTAATTTTCCCCTTTATACATTGCCCCCTGTAGTTTTCCCCTTTATACATTGCCCCCTGTAGTTTTCCCCTTTATACATTGCCCCCTGTAGTTTTCCCCTTTATACAGTGTCCCCTGTAGTTTTCCCCTTTATACATTGCCCCCTGTAGTTTTCCCCTTTATACAGTGTCCCCTGTAGTTTTCCCCTTTATACACTGCCCCTGTAGTTTTCCCCTTTATACATTGCCCCCTGTAGTTTTCCCCTTTATACATTGCCCCCTGTAGTTTTCCCCTTTATACATTACAACCTGTAGTTTTCCCCTTTATACACTGCCCCTGTAGTTTTCCCCTTTATACATTGCCCCCTGTAGTTTTCCCCTTTATACACTGCCTCTGTAGTTTTCCCCTTTATACATTGCCCCTTGTAGTTTTCCCCTTTATACAGTGTCCCCTGTTGTTTTCCCCATTATGCATTGCCACCTGTAGTTTTGCTATGCCCGTTTGCAGTGCCCCCAGGCTGAAGTAGTGCCCCTATGCAGTGCCCCCAGGCTGAAGAAGTGCCCCTATGCAATGCCTCCAGGCTGGTCCCTTATGCAGTGCCCCCAGGCTGAAGTAGTGCCCCTATGCAGTTCCCCCAGGCTTAAATAGTGCCCCTTATGCAGTGCCACCAGACTGGCCCCTCATGCAGTGCCCCCAGGCTTAAATAGTGTCCCTTATGCAGTGCCCCCAGACTGGCCCCTTATGCAGTGCCCCCAGGCTTAAATAGTGTCCCTTATGCAGTGCCCCCAGACTGGCACCTTATGCAGTGCCCCAGGTTTAAATAGTGTCCCTTATGCAGTGCCCCCAGACTGGTCCCAGCCCAGAACTTTCCTTAACATGCTCGGCGCTCACGCTCCCACTCCCACTGCCTCGCTCTGATTGAATCTAATAGATCCAGCAGGCGTGCAGGACATGCTCCTCACGTCGCGGGTGATGTCATGACGTCACCAGCGCAGTGAATCACTGGAAATGCTTGCCTCTGAAGCGATTGGAGGCTTCTTTAGCCTCCGGTCGCTTCAGAGGCCAGCGTTAGACAGTAGGAGTTGGCGAGTGTGACCGGGAATGTGGTGGGGGAAATTGCCGGGCAGTAGGCTGTTTCTGCGATGCGCCTGGGGAGAACACTGATAGGGTTGCTTAGAAGTCTAATGGTGCGCCCGATGTCAGCTCGATCAGAGCTGCAGACAGTGGGCGTCTCAATAGGCAGCAGCATTAGCATAATTTTGCAGTAGTGGCTGTGACATAAGTTACAGCTGCTGCTGCTTTGCGTCCACCTTTGAATCACCCCTTCAGTCTTTTGTAAACAGTATATATTTTATTTATATATATTTCTGTAATTCAGCATTAAAATGCACTATATAAGATATCTGCTATACAATAGTTACTACAGGATCTCCGATTCTTAAACCTTCAACAAAAACAGGAAGTAACATCTCATTGAGGAACTGATACGTCTAGACTTTCCGTGCAATATATATATTTGGTAATAAAAAGGTAAAAAAAAGTTTTTTTATTAAAATGAAAGCATTTGATAATATTTAAAAAAGAGTAGCAATGATGGAACTGCGTTTCCTAGTTGCTCATTATTCGGTTGAAAAAAGTGCCATATCTTAAACATTTTGATACTCAAATCTTCACTATTCTCTATAATGTAATATTATTATATTAATGATTTTACAAATATAAAAAATAATACACTTGAAGTACCACAAATCCTGATCAAGAATAGAATGGCAGATTTCTGTCGGGTATGTGCAGAGCCAATACTATCATTAATAATGCAGATGTATTCATTACTCACTTGCACTTTTTAAAAGTTCCACTGGTGGAGCTAATTATTTCACTTTGATTCTGTAAAGAGACCTGAAAAACATGCACTGTTTGGAGTCGTGAGGACCAAGTTTGAAAACCTGTGGTCTAGTGTGTACCCAGCTTAAGATATTCTGACTGTGTTTATATAATATCCTTTCCTACCACCAAAACTGCTGCAACCCTGGTTCTCTGATGTACAGCACTGGAGTGATTAAATTACAATGCTGTGTTGGTTCTCACATCTACCACTGCTGCGCATGCCCAACACATGAAGAAAAAAACCACAACATTAAAAACGTCTCACAGCCGTTGAATGTGAAAGGAACGGATTGCCGGCAAAAAAACAGCTGGCTTTGGTAAATTTTTTGCGGTATTCGGTGAAAACCGGCAGGTGTGAAATAGCCTTTAAGCAGCTGCCTAGGGAGCCGGCGACTGGAGGGTGCCGCTGAGTTCTTAGAAAAAATATGAAAGATGTCTCTGAAAGACATCCTTCTTTCACAAGACGCTGGCGGCATCTGCAGGTCTACTTTTTTGCAGCCTCCGCTATTCCCAACCTCCATCACTGCCAGTGCTGCTATGTTTCTGCCGCGTCCAGCCTGTCAGCACAGATGTGATGTGTAACAGCACGGGTGCTCTCTCCTCTCTCATACTCTCTTCAACTTCCTGTGGAGAAAAGCGAACTCCCGGGCAGGAGCTGACAATATTAACAGTGCAAACTGCACACTGACAGTGACAGCCTCTCAGACAGTGGTAAGCAAGTGGTTGGGTTGTATTGGTTATTAGAGGGTATGGCTTAATCAGTCATTGGTGCGCGCGCGGTGGAGGGAATAAATAGGGGCTGAGTGGGGGTTATTGGGAGCTTGGAAAGGGTTTAATGGTTTCTGGGTGGGAGAAATTTAATGGGTGCAGACAAGGTTGATGAATACAGTAGGTTAATGGGTGCTGGGAGAGTGAATCAATAAGGTATTATTGGAATGGGTTAATGGATGCTGTGGGAGGAATTCATTAATAGAGGGCCTGATTCAAAGTTGTACGCTAATACTGCCACAGCTGCGATTTTCACAGCTGTGGGTGTGCAAAAATATGCTAATACTACCACAGCTGCGATTTTCACAGCTGTGGGTGTGCAAAAATATGCTAATGCAGCAGTGACTGGAACTTGTACCGAGACGCCCACCTGGGCCATCACAGCTGCCCGCAACTGCGTACACATACGCAGCATTGGACACAGATCAAGCAAACATCGACTCCTTCAGGAAGTCTATGGTCACCAGAATGGCTGCAGTAACTGAGACACCGGAGCCATGTTTCCTGCACACGGATTGCAAACGCAGGGTGTGACACGCTACCAAAATGGTCGAGACGCTACTTCGGTTTTAGCCAACAGTCCCTATTGCCTCCCCCCAAATGCTCCCAGCCCATCAATCACACTGTGAATAAAAACTCGCAGAGTGTGACTATGTACCTTGATGCATGTGCAGTGGCAAAAAATGCTTCATTTGTGAACAACTCTAAATCAGGCCCAAATTTGTAAAGGAATGAGTAGTAAGAAGTTAATGGATGCTGACCAGGTGGTTGAATAGGTTACCCCACAACCAGGGCCGGATTAAGTATTACCCCCAGTAGTAATGCCCCCCAAGTATTGCCCCCAGTAGTAATATCCCCCGAGTATTGCTCCCAATAGTGATGTCCCCTGAGTATTGCCCCCAGCAGTGATGTCCTCCGAGTATTACCCCCAGTAGTGAAGCACAAAAAAAAAAAAATTATAATAATACTGTACTTACCATAAGACCCGCTGCCGTCCGACTCCAGTTCGCTCGGCTGCTCCTCTGCACTATGGGAGAGACATCATGACGTCTCTCCCATGGTGCACTGCGGGAGCCGGAAGTCGGAGATCAGGAGTGAGCTCCAGGCTCCGGCTGCTGCTGTGGGGAGGGAGCCAGGTGCCCGCTGGTTACAATCTCAAATAGTCCAGTTTCACATTTGCCGGTTTTGGCCGGCCAGGCAAGAACCAGGCGGTAACAGGCCGGGTTTTTGCAGGCACTGCGTGCCTTTCACAAGCAGCGGCTTTGGGCTGCTTTTTATGGGGGGGGGGGTGTTTTGGCAACCAATTGGGCTTGCGCAGCACACCACTGGCGTGCATGGCATGGCACCGCCCTGCACAGTAGATATTTCTGACTGTTGGACGGCGAACGTGCCGTAGCCGTGCCATCTGAAAGGACCCACTGATTCCCTGCATTTACTAGATTTCACACCCGTCTAAAAACCGGGCGGCTTTTTGCCGCCCGGCCAAAACCGGCAAATGGGAAATAGCCCATTGAGCCTGCCTGCGGCGCCGGGCTAAGGTGGGCCGGAGGAGACGGAAATGGTTCCGTCTCCTCCGGCCCAGTTTAACCCCGATGGGTGTAGGGCCCTTTACGTGTGGGGGCCCAGGAACGATCGCCCCTGTCGCCCCCCGTTAACCGGCCCTGCCCACAACACCACACTCTCCCTGTGAAAGTCTTGCTTCTAAATTTGTAGCATACCCTACAGTGAAGCTTACAATTTAGGTGATACACACACCCCATTTCTTTATGTATTTTATTTTTAATAAATTTCACAGTAATAAGTACATTATTAGTCTAAGCCATGAAGGAGTAAAGGTCACATTTTTTATAAAATAAATCTAGTCCAATAGTGTTTAGTAGCTACCCTCAGATTAGTGCCAGAGATACAAATTACAAGTACTTAGTGTCAGACTAGCCAACCAGGGTGTCAGGGAAATGCCTGGTGGGCCCCACTGTCCACAGAACCCACACAAATATTGCGCCCAAGACTTAGTCAAATGCATGTGGTGAGGTTTTATGTATATGGCTTAGAAGAGGGTTTTGGGGGAAGCATGGACGGTAGGGTAAAGTTTTGCCTAGGGCGCCTAGAAATCTTGCACCAGCCCTGGCTGCTCCAGACATGTTTCCATGAATTCCTCTTGTTTGTGTATTGGATTTGCTTCTGCCTGCATTTGACCTGGACATCTCTTGTCTTCAGCCAGCCTGATATTCTGATTCTCTATTGTTCTGCAATACTTTCAGGCATTCTCTATCAAAATGTATTTCTGTTTTACCTGTACGCTAAGGGGTACATTTCACAAAGCTTCTAAGACAGACAGGTGGTGATGTTGCCCATAGCAACTAAACAGATTCTGTGTATCATTTTTTAGAATGCAATAGAGAAATGATAGCTAGAATCTGATTGGTTGCTATGGGCAACATCACCACTTGTCCGTTTAGAAGTTTTAGTAAATTTACCCATAAGACTTCAATTACCCTTAAACTAACCAGCACTACAGACCCTGTTCTATTAAATTCATCTTACATTATATTTCACACTACCATATTTTCAACCTGCTATTCATATTATATTGCATCCCAGAGACTAATTGTCACACTGTATTTCTGCCTGTCTGCTATATACTTCAGAGACAATTACCACAGCGCTTGTCATTCTGCTTTTATCCTGGTATTCCACGGTGTTCCAGAGTTCATTCTATTATCTTGAACATTCAAGAGACATATTATATTTGTGTTACTGTCATCCCTCTCTAGAGATTTGTTAACTGGGGGCCTGATTCAGACTTGTAAGCAAACCCGATGGTGGCTGGACTGCGCATGCATTAGCATATTTGCATACAGCAGCTGCGTCCAAAGACATAGCGTACAACTATGAATCAGGCAGTGTCCATATACAACTATTTCCAACATCCAGAACTACTTTTCAAACTTGCTGTTGCATTACGTCTGTTAAACGTTACTTGTGCATCCAACAGAGAGGGCAAGAACGGCGGATGGGGCTGGGCAGGGTGGCAGAAACCTGGCATATACTGGGTCCATCATACTAGTTAATTTATAATACAACAAGTGGTATTAGGATGCTTGTGTATTTTCCTGGATTGTCCAAGCAAACATTTCCAAGTTTTGTGGAAGATCTCTCAGGTAGGCCACCCTTCCTGATCCTGTGGTCAGGGCCATGATGCCACAATCTGCTGCAAATTATGGATTTATTGTCCTGCTTCCGCAATGATGTGAATCAAAGCATTTTGCAATGGGGACGGGTTATGTTGATGCAAATCACTTATTTTCTCCCATACATTTTCCGGGTATCATAAGAGTGGAACCTTAATACCAAATATTCAACGATTGTAATGAGAGAAACCTATTATATGCAGTGGAAGAGAGGCTGGGGTGGTTGCAGGATGGCATTCAAGCACCCTGCACCTTGCACCTGTCACAATCCGTGCAGTTCCTCTTTCCTGCCTGGGGTGTTGCTCTATGCTCTGGTGCTTCTAGCACACTCAGCTAATGCAACAAACTGCTGAGATACAGACCAGAGTGGGCTAAAAGTACCAGAGCAGAGAGCGACACCCCAGGCAGGAAGAGGAATTGCATAGGTTGTGACAGGTACAAGGAGCTAGAATTAACACTAAGAATGGTACTTTAAACTGGTACATTCCACCATGATCTGTGACAATTGCTTGAATATTGACAGTATTGTTAATTTTTGTTACTTTATAATTATTTCTTGTTAAGACTCACAAACAATATTATATAAGTCACATGAGCATCTGCCCCAGTGGAGAGTACAATCTATAAACCCTACAACATGCATACAAACCAGGGGTCATTTCCTCAGAAGCAAATTCACCAACCAGTATGTTTGGAGCATGCTAGGACACCAGAGTACCTGGAGAAAACCCATTAACATGGTGAGCATATACAAACTCCACACATATCAGAATGATATCATGACTCCAGTGCTGTGAGGCAGCATTGTAAACAATTGTGCTATGTAACAAAATACTAATAAAGTAAAAAGGTGTTTGGCAATACCACAAATTAACCTTTCATTAACACAATTGTAAAACCACGGCTGGAGCGTACGCTTTAGCAGTTGCAGTCCTTGCTGAATCAGGCCCTTAATCCTTTGTATTTAAAAAATAATTTTAATTTGAAAAATAAATTTACTGCTTGTGCAAGTTGCACAAAATAATTTTTTAAAATACATGTTTGAGTCTATAGTTTAGTAAAGAGGTTCCCGAACGCCGCCATTACAGTCCATGTTTTAAGGATATCGATGCTTGAGCACAGGCAACTTAATTAGTGCCTCAGTAACTATCTGGACTCAAGCATGGATATGCTAAAAACCTGGACTGTAATGGCGGAGTTTGGGAACCTCTGGTATATTATATTACATCCCTGAGATACCCTCTTTATTTTATTATTATCATTATCCTTTCTTTTTAAAGTGCCACATAATTTCTGCAACACCGTAATAGGATCTATGGGCCCGATTCAGACTCGGTCGCTAAGCCGCGGACGCACACTATGGGCGATTGTCGCCCTTCTGCGCATGCAGCAAAATACGCATGCATGAACCAGTCACTGCATCCGGGAATCGTGCGCTTGTAGTACACAGACGGGACGCTACTTTGAGTGACAGTGCCGTTTGTGGGAGGTAACAGGGGAAGGTGCTTGTGAACGGGGGAGTGGTGCTGCAAATGCAGGCGTGTCTAGGCATCATAATGGCATTTTATGGGTGTGCATACTTAGCATGGAAGAGTCATTGTACACCTCACTAGATTGCATTTAAGCCTGCAGTGATTGCAGTGCTTGCGGCGAGGTATGGTCTACCTCAAGCGCTGCGTGCAGCTCCGATGGCTCTCGATGGTTCTGATTATATCATACACTTCCTGGAGATGACGTGTGTTAAGAAAGAAAAGTTGGTGTCTTTAGTCCAGTGTGCGTTCGCTCTGCCGTCGCTCTCTAAGACAGAGGGCGTCCTTACACCAGACAGTGCGATCTCGGAATTTGCATACAAGGCCCCTTTTGGCTGCGAGACAGCGCAGCTTAGTGTCCGGGTCTGAATTGCCCCCTATGCACAGTAACAGTTAAACATACATAACACAATGGTACATTAATTGTAAATTGACAGGTCTTGGAACAAAACAGAGCAATAAACAGTCGAACTAGGTAGGATGTGGACTAGAGGTGAGGGTAGGGAAACTTATTGCATTTAGACATGAATCACTCAATGAGCCTGTACCCAACGAAGGGCAAGCACACAGAGTCGCTGAAAAAGACTAGAAGACAAGAGACAAGGAGCACTGGAAGAAAGGGTAGTGCTGGAGCAAGGAGGGCCCTGCCAGTGAATGCTTACATACGGAGAGGAGTGGAGAACAACTAAAGGGTGAACTGGGGAGAAGGAAAGGGATGGGGTAGAAGAAAAAAGTGGAGATTTAGGGAGGGATGTAAGCTTTGCTGAAAAAGTGTTTGGAATAAACATTTGAAGCTGAACATGGAAACTATTAGTTCAAGTACATGTCACCCTTAACAAATTCACTGTAGTAACCATGTCCTTACATGCCAATGTAAACTGTCAGCACCAAACAAAATAGGTAAATGAATGCAAATTACCTAGATCAGGGGTTGATAACCTGTACCATTCCAGATGCTGTGAAACTACACATCCCAATATATCCAGCGACAGTTTTGCTTTTAGGGCACGTTAAAATTGTGGCATTGCATGCTGGTATGTGTGGTTCCACAGCACCTGGCGTGCAACAAGTTACCCTGAGCCAAGATCTTACAGGTAACCAAAGGAATAAAAAAAAAACATCATTACACTATCATTTCATTCAAATACCAGAACAATAAAAGCATAACTCTTGAACATTTTCAATCAATTTACTATACCTGATTTGGAATCGGTATGATAGTTCGGCTGCCGCATGGCCGGGAGTTCGAATCCTGGCAGCGGCAGCCCGACAAAACAGCAGAGCCCGGCAGCGGAAGCCCGACAGCGCTGGAAATCCCGATCGTGGTAAGGTAAGTATCAACTAATCTAACCTAACCCCCCTAACCCTCCTTAGGGGTTCCTAACCCTAACCTTTCCCCCCCTGTGCCTAACCCTAAATCCCCCCTCTAAGGGCCTAACCCTAACCCCCCCTTCCCCGCTGGCTAAACCTAAGTCCCCCGGGAGAGTGCCTAACCCTAACCTCCCCCCGGGGGTGCATAACCCTAACCCTCCCTCCCCCTAGCCTAACCCTAAGCTAAGGGGTGCCTACCCCTAAGTTCCCTCCGGGAGCCCTAAACCTAACCCCCCCCCCCCCCCAGCGGCTGTCCGCTCGCGGCGCCCGGCATCCCTTCGATCAGGATGCCGGGCACCTGTCTCCCGGATGAGGGGAAATGACAGGCGTCTAGATATAGACGCCGGTCATTTATCCCACGCCGGGATAAAGCAGTCGGGAGTCCTTTTGCTGCTTTGATATATACGTCAGTAAATTGCTTACGACTTGGTAAACTAATGTGCTGCATTTTCATGGAGTGCCTCAATTAAGACCCTAGTTTCTATCTACATAACTGGTATGCAACATTCACATAAATATTACTTCAGCCCATAATCCTGAGTAGGTCACATGAGCAGTGTCAGGGGGTGAGACCAGTGACAGTTGGAAGTGAACGGCAGTTGGTCAGGGCAAAGTCTGAAGGCTCATACACACTAGACCATAGGTTCTCAAACTTGGTCCTCAGGACCCCAAACAGTGCATGTCTTCCAGGTCTCCTCACAGAATCACAAGTGAAATAATTAGGTCCACCTGTGGATCTTTTAAAATGTGTCAGTGAGTAATGAACACACCTGTGCACCTGCTGGGTGACCTGGAAACGTAAACTGTGTGGGGTCCTGAGGACCAAGTTTGAGAACCACTGCACTAGACGATATGCTCCATGAGCGATATCGTCTAGTGTTTGGCCTTGAACTCCAGAGCTGTCCTGGGCAAACGATTCAGCATACACACTGAACGATATCGTTAACGATATGGTTCAGTGATGTCATGCGGTCACATCCCCGAACAATTCCTCAACCACACTTTCATTATAGAGCCAGTCCTATACCTCACCTCTGCAATGAATTGCCTTGATTTATTGACAACGGTTAAAGACAGAGAAATGGCATACCTCCCAACCATGGTAGGAGGGACACTTGCGCACGCCGAAAAGCGCGTGTTAAAAAATAGCACATCCAAAGATAGGGGTTGTGGCCTATAGGCAAGGGGGCATGGCCTCACGGGAAATGTCGAACCCACGAGTCACACCCCCGTTTGCATCATGCTGGGGGCTTGCCCAGCACTCAGGGAGCTCCTGGACAGCCACGCAGCCTCTTCCAGTGCCAGCAAAGTATAGATGGATGATGCACAAATGCGTGCGTCATCCAGGCACCACTACTCAGCAATCCAGAGCAGCGGTATGATAGTGTCCTCCCCAACTACCCCCCACAAGCGGGAGGGACAGCGCCTGTAAAACGAGACTGTCTCGCTGAAATCCAACAGTTGGGAGGTAAGGAAATGGCCATACGTTCCCTACAACAAAAAAAGAGTTTTACATGCGTAAAGAAATTGCTCCTCAGGTCATGAGATGACATCGGGATTAACGGGAAGAGAGATGGAGATGTTCTAAATGTGGATGCCAATAAGAAATAGCTTTATGTTCTAATACATGGTTCACAGCTTCAAAATGGCTATAGTTTTCGTGTATTCCTGGAGTCACAAGGACACAACAATTTCGATTTGTGAGCATGAACTACACATAAACAAGACACACTTGGGTTGACTGGAATAGTTACATGAGAGAGGTTTGTGCAACTGCTTTGCTAAAGAATCCTTCTTTGATAGAAGGACCAGGACTGACGGTAGAAATAGACAGTATATTCGTCCTGGCACTACGATAATATCTGACGAATGGCGAGCCAATCTGATGAAGATTATTTATCTTTGCGGGTAAATCTGGACACAGTCAGTGGAATAAATGTGGGGAAAGACAAAATTTAAGCACAAAACAAACCTGAACAAAACCAATGTGAATTTATGTGGCGGAAAAGGTTGAACAGTGATGACGACCCGTTTCTAAAAATTCTTCAGCGTATTGGACCCCTAACTGACATTGCTACTTTAATTTGTTGCCATTTGTTTTTCTGTTCCTGTCTAAATTCGTTTTTCATGTATTTCTTACAGATTGTAAAAATACGTTGCTCAGGAATAGTGATGAGCAGATAACAGGAAAGAGTTGCTCAGGAATCTCTGACCCACCTGATTATAAGCCTGAGGTAGGCAACGTGTGGCACTCCATCTGCTATGGGACTACACATCCCAGCAAGCCTTGTAACAGTTTTCCTGTTACGGCATGCTAACACTGTTGCAGAACATGCTGGGATGTATAGTTCCACAGCAGCTGGAGTGCTACACATTTCCTACTCCTGTTATAAGCATTGGTTTCATTTAAACTAAGCTGACAATCTATCGCCAACGCCACCAACCATTTCCCTGACATATGTTAGCATCATTTATTTTCAATAATAAAACTCACAAATAAATCAACATTGCTTTCCGAAAGTCAAAGTGCTTGTGTGATAGGGAAAGGCTACTTGAATTGTTTATACATCAGAGGCTACCCAATGCTTCTTGTATAAAATATGTTGACAGGTTTGTGCTGTTCATCTTGCAAGTATTCCAGGTGCTTACAGAACGCAATGCTGCTTTACAACTCACCAATTAGTAAACAGTCTCAGATTTTCTATATAGAAGATGACACAAGAGCAGACAATTGCATCCCCGTGTTCCCGATTGCAATATATTAATCCATAAAAACAGGCCTTGCAAAAAGGCTAAATAAAGTATATAGAGTAACCACTATCATATAAAATCTAATTACTGAATAAGCCCATTGTTAATACTTGCCTACTCTCCCAGAATGTCCAGGATTATCATGAATTTCGAGGAGCTCTCCTGGGCTCCCGAGAGAGTAGGCCAGCCACCGAGATCCCCAATGAAGTGAGCGGTCTAGGGTCCATGGCCCTGATCCGCTGCCTGATGCCACTAATCACAGCAATAAAGAGGTGGGGCTGCAATGATAAGAATAATTACCAAAAAAGTAAGGTTGCTTAGAATTACTGCAGTTTGCAAGGGTTTTGGTATAAAAGATAGACAGGAATTTAGTAGACAATGTCTAGATAGAAAATAGATGTTAGTCAGACAATATAGGTCGACAGGGACAAAAGGTCAACATGTATGAATGTCGACGGGTACAAAAGGCTGACAAAACAATGGTCAATAATTACCTTACCCTAATTTTCACCCTATCCCTCCTCCTCTCTTCTGTTGCCTAACCCTAACAGTCAGTGTAAATGCCTAACTAACTGTCCCTTCTAGAGCCTAACCCTCTGGTAAGTGCCTAACTCTAACTGTCCCTTCTAGTGCCTAACCCTAACCATCCGGTAAGTGCCTAACTCTCAAGGTGCATACACACACAACGATTTTTTGAACAATTATCGTTAACCGATATCGTTTAACGATATCGTTTTCACTTTCTGAGTCAAACGATGAACGATTATCGTTCATGCGCGTTCACGATTGTACAGTTTGTTCAGTCAGACTTGTCAACTCAACGATTTTCATTAAGGGAATATGCAAAACTAGTTTGTAGTTCAAAAAAATCGTTCATTACACTGTAAAAAATCTGACAGATAATCTGACAGAAAGATAACAAAATCGTTGTGTGATTTTTTAAAGTGTAATGAACGATTTTTTTTGAACTACAAACGATTTTTGCATATTCCCTTAATGAAAATCGTTGAGTTGACAAGTCTGACTGAACTACAAACGTGAACGCGTATGAACGATAATCGTTCATCGTTTCACTCAGAAAGTGAAAGATTTTTTTCAAACGATTATCGTTAAACGATATCGTTTAACAATAATCGTTCAAAAAATCGTTGTGTGTGTATGCAGCTAAATCCTAAGCCTCCGGTAAGTGCCTAACCCTAACAGTCAGGGTAAGTGCCAAACTCTAACCGTCCCTTCTAGTGCCTAACCCTAACCCTCCGGTAAGTGCCTAAACCTAAAAAACGCAGATGGCGGGAATGCATCACATTACAAAAGTTGGTAAATACAGCAGCATCGCATCCTCCATAACCTCCATGGAGGTTGCGGGAATGGCGGGATCGCAGCAGGTATCGGAGATATCTGCTGCGCTACCTCTGTCATGCAGTCGGGGGATGTTTTCTGGGAATAAGCCACAAATATTTTTTGATAAATCGGCCCCATAATGATATCGCTTTTTTTCTCTACATATTTTATACCCTTTACAGCACAGAGTCAAGTAAATAGAAGACTTGCTATTTATATACAGGGGTATCACTGTAGCAATTTTTCTTTTGTATACAAGTATATATGTTACCAAAACATAGATGCATTGATCACTCTGCGTAGTAGAGGAAAGGAAACCAGTTTGGGTCTGCTTCTATATTTGTATTGCTGATTATGGGATTAATGAAAAGCAGGAAGAATTCAGTGATAGGATTCCTGAGCTGAAGGTGCCGTAAATAAGACATGGATACTGAGCTGAGCACGCGTTCCTCCCATCTGACAGGTTGCAGACACAGCCCAATATGCTACCAGGGAGCTATGATGAGAGGAGGGGCTCACAGGAAGGACTCGGCTGCCAGCCATAGTTGCCAAGTCCGCTTAAAACAAGCGGAATTGGGCTTGCTTTTTTTGCAAGTTGCTTCTTTTTTTGCAAGTAGCTTGTTGCTTGTTTTTGGGCTTATTTTTTTAAGGTTGCTTGTTTTTGGGCTTATTTTTTTGTATGCATTGCAGAGGCACCCCTAGAGGTAAGTGTGTGTGTGTGTGTGTGTGTGTGTGTGTGTGTTTTGCACTGGTAGTGACTGAGGGAGGGGGGAAGGTTGTGTCTGGGGAATAGAGGGCAGTAGACAGGGTGAAGTTGTATGGGGCAGGCAAGAAGGAGAGGTAAACTAGATGATAGAAATGAGGCAGGTACATGGGGACGAGTTAAAATTACTGAGGCTGTTAAAAAGAGGGGATAATGGAATTAGACAGGTGACAGGAATGAGGGAGGTAAAAAAGAGGGGTGAGAGAAATGTGGAGAAGAAGAGGCAGGTAAAGAAAAGGTGGGTACACACTAGACGATATGTCGCCTGATCCTGCTGTTTGGGCTGACATATCGTCCAAATCGGCCAATGTGTACCCACTATGCAAGACACTGCGCACTCCTGTGGGTCGTCCATCGGAGTCGTTCCGTCGGCCGATGGAATGACCCAGATGCCGACGCTGGCATAGTGGATGGAGCAGGTGCCTGACATATCGGACGTTTGCAGTTGTTGCAGTATGCATCGACCACCCAATATATATTGCGTGGTCGGGCATCGCATCGCTGGGTACACACATTGGCAAGTGTGCACCCAGCTGAAGACTGGCAAGGGAATGAGGTATGAAAAGAGGGAGGTAAAAATATGGAGGCACATTTAGAGGGACAAAAGCAATATAGGCAGATAAGGCTGTGCATACACTAAAATATTTAGCTTAGAGAAGAGGGGGTATAAAGGAAGTTAACTAGGTAGAGTGAGGAGAAAGCTACACCATAAATTGGGCTTTTTAGGATTGGTTTGGGCTTGTTTTGGGCTTGTTTTTTACTTATAGGTTGCTTGTTTTCCATTTCAGAGTTGGCAACACTGCTGCCAGCTCCTCCTCTCTGTTTACATCAGTCTGAATTTTATCTGCGCAACATGAGCTGGAATGCGGACACAGAGAAAGGAGAACTAAGTTCTCATAACAAACACTGTCAGCATGCAGCGAGTTCTAGTCACCACAACATCCTGCACACACATACAGCACATATGTATTACACCACGCAATAAGCTATGGGAGTCGCATCCACCCACGGAGACACGCAGCAACAAACAAACGCAACAACTTGGGGCAAGTGAGAGACTCACAGCTCACTGCTCCATAGCCACCCAGCCCTGGTCCCAGCTCCCATTACGCCTCATATCCCCACCAACAGCACCATTCCCTGACTAGCACCCGAACATTGTATATGGTATATGCACTAATAACCATTAATGCCGACTCACATGTAGTAGCACTGACCTTGGTGAAACAAATCAATGAGGTGTGTGTGCTGTATGGGAACACAGCATGTAAGGGTCTTACTATTACACTAGTGCAATCCCGAAAGGACCAATTTATAAATGTACTATAGATGTAACACATCTCATAGCGAACTCATCGAATGGACAACAAAAGGGGGGCGTGGTTGCCTATATATGGGATCGCAATGCACAATCGCATTAATGGGTGTATGCATGGAAAACAAATGTCGATGCTGCTCAATTAGTTATAGTCTTAATGGTTTGCATAGAACACAGTATACAGGCATATTCGGGAGGCTTTCCCTATAAATAACTCACCCTGAGATGAGCTGTTGCCCCTTTTTCCAGGCGTGTTTGGGGGAAATGTACCATACATCCAGGTAGGAGTGACAGGCAACGAGTGGATGTGTGGGGTGCTGCCAGCAGTTAGGTGTTGAGCATGATGACTGTGCTGGAGGTGAGCGAGTGGCGTTGCTGCTATTGCAGGTGGGTGTATCTTCCTTCTCCATGTGTTGTGCTGGAAGTGGCTGCTGCTCCTCCTCTCTCTGTGCTGGATGGGAATATTGCTGCTTCTCCCTCTGCTGTCCAATAGCATGCTGTGCCTCTGCTTCTCCCTCTACTCCCGAGCAGCCGCCTGCTGCTACTGTGTGTCTCCCCTAATAACTGTGCTGCTGCTGCTGAAACAGCTTCATGCTGTGTGCTTCCCCATCTCTGCTGTGCTGTGCACTGCTCCGTGCTCTCTACTTCCCCATCACTACTGTGCTGTGCACTACTCCCTACTCTCTACTTCCCCATCACTGCTGTGCTGTGCACTGCTCCCTACTCTCTACTTCCCCATCACTGCTGTGCTATGCACTGCTCCCTGCTCTGTTCTCCCCCCCCAATACTACTGTGCTGTGCACTGCTCCCTGCTCTGTACTTCCCCCATCCCTACTGTGCTGTGCACTGCTCCCTGCTCTGTACTCCCCCCCCCCATCACTACTGTGCTGTGCACTGCTCCCTGCTCTCTACTTCCCCATCCCTACTGTGCTGTGCACTGCTCCCTGCTCTGTACACCCCATCACTACTGTGCTGTGCACTGCTCCCTGCTCTGTACTTCCCCCATCCCTACTGTGCTGTGCACTGCTTCCTGCTCTGTACTCCCCCCCCCCCCCATCACTACTGTGCTGTGCACTGCTCCCTGGTCTCTACTTCCCCATCCCTACTGTGCTGTGCACTGCTCCCTGCTCTGTACTTCCCCATCCCTACTGTGCTGTACACTGCTCCCTGCTCTGTACTCCCCCCCCATCACTACTGTGCTGTGCACTGCTCCCTGCTCTCTACTTCCCCATCCCTACTGTGCTGTGCACTGCTCCCTGATCTGTACTTCCCCCATCCCTGCTGTGCTGTGCACTGCTCCCTGCTCTGTACTCCCCCCCCCCCCCATCACTACTGTGCTGTGCACTGCTCCCTGGTCTCTACTTCCCCATCCCTACTGTGCTGTGCACTACTCCCTGCTCTGTACTTCCCCATCCCTGCTGTGCTGTGCACTGCTCCCTGCTCTGTACCCCCCCCCATCACTACTGTGCTGTGCACTGCTCCCTGGTCTCTACTTCCCCATCCCTACTGTGCTGTGCACTGCTCCCTGCTCTGTACTTCCCCATCCCTACTGTGCTGTACACTGCTCCCTGCTCTGTACTCCCCCCCCATCACTACTGTGCTGTGCACTGCTCCCTGCTCTCTACTTCCCCATCCCTACTGTGCTGTGCACTGCTCCCTGATCTGTACTTCCCCCATCCCTGCTGTGCTGTGCACTGCTCCCTGCTCTGTACTCCCCCCCCCCCCCCCCCCCATCACTACTGTGCTGTGCACTGCTCCCTGGTCTCTACTTCCCCATCCCTACTGTGCTGTGCACTACTCCCTGCTCTGTACTTCCCCATCCCTGCTGTGCTGTGCACTGCTCCCTGCTCTGTACCCCCCCCCCCATCACTACTGTGCTGTGCACTGCTCCCTGGTCTCTACTTCCCCATCCCTACTGTGCTGTGCACTACTCCCTGCTCTGTACTTCCCCATCCCTGCTGTGCTGTGCACTGCTCCCTACTTCCCCCCATCACTGCTGTGCTGTGCACTGCTCCCTACTTTCCCCCTATTCCTACTCTGCTGTGCACTGCGACGCTTCTCTGCTCTCTCCAAAAGTTCTGGCTAATCGGACTTTGCGTTGCAGTAACATGGGCTCTCTTGGCGACACTTCTCCTTTTCAACATGGTAGCAGCATTGTGTTTTACTAGTAAAAGTTCTCATGTAACTCAGTGTACACTGTTTCTGCTTCCCTTTACTGCGTGCGTGTGTATTTTTGGCCCTCAGTCAAGTTAGTATATGCAGTATGTATGTACGTGTGAGTGCTGCTGCTTACAATGTTATATAGGGAAGCTCTGCGCAATATGATACAATGGTGTATGGCTGGTTCTTACCTGGATAGCTGTTGGGTTTTCTGTAAGAGTAGTAATTATGAGCTAAATTAATCTTTAGCTTTCTCCAGATTCCTTACCGAGCACAACACCTAAAGTATTGCAGCATTCTAAGTGGCTGCTTTAATTGGTTTGAGTGCTGCAGTGGTCTTCTCTACGCAGTGTGCTGGCTACATGCTTCAGTCTCCGGCTCTCCGCTCGTACTTTCCTCCTTCTGTAGCCTCTGGTTCCCCTCTGCCTCCCTCCTTGATGTGGTTACATTATATCATGTCCATCATGTGACACCACAAGCTACTCTCAATGGAAACTTAAAGGGGCCCCACGTGACTGCAGAAGCAGCAAACAGGATGAACAGCACCCGAGTGCATCAGGACCCTCCACATCCTCATCACTAGCTGTAACACTCCTTGCCTGTCAGCATCAGCACCCTCCTCATCACTAGCAGTAACACCTCTTCACTGCCAGTATAAGCTGCTCATTACTAGATGTAACATCCCCTGCCTGGCAGCATCAGCAGCACCCTCCGCACCCTCATCATTAGCAGTACAACCCCCTGCCTGAAAGCATCAGCCCCCTCAGCCTCATCACTAGCAGTAAGATCCCCTGCCTGACAGCATCAGTACCCTCCTGATTGCTAACAGTAACACCCTCTGCCTAGCAACATCAGAACCCATCTCATCACTATCAGTAACACCTTCGGCCAGCTTCAGCACCCTACCTATACTCATTATTAACAGTAACACCTCCTGCGTGCCAGCATCAACACCCTACTCATACTAATTTTTAGCATAAACACCCCCTGCCTAGTAGCATCAGCCCTCTCCTCATCCTCATCACTCAGTAACACCCCTGCATACCAGCATCAGCACTCTCCTCATCCTCATCAGTAACAGTAACATTCCTGCCTGCCAGCATCAGCACCCTCCTCATTCTCATCACTAGCAGTAACACCCCCTGCCTGCCAGCATCAGCACCCTCCTCATCCTCATCACTAACAGTAACAACTCCTACCTGCCAGCATCAGCCCCCTCCTCATCCTCATCACTAGCAGTAACACCCCCTGCCTGACAACAACAGCCCCCTCCTCATCACTAACAGTAACACATCCTGCCTGCCAGCATCAGCCCCCTCCTCATCCTCATCACTAACAGTAACACCCTCTGCCTGCCAGCATCAGCACCCTCCTCATCCTCATCACTAACAGTAACACCCCCTGCCTGCCAACATCAGCCCCCTCCTCATTCTCATCACTAACAGTAACACCCTCTGCCTGACAGCATCAGCACTCTCCTCATCCTCATCACTAACAGTAACACCTCCTGCCTGCCAGCATCAGCCCTCTCCTCATCCTCATCATAACAGTAACGCCTCCTGCATGCCAGCATCAGCCCCCTCCTCATCCTCATCACTACCAGTAACACCTCCTGCCTGCCAGCATCAGCCTCATCCTCATTATCACTAACAGTAACAGCTCCTGCCTGCCAGCATCAGCAACCTCCTCATCCTCATCATAACAGTAACACCTCCTGCCTGCCAGCATCAGCAAACTCCTCATCCTCATCATAACAGTAACACCCCCTGCCTGCCAGCATCAGCACCCTCCTCATCCTCATCACTAACAGTAACACCTCCTGCCTACCAGCGTCAGCACCCTCCTCATCCTCATCACTAACAGTAACACCTCCTGCCTACCAGCATCAGCACCCTCCTCATCCTCATCACTAACAGTAACACCTTCTGCCAGCTTCAGCACCCTCCTCATCACTAACAGTAACACCTCCTGACTGCCAGCATCCTCATCACTAACAGTAACACCTCCTGCCTGCCAGCATCAGCACCCTCCTCATCCACATCACTAGCAGTAACACCCCCTGCCTGCCAGCATCAGCACCCTCCTCATCCACATCACCAGCAGTAACACCTCCTGCCTAACCCTAAACCTCCCTCCCCCTAGCCTAACCCTAACCCTCACGGGGGGGTGCCTAATCCTAAGTCCCCCCCGGGAGCCCTAAACCTAACTCTTCCCCCCCCCGCGGCTTTCCGCTCGCGGCGCCCGGCATCACTACGATCGTGATGCCGGGCGCCGGTCTCCCGGCGTCGGGGAAATGCGGGCGTCTACATCTAGACGCCCGGCATTTCACCCATGCCAGGATAAGACAGGCGGAAAGCCGGCTGCCGGTATTTAGGCAGTCGGCACCCTCCTCATCATCATCACTAACAGTAACACCTGCCTGCCAGCATCAGCACCCTCCTCATCCTCATCACTAACAGTAACACCTTCTGCATGCCAACATCAGCACCCTCCTCATCCTCATCACTAACAGTAACACCTACTGCCTACCAGCATCAGCCCCCTTATCCTCACCACTACCAGAAACACCTCCTGCCTCCCAGCATCAGCCCCCTCATCATCATCATCATCACTAACAGTAACACCTCCTGCCTGCCAGCATCAGCCCCCTCCTCGTCCTCATCACTAACAGTAACACCTCCTACCTGCCAGCATCAGCCCCCTCCTCATCCTCATCACTATCAGTAACATCCCCTGCCTGACAGCATCAGCCCCCTCCTCATCCTCATCACTAGCAGTAACACCCACTGCCTGACAGCATCCGAACCTCCTTAATCCTCATTTCTAACAATAACATTCCCTGTCTGGCAGCATCAGCACTTTCTTTATCCTTATTACTAGCATTAACACCCCCTATCTGCCAGAATGAGCACCCTCCTCATCCTCATCACTACCAGTAACACCCCCTTCCTATCAGCATCAGCAGTAACACCCCTGCCTGACTGCATCATCTATAACCAGCAGCAGCCAACACATCATCCATTATTTTTTAGATCACAAAACAAGCGGCTGCCTTTAGACGAGTTGATTCAACAGAAAGGTTCAACCGATAGTTTCATCACAAAAGTAACTCAATTTATGCTGATGTGACGAGCACAATGATGCACAAAGATGCTGTTTTTGTCCTCTCAAGCTACCAAGCAGTTAAATACCATTGCAGGCTCTGAACTACTATAGTTGCTTAAAGTGAAAAACAGAGCAAACGTGACTAAGCATTTGCTTTGGCCTAAAAACCCTTTGTCGCAGACTCTTGAAATGAATGTTAACAAGGCCTGTATAGCAACAGCAGCAGATTTTTAATATATTTAATTAGATTATGTGGTAGAGTGCTTGCCTCTTAAGTAAAGTTACCTAGGAACGTATAATTCATTAACAATTTTTTTTATAAGTACTTTATTTAATACTGATTCTAAAAAAATGTGTTATATGTTTACAAACACTCTTAAATATGAGTACAAATACAGGTAACAAATTGAATCATTCAAGTGGTAATGCTTTTATTATGGTATATTCAGTCTTTTTCTTTTAAATATACATGGGTGGCTCACTAAGTAAGGTAACAAGATCTCTCACTGTAATGTGCTCTACTTCCTGCCAGGCCAGAGCAGGTAGACAACTGCTTCCCCTAACGGCCATTACACTGCGCCTCATATCAGTCATACTGTCCCAACATCAGCTGTAAGATGGCAAGGCTTGTGGAAACATTTTCACACATTGAGATGCGCAGCGTGATCAAATTTCTGCCTAAAGGGCATATTTGTGCCGCATTGAAGGTCTGATTCAGGAGGACAGATGCATTTGAGTTAGTGATATTGCTGATGAACTGAACAGGGGCGTTTCTAGAGAGGAGGGGCCCGTGTGCAGTCTCCGACACTGGCCCCCTCCTCTGTCCGGCGGCGGGCAGTGCACTGAGCTGTGTGCGGCCTAGAGTGTGCCCAGAGTCTAGAGAGGATGCACTGGTCACCGGGAAAATGGCCATGGCGCCCATTTTCCCTGTACTGTGCATGCACAAACGACGGGAAAATGGCCGCAGCGGCCATTTTCCAGTAATTTTTACAGCGCCGGACCCCAGCACCAACGTTGGACTCTGGAGAGGTAAGTAATTTTATGGGTGCAGGGTGTGCGGTGCGGGGCCCCCCATTACCCTGGGGCCCGTGTTCCCCACACACCCTGCACCCATTATAGATACGTGCCTGGCACTGAACATCTCAGTGGGTACTGTGCACAACATCGTTCATGAGCAACTGGAGTATAGGAGAAAGTGTTCATGCTGGGTACCGAAGCAACTCGCAGAATTTCACAAAACCAATATGCCGGGATAGATGCTTTTGTGTACCATTGGAACAAATGCTTAGACAAGTATGGGGACAATGTGGGAATATAGCGCCTGATTCAGAGCCGCTCGTAAGCGGCCGCTCGTTCGTTCCGAGCAATGTTTGCACAACTGCGCATGCGTACGGATCTTAATACGCATGCGCGAACCAGTCATTGCGGCCGAAAATCGTTTGTTCGCTAAATAGCGAATGCCTGCTATTTTGAGTGACATGAGGAGGCGTATGTGGGTGGTAACAGGCCAAGGTGCTTGAAAACGGGGAATGGAGATCCGAACGCAGGCGTGCCTAAAGGTCAAAATGGGCGTTTTAAGGGTGTGCATAATTAATACAGCAGCGTCATTGACCACGTCACTGGGTTATTTTATAGTCAGAACTGCTCGCAAGATTGCGGTAGGAAAAACCAACCACAAGAATAGCGAGCAGTTCATACGCTGGTCGATGTACTCGATTAATCTAATAAATAGCGGACATGACGTAGGATGCGAGCGGCCAGGGGGCGTAGTTTTCCAAAAACCGACCGCATGTTTTGTTCGCTCGTTCAGACCTAGAGGCGTGAACAGACCGCAAAGAGCGAACGGTTCATTTGAATAGCCACCCCTTTTTTTTGAACGAGCGAGTGCAAATAGGGTCCGGCTCTGAATGAGGTCCATAATCTGTACCAAGGTCATACTATTGATTATACGTATATGATTGGATGCCTCTCAGGGGGAAATGTGAATAGAAGCTCATAGGCTTCAATTGGGTAACGCCATCTAAAGATGGCGATGCCCAGCCAATCCAATCTCCAGAATGTATCGCATTCCGGAGCTAGGTGTGTATGCGAAAAGCGGCCAAACCTCCGAAAACGGCATTTTCGGAGGTTTGACCACAAAATATGCTTTGCTGCATCCCGCCCATAATCTTAGAGACAAGGAGCACTGGTGGCTTGGGTACTACTTAGCATGTGTGGTACAAAAAGCTGACATTCAGAATTTCGGCTTTTTGTACCACACCCCTTTTTGTAATGATTCCTCTTGTATAATTGGGCAAATGACTTTGATGAATAGGCACCTTAGTGTTTTCTCAATTAGGCACTTGGAGCTGTGATGCCATAGATGATGTGACTGAATAAGCAGTAAATGATTTAGTGTTCATTCTAGTACCTTGCACCTGTCACAACTTGTGCAGTTCTTCTTTGCTGTCTAGGATGTCACTATCTGCTCTGGTGCTTCTAGTACACTGTAGTCTGTATTTCAGTAGTTTTTTGCATCAGCTGTGTGTGCTAGAACCAACAGAGCAGAGAGCGACACACCAAACAGGAAAGAGGAACTGCACGGGTTGTGACTAGGGATGTGCAGGCTCGGTTCTACTCGGTTCCGTTCGGTTCGAGCCTGCACATCCCTAGTTGTGACTGGTGCAGGGTGCTAGAATTAACTCTATGATTGTATACCAACATGCATAAAACCTTAATTATCTCTACTGTGAGAAATAGGATTGTAAAGACCAAGGGGTCCATTTATCAGTAGTGGCTAAGTAGCTGTGGTGACTCTCAGTATGCAACACTGCATATTTCAAGTGTGATAGGATTACTGGTAAAGTGGTCAGTGGTAGATACATTTGCCCTAGGTTTTTGCCCTATGTGTTCTAAAAAGCCCACAGGAGAAAGTCTGCACTAAAGCAGATTTGAATTTCGGCTTTTGGAAAAGCCGGTTTGGGACCTGGGGGTGTGGATGTGAGGAGAGGGTGGGTTCCATCCACAACCCACTCCAGGTTTTGGTTTTTGGCCTGTTAGCAGGCTCATTAAGCTCTGCACCTGGAACTGGCTGATATAGGCTGTGTCTAATTGTAAGGGAGTGTCTGATACATGGGAGAGCAAGCACGCTGGCTGGCTCAGAGACACTCGGTGAAACTACCTGTAAGGTCTGTGCATGTGCATGTGCTTGTGTTGATGGTGGAGGCAGTAGGCCCCACTGTTTCTTTAGAGAGGGAACCTCTTGTTTAGTTAGCGCCCAGACGGGCTAGCGTTTACTTTTATGTTTTGTTTTTCCTTTTACTTGGCACAATAAAGACTGGCGCCGACCAGTTAGCACGAGACCCAGACTGGTGTACTATTTTCCGGCTGCTGTGTGTGTGAAGAGGGAGTCCATCTACCCCAGGAGAGGGACCCCTAATCCAGTCCTGTTACACAAGTTATCTAAAAACATTATTCCAACGTTTCAGTGTTTATGACACTTTTAGGAGCAAATTCAAAAACAAATTACTCTCCATATATAGGCTGAAATCATCATGTGTACAAACAGGAAGTTCCGTTTTTCGTTGGAGCCGCCAGTCTGAGATGTCATAAGTGTGAAACCGGTCACCATAGAGGCCAGAACAACAGGTTTAATGAATAGCATTAAATTACACCATGTGAAATAAGCTAGTGCCTCAATGACATTTGCAAAACCTGTCATGTTCACAGCACAGTATATCATGGGGTTTTAAATTGAATAATATGTTAACACATTCAAAATGAACGTAATAAGTTATAGAAACCATTCATTGCTTCTAATACTTGTGTAAACTACTAAATGAAAGGGCAATCTGACTTCCAGGAGATAAACCAGCTAAAAATATTAGTAAATAATACTTAGTTACAAAAAACACTTTAAGCCTAAGTCTTGTTCAGCCCTCTCGAAACCAGGATCCTTAATAGACAAATCTACCTGCTTTCTAGTCTTAATAAGTTTTTAGATCTGTCGCCACCCCTAGCAAATGGGTAGGGGAGGGGTATGTGGCCTATAATTGTGTATCTCAGAGTAGCTAGACTATGCCCTGCCTGGGCAAAATGTATGGTTACTGGCTTATCACTGTTGCCTGTTTGGATGACTGACCTGATGGCAGACCTGTGGAGAGCCATCCTCTCCTTACACTGTCACAAGGGCAAGTAATGCAGTAAATGACATACCTAGTTGTGCATGTGACATAATGCCTACTTTTGTATTTTTTCACCGTAATGGGGTGATTAATAAAAAGACCTTCTAGGAAATATTGTGAGACAGTTGGGACAGCGTAAGCAACCTAGGCCCGTATATGAGGCATTAAGTCCAGATTCGTGGTAATTTACCGCCGATGACGTCATTATCGCCTGTTTTCGTTTTCCTCCGTATTCAATTTGAACGACTTTCCGCCTAGGCGTTAAGTCAATTCAATGTAATAGGCGGTAAAGTATCGCCTATGAATGGCAGGCGTTAAAAAGTGCAGAATTGGGGTTTTGGGGTGCAACATTTCGGGAACTCCCGTGCAGCCTTCAGACAGTCCCCCAAAGGTAATCTGTGTCAAAAATTTATTTTTTTTAAAAAATGAAGGGCACCCCAAAATTTGACTTTGAAAAAGGGGGCGAAAAAAAAAAAAAGTTGGGGCACAAACTTAAAAAAATAGCAAACTTTACTCTGGGGGGGTCCCCAAGTATGCCCCAAGTATTTTTTTGATTGCAGGTGTTTGCGACAGGAGGGTTTTTCACGATTTTTTAAAAATCACTTTAGCAACTTTAAAATATGCTGAACCCCATTTTCAAGTACCCCAAATTTGATGCCCTTAGTCATTTTGCCCAAAAAAACCTTCTAAACGCTCTTCTGCATAACCTTATGCAAAGTCGCATTTATGCACCTGCCGTGGCTATTAGAAACCCCGACTTCCTTCAGTAGTAAAAAATGGGGGTACCCATAGTGATCCCCCATGTCTCCATACCTTTAGGGGGGTCCCTAGAATATTTCCCGAAAATTCCCGTTTTTTTTTTAAGCTGTAAAAAAAATTAGTAAAAATTTACAAAAAAAATTACATAAGGTCCCCCCCCCCCAAAAGCCAAACCAGCCCCAGGCTTGCCAGCCAGTGGTGGTTTCTAAAAATAGAGGGAACAAAATGTGTAGGGTTGAACTGTATTTTAGAAACCAATACCAGGCTGCAGGGACTAGTGCTGGTTTTAAATATAGGGGGCAAAAAATACGTGGGGTATCCCCTATATTTAAGACCAGTCCCAACCAACTGGGGTGTAATGCCACAGCCTGGAGACCCAATCACCAGGGCTCCAGGTCCAAAGCATTACACCCCAAGTCGGTCAGTGCAAGCCGGTGATCTCGGGGGAGTCGGGGACCCCCCAAAAAAGGGTCCCCCCTCTCCCGAGCACCACAGGCTTACTCTGAAGCCTGGGGCTCATCCCCATACCCATGGAGCGGTGGGTATGGGGTAATGGGGGGGCCAAATAATGTAACACTGTTGTACTTTACAGTGGAACTACAAGTGCCAGCATGTCTGCCATTTTGCACTTGTGGAACTACAAGTGCCAGCAGACATGCGGCACCTGTAATTTCACTTTAAAATAAATCGTTAAAAAAAGACAAAACACACACACCGTGACAGTATAACTTTATTACACACATACCTACCCATTCACACATTCTTACCTATACCAGATGTTCGGTCCCCTTCTCCACGTAGAATATCCAAAAAACATGGCCCTGCAAATAAGAAATCATACTCACCTATATCCTGGCGCTGGTCTCCGCAGTAATCCGCGTACTTGGCAAAAAAAAAAACGACTACACGACCCACGAACGAGCTATGAGTATGTGTGTTGCAACACATATTCATAGCTCCCGAATGCCAGCTGACGGCACATCCACGGAGCTGGCAGTCCCGAGAGCCAATCAACGGGCATTTTTGGGAAGTATTCTAGGGACCCCCCTAAAGATGTGTAAACATGGGGGATCACTATGGGTACCCCCATTTTTATCTCCTGAAGGAAGTCAGGATTTCTAATAGCCACGGCAGGAAAAAAGCTATTTAAAAACCCGACTTTCTTTTGCATGCAAAAACAGGGGTACCCATAGTGATCCCCCCCATGTCTGGACATCTTTAGGGGGGTCCCAGGCATATTTCCCGAAAATTCCCGTTTTTTTTTGTAAATGGGGTCAAGGGTCATTTAAAAAAAAAAAGGGATAATTTTTTAATTAACTATAGCAAGTGAAATAAAGTTTAGATTTGGGGTTTATGGGTGCAGGCTTATAAAAAAAAATAGCCTATACTTTTGGGAATGCCCCCTTAAAAACGAAATGTTGCAAACAAAATGTAAAAATAAAATAAAATTGGGACACCCCAAAAAAAAAAAAAAATTTGGGGTGACAAGAAAAAAAAAATTGTCAAACAAAAAGCCAAACTAACGAAATTAATACTGGTGGGGTCCCCAAGTATGTGGCAGGTGACTTTTTTTTTTATTGCGCAGAGTAGCGGCAGGTGTATTTTTGCAGAATTTAAAAAAATACCTTTAGGGACTTAAAAATATGCTAGTACCCATTTTCATGTACCCCAAATTTGATGGGACCACTTTTAAAAATGAAAAAAAAAAGCTAAATGCTCTTCTGCATCACTTCTTCAATGTCGGGTATAAAAACACCAGCCGTGGCTAATTAAAAACCCCAACTTTCTTCTGCAGGCAAAAACGGGGGTACCCATAGTGATCCTCAAGGGACAGTACATCTGGACATCTTTAGGGGGGTCCTAGGATTATTTCCCGAAAATTCCCGTTTTTACCGCCGATCCAAGTATCGCCGGGTCCCGTTTTCGCCTACTTTCAAATTGAATACGGGGATACGCGGGCACGCGCGCTATACTTTAATGCCTGGAGAACAGGCGAAGCCAGCGTTAAGTCCAGGCCGTGTTAAGTTAACTCGGCTCAAATTGAATACGGGCCCTAGTCTACAATGTGTAAGAAAATGTGTGGGAGATGATTTACCCAATGATGTAATGTTGGCCTTGATAAGCCTGTTCTTGAGGTTGCGACCTCTATTATAACAATGCATTAGTTAAGTATTTTTTAAAGAGACCAGTTCTGGATTTGTTTGACACAAAAGGATAAAAAAGAGAGTAGAGCCGTATAGACTTTAGTATTTTTATTAATACCAATAATCAATTCTTTTCTTTAAAATGCGTAAATAGCCACAATAGTACAGAATGTTTCTCAGTATTAGAACAAGGTCTCCTGCAGTTGTCTAGCTGAGGATTTGCTCGGTACTCCAGACTACGGATTCCTGCTGTTTCCTTCTGAGTCCAGTACTAAGCATCTGAATCAAAGTCTTCAGTTACTACCAAGCCTCAAGAACTCCTATTCTCATCCTTCCGGATTCAGCTCTTAGTCTTGCTTATGCTCCTCTGTATGAGGCTCAGACTTCCTATTGCTAAAGTCTTCTATCAACTTATGATCAAATAAAGTTTTGTGCTTTACCTGGACCATCTTGTACCTAGTCCCTGCTTCACTACAGTCTGCCTTTGTCTACTTACCCTGGGACGTGATTTCCTTGCCTTGTGCCGTCCTATGAGGAAGACATATCTCAGACCACCTCAGTTTCTGCTGCCAGTTCCATCACAGGTGGCCATTTTCCCTAGAGTCGTGACATATACACAAGCACACCTATAATCGTTTGCTGGATTTGTTTGAACCAGAGGCCACAGATCTTTACATGTTTTATTGATTATGGGCCTGATTCAGAGATCTATGCAAACCCAATGGTTTGCATACATCTCCGATGGTTACTGATCAGCGTATGCGCAGGATCTGTACTGCCCATGTGCCGATCAGTATCTGTGAGATCGCTCGCACTGCTCCCACACCTGCAGCATGATTGAAGGGGGCGGCGATGTGGTTTGATTTACAAATGAAGGCGTCTCCCCTGGTTTTTAGGCTTGCTAAGTCCAGGGTCTGTGTCTTCTGACACAGATTTCTTAGCCAATGCAGAGGCGTTCCGGTGGTCAGTAGTAGTTCCTTTAGGCTTACTCAGATGACTGATGGTCACGATGGGTTTCGACTGCAGCACTCGGATCTGCGATGATGGCAGGAGGTGTCTTTTCTCCTTAGATGCCTCCTGAGCATTAGCATAATAGCTGTATGGTATTACCCAGCCTTTGATGCAGTGGCAGTGCAATACTGTACAACTAAGAATCAGGTTGTAATCTTTCATGAGCATATGTCCGCTGAACAAATTTTTCAAGCATAATGTTAAGCTTCACCACAAATTTACTTGGGTCACTCTTTATTCTTTTGGCAAATATTGTGAGTAGCGGAGACCATCCTTAAGTGTTTTTGGATGGAAACTTTTTCAACTTTAAAGGGTATTCCTGATCCTAACATCAAGGTAATTGACTGATTCGTTTACTGAATACGTATATTTGACAGGCCTGTCTATCTTATTATGTTGATCAATTAAATCACATCACTCCTCCCTGGTGTCTGTTCATAGCACCAGGAGGTCATCTATGTATTCTAAATGCAAGAACTATATATATGTTTAATATCAGGATTACAGGAATACCTCATACTCAACTTGGAACATGAAGGTGTTGGCGTACGATGGTGCTACATTTGACCCCATTGCACATCCCACCAATTGCAAAAATTAGCCACCATCAAAATAAAAATGATTTCTTGTTAGGGACAATTTCAAATATCCATGAAAAGTCCCACATCTGCGCTCTCGTAGTGTTGACTCTAGTTGACAAGTGTTCGGGTCCTGATAAGGTATATAGATTGACCACACCACACAACAGAGTAAACAATTAGGTGGAACTGGTGGAAGAGATTCCAATGTATTAATCAGGGTGGTTGTGTCTTTCAAGATCATTGGTTCAGCCTGAACTCACGTTTTCAGATAGGAGTAAAAAAGAAAATGGAAATCAGCTGATAAAGTGATCCATTGGCAGAAATAATAGGCCTGCTTGGGGGATTCACTAGGTTTTAATCAACCTTAGGAACTGTGTAGAGCAGTGGTTCTCAAATACGGCCATTGGTAAAGCCAGATATAATGTACTTCTCAACTGCACCAAGAAATAACATGGAGGACATAGTTAAGGCCTTGTTACAGGCTCCAGTGTGCAGCAATTGGCCATTGATGAGGCCCAGAGGCAACAGCAGTTGGATGTTAAGGAGATCAAGGAACTTCAGCACCAAGGACACAAAGTCGCAAAAGAGGTGGTGTGGTATCTAGCAGCCCTTTATGGAAATGCTTCCACAGGTGTCACAAATAGCTCCAACGCCAATGCACCGGAGATAGCAGGACTTCAATGGGGAGGAGAGCTGGAGTGGGGTGCAGCCACAGTCAGCGGAGGCCAAGTGGTGACCGTAGGAGCTCAGGAAAAGACGGGTAAGGCAGCAGTGAGGTAAGTATCAGGGCATTACACTCCAGAGCATGACATCTGACTCGTTTGGGTTTCACAATGTCTGTTCGAGCACAACGAGTTCATCCATGGAAATACCAAGTAAATAAACCTCCCTGCTCTCAAATGCATGACCTTATCCATCTCACTAAAAAGTGGCTACAGCCAGAGACTCTTACAGGGTGTCACACTCTGCACAAATTGTGTGACATGCCTTGCCATTTGCTGCAGGTCAGGATTTCTGCCTTACCTTGTTTGAGAACCAGTCACTGACATCACCATCATGCACTATGTCAGCTGCTAGCATTCTACCAGTGGGAGTGCTCCTGCCTCAGCTGACCTCAGCAGCCTATCAGGGACTGGCAGCAGATTCCCACTGGTGACAGAGCAAAGAGTTACTTCCTAGTGTTAAGTTCTATCCTGTGGCTTCTTTGTGCAGAAAACCATCACTGCCATCTGGCTCTATATCTACAGTTTGTCAGGGCTCAGACGGGGATCGGCTCTCTCTTACCGTCCCACCGGCTTCCTCTGACATCCCGGGAGGCCGAGCGGCTGGCTCGGTGGCGGGGGAGAAACTGAGTATTCTCCCCGCATGCAGTGGTCTGCGGGTGGTCCGGTGTCGGGGATCGCAGTTCCTGACATGGGCGCCGTCATGACAGTCGGCCCATGTAACAGTATCTTTGTCCCTGGATAGGTGAGTGGTTAGCTGATGCTGTGCACCTATCACAGGGTTCCCCTGGGTATATTATGATCCCACAGGTTACAGGAAGTTGCCTGAACAACGGTTGTCTCCTAGTGCCTTAGTTGAGTGCCCGAACGTCTCTGGTGAATTCTCCGTGCAGCAGTGTCTTTCCACCTCCGCCTGTGTGCCCAAACGTCTCTGGTGACCCTCCGTGCAACCGTGAGTTACATCTTTACCTGTGTATCTTACATTCCTAGTGATCTCCGTGTCAAGTACTTAAACTATGTCCTAAACCTCATTATTGGTGATCCTGTTTAGTGCCTTGCTCCAGGCATTTTTCTCTCAGGGCCACAGTTATCTGTGTCTCTATTCTCACGGGGCTTGGGTACCTGGTCAAAGGACCGTGACCTGCTCAAGGGGTACAGCTAAGCCCAAATCTCACTTGGAGGGGTCACTGACAAACACCATCCTGTGGGTTAGACTCCGCACCTTTGCCCAGGTCTTGCCAACACCCAAGATCTGTGGATGAGGAGAACATATATCCAGGCCCCCCCGACTCTGCTTCCTCCCACAACTAAGACCCACAACGTCCCATACGTCAGCTACAGATGTGACAATGGAGGCTGCGGGGTTCCAAGGAACTGGGTCCCTTCAAGAGTTGACCTCTCTGATGGACAACCAAGAGGCGGCCCAACAGCAAGTGGCTCAGTACTTACAGGAACTCTCGAGACAGCTGGTTTCTATTCAAACCTCGCTGGCCTCTATTCTCCTGGTTCCCCCGGCAGCAGCTCCTGCTCCCCCTCCTCTGGTTCTACCTCAGGGGGCTCCGATAACCAAACCCCGCCTTCAGCTAGCGACTCCGGAGATTTTTGACGGCAACCCTAGACGGTGCCGAGGATTTATAAATCAGTGCGAGATCCAATTTGAATGCCTTCCCCAGAACTTCCCCACTTCTCGGGCTAAAGTGGCATATGTGATCTCACTGTTAACTGGGGCTGCATTAGATTGGGTCTCCCCTATGAAGAATTTGTTTTAGCATTTAAAAGAATTTTCGATGAACCTGGTAGCTCTGCTTCAGCGTCTGCAGCTCTACTTCGTGTATGCTAGGGAACCCGATCCGTAGGTCAGTACATTGTCCAGTTTCAGACCCTGGCATCGGAATTAAAGTGGAATGGGGAGGCCCTTAAGGCATCCTTCCTTCATGGACTTTCTGAGAGGATGAAGGACGAACTGGCCTCCAGAGATTTGCCAGAATCCATCGCTGATGTCATCTCCCTCTGCATCAAAATTGACCTTCGTCACCAGGAGCGGTGGGCTAGTAGAGGAAGAGGTGAAAGTTTTCCAGCCCGTTCTCCTTCAACAAGTCAGCCATTGCCCTCTTCGGTTAGTGAGGAGGAACCGATGCAAGTCAATAGATCCAAACTCACTCCTGCGGAACGTAATAGACGTTTCCAAAATAAATTATGTATCTACTGCGCTGCACCTGACCATATATTGAAGAATTGTCCTCTGCTTGCGAGAAATACGAGACCCTGACTGAAGTAGGGAGCATTCAGTTGGGTGTCATTCTCAAGTTATCCTAAATATCAGATAGCCTTCTACAAGTGTCGCTTTCCCATATGTCCAGGACAAGAAGGATCAAAGCCTTAATTGATTCCATAGCCGCAGGAAACTTTATTTCAGAAAAGTTAATCCAAACTCTATGTATCCCAGTCGTTTCCTTACCTAATAAATTGTTACTCTCCGGTTTGGATGGTAAAACTATTATGGGGCATCTATTTTCTCTCCCATCCCGTATCTATCAAAATAGGATGTCTGCACCAGGAAATGCTAGTGTTTTTTGTGTTGCCTGAATCCTCCTATGAGTTAGTGTTAGGATTGCCCTGGTTAAAAAAACACAACCCTGTTTTCGATTGGGATAAAATGCAAATCCTATCCTGGAGTACAAATTGTTTTCAGGGATGTTTGACTAAGGTAATTCCCGTACGTAACCAAACAATGGTTACCAACATGGCTGGGGAATCCTCCTGTTTAGAGAATTCTAAAAACCCCTCTCAGTCCTATTTACCCGAGGTCTATCAAGACTTTGCTGACGTGTTCTGTGAGCAAGCGGCGGATAAACTTCCTCCGCATCGACCATGGGATTGTACCATTGATTTGTTTCCTGGGAAGATTCCTCCACGTGGCCGTGTTTACCCCTTGTCCATTCCAGAGACCGCCACCATGCCAGAATACATAAAAAAACTCTTGCTAAAGGATTCATCCGGCCATCCTCTTCTCCTGCCGGGGCTGGGTTCTTTTTTGTAGGAAAAAATGATGGAGGGCTCCGTCCCTGTATAGACTATCGGGGCTTAAATCAAATCACCATAAAGAACCGGTACCCCTTACCTCTAATTTCCAAACTTTTTGACAAGGTCCGAGGGGCTCAGCTTTTCACCAAGTTAGATCTGCGTGGTGCTTATATTTTAATTAGAATAAAGGCTGGAGATGAGTGGAAGACCGCGTTTAATACCAGAGACGGGCACTTCGAGTACCTTGTAATGCCATTCAGTCTTTGCAATGCACCTGCTATATTTCAAGGCTACGGTATGTCAATGAGATCTTCCGCAACATTCTCTATAAATTCGCTGTAATTTATCTCGATGATATTTAGATTTTTTTTCTGGGGATTTGCAGAGTCATCATCGTCATGTACGGGAGGTGTTGTCCCGCCTTCGTGATCATTGTCTTTTTGGGAAACTATCTAAATGTATCTTTGATCAAACAGCGGTGCCTTTTCTGGGACATATAATCTCCGGAAAGATTCTTCAAATGGACCCTGACAAATTAAAAGCCATCTCTGAATGACCTTTGCCTACTTCATTAAAAGCCACTCAGCGGTTTCTGGGATTTGCAAACTATTACAGGTGGTTCATTCCTCACTTTTCCACATTGGTATCACCCATCACCTCCCTTATGAGAAAGGGAGCTAACCCATCCAATTGGCCTGTTCCAGCAGTCCAAGCCTTTCAAAAGTTAAAAACTGTCTTCTCCAGAGCCCCAATTCTCTGCCAGCCTCAACTGGAGAAGCCATTCACAATAGAGGTGGATGCATACTCTGTTGGAGTGGGGACGGTATTGTCTCATATCGCTGACGATGGGAAAACTCATCCCTGTGGGTTCTTCTCCCGTAAGTTCTCTCCCGCAGAGAAGAATTACATTATCGGCGACCAAGAACTTCTAGCTATACGATTAGCACTAGAGGAATGGCCTTATCGCCTTGAAGGGGCTAAATTTCCAGTCACTATTATCACAGACCATAAAAATTTGATCTATCTGCAAACTGCACATCGGCTGAACGCCAGACAAGCTCGATGGTCGCTTTTTTTTTTTCCAGGTTTAACTTAAAACTTCAGTTTCGCCCAGGTGTCTTGAACAAGAAGGCCGATGCATTATCCCGCTCTTTTGTGACCAAGTTGGAGGAGGAGGATTACTTGCAGGTTCATCCCATTTTTGATCCAATTGTCTTCGCTCCTACTCAAGTATTATCTCCGCCACCTGGAAAAATTTTTGTGGCCTCTAATTTACGTAAAAAATTATTGACTTGGGCTCATGCGTCCCTGTTTGCGGGCCACATCGGAATCACCAAGACTTATCAATTTCTACTTCGGTCCTACTGGTGGCCCACTATGAAGGAGGATGTCAGGGAACTTGTCCTATCTTGTGTTAAATGCGCTCAACATAAGACACCTCGTAGGAAGGTGGTTGGGCCTCTACGCCCCTTACCAATTCCAGTTGCTTCATGGACCCAATATTTCAATGGACTTTATTTCTGAACTACCTCGGTGCAGGGGGCATAACACGATATAGGTGGTCGTGGATCGCTTTTCAAAAATGGTGCATTTTGTCCCACTAGTTGGTCTTCCATCAGCTCCCCAATTGGCTAAAATTTTTATTCGAGATATTTTCAGATTGCACAGTCTCCCAAAAGAAATAGGGGTGTTCAATTCGTGGGCAAATTCTGGAGAGCCCTGTGCAACACATGTGGAATTAAATTGAAATTTTCCTCGGCCTACCACCCACAGACGAATGGTCAAACAGAAAGAGTTAATCAAGAGCTGGAGACCTTTATTAGGCTCTTTGTGTCATCCTCCCAGGATGATTGGGTTGATCTTCTACCTTGGGCAGAATTTTCTCACAATTATAAATACCACTCTTCCTCTAAGTCCACTCCTTTCTTTACGGTCTTTGGGAGGCATCCTCGAATTTGGAATTTCCAGGATCTCCCACCAATGGACGTTCCAGCGGTAAACAAGGATATCCAGTCTTTCTCAGTCCTTTGAAGTAAGATTCACAATTCCTTAAAACAATCCTCAAGAAATTATAAAAAAATTGTTGATAGGAAACGTTTGGCTGTTCCGTTGCTGAGAGTTGGGGACAGGGTTTGGTTATCCTCTAGGAATATTCAATTAAGAGTACCATCTATGAAATTCGCTCCACGTGTTATTGGCCCGTATCATGTCCTCAAGGTGATCAACCCAGTAGTCTATAAATTGGAACTTCCTCCCCAAATGAAGATTTCGAACCCTTTCCACATTTCCCTTCTACGACCTCTGGTGCTTAACCGTTTTCAAAAATCTTCCCCCTAGTTGCCTCAAGTAAAAACGTTGCAGGGTACTGAATTCGAGGTGGAAAAGATTCTAGACTCTTGGCACAGATTTAATACTCTCCAATATCTGATCGATTGGAAGGGCTATGGGCCCGAGGAAAGAGCTTGGATCAAAGCCTCCGATGTACACGCTCCACGATTAATTTGGAACTTCCATAGGAGATTTCCGGATAAGCCTGATGGGTGTTCGGTGCCCACCCTGAAAGGGGGGTTACTGTCAGGGTTCAGACGGGGATCGGCTCTCTCTTACCGTCCCGCCGGCTTCCTCTGACATCCCGGGCGGTCGAGCGGCTGGCGCGGCAGCGGGGGATAAGCTGAGTATTCTCCCTGCATGCGGGTGGTCCGGTGTCGGGGATCGCAGTTCCTGACATGGGCGCCGCCATGAGAGTCGGCCCATGTAACAGTATCTTCGTCCCTGGATAGGTGAGTGGTCAGCTGATGCTGTGCACCTATCACAATGTTCCCCTGGGTATATTATAATCCCACAGGTTACAGGAAGTTGCCTGGACAACAGTTGTCTCCTAGTGCCTTAGTTGAGTTCCCGGTCCAGGTTCCTGATCCATTGTGTCAGCAGCAGCAGTGTGCTACCATCTCTACCTGTGTGCCTCCCGTCTCTGGTGATTCTCCGTGCAGCAGTGTGTTACCATCTCTACCTGTGTGCCTCCCGTCACTGGTGATTCTCCAAGCAGCAGTGTGTTACCACCTCCACCTGTGTGCCCGAATGTCTCTGGTGAATTTTCCATGCAGCAGTGTGTTTCCACCTCCACCTGTGTGCCCAAATGTCTTTGGTGACCCTCCGTGCAACCGTGAGTTACATCTTTACCTGTGTATCTTACATTCCTAGTGATCTCCATGTCAAGTACTTAAACTACATCCTAAACCTCATTATTGGTGATACTGTTTAGTGCCTTGCTCCAGGCATTTTTGTCTCAGGGCCACGGTTATCTGTGTCTCTATTCCCACGGGGCTTCAGTACCTGGTCAAAGGACCGCAACCTGCTCACTGGGTGCAGCTAAGCCCAAATCTCGATTGGAGGGATCACTGGCGAACACCATCCTGTGGGTTAGACTCAGCACCTTTGCCCAGGTCTTGCCAACACCCAAGATCTGTGGATGAGGAGAACATTTATCCAGGCCCCCCGACTCCGCTTCCTCCCACAACTAAGACCCACAACGTCCCATACGTCAGCTACAGATGTGACACATTTCCTGTGTCCTGATTGTGTGCTGCTGTATTCCAGCTCAGTGCAATCACCAGCTGTACTGATAGGAGGATTCCTGCAATCAGCCTCTGCAAATCTGTTCCTAACCCTGGCTTGTTTATGACCTGCTTCTGTCTAATACCTGGTACTGCGTTTGGTTATCTGGTTCTGACCTTGGCTATACTCTGTGACCTGCACACGTCTGCTCCCTGGTACCTTGTTGTCCATTTGGTTCTGACCCGGCCTGTTGACTACGCTGAGAATCTTCTCCATTACATCCAGAGTACACCAGCACCTGTATAGGGGAACCTATTCTGAGGGCCGCGACGTGTGTGTCGAACGCAGCTAAGTCCATACCCTCTTGCAAGGGTCCCTGGTGAACACATTGGACCCCGCGCCTCGGAAATAGGTCTTGTCAATTCCCAAAATACTGGCTGCGTCCATTAACCATCCGAGAGTTGTGACACAGGGCCATAGATTGTGGAAACGGTTGTTATGGACCGATATCTATGACCCTTACCTGCAGTTCTGCGCAAGTGGTGAACCATGGGAACCCTAAAACGGCAGACTAGCTTGTGGAAATGATGGAGAGGTATGTAGTGGTCAATTTCACAAACCGCCGTCACAGCTTGTTACCATCATGCCGTATCCTCTGACCGCAGGCTCTAACTACCTCCCATCCCATTGCGGTCGCCAGGCAACATGGATGCCAAACTGGGACGATGCCTGCGGTTGCTAGGAGACCCAGACGCTGAATGGCCATGGGTCTTCCGGATTGACTTGCAGTGTCCCAGCTGTCAGTTGTCAATCAGTCTGTGCACCCGCACTTCATTGGTTCAGGATCTTTTATTAATCTGTACCGGTGCCACATTGCTGATGATAGTTTCTACCTCGTGTGAATGCTGGTTCCTGTTACTCTGTTGGTATTCCTGTGTGCCGGTACTTTATGCCGTGTACTGTGCTTTCTGTGTTCCTGATCATCTCAGCGGTTTTGTATCCGGGCTCAATAAATAAATAAAAATGTATCCCTGATGTCTGGCGCAAAAAGAGACTGCCCAACTTAGATTCACCAAAAGAACCTTCACCAAAGTTTTGTACAATATATCAAACTAGAATTTATGGGACTCCTAAAGTAGGCGCATTATAGAAAATACATATATATATGTTAATACATATTGATACATCCCTTCTGTTGGTGGTCGAGGATAGAACGAGTATCCAGATCGATCCTTTCTTTGGATCTTCTCAACTCGGGTATGAGGAGGTCATGCAAAAGACACAAAAAATATATGCAGAATTTAATTTTTCTCGATGTTGGGGCGCCATCTCGAGGGCCGGCACAGGGTGCTCCGAACCCTGCAGCCGGCCCTGCAGTAGCATGTCGATTGTGCTGCTGCTTAGGGGGACACTGCAAGCAGAGACTGACCAGCATTTGCCTGTTACTGACGCCTCTTTCTCGTGGGTGGGTAACTCGTTGCCACCACCATGTACCTACACTACTGGGTGTGTGAGGCTGCTTCTGTGTATGTGTAGTCATGCTCAGAGGCACAGAGAGGGGGAGTGTGTACTAATTACCGAAGCCCGGGCTTGTTGACAGATTTAAATGTTCGACAGGGTTAAACAGCCGACACAGTCAAAAGGTCAACATTTAACATGTCGTCACAAAAATGCTAAAACATTTTTTTACATATTAACCTGACACTAAACCTAAAAATCATGGAAAAAAACCCCATATATCAACATGACATGGTAAATGTCGACCTTTTGACTGTCAACCATTTAACTCTGTCAACCTAAATAAATGTCTACAGAATGATGGTTGACCTAATGACCATGTCGACCTTTTTACTGTTGACTTTCAGAATGTGTAGTTCTTCTGGTGTCAATCTTCTGAATGGTTGACAATAAAAGGGCGACAATCGACCAATATCCCTAATACATATTACATATTTGAAACAAAAGGGGAGCAAAGAAAAACTGTAGTAGCAAATGGAAGTAAATCTCAAGCATTTCCAATTGTCACTTCATTTTTTTCTACACAACACTTTCCTAAATGGACACAATTATACAATTAATATGTTTAACATTAGCAGACAACGGGAGCCTCCAAGATATGCTGTCTTATACTTAGAACACTGCACTGTTCCCTGGATCATCTACTCATTTACCACTTTTATGTTCTTGAATAGATGTCATTTTTATATCCAAATTACACACAACTGTGGGGTCTATTTAAAAATCTGTGAAAGGCCTGAACTTCAGTTTTTCACTTCAATCTATTTATAAAAGGATTAATGTTGGAGAAAATACTGATATTTCCAGCGTCAACACAGTTTTTATCAATTATTGCTGTCTCCCAGGGGCGTATCTACCCCTTGGCCAGGATGGCACTTGCCAGGGGCGCTGGCCAAGGGGGGGCGCCACTCGGTGGTATCACCCACGGCCAGGGATCCTGCAAGCATCCTATTCAGTAGGGCGAGTGTCCGCTGCCACGAGTGATGAGCAGAACGAGCCATCCAGTGTTCTGCTCTGTGTACGTCATCTCCCCTATCAGGCTGGGAGAGTGCTGGGTGGGAGTGTCCCGGCCAGAGTTCCGGATTAGGGGGCGGGCACAGGGGGCATGTTAGACTGGGCCCTTCTCTCTCACCCGTCTTAAACCCAGGGCTAGGTAGTCCCAGTCTATGTCAATCGCTGGCAGCGGCAAGTGCAGATACCTTTTCAAGAAAACAAATAAACTATTCTAATTTGCACTGGCCACAGCATCCACACTGAGAGAGGAGATGATGGACAGGACATACTACTTGTTCCCATAAAGGGAATATGTGTTCACTGCATTCTGTTTGCCAGGAAGCACAGCACAGAAATACACAGACACAGCTCTTCTGGTGGGCGTCACGTAACGTGCGCATGCCACGCCCCCTGACCTCTCCCCTGCTGGCTAGCTGGGTGCTTCATTTCCCGGGCCAGAGGATAGAAGATGGCAATGAAAATTGAAAAGTTCCTTCCAGGCACTAGCTGCCTGCGAGTCAGCTAGCCATGCCCCCTGGGATTCATGTGGCTGCATGCTGTGAGGATCTTTGCATAGACACGCCCCCTGGGATTCATGTGGCTGCATGCTGTGAGGATCTTTGCATAGACACACCCCCTGGGATTCATGTGGCTGCATGCTGTGAGGATCTTTGCATAGACACGCCCCCTGGGATTCATGTGGCTGCATGCTGTGAGGATCTTTGCAGCAGCTGCCTAGTTTAGCACTTCCTGGACTTCTACTCCACCTCCTCCCCGGTGCTGCTGTCACTGAATAGGTAGGTGTTAGTAGTATTAGCAAACCCCCTCTCCCAGTGTGTATTATTCTCACCCTCTGTCTCTGTCCACCCTGGGGTTTATGGGCATCTGTGCCCCTGTTTGTGTTCCTGTGCTATGTCCTAACTCTCCCCTCTGTTTCCACAATTATCTTTGTCAACCCCCCTATTCCTGTATTTGTATCCTGGGAGGTTAATGTATGTGCCTTAGATATATATATATATATATATATATATATATATACACACACAATTCTTAAGATATAAGATACAGGTTCCAGACACCTGGTGGAGGGGCTGTCTGTTCCCACCCAGGGGCTGACTACACCAAGGACTGCAGTTACTTTATTGTAGTTCACAGGGGCCCCCTTGTCTTAAGTGCCCCTCGGAGCCTTAAATCAGGCTCTGGTCCTGGCAGAAGTGAGGTGTGTAATGCACATGGCCTGAGGCGCTAATTGGCTGCAATTTGTTTCTGTAGGGGATGTGGCCAGTGACTGAGAGTGTGTCTGTTTTTGCTCTTTTCTCTGCTAATGACCTCCCTAATACAGCGTGTTCTCCACACGCACAGACACTCTTTCAGTATATTCTGTTGTATGTCTGCGTAGTTTAGCATTATGTAGCATCTGTAGTCTAGCATAATAAACTAAATCACTAAACAGGTGGATGTAATTCTATTAAAAAAAAAAGTGAGGCAAAGATTCTGCTCTGTGTAATACCTACTACCCTACCATGTTCTAGCTGCGCCCATACATTGGGAGATAAATGGTTCTATAAGGGGTACTACTGTGTGGCATATGGTGAATAAAGGGCACTACTGTGTGGTGTAACGTGATTAAGGAGACTACTGTGTGGTAATTTGAACGAGGTTCATTACTATATGGCATAATTTGAATTGGCACTAATTTGTGGCCACACCACGTGCCCATGAGGCCAAACCTTTATTTTTGCAATGTACCATTCCTATTTAGAATATAAGAGGGGGGGGGGGGCGCGCCAGTCTCTTACTTTGCCAGGGGCGCTCAGACCCCTAGATACACCCCTGCTGTCTCCATAGAGCTCAATGTGGACTGCGCAGTTTCTATATACCGTGTTTCCCCGATAATAAGACCTACCCCGAAAATAAGCCCTACCCTTAATTTTGTAACCCGATCCAAATTAAGCCCTACCCTGAAAATAAGACCTACCTGAATCTCATTTTGAGCTGGGAACGCTGCAGAGACCAACGTTCCCAGTCATGCAGTGCGCGGGTGACGTCATGACGTCACCTGCCCGCTGAGGATTCTGTGCGGCCGTGCCTGCTGGATCATGTTAGATCCAGTCAGCGCGCAAGTGAGAGCGACATCCCGGACGGCAGCGAGTCAGGTAAGTGCACTGCTACAGGGGGGCCTTCAAGGGGGGGCCTGCATAAGGGTCACTTCTACAAGGGGGCCTGCAAGGGGGTGGCCTGCATAAGGGGCACTTCTACAAGGGGGCCTGCAAGGGGGGGGGGCCTGCATAAGGGGCACTGCTGTCAATGTTAATTAATATAAGACCTACCCCGAAAATAAGCCCTATGGTGTTTTTTTGAACATTAAAAAAAAATAAGACAGTGTCTTATTATCGGGGAAACACGGTAGCAAGCGTCGAAAAGCTTGTATTTTTGCAGCTTGGTCACTAAACTTATCATCCTCTCTGGAAGGCATTATGCAGTATTTACTATAGGCAGCAGCTTCACTAGAGACAAGAAACGCTTTTTGGTAAGTAGCAACAATAGTGAATTTGTTATCATTTTGATACCTTTAGCCAAAATTTTTGCTATAATAAATAGACATCTGTGTCTTATAAAAAAAAGGTGCATTATTTATGCTTGTGCTCATAAAACAAAATAAGATTGTATTATTATACTTGGAGTTCTTCAGTAAATAGTTAAATGAAACAGTCGTATGTTGTTATAATGATGTCATTCATAGTAATTCTTTTACTGGACTTATGATACATTTCTCACTTGTAAGATGCTCTCATATCATCAGCTGGCCGGAATCACGTCATCACTGACCAACAAGAGTAGAATATAATTAAGCAAGTCATATCTTCCAGGAACATAGAGTGGTTTTGTACTTTGTACCTGATCATAATCTCTGCCCTGGAAAAAGAGATGAATGTGTCATAAATAGAAAGACATTTATTCTCCTAAATAGTTCAGGCTGGATTTCCATTGTTTCTAATACTACCGTATCACTATATGGAATGCACGTCACTGAGGTATATTTTATTTCTTTTAACTTCTTTATAAATATTGGACAATTACTGCAGAACAGTTTACCAATTATAGCTTGTTAATCTGGTTCTATATAACTAATCTTAATATATTGTTTGCGGTAAAACTTTCCTTTTCATTTGTCAAATTCAAAAGTCCAATAATAGTAGTAAATAAATGTTTAATACATTATAGGCTAACAGAATATCGAGGATGCATCTTCTTTATACCTGCTTATTTTTGTCTTCAGACTGTGATAAACGAAATGGAATAATTTGTTTATTGACCCATCACAGGTGCGTGTAAGGGAGGGGTTAAGATAAACAAGATTTTTTTTTTCTTGTCTAGATTAACCCCTCCCTTACACACACCTGTGGTGAGCAATTTCCATGCTACTTCATACTTAGGGGGGTATTCAATTTGGAGTGAAAAGTCCGTGCTGGACTTTTCGCTCCACATCAGAGTTTTTTGGGGGGTAAAGTATTGGGCGCGTGCCCGCTTTATCCCTGTGTTTAATTACAAATCAACGAAAATGAGAGCCGGCGAAAAGGTAAGTATCACCAAAAAAATGGAATACGGGGAAAATTGAAAAATGCAAAAATTATATCATCGGCGATAATTTATCGCCGATTCTGACTTTTCACAGTCAACTTGAATACGGCCCTTAGTATATCATTGTTGTGAGAGACATGTATGGGATCATCAGGACTGCCAAGAGAAATCTTGGTACAGCAACTTCCCTGGGCCCCCCATGGAGGGAGTGTGGCCATGGAATTGTGAATATATTACACACATATTTAGATAGGGATGCGGTCATAATACAGAATGTGGGGATTCCGGCGCCTGAATCCCGGCGATGGCATCCCAAAGGTAAGTAGCAGGGTTAGGTACTAGGGGGAGGGCTAGGGTTAGGCACTAAGGGGGGGAGGTTTGGTTTAGGGTGCAGGGGAAGGGGAAGTTAGGTTTAGGCACCAGGGAGGGTTAAGGTTAGGGAGAGGGGGTGGGTTAGGATATTGACCGACAGTTGTCTGTATCCTAACCCTGTTGGGATGCTGGCGTCTGGATTCTAATTACCGGGATCCCAAGTACCGGCATCCCATACCCAACCCTTTAGATAGATATACGTAAATATACATATATATACATATATACAGTGCATCCGGAAAGTATTCACAACGCTTCACTTTTTCCACATTTTGTTATGTTACAGCCTTATTCCAGAATGGATGCCCACTTCCTCCTTATATACACGCCCACTTCCTCCTTATATATACACTTCTGAGGCCTCATAGCATGCACTGAAGTAAACAATTCCTGAGTAAGGTCTGAGCTTCATTAAATGTCTGATGTTACTCGATGTGAGTAAGAGGAAGTGGGCGTCCTTATGTCAGGCTGCAATCGCAATGCGAATGCACACATTTACATGTCACCGCTGATATTAGCAACTGCGTAGCGTGTATATAAGCAGAATATGCACCTATGGTTGGAGGTATACGCTGGAAACGATGGTGGGTGTAAGAACATGTATCAGTGGTAAAACCAGACTGGTGTGCAAGATGGTATTGGAGACTAGTTTACCAGATATAGGAACTGGATATAACGGACTGGGGGCCTGATTCAGCAAGGAGCTGCTTATATGCACGCAATCGGTCGATTGTTGCATTCAGCGATCACAGAGGATATGCAGACCCATGGCAGAGATTGATTAACAGCAAGTGCCATTTGTGGGTGGTGACGGGGGGTTGTCAGCCGAATGCAGACCTTCCAGTGCGTTTCAACGCCGTTGCATGGGCATGCATAAATTAGCCTCTGCGGTACCAGACGCCGCCTGAGGCCTCATAGCATGCGCCAAAGTAAGTAATTATTGAGTGAGGTCTGAGCTTCATTAACTGTCCAATGTTACCGATTGTTTCTCTATGTTGGCCAAGTATACGGATGTGAGTATGGGGAAGTGGGCATCCTTATGTCAGGCTGCGATTGCAATGTGAATGCAAACATTTACATGTCACCACTGATATTAGCAACTGCGTAGCGTGCATATAAGCAGAATAGTGATCCATAGTGAATCAGGCCCTGGGAGCATTCAGATTCAGAGTACCTTGGACCTCTGTGCTATCCGGGAGTGATGCACAGCGCGAGCGGACATCTGTGCTAGCCTGGAGAGGCACCAGATAGGTAAGAAGGTGGTTTTAGGTGTCCGGAGCATGACAGCACCCCCCCCCCCTTGTTGGGTGACCCCAGTACACCTCTTAAGCTTCTGTGGAAACTTGAACGCTCAGATCAACTGAGGAGTGTGGATATCAGAGACAAAAGCCCAGGAACGTTCTTCTGGGACATAGCCCTTCCAGTCAATTAAGTATTGGAGATGTCCATAACGGATTCTAGAGTTCAGAATCTTTGCCACTTCATATTCAACTCCACGATGAGTCTGGACTTTGGCTGCCTTTGGAAGTGTAGAATGAAACCGGTTGAGTATGAGTGGTTTCAATAAAGAAATATGGATGGAATTTGGTATCCTCAGGAAGGGCTGTAGCTTGAGTTTAAATGAAACTGGGTAGAAAAAAAAGGGGTTTATCCCCCTATTGTTCCTCAGCACACTGAATTATGACTGCAACAATATATGAAGACTATATGGTAATAGAAATTCAGAGATATTAGTTGCATGCATTTGCAAATACATGGGAAGCTGCTAGGCCACGTCGCAGCTTCTCTTTCACTAGGGACTGCTAGTGACAGAGAAGCAATGACGTGGCCTAGCACGTCTATTACCATATAGTCTTCATATATTGTTGCAGGTATAATTCAGTGTGCTGAGGAACAATAGGGGGATAACCCTCCCTTTTTCTACTTGGTATGACCTCTCCCTTTCATGTACCTTAAAAGTACTGCCAGATTGATTGAGCTGCTGCCATTTTTTGTTTATTTAAATAAAACTGGGTTGATTACACAGTCAATGGTGAATGGTCCAATATAGCGGGGTGCGAATTTCATGAATGGCACTCTTAACTGCAGATTTCGTGTAGAGAGCCAAACTTGATCACCTTCCTTGAGACTGGGAACTGCTCTCCTTTTCCTATCAGCAAACCTCTGGTACCACTAAGAAGCCTTTACAAGGGAGGAGCGGATCTCTTTACAAATCTTGCAAAAGTGCTGCAAGGTGCGGTCAGCAGCTGGAACCTGTGCGGCAGTAAGAGGCTGAAACTCAGGAACTCGAGGGTGAAGGTGGCATAAAAGGGCGTGGAACCAGATGAAGAATGGTACTGATTGTTGTGACAAAATTCCACCCAAGGAAGCAGTTCAGCCCAGTTGTCCTAAGAGGAGGATACAAATAAATGAAGAAATTACTCCAGGTCTTGGTTGACTCTTTCCGTCTGACAATTGGACTGGGGGTGATAGTCATAGGAAAAATTTAGTTTGACTTGAAGTGAAGAACACAAGGAATGCCAAAACTTGGCAACAAACTGCATTCCCCGGTCAGAGATGATCGCCTGAGGCAGTACATGGAGTGTGAAGATATGAATAATTGAGCCAGCTTGGGAGCTGATGGAAGACCGGTTAAGGGGTATGTAGTGAGCCATATTGGTGAACTGGTCAACTACCACCCAGATGGTGTTGAACTTGTTTGAAATCACAAGATCTGTAATGAAGTCCATCGACAGATGTGTCCACAGTTGATGTGGAACAGAAAGAGGGAGCAACTGTCCAGCAGGACACTGTAGAGGCACTTTATGGTGGTGCATTTGTTACAAGAGGCAATAAAATCTTGGACAACTTTTCTGAGAGAAGGCCACCAGTAAGATCTGGAAATGAACTCGAAGGTCTTATGTATGCTGGCATGACCTGCAAAGCGGGAAGCTTGAGCCCAATGTAATAGTTTCTTGCGTAATGCGGGCTTGACAAGGGTTTTCCCAACAAGTGGTGAAGATTCTACTCCAACTGCAGAGAAGGTCACTGGATCAATGATGAGATGCTTCTCATTGGATGTATTCTCATTGACTTGCTCCATGGAGCGAGAGAGGGCATCAGCCTTTCGGTTCTGAACCCCTGGACGAAAAGACAATTTAAGCTTGAAGCATGAGAAGAAAAGAGCCCATCTGGCTTAGCTCAGGTTCAAACAATGGGCCGTCTTAAGGTATAAAATGTTTTTGTTGTCTGTCAGAATAGAAATGAGATGTACAGCTCCTTCTAAAAGATAGCACCACTCTTCCAAGGCTTACTTAATAGCGAGAAGTTCTTGATACCCAATAGAGTAGTTGCACTCACCTGGAATTAATTTCCTGGAAAAAATCCACATGGGTGAATAAGACCATCAGGAGCGCGTTGAGAGAGCACACCTCCGACTCCTACGGAAGAAGCATCAACTTCCAAGATGAATGGCAGTGTGACATCAGGTTGACTAAGGACAGGAGCAGAAGTGAATTTCTGTTTGATTTTTTTGGAAGGCTTCCTTTGCTACCTCTGACCATCTAGATGGATTGGAACCTTTCCAGGCAAGAGCGGCAATGGGTAGAATGATGTTGGAAAAGTTCTTTATGAATTTACGATAGGAAGTGCTGAACAGACTTGAGAGTATTAGCAAGTGGTCACTCCTGAATTGCCTGGAGCTTCTCTGAATTTATTTTGAGACCAGAACCTGAAATTATATATCCCAGCAAGTGAATAAACTTGACTTCGAAGACACATTTCTCTAATTTCCAATAAAGATGATTTGAACGGAGACGTGTCAGAATCTCCTTTACTTGCCGGCGATGTTCCTCCAGATCATTGGCGAATATGAGAATATCATCAAGATAGACGACAACAACATGTTTGTACAACAGATCACAGAAGATCTCATAAACATAGTGCTGGAATACTGCGGGAGCATAACGAAGTACTTATAATGACCGTCGCAGTTGTTAAATGCATTCTTCCACTCGTCTCCTTCCCAAATTCGTATGAGATTATATGCTTCTCGAAGATGGCGGCTCCACTAATTCAGTCAAAAAACTCTATTAGGGAGAGGATAGCAGTTTTTAATGGTGATGTCATTCAGTTCCCTGTAGTCGATGAAGGGGAGCAGACCTCCATACTTTTTTTATTTTTTTATGAAAAAGAAGTCTGCGCAAGCCCGCACTACGTGGAAGTAGGCAATACGTATGTCCACTCTCATTCTGGGAAAAGATATCATACAAGACACAACTTAACATGCACTACAAAATTTGTAGTCTATATAATCCGGTGCCCTTGTGGCCTAATGTATGTGGGCAAGATGACCAGGCAGTTCAAAGAGCGGATGGCTCTCCACTGAACTGCCATCAGGGCTGCACTTGACGGGAAAGAGACCAACCGGTGACCAGGTACTTCAGAGACCTACGCCATGGGTTGGCCACCTTGAAATATAAAATCATTGACTACATTCCCCCTTCTCCAAGGGGTGGTGATAAGGCTAAGGCTTAGGAGCTAAATGGATTTTCATCCTCAATACAGTGACCCCCACATGCGTTAAATGAGATGTTGTCTTTTGATTGCTCTCTGTAATTATAGCTTATTATGGTTTATCTCCTATCAGTGGGGAAGCACGGGTTGCTCTGGTCCTCTAATAGTATTTTTTAACATCAGTATTATCATCATTAATCTCTTGTTGGAAGATGTATACATTTTTTGACCATTTATCTGTATATTTTATTTAGTATGATTTACATCATTTCTTCTCTTTCTAGCCTGCTCTGTGAGAGCTAAAGAATTCATCTTCATATAGCCCCTGATGTGGTGTGAATACAATTAGCTTGAAAAAGGCTATAGAGATAGCTGAAACTCGTTTCTGCTCCCTCTGTTTGGAAAAATCTGAGATTCTATCTGCCTTCAGCGCCCAGCCGTCCATCTCTCACTACCATCTGGCCACCTGGCAAGTGACTAAAACAAGCCTCTATTCACCGCAGCACCAGACGGCTAGAGCAGTGTGGATATAGGAGCCGATTGCAACTTCAGTGCTGATACCAGTGAGCGCTGACCGCTGACATCCCATCCACGCTGCTGCAGGTGTCAAGGGAATGGAAGCCGCCTGGTTCAAACGGCGTTTTGCATCTTCAAGCCGTCTCTATTCACAGTGCCCTGACCGCTATTACAGGTACACCATTTCATACAGGCTACCAGTGACTGTGCACTAATCACGTTCTTGAGCACCAGTCTATATATGTACGGGACTTTACACTAGATAGGCTGAAAGGACGCTTGATTGCCTGTCCAGCCATTCAGCCTGTTCAATTGACAATCTATGGTGACGGGCTACTCTCCAGTACTTGGGATAATAATCCAAAGGAGAGCTGGTGTGTGCTTTTGTGTGCAGAGTGAATCTCAAAGGAAATACAACTGAGTTAATTGCAACATTAGTAGCTATATGGATACAATCTAACCACCATCTGGAATATCCATTACTAATAGCTACAATAGTTCAGATACAGCTGCTTTATACGGGACATATATTTTTACTTTCCACAATTCACAATCTATAGAGAGCCTGATCAACTCTCTGTGTTGGTTGTAGTTTTTATTGTTTTTTAATGTTGGATATTCACATCCTCACTCTAAAGGTGCCCACACACATAGCGATGTGTTCCCGATCAGCCGATGTACACGATTTCCCCGTGAGCTCCCTGGCAGTCCTACACACGATTTGGTATGAAAAAGCTGCCAATGTGACACACGATCTATCGTGCCTCCTAACTACTCCAGTGCATCCTGACTTGAGATTGTCAGACCTGCCCTACAGCACGGCAAATCTGAAGATGCGATGTGCAACCTGCGGGGACGGGCATCGCATCGTGAGTGGGGACTCACGATTTCCTCATGATTTTGGCATATTTTACATGATCTGTCGTTCCAATGCGTCGGAATCGGCCAGATCGGGTAAAATATCGCTATGTGTGTGGGCAGCTTAAGGAATATGTATTCCTATTGCATTATTGGCTAGGTTTTTATGACAATTGATGCATGTAATTTTTATTTTGCACTTTTTATTTTTCATATTTGCATGTTTATCATTTTTATAGTTCTCTTCTATTAATACATGTATACAAATTATAATTTTTCTGATAATATTTGTGTTTACTAGTGTCCCAATATAAGTATTAGAGTGCAGTAATTCATTGTTTTGTCTTTTCAAGTGGGGTTGACAATCACCTCTTATCCTTACTGCTGCATTAATACTTGACCCTCCTGCTTGTCTAGCGCCGGATATCTTTTTGTCTTTTACGATTAGTATCCTGGACATACTTATAGGTATGTTTCTTATGTAGTAGTTATAAGTTTGTTTCCTGGTTATCTCCCTTATATAGTTTGTCAGATGTTATGTTGTTCTATTTGTATGTTTTTCACTACTGTGTGTTAACGCAGCTGTTGTCTCTCAACACAGTATTGTGGTGAGAGGGGTTGTCTCTCACCTGAATTGCCCACATTCCTGTGGGATCAGCTCCTTCCAAGGCTTCCAAGTCTAGAGTGAAGCCTGTCCAGTTTGCAACAGCAAGGGATGAGTCATCAATGGAGAACAGGAAGAGTTCAAAACTCTCATCTGCCCACTGCTAGGCAATGGCACTGGCTAGTGGCCAGTTTAGTAGGCCAGAGTGTTGTAGTGCCAGGGACTGACTATTAAGCACTGGGACATTTACTACTGTTTGTTTAGTTGTGTTATATGCCTGTGTGTTCAGGCCTAAGGCTATGCCTGCTAAAGTGCAGTGTCTGCTGCTATTAAAATACACTGCTTTACCGAGTACCTGCCTGCCTTGAGTCCTCATTTCTATACCCCCTGTTACAATATACTCTGTGCGTGTGTGTTATATATATATGGAATCGGTATGATTTTATGATTTACCGCCAGACCCATGCCCTGCGGTTGGAATCCTGACAGCGACATCCCGGCACAGGAGGAAATCCCGATCATCAAAGGTAAGTATATACTTACCTATTTCTACCCACTAACCCTCCCTTAAGGGTGCCTAACCCTAACCTTCCCCCCCAGTGCCTAACCCTAATCCCCCCCCTCTAAATGCCTAAACCTAACTCACCCTTCCCCGCTGCCTAAGTCCCCGGGGGGGTGCCTAACCCTAAGTTCCCCCCAGGGGCGCCTAACGCTAACCCCTCCTTCCCTTAGCCTAAACCTGTGTGTATGTATACATATTGTGATATCGTGGGGTAATTAACTTGGTAGATGGGTGTCAGTGGTGCTTGAATCAGTGTCCAAACACAGCTTTTTAGCTTATAAATAAAATAAAAGTGCTTTACTGAGCATAGAAAGAAAATAAAAACCGCCTAGCCCCCATTCAGGGCACTGACTCACTTCATTGCCCCTGACTAAGCTTGGGCAGCTAGTCTGCAAATAAAGTCCAAAGTCTGTCTCTGCTTCCTGCAGAATAACACTGGGATAGTTAGCCTGGCCTGACTTGGTCTCTGGCTTCATAATTATCAACTGTCCTGACACAGGCTCTGGCCTGGACTTAGCTGGCTGGCTGCCACAGCCTCACAGTTGCAGTCTCAACTCAGTCTTTTAGAGTTTTAGGGTTCTCTTTACCTCCTGTAGGTCTGAACCCCAGCTTCCTAGCCACCAGTGGCTTCCTAGCACAAACTGGTCTCCAATTGCAGTCCCCCCTGGACTGTCTGACTGGTCTGCCACTGTCCTCCCTGGACTGAATCCACTGGGCAGCAATTAAGTGAGCTAACAGCTGGCTTTTTCTTCCCTGCGTGGGCGGATCCCTGGTGATCCTGTCACAAAATATATATATATATATATATATATATATATATATATCCTGTGTGTATGTATGTATGTGTGTATATATATATATATATATATATATATATATACTGTATATATACATACTGTGTGTATTTCTATCCAATATATATATACTGTATGTATGTATGTATGTATATGTGTGTGTATATATTGTGATAAGGTCGGGGTAGGGGGTACCTCTCCTGGGGTAGATGGAGACCACCTTAAACACAGCAGCCAGGAAATAGCACTCCAGTCATGGATTTTTGTACAAGCTGGTCGGCGCCAGTTTTTATTGTGCAATATCAATAATCAAAGAAACAAAACATAAAATAAACCCCAGCCCGGCTAGGCACTAAATAGCCAGTAAGTTCCCTCACTAACAGAACACTAAATAAATCCCCGTCCACAGTACCTTCTGGTTTGTAGCCAACAGTGTCTCACAGCAAGCTAACCTGCGGGTCTACTCTCCCAGGTATGAGACACTCAGCCCTAACTAAACCCAGCATAAATCAGCCATTTCCAGGTGCAAGCCCTAATGAGCCTGCTACCAGACTGAAAGGCCCAACACCTGGAGTGGCCTGTGGATGGAGCCCTCCCTCTTCTCACATCCACACCCCCAGGACCCATTCCGGCTTTTCACAGAAGCTGACACTTCTAGTCTGCTTTATCCAACAGACTTCTCCTGGGGGTTTTAAAATACATAAGACAGGAATCTGGGACAGATATAGAAGCCATTCCACACTTCTCCAGTGCTTCTATCAAAATATATATATAATGTGTGTGTGTGTATGTATGTATGTATGTATATATATATATATATATATATATATATATATATATATATATAATGCACACACTTACATATTGTCCGGATGCAGCCTGGGATCGGCCACTACTCACCTCTGTGCCGACATCCTTGGGCTTAGGTGTTCAGTCGCTGGGAGTGGAGGTGAGTGGTGACTGAGTATTCTCCCTGGGGTCTGCTAGGGCTTCTGTGCATGTGTCCTGGTCCCTGGGTGCTGGGCATGGGCGCTACCATGTTGATCCATAACACCTGACTAGCCTCTCCCAATGGTAGTCCTGTGGTCACTCAGCTGATCCTCTGATCCAATGATCAGCTACCCAGGGGTATCTAGCCTGACTGCAGGAACAGGGAATTGCTATTCAACTTTACTGTTCCAGTGACTGTGATATGCACCAGTGTTTCTCTGTGTTAATTCCTCAGTGTATTGCTTCAGCCTTCTCGCTGTTCTCCAGTGTTACTTGCATTAGCTCCCATGCTAATTCTCAGCACGTTACTTTAGCTCTCTCACAGAACTCCAGTGTTTCATGTAAAAGCTCTTGCATTGTTATTATTGTGCTGTTCGGTTCCCCAGCTGTCTCCCTGTGTTACTGTGGTGTCAGCTTTCATGCTAATTACTAGTTAGCTCTCAGCTGGATCTCTAGCAATTCCCAGTACATGCCTGTATCCACATTTCTCAGTATTTCTCTGTGCAAGTCAGCACCTGAACCTCTAGCAATTCCCAGTCCATGCTGATCTCCTGTATTCAAGTATTCAGTTCATACGCTGATCTCCTGTGTTCAAGTATTTAGCTCATACATTGAATACTTGAATACAGGAGATCCATGTATGAACTGAATACTTGAACACAGGAAGTCAGTGTATGAAATGAATACTTGAACACAGGAGGTCACAGTATGAATTGAATACAGGAGATCAGTTCATATGGTGACCTCCTGTTTTCAAGTATTAAGCTCTTATGCTGGTTTCTAGTGTTATACCTTTTTAGTCTCTGTGCTGGTTTCCTGTAAATAGAGTTACCGGTATTCCTGCCACTCCCAGGTACCTGTCCAGAGGGCTGCGACCTGCTCACTTGGTGCAGCGAAACCCATATCCCAATTGGAGGGGTCACTGGTGAAGACCACCAAGTGAAAAGGACTCCGTGCCTCTGGGCAGGTCTAGCCAAATCTGGGTTTGGTCACAATAGGGAGACTTAGTCACTCACCTTGTTGTTCCCTAACCCTCTGGCTTTTGTCCTCACCTGAGGTACTTCCCATACGGATCGTGACACATATATCATACTGTGACAGAATGGGTCTCTCCCATATTATGAGGAAAGGGTTAACCTCCCTGTAGCCAGAGAGGAACCACACCCTTACCAGGTTTTTTTTACATTAGCTGGTTTTAATTGAGGTAAGTTTAGTTAGTCAGTGGAAATGTAAGAGAGAGGTTGCACCTTTAGCAGATCTCTCTATGATGGACAATCTAAACCATGACTGCTGTGAATACTCTGCTTGTTTGAACGGCTGTCTTATGTAAGCTGATTTATTGTTCCTGAACTGTGTTTGCCTTATGTAAGATACCATTGCACTGGCTCTGCTTTTTCAACTCTGGAATAAAAAGTTTACTTGTTTGCAACACCTCAGTCTCCCATTGGTCATCTAAACTTACATGCTACAGGTTTCAGAAGTGGGATAAAGTGGGTCCTTTGCCAGGGATCCAAAAGAGACCATCATGTAAACTGTTTTGCTACAAATGTTGGACTTTTTTAAACAACAGCAGGCAGTGGTAACTGCTCCAGTACTCCCCAAAATGCAGGCCTCAGATGACGTGGAGGCCTTTCTTACCACTTTTGAAATGGTTGGTACCTTGCAAGTATGGCCCAAAGATTCCTGGACCATACAGATTGCCCCTCTGTTAATGGGGGAGGCCCAAGCTGCATATACTGACCTCTCCCTGGAAGATGCAAAAATATATGACGAGTGAAGGCTGCCATAGCGGATCGGTTTGGCCTCTATCCAGAGGCGCACCATGGAAATTCAGGTCCTATGATCCTGATGCAGGGTTGGTGCTAGGGTGTTCAGCACCCCCTGCAAACTATAAATGTGCGCCCTCCCACACATATTCTATAAAGGTACAGTGCCCCCTGAAAAGCTGTGGTCTTACAAGTAAGGAGCTTGACAACGCATTCGGACCCACAATTTAAATTACCCCACACGCAGCACAATCTTATTCACATTACACCGTGTAGTTCCCGATTCACATTACACGACATAGTAGTGTCCCTTCTGCACATTATGACAAATAGTTGTGCCCCTTAGTGACGTTACGCTACAAAGTAGTGCCCCTTAAATACATGACACAGTAGTACTGATAAGAGACCAGATCCGCAGCTGCATCCAAATAATTGTAGAGGGCTCAGATGTCAATGGAGAGTCATCTTAGGGCAGAATTGAAGCAAATCATGTGACACGCGCTTTCAGTCATGTGATCCTGTTCTTCCATTGCATCGCAGTCTTTCCTACCATTTCATGTTTATTACCCATGGTGTCTAGATTGCCAAATAAAAATACTTTGAATAAATGTCGATGCCGGCAGCAATGGCGGGGGTCATGCTGACGATATAGCCCATCGGACCTGCATGTAGGTCTGATGGGCGATGTTGCTGACGAAGTGCGGGAGCACGCATTGTCAGTGAGATATCGGGTACACACTGGCTGATGTGCCTGATATGTCCATATCTTCTAGTGTGTACCTGGCATTAGGTTTAGGGTGCGGGGAGGAGGAGGTTAGGTTTAGGCACTAGGGGGGAGGGTTAGGGTGCAGATATGGGGAGGTTACTTTTAGGCACTAGGGAGGAGGGTTAGGGTGCGGGAAGGGGGAGGTTAGGTTTAGGCACTACTAGGGGGGAGGGTTAGGTTTAAGCACTGGGGAGGGAGAGTTAGGGGTAGGGAGAGTGGGAGAGTTAGGATACCGACTGACAGGTGTAGGTATCCTAATCTTGTCAGGATGCTGGTGTCAGGATTTTGACTGCCAGGATCCTGAGTGCTGGCATCCCTTACCCATCCCAATTGAAATGCTAGGTTAGGTAAGCAAGACATAGTAATTGGGAAAGGGAATGAAAACAGTACTCCGCACAGACTAGGCAGTAAAGACAATGCGAATAAGCCATGAAGTTTATGTAAAAAAAATAACTGACAATATTTTTTCTCCAGAAGCAATTGAAGAGATTTAGTTTAGTTAACTTGGTCAAACAATGCATCACTAAATAGGGCGACCCTGTGACTGAAATTTCATAGCCATCCGATAGATAAAGCATAGGGAGAACACAGCCCCTGCGGGCACAGGTATAATAGACACACATACAATGACAGGTAATGCTCACCCTCCCCCTCCTCACTGAATTATTGACTGCCCATTACACCCATACATTTATAATAGAAAATAGTTACTGTGCTAGCTGCTGCAGTGCTGTCTTCCTTCTCTACATTCTCTCTGACTGCGAGGTCGGGACTCACGCTGGGAGCAAGCAGGGACAGTGGAACTGATTCAGGGCCGATCGAAAGCATTGTGTGCACGCAAGCGGGCCGATGTTTGTGTCCTGCACATGTGCAGAGTGCGGCATGTGCGAGCCCCGCTGAGCAACTGAAGTTCAGTCGCTACGGGGCTCACAACAAGACGGGGCGGCTGTCGATGTTGATTGACAGCTTGCCCCGTTTTGTGTGTCAGTAGGGGGGGATGGCTACACAAACGCAGGCGTTCCCTTAGGAACGTTTGATGGGCGGTCCAACTGACATCACTATTGATGTCAGTGAAGGACTTCCTGCTCTATTAGAGCAGGTAGTCCACTCGGCCTTGCGGCAGCTAGAGCCTACCCCAGGGTCTCGTCGAAAGGCCGATAGTCGCAATTGTCGCGACAGTCCACAGCCTGCTCGCACAAGCGGTGGGTGGTCACCCACAGCTTTGCGAGCAGCCGGAGACCAAAAAACAAAATACGCCCACATTCAGAGCGAGCGGCCACCAGCTGCGAGCGGCTCTGAATGAGCTCCAGTGTGCAAACTACTTGTCACTATTCAAGTGTAATCAACAATGTTTGAATACACTTGTAAAGTGACAAATGATTTGCAGACTTTGCCTGCTTACTACAAGCGTGAGGAGGAGCAGAAGCTCAGCTGCCAGTCCACCCCGGCGGCTTCAGTTCCGGCTGATCATTTTAGTTAATCAGCCCTCTGCCTCTTTCTCCCCTACCCCCCCCCACCCCCCATGGATGGGACTGTGTGAAGTGCTCAGCCGCACTTTTCTCTACAGTAGGCTGCCGTTGCCTGTCATACAGTGTGACCGGCACAGCGGCAACCGGCAGCAGTAACAAGTGTCTCAGTAGCAGCTCAGTTGCGCCGGCCCTGTCCTGATGGAAGGTCATGCAATCTGGCCCGAAAACTGGCCGACCTTGCAGTCAAATGGCTACAGCCAGACCTACATAATTCCGCCCGACTGGTGGATTTGGTCACTTTGTAACAGTTTGTTGCACTTCTCCCTGCCCAAGTTGCTTGCTGGGTCCAGCTGCAGCGAGTTGAGAATTTGGATTCTACTGTCCGGCTAGTAGAAAATCCCTTGCTGTCGCAGCATGGTATGGAGAACCTTTCTTTTTTAATTACGCCGGAGTCTCCCCGTCTTTCTCCACAGCGGGCATGGTCTCAGTAGAAGGTGCATATGGGAAAGATTTCTGGACTGCACAACCTGACTATATATAGTAAGAAAAGTGCAGTGTAAAGAGATAGTTAGGAGCAGCTGCATATAAAGAATGAAAATAAAAAAGTGAAGTACATATATATTAGACACACAGTGAAGGGTTAAAATGTGTTATAAAGGAAAATGTGTTATAATGCAGTGCCCTGAGACAGACCTACCAACGCAATCCAGGGGGACCCACGCCCCAAAAATTAACCAAAATTGCAGTACAGTATATAACTTGTAGGACTTACCTAGAATTGTGCCTAATACAGTGTGCATATACACTACCATACTCCATGCTTTTAAACCAATAAGGAAGGGTGCTAGTCCTGAATGAGGGCGACTCCTTTCCCTCAGAAGTGCAGTAAAGCACATTAAATGGAGTATATGGGAAAGATTTCTGGACTGCACAACCTGACTATATATATACATATATATATATATATATATATATATATATATATATATGGGAGGTGCTACCTGATGAGACTAATTGCAGGCACAGAAACAGACAAATCTCAGGTGCACAACTCCAAATTATTAAAAATATATATAAATGCAACAAAATTTTGCAATCAATAGAGGTTTTTAGCATAATCATGGCCAAGGTTATGGGCCTACCCGCCTACTTTTTTATTTTCATTCTTTATATGCAGTTGCAGCTGCTCCTAACTATCTCTTTACACTGCATTTTTCTTACTGTGGTGGTGCCCTGGGGCGACTTAGCTGGGCCAGTTTTGGGGGGTCCTGCGCTCTGGATTTGAACCTTAGTATGTTAGGGACCTACCAGAAAGAGGTTACCTGGATATGGTGGGTAGGGCCATAACCTTGGCCATGATTATGCTAAAAACCTCTATTGATTGCAAAATTTTATTGCATTTATATATATTATTAATAATTTGGAGTTGTGCACCTGAGATTTGTCTGTTTCTGCGCTCAGTATAAGGTACCCCATGTATGAATTCGGATAGGTACCAGTGCCCCTCGCATGCGAAGGCTTCGGGGAAATTGAGGCCCACAGCTTCACCCTTCTCTTCTTCTCTTCAAGAGGGTTTTCGGCCCAGCAGTCATTCTATGATGAAGGTGATGGCCGCCTGTTTACCAGAAGTTGGAGGTCCAGAGTCCAGACTTCCCCAATAACTCCAGCTCAAGTGTGTACCTTCTGTGGCTAAGGTTGGCATCAAGAATGGGCATGTCCACAGGTGGATTGCTCTTTTTCTGGTGTCTTTACAGCTATAGAGACCTGCCCTCTTCTGCCTAGAATACAGGTACGTATATAAGTCGGTAATAGACTGGTCAAGGGCTTAGTGGATTCTGACTCTGCTACTACACTGATACAAAGGGATTTGTTGTCCCCAGTTTTGTTGTTGCCCCACAAACTAGTCCGAATCTGTTGTGTGCATGGAGATATTCGGGCCTTTCCTGTTGCCATGGTTCCTTTGATAATCAGGGGAAAGACTGCCAAACTACATGTGGGTGTGTGTCCTTGGTTACCAGCCCCTTGTGAGGTTCTGGTTTTGTTGTGGACCCGGGGTGGTAATAGGAGCAGAAACTGAAGCAGATTTAAAAATAAACGTGGAGTTTTTAATGAGTGGCTTAACAGACATGAAGGTGGTAAAACAAAAAGTCTGGGTATAGCACTAAAGTGCACTTGGGAACTGTAGTGAGGCAATGGGAAAAAGTCCAGGTACTGTTAATAGAAGGTAATCCAGTATTCCAGGTCTTGTGAGGCTGAAAAGAATTGTGGCTGAAGAAGTAATGTCCAGAGGAAGGTGCAAGTGGAGGCAAGGTGCAGGGTAACAGCTGACACAGGTACTCAGGCAATGGGGAAGGCAAAAGGAGGAGGCAGTGGGAGAAGGCAGTGGAAGTCCAGCAGGGTAAGGAGCAGGTTAGGCGAAGCAGGCTTAGGCAGAGATCCAACAGGCAGGCGGACAAGCTCAGGAACTCTCTCTCAGCTTGTGCTGAGAAACACGTTGCACTGGCCATGAAAGGAAGCTCTGTACTCCCTTAAATACCCAGTGCCACACTGTGACAGGCTAGAGAAAGCATGTGACACACCAGGATAGGGCAACTAGGTCACATGTCCGGAGGCATGATGGCGGCACCCATGCCAGAACGGAACGGAAACACCACCAGGCCTAACCAGACCAGAGTGACAGTATGCCCGCACATGACTACGTGCAGCCAATGCACTAGCATCCTCACAGGTATTACCTGCCAGCCGGCATGCCGAGAAATCCTGGTCGTGACACCCGTGCTAATAGGTTGTGACTGGCCTCACTTCCGGGCTATTGTTCTGCCGGAGGAACAGGTGCCTGCAACAGCCCTTTATAGAGACTTTTCCCTTCTCCCCTGATTTATTTCTATCTCGGGTAAAAGCTCCTAACTCTAAGAAACAAAGGAGAAGGGATCACAGAGACTGGCTTGCTTGTGATGTTTTTTTTGGAAAAAAGGTCTCTTCCCATGATGCTACTGCTCGCAATGTGCCTGTAAATGCTGATGTTCCTATTCATGTCAATGTATCTGATAATTCTGATGAACCTGTTGTTACTAATGTGCCTATGCATGCTGATGTCTATGGTATTGCTGAGAGGTCTAGGAACACGGTGTCTAGCAGCCCGCCCAATCCTCGTAGTTCACGGAATAATGCTGAGGTTCAATTAAGTAGTATTAATGAAAAGTTCTTAACACTTCCCCTTGCGCCTCAACCTGATTTAAGAAAGGCCCAATGGGAAGATCCTGCTTTAAAAAGGGTGCTTTGAACAGGTTATTTCAGTGGATGGTGTCCTTTTGTCACATGTAACAGAAGTAAAATATCCCCATTTTGTGTTGTTTAGAGAAGTTTTATATAGACTAGATAAGCACAAACAAACGGGGGAGGTGATATGACAGTTGGTTATCTTGGGCCCTTTCAGAAAGCAGGTTCTGGTTTTAGCCCATGCAGTTCCTTGGGGTGGTCATTTGGGATGGGATAAGACGATGGGGAGAATAACCTCCCGGTTCTATTGGCCAGGTGTTTATGCTGAGGTCTTACGGTTCTGTTCTGCTTGTTCAGAGTGTCAAAAGACAACAGTGAACCAACCGTCTCCTACCCCGCTGATCCCTCTCCCAATTGTAGGGGTCCTCTTTGAAAAAATAGGGGTTGATTTACTGGGTCCGATTTAACCACTGTCTAGAGGCTATAAATTAATTTTAGTTGTGGTTGACTATGCCACCTGTTATCCGGAGGCATTTCCCTTAAGGGTCGCTACAGCCAAACAGGTAATGACTAAGTTATTAGAGCTCTTTTCCAGGGGTGGATTACCTAAAGAAATTCTTACCGACCAAGGGACAAACTTTATGTCTAAGTTAATGCAGGGGGTGTTAAAGTTGTTAAAAATTAAATCTGTCAGAACCTCATTATATCATCCCCAAACAGATGGCTCTGTCAAAAGATTCGACCATACACTGAAGTCTATTTTAAAGAGGTTTATAGAGACAGAAAATAGGTGGGATGAGCTTCTACCCTATTTGTTATTTGCAATCAGAGAAGTGCCCCAGGCTTCTACTAGCTTTGCCCCTTTTGGGCTTCTTTATGGGAGGAAGCCACGGAGTGTTTTCGACCTTCTGTGGGAAGCATGGGAAGAACAACCAATAGAGGGCAAAAGCATCCTTCAATATGTGGTCCAGATGCCTAATCGCATAGACCTACTAGGTCAATTGGCCCGGGAATATTTGGTAAATGTACAGGAGGCTCAAAAACTTCTCTATAACCGTAATGCCTGAACTCAAATTTTTTTCACCTGGGGATAAAGTCCTTTTGTTGTTACCTACTCAAGGAAGTAAATAAATAGCAAAGTGGCAAGAACTATTTGAAGTAATTAGAAAGGTTTGTGAAGTAAATTATGAAGTCTCTCAACCTGACTCCCATACAGGTAGGCAGATTTGCCATGTTAACCTGTTGAAAGCATTGAAGGATCAACAGGTGTTTTTTGTAGACCCTGGTAGTGGCCATAATGACCTTGGTCCACAGATTCCTCAGTTCGATGGGGTCTCTCCACTCCTTGAACCTTTGAATTCAGACAAGCTGAAGCCTCCCTTGGGGAACCTTGATAATGAATTCTCAGATGTATTTTTCTGATAAACCTGGGACCAAATTAGTGTTACATGACATTGTAACCCCACCTGGAGTAGTAGTTCGACAAAGACCCTATAGGCTTCCAAGGGAAAAACAAATGCATGTAATCAGGGAAATACAAGAAATGTTGAAGTTAGGGGTAATTGACTGGTAAGCGACTGGTGTAGCCCCACTGTATTGGTCCCGAAAGCAGATGGTTCTACAAGATTCTGCATAGACTTCCACAAAGTTAATGCAGTGTCCAAATTGATGCCTACCAAGGGTCGATGACCTGCTTAATAGGTTAGGTTCGGCCAGATATATTTCTACCCTTGATCTTATGTAGGGATATTGGCAAATTGAGCTAACAGAGGAAGCTAGGAAGAAAACTGCTTTTTCTACTCTGTTGGGACTCTTTCAGTGGAAAACAATGCTTTTTGGCTTGCACGGTGCCCCGGCCTGTTTTCAGAGGGTAATGGACCGGGTGCTTCATCCTCATCAGAATTATGCTGCAGCAGACTTGGATGATATTGTCATATATAGTTAGCATTGGAATGTCCATGTTAATAGGCTTAGGGCTGTTCTTCAGTCTTTGAGAGTGGCAGGTTTAACTGCTAATTTGAAGAAATGTGTTCTAGGTAAAAATAAAACCAAGTACTTAGGGTATGTGGTGGGCAGTGGGTGTCTGAAGCCCCTTGTGAGTAAGGTACAGGCACTAGCTGATGCCCCAGTTCCGACTATCAAGAAAGAGTTAAGGTCCTTCTTGGGTTTAGCAGGCTATTAGAGGTGGTTTTTACCTCAATATTCTACCTTAGCGGCTCCCTTAACAGATTGTTTGAAAAATTCTGCTCCAAATAAACTTGAGTGGTCTAGAGACTGTCAGTCTGTGTTCACCAAAATTAAACATCTTTTGTGTAAAGGCCCGGTTTTAAAGTCTCCAGATTTTATCAAGCCGTTTGTCTTACAAACAGACACCTCAGATGTGTGCTTGGGGTCAGTTTTGTGTCAGGAGTTTGATGGCATTCAACACCCGATTCTATATCTTGTTAGAAAGTTGTTCCCATGAGAGACTACATATTCTGTAATAGAAAAAGAAAGCCTTGCTATAAAATGCACTCTTGAGTCATTGAGATATTATCTTTGAGGGTTCAGGTTTACTGTGGTTACTGATCATGCACTGTTAAAATGGTTACAGTCTATGAAAAATTCTAGCGTAAGACTGACAAGGTGGCACCTGGTACTCCAGCCTTTTTCTTTTGAAGTCCGGCACAGACGAGGACACTTACAAATGAATGCAGATTTTCTGTCCAGACCTGGGCTGGAGAGTCGGGCCACCGGCGTGGGTGATTTAGGTTCGCCCTTTAACAGGGGAGGTATGTGACAGAGTAGGTCTCTCATACATTTTGAGGAAAGGGTCAACCTCCCTATAGCCAGGGAGGAACCACACCCTTACCTCAATTAAGACCAACTAAGGTATGAAAACCTGGTAGGTTTAGTTGGTCAGTGGAAATGTGAGATAGAGATTGCTCCTTTAGCAGCTCTTTCTATGATGGACAATCTGAACCATAACTGCTGTGAATACTCTGCTCGTTTTGACTGCTGTCTCATGTAAGCTAAATAATTGTTCCTGAACCGTATTTGCCTAATGTAAGAAGCCATTACACTGGCTCTGCCTTTTCAACTCTGGAATCAAAATTTTACTTGTTTGCAACACCACAGTCTCCCATTGGTCATCTAAACTTATCCACTACACATACATACACTTACACACATTTTTATTTGTTCCAAAATTGTGGATTTGAAAACCCCCCTTTAAAAATCTTACTTTTGCCCCTGACTTTAGAGCTTGTGGAAATGCGCACTGATAGTGATGATGGCTACTTCCACATTGGTAGATGGGAGTGGTGCAGCTGCATAGATGCGTGCAACTCAACAGAGGAATAACAGGATTTTGGTACTTGATAAAATCTATTCTCCGATTCCATAGGGGACAGTGGAGGCTTCATGACAGTGGGGTATATATGTGTGCTAAGTGGGAGCTGGTACTTTACATTTTAGAAGTGTGACTAGCTCCGCCCCCTCTATACCCCCCTACAAGTCCAGTCTTAGAAAACTGTGCCCAAGGAGAGCTGGAAAAAAACAAACTGAAGAGGAGGAGGAGAAGCAAGTACACATAACAACAACAACAACACGGAAAGTGTATAAAGTTTTGATGTTTTTTTTGTGTTACTGTTATTTCAAATAGTCATAACCTATAATGACTACAACCATGGCAGGAAGGAACAGTGCAGGGTGGGTATCCGGTCTCCCCTATGGAATCGGAGAAAGGGATTCATCTGTAAGTACTAAAATCCATTTTTCTCCTTCATTCACTAGGGGACACTGGAGGCTTCATGACAGTGGGGACGTCCCAGAGCTCCCATCACGGCGGGGGAGCGATGAGAACATGTAAAATCTGTAAAAATGGATAAAGGTTTGCCGGCCAGACCAAGTGGCCACCTGGCAAAGCAACTCCATGGAAACCCCACAAGCATCCGCCCACAAGGAACCCAGTGAGTGAGTGGAATGCGCTGTAATAGAAAAAGGAGGCTCCTTGGAGGAGGCCACATATGCCTGACTGATGGTCAGATGAATCCAGCGGGCAACCATCTGTTTGGAAGATGGCCAACCCGGACGAGTAGCATCATATAAGACAAACAGAGTGTTGTTTTACGTATAGCTGCAGCCCTTCTCACACAGATCCGAAGAGCTCTAACGACATCCAAGGATCTTGAATTTGGTGAATCCTGTGGAAGAACTGATACCATAATCGGTTGATTGATGTGGAAAGCCGAAACCACCTTGGGAAGGAATTCCATTCTCGTACGGAGTTCCGCCCTATCCGAGTGAAATACCAAGTATGGAGGACAAGTATTCGAGGGAGAAGAGGAAAAGATGGGAACAGATAGACAAAACGGAACCACCATGGTGTTGAAAGTTGGTCCACTGCCACTGCATCCGGGTCTCTCGTCTGAGAGCAATGCAAAGGCAGTTGATGATTCTGTCTGGATTCCACGACTTGCAGAAGACCCCACCATTGGACAAGTTGTCGTAAAACCTGAGATAGGAGTGCCCATTCCTCTGGGTGCACATCCTGCCGGCTGAGGTAGTCTGACTCCCAATTGTCGACACCTGGAATTAAAATTGCTGAAATCACCACCATGAAATTTTCTGCCCAGAGTAGAATGCAGCTTACTTCCTTCATTGTCGCACGACTTTGGGTGCCGCCCTGTCGGTTTATGTATGCCACTGCCATGGCATTGTCCACTGGACTCTGACTCCTCGGCCCCGCAACAGGTGATGTGCTGGCTGAAGAGTGTAGAACACTGTCTGTAATTCCAAGATGTTTATCGGCAGACTCGCTTCCTGTGAGGTCCAGCGGCCCTGGAAGTGGTGTTCCCGAATCACTGCCCCTCACCCTCATCTGTGGTGAGGAGAGTCAAATACCACAAACCAAATTTCTTGCCCTCCAATAGGTGCAACGAGTTCAGCCACCAGATAAGGGATATTTGAGTTTTGGGACTTAACCTCATACGTTGGTGGAGGAAAAGATGGGATCCTGACCATTGGGAGAGGAGGTCGAGCTGAAACATTCTGGAGTGGAAATGTCCATAAGGAATGGCCTCGAATGCTGCCACCATCTTTCCCAGGAGTCAAATGCAGATGTGCACTGATACCGGACTATGTCAAAGGACCGTCCTCACCATCTCCTGAATGGAGGCTGCCTTTTCCTGAGGAAGGAAAACCCACTGACATAGTATGTCCCGGCTCATTCCTAGAAACTGGAGCCTCTGTGTTGGTTGCAAATGAGACTTGGGAAAGTTCAGGTTCCACCCATGACATATGAGGAGCTTGTGAGTCACTGTGATGTTCTGTAGTAATTGTTCTCTGGAATGAGGCTTCAGAAGGAGATCATCCAGGTTAGGGATAATTGTGATCCTTTGTTTCCAAAGGAGACCCATCATCACCACCATGACCTTCGTGAATTCCCTGGGGGTTGATGATAAGCCAAAGGGTAAGGCCTGAAACTGGAAATGTGAGTTCCGAATGGCGAATCTCAGAAACGCCTGGTGAGGCGGCCAGATAGGGATGTGAAGGTAGGCGTCCTTGATACCTAGAGATACCATGAATTCGCCTTCCTCCAGCCTTGCAATAACAGACTGAAGGGACTCCATCTTGAACTTGAAAATCTTCAGGTAGGGATTAAGGGCCTGATTCAGAGCTGCTCGCTGCTGGCGAGCGCTCGCTCTGAATCAAGGCGGGAATTTTTATTTTTTTTCCTTCAGGCCGCTCGCTAAGTTGTGGATGACCACCCACAGCTTTTGCGAGTGGCCTGGCGATTATCACAACCATCGGGCTTGCGAGGAGACCCTGTTGTAGGGTCTCAGCTCTCGCAAGCCCGAGTGGACTCCCTGCTCTAATAGAGCAGGAAGTCCACTACTGACATCACGAGTGATGTCAGTAGGGCTGCCCACAAACACCAGGCATTCCTAAGGGAATGCCTGCATTTGTGCAGCCACCCCCCCTCCCCCCTACAAAACGGGGCAAGCTGTCAATCAACATCGACAGCTGCCCCATCTTGTAGCGAGACACGTAGCAATGGAGCTGCCATCTCTGGACGGGTCTCGCGCATGCGCACGCCGGAGGCGACGCATGTGCAATGGGAGACCATCGACCCGCTTGTGAGCACTGTGCGTTTGCGAGCGGGTCTGAATCAGGCCCTAAGATCCTTCAAGTTCAGAATAGGTCTGACCTAGCCATCCGGCTTCAGAACCACGAACAAACTGGAGTAGAAACCCTGTCCGATCTGATGCCTGGGAACTTGGACCAAAACCCGTGTGTATAGAAGTTTGTTGATTACTTCTTGTGAGACGACCCTCCTGTCGTTGGAAACTGGTAAACCTGTGGTGAAAAACCAAGGGGGAGTTTGAATCTGAAAATTGAGCTTGTATCCCTGGGTGATGACATCCTGTATTCAAGCATCCGTACAAGATTCCGTCCATACTTCTCTTAAGTCCCGAAGATGCGCTCCCACCTTGGGGTCTCCCAGGTGAGAGGGAAGCCCGTCATGCACTAGGTTTGGTAGTGAACTTGCTCTCCTGTTGAGCAGATGTTGTTGCGAATCTGCCATGACCTCTGGAACCACAGGAAGTAGTAGGTCCACCTCTGGATCAACCACGGAAATGACCCGGGGAGCTAAAGAACCGAAACGAGGGTCCCAAGTAGGGCCTTCTAGGAGGCGGAGGAGCCGACGGAAGATGAGAAATCCACTTATCATGTTCCACCCTAAATAAGACACTTCTCGTGAAGGAAAGCGCTTCCACAGTGTCACAGTGCGCCGGACACTGGCTACCACTTACCGGGTCCGGCAGCACTGGAATCTCCGTTGGCAGTAGGCAGCAGGCAGGGAGTTCCCGGTGCCTGCTGCTGTGATGTCCGCTCCGGGTCCCCCTCACGCTGGCTGGAAGTGCGGGCGGCCGCGGCTCTCCTAGTAGCGAGCGCACCGACCTGCAGGGGGATTTAAAGTGACAGGCGCACCAAAGTGAAGTCACGTTTGGCGCGAGAATTTGAACTTAGTTTATTTAGGAAGTCTCTGGCACCAGACAGGTGCCAGAGTATAGGCTCCATACCATACTCCAGCGTTCCAAAGTACTTACCTGTTGTCCTGATCTTGACCTTGGCTTGTTTGTGACTCTGAATTTTCTCTGACCCATTGTACTGCTCCTGATATCTGGTTCTGATCACGGCTTCTCCCTGTGACCTGATAACGTCTGCTCCCTGGTACGTCTCATCCGTTGGTTTTGACCCGGCCTGTTGACTACGTTTATTCTTCTGCACCTCATCCTGTGTTCACCAGTACCTGTATAGGGGAACCTAACCTGAGGGCCGTGACCTGTGTGTCGGACGCAGCCAAGTCCATACCTTTATGCGAGGGTCCTTGGTGAATACCGCCGGCACATTAGACTCCGTGCCTCTGGCATAGGTCTAGCCAATTCCCTAAATATGGGCCACATCCACAATCCATCCGAGAGTTGCGACACGCAGCTTTTTTCATTTCCGCGTCTGCCTGCCATTGACGAAGCCTAAGTGCCCTGCGCACTGAAAAAACCAGAGCTGAAGTTCTGGAGGGGAAATTACAAACATCTTTGGATGCCTCTCCAAGGTAGGCTGCAGATTCCCCTGTATGTTCTGCTAGAGGAATAAGTTCCTCCACCGGGAGCTGGTCTCTCATCCCATCAGCTAACCGTTTTGCCCAAACCTCTTAGCTTTGTTAGTCCAGCAGCTTACAATAGCAGGATGCAAAGTCACACCCGCAGCTGTATAAATGGACTTGACAGTATTCTCCAGTCCGATGTCTCTTTCAAAAACATGGCACCAGGAACCAGAAGAATAGTCTTTTTCGATAGACGAGAGACCGAAGGATCTACTGTAGGAGGAGTCACAAGATTTTCTGCTATTTGAAGGAAAAGGATAGGAAGATAACAACCACCAGGACATCGAAAAAATGTTACCTGGATGTTCCCAAGCTGAAACCAGAAGAGAATCTAGTTCTGAAATAGGAAAATAAGTAGCCGGCCTTTGACACAGGCTCAGGTTGCTCTTGGAGCTCCTCAGTCGAATCCTAAGTATGTTCACCCCCTTCTAAAGCTGGCATCTCCTCCTCCTCCGAGTCATCCGAATGGAGAACTGAGGGTAACAGTCTCTTTTTGGAGACCTGCGGTGAGGGTCCCGATGACATGGCTTTTGAGATCCCCTCCATAGACGTAGCTAAGGACCGCGCACATGCCGGTTCTTCTATTGTCGCTGACCTGGAAACTTCTCTGTCTTTCCGAGAAGCCTCCAGCTCATCAGAGAGATGTGACATAACAGATGTAAACTGGTCAGCCAAAGACGGCGGTTCTAGCATCCGTGGAGACTCTTGAGCCAGTTGGTCTGGATCACACTTGTCACACAATATGGACTTAGATGACTGCCCTTGTGTAAACTTTTCTGCACACTTTGTGCAGGTAAATGACATCTGAGGATCCTTAGAGCCCCTTCCAGCCATGGTACATACAAACACCACATAAATTACGGTAAAGTGTAGTGGAAAGGGTTAACAGGTCAAGACTGAGATATGCAGAGACAGGAGAGAAGGGCAGAAAAGGAGTATCACACTTGCCCCCAAAAGCGCTTCCAGCAGTGCTAAATACGCTAGGCACTTTAACGAGTAACTAATTGAGAATAACAGTAGTTAATGTCTGCCTAAATGCTCTCCTAACAAGCCTAAACCCCACTATGCACTTACAGAACAGGTCTGGCTCTCAGTCTCAGCGCAGCATCGGCAGTATACAGTGTCCCTCCATGTAATGGCTGCCAGCACACTTCAGCAGAAGCAGGACTCCGGAGTTAGGGTCCGCCCCCCCCTGCTATGGCGCTCAACTTCAAAGTAGTAATGTGCTGTGTGAGGGAGACCCCACACAGCCCCTACTGTATGGTGCCTGACATCTATGTTAATCTGAGCATCTGTTTCTGTGTAAAAAAACGCCTCTGATACTATTTAACCTGGTTACCTCGCTAATCGAGGAGCCAGGTGCAATACTCACACACTGCCTTGCTTTCAGCGGCGGTTAGATTAACGGGAGACCTCACTGCGCGCTGCGTGCAGTGACATGCAGTACCCCCAGAGACAGTGGTCTCTGTAGTCAGGGACCCCAGGCGAACTGCAAGTAGTTGCAACAGGCAGGGGCACATGCTGCTTGTCATTCCTCATTGCTTGTAGCGCTACTATAAAACTATAGAAACCCGTAGGAGAAGTAGGTAACACTACCAGCTCCTCTCGGGCACAATCTAAGACTGGGCTTGTAGGTGGGTATAGAGGGGGAGGAGCTAGTCCCACTTCTAAAATTTAAAGTGCCAGCTCCCACTTAGCACACTTCTATACCCCACTGTCATGAAGCCTCCAGTGTCCCCTAGTGGATGAAGGAGAAATCCAAATTTATATTCTTGCATGCAGTGCGGGTATAAAGGCTGGCTTGCAAAGAAACTTTGAGCTGCAAAATATGTTGATACAAACGCATGAGAAATACATTTGCTTTTGTCATGCGTTTTCACTAGGTTATAAAAACGGCTACATCATCAATATAGTTGTATAGTAATAGTTGTTCATAGTGTAATCAATATCAACTGTAAAAAGTATCAGAGTGCTGTCTTTGTGTTTTACTAGTGTCATTAATTTAAATAAAGTCTTTTTATTTCTAGGTTTTCCTACATTTGTGATATCAATTCTGTACAAACACTTTTATTCCTCTATGTAATTTCCTTTTCTTAATATGAGCTGAAAAGATTTTGGGCCTGATTCAGACCCACTCGCAAGCGGCTGTCCGCTCGCAAGTGGGTCGATGTTGTGCTCTGCGCATGCGCACGACGGCGGGAGCTCCGTCGTGCGCATGCGCCAGACGCGACGATCGAAGGACTTTCCTTCGCTCGTTGTGTCTGATCAAAGGGGGCGTGCTGTCGATGTTGATTGACAGCACGCCCCCTTTGGTGGGCGTGCCGGGGGCGTGCCTCCCTGATGGGTGCGTTCCCACGGGAACGCCTCCCGTCAGAAGCCGGCCCACTGACATCACTAGTGATGTCAGTGGGAGTGATTTTGGCTCTGATAGAGCCAAAATCACTCCGGGGCTTGCGGTTGAAAACCTCAACCGCAGGCTCCGGCTCGCAGTTTCGATGGTCACGACCATCGCGGCCATCAAACTGCACGCTCGTATAGGCTGTGGGTGGTGACCCACAGCTATACAAGCGTCCAGGAGGACGCTACATTTTTATGGAGGGCGGGCCCTCATTCAGAGAGTGCGCTCTGCTCAGAGCGTACGGCTCTGAATGAGGGCCTTTGTGTTTTGTTCAGAAGATGTAAAGTCATTTGTTACCCCTAATGAAAAATTGTAAAATGCTGAAAGATTGCATAACACTCATGCAATTGAATTATGAATTGATCTTTGTTCAGCAAACCAAGGGCCTGATTCAGCAGTGCACGCAAATGCATTGCTGATCGCAGATTCCTGATTATCGGAAATCTGCGTGTGCAGAATGGGTAGTGGCACGCAGCCCCTTCGATGCCTCTGCCTGATTGACAGGCAGAGCCATTTAAGTGGTGGTGTGGAGGCGGCCGTTGTTCCCGTCCAGTTTTCCAAGAGTGGCAAGGCCAGAGACTGCGTCGACAAAGTGTCCTGGGCTTGCAAGCCGGCCAGCCTGAGTAAGCTGAGGCTTACTCAGCTGGCCGGTGGCCCGGCGCCGTCCACCATCGCGACCAATGATGGTCGCGATGGTGATCCCAGTCTGCGACCTCTGTAGCAGTGCTGGGATCGCAAATGCAGCAGGGGGTGTGATGCACCTCTTGTTGCATTTGCATATTAGCAAGGACGGAATTGCAAAGCCGCCTGCGTGCAGCTTTGCCATTGCTATCCTTGCTGAATCACCCCCCAAGTTCAATCAGCGAAAAAACAGACCTACAAACAACTCTACCCACTGTCAAAATATGTTATTTCATTGTGTGTTGTGCTCTTTAAGTGTTCCTATATGGTAACAGATTGTGGTTTTCTATCATCCACCAACATATTTCCACATTACTCCTTCACTTTTCAAGATATATATATTGTTTTCTCCCTTTCTTCTTTGATAGGAAACTAGGATTCTATACAGCAAACATGTCAGATAATATAGAAATATTATATTTTGAGCACTTAGCACACAAGTCCTTGACTAGAAAATATGACAGATATTTAGCAGACACTGAATATGTTCCGATATTTCCTGGTATATTACAGCGAATGGAGTTATTTTAAGGAATGTTTTGTAATATCAACAAAGCATTTTACATCTGTAACACTGAGCACTGATATTTTTAGATACATTATTTAACATTGGCTGGGTTCTATTTATAACCTGTCCTGTAATGTATTTTTGTTCATTCTATGAAAATATGAAAAAAAGTAGAATAGAAGTGAGGAAACACATTTCAAGTCTTTAAACTATATTGTTCTTTTTAGTCCATAAGTACCAGCGCTGTGGGTGCTGAGGGTGGTTGAGTACCAACCGTATTTGTGCTGCTACTGTCTGATGCATGCCTATTAGTCATATGGCTGATGGGGGTGGGGAATGGGAGTGAGGACACATGCACCCCCAACCAAGTTGGCTCCTATGTTCTAGACTATTATACATGTAAAAAAAATCTAGCTTGAGTAATTAAATTTTCCAATAAACAAGGTTAGAGAGCTATTAGCACTGCCATTATCCCTTCTATCGACTGAAAACAAGGTATTTGCACTCAACATACACCTCACCAGAAAGTTAGCCAAACCCATAGAGGTGACATTACAATATAGTCATATACCAGATGTCACAACCAGGGGTTCCTTACCGGTAAGTCTGCAGTCTTTGCCCATTAGGGCGCTCTGGTGTGGGCCATCCGGTGGCAGTGCTGGAGTAAGGAGACTGGCACGGGGTGCATCTGGTGGTTCCTTGTTGGTAGGCCATGCCAGCATGGGAGTGTTGCACAGCGTTCCCAAGCTGCAGTTCTATGAGCGCCGCCATCTTGCATTGGGCCATGTGACCTAGGGAACCAATCCCCTAAAGGTCAGCTGTTCTGTCCGGCCAATCGCGCTCTGCTGTTGGGGATTTAAGGGAGTTCACAGCTTCCTTACTTTGCCAGTGCAACGTGTATCAGCCGAGTCTGGTCACATTTATCTGAGCTCTTCTACGCAGCTGACATCGGTTCTGCCTAGCTCCCTGCCGGTTTCAGGTAGCCTCAGGATTCCCAGCACCTACCAGCAACTCCTCCTCCCACTACTGTTGTAATCCCACTCACCAGCTAGACTACCTTCTTACCGCATCGACCCCTGTCTACAGTTTGTTTCCCTCTGGACATACCTAAACATTATTGCTCCACTCCTGTTACCTTCATTCTGGATTTTATTATATGCTGCTGCACTCATTATTTGACTCTGACCCATCTCCACTTTTGCCTTGGACTTGGTTCTTTCATGTCTATAATTCCATTTATTAAAAAACCCAAGTTTTTCTACAGTTCTGATTCTGTATCCCCTCCTGTATCCACCCCGGGTCCACAAGAAAACCAACACCTGACACCAGAGTCATTACCACTAGCAAATACATTGTGGAAATATGCATTGAGAGAAGTGAGATATTGCAGGATTAGTCAAATCTAATAGTATGCTTAACTACTGTGATGGATCTCTAATTGGAGGTTAAAAAGCAATACAAGTACAATTTGAATGTAGCTTAGACACAAATGGAAAAAAAGCAGTGCGTGAAATATGAAGAATAAACTACAGTTAAAATATATAAGAGAAATAGAGAGACTCCTAGTACTGAGGAGATGCTTATTAAATGAATTGCAGGATAATTCTCATAATTTAGATTCTTAAAGATCTAGGTCTAACATATACAGAAAATGCTTCAAAGCAAGAGTAACCACTTACATGTTCTGGATTGGTTGGGTATGGGTTGCCGGCGGTTGGGATGCTGCTGGTCAGAATACCGACAGCGGCATCCCATCAATCAGAATCCCGACACCCATATGTAAGTATGCTAGCACTAACCCTAACCCCTACCCTAATCCTCCCTCCCTATTTGTGCCTAAACCTAACCTCAACCCTAGTGTCTTAGCCTAACCTCCCCCTCCCCGTACCCTAAACCAAACACCTCCTCCCCGGTGCCTAAACCTAACCTCCCCATTAGTCCCTAAACCTAACCTCCCCCTCCCTGCACCCTAAACATAACCATCCCTCCGCGGTGCCTAGCCCTAACCTCCTCCTATGCCAAAACCTAACCTTACCCTCCCTGTACCCTAAACCTAACCCTCGCTCCCCTAGTGCCTAACCCTAACCTTAACCCTTCCCCTTGTGCCTAACCCTAAACCCACACCCTAACCCTAATGCCCGATACTTACCTTCGGGATACCGGCAGTCGGTATGCTGGTGCTGGGATCCCAAGCTGTTGGGATTTCGGTGCCGATATTTAGACTGTCGGGACGTCGACTACATCCCGTTCTGGACTACTTGATGATTTACTATTGCTTGAATTCTAAGTAAATACTCAGTTTATCTGTTTATTATTAGCATGTGAGTGATTGAGATAAGGTAACTGTGTGAAGGAGGTGGTGACTGGTTTAGATTTTAATGCAAAGTAACAGTTTAAAGTATGTAGAAGGGTAGGTATCAAGGGAAAAGGCTGTTTGGAGTTATTAGGTTACAGAGTAAAAAAATATTTTACAATCTTAGTATACTAGATGGGTAGTAAAGACTGGGAGTAGTAAAGACTGGGAGAAGATATCTATAAGTGTTAGTGATATGGAGAGGTACAGTAGTATGCAGTAATTGTTTATTTGAGTGCAATTTATACCCCTTTCACACCGCATTGTCAGGTCGCACCCAGGATTTTGTACACTGGTCCATCCTGGGCGTGACCCGGCTGAGACTCCTTTCAGACTGGTGGACCAACCCGGTTTATTGCAGGGTCGATTATGTCACCGACGTCACATGCCAAGCCGGCACTTGGAGATTAGATCATCTTCAAGCGCTGGCTCTTTCTATGCTGTGAATGGGACATGTGTCGCATTGACCCAGATTATCTATTCCCACTGCACCGTAAGCCGAGTTGAACATGTGTTCAACCCTGCCCATTATCCAGGTTGAAATGCCAGGTCACTAGACTTTCAACTGGGCCCTTTCACACTGAGCAATACCCCGGGTTGCTGCGTGTTCATGTGAAATAACCCAGGTTATTGCTGGCAGTGCGAAAGGGGTATTAGTGTCACCCTTAAGGTCCATCATATCAAATATATGGGCTTAGAAATATTTAAAAATGCAAACTTTTAAGACAGTTGTGACATATTGGGTCTAATTCTGAGCTGCACGCCCATGCACAGCTTGAAGACAGGCTGCAAAGAGACAGTGGAGCATCAGGAGGAGTCCAGCCCCCGCTCCCCGTCTGTGCACTCACCTGCTCCACTTGCCGCTCCCCGTCGCTGATCCCTGGTCGGCCCCGCCGCCTGTCCTTTGACTCCCACGCTGCAGAGCTGCAGCTGCCGACGTTGTCAGGTTGACCAGCATGTTCGGGCGATGATAGATGTCAAAAATGACCAGTGGACGCGAGCATTGCTGGTCATTTTTTACATTAAACTGCCCGATTTGCAGCCGATTAACACGCGATTGAATGATAACGGTGTCGTTATCGTTCAATCGCTCTGTTTAATTGCGTACTGGATACGTGGCATTACTCGTAAAAAATCATGTGACACTGTAAGCGGTAGTGCAGTCTAAAATTCAACTTTTCACTTCTTTCCTCAATCGTGAATAAATTATTAACCTACATGCCGACTACAAATGCTAAATAACATACGTTATATATAATACATAATGACATCACTGTAAGTGGCAGTGCAGTGTGTTATTCTTTTCTTATTCGTAAAAAATCTTGTGACACTAAGTGGTAGCGCAGTGAGTTATTCTTTTCTTATTCATAAAAAATCTTGTGACACTGTAAGTGGAACCGCAGTGTAATATTTACAATTTAATAACATAAAATTAAAATAAAAAAATGCTACTTTTCACTTCTTTCCTCAATCAAGAATAAATGCATGCTGACTACAAGACCACAGCAAAGTGCTAAATAATATTATAGCATTATATATAAAACATAATGACATCACTGTAAGTGGCAGCGCAGTGTGTTCTTTTTTTCTTGTTCATAAAAAAATCTTGTGACACTGTAATTGGTAGCGCAGTGTGTTCTTTTCTTATTAATAAATAATCTTGTGACACTAAGTGGCAGTGCAGTGTGTTATTCTTTTCTTGTTCATAAAAAAAATCTTGTGACACTGTAAGTGGAAGCGCAGTGTGTTATTCTTATTCATAAATAATCTTGTGACACTAAGTGGCAGTGCAGTGTGTTATTCTTTTCTTATTCCTAAGAAATATTGTGACACTGTAGGTCATTGATATCACAGTGTAATATTTAAAATTGGTACAAATTGACGTGTGTGCTGTACCCCACTTCATTCGTGTTTGTTGATATGGAGAACGATCAGTTGAGAAAAGAGCAGGAACCACATACTAGTGCTGGAGCTGCTGTCAGTGCCACCAGTCATGATGGATACTAGTCCATCTACATAATCTACTAAAGCCAGTGCCCAAGGGCATATAGGGCTTATGTAAGGGCATCTAAAATCAAGAACCAATCTTTTACAATGGTAAAGAAAAAAACATCAAAGGAAAGTTAGCTGCAGAAAGACATAAAATTGACAATATGCCTTTCACCACATGAAGTGGCAAGGAAAGGCTAAGGCCTTTATTTATGACTGGTGGTTCTGCCTCTTATGATGATGCAAGCACAAGTGAATATGCTGACATAGAAATCAATGATGCTTCTGTGGAAGTGCACCAGGATGAGTAGGATATTTGTGTAGCTGACGCTAAAAAGGATGTTGTTGATGAGGATGTTGTTTGTGTAAATCAGGCACCAGTGGAAGCAACAGTTATTGCCCATGATAAGGAAAAGCCTGGGCACAAGACAAAAAAATCCACTTCTTATGTGTGGAATTATTTCTACCCAAATCTGTACAACAATTGTCAAGTCATCTGTACCCTTTGTAAAGCCAGAGTAAGTAGAGGTAGGAACCTTAACCATCTAGGAATCTCCTCCCTGTTATGTCATCTGCAGTGCATCCATCCAAAAAGTTTTGTGTTTTGTGTTGACTCATCTGCATCACCAGTGGTTCTTTTGGGAAAGTATAGTTTTTTCTTGGCACTTGCTGGAGAAACTGAAGGAGAAGCCAATGCTGCATCATGTGCCACTTGAGCTGACAATTTGCTTACCAACAGCTCCTTGCATCTCTTCAGATCTGTGGGCCTGATTCAGCTGTGAACACACTGCTGAATCAGGCACCAGACCCATTCTGCATTGAACAACGCAGCTCAGTTAAGTAATGCACAGGAGGCCTGATGCCTCCTGCTGCATTACCATATCTGCAAGGATCGCCGGTGTGCAGCTTTGCAATTATGATCCTTACATAATCAGGCCCGGTGTCCATATGACTTAAACCTTCTATCTTAAATCATGCATTTGCTCTGTGGTTAAGTTGACAGTGGGTACAATGGCATTTTGGAGGCCACTAATTATGTTTTTTTTTTTAATGTCCCTGTACAGATTGGGAATTGCTTTTCTAGTGAAGTGGAATCTTGATGGGATTTAGTAGCGGGGACACAGGACCTCAATTAACTGTCCAAAACCCACAGCATGATTGGTGGATATTGGACACACATCTAATACCAGCATACATGTTATGGTATCAGTGATCCGCTATGCAACTGGGTGACTGCTGTCATACTTGCTCCCCTTTGTAAAGGTTTGTTTAACAGTCAATTGTTTTTTAAAGTACAACTAGTCTCCCTGGTCCCCTTTTGGGATGAAAATACACTCCCAGCAGTAGCAGCAGCAGGCATAGCGCTCAAGGATTCTTCTGGGGCAAGGACTAATGTGAATGATTAAAATATTTTTTATAAATGCCTCCCCTCCCCTCCTCCCTCATAAATTTGCTTTGAAAAAAAATTTAATTAAACATACTTCAACTACAACTTCAACTACATACATACTCCAACTCCCTCAGGCCTCTTGAGTAATAAAAACATTTGTTGCAATCCTTGACATGCTATTGCTGAATGCATAAATGTCCAGAAATGTTTATGGCCATAGACAGCATCTCCTGCATGCCCCTTTAATTTTTAAAAATATTCTGAACCACCAAGTTGATTTTCTGGAAAAAACATGGGACATATTGTTCACCCATGCTCTCCCCTCCTCCCTCATAAATTTGCTTTGGAATCAAAAAATGAAATAAAATTTACTACCAATCAATCCTTCTTGTCCCTGCCTTCAACTACATACATACTCTAATTCCCTCAGGCCTCTTGATTAAAACCTAAACAACATCTAGAGGAAACCTCTAAAGATTTGATCTTACCTTTTATTACCTCTTTTTCAGGCCAACATAAGGAGATAGAGAAAATGTGTTAAAAAGCACTGGAACCTACTAACTAGATATCCCGTTTTAAAACCTGTTATCCCCATCCGAGCAAAATTTGTATATAGAAAAGCCCCTAACTTGAAGAATATGGTTGTAAAAAGTGCTGTTCCACCTAAAAGAACTGGTAGGATTAAAACTAAAGGCTTCCACCAGTGTGGATTATGTGTAGTATGTAGGAAGTTTACTAAACAACCTGCGAAGATATATAAATCAGTAAAAACTGGGAGAGTATATAAAATTCCCGATTTTATCACAAGCAGTTGTAAAAATTGTGTATGCCTTATAGAGTGTACTTGTGGATTCCAATATATTGGACGTACCACCAGATCTTTGAAAGATAGATAGGCGGAACACCTACGGAATGTTAAGAGGGGTTTTGATAAACATTCTCTATCATCTCATTTTAAGGAACACCACAACAATTCTAGTAATTTTATAGAGAGTATTATAGGGATCAAAACAGTAGAGGGCCATTGGCGGAAGAAGGATCAGGAATTTTGTCTGGCACAAATGAGGTACATTTTTGATCTGAAAACCCTTATACCCAATGGTCTGAATGTGGACTTCGAACTTAAGTGGTTTTTATGATATTTTAAACTTCCCTACTTATGATCACCTAATAAGTTAAAAATCACACAACTAGAGTGTTTAAAACCAGTAAAAGACTGGTTTTAAACACTCTAGTTGTGTGATTTTTAACTTATTAGTCTCTGTTGTATATTATTGCCTGCATTTGCACTTTTCCCTTTTCCAAAATGGTGGTCTGATATCTGTACGAGATTTTAATAGGAACCGGGAGTTCCTCTATTTTTGTTGTATTACACTTTATATATAATATTTTGTTCAGGCTCCCGATCTATTAGTTGATTTTGGGGAGATGACTATATTTATCTTGAAGCTCTGACAATTACTTAATTACTTAAGCACCTTATCACTTACTAATCACTTTTCACTCTGTCTCTTATCACTGCTTAGTACATAGACCCCTAAAACTTTTAAGGTATGAGCACTTTTGTGCCATTATGCATATTCTCAACTATCAATGTTTTAGATAGGAGATATGTGTTATTTTAAGATGTTTTGACATACCAGCCAAAAGGAGATCAGTGCTGGGTATTTAAGTCACTTTGATCCACCACTACATTACACCTTGAAAAATACTCCATGTCTGAGTCGAAACATGTTGGTGTCTAGGTTTTTGAAGTCATATTCCAGGGGGTAGGGACACATTTGCTGCTATAGAAAACTACATGTTCCTGGTCCCAGGGAGTGCTGGACTTCTATTTTGCGACATTAGGTGTAAATTTGTTACACCCACCATATCTGGTACGCTTTGAATCCTTATTTCTGGTGGATTTTATTCATTTATTTTTGTTCATCTGTGTGTTTATATGTTGATATTAAATGGTGGTAATACACTATGGGAGTTCCATTTTTTTCTTTTTCATGTGATTCCATAATTGGAGCCTGAAGCATTCATCACTTCTACTATCGTTACACTGTGGGATAAGAGCCGGCCCTAGGCATTGGCAATATAAGCCAATGCCTAGGGGCGACTCAGAATGCTAGGGGCATTCCATCCAGGGCTCCGCTCTGCCTGTCTGTCTGTCCCCCCCCTGCTGCCGCCGCCACCTGCCGCTAGCCACTGCTCCCACCTACCCCAGAGCCGGCGCAGCTACCTAGACTCTCTCCCCAAGTGCTGCCTCAATCGGAGCTCTCTGATCGGGCAGCGCAGTGGATGGCCAGGCCGGTCATGTGACCGGCAGGATCCTAAGCTTCCTCCTAGAGGGAGGAGACAACAGTGGGGAGAACGAGGCTGACTGTAGTCAGAGCTAACTGAGGAAGGGTTGAGAGGTGAGAACCCTTTGTGCCTTCCTGGCTTGGGAAGAGGAGTCTTCAGATTGATCTTGCAAACTAGAAATATACAATGAAGCTTGTGCTGTTCCATCCACAGCCTCCACGGGAGCCTCTCCCATCCCTGCTTCCCTGCTGAGACTGTAAGACTCTATCCCCTTTTATCAAGAGAAAGAGATTTTTGTCAGGTATCCTCTGCACAGTGTTAAGGGAAAGAAAAAAATCAGACAGAGAGATAGATATGATATAAGTTCAACGCTTAATAAGACCTGCAGTGCCGCCTATTTTTGCTGTCTACATTCACCATTGAGGAGGGCACGCAGGCAGTATAATCAGTGGAAACGGGACTGCCGGACCGATTGGACCTATATATATATATATGGATATATAGATAGATATGTGGATATATATGCGTGTGTGTAAATATATGTATATATGTGTGTGTGTGTGTGCATGTGTCACAGACACCACAGGTGTTTAGGACCAATGACTCAAATATATATATATATATATATATATATATATTCAGATGCTTTTTAATTGCACCTTTCATGTGTGTGTGTGTGTGTATGTGTATGTATGTATGTATATATATATATATATATATATATATATATATGCCACTGTGATATTTTTGGCGTCCAAGTAAACACTTAGGCCCCCATTTATCAATGATGGTAAACACCAGCGCAATTTTTTGTTTAGTATCACTGTGATAACAACTAAAAATTTACCAATACTTAACCCTCCAGCTAGGTCCCGTGAAGTCCTCCCCCGCTGGGCTGCTGGCTGCCTAACACTGCCAGCGTCAGGACTCTGGTGTTATGCGCATGCAAAATTGTCCGTCTGCGCATGTGCATAACACGGGGACCCGGCAGTGGCCGAAAGGCTTCACAGAAGCCGTAAAGGTACCACTGGGTCTCATTGCAGGCAATGGGGACCGTATTACTTTCGCCATCTAAAAGATAGCAAGAGCGATGCTTGACAAACAGCAGTAATCTTTGATTATCGCTGTTTGTTAAATCCAGAAAAGAAAGCATAATTCCTTTAACGATCGCTAAAGGGGTTATGCTTCGTTGATAAATGGGGGGTCTTAGATTGGTGGTGAGATTATCTGCTAGGGAGCACCACTCAAAATTTTGCCTAGGGCACCAAATGGGCTAGGGCTCGCTCTGTGTGGGATTATAAGAAGTTCCTACTTGAATAAATACTGCAAGAGGACATTTCTAGGATTGGACACATTTTATCTCTAACTTGAAATAGTGATACATTTACCCACGGTGTTAGGATACAATGTTAATAGGTCCATACACCTTAGTTTGTCTTCTCCCACTTTAGACCATATTATTTTTTGCGCTCAGTGTCTTCTCTTTTACTGTATATGCTATTTTGTTGGGGTATTTGTAGGGATTACCCTCTGACAGTGACTGTGCCATCTTGCTGAAGCGCAGATCCTGATTTGCTATATATTTCTCTTCATTAATGAAAACCTATGTTTCCTCATGTGCCTTGTTGGAAGTTGAACTATCACGTGTTTGTGCCACCCACTGCTGCCGCTTAGCTTAGTCAGCCAACTAGCTTGGTGCAAATTTTGGGCCTAAACCGGATGAAAACAATATTGTGAGCTGTGATGTGGTCAGAATTGACTGGAAACGAGTGTAAATTATTGTTATTGAGGTTAATAATACTGTAGGAACAAAAAAAAAACAAATTATGTGATTTTAGCAGTTTTATCAATTTAAAAAAAAAAAATACAGATCCAAAACCAAAACACGCAAGGGGCAGTTTTGGCAAAACCAAATCCAGATGCAAAACACGAAGGAGATACAGATCCCAAACCAAAACACGGGGGTTGGTGCACATCCCTAGTTTAGTCCTGGGCAGGATATATGTCAAAATTGGGCTGCTGATTAATACTCGTTACCTTCGCCAGTAGTGTACTTTCTCTGCACATTTTAACAGTGGGGGAGGAGTTCAAACCTGCACAGAATGGCTCTACTGCTCATATGCCTTGAACTTTCTGCATTTGCTTATCAGCAGCCGGACGAACGATCATGGTTTTCTAACCCAGGAGCAGCAGCAGCCTGCTCAAGGTAAGTAGGCTGTGATGGATGACACTTTTACTTTCTTAATTCCACTCTACCGCCATCTTTCCACTGCGGCGGCTCATGGGTGATATGGTATCCCAGTAGTTGGACTTTCTCACATCTACAAATCTGCATCTGGCTACACCTGTCTTCCACTTCACCAGCTTTCCTTCTAGAATACATAGAAATGTTCCGACATCATTACTAATGTGACCTTACGCCATGGAATTGTGAGCCATACTGTGATGCTTACCCATATTGCTCAGCTAATTGTTAGGTGTGGTACCTCCCTTTTCTTTTCTTTTAATATTTACCATAGTTTCACTTTTCAGAGTGCTCTATATTATTGAACTATATTGTTATTACTGTCTTTTTATTTTAATATTTGAAGTATTTTGCATTAGAGATGTTACCCATCTCATATTGTTCATTCTTGCAACAGTATTATTTTCACTTGTTGGTTTTGTAGTGTTGTTTTTTTCGTTGCTATTGTTTTATTCCAAAGTATTTTTAACTCACTGTAGCCACCTAGTGGGTATTTTGTTTAAGTGCAGACCCAGTCTTTTGTATTATTTTCAGTTTGAATTTGCCACCACCCTGTGGTTGCGACCAGAGGGTTTCCTGCATCAGTTTGTTCACCTCTTTAATACCATTTTGGGTGTTATATAATTTTTATTGGTTATCTTGTACTTGTTTGGCCCACACCTTCCTGATTACAGGGTGATCAAGGTGTAACTAATACACCTTTAAAGAATCTTTGTCTTTCTTTTTGTTTTAAGGGGCCCATACATATGCATCTGATTGCTGCCATTTCCTGATCCCCTGATGCCTGGGGGATGTGACTGATTTACCATTCCTTACCAAAAAATGACCAGGATCAGCAAAATCAGGGAATTTTACATGCAGAATTTCCCCAATTCCCAGACGGATTTCCCATCACCATCATCGATGCCCAGCAGATCGGATTGGAGTCGGAGGATTGGGGAATTGCGGCTCTGATGTATGGCCCGCATAACTTATGTTATTGTACAATACCTGTTTTTCTCTCATACATGTCCAAATGATGGACAAATATTGATTGAAACCTGTAGGTAAAAAGTCTACACAAAAGCTAGAACAGACTAAAATTGGGAAGCATAAATTTCATTCCCCTAGGGTGGACAAACCCTTCCCATCCCTGGGACTTTTCCAACAAGATTCCTTAGATGTGGCTAAACATCCCCCCTCCCCATTCCCCCATCTGAATATGCTAAAGAGTTTGTGGCCTTTTTGACTCCCCTCATAGACAAAAAGCTTGTCATGCATAAAGCTGTCCTTGATGCATCTTTGGCTAAAATTAATGACAACACTGCTATAGTCTCCACCCTTGAAAAACATACTAGTGATACAAAGGAACAGGTTATGAGGGTAATACTTCAAATTGTAGAAAAGGACTAGGGGGGTGATTCAGCTTAGGACGGAATTGCAAAGCTGCAAGCAAGCAGCTTTGCAATTCCGTCCTTGCTAATATACAAATGCAGCAGGAGGTGTATGACACCCCTGTTGCATTTGCGATCCCAGCTCTGCGAACGAGGTCGCAGACTGAAGACCAGAAAGTCAAAATGCGTTAGAGCCACACCGGTGATCCAGGAACTGTTTAAGCATTGGGACCCTTTTGTGTTTGACCCCTTAGGACTATGTATCTGTTTCCTTCTGTTTTTATTCCCTTGTTGAAGGGTAATTTATATATATTCACAGTTTTTATCATCTTTTAATTGTAAATTTTCTTTTAATGTCATTCATTTTCTGTTGGAATAAATGCAATGGTATGCAGTCAAGAAGCCAACGGTCGAAAATTCCGACCTCTGGCTTCCCGACTGTGCAACCCCGACAGGGGACTAATGATAGTCCTGATGCCTGATGCCTATCATTATCCCTACACCGGGAGCCCGATGCCCGGCATACTGAACGAAGGTAAGCCGCACGGCGGGTGCGGACAGCCGCGGGGGAAGGGTTAGGTTAGGGGCTCTCGGGAGGGATGTAGGGTTAGTCACCACCCCTGGGAGGGATAGGGTTAGGCTAGGGGAAGAGGGGGGTCATGGTTTGGCACCCCAGTGGGGAGGTTAGGGTTAGACACCCCCCCGGAGGGTTGGGTTTAGGCTGCGGGGATGGGGGGGTTAGTTAGGTTTAGGCACTTACAGGGGGGTTAAGGTTAGGCACTAGGGTGGAGGTTAGGGTTAGACACCCCTAAGGGAGGGTTAGGGTTAGGGGGGAGAGGGTTAGGTATAGTTAGTTTACTTACCTATCGGGATCTTCACTGCTGCCGGTCTTCCAGCGTCGGGATTTGAACCAACCATAGACATTGGAACTATGTCATTCATACCGATCCCAAATGCAATTTATAGCTACTATCATCAGAAAAGTTAATCTTTGGTACAGTTATGTGTATGTAATTAAGGAATTTGCTAGTGTGACTACCCACTGCAATATAGTTGTATAGTATTTCTTATAGTCCTTTTTTGGTGGTAGGACTAGGGTAATCACCAGCTGCCAGGGAATGGTAGCACCCGGAGTGTCTACACACCCACACAATTGTAGCTTTTTTTTGGTGTTCGGTCTTGAATGGCATCAAGTTATAAGAATACTGAAATGGACTCCTCTGAAGATAACTTTATAGAGGAATCTATTATTGTAAATGTGGAGGTGTCACGATCTGTGATGGTTGTTCAGTGTGTATGAACAACCTTCATCTGCAGATATATCTGCAGATCAGTCGATCTGCAGATATATCTTTCAGGTGTGTAACCAGCTTAAAATGAAATATAGAGTAGTGGCTGCCTCTGCTATTGCTGCAGCATGTGAGAAAGGCACCTTAATGCATAAATACAATGCAAGGTGCTGCACACAGTGGAAGCAATGAGAGAGCAACCAGATTGTAACTACCTGTATTAGCTGGTGGGGGATCCCTGTCTAGCTGAGTAGAAGTGGAGAGCCTGCCATGCACAGCGGGTCTCTCTGTAGTCTGACGCACATTTTGCCATTGGGCTTGCTTGCCAAAGTGTTAGCAAAAGACATATGGACAGCACTGTAGGCAGAATATGAGGATGGGGTTCTAATGAGAAGAATTAATCTGAGGAGTGTATTGTATAATACCAAGATATGTGAATGCAGCAGTATGAGTGACTACATTGACTGAATTATGTCTATATCTCAGCAGCTAATGTCTTTAGGAATTCAAGTAGATGATGAAGAGATCGCCACAGTGATGCTGCAAAACAACACCTGAGTTTGACTTGCTAGTAGTGGCAAAGGAAGCAAACACAGCCAAGTTAACTACACATTTAGAGCAAAGCTGCTACAGGCCCAAGAATGTGTGCCAGCTGAATTGAACGCTGTGAGTACTGCATTACACACCAGGGCTTGATTCAGAGACAGACGGTATTGCACAGCTGCACTGAAGCGGCTGTGCAATACCGTCCAACAAAATGTAAATGCAGCAGGAGGTGTCTGTATAAAATACATACCTCCATGTTGCATTTGCAATCTGAGAGCAGCGCCCACAGATGCTGCCTCTGATCACCATCACAAACATGGTGAGTGATGGTCGCGATGGTTGCTCCATTGGTCAGGCTGCGTAAGCTGAAACTTATCTCAGCCTGCTTGGTGCCTGGTCAATGTGAGGACAGGAAATCTGTGTCCGCCAATGCAGACCCTGGCCTCATTCCTCCCAGATAACGGGGGCAACTCGTCCCTGTTTCTGGGAGCGACGGCCAGCCACGCTCCTGCTCCACCCCCGAAATACTGCAGCATATCAATCAGGGAGTCAGGGAGGGAGGACTGTGAGGAGATCAGTGGACCCGTTCTGCAGATGTGAAGTGGGTCCTGCACCTGCGCAGACCCATAAACATTGGAGATGTCCACTAACCAGTGGGTTAGCAATAGCATGCATTTCTGAATCAGGTCCTAAGAGTGAGAAGCACAGAACATTCTATATACATACAGTAAGTTATATACTTCACAAAATAAGTCACAAAGCTTCTGAATGTAAGCAGAAAAATGTAAATGCTATGGAATTATGACTTATGGCACTTGTTATAGATGACCATTTCCCCCTACTGTTAAAAGTAGTGCTGTACCTCATGTTTAGCTCAGTGATGTGCGGTGAGGTCAATGGCTGGGGAGGCACACATGGAGATGGATCTGAGTGCTGGGAGCCTGTCTCACCCCCTTCTCACTGTAACTCTCCCTTCACTACACTAAGCTTCAGTGTCCATTGATTTTCCTACCTGTATCACTGTGGGCCTGATTCAGTCCTGGACGCTATGTTGCGCTTACTCGCATTGAGCAATTTTTCATTGCGATGGGAGTGACAGATAGTGCCGTTTGTGGGTGGTAACAGGGGAAGGGGCTTGAAAATGGGGGTGTGGATGTGCGAACACAGGCGTGCCCGACCGTCAGAATGCGTGTAATGGGTGTGCATAATTAGCAATGTAGCGTCATTACACACGTGACTGGGTTGTATTCTAGCCAGAACTGCTCGCAATGTTGTGGTGGGAAAAGGCTACCACAAGCACTGCGAGCAGTTCCGATGGCTCTCAATGTTCCCGATTAATCCTACAACTGTCGGAGATGTCGTGTGTTGCGAGTGGCAAAGGGGCGTCTTTATACAGGTGCGATCGCATAGTGCGGCCGCTCGCTATTACTTAGTGGGCGACTTTATGCGATGCAGTGCGAGCACATGATTTAAATAGCCGTCCCCTTTTAGCCAGCGAGTGGACGCAAATAGCGTCCGGGTCTGAATCAGGCCCAGTGTCTTCTCTTACTGCTGCAGACTGAGTTCTGATCTGTAAACACTGCAATGCACTTCCTGGTCATGTAAAAAATCCAAGGTGTCCATCAGTGCTCAAGGCACACACCCCATACTCAGAGGCATGCCTCTATTAGCTCTCTTTCTGTGCAGCTTACTTCCTGTGGTGTGGTCCCACCCCGCCCCCAGCTCTGCAAGCAGTGCCTGACTATACAGAAGCATTGCAGTCCCAGGGAGCTCCACAAAGGTAGTGAGTGTTAACTATGAAAATTATTACAATAAACAAAGAAGATGTTTATAAGTTATAAATATCTTCTCTGTATTATTCCAATAATTTTTATATCAAATCTCAGGAGTATGGCAGGGGAGGCTCTGCTTATTGCTAAACTGACAATTGTTGAAAGTAATACAAATGATGGGGAAATGGGGAAGGGAAAATGGCTGCACAGGAACAATCAATAGATCCTTAGAACAAAATAATTCTGCAATATTGGCTAAGGGCTCTATTTACAACAATCTGCATTAGTAATGCAGATTGTAGTGTGATATTACCAACTGAAGGCCTAATTCAGACCCGCTCGCGAGCGCTGAGCGCTCGCAAGCGGGTCGATGTTGGCCCAGTGCACATGCGCACGACGGAGGTGGCTCCATCGTGCACATGAACGAGACCCGGATAGCGACGGGCAAGCCATCACTCCGGGTCTTGCTACAAAGGGGGCGTGCTGTCGATGGTGAGTGACAGCACGCCTCCTCTGGTGGGCATGCCGGGGGCGTGGCTGCCCAGACAGAGGGGTTCCCATGGGAACACCTACCATCTGGGGCCGGCCCCTCTGACATCACAAGAGAGAGCCGAAAACACTCCAGGGCTTGCGGCAACTAGACCCTACCACAAGGGTCTCGTCGCAAGCCCAATGGTCGCGATGGTCTTGACCATCACGACCATCTTCCTGGCCGCTCGCTATAGCTGTGGGTGGTCACCCACAGCTATACGAGCGGCCAGGAGGCCGCTCAAAAAATGAAGAAGGACGGCCTTGATTCAGAGCGAGCGCTCTGTCAGAGAGTCCGGCTCTGATTCAGGGCCTGAATTCGCATTGCGAATTCAGGCAATATCATAGGGATTTACTACAAATCCCTTGCAGGGACAGAGCTTGCAAGAAAGCTCTGTCCCTGCGAAGCCCCTTGGCACACTAGTCACGGTATTTAAAAAAAAAAATACTGTGACCAGTGCCCCGCGCATGCGTCGACCAGCCACCGCTGCTACTACCCCCGGCACTAAGCCCCATCACGTCATTAAGCCCTGCCCCCCGCGATCGCGGACCCCTCGCAACCCCCCCTCTCCCTTAATTACACTTACCTGCATGATCCGGCCTCCGGTGATGTCTTCCATGTCCTTTGGTCAGCTGATCTCCCATCCTGCACCATGACCCGGTCAGCTGATTCCCGGGCCGCAGTGCAGCATGGGAGACCAGCTGACTGGAGGGGAGTCATCACCGGAGCCCCGACCACCGGTCCATGGAGTCAGGTAAATGAATTTTTTTTTTGCAGTGATCAGCTTGCGGTCTAGACCACACACAGTGGCATAACTACTGCCCCCGCAGCCCCCGCGGTGGCTTGGAGGCGCTGGGTAGCTTGGGGCGACGGGGGCAGTAGTAGTAACTATGGAGGGTGCAGGGGGTGCGGCCGCACCCCCTGCACCCTCCATCTGCCGGGCACCCGCTGAGTGTGTTACCAGCGGGCGCCCGGCTCCTATTCAAACCCCCGGCGGCAGCCGGAGGACGGAGCTCCCTCCATCTTCCGGGTCCTGCAGGGCACTATGGGAGTGACGTAACGACGTCACTCCCATAGTGCCGAGGAGCGGACGCCGGGGTATGGACAGCAGCAGCACTGGAGTGGGGATAAAGGTAAGTGTTTGTGTTTTTTTCTTTTGTGTGTGTGTGTTTGTTTGTGTGCGCACGGAGGGGGGGAGCAACTACAGGCGGCTAACTACAGGCGGCTAACTACAGGCGGCTAACTACAAGGGGCTAACTACAAGGGGCTAACTACAAGGGGCTAACTACAAGGGGCTAACTACAGGCGGCTAACTACAGGCAGCTAACTACTAGAAGGGGCACTACAGGGAGCTAACTACTAGAAGGGGCACTACAGGGGGCCCTGCATAATGGGCACTACTACAGGGGGCACTACTTTAATGGGCACTACTACAGGGGGCCCTGCATAATGGGCACTACTACAGGGGGCCCTGTATAATGGGCACTACTACAGGGGGCATTGCATAAGGGGCACTACCACAGGATGCATTGCATAAGGGGCACTACTACAGGGGGCATTGCATAAGGGGCACTACTACAGGGGGCGTTGCATAATGGGCACTACTACAGGGGACATTGCATAATGGGCACTACTACAGGGGACATTGCATAATGGGCACTACTATAGGGGGCATTGCATAATGGGCACTACTACAGGGGACATTGCATAATGGGCACTACTACAGGGGACATTGCAAAAGGGGCACTACTACAGGGAGCATTGCATAAGGGACACTACTACAGGGGGCATTGCATAAGGGGCACTAGTATAGGGGGTATTGCATTTTGGAGCACAACTACAGAGGGCACTGTATAAGGGGCACTAATTTGATACACAGTTTACAGGTTATAAACTATGTTCCCAATAATCTGGTTCTACACGGACATAAAAACTGTGCAACCTGTCTTGAGCTGAGGTGACAGACTGGCAGGAGCAGAAAGGAGGGTTGGTGAAGTAGATCTGTCAGGGTGGGATGTAATGGGCATTACTGTTTGGCATAATGTGTATTTGGCATTACTGTGTGCACAATGTGCTATTAGGGGCATTACTGTGTGGCATAATGTGTAAGGGGCATTACTGTGTGGCATAATATGTTGTATGTGGCATTACAGTGTGGCATAATGTGAAATAGGGGCATTACAGCATGGCATAAATTTGTTATAAGCGCTTTACTGTATGTCATTATGTGTTATATGCGGCATTATTGTGTGGGATGTGTAAGGGGCATTGATGTGTGGCATAATGTGTTGTAAGGGGCATTCCAGTGTGGCACACTGTGTTATAAGTGGCATTACTTAGTGTGTCATAATGTGTAAGGCACGTTGCTGTATCATGTAACCACAAACCTTAAACGTAGTCTTTGGGTGTGTTTGATCTTTGGGTGGGGCGCCTGAAACTTTTTTGGCATGGGGGAGCAAAATTTATAGTTACGCCACTTACCACACAGCTGATCACTGGGGCCAGCTCCTGGCTCTGCTCTGCCTTTTAGAGCAGAGTAGGAGCCCGGTAACCAGGGGAGACCCTGGATAATGCAAACACCAGGTGGCGTTATTATCACAGGGCTTTCCCTGGTATTTTTTTACAATTTATTTTTAGTAACTATGGTCGGATCACATTTCCCATTACAATTATGGGAAATGCAATCTGATTACTAAAAACTTAGGGGTTGGAGTAGAATTTTACGAATTCTACTCCAATTGCCCTATAGTAACTGTAGGTGAAACTAAAATAATGGTAACCTCTCACCTCGAGATCTGCTGGAGAACCTCCTAGCCAGGTCCAGATTATTCAGTGCCTATAGACACATGCAATGAGTTCGTGTAGCTCAGCCACCTCCGGTACAACCAGCACCACCTCCTGTGTTGGCCATTCAAGCTACAGGTGCTTCCGCACCACTACAGATTCTGAATCCCTCGACATATGATGGGGACCCCAAAGGCTGTTGAGGATTTCTGAAAAAGTGCTCGATTCAGTTCGAGGTCCAGTTGGTGAATTTTCCTTCCAAGTGGACAAAGGTGGCTTATGTTATCTCATTGTTGTTCAGACAGGCATTGGCATGGGCTTCTCCATTATGGGAAAGGAGTGACCCACTCATCAATAACAGCACTGATTTCCTAGCAGTCTTTTAGAAGGTCTTCGATGAGCCCGGGCAAGTATCCTCCGCAGTGTCAGCGATTTTGCAGTTGAAGCAAGGCAACCAATCTGCTGGACAATATGCCATTCAATTACGAAAACTTGCCTCAAAGTTAGGGTGGAACAACAAAGCCTTGGTTGCCACATTTATGCAAGGTCTGTTAGAGTAAATCAAAGATATACTGGCATCCAGAGAATTACCAGCATCTCTGGATGACCGAATATCTTTGTGTATCTTTGTAGATCTTCACCACAGACAGAGGATGAGAGAGGGAACAGTCTTGGAGCTTCAGCTTCAATCTGGCCCCACGTTTCACAGCTCCAGTTGAGTCTCCAAAAGAGCCCATGCAGATTGGAAAGGCTTGTCTCCATGCCATAGAGAGGAAAAGGAGATTCAAGAAAAAGTTATGTCTGTACTGTGGCGAACCGAGTCACCTCCATGCCAGCTGTTTCAAACGTCTGGGAAACGAGAAGCCCTAACTGATCGAGGGGTGGTCAGGTTAGGTGCATTTAATCACACCCCAAAAGAGGGCATTCCTTTCCAATTCTAGATTGATGTGACACTGTTGTTAGGAAAGATCCTGGAGACTCTCAAGGCCTTCTTGGACTCCGGCGCCGATGGGAACTTCATTTCAGCGAAGAAGGTTCAGGAGTTAGGAATTTCTAGAGTGCCACTACGGATGCCACTCTGTATCATTGGAGTGGACGAGAATAAACTACCCACAACTACCATTCACTCCTGAACAACAGAAGTTACCATGCAAGTTGGCGCTCTCCATCGGCAGTTCATATGCTTCTACATACTCCCATCAGGCCAAGATTCTGATTATCCTGGGTCTTCCTGGGTCTTCTGTGGCTGTGCAAGCACACTCCCACATTAGATTCGAGTAAGCCCCAAATCCTGTCGTGGGGAGGTCAGTGCCATCAGATGTATTAGGCCTCCACATTGTGTCATCCAGAGTTTGTCTATCTCTCAAGAGGACCCTCTTCCAGCTCCATACCAGTCCTTCAGGGATGTATTCAGTAAGAAGGCTGCTAAAACCCTCACAGCTCATCAAGAGTGGGAGTGCTCTATAGATTTACTGCCTGGACAAAATGCCTCCTCGTGGAAGAGTGTTTCCCCTCTCGTTTCCTGAGGCCCAAGCAGTATCTGAATACATAAAGGAGAACCTTTAGTGCGTGTTAATCAGGGAGTCTAAATCACCCACAGATGCTGGTCTATTTTGTTAAGAAGAAAGATGGAGGGCTGAGACCATGTATTGATTATTGGGGTCTGAATGCCATCACCGTCAAGGATTGGTATCCACTATGACTAATCTCAGAGCTCTTTGTATAAAAAGGGCAAAGGTTTTTTTCCAAATTAGATCTCCATGGGGCCTATAATCTAATCAGGGTCTGAGAAGGGGTGGAGTGGAAGATGGCCTTCAACATGCGGGATGGTCATTACGAATACTTGGTCATGCCTTTTGGTTTAAGCAATGCCCCTACTGTTTTCCAAAAGTACATAAATAACAGCTTTCGCGACCTGTTATACAAGTACGTAGTGGTGTATCTGGTCGACATCCTGATCTTCTCTAAGGACATAGTGAGTCATCGTAAGCATGTATGCAAAGTATTGTCATGACTTCGGCGGCGAATCTTGTCCCTGCGCTGCCATGGCAAAAGGGACAGCCTAACACCGCACATGAGACAGTGTCCTTCCACTTACCTTCTCTTTCTCCATCGGCGCTGTCCAGGATCCCTCTCTCATTTGGGGTCCGCTCAAACAGTAGAAGGTGATCGGGGCAATAGTGCCGTACTTTGCCCTATTTACCAATCCTTTTGCATTTTTGCTGACACATCGCAACAGAGACAAGTGATGAGTAATGTATCATATATGTGCAACCTATGATGTTTGTTTGTGCATGATATTTGGGCAAAGTGCAATAATTTATATGAAGAGAATGAGATTGTTCATTATAATTTTTTTGCATTGATTGCAGGCTTTCAGGATTTGCCTGGTTTAAACCTGCCTCTGCAATTTTTTTTACCGGGCAAGGTGCAATTTAAGCAGACATATGTTATTGGGTCAAGTGTAATAAATTCTGTGATTATTTAGTATGAATTGTTGAGACACTCTGGATATTTAGACTGCACATAGTTTTTTATCTATATATTTGCAACAGGAGTGTGCTGTCATAGCACTCAATAAAGGAGGATTTAATCCCCTCAGATTTCTCTAATTATAGAGTGCTATCTGTAAGAATCTAAATTTTTTCGCCTACGGCACTCACTCCTCCTCACAGCGGGGAGCTACATGTGGCAGCCCACTCCTGCTTCTTGATCTGACCATCTCCTTGTTCAGGTATTTCTCCGGTGGATAGTAACTTTCTCGGTGGCGAATCCTATCCCTGCGCTGCCATGGCAACAGGGACAGCCTAACACCGCACACGAGACAGTGTCCTTCCACTTACCTTCTCTTTCTCCATCGGCGCTGTCCAGGATCCCTCTCTCATTTGGGGTCTGCTCAGGGAAGACCTCTAACAGTAGAAGGTGATCGGGGCAATAGTGCCGTACTTTGCCCTATTTACCAATCTTTTTGCATTTTTGCTGATACATCACAAAAGAGACAAGTGATGAGTAATGTATTATATATGTGCAACCTATGATGTTTGTTTGTGCATGATATTTGGGCAAAGTGCAATAATTTATTTGAAGAGAATGAGATTGTTCATTATTATTTTTTGCATTGATTGCAGGCTTTCAGGATTTGCCTAGTTTAAACCTGCCTCTGCAATTTTTTTACCGGGCAAGGTGCAATTTAAGCAGACATATGTTATTGGGTCAAGTGCAATAAATTCTGTGATTATTTAGTATGAATTGTTGAGACACTCTGGATATTTAGACTACACGCAGTTTTTTATCTATATATTTGCAACAGGAGTATGCTGCCATAGCACTCAATAAGGGAGGATTGAATCCCCCCAGATTTCTCTAATTATAGAGTGCTATCTGTAAGAATCTACATTTTTTTCGCCTAAATTAAAAATTTGTAATTTGTCACTTTTCATTAGGGGAGACTGATATATATGGTTAACAATTTAAGTCTCTTATATACCCTATATATTTTATTTATAACTAAATTAAAGGTTAAGTTTTAATTATACCATCATTTCAACATTTATGTTTTATAAAGTGTGCCCCAAGTAGGGAATTTCTTGTTTAGCCTCAATCTTGAGGTTTTTTGTGTATTTAAGTATGATTTATACTTTTCCCTGGGAGCACCACCAACATAATGGATTTCTCTAAGTTTGATTGATTGTATGTCAATTGTTGGTCTGTTAATTGTTAATTATTTATTGCATACTGGTGCAGGATCTATTTGTTCGTTTTCTATATGACTTCAGGAGCACCTGCTCTTCTGCAAGTTAGAGAAATGATCCTTCGATGAAAAGGAGCTGCCATTCCTGGGGTACATAATTTTGCGCTCTAGTCTCCAAATGGACCCTGAGAAGTTTTACGCCATTGTCAACTGGCCCTGTCTGGTGGGGTTAAAGGAGATACAACTTTTCCTGGGCTTCTGTAACTTTTACCGGCAGTTCCTCAGGAGATATTTGTCTGTTGAAGCTCCCATCACCGCTTTCACCAAGAAGGGCCAAGACAACCGGGTGTGGCCTCCTGGAGCAGAGGAGACGTTTGACTGCTTGAAGCTGTGTTTTACCTTAGCCCCCATCCTGATACTACCCGATTGTGAACAACCTTTCTTTCTAGCGGTAGACTCCTCTACGGTCGGTGTTGGGGCAGTGCTTTCGCTGGTACTCTTGTGGTTTCTTTTCCCACAAGTTTTCAGCTTCAAAGAAAAACTACACAGTCGGGGATAAAGAATTGTTAGCCATCAAGTTGGCCCTGCAGGAATAGGAAAAATCTTTTGGAGGGGGCAAAATTCCCTGTGACGACTTACACCGAACAAAAGAACCTTAATTACCCTATGACCATTCATGCTGTTCTTCAACCGCTTCAATCTAGTGATGACTTACCGGCCAGGCAACAAACACATCAAAGCAGACGCATTGTCCCAGGCATTCAGTTCCGCGGAGGAGGACGAAGTGCAAGAGGATAAGCCTATTCTGAACCCAGCTTGCTTTGTAGCGGTAACCACCAAGGTCAAAATTCCTCCAGGGAAGACATTCATAGCACCTGAACTCCATGCAAAACTGCTTCAATGGCCACTTGGTTCACGCTTCACCGGTCATGCAGATGTGAAAAGAACTCTGGAGCTAATCTTAAGGAAAATTGGTGGTCGATGGTCTGTCACAATGTTAAGAATTTCGTGGCAGTATGTTCTACCTGTGCCCAAAACAAGGTCCCATCTCACTCTCCCTCAGGTCCTCTGCATCCATTGTCCATGCCTGATCATCCTTGGACCCATATTTCCATGGAGTTTGTCACAGACCTGCCATAATATCAAGGCTTCAATACCATTTGGATGGTAGTGGTCAGGTTCTCTAAGGTGAATTGCTTTGTTCCATTTAAAGGCCTACCTTCAGCTCCCAAGCTAACTGAGGCTTTCATAAAGGAGATCTTCAGGCTGTACAGGTTTCCCAAGGATATCATGTGGTGCAATTTACCTCCAAATACTGGAGGGCATTATGTAAATGTTTTGAGGTTAACCTGAGCTTTTCATCAGCCTACCACCCTCAGAGAAATTTATCTGAATGTACGTGTTGGCCAGTCAAGATGTTTGAGTTTCCTTATTGCCATGGGTTGAATTTGCCCACAATAAATTGTTCCCTTAGACAATGGTTCATTCTCCTTATCTTCATCAAGTACAGACTGCACCCTGTGTTACTGAAATTACCAGACCTTCAGTCGGTATTACTCCCAGTTGTCCATGACATGGCGAGGTGGCTCCTTAATATCTGGAGAGAGGTAAAAAGAGGAATTTGTGCAGAGTCTTTCAAGGTATAAAATGTTTGCGGACAGGAAGAGGAGGGTTCCTTTACTGAGTGCTACAGAGTCTGGTTGTCAACCAAACATCTACAACTGAAGGTACCCACAATGAAATTCGAGCTCAGGTTCATTGGGCCATTTCATATACAGCCAAGTGTTTCTCGGATCAACATGGCATGCATAGGGTACTGAATGTCTTCACATTCCTCTCTTGAAACCACTGGTTTTAAATAGACTTTCAACACCCTGTGACCCTCCTTTAGCTATTCCAGTGGATCATCAGAAGGAGTATGAGGTAAAACAGATTTTGGACTCCAGAGTTTGTGGACTGGAAAGGATATGGTCCTGAGGAATGTTGTTGGGTCAAGGCATCAGATGTCCATGCACCTCAACTTTTCCAAAAATGTCATCATAAAATCCCTAGCAAGCCATCTGTGAGGTGTTCAGTGAACACCCCTGTCACAGCGCAGCCAAACCTGGCTCTCACTTACCAGATCCGGCAGCGCTGGGGCTAGGTCAGCGTAAGGCAGCAGGTGGGATTTCCCCAGTGCCTGCTGCTAGTGTCCCAGCTTCTGGTATTTCCTCTTAGGAAGCCGGCACACTAGCAGGGACTCCCTGTAAAAGGGAATCCCTGGGCACTAGGCAGTTGCCAAAGTATAAGATCCCAAACCAGTACACCAGTGTCCCAGTGTTTTTCTTGTGACCAGACTCCTTCCTGGTACTGCATTTGGTATTCCAGTTTCGACCTTGGCTTCCCTCCGTGACCTGTTTACGCCTGCTCCCTGGTACCATCTTGTCCGTTTGGTTCTGACCCTGCTTGCCAACTATGTGGTATGCCTGCTTTATACATCACTCTAATTCAGAGAACACCAGCACCTGTTCAAAGGAACCAAGTCTGAGGGCCACGACCTGCGTGTCGGACACAACTAAGTCCAAAACTCCTTGCGGGAGTCCCTGGTGAATACCGCCAGCATGTTAGAGTCCGCGCCTCACTACTGGGTCTCGCCAATCTAGAAGTACGGACTAACAACCATTAGCCGTCCATGATATGTGACATACTGTACAGCTGTTAGAGATGTCTGATAATTTTACCTCTGGACACCAGAGGTCACTGTATTTTGAGAACTTGCCCGTTAGTTTACCTTTATCCAAGATGACCAGTATTGCATCAAGAGAATACATCTTGGATCCTGCTTTCTTTGTTAGAGATACAAAATAAGGGTTTCTCCGATCAACTTAATAGTCTTTCACAGGTGCTTGTAAAGGGAGGGGTTTACTCTGTACTAGAGAAAAAGGCCAGCAATAAGATTTGAATACTACATGATAATAGAAATTCAGAAATCTTTGTTGCATACATTTGCAAAAATATGTTTAAGCACTGGACCGCGTCAAGGCTTCTCTGTACTGGTGTCCCTAATGCTACATAATAATATGGGTCATACTGCATACTATTGAGCCACATGATAATAGCACATACATTGATATATCTAAGTTGAGAACCAACTCACCTGGAGGTACCCCAGAGACCTCCAAATAGCACTATAGGAACCAGCACACCCTCCCAATGCTGGTTCCATCCATGCTTCTCAGAACAGCAATACAAAATAGTGGTTGCTCAGATCAATAGTCTTTTTTACAGGTGCTTGTTAAGGGAGGGGTTTACTCTATGCTAGAAAAAGCTAGCAGGTACTTAAACATATATTTGCAAATATATGCAGCAAAGATTTCTGAATTATATTATCATGTAGTATTCAAATTTTATTGCTTGCCTTTTGCAAGGTGCTGAAGGCAACATTTTTTTTCTTCTTTTTTTTTTCCTGTTTTTCTAGTTCTTTGTTAGAGATATCTAATATTCTTACCTCCAGCCACCAGAGGTTGTTATGTTTTGAGAACTTGATCTTGAACTTGCTCTTATCCAAGATGGCCAGTATTGCATCAAGAAAATCTATCTTGGATCCTGTATCCTGTTTGGGCCTACAAAAAGCAGCTTCCTGTTTTAAACTGTGCTTAATTATTTGGCCTGCTCATCTTGTTGCTTTTACCTAGTATTTCTGAACAACTTACCTTGCCCAGCTACTTCTGACTAACCACTTGTATATCTACTCTGGGCATTGGACCAGGTAGTAATACCAGTATTGTAACAGCAGTTTTCTAAAAGCTTAAATAGGTTAGACAAAATCTAGAAAGATTTAATGGGAGCAGCAAACAAGCAGAGACCTAGGGTTGACAGAAAAACCATCAGAGTCAAACAATGGTAAAAAACAAAAAAACAACATGCGCCATGTTCAGAATACAAATAGTCAGATTTATTAAGCTAACCAAAGAATAGCAGCGCTGGTTCACATATACTTAAGCCAAATGTTCAATCACTCCGTAGATATTTTCATCAATAAGAACATGTATACATACACAATAACAATTCATTTGATTGTTGAGCAGCAATACACATCAATAGAAACAGCTTAATAACATAGAAATCACTGAGATAGATTTCTCATAGTAATATAATGATGCCACTTGTTCAATACTGGTGACAGGCATAAACCACCCACTGTAATAACGATAGTATAATGTTATTGAAGGACAATACAAATCTCCGTATTCCCTATATACGTATTGGTACTCAAAAGTCCGTATACCAATATGTGCACATTAGGAGTGTAGGTAGGAGTGCTGTTTGTAAGTTGCACTTGTTCCAAGAGTAACCCCTACCTTTCAGCAGAGGTAGCCATGTGATATAAAGTTGAAAGGCACTTAGCCAAGGAGATAGGTACTGTCCCACACATTGTTATCTGACCCAGCGGTGCTGCCTCATGGCCATCGGTGCTCCTGCAACCGCTGGAGACATCCTGAGTTCCATGCCTCCAACCAGCAGGGTGTTTGGCATCCTTTTGGAGTCATCTCCCACACCAGCAGAGAATGGGCGCCACCATCTTGGCCACTATCACCTGACAGTCTAACTGAAAATCAGGTTCCACTATTTGCTCACCTGGTTAGCTCAGCCAATCAGTAACAAGTGTGCTCAATTTAAATCAGCTCTGGCAGTGCATCCATTGTCAAAACAACTTCTCCATGAGACCTGCTTCCTGGCTCAGTATGCCTCCTTCTGTTCCAATCCGTTCCTGTTTGACTGTCATTATTCCAGGTGCTATTCACAGCAAGTTCCGACATCTATTCCAAGCTGTGCACTACACATAGCAAGTCCCAGCATCCATTCCAAGCTGTATATTATATACAGTAAGTTCCAGCACCCATTCCAGGTTGTAGGCTGTACACCGTAGGTTGCAACAGCCATCCCAGGCTATGCGCATAGAGAAAGTTTCAACATCAATTCTGTACCGTGAACAATATACAGCTTACACCAATATTGATTCCAGTCTGTACTCTGTACTGACTCCAGTATTTATTCCTGAATGTGTGGCATATTCAGTAAACTCAGTTTGTGCACTACTCCTGGTAAGACTCCATCACCAGTGCCAGACAGTGCACAATATCCAGCTATCCCTGTCAAAAAATGTTCCCAGTGTTCTCCCCAGGCAGAAACAGGCTGCCGCCCGGCACTTCCCCCCCTGCCTCTATGCACGGCATTCCCTGTCACCCTCAACGTATCCTTGTTGACCCGGGACTTGCTGTGTCTGTACAGTGAGCGGCTGTACAGCGGGTGAGTGACTTTAACACTGTGTGTGACTAACACATACCTTGCAGCGCCACTCGCCTGTATGTGATTCCCGCCGGAAGTTCTGTTGCTCTCAGGGCCAAAGACTGGATGGCACTTAACTACTGCTGCTCCTTGGTTGCTGTTGATAGCTCTCCTGTCCCCTGGTCTGGACTCCGGTCTCACTCCCTCTGTGGCTCTCCTTCTCTACTCCTCAAATTACTGCTCTTGGCTCCCGCTGGAGTGCGGGCTGCAGCTGGGTGGAACTCGGGTCCCTGCTCCAAACCACTTCTCCCTCTGTGCCTATCCTTCCTTGCTCCTGAAACACGTCTATGCAGTGCTACTGATTGGTTACAGAAGCATATATGTATATATGTGAGAAATACATCCAGGGTACCCACATGTGTGTGTTTTTCAGAGGGGGCCTATATTTGTATGTATTCCAATATGTGTGTGTGTGTGTGTGTTTTATGTGAATCATATGGGGGGGATTCAATGTGCATAATGTGTAAGGGGTATTGCTGGGTGTGGGATAATGTATAAGGGGCATTACTGTGTGGTATAACATATGAGACACTACTACAGCATGCTATAATGTGTTATAAGGGTACTACTATGGTGTGGCGTAATGTTTATAAGGGGTACTATGGTGTGGTACACACACTCATGAAAAGGGTCATACCCCTTTTCCCGGCACGGGCATAATTGCGAAGGCCCCCACCCGGCTACTTCTTGATGCCACCCGGCTGGTAAGATTTTCTGGGGAGAACACTGTGTTCCTATCAGTTCTTCACTAGTAGACTGTTCCAGTTGTTTCTGTACTCTATGCCACAAGGCGGCTCACCAGCTTGCTCCACATTCTGCCTCTCTTCCACACTACTATCAACCTGCATGAGGAGGAGCTTCATCAAGCCACCTAGCTTTCCTAAGAGAGAGAAATCCATCCGAGTTTTGCCTATTAAATTATTGGCGCTTTAAAAATGTGTTACGTCCCGGGAATCGTGCCTGTGCCTTAATCTTGCAGGCTATTATATAAGGTCGTATAGCACAATTCTCTTCGTAAGTGAAACTGACATTGTGGCCAGATTTTGCCTTGACAGATGGTGTACTGGCCTGGTGCCTTTTCTCCTCACAAGACTCCTCTGCTACCTGTTGCCCTATGGAAATATCCACAGCTTTCTCACTACTATCACTTTCCTCCTTCCCTCTCCTTCCACTAGCCATGCTTAGATACAGAAACAAATAAGAAGGACAAGACAGAAACCACAAAATGTGAACAAAAGAGTTCAAACACTCACACAACAGTCACAAACAAATAAGACAGAGAACAAGCGAGGCAAAGAAAAGGCAATGACCAATAAACATTAAACAACAGAAATACACAAGACAAAACACTTGCCCAATACATAGTAATCAATAGTTAATTCACAGAAACAAAAGCACTTTTTAAAAAACCATACCATTTCCATCAACTCACTCGTGGTTTGGAGTGTTTTCACGGGATTGCACTGATCTCCCATTGCTGTCAATTTCAGTTTTTCCCCTTCAAACCACAAAATCGCTGGTGATGTGCAATAATGTGTAGCGAAATGCAGCTTTTAAACTTGTCCGCTTTACACGTGCTCAATGAAACTGCATGTGCCTTAGGCTTGAATTCCATTTCAAATAACAAAATACACATAAAATGTTTTACAATTTTTTTTAAATCATATTAAACAAATGCTGTAATGTATATTAGAAAGAATGGTTTATCTAAATAAAGATTTTTTTTTCATCTAATGTACTCTGATTACGCGATTCTGCAAATCATAATCCGCCCTATGTGGGAAGCCCAGGGAATCTCTTTGCCGGTTGATGCTACCTCCAGCAATAGTCCTGGATAGATTAGGAGAAGCCCTAACGCCAGAGAAAACACCCATTTTAAAGGAGAAATGGCTTTTCTCGGTTTCATAAATAGGCCCCATAGCTGATAAGTATATAATACCTCTCTATCTTAAGGCAGAGAGGGCAATTCTGAGTAAAGCAAGAAAGAGCAAGTACCTGGGTAAAACCGTTTCACTGCAGGTGGGGCAGATTTAAACTGTATATTTATATTTGGAAGGAGTATGTCCAATCGGAAATCTAAATTGCAATGTAAATTGTACTTCCACTCTTACGGCCTGATTCAGAGATGTATGCTATGGCAAACTTGCAACTGTGATTCCGCACAAACAGTTGCTGTGCGAAAATAGGCGAATGTCACACTGAGATGTAGCGAGGGCCAGTGTACTAGCGCAGTCACCTTGCCGTGGGTCGGAGGTGGCTTGGGGCATTAGGACGGGACGGGATCCACAGCGGTCGAAGGCGGCATCGGGTGTGGAAGTAGTGGACTACCACTGCTGCTTCACGTGCATAATGGCGGCATGTCTGAATCTACAAGGATCCAGACCACCGCCAATCGGCATGCACCAGTTCAAACTTGGCGCCGGCTGCGAGCCACTCATGGTAGCCAGCAGGGGATGGCCGCTGCGAGCCAATCGCGGCTCCCCGCATCATCACTCCGCCCCCTGGCGCTTGCTTATATTAGCAGGCACGGGGGAGCGAAAGGCAGTTTGTCGGCTTGTAAGGAGCAGTGAAGAGCTCCCAAAGAAAGAAGAATGGAGAAGAGGATGCCGGAAGTCCCGGAGGGCGGAGACCATTACAAAAGAGCTTGCACAGGTTGCCGCCCACCGGGTGAAGGGCAGCGAGCCCACGCCCACCGGGTGAAGGGCAACGAGCCCACGCCCACCCGAAGTGAGGTCGGTGAAAGCATCGGAAGCCCTGGGACAGCATTCAGCCATGAAATAGAGCTAGCATCTGCCACTGCTGCCCAGGTGAAGGATTCAGGAAGCCCAGAGATGGTGGAAGGTATCCCACCTCCAGTGAAGACAATGCGGTGGCCATGGCTGAGCCAGGCTTGACTCAGCAGAAGACCCCAGGAATGATAAGTCACCCGTGCACCTCCCTAGACCATTCGGATTCGGCCACAAGATCCATGGGACATGGTCAGGCACTAGGGGCTCTATTTATTAACATTATTTTTGGAGTAGAATTCGTAAAATTCTACTCCAACCCCTAAGTATCACTTATTTTTAGTAAGTAGATCGCATTTCCCATAACTGTAATGGTAAATGTGATCTGGCCAAAGTTACTAAAAATAAAATGTGAAAAAATACCAGGGGAAGCCCTGGAGGTGACGTTATCCATTGTCTCCCCTGGTTACCGGACTCCTGCTCCGCTCTGACGGGGAAAGCAGAGCCCAGAGCCGGCCCCAGTGATCAGCTATGTGGTCTAAACAGACCACACGCTGATTCACTGTAAAAAAAAAAGTAAAAAAAAAACAAACTTACCTGACTCCAAGGACCGGAGTTCGGAGCTCCGGTGGTGCCTCCTCACAGCACACCTCAGCTCTCCATGGCCATTACCTCAGCTCAGCCCTGACCAACAGCCATTTCCTCCAACTGTCACATGTCTGACCTCCTGACACTGCTCATGTGACCTGCTCCTGACCTCCTGACACTGCTCATGTGACCTGCTCCTGACCTCCTGACACTGCTAATGTGACCTGCTCCTGACCTCCTGAGCAGCTGCAGAGGTGTGCCTGTTTATTGACATAGCGCTATGCATGGTGTAGAATGTAATACCTCGCATAGCGGGGTATTACAGGGGTCGCGACGGGTCCACGATTGCGGGGGCGGGGCTTGGCGATGGGGGCGGGGATTAACGCTGGTGGGGTAGCAGCGGCGGCCGGTCGGCACATGCGTGGGGTACTTGTCACGGTATTTTTTTACAAAAATACCGTGACTAGTGTGCGGAGGGGATTCGCAGGGACAGAGCTTTCTCACAAGCTCTGTCCCTGCAAGGGATTTGTAGTAAATCTCTGTGATATTGCCTGAATTCGCAATGCGAATTTACTCAGTAATATCACACTACAATCTGTATTACCAATACGGATTGTAGTAAATAGAGCCCTTTGCCTGTGGCACCAGAAGGGTCACTAGCCACAGGTATGGATTTTGTATAAGATGGCGCTAGGCCGTGGGCATGGTAAATCGGCTCTAAGCCGCTGATATTATATTTCATCGCTACGCCGCGGGCATGGTAAGTCGGTGCTATGCCGTGGGCATCTGTATAAATTGGCGCTAGGCCCCAGACATGGTAAGTCGGCGCTAGGCATGCGCAGACAGCCAATAAACACTTAACTGCATAAATATTGGCAGTATATATATATATATATATATAAATATATAATATATATATATATCTGAATCAGGCCCTTAAAATTGTTTAAGCAACAACTATATTTCCAGAAAGCCATGTCACTATTCTGGTCCTTTCAGTGAGAATTTGGACAGTTGCCACAAAATAGGGGCCATGCATGTATGTGGTTTTTTTTTGCAAAGGACAGCAGTTAGGTGTCATGATTTTAAAAGCTGAATATTCTTTAACTATAATTTTAATGATCAATTATTGTGATCTGGTTATGTCATATTTTACATTAATAAATCTTTTATATCTATCCCCTGTTCAGTCTTAGAAAATTGTATATTTGTATTATTAAAGAATAAACATTACTATAATTTATGATTGTTGCCTAAGTGAATACATCATTATGTTATTGTAGGCGCTTATATGTTAAGTTTGTGCCTGGTTGGATTACATTTTCTGAGTCTTGGCCATATTTCAAACCAATTTTACAAAATATATCTGAGATAAGTGAGATGTGAGGACAGAGCATGGACATTAATACTGACAGCAGTGTGCATTACTAGACACTAAAGGAATTCGTACTGTTTTACTTGAAGGCATTTTTGAAAGCAGAGTAATGCTGACATATTTAGAAAAAGTCTTCTTACGGCTTAATATAATCATATTTAGTCACGTTTTGCTAGTCATTTACATGTAAAAGTGGTAATTGTATGATTTTAGGGTAGTACATAGGCCCTAGTACACCAATTTTTATATTGTGGTGATCTGGTATTTTTGTTTATTAAAAAAATGTAATAAAATGTGACAAGAACCACATAGACTGGGTAAAATCCATAAGTAGTTTTTATTGCTCACCACAGGGAGGTACACAAGATATGGCAGTTTCACAGTCTTCCAGTACAACAATATTTCTTCAGAGGACTCGCAGGTCCAGGAACCCTAAGAGCTATTTCACAAACTCCGGCTTCGGACGGTCAGGCAAGAACTGGCCGGTAGCCGGCTGGCTTTTTTCTGGCACTCAGTGCCTTTCATAAGCAGTGGCTTTGAGACGCTTTTTATGTCAGGTGTTTTTTTTTCCCTATTGGGCATGCGCAGCAGCAGCGCTGCACAAGCCTGGCCGGCAGAAGCCAGTGTGTGTGAAAGGAAACATTGTTTCCTTCACACTACTGGCGTGCAGGGACGGCATGGCCACGGCACGGCACCGTCCTGCATAGTAGTTTTTTCTGGCTATATCACGGCGACCGTGCCATGACCGTGTCGTGTGAAAGGAGCCTGTCCTTTGCCTGCAGTACTATATTTCACAGCCGGTTAAGTACCGGGTGGCTTTTTGCCGCCCCGTCAAAACCTTCATGTGTAAAATAGCTCTAACACTAGACACCCCCAGGCCTATAAGCTGGGTGACTATTTCACCGTCAAGCTCAGTTTCCCCAGTGTCTCTGCAGTTCTTAAACCAGCTTCCCACAGGTGTCTGTAATCAGCTGCCTTTCCAGGCACTGATTGAGGCAACATCTAAACTGGACATAACACAATCCTAATGCCTTTGCTCTGCCAAACCTGGGAGATCTGGATATTCCATATTTACTTCATATGGAATTGTGTTGACCCTGTCACACTCCTCTCCCCTTAACTTCAACCACCCTGGTGAAGCTAAAACACTTTCAGACGAGCTATCTGCCTTGCCCACATCTATTAGTGCCATCCGTCTGGGTACACAGCTCTCCCATTTTCCACAGTTCGCCATCCTCACCCTCTTCCTCCTCCTCCTCTAACTTCACCATAGGGTTGCTTGGAGGATCGGGCCCAACAAACTTCCTGGAAAGGGCATAAGCATTGAGGTGCTGTTTCCCCTGATGATGCTGCACCTCAAACTTAAATGGCTGCAAAGACAAAAACCAGCGGGTTACACGGGCATTCACTTCTTTGCTCGTGTGCATCCATTGTAAAGGGGCATGATCTGTACCCAACACAAACTCCCGCCCCAACAAATATTTTAACGAGTCTACTGCCCACTTGATTGCCAAGCACTCTTGCTCCACAGTGGAGCACTTGCGCTCCCTGGGCAGCAATTTCCAACTGAGGTAGAGGATGGGTTTATCTTCCCCTTCTACCACTTGGGAAAGGATTGCTCCCAATCCTGTACCTGAGGCATCTGTCTGCAATATAAACTGCTTTTTAAAGTTAGGAGCCTGCAAAACAGGTTCTGCACACAAGGCGTGCCTTAATTCCTTCCTTGCAGCTTGTGCTGCTCTAGACCACAGTATCTTGTCTGGAGACTGCTTTTTGAGATACTCCATTAATGATGCTGCCCTAGTGTTGAAATCACGAATGAATCTGCGGTAGTAACCCACTAGGCCAAGGAATGTTCTGAGCTGGGATTTACATTTGGGTTTAGGCCATGTGAGGACCACCTCCACCTTACTGGGCTGAGGTTTTACCTGCCCTCTGCCTACAATATATCCCAAATATTTTGCCTCCACCATTCCAATGGCACACTTCTCAGGATTAGCAGTAAACCCATGTGCCCGTAAAGATTGCAACACCGCTTCTACTCTTGGAAGGTGTGACTCCCAGTCGGGGCTAAAAATGATATGCATCTGCATATTTCTTGTGAGGTCACAGCAACCTGTTTATAGCCCTCTGGAAGGTTGCCGGAGCCCCATGCAGACAAACGGCAACATTTTATACTGAAACAAACCTTCTGGGGTAGACAAGGCTGTTTTGGCCTTAGCAGCCTCAGTTATAGGAATCTGCCAATACCCTTTTATCAAATCTAGGGTGGTGAGGTACTGACTGTTTGCTAAAGTCTCCACCAGCTCACCCGCCCGGGGCATTGGATAGGAATCAAACCATGACACTTTATTTAATTTGCGAAAATCATTGCAGAGTCTTAAAGCACCTGAAGGCTTAGTCACTCAAACTATGGGATTATTCCATTTGCTATTTGATTCCTGTATGACCCCTAGGCGCAGCATTTCCTCTACTCCTGCTTAACCGCTGCCCGTTTTGCCTCGGATATACGGTATGGCCTCTGTTTTATTACCACCCCAGGAGGAGTAACTATATCATGCTGGATAATTTGGGTTTTCCTTGGAATGGCACATCTTGGTGCCGTGCTACTAAACTCACCACCACCTGTTTCTGGCAGGGATTAAGGGTAACTTCAATGGGACAAAAGGGGTACCTTGGTCCATTAAGACTTCCTTTGGTATTCCCAAGCGGGTATATACCATCAACGATTCCCAGGCAGTAGTGCTAGATTTCATGTTACATAGCGAGATGGCCTTCAGGTACCGTGTGGCATAATCTACCACCACTAATATGCATTGATACCCATGAGCAGATTTTTCCACTGACCCTATCAGATCCATACCAATTCTTTCAAAAGGTACAGAAATGACAGGGAGGGGAACCAAGGGTGCCCTAAACCCTGGCCAGGGTGCTGTCTTCTGACACACTGGACATTCCTGACAATACCTTATTACTGCGGCATGAATGCCAGGCCAGAAGAATCTTAACTGAATACGCTGGAAAGTTTTCTCCTCTCCCAAATGGCCACCCCACAAGTGTGTATGAGCCGCCCTTAACACCAACTTCTCATGTTTCCAGGGAACCAACAATTGGTCTACTCTCTTACCCTTCAAATAGGTTACATGATATAACAAATCATTTTTTAATGCAAAGTATGGTACACCGCCTGCTGGTAAAGCTGTGATCTCTACAACATTTTCAAATTCATTTATCAAGTTCCCATAATTCTGTTGATCCTGGCCAAAGTCCTGCAAGGACACTTCCTTACCAAAGGCAACCCACTGTGTCTCGGTCTCCCTCCCCTCCAGTTGCTCACTGGCCAAGAAGGGCGATACAGCCACCAAACTTTGGGAAACAGCAGAGCTTGGCTCCGGGGACACCTCTGATGTGGACCTTCTGCTGTCATCATGCCACATAACCACCTCTTGTAACAATGGAAAGTCCCGACCTAGGATCAATGGGTAGGGTGGCCTGGCGGCTACTGCGGCTATCACCTTCAGGGATTGCCCTTTGATCACTATTGGGAAGTGCACTTGGGGGCATTCTTCTACATCCCCATGTACACATATAATTTTTACCGGGGGTAGCACCTGATCAGCCCCAGGTGGAACCAGGTTGGCAGAGATGATGGTTAATTCGCTGCCAGTATCCACTAAGGCCCAGACCTCCCGGCCTTCCACTCGCACCATCAAACGAAACAAGGTGGTTTGCACCGGGGAAGTGCTTCCAGCAGCCATGCTGACCACTGGTCGAGTTGTTTTTCCAGCACTACAGTCCATTGGCCTGCCCTGCTTTGGGCAGTGCCAGCGCAAATGACCGGGCTCGTCGCAGTCAAAACACACAGCTGGAGGTGGGTTGTTGGCTTTAACAACTGGAACCTGGTTTCTAGGCTTGGAAATTAGATGGAATCCCTGTTTGGCTTTGTTTAACTTCCCAAGAGTCAGGTACTGTTCAATCACCACCGCTAACTACTCAAACATTTGAGGATCAGCCTGTAGAGCCCACTGTTGCACCACATGGTCTAGTACCCGCACAGCATGGTCCAAAGCCACCATCTCTACTTTACACTGAGCTCTTATCCAGCTGCAACCACGCCTTCTTCAGTCTGGCCAACTTGTCCAGCTGGACCCTTGGAGCTTCAGGTGAATTTAGCTGCAATTCCTGAACCTCCTGAGCTTTGCTAGGTCCAGTCACTCCAACTCTGCTTAATATGGCCTTTTTCAAATGCGGATAGGAGTTTGCCTCAGTCACGTTTAAATCAACATATGCTCCCTGAGGTTGCAGCCCACTCCTCCTCAGGCCATTTTAAACGTGCAGCAGTATGCTCAAAGGTACACAGAAAAGCTCCAATGTAATCAGATGGAGTAAGCTTCTGTAACACCACTCGTTTATGCCCACCGCTCCTTATTTCAGTTAACTCAGCATGTAATAACTGAATTTGAGTTTGTTGTCCTTGTATCTGTGCTTGATGCCCTGCTGCCAGAGCTTGTTGCCCTGCAGCTATTTCAACAAAACTTTTCAAAAGCTCCTCCATATTACACTGCTTTATTCCTTTATGGAAAAACTTAGGAGGCTTTATAAATTCTCTTTTGGAAACCAGATTCCCAACAAACTATGGGCCTGATTCAGAGCCGGATGCTCTGACCAGAGCGCTCGCTCTGAATCAGTGCCCTCCTCCATTAAAATGGAGCATCCTCCTGGACGCTCGTATAGCTGTGGGTCACCACCCACAGCATATACGAGCGTCCAAATAGATGGTCGCGGTGGTCTTGACCATCGCGACCATCGGGCTTGCGATGGAGACCCTGCGGTAGGGTCTCCCTGCCACATGCCCTGGAGCCAAAATCACTCCCACTGACATCACTAGTGATGTCAGTGGGGCCGGCTTCAGACGGTAGGCGTTCCCATGGGAACGCCTCCGTCTGGCAGGCACGCCCCCGGCACGCCCACCAAAGGGAGCGTGCTGTCAATCAACATCGACAGCACGCCCCCTTTGGTGCGAGACCCGGAGCGACAGCTTGGCTGCCGCAGTCCGGGTCTCGCGCATGCGCACGATGGAGCTCCCTCCGTCGTGCACATGCGTAGTGGGGAACATCGACCCACTTGCGAGTGTACTGCCGCTTGCGAGTGGGTCTGAATGACCCCCTATATCAGCTGGCTTCTCTTAAAACTGCACCACATTCCCTGGCCATTCACCATATACAGGAATTAAGCAGTTTTTATATTGTGCATAATTTGCATATACACAGACATATCATCAACAACTGCCGTTTTATGGCTGGCCTGCCACAGTCCCTCACCCAGCTGCTAGTAAAGCGGCTTACTCACCAAGCCGCTGCGCAGTGGGTAGCGTCCTGCAAAGAATCTCACTGCCGCTGTGAGACTGCCATTAGCTTAATGCAGGGGTCTTCAAACTTGGCCCTCCAGCTGCTGTGGAACTACACATCCCAGCATGCACTGCCACCTTTTTGATATAACAGCATGCTAAAACTATGTGCAATGCATGCTGGGATGTGTAGTTCCACAGCATCTGGAGGGCCAAGTTTGAAGACCCCTGGCTTAATGTATCAACATGCTGTAGCGTGTTGATACAGTGTGTCCGGGGCCATATATATGGATTACTCCAGAGAACATTGTGGGACAAAAGGTGAGTATTGGATCTTTTTTCACAGGTACTTCCAATGGATACTTTACGTTGAGAAAGGGACATGAACATCTGGCAGCAGGTGAGTTTGTGTGAGTGTGTATGGATGTAATAAATCTTTATTTTTACAGTGTGTGTGTCTTGTGTTTCTTTACACATTTCTTTACAGGTGAACTACACGTACCAGCAGGCCCTTAATGCCCCGCATGCTGGTACTTGTGGTTCTCCAAGTACCAGCATGCGGAGGAGGCTTGCTAGGACCTGTAGTTCCACTGTAAAGACAATGTTGATAATTCTATTTTTAACACTACACACACTATCAACCTGCTACCCACCGCCTAGGGGTGGTGGGGATAGCCCAGGTCTATCAGCCTAGGCCAGGGGTGCCCTGGAGAGGGGGAATCCTTTGTTAGGGGGGTCCCCAACTCCCCAGGAATCCCTGGACTGGGCTGACTAGCGGTCAGGGCTGATGCTGCAGCTGATTTTAAATGTAGGGGTAATCTCACGGAAATTATTTCTCCCTATATTTAAAACCAGGTCTGGCCTTGCTGCCTGGTGCGGTTCTTAAATTACTGTGGAACCCTACACATTTTGTTCCCTGTAATTTTAAGAACTAGGACAAGTCTGGGGCTGGTTAGTCTTTTGGGGGGGCCTATGTCATTTTTTTTTTAATGTTTAACCTTTTTTATATATTTACAGGCAGAAACATATATGGATCACAATGATCTGTTTATGTTTCTGCCAAACTCTCAGATCACAGGCAGGTGTATTTATTTCAAGAGTTTTTATAGGAGAGTTTACCCATTTCATGAGAGTTTAGAAACTCTCTGCTTGGTAAATTTCCGATTCCTATCTTCACTAGTGAAAAGGTTCTCGAGTTTTGCCGATGGTGAATTGAAGAGAGTTTGCTAACTCTCCAGTATTTTCCTGTAGCAAAGGAGATCTCTCTCCCGAGTTTGACATTAGTAAATTTGAGAGTGGGAAAAAATGTCCAAACTCTCCCAAACTCAATTCTTAGTAAATTTAAGCCTAAGTGTGTGATATTAAATTTGCTTCTTTTAAATATTGTTATTGTCTATACTAATCCTCAGCGCTGTGTTTATTCTCTTCTTTGTGCTAGTTCCTTTTGGAATTTTATTAGTAGGCTTGACACACCTCCGCCCCCCAGAGCAACGTGTTTAGTATTTAACAAAAATGTATTAGTGCCTTATTTGAGGAGTTTTTTCTTTCTATGTTCCATTGATTCTCTTACCTGAATCGCTGTTGTCGAAGCTGAATAATTGGCTGAGACAAGTTCAGTTTAAAATTTAATTGTGATGACGCCATCTTGCGACTTACCGCAAGACGCCATCTTAAAAGTGAGATCGCAAGATGCCATTTTGCGATGGCCGCCTAAGTGCCATTTTAAATAAACTCACAAGTATATGATTTAAGTTGGTTCAGTTAGTTTAAATGCTGAGAAATAAAGATATTTGATAACTAAGGTTTTATACATGCTAAATAAGTCGTGTTTGGTATCGTACTGATGCGTACTCTTTTTACAGTATTCCGGTGCTATCGGTGGGGAGATCGCATCATGCATTCTCGAGTTATGGATCGCAGAGCCTACAAGCAACAAAATGTATATTTCATGAACAACTGTTAGGATGTTGCACGGGGCGGGAAGGGAAAGATCCCCAGCTGTTAGAGGCAGGGAGAGTCTATTTGAACCAGCCTGTTAAATGCTCTGTAACAGATGCTTCTCCCCTGGGAACCAATGACATCAGCAACAAACTTCTCTATTGTCCTGTTTATTCTGGGGGGGTATAAATATGTGTGCTCAAACACTGGGTTTTTAGTCTTCGTGCTGAATGACGAGGGGTCTCTTGCTGATGCCTATCTTCGGGTCCGGAAGCGCTGCGTATGTATACTGTACTTGGATCTGTATAATTCCTTTTGTGCCTAAATTGTGTCTGGATCAATTGCGTGTAACTGTCTGAACTTTTACTTGAATAACACTTGTGCTTTGGAACCACAAATTCCAGGTCTAAGTCTTTATTTACTGTTTGACACAAATTAGTGTCATCCTTAGAGGTTTATATAGAGGTTCTGATCCAGTATCGTTACTGTGTCTTCTCTTGCTGCTGCTTACTGAGCTCCAATCTCTAAACACTGCAGTGCACTTCCTGGTCACATGACACATCCAAGGTGTTCATCAGTGCTCAAGGCACGCCCTCCATACTCAGAGGCATGCCTCTATTAGCTCTCTCTTTGCGCGGCTTATTGCCTGTGTTGTGGCCCTGCCCCCAGCTCTGCAAGCAGTGTCTGACTATACAGAAGTGAGACTGAGCTATTGCTACCTCATCTCTCGTCTCCCTGCAGTCCCAGGGAAGTCCACAAAGCTGGTGAGTGTTAACTATAAAAATTATTATAATAAACACAGATGTTTATAAGTTATAATTATCTTCTTATCATTTTTATATCAAATCTCAGGAGTATGACAGGGGAGGCTCTGCCTACCCATGACTGCACGTCCCTCCTCCTTAGCCCAAACCCTAACCCTCCGTTACTGGTGCCTAAACCTAATCAGCCATTCCCTGCACCATAAACCTAACCCTCTCCCTTAGTGCCTAACCGTAAAGGCTGGCACACACTAACCAATGTGAAGTTTGTACCGACCTCATTAGCGACGGGACCTAGCGGGGTGCCGGAATCGGCAAGTGCGTACAGCGGTGGCCATGCTGCATTCGGCAGCATGGCTCCAGCTGACGATATCGCATGTCAGACCTACATGCAGGAGAGTGCATCATCAGCGACATAGCTTGTACACACTGGCCGATGTGGACGATATGTCATCCGATATGTTGCTATAGGCAACATTTCCACTTCTAATAACTCTCACTTTAGTAAATTTAGCCCTAATTACCTCATCACTATTACAATATACACAATGTTTGTTTTTTGTGTTTTTTCTACTCAATAGTCTGAAAAGACAGTTGTTTCACTATTTGTTTGTTCGGTATTAATAGGAGATTATTTCCCATATAATTTAGGTATGGATTATCACCATTGATTAACTGTTTAATTAATATAGTGGAAGCACATGATATGATTCCACATCATTTACCTTAAATGCGAACCGCTCCAAACTTGGGGATACAAGTCTAATCCGAGCCCTGGCTCGCGTGTTCCTGCCAGGCTCAGATTTCACATCGAGGCCAAACATCATCCTCCCGGCATCAGATTCTCGTGGGTTTTGGATGCTATTAAAAGCGCTGCAGCTGCGACTCGGCTCCATTTCACTCCAGTCACGCGGCCGCGTGATGTTATCTGCTCTGCAGTGTCCATCAGGGCTGTGCTGCTGTCAGTGTTTCCGTCTAAGGGGTTGTGCTGCTGTCAGTGTGTCCATCTAAGGGGCTGTGCTGCTGTCAGTGTGTCCATATAAGGGGCTGTGCTGCTGCCAGTGTGTCCATTAAAGGGTCTGTTTTGCTGTCAGTGAGTCCATCAAAGGGCTGTGCTGCTGTCACTGTGTCCATCTAAGGGGCTGTGCTGCTGTCACTGTGTCCATCTAAGGGGCTGTGCTGCTGTCACTGTGTCCATCTAAGGGGCTGTGCTGCTGGCACTGTGTCCATCTAAGGGGCTGTGCTGCTGGCACTGTGTCCATCTAAGGGGCTATGCTGCTGGCACTGTGTCCATCTAAGGGGCTGTGCTGCTGTCACTGTGTCCATGTAAGGGGCTGTGCTGCTGGCACTGTGTCCATCTAAGGGGCTGTGCTGCTGGCACTGTGTCCAGTAAGGATATTGAATTTAAACCTCTATACGCTCCTGCCTATACCTTCTAAAACCTGCCTATAACTTCTAAATCCTGCCTATACCTTCTAGGTTTTGATGCTATTTGCATACGCAGTCATACAGTAAATAAATGCCTTCGGACTTTGAACATGTGTTTCCAAAGCACAAAGTATTATTCAAGTAAAGTACAGTTAGTTACACGCTGTGATCTAAGTACAATTTAGTGCAAAGAAATTATACAGACCCAAGATACAGTTATACATACGCATGCGCACTGGGACCAGTTACTGGCATCCATAAGAAACCTCCATCAACAGAATCAGCATGCAGACTCCAGATTGGGGTCAGAACACACATATATATACCCTTACAGAACTAGACAATACAATAAAGAAGTTTGGCATGGTTTCATTGGTTCCCAGTGCTGGTGCATCTGTTACAGGATATTTAACAGGTTGATTCAAATGGACACAGACCAGCCTCCAACAGCCTTTGTCTCCGTTTTCCTACTGCATGCAAATCTAGGCTGTTAATTTTGCAAAGTACATTTTGGTGTTTTAACTCTCTACGGTCCATAAGTTGAGAATGCATGTTGCGATCTTCACACCAATGATACCTGAAAGCTGTTGAGAAAGAGCAGATCAGTACAATACCAAACACGGCTTACTTATCACGTATTAAACCTTAGATACCAAATAGCCTTTATTTCACAGCATTTGTAATAAATGAATAAAACTTGAATCTTATGCTTTAAAGCTATGGAACCTTTTATGTGAATGTGCAGTGTGTAAGTATTCGGGGTTTGGGAAAAGATGCTAGTTAACTTGTGGCAGATGCGTACACATGAAACTAATAAACAGCGTTCGCATACGGGGTATTATGCATTCGCAAATGTGCGACATGTTAACAGCGCAACTGTGCGTAATGTGCAGTGTTTATGCATGTGATTCTATTTATGATGGATTTAATATATACAGTCAGGTCCATAAATATTGGGACATTGACAGAATTTTCAGATTTTGGCCTCTATTCACCACCACAATAGTTTTGAAATGAAACAAACAAGATGTGCTTTAACTGCAGACTATCAGATTTAATTTGAGGGTAATTACATCCAAATCGGGTGAACGGTGTAGGAATTACAACAGTTTCAATATGTGCCTCCCACTTTTTAAGGGGCCAAAAGTAATGGGACTATCAACTCAAAAGCTATTTCATGGACAGGTGTGGGCTATTCCCTCGTTATTTCATTATCAATTAAGCAGGTAAAAGGTCTGGAGTTGATTCTAGGTGTGACATTTGCATTTGGAACCAGTTGCTGTCGACTCTCAATATGAGATCCAAAGAGCTGTCACTATCAGTGAAGCAAGCCATCATTAGGCTGAAAAATCAAAACAAACCCATCAGAGAGATAGCAAAAACATTAGGTGTGGCCAAATCAACTGTTTGGAACATTCTTAAAAAGAAAGAACACACCGGAGAACTCAGCAACACCAAAAGACCCGGAAGACCACGGAAAACAACTGTGGTCAATGACAAAATAATTATTTCCCTGGTGAAGAAAAACCCCTTCACAACAGTTGGCCAAATCAAGAACACTCTCCAGGAGGTAGATGTATATGTGTCAAAGTCAAACAATCAAGAGAAGACGTCACAAGGGTGAATATAGAGGGTTCACCACAAGATGCACACTATTGGTGAGCCACAAAAACAGGAAGACCAGATTAGAGTTTGCCAAACAACATCTAAAAAAGCCATTACAGTTCTGGAACAACATCCTATGGACAGATGAGACAAAGATCAACTTGTACCAGAGTGATGGGAAGAGAAGAGAAGGAAAGGAACTGCTCATGATCCAAAACATACCACCTCATCAGTGAAGCATGGTGGTGATAGTGTCATGGCGTGGGCATGTATGGCTGCCAATGGAACTGGTTCCCTTGTATTTATTGATGATGTGACTGCTGACAAAAGCAGCAGAATGAATTCTGAAGTGTTTCGGGCAATATTATATGCTCATATTCAGTCAAATGCTTCAGAACTCATTGGACAGCGCTTCACAGTGCAGATGGACAATGACCCGAAGCATAGTGCAAAAGCAACCAAAGAGTTTTTTAAGGCTAAAAAGTGGAATGTTATGCAATGCCCAAGTCAATCCCCTGACCTGAATCCGATTGAGCATGCATTTCACTTGATGAAGACAAAACTGAAGGGAAAATGCCCCAAGAACAAGCAGGAACTGAAGACATTTGCAGTAGAGGCCTGGCAGAGCATCACCAGGGATGAAACCCAGCGTCTGGTGATGTCTATGCGTTCCAGACTTCAGGCTGTAATTGCCTGCAAAGGATTTGCAACAAAGTATTAAAAAGTGAAAGTTAGATTTAGGATTGTTTAGTTTGTCCCATTACTTTTGGCCCCCTAAAAAGTGGGAGGCACATATAGAAACTGTTGTAATTCCTACACCGTTCACCTGATTTGGATGTAATTACCCTCAATATAAATCTGATAGTCTGCAGTTAAATCACATCTTGTTTGTTTCATTTCAAAGCCATTGTGGTGGTGAATAGAGAACAAAATATGAAAATTCTGTCAATGTCCCAATATTTATGGACCTGACTGTGTGTATATATATATATATATATATATATATATATATATATATACATATATAGATATATATATCATATATATCATTCCATAACATTTTTAAACTGCAATGCAATGTGTTATTAGTAATGAGATTCACTCTCAAACAGGGTGGAGACCCCCAGCCGATTGCTGGTGCCATATTGTCTGACAGTGAGTTTAAACAGTTCTTTTCATGCAGATTTCTTACCATTGTTCATTCAGTCAAATTCAAGTGTCTGGGCCATATTACAATTGCCACAGCTACACCTGTCCACATGTGGGGTCTCTCCCTTTACTGCAAAAACACCCACAGTTCCTGGTGTATTGTTTTTTCTAATTACTTTTCTCGGGAAGCTGTTTTTCTAGTTGTTTTGGTATTTTTTCTATGCAAGGTTATCCCCAGTACCAAAAACATTGCCATCTGTACTTAGCTTGTGAGTTGTAACTTAAAATGTCGCTGGGAGATCAGTCGCAAAATGGCGTCTTGCAGATTCTTATTTTTAAGATGGAGTCTGGTTGCCATTCGCAAGATGGCGTCACTCCAAGCTAATTTTACACTGATTCTGTCTCAGCCACTAAACCAGCTTCGACACCAGCAACAATCTGTGTCCAGTCCCTTTAGTCTAATTCCATCACAGTGGTGCTGCACTGACTCCACAGGTCCCACTTACTGCATTTAAAGTGTGGCTCCAGATTTGTCAGCAAAAAAGTAAAACAAAATACTGTCCCGCTGTTCCACTCGTGGGCCGAAGTGTCCCGTTGGTGATCTGGTTGAGAGGTTGGGCACCCCTCACCGCCGCAGCTATGCAGCGGTGCCGAACCCAAGTAACGTTACTTAGAGGCCGTGGCCTAAGGTAATTAGGCCATGCCCCCATTTTTGTTCAACTAGGAGGCAAAGGTAGGCACTGGACATGGCTACCCCTGGAGCATGCGTGGTAAATACATCAAACACTGTACAGAATATAGTTAAATGGAAATTAGTCCCAGTCATAATATGCTGAAAGAAATCGTTCACATCATGAAAACCTAATAACAATTTGTCTCTACTATAAACGCTCCTAGGGGTCATATATATAGAATACATAATAAATAGGATTCTGATCTAGCAGGTATTGATATAGCTTTCATGTGGATCAATGGGAAATTAAAAATTTTAAATATATTACTAAAGTTAATCGTAGCATTAATAACTTTCAGATCAGTTAACACATGACAGCAGAATGTGGTGCAAACATGTAGATTGTATAAACTGTACAACATAGTGAAAGAGAGTAGCCATATTGTAAGTGGGCGTGGATTCTAGATCAATCTTTGCTCTCCCCAAAGGGCACCAAACCTTTTCATGACCTGAGTCTAATGATGTTTCAATCTCTTCCCAATGACTCCCATAAGAGACCTAAACATCCCAAATGTGCCATCCAGCCAGATTACAAGTACATTAGCAAACCTCACTTGTGCATATCACCTTTTAAAATGTAGAAAACAGTTCATGACCTTTTTAATGTTGCTGCACTTCTCCAAAGAGTTATATGGAAAATGCAAGTAGTTATTTGGATTTTAATGATGAAAACATATTTACAGACAGCATACATTATTTTGCATGAGATCATTTGCTTTTGGATTCTTAGTATAACAATCAATTTAAGAGGAGATAGTGAACTAATGAAAGTCACTTTAGCCTCATTTCATGGACCTGAAGACAGAAATCTTCCAGTTTATTGAATTCAGGTCTCTGAAGTCACTTGTATAAATAAAATAAGTAGAGTTTTGGGCCTATTTATAATGGGGCCATCGCCGGGACATGGTCTGTGATAAGAACCAGATGAGTAGAAAGTAAAGTGATGGCTAATGCGATCACTTTACTTCCAGGTCCAATCTCTGTGAAAATTCTCCCCATTCTGCCCACTTCACTAGGAAGTAGGCAGGAATGTGGGTGAAGTGCCTACTCTATCGGGGGTGCAGGGGGTTACCTGAAAACTTGGGAGCCTCCCGCAACTTCCTGGAGAGTAAGCATGTATATTCAATTATTCATAAAGTGATATTTTAGTTTTAAACTCACCACTAGTTTTTAGTTAAAAAAGGGGCCATCCATCATTATCTTTTTAATAAAAGCATCACTTCAGGAAAGCTGCTCTTTTTGCGGAGACAGCTTCTCAGAAGTGTGAAATACTTATCTTGCTTCTCTGGAGCTCTGTGGGGCTGTCAGTGTCTCTGCCATCCTCTCTCCCTGGCTAAATGCTGCAGCCACAGACACCCGGATCCCATGCTGGCCGCTCCATTACCTCCTCTGGTAATCTGCCGCAGACACCCGTCCTCCACTCCCCCCGTGCTGGAGTGCCATTAACTCTGCTTAATGACGATGTTGTGGCAGCCAGCATAAAAAATCAATGGACGGCACATGTTTCCACTTACAGGCTCACAGATTAAATCTCACATCAGCAACTTTGCATGAGACACAGAATCAGCCCCTTGATGTGTATCATGAACAATGCAGGAGCAGGGCTACCTGGCACTCTGTGTCGGCCCGCTCCCCCAAACACATGATGTCAAGCAAGGGGATGGGTGCCACCATCTGGAGAGAGTGTAGAGCTTCTGGGATGCTGTGGACAGCTCTATACAGTGCAGGCCAAGATGCATGCCCTGGAGCTTCCTTTGGATGCTATGAGCAACACTGCCACAGAGCTGGTGGCCACAGGGTTCTAGGCAACCTGGTAGACAGAAGCAGGGACCATGGGGCAGAGACGGTGTTGACCTCAGGGCCCTGTGCCCTAGGCGGCTTCACAGCCTGCCTTACGACACTGATCAAGAAACACCTTGATTTTGCAATAGTGCATCTCAAGCACATATCAAGGAGTGTGCCTACTCTATACCCTTAAAACAGGGGTGGGAATCCTCCAGCCCGCACACTGTATACGGCCCGCAAGGTGAAATCGTCTGGCCCCGCTGGCTGTCAGCGGCAGCAGCAGAATCAGCGTAGTGTAGCGGCTGTCAGTGGCATCAGGTAGTGCAGCGGGGGAGAGGGGATGTCAGGATCGTCATCAGCGGCTGGTAGCCAATGACAGCCCTGACACACCCCTTCCCCCGCTGCGCTATCAGCGGCGGCAGGTAGCACAGCGGGGGGAGGGTGTGTGTGTCAGGGCTGTCATCGGCTATCAGCGGTGGGAGGTAGCGCAGTGGTGGAGGGGGTCAGGGCTGTCATCGGGCGAATTAGTGCAGGGGCTCTCTCCCTATCAGCGGCGGCAGGTAGCACAGGGGGGGGGGATCAGGGTGTCAGGGCTGTCATTGATTGGCATGCAGGGCTCCATCCTGTCCATCAGCGGTGACAGGCAGGCAGCGCGCAAAGGGGGGTGGAATCAGGGCTGTCATATGGCTGCCATTGAGCTGGCTAGTGCAGGGGCGTTCAGGGTCTCACCCTAACAGCGCGGGCAAGCGGGCAGTGGTGGCACAGCAGGGGGGGGGGGTGTACAGTCAGTGCTGTCATCAGGCTGGTTAGGACTGAGAGAACCCCAGGGCTGCCTTATCAATCTGCCTGTCACACATCCATAGGGACTGCCCCTCCAGACTCTGCCTGGCAACATACCAAAGAGAAACAGTTACTTACAGCCATCAAATTAAGGGTGAGTTAATAACGTTTTTAACCAAGTATAGGAGGCAAATTTTAAGTTAATAATTTGTATGGCCCCCGAATGATTTTCTAAAAATCAAAATGGCCATTGGCAGAAAAAAGGTTCCCCACCCCTGCCTTAAAAGATGCCTTTGTAAACTAGGTTTGTGGCAGAAAAAGTAAAGAGGTGCAAAGTGAAAAAGTGTAAATGTCAAAGTCCTCCTTCCCACCACTTCAGATCTACCCCTTTACTGTGAGGGGACCTCGGGATTACCTCTAATACAGTATATTATATAGTACTCCCTTTTAACAACAACACTTATTGCCAGCAGTACAGATGTGGCCTCACTTGTCTTTGCTCGCACCAAACAGCCCCTTTTGGTGTGTCTGGTCATGTGAGACTCTGCTAGCGCCTGGCGTCTTTTTTGCTTAGGACGCATCAGGAGACTGAGCTGATTAATTTGATATGTGACACTTGTAAATCTGTTAGCGACTGATTATCTCAATTAGCATGCGCAGAATGTTTCAACACCAACTCCCGTTTTCAGTCTCAGCCACACACAGATATATAAGTGTCACATATCAAATTAATCATCACGGTCTCCTGGTGCATTGATGCTAGCAGAGTTACACGGGATCTAGCGACTCACTCATGCCCAGGGGCGGATTAGCCATTAAAGTCAGGAGGCCTGACCGGACTGTGGGGCCGAATTCCGCATGTTGCTCCACCCCCCAGTAGCGCATCACACACTATTCTTTCTGAGAGCTAGCCGGAGCCTGTCAGAGCCTCATGGTTTGGAGAAACTCTGTGCTTCTGAAACTGCGAGAATAGGCTGACTTCTCACGAGACAGAGCTCCTCCATTCAACACAGTGAGAGACACATGCAGAAGAACAGTAGCGGTCTGGTTATAGAGGGTAGGCTTGTTAAAACCTATATAACAGCCCCTATTACATTAAAAATAAAATCCTTTTTTTTTTTGTCGGTCGATTTTAAATTAACTTGACTGTATTTTCTTTACACTGGGGAAGAGCAACCCTGAATGAGGCAGCAGCCCCTTGATGAACAACACAGACAGCACCCCTTCTTTATGGACAACAAATCACCCCTGCCGAGTGCGGACAGACCACCTGCAGAATCACATATACGTGGACGATAAACTGCAGCAGTGTCACCGAATAATAATAGCGCAGCTAAGTTGCTACCGCACACACACAAAAAAAAGCACTTTCTTTTTTACACTGGGGAAGAGCACCCCTGAATGAGGCAGCAGCCCCTTGATGAACAGCACAGATAGCACCCCTTCTTTATGGACAACAAAGCACCCCTGCCGAGTGCGGACAGACCACCTACAGAGTCACAAATACATGGACGAGAAACTGCGGCAGTGTCACTGAACAATAATAGTGCAGTTGCTAATGCACACGCACAAAAAAAAGTACTTTTTAATTTTTTTTTACAATGGGGAAGAGCACCCCTAATTGACAGAGCACCCCCCGAGACAATACAGCAACCCTTTATGGACTGCAGCCCTAGCCTAATTGACAGGACAACACAGCAGCAGCCACAGTTAATTGACAGGACAAGTGACACAGCAGCTGCAGCACCCACTGAATGAAGCCCCCCTTTATATTCTGCAGCCTAAGCCCCTTTATGGACAACACAGCAGCAGCCTTCAGGCCAAGACCCCGACTGGACACACTGACTAGTGACTACACGTCTGCTAGCTTCTCTCTCCACAGCGCAGTCAAAATGACGTCGATCGGGGGGACCTTTATATAATCCAAAACCCGCAAGAATCCGAGAGTGGGAGGATAACGCGTTTTGCCTTGTTTTCAGATCCGAGTCAGGTGGGAAAACTCAAGCCGGACTCAGATCTCGCCTCGGAACACGATGTTCGGATGGGTTCAGTTCTCAGAGAACCAAACCCGCTCATCTCTAGTTAAAACATCTTCTTGAATATATTTTTTACTGACAATATTCACAATATAATGTAATCTTGCAACTAATCTCGTCTCTTTGGTATGTGATTAGATGAATACATCCATTTTTGATTGTTCATACTAGCATCTATCTGGGAATATTTGTGACTGTCTGTTTATATATTTTCATATTCTCTATTATTTTACAAGCTCGTGGGACAATGTGATATCTGTTCACTATATGGAGCATGGTTGTACAAAGAACAGACATAAGTGATACCAGCAATGCAACAATATGATGATCATATGCTGCAGCTCCTATCATATGGCAAAGGACACATACTGTAATTTGCATATTCAACTTCCTGTCACAGTTGGTGCTAGTGAGTTACCTGTATCAGGTAATGAACTGGAATCACTGGAGGCTGGCTGGACTGGAACCATGGTTGACATGAATAGCTTTTATTATAAGAAGTGGGTAACAGTGAGAACTGCCTTTGGTGATGAGTGACTGGAACTGGAAACTGGAGACATTGGAATGAGACCAGAAGGAACTTGGAGGGACCGGACAGGGACCGGCAGGTAGGCTGACTGAGCTGGTCGGGGTACCAGTAGATGAGCTTGCAGGTGGATGGTAGCACGGAAGCTACTTGGTGCAGCTAATGAGCCGTGAGGTGAGTGGACTTGGAGGAACCGGACTGAGACCGGCAGGAAGGCTGACTGAGCTGGTCGGGTTACTAGTAGATGGGCTTGCAGACAGATGGTAGCATGGAAGCTACTTGTTGTGGCTTGGGAAACCGTGGGTAGACGTTGGTAGCTGGGTGGCTACGTGGAGCGACTGGATAGCCGTGGGTAGACGCTGGTAGCTGGGTGGCAACGTGGAGTGGCCGGATAGCCGTGGGTAGACGCTGGTAGCTGGGTGGCTACGTGGAGCGGCTGGATAGCCGTGGGTAGACGCTGGTAGCTGGGTGGCTACGTGGAGAGGCTGGATAGCTGTGGGTAGACGCTGGTAGCTGGGTGGCTACGTGGAGCGGCTGGATAGCCGTGGGTAGACGCTGGTAGCTGGGTGGCTACGTGGAGTGGCTGGATAGCCGTGGGTAGGTGCTGGTAGCTGGGTGGCTACGTGGAGCAGTCGGATAGCCATAGGTAGATGCTGGTAGCTGGGTAGCTACGTGGAGCGGCTGGATAGCCGTGGGTAGACGCTGGTAGCTGGGTGGCTACGTGGAGCGGCCGGATAGCCGTGGGTAGGTGCTGGTAGCTGGGTGGCTACGTGGAGCGGCTGGATAGCTGTGGGTAGACGCTGGTAGCTGGGTAGCTACGTGGAGCGGCTGGTTAGCCGTGGGTAGATGCTGGTAGCTGGGTGGCTATGTGGAGCGGCCGGATAGCCGTGGGTAGGTGCTGGTAGCTGGGTGGCTACGTGGAGCGGCCGGATAGCCGTGGGTAGATGCTGGTAGCTGCGTGGCTACGTAGAGTGGCCGGATAGCCGTGGGTAAATGCTGGTAGCTGGGTAGCTACATGGAGTGGCTGGATAGCCGTGGGTAGATGCTGGTAGCTGGGTAGCTACGTGGAGCGCCTGGATAGCCGTGGGTAGACGCTGGTAGCTTGGAAGCTACTTGGTGCAGCCTGGGAGCCGTGTGGAGAAGTTGGTAGCGTGGAAACTACTTGATGCGGCCTGGGAGCCGTGTGGAGAAGCTGGTAGCGTGGAAGCTACTTGGAGCGGCCTGGGAGCCGTAGGTGACAGGCTGGTAGCATGGATAGCTGAACGCAGCAGGCTTACGGATAGCACTGGTATAGGAACCAGCAGGAGCCTGGGACATACTGGCACACAGAGGTACAGCTATAGCACAAGCAGTACACCACGGAACGTAACAAGATGTTCAAGCACTGAGTGCTATTAGAGGAGGATCTATATACCTAGAGGATGAAGGAGGTGAACCGCGCTCACTGGTACGGTTATAGGGTATGGGGAGGGAGGGGTGAGGGTGGGGGAAGGGGGGGTGTGGGGAGGGAGAGGGATGGGGAAGGGGATGTGCGTGTGTCTAGCTGGGGGGGAGGGGGGGGTTGGGGGAGGGTAAGTGCTGCGCCTGTGGTAGGGGTACCTGATCCTACCTGGATAGCGGACAAGTAATAGGGGGGTGAGGAGCGCTCTACTGTGGGAAGTAGGAGTGTGTGCTGCGTGTGGGTGTGTACGGGATGTCTAAAAGAGAGACTGAGTCGGTAATGTTGGGTCAAAAGCTTTATTTGGGTAGGCACAGTGCTGCTTGAGAAACAATTGACCCTGGGGTGTAAGGGGGTGTGGATAGATGCGTGCACGGGGGGGAAGGTGGGTGGACCCTTTTAGGGGGCTCCTTGCCGTGCAGTTCTTGACCAGCACGGAATCCCTGCTGGACCTTTGGTCAACAGTCTTAACGCCCGGCAATGTGGTAGTGGAGGGTGTGGTGGTGGCGTCCCGCACAATGTGCAACTTAGGTGCCTTGGATGGCGTTGCGATATGGGGATGCTGATCGACTGTCTCTGGTTGTTGTGCAGCGTTGTGGCTGTAGACTGTTGTTTCTGTCCTGTATCTCTTGGAGTGGTTATGCCACGTGCTGATGGTGATGGTGGTGGCATTCTTGATGGCAGACTGGAGATGTCTGCGTCAGCTCGGTGTCTGTACCCGGTAGGGTGGGCGGACTTTGACGGGGTGGCGGCACCTGGGATCGGTGTTCACGCTTGTGCCGAAGTGGAGGTTCCGCATGTGCCGGCGGGACGACCGGGGGTGGGAGCTGGTAGCTGGGTGGCTACGTGGAGTGGCCGGATAGCCGTGGGTAGATGCTGGTAGCTGGGTGGCTACGTAGAGTGGCCGGGTAGACGCTGGTAGCTGGGTAGCTACATAGAGCGGCTGGATAGCCGTGGGTAGACGCTGGTAGCTGGGTAGCTACGTGGAGCGCCTGGATAGCTGTGGGTAGACGCTGGTAGCTTGGAAGCTACTTGGTGCGGCCTGGGAGCCGTGTGGAGAAGTTGGTAGCGTGGAAACTACTTGATGCAGCCTGGGAGCCATGTGGAGAAGCTGGTAGCGTGGAAGCTACTTGGAGTGGCCTGGGAGCCGTAGGTGAGAGGCTGGTAGCGTGGATAGCTGAACGCAGCAGGCTTACGGATAGCACTGGTATAGGAACCAGCAGGAGCCTGGGACATACTGGCACACAGAGGTACAGCTATAGCACAAGCAGTACACCACGGAACGTAACAAGATGTTCAAGCACTGAGTGCTATTAGAGGAGGATCTATATACCTAGAGTCTGGCAGCGATTGGTGGATACAGACAGGTGGTCTGGCAGTGGCATTCAGAGTGGAGCAAGGCACAGCATGCAGAGGGAGTATTCATCTCTGCAGCCCTTGAGAATCAGGACCACACCTGTGTTCCAATTAAGACTAACAATGCTCACAGACAGAGCAGGGTCCAGGTGTTTAATCAGTGTGGGGAGGTGAGAGCTCTGCACACACAGAGATGTAACAGCCAGCATGATTCAGCCAGATCAGATGTCCCAGGAGAATTACAAACACAGATCCATGGAGCAGCTGGCAGAGGTAAGTCACAAGGTAAAAACTAGCCAGGATTGTGACACTTACTAGGCAAGTACCACGGAGAAATTCCACCCTGATTAAATATTTGATTTTGGACTAAAACAATGTGGTTGGTTTAGGGACTAGCATCTATCTGGGAATGTTTGTGGATGTTTATATATTTCCATATTCTCCATTATTTTACAAGCTCATTGGAAAATGTGATATCTGTTATCACTCTATGATGCATGGTTATACAAAAAACAGACATAAATGACACTAACAATGTAATGAAATAAAAACTTTATAGAGGCTATTAGGAGGTAAGACCATCAAACACTGAATATATTGATCTGTATACGTTTGTAATATTTATCTAAATATGTAGGTTCCCTAGCTGACCCATATGAACCTTATCTAACCAGATAGAAATTTAATCTAGATAATTAATTAATTTTGGGCACTTGTTTTGTCTTACGTTTTGTGTGGACCCAGTCTTACAAATATGGTGTTATGAACATGAACTAATAGAGGTTCTGGATGTGGAATGACACCATAAACCCATATATGTAGCCCATGTTGGCACTTTGACTAAACACAGGCCAATACACAGCTATATGAGGCATTATTTTTTAAAATATTTTTATTCATTCACATATTTAGATGTATATTTTATTCACTTATTCCTTTCACTGTCTAATTTTACCCTTTTCTTTGCTTTTTAATGTACATGTTGATATTAAAATGTCTTCAATAAAAGTTATATTTTAAAGTTAATGCACCACAAGTGACACTTCCAAAATGTTTCTCTCTCTTTGTGTTGCGGTTAGGGTTAGCCTGCAGTTAAGGGTAGGGTTAGAGTTAGGCTGTAGTTAGAGTGGGGTTAAGGTTTGGCTGCGGTCATGGTTATCCTGTACTTGGGGTGGTGTTAGAATTAGGCGCGGTTAGGGATAGGCTGCCATTAGGGTAAAGGTGCAGTTAGGGTAGTATTAGGCTGCGGTTAGGGTTAGGCTGCAGTTAGGGTGGGGTTATGATTAGGCTGCGGTTAGGGATAGGCTGCAGTTAGGGTGGGTTAGGATTAGGGTTAAACTGTGGTTAGGGTGGGGTTAGGATTAGGCTGCGTTTAGGGTTAGGATGCAGTGAGGGTAGGGTTAGGATTAGGTTGTGGTCAGGGTTAGGCTGCAGTTAAGGTAGGGTTGGAATTAGGCTGCGGTTAGAGTTAGGCTGTAGTGAGGGTAGATTTAAGATTAGGTTGCAGTCAGGGTTAGGCTGCAGTTATGCTTAGGCTGTAATGATGATTGGGTTAGGCTGCGGTTAGGGTTAGGCTGTAGTTAGGGTAGGGTTAGGATTAGGGTAGGATTAGGCTGTTGTTAGAGTTTGTTGCAGTTAGGGTTAGGCTTTATTGATGGTTACATTGCAATTAGGGTGGGCATTATGGTGTATTTTAGGTTAAGGTTAGGGTAAACTTGCATTGTCGACATTTTGGCTGTCAATATCCGAAAGCATTAAAAGATGGAGCACTGCAGATAGAGGTGTATCTCTAGATGCATTGGGGGCCTCTGCAATTGAGGTTAAACTGGCATGTGTTTTAGCATGTGGGGTGATCAGAGTGGCATTTGCGGTGGTCACAGTAGCATGTGTTGTGGTATGTGGAAGCAGGTGGGATGGTCAGATGGGCAAGTGTGTTATTTGGAAGCAGGTGGGGTGTTTTGAGTGACATCTGGAGATACCTGAGGAGGTCTGAGTGGTATGTGCTCTGCTGCACTCTTTTTAAGGTGTGTGGATAGGGACACTGGTGTTGGCTCCGGCTACAGTTGATTTGGTGCCGCCCACATAAGACCACTTCCATAAATTTTCCCTGGGCCACTTTTAGTCCCCAATCCACCCCTGCTCACACCAGACATATCACGCTGCATGGCGTATTAAAGCAAGTTGAGAAAGGAAACATCTGTAAATTTTTTTTAGTATCCCTGTATCTCACAGTGATATTATTATATTCAGCATCACTTACCTGTCCAGCAAGATCCAGCAGTGTCTCCCTCCTCTGCGTTGTACTCTAAAGTGTGTCTGGCAGCCTAACGATGCAGGCAAAAAGTTAATGTCAAATGCATAATGTGTGGCTGCCGACTGTGCATGCGCATTGCACTTTAACCTGGCGGGGATTGTAAAACTCAATGGCGTCACTGAGGTCAGTGACACCCAGTGCAGCCAATAGACACCCTTTGGTGCACAACTGAATTGGATAGGTGGCTTTGCTTGCAGGGGGCGTGGTGTCACATCACACCACTACCGTTTCATCACTCCCGGTGATGCCGGGCTGTCCCCAGAGACTCTCACTGCACTGCTGGCTCCTTCTCAGTGATAAGGAGCTGCCTGGATGTTTGTGTTCAGCGCCCAGCTCCTTATCACTGTAGAGGAGCCAGCATTCTGGTGTTAACCTTCTGAGGGTGACACCCGGTGCTGTCCACACCTCCTAGTGGTGCCACTGGTACCATTAATGCCATCTATAGATGGTGTAATTAATTCTTCATAAAAACTGGTAAGTTAAGCATTCTGCTTTTGTTAAACATTGATCATAAAACTTTTTATCATCGGAAACTAGTGCTAAAGGAGTTAGGACTCATTGTTAAGTGGCATCCAAAGTGTGTGTGTTGCAGACTTTTTTGGGGGTTTGGCAAACTGTGGCTACAAATGTGCTTTCCTGTTTAAGCCTGACCCAAAGGACTGAGAAACAGGGACAGAGAATAAGGAGAAGATCAAAGAGAAAATTACAGAAGGTGGAAAATGACTATGGTAGATTGAAACTCATTAGTCCTACATTTATTTTTTCCTGTCCCCTGGCCTCTGTGCCCTGTCCTAGGATACCCTCTTCCATTCCCCAGGTTATCTGTCCTTGGACCCAATCCTCTCTACCCTCATATCCTGTCACCTAATACACTGTTGCCAGACACTTGACATATGAAAAAAAAATCAGGCGGTATAAACACATAGGGCCTGATTCAGACCCGGTCGCTAAGCTGTGCTTGGTTGCTCCAGAAACGGACCGGGTATACAAATCCCGCGATCGCACTGTCTGGCTCTATGTCTTAGAGGGCGACGGCAGTGAGTGTACCCAGGAGTATAAAGCCGCCCACCTTTCTCTCTTAGCACACATCATCTCCAGGGAGTGTGTAAATAATCGGGAACATCGAGACCCATCGGCGCTGCACGCAGCACTTGAAGTAGCCCCTACCCCACCGCAAGCACTGCAATCAGTTTAGGCTAAAATACCACCAAGTGACGTGTTCAATTACGCTACTTTGCTAATTATGCACACCCATTACACTCCGTTGTGATGCTCAGACACTCCTGCATTTGCACAACCACTCCCCCGTTCACAAGCACCATCCCCTGTCACCACCCACAAACGGCGCAATCTGTCACTCAAAGTAGCGTCCAGTCTGTGTACTACATGCGCACGATTCCCGGCCGTAGTGACTGGTTCGTGCATGCGTACTTTGGCGATAATTGCACATAGCGAGCATTCGCAGCTTAGCGACCGGGTCTGAATCAGGCCCAGAATTCCTTAACACCAGCAACACTATTTAAAAATAGTTTATAAACTTTCTCTCACAATTTACAGGTGTTGGATACAATTTAATTTGAACCTAGAGGAGAGGAAGAAAGAGTGGTAAGGTATTATTAATAATAATAATAATAATAATAATAGTAATAGTAATAATAATATTATTATTATTAACATTTACCTATAAAGTGCCAGCAAATTCTGTTGCACTTTACAATTGGGAACAAAACAGTCATAAAACAAAACTGGGTAACAATAACTAGAGATGTGCACTGACCCCCGTGTTTTGGTTTTGGATCTGGATCTCCCCTGCTTTTGGATCTGGATGGGTTTTGCCAAAACCACACCTCCGTGTTTTGTTTTTTGTTTTTGGTTTTGGATCTGGATTTTTTCTTTAAAAAATCATAAAAACAGCTAAAATCACATAAAATGGGCTTTTTTTTGTTCCTACAGTATTATTAACCTCAATAACATTTATTTCCACTCATTTCCAGTCAATTTTGACCACCTCACAGCTCACTATATTGTTTTCATCCAGTTTAGGCCCAAAATTTGCACCAAGCTAGCTGGCTGACTAAGCTAAGCGGCAGCAGTGGGTGGCACAAACACATGGCAGTTCAACTTCAATCATGGCACATCAGGAAATACTTTTATTATTCAAGAGAGGCCTAAGGGAGTTGGAGTATGTATGTAGATGAAGGCAGGGCAGGGACAGGAAGGGTTGATTTGATTGGTAGTAAATTTTATTTCAGTTTTTGATTCCAAAGAAAATTTATTAGAGAGAAGGGGAGGTGAAGAGGCATTTACAAGGAAAATGTGATACTTTCACATCAGTCCTTGCCACAGAAGAATCCTTGAGCATGGCTGCTGCTGCTGGGAGTTAATTTTCTCATCCCAGAAGGGGACCAGGAAGACTTCTAGTAGTGCTTTCCACATGGAAAAGAATTTCCCAACCTGTACAGGGACATTAAAAAAAACATAGTTAGTTAGTGTAGTTAGTTAGTGGCCTCAAGTGTAAAATCTATGATTTAAGGCAGGGGTAGTCAACCCTGGTTCTCGAGAGCTACCAACAGTACATGTTTTCCAGGTCTCCTCACAGAATCACAACTATAACAATTAACTCTACCTGTGGATCATTCTACATGTGTTGGTGAGTAATGAATACACCTGTGCACCAGCTAGGGCATCTGGAAAACGTCAGCTCTCGAGGACCGAGGTTGGCTACCCCTGATTTAAGGCCTTATGTTGTGTCTTTCTTGAGAATCCTGCTCCTGCTTCTGTGGCTAGGAGTGGATTTTCATCCCAGAAGGGGACCAGGAAGAGTGCTTCCAAAAACAATTGATTTAAATAATCGTTTGGATTATCTTCTGTAAAAGCATTTCCCAACCTGTATAGGGAAATTAAAAATAACAGAGTTAGTTTTAGTGGCCTTAGGGCCTAATTTAGACCCGCTCGCGACCGCTGAGCGCTCGCAAGCGGGTCGATGTTGCCCAAGTGCGTGGCTCCGTCGTGCGCATGCGTGAGACCCGAATAACAATGGCCAAGCCATCGTTATGGGTCTCGCACCAAAGGGGGCGTGCTGTCGATGGTGATTGACAGCACGCCCCCTTTGGTGGGTGTGCCGGGGGCGTTGCTACCCAGACGGAGGCGTTCCCATGGGAACGCCTACCATCTGGGGCCGGCTTCACTGACATCACTAGTGATGTCAGTGGGAGTGCTTTTGGCTCTGATAGAGCCAAAAGCACTCCAGGGCTTGCGGCAGCGAGACCCTACCGCAAGGGTCTCATTGCAGGCCCGATGGTTGTGATGTTCTTGACCATCGCGACCATCATTTTGGCCACTCGCTATAGCTCTGGGTGGTCACCCACAACTATGTGAGTGGCCAGGAGGCCGCTCCAAACAGTGAGAGTGATGGCTCTGATTCAGAGCGAGCGCTCTGTCTGAGCGTCCGGCTCTGAATCAGGGCCTTAGTTCAAACTTCCATTGTTCCCACTGTCCACTTAACCATATCAGATATGTGAACAAGCAGAACAGAGCATTAAATGCAACATTCCAGATTTATGGTTTAAGTCTTACATTGTGTCTTTCTTGGGAATTCTTGAGCCCAATGCCTGCATGCTGGAAGTGGATTTTTTTCATCCCAAAAGGGGACCAGGAAGCGTGCTTTCCAAAAAGAAATAAACAATTGACTTAAATAATCCTTTTCAAACCCTCTGTAAAGGAATTTCCCAACCTGTAAAGGGAAATTAAAAAAAAGAGTTAGTTAGTGGCCATCAAATTGCCGTTGTTCCCACTGTCCACTTAACGATATTACTTAGATATGTGAACAAGCAGAACAGAGCATTAAATGCAACATTTCAGTTTAAGGTTTAAGTTTTACTTTGTGTCTGGAGATCATTGAGAAAGCAGAAAATGAGCTCCACCACAAGCGGCAGATTACTAAACTCACACTCAAAGGTTTAATAGAAATAGATACAATACCAGATCAGATGTTTACCCTGGAGGTTCTGTCTGATTCATCATGGTGCCCCCAAGATTGTGCAAATTCTGCCAAAAGAGAGACTGATACCAAGGCTAAACATAAGAGTCACCTTCTGGATGTGAATTGTCTCATTTGCATGGGGAAAAATCAACCCTCAGATGAGATGGATCGCAGCCAGTGGACAACATTGAAATTGCCATTAAAAGTCACAATGGAAGACTACAATGTGGAGAATCTTTCTTCACAGTTAGGAGAGGCCTCAGAGAACATGAAAAAAGATGCTCTAGGTGCTGAACTTCAAGGGATTTCTCCATCATGTTCTGCAGTGTGGAAAAGTTTCATTCACATGTTTTCTATAAAGCAGTTCAAAGTTACAGCCTTCAAAGTGTCTGGCTATAACACCCACCTTTGCCAGGAATTACTAAAGATTATCACAAGCAAAGTATTCATCTGTCCGGAATCTGTCTGGGAATTCATGGATCGTATCTGGCCTGAATGCAATAAGACATCCAGTGATTCAGTGTTCTGTAGCCAACTTTATTCCTACCTGAATCGCAAACTGAAATACGGAATAGTGAGCACAGACATGGAGGCCTTTGTTATTCCGCTGCCTGCATGCCAACCAATACCTTCCAGACTACACCCACTGGGGGGACCAGGTCTTGATAATGACCATACCCATCTGTCGCTAGGCCTTCTTCCAAACCATTCATCCTGGACTTCCTGTCCAAAAAGGGTAAGCAGGGTACAGAAGGAGGAGCTAGATGTCCCTGATGACATTTTTTTTTATCTATAGATGATGTGGAGAGAGAAGAGCTTCAGATGTTGAAACAGGGGCTCCCACCTATTTGGCTTCCCTTCAGGAGATGGCAATCCAGATGGCAACCCAGAATAATAACAACTAAAATAATGTGTCTACTGATAATCAGCCTGATCCGTTAACAGCAACATACCCCATATGGCCAACTCATAACATGACACCCAGTTTGCAGCCTCCTCTTCTTTACGACACTAATCCAGTCGCCATGGTTGATCATTCAGCCATGTGTGGTCCACCCAATTTTTGGTCTTCTACATTCTAACATCATAATAATACACTATAACACATTAGACTTATAATTTTACGTTTTTGAATAGAACAGTTTTAGAATTTAGTATGTCCACTCTATATAGGTTTGTAAATATAGGCTTTAGGGCCTGATTCAGAGCCGGATGGTCTTTAAGAGTGCTCGCTGTGAATCAGGGCATTTTTGTTGTTGTTGCGGCCTCCTGGCCGCTCGCTAAGCTGTGGGTGACCACCCACAGCTTTTGCGAGCAGCCAGGTGATGGTCACGATGGACCATTGGGGCTTGCGACGGGGCTTGCCACGGGGCTTGCGACGAGACCCTTGTGGTAGGGTCTCGTCCGTAGCAAGCCCCAGAGAGCTTCCTGCTCTAACAGAGCAGGAAGCTCTCTACTGACATCACTGGTGATGTCAGTGGTGCTTCCCACAAATGGCAGACATTCCTTTGGGAATGCCTCTATTTGTGTAGCCACCCCCCCTCCCCGCCTACAAAATGGGGCGAGCTGTCGATCAACATCCACAGCCGCTCCTTTTGCCCTTTTGTAGTGAATTTCTCTCTCGCTCTGGGGCTTGCACATGCGCGCGTGCTCAGTACCCTACCATCGACCTGTTTGCGAATGCTATGCACTCATGAGCAGGTCTGAATCAGGCCCTTAGTTTTTTAGAGCATATAACTTTATAAGCTGTTAGGATAACATTTCTGCTATGTTTAAGTTGAAAAAAACATCTTTTTCTAACCCAATAACTAAAAAAAAAAAATGTCATTGCAATATTCATGTTTGTTTTTTAAAAAGAGATTTTTTATTACTGGTTTTGTTTACAAAATGCAATAAAAATATTTATAAAAATTAAAAATATATTTTTTTAATTATTTACATTTTTTCACTGATGGTGTGGCTAACACCCACACAAAAAAAATTGTTTATTTATTTTTGGGGCAGCAGCCCATTGACAGATAGCAGCACAGCACCCCTGCACAGCTACGCCAATGACAGTGACAGCCAGGTGTGGCTAACATGCTCACAAAAAAAATGTGTATTTATTTTTGCGCAGCAGCCCTTGACAGACAGCAGCACAGCACCCCTGCGCACCTACGCCGATGACAGTGACAGCCAGGTGTTGCTAACACGCACACGAAAAAATTGTTTTATTTATTTTTGGGCCAGCAGCCCCTTGACAGACAGCAGCACAGCACCCCTACGCACCTACGGCAATGACAGATGTGGCTAACATGACACACAAAAATTATTTTATTTTTAATTTTTTTTTAACACTGGGATGAACCCCTGAAAAGAGGCAGCAGCCCCTTAACAGACAGCAGCACAGCACCCCTGCACTGATTACAAGTTTGGCTAACACTAATGTTTTTTATTTTTTTCACACTAGGGGTGGGTGAAGAGCACCCCTGAAGGACAGAGCACTCCCTGGACACACACAGCACTACAGCCAGCCAGCCCCTATGGACAGGACAACAGCCAGCCCCTATGGACAGGACAATGACAGCCAGCCAGCCAGCCCATATGGACAGGACAATGACAGCCAGCCATCCCCTATGGACACAACAACAGCCAGCCAGCCAGCCCCTCTATAGACAACAGCTAGCCAGCCCTTATGGACAACAGTAGCCAGCCCCTATGCACAGCGTCAGCGTGCAGTTAGCAACAGCAGAGCACAAGTCCCAGCTCCCTCCCTCTTCACTCTCCACAGAGTGAAAAATGGCGGTGAATCGCGGGACCTTTATAGAATCCAAAACCTGCGAGAATCCGACAGCGGGATGATGACGTTTTGCCTCGTTTTCAGATCCAAGTCAGTCAAGAAAACCCGAATCGACTCGGATCTGACTCAGATCCCCGTAGTTTGGGTGGGTTCAGTTCTCAGGGAACCGAACCCGCTCATCTCTAATAATAACACACAGACAAGTTATACAGCATAATGCAAGGATAGCTGTATAATCAAATTATTTCTGCATATGTTGTTAGATTATCCACACAATTAATTAGCATACCTGTTAATTTATGTTAGATTTCGTACCATTAATTATGTATAATGTAAAATGATACCCAGAAAATAGACTTTGGCACCTTCATGAATTTCCCCCTTGTCTAATAGGAACATGTCAGAGGATTTGTTGGAATGTACCGACTGCAAAGGCCTTTCAGTGCAAAATAATCAGTGTCCATTTTACATGAATTTGATATCTAGTAAATACTGGACCAGAACATTCTGTTCACAATTACTATAATCACTCAGGATATCAATTATAGTACTCAACAGCTAGCAGGTCAACATAACTTCCTTGTTTAAAGGAAAGAATGCTCCCCTTTTATGCAGAGTTTCAGGAATAACTGTGTATTATATACTAGTTGACTTTTTAAAAAAGAGGACGATTAGCTTCCTGGAAAAGATAGTGGAGAAAAATTTATACTTGTCTGTCATGACACCGTGCCCAGCCTGCGCTCAGATATGCCAACCTGACGTAGCTGGGTGGTTGTGACGTGGGTTTTACCTAAGCTGCCACCACAAAGAGTATTAAAATAGCGCTCTTACATTCGCCAGACACTTAAATCTCACTTAAACTCCCAGTTATTACACAAATATAGCATGGGCCTCTCCAGGCACGTGAATTCATTAGCGCACAAAGGTAACGCTGATTAAGTTTTAGGATTTATTGAGAAATGTCTCTAGAGTTAAAGTACAGGAAAAATAGGTGAATAAATAAGACATACACATATAAGTAAATGCACAAAATGATTACAGATAAAAGAAAAGGATAGAGTATCAGAATCCTAAGGTATCTTACGCTGAGATCTTAGGGAAACTGTGTGGAGGGAGACCACCATACACCAACATGGGGGGCACTCCTTAGCTCTCAGCTACTCCCTAGAAGTGAACACGTAGCAGTGTGGACTGCTGGGCATTATAGTTCCATGACTTGCTCATCCCCCAGCAGCCCCCCACCCTTTTCAGGCTCAAAAATACTGGTCTTTGTTCTTCCAGGGTCTGTGTAGATGCATATTAGCACGACTACAAGACCTGACACTAATATACCTCCCTGGACCTTTAGGGTATTTTATGATAGGAAGACTGCTAACATAATGTGTTACAAATGACCCTTCTAGCAGCCAGTGTGACTGCGTACATGGCCCCCTAGTGTGGGAGCAAACATTACATTCAGGAAACATTGTCTTCAAAGGCCAGGTGTCACTTGACGATCTGCCATGATCAGCTTATGCAAACCAGTTTACGCAAACAGCCATTTCTGAAATATATACTTTAGGGAATTATGATAATACACACACTTTATACAGAGCACACAAGATACGTACAGTCATGACATGGGCTTTTGATGAATCGCCGTAACCCATGGCGATGGTCACATTGTCCTATACCTAGTCAGACATGGGGCCTGATTCAGAGCCGCTCGTGAGCATGCGCATGCCACTACGCATGCACGAGCCCAGCTGAGTGACTGAACTTCAGTCGCTATGGTGCTCGCTACAAGACAGTGCGACTGTCGATGGTGAGTGACAGCTAGCCCTGTTTTGTAGGTGGGTAGGGGGGTGGCTGCACAAATGCAGGCATTCTCTTAGGAACACCTGGCGTTTGTGGGAGGGTCTACTGACATCACTACTAATGTGAGTAGTGGACTTCCTGCTCTATTACACCCTACCTCAGGTTCTCGTTGCAAGCCCGATGGTCGCGATAATCGCGACGGTCTCCAGTCCTACGGCAGCGAGCGGGTCTGAATCAGGGCCAAGGTGTACAACAAGTGTAAGGAACTGTTTGCAGGATTTCTATACATGTCTGTGCAGTCTTTATACAAAAAGTGCATTTTTGTTTATTCATTTTATGATGCAGTTATTTTGTAATGAGTTTCTACTTTTTGCACAAGGCTGAAAAAGTTTCTCTCGTTAGGTATTTGCTATACTCAGATATTTGTTCCAAAATTCTACCAATACAATATCTCTTATTGGTAAACATAAATAAAAAGTTATTCCAAACAAGCTATAGGCAACACAAACTGAAAATGGTCATGAAAGGGAATGAAGGGGAAGTTTGAACGAGGGCTGTATGGTGCCGTGATTTGCAAGCCTTCAAACTATCTACTTCACTGTGGACATGGGGTGTATTACTCTCCCCAAAAATTGGAAGTCTCCTGGAATTCCGGGAGACTATGCAAGTATACATTATATATATGCTGTACCCATAATGGAGCTGATACAGAGTAGAATCACACTGCGCATGCTCCATGACTGAGTGTGAATAGTCATGTGTGAGTCAGTCGTATTTTCACTTGAGGCTAAATGTGTGGTAACAAATGTTAGGCAAAGTATTAAACATGGCCCAGTTAGAGATGTACGCTGACCCACGTTTTTTGTTTTGGATCTGGATTCATCTTTGTGTTTTGGTGTTGTTTCTGAGTATTTAAAAAAATAAAATAACAAAATAACAAAAAGTTTTTAAAAACAACTAAAATCATGTGAGTTTTGCAATCCGAAGCATGATATTTGGATTAAAAAATCCGCTCTGAACTACGGGAAGATCAGAACCATGACTCCGATCTGTCCAGATCTCTTCAGGTGATCAAAAATGTGACTCGGATCTGCCCAGATTCACGAGATTCGGGTGGATTCAGATTCTGGAGAAGCGAACCGCACATCTCTAGTTAGTAGTAAATAATGTGCTCATCAGATGTAATGGTTCTTACAGCACATACAGTACATCCACATTACAATGATATGCAGTCAGAATGCCCAGAGATTATTTACACCTGCTCAAGTCGACACCACTTCTATTGATATTACTACTAGGTGCAAGTTGGCAATTATATAATTAAACAGCCATTTGGCCATACTGTACTTGCAAACATTTATTTTCTCCCCTCCAGGAACATGCCTGGAGGGTAGATACAACTGATTGCAGATATGGGTGGGGCTCATCATTAGGCCTCACCCCTTGTAGCATAATGCATCAAATTGAAGGTCCATGTAGAGGGAGCAGGGCCAAAATTATGTGATTCTCTCAGAATTGTGTCACATTGGCTCTGCCCCTTTGTCATTGACTTTCAATTTTCTGCATTATACACTCCATTCCGCCCATTTCAGTAGCAATTGGGTTGGATGTGGAAAGGTTTCAAACTGTCCTGGGAACCCGTGGAAACCTCCTGGATGTTCTGGGAGAGTAAGTATGTATTTGGCATCAAAACAATATAAGCTCTATGCGAGGCAAAAACAATTGCCATAACAGGAGAAAATGAATGAAAAAAATTTTTTAATCAGTAAATAAAGCAGTATGTCAATTATCAATGTTTCAAAAAATATATTTTTAACATATTTTATTATATTTTATAATAATTTCTGTTTTTAACTAAATGGATTTGAAACCCAGGTCTGGGATTTAAGTTCCACAGTGTATGTGTGAAGCTTCAAGACTAGTCATGCATGCACACAACATAACCCCTGAGATTGACTGAGTAAACCAGTAAGTTAAGCCTTAATACTCTGGTAAAGTGTCAAGGAGGCAGCTGAGTATCACTGAACTGCCTCTGCATGTTTCTTTACTTGGCTCCTTAAATCAGTTTCTGTTTCCTGTTGGTGTCATTTTTCTTATTCTGAGATAGCTTGCTGTATTGCTGTATTGCAAGTGTCAGGAGTATGGGTGACCAAGTTGGCGCAGGAGAGTTGGCAAAAATATATTATTTTATGTGTCTTGCTTTATGAGTACTAACAGACATTTCAGAAAGGGATATTAGAAATACAAAGGGCGGTATCCTATTAGCCTCAAAAATTATTCAGGCACTAACAGATCCCCCAGGGCTATCCAATTAGCCCTGCAATTACGACACTTAGTATGGATTTTTGTTTTTTTACAGGACCTCTGAGGCCCCCAAAAAGTCCCTGATAAGTGCCATGTTGTCGCCGCCGTGATAGCGAAAACACATAGGTCCGTGAACTTATCACAGATTCTATGTGTTTTCAGAAGAAAATGGGAATTTTTTTGGCAGAGAAAAACAGAGGCTAATTTGAAAAAAAAAAAAACATTGGGTAAAATCCCAAAAAACTAGTTTTTCGTAGCCAAAATTTGCTGCCCAAAGAATCAGCACAAGTGTGCATACGTGCCATTCAACCCTCACCTTTTGCTAAATGTATAATTTAATTTTTATTGCATCCAATGAGTAATTATAATATACACTCATGCATGGTCGATATAAAACCTGTACCATAACTTTATATATAGCCATACTTGCTTACTTTTGAAAAAGCATTTCAGAAAAATTTTCAAAGCAGCAACTATGAGCACAGCTTTAAAATGAACGTGTACTGCTCCGCCTGAGAGGTGTGTCATAAAGTTGGCTTACATCCAAATGGAAACAAGCCCCAAAGTAGCCGTTGTTGCTCAGTAAAGCCGGCCATACACGGTGCGATATAGTAGCCGATCCGACGGATTGGCATGATATAGCTGCTATATCGTACCGTGTATGGGCATGATATCATCCCGTGCGCACTCCTGTGGGGTCGTATATCGCATCCCCAGATCTTATAGAAAATTCACTCGATCAGGGGATGCGATGTACGACCCCATGTTGCTCTATGCAGGTGAGGGAGGGAGGGGCAGCGTATCGGGCGATCGGCCACCACTTCGCTCTGTGTGTGTGGACCACCTCATATGTCGGGCATCGGATCAGCCGTCGTCATAAATGGTGCATATCGCACAGTGTATGGGCCGCTTAAGATCTACTTGTAGATGATAAAAACACATTGATACATCATTTTACATATGAGCCAAATCAAAAACAGAAAGATCACACCTGAGTGCCCTTTTACTCCATTAATAATTGTAAAGAAACAGTACTTATCTTATGAAATACAAATATTCCAGAGGGATTTGACCAGAGCAGCCTTGGCGCACTTATTTGAACATCATATATTTTTCATAATTTTACCTTATAACCAATGCAGGGAAATGGCAATGATGATCCCATTTCAATGTATATGTATCTTATTTCTTTTTTTCCAAGTATATAACAGCTACATAGTGGAGTACAGGTGCAATCAGGGAGATTGCTAGACTCTTCAGAGAGACAGGGAGATTGTTACTATTTCAGGAAGTCTCCCTGACAATCAGTTTAGTCACAAGATGTTACAACTGGCTCCAGTGCTACTCTGAGTAGCAGCGTAGATCTGTTGAATTGCATATATCCACCACAGAATGGGTATGTAATGCCGGCATACACGGTGCGATATAGCAGCCAAATCGTAGAGTGTGCCTGGTGTCTGCTGCGCATGCGCAGATAACCGGGAAAATGGAGCGGCATCACTTTCCGGGTGATTCCCTTCTGCGCATGCGCAAAATGCCGGAAAAATGGCCGCGGCGACCATTTTCCAGGTATTTTTTGCAGGACTATTCCATGGGACATCGGTATAAAAATAAAAGGCCCACCCTGGACCCCCTACTCTGCACCCATTATAAATACGCCTCTGTCTGTACCCCATGCATCATTGTTTGACAGGGTAATACAGTGACCTAACCACTGGTTTTTTTTGCATACAGTATAAGAGATTATCTATTTTTGGCACAACGCACTGACATAGGAGTCTATTTACTAAGCCTTGGTTGGAGATAAAGTGGATTGAGATAAATTACCAACCAACCAGCTCCTAACTGTTGTTTTTCAAACACAGCCTGTGACATAAACAGTTAGGAACTGATTGGCTGGTTCTCTATCTCCATTCACTTTATCTCCATCCAAGGCTTAGTAAATAGACCCCCTTATGTCAGAACATCAGCCCCTACTTGCCTACTTCTGCACTCTCTCCTCCGGGAGAAGCCCAGAGGAGAAGTGCAGCTGACTGAAGGTGGGGCAGGGCCGAACACTCTGCGTCAGTAGGCCTTGTACCCTTGTGGGAAATGCCATGAATCATGGGTCAAACAAGAGGGGGCAGGACCAGGGTCGCCGAGAGGGGGGGGGAGTGGGTACTGATTACTGGGCCCGGGCTTGCTGGAGGGGCCTGGGGTGGGCCCGGGTCCAGCACCACTCCCCCCCTTTGCATCACAGCAGCCCAGCACACGCTGCTGTGTGCTGGGCTGCACTGGGAGACTGCTTGCGGCTGCTAAGAAGCAGCCACAGCAGTCTTCTATGCCTGTGGGGGGGTGATCAAGCTGATCGCGCCCCCCACTGGTTATGAGCCGGGCTGAGGGGGCTCACTGCGCCACTCTCGCCAGCGCGCAGTGCCGCAAAACTGTTTTTTTTACCTAAGGGGGCGTGACCACACCTCCGGTGATTGGGCCACGCCCCCTTTTTAGCGGGGCCCAGCTTGGCTCTTGGGCGGGACCAATATGATGTTTTTTTATAGAAGAATTGATTGTTTTGTGATTGGTCTAGTCGCACATAAAAGGAAGCTCTGTTTATGACCTCATTACTCCCTGCTTGAAGAAGGTACAGCCATACCGAAATGCGTCTAGGATTTGTGAGGTCTTCCTTACACGAAGTCCAGGATATATGGAAGAGCAACTATAACAAGGACATCTGTTTGATATTTGTAACAGGATCCAAACCTATTGCTTTTCTAGTACACACCTTCTGAGGGTGTTAATACATGTGATATTTTGTGATATGCTGTTTTATATTTATTTCCATGTGAGTAGATAAATATATTTTTATATAATTTATTTGGTGGTGTTGAACTAAATTTTTATTTTTTTTTATATGCCATTGTCACAAGCCGCTGCTGCGTCTTGTTGGACAACAGCGCTCCAGGCAGTTCTCTCAGGCCCGTTGCTAGGAGACATGGATGCCGCACTGCTACTCTGTGAAGGCCTCCTACCTTACTGCTCCATCACCTCCTCCCTTCACCAATTGGATCTTCTTCCTTTTTTACCCCTGCTGGTTCTCTGCTCTGATGCCAGCTATAGCGTTCAGTACGTAGCTTCCGGTTCCTGTGAGTTCACGTTCCTGTATGTTCCAGCTCCTCATGTCCAGTGTGTTTCTCAACTGTCTCTGCTGCACTTTAGCGTATGTGTGGACTATCTGCTAGTAACACGACAGCAGTCTCTGCCACACTGCAGCGCCAGTATGGACTTTCATCCAGTACACCACAGCCATCTCTGCCACACTTCAGCGTCTGTGTGGACTATCTGCTAATTACATCAGCAGCCTCTGCTGCACTTCAGTTTCTACTGTATATGGACTTTCTGCTAGTACACCACAGCAGTCTCTGCCGCACTTCGGCGCTGTGTATACTTCCTATTACTAACATCACAGCAGTCTCTGCTGCACTACAGCATCTGTGTGGACTTTCAATTAATTACATCACAGCAGTCTCTGTTGCACTCCAGCATCTGTGTGGATTCCCTGCTATACTTCAGCCCTCAAGGCTGCTACCAGCCAAATATACCTCAGCCCTCAAGGCTGCAACCAACCAAATACATATTAGCCCTCAAGGCTGCTACCAGCCAAGTACATATCAGCCCTCAAGGCTGCTACCAGCCAAATATACCTCAGCTCTCAAGGCTGCTACCAGCCAAGTCTACCTCAGCCCTCAAGGCTGCAACCAGCCAAGTACACATCAGTCTTCAAGGATGCTACCAGCCAAGTATACCTCAGCCCTCAAGGCTGCAACCAGCCAAATACATATTAGCCCTCAAGGCTGCTACCAGCCAAGTACATATCAGCCCTCAAGGCTGCCACCAGCCAAGTTTATATCAGCCCTCAAGGCTGCAACCTGGCCATCAGGCCACACTCCCATCTAGTACACTCCAGTCCTCAAAGCTTCTTTATTAATTGACTCCTCATCAATCGATTCCTCAAAGCTTCTTTATCAATTGACTCTTTAAATCTTCTTTATCAATAGACACCTTAAAGCTTCTTTATCAATCTATTCACACCTCTAATGATGAACTTCCTGTGAATCTTCCCAGTAATTCATAACAGCCATCTGCTGGGAGGATCCAATTGGAAGCTAAGGATATTTTGATGTCCTTTTATCCAAATTAGGGTATACTTGTCATGATACACCTGAACAATTGCATAAAACCTCTAGAACTATACTACAGAAGTCTTTTGCCTATAACAACCACTCTTTTCCCAAAGAGATGCTCTCACCAGTATTGAAATGTTGCCAGGTCTTAAACTCAGGATAGTAGAGGTTTAGACAATTATCAGGTGATCACATGGTTTAATGCTGGATAGTAGAACTCAAATGTGAGTACAATAAGACTGTATAATCAACTCATGGTTTTTGACAATAACAGCATAATTTGTAACAACAGGTAGCTTGATAATGGTAACTACAAACAAATTAGACTTTTCCAAAATTAAGTAAAGCGATACTTAACAATTAGTGATACAGGGAGCAGGGGACCATGGATCAAACTGGATAGCACACAGAGATTCAGGATACCAGCAGTACAGAGTATTCACCAGGCACTCAGATCAGCATTCTTACACCAAGGCATGAAGCTATAACTGACAAAGAGGTGAAGATCTGGCTGATTTTTAACACACACAAGGACCAATAACAAAACATCAATTAAGACCAACCACTTGCAAGTGAAAAAGCTGCTGCACATAGAAGAGCAACTAGTGAGACTTCCAGCAATTAAACACCAGTTGCAAACATTCCTGTGCAGGACCTGATCACATGCACTGGCATCTCGGTCTCCTAGCAATGACCGGGACCAGCATGCACAGCGGTTACTGACACTGGTGTTCAGACCTCCTAACAACAAGAGGTCACCTGAGTAGGTAGTGAAACACTGCACTGTCCACCGTGGCTCCTAACAATACCTAAAGGTGATTGGATACTGTGTCCCTTTATCTTCCTGCTCTTTGTTCACAAAGGGTTGACTACAAAGGTTGTCAGGTGATACGGACTGTCATGGCTTTGCAGGGTTGGACTGGTCCACAAGGGTACAGGGGAAATCTCCAGTGGGCCCGCCTGTGGGTCCACCCACCCCCCCTCTTCTAAGTGTCAGGTTCCAGACCTCGAATTATAGATTTTTACTCTATTAGACAGTCAGTTACCTGGAGGAGCACTGATAAACATGGGGCTTGGTGCCCTTCTATAGAAACTACCCCAAGATTTGTCTAATGGTTAGCCAAGCATCTGTGGTGGCTGGCCACAGCCACTCTGGTGGATGACCACATCCCTAAGAAAGGACCCCTACCACTGCATTCCCCCGGTGGTCCCTTCATGCCCCAGTTCGACACTGTGGCTGCATCCATGATGGCAACTGCAGGAACCAAGTCACAGTGCAACCAAAGAAAATCCTAGTGGACCCTTGGAGTAATCCTCAGAGCGTCACTCACCGCTGCACCTGACGTTTGACCGCCCGGGAGATCAGGGGAAGTCGGCGCTGTGGTGAGTAAAGGCCGATCCCAGGCCGCAACCTGACACAATGTTTGTGAATGTCGACATTTTCTTGTTGACCTTATGTCCATGTTGACATTCTGCCGACATTCAAAAAATTTTGACATTTTGAATGTCAACATTCTGACTGGATACCTTCCTCCATAAGCCTGGCAGATTCTGTTGCAGAACTGGGCGCATCTTAAAATGCATGTGGCTCAGCATCCATACATAATTGTGTCTTGCGCCAGTGTTTTTTTTTTATGTAAAATGCGTCCATCTCTACAAGCTTCCCATAGTCAGCGAACATGTGCTTTATCAACTTGAGATCACTCAATAAGTACTATTAAAAACAGTTAATCAATGTCTATGCATTTCATGCAATATTATGAGTTAATATAAATAAAAGAATCAATGTGTTTTTTATTTGTAATTTAACTCTAATTGTTTATGTTGTAGAATTTTAGACTTCACTAGGTTATTGGCATTTCTCCATATTTAAAATGGCTGTTGAAACACGTGTTTCTTGACTGTCAGTTCTTTCCCCCATTATTGTTTCTATTACAACAAAAATAACACTGCTGTTTCTTTTTGCTACTGCTTTACACATTTTCACTAGTTTTCATTACTTCTATATTTCTTTAATAATATGCCATACAAGTATAGCTGTGATTGTATCTGTTTACATGTAAAACATATTTCAAATGAACATTTCCAACAATCTATTTCAGTGCAGATACATTAGTATTAGTGTTAGTCATATGCTGTCATTTACTTATTGCTCAGATGACACTACTTCCAGTAACTTGAGATTTTGTTTTTGAAAATCGTTGCTGCAAATGATTCACCAGTACTCACAAGTATATTGCGTGACTCACCGTGTGCTTAGCAAGTTAAAAACGTAATCTATTTTAAAGTAGACTAGTATTTGGGCATGTGCTTTATGAAAATGGATTACCGTCATTTATTTAATTGCTGGAGCATTGTGCATCATCAAAACCTTTGATGGTGAAGAATTTAGAAAATAATTTTTCAATTTCTAAAAAAATAAATAATAATAAAAAATAAAATATAATTTAGGCTAAAGGTTCATTTGCATGCTGAATAAATGTGAAATATTATTGCGCCTTTAATGACGCATTTCAAAATCCAGCATCATCATAATGATATTTGTAGTTTCATATGTGAAATATAATTTCGTCCATTTCTCCATTGCGAATTTTATGTTCTTGTTTTATTAATTTCCAAGAAATAAGAGCATGGTCAAACAATTGTAGCCTCTGATGTGTAAGCTACTGTAGTGTAAGCTTTTGTAGAGTAGGAAATCACAAATAATATGCTGCTTGCTGACGTGATTCGATAATTCCCATGCTACAGTAAGTGGATAATCCATATTCACCATCACTTTTGTGCAGAACCTCTTTAACTGTGGGTAAAAATGGTCAGAAGGGCCATTGCAGATGATAATTGGAAACCAGTCTGTTTGCTGATGACACAGATTTGAAGTGCACCTTATGGTGTTATATAAGGAGCGCTATACCATCTCTGAATAAAGTCCACTCCTTTAGTCGACACCCCCAAATACAAATAAATGAAAGTAACTGCCTCCTAGGAACCAGAAAGTAACATAGAAACCTTTTTATGAACCTCAACCCTTAAGTATGTATAGCTGTGTGTCCAGGACATTTGTGATCATATGTCCTTTATTTGCTCTCTGACCATCTGGAGGCTAGTCTCATTCTGGGGGTGATTCTGAGTCAGACGGACATAAAATATTGGACATTCTGCGCCTGCAATAAACGGGTGCAATGTCCAAAGGCCAAGCTGATGGTCCATGGATAGTGCATCTTTGTACGCACATCAGCAGAATAATGGCGCAACCAGTGGGTGTCTCAATAGAGCGCACTTTGTCAATGGCAGTACCACAAAGACGTAGCAGCATCTGCGGCAAAAGACGTAGCTGCTACTGCAACTCAGCTGCCTTAAATATTAGCCATCAGTGGGAGATCCTCGATGGTTATAGCGTTTCACTGTAATGTTCCCATGCTAATCTTATCTGCTACTGTGCTTCTCCTTTTAACTCTTGTGCCCACACGGTGGCAGCTCTAGGGGCGGGCAAGCAGGGCTATTTCCCAGGGTGCTGAGGCCTGAGGGCGCAGCCTCAGTCACACCGCTAGCACCATCTAATTTGACGGTGCCACCATTATAGACAGTAATGCAGCGGTGCCATGATAGTCACTTGTTCCCTCCCACTGTCTCCCAGAATGCTGGTGCCCACTACCAGGCTCGACAACATCACTTTGTTGCACATGGCATTCTGTGACTGGGAGCGGCCACATCCAACTGTCTGAGTCCTCCCTCCCTCTTGCCCACCTTCTCCTCAAACTGCTGGAGACATGCAGGGTGGTGTGCATTGGCTGAACAACCAGAGCTGGAGCCCCCACCTGCTACTCTGCCTGCAATCCCAGTGCCTGCCCGCCTCAATCCATTACCTCAGCATGTCGGCAGCCACACCCCCACCCACCTCCGGGACCACCGTGCAGAGTGAGTACTGTGACCCCTATCCTCCCCAATATGTGCTCTTTGACCCCATCCCCACACTGTGCAGTGCTGTGTACTGGACCCACGCCACCAATATGTTCTGTTACCTCGGGCCCCGCCCCCCGCACACATTGTGCAGTGCTGTGTAATGTGAACCCCCCCAATATGTGCTCTGTAAACCCAACCCCCCCACACACACCGTGCAGTGCTGTGTGTAATGGACCCTCCCCAATATGTGCTCTGTGCTCCCCCACGCAAACCGTTCATGCTGTGTACTGCACCCATTCCCAATATGTGCTTTGTCACCCCAACCCCCACATACATGCCAGTCATTCTACTTTACATATAAAAGTGTATTCATTTAGGGAGGATGTCTTGCCTGTAAGCTGATCATTATGACTTGTATAGTTGTATTGCAACACATTTGCTTGGCATGTACAGGTTACGGCTAACTATATGGGGGGAATATTAGACTCGCTTTTGAAAGATCTCAGGTACTGGACATTGTATTCCTTTTGTGTCACTTTAATCTCTAGCAGAGGTTCCCAAACACAGTCCTCAAGTCACCCCAACAGTTCAAGTTTTAGAGATATCCATGGTTGAGCAAAGTGGTTAAATCAAATTGACTGAGGTACTAATTAAGTCACCTATGCTCAACCATGGATATCTCTAAAACCTGAAATGTTGAGAACCGCAGTTGGGAACCACTGCTCTAAAGTGTTTTAGGAGCTTAAGGAAAATGTCATAGAAGGCACAGTAAGCTTTATTGATTCTTACAGGACTATTCAAAAAGGCATTGTTAAAATGAATCCCCGATTAAAAAATATATATTTTTTAAATGACAATATGAATTATTGTGTAGCCTTATATCTATTTCTGCTGTTTAATCACCCATAACTCCTCTTAGTATTATATGCTGCACTGCCAATGGCATGGGACTAGCTATGCCATACTTAGCATATATGAAACAACTGGTGTATGAAGTCACTTTTTGATCTTATTAATCATTTTTTAGATAGCGTTTATCTATTACGATGTGCTTTATAGAGAATAATCATTCTCATGCTCTAGTTCTGAAATTTTAGGAGCATGTGGTGTGGTCTGATGCTATGTAGTGGGATCAGATGGGCATTTAGGGGCATGTGGGTTGGTCTGATGCTATGTGGGAAAGGCATATGGGGAGCTTAAAAGCATGGTGTAATGTGGCATACTGTGATTGGAAGCACTGTTGTGTGGCATATTATTTATTGGGGCACTGGTGGTGTTCTATAATTTTCATATACTTTGGTTGCAGATGATAGTCTGGCTCCAAAACTTTTAAGCTGGCGCCTAGGTTTTTAAAAAATTTGTCGAGCCCTGCCTTAGTGCCAGCCTCAGAGAGAGCAGTATTAGGATAGGGGGCTTCCTATATTCATCATTATAAGTATAAAACACAATAACAATAAGATGAATGTTTATACAAATACACAATAATTCCTGTATAAACATTCTTTTTATTGTTCTGCTCTTCTTCCTTGTCAGTGTGTTTTGTATTGTGTTATGTATCTGTACTTTGAGTTTTAGTCCTGGGTACACCCAATTACAAGTGAACACATTGGGGCATATTTATCAATATTTTTTTTACTAAAATAATGTGAAAATGGGTGTTTGAACACCCTTTTCACATTATTTTAGTATCACTTACATGTATTAAAGGGCTTTTGGAGGAGAATTTTCAAAATTCTTCTCCAAGCTTTTAAATATGCATATTTTTAGTAAGCAGATCACATTTTCCATAGTTGTAATAGGAAATGCGATCTGCTCAAATTTACTAATGTTAAATTCTGAAATTATTTTGGAGGAAGCCTTTGCGATAATAACGCCTTCTTTAGATAGTGTTATGCAGGTTTTGATTCATTTCCCTTATTCCTGCTCTGCCCTTCCTGCATGCTGACAGGCAGAGCAGAGTCCAGAGTCGGCTTCTGTCTTCAGTCTGAGTGTGTCTGACAGACTACAGGATAATCACAGTAAAAGTAAATAGTTATAATAGAAAATAAGAAAAAAAAATAAAACTTACCTCCATTCAGGAATTGGTGATAGCTGGGCTTCTTATCTGACCCGGTCACCTGATCTGTGACCCGACCAGCTGAGGTGCTGGATGGGGCTTTGACTGCACCTCAGCTGACCAGGGCAAAGATCAGCTGTCCATGTCACAGAGGACAAGCCCACCGATCACTGATCCTGGTGCAGCGTGCAGGTCATACGTGCCTACACTCCTGGAAAACGCGGGAGTGTAGCCCCTTGCACACCCGGAAGTGTAGGCAGATCTCCCGCATCCTGCCCACGTCCTAGTAAAGCGGGCAGTGTGGGAAGATTTAATGGGGAATTTGCGGATCCGTACAGAGGGGCAAGGGCTAAATGAGGCAAATTGCTTCATTTAGCCCCGACCCTTATAACAGACTTTTCCAGGGGGAAAGGGCAGGGCCTAATTACATCTACAGCTCGGCCCCACCCCCTGAACAAGCCAGCAGCAGCAAGCTCTCCCAGAGATGACTTCTACAGTCGGTAAGTATGGTGCAGACACATTTTATTTTATCATTTTGGAGAGGGGCAGGAGAGGAGGCAGGGAGCCGGGTAGTAGCATGGGGGTGGGGGAAGGGGGGTTGGTGCAGACTCAGGAGCAGGAAGGTGGACAGGTAGCAGATCCTGCGCAAGTGCAGGCACATTCTCATGGTTTGGGGAAGAAGAAAACTCTCTTGTTGGGGGCACTCGAATGTAAAGGTTATAATAAGAATAATATATAAAAAATAACTTTTATTAGATATATTTTAAAATACCAAAAACAAGTCTGAGCCTGTTACTTATTGGCATTACTGTTGGAATAACAGCTATAAATTATCACAAGCAGAACACGAACATACATAGAACATAAGACAACATATAATACAACACTTATCACAATTGTGTGAAGCTAAGTGAAATATTACAAATAGGTCTATAATTCTCTGTCTCATACAATATTGAGACCTATATAAAACATATACTAGTTCAATGACCCTCATAATGTCGTCATAGCACAATGGCTAATCAGAATTACGGCAGAAGCATACAAGGAAATCTTCTAGAAAAGAATGTGATAATAACCATACAATATTCAATATAGGTTACGTGAGATATCACAGCACAATAACACTGAATAGTAATCAGAGAAATACAATGATAAGGGGGTCAGATGAAATAATAGCTGACCCTGCAAATATCAAAATGAATATAAGTAAATCACAGGTTGTAATGAGAGGCAGATCACACGTAGGTCGCCTGTGATGCCACCCAGGTACTTGTAGACAGTAAGGTTATAGGAAAAAGTAAAGCTACTCCTTTATGTGGAGTTTACAAAATAGCAGCTGCTGCATGCCATTGTATAGCCATTGAATGGCATGTGAGCGTACTATAAAGGTACTCCCAGGGTAGGGAATAAGTACAATGAGTATCTGCTGTTGGACTGCGTTAAAAAGAAGGTCCTGGTGTAAACATTGCAGGAACCTCTAATAGGCGCACCCCAATGAGAGTACTCATAGAGACAATAGTTATCGTAATGAAATAACACAGCATAGGTTTGCGATCTGTGCTGCTGCCAGTCATATACCAAAGGTAGTGGTGAGTGGTGGGAAACCCAGATCGCATATGCAGTGATAGGAAGAAAGAGTATGAGTGTAGCTGCACTATGGCTAGTACAGGACAAGTGGAGCTCTGTTGCCCTAAAGGTATTGCAGGGTCACAAACTTGTCTCTGTTGAATAAAGCCACTCAGTGCGCTAAAGAAAGTGTAGTATGAAAAGTACCTGAGCGCTCACCTCCAGGGAGCCGGTGTGTAGTATAGAAAATCTGCCACTAGAAGAGCCTGTCAGTATGCTGCCATGACGAATCCCGCCTGTACACAGCCGGATTCGCGGTTTCCTTGTATGCTCAGGTACTTTTCATACTACACTTTCTTTAGCGCACTGAGTGGCTTTATTCAACAGAGACAAGTTTGTGACCCTGCAATACCTTTAGGGCAACAGAGCTCCACTTGTCCTGTACTAGCCATAGTGCAGCTACACTCATACTCTTTCTTCCTATCACTGCATATGCGATCTGGGTTTCCCACCACTCACCACTACCTTTGGTATATGACTGGCAGCAGCACAGATCGCAAACCTATGCTGTGTTATTTCATTACGATAACTATTGTCTCTATGAGTACTCTCATTGGGGTGCGCCTATTAGAGGTTCCTGCAATGTTTACACCAGGACCTTCTTTTTAACGCAGTCCAACAGCAGATACTCATTGTACTTATTCCCTACCCTGGGAGTACCTTTATAGTACGCTCACATGCCATTCAATGGCTATACAATGGCATGCAGCAGCTGCTATTTTGTAAACTCCACATAAAGGAGTAGCTTTACTTTTTCCTATAACCTTACTGTCTACAAGTACCTGGGTGGCATCACAGGCGACCTACGTGTGATCTGCCTCTCATTACAACCTGTGATTTACTTATATTCATTTTGATATTTGCAGGGTCAGCTATTATTTCATCTGACCCCCTTATCATTGTATTTCTCTGATTACTATTCAGTGTTATTGTGCTGTGATATCTCACGTAACCTATATTGAATATTGTATGGTTATTATCACATTCTTTTCTAGAAGATTTCCTTGTATGCTTCTGCCGTAATTCTGATTAGCCATTGTGCTATGACGACATTATGAGGTCATTGAACTAGTATATGTTTTATATAGGTCTCAATATTGTATGAGACAGAGAATTATAGACCTATTTGTAATATTTCACTTAGCTTCACACAATTGTGATAAGTATTGTATTATATGTTGTCTTATGTTCTATGTATGTTCGTGTTCTGCTTGTGATAATTTATAGCTGTTATTCCAACAGTAATGCCAATAAGTAACAGGCTCAGACTTGTTTTTGGTATTTTAAAATATATCTAATAAAAGTTATTTTTTATATATTATTCTTATTATAACCTTTACATTCGAGTGCCCCCAACAAGAGAGTTTTCTTCTTCTTCCCCATACTACGTTTATCTATACTCTCATGGGGAGCACCTCCACACTTTACAATATTTTTGCTTGACACCTATACTAGGGTTTGATATTTATAATTGTGGATTTTCATTATTCTTTTGACTAATTATATCCAATATATTATATCCTGTGCTCAAACTATATCCCCCTATTCCCCCCTTCCCTGGTCATTTATGTTTAAACATTCTCATGGTTACCTAGTGGTTTCTACAAGTCAACACGCTTCACGAGGTCCTCTGACCAAAGCATTATTGACCCCACACTAACCAGCCCAGGCTGGGGATCCCTGGGGTGGTGGGAACCCCCTATCCAGAGTACCCCATGCTGGGCCTGATAGCTTGGGGCTATCCTCCGCACCCCTGGGCGGTGGGTGCGGAGTTGTGTAAAAAATAGTAAAAATAATATTGTCCCTTACAGGAAAACTAGAGGTCCCAGAAAGCCTCCTCTGCATGCTGGTACTCGGAGAACCACAAGAAAAAGCATGCAGGGCATTAAGGACTCACACACCGAAGGTTTTATATTTTTATTACACATACATACACTCTAGTGTGGGGTGAATAATGCTTTGGCCGGGGGACCCTGTGTTCCCCAGCTGTGGCATTACACCCCTGCTAGTTAGAGCTCGGTGCTGGTTGTGGATAATAAGGGGGACCCCTATTCAGTTTGTCGATTGTATTTCCATAACCAGGACCGGCTCACAGAACCTGGTGCTGGTTTATGAAAAAAATGGGGGACCCCTATGTCTCCCCCCCTCCTGTATTTTCACAACCAGGACCGGCTCACACAGCCTGGTGCTGGTTATGGTTTTGAGGGGGACCTAACTTTATTGTTTTTCTTTATTTTTACACTTACATTACATTTTTCACACAGAAGCATTCACGGATCTCAATGATCTGTGAAGGCTTCTGCTATAGACACTGCTGCTCAAGCTAAACTCGCTAGCCTGAAGCAGGTCTATTATTTTGCAAGTTCTGTGCGAGTTAAACACTTGCACTGTATTACATTGGGACGAGTTGTATGCTTTCCATGGGAAAACAAATGGACGCGCATTTGCACCATGCGAGTAGTGAAAATGCGAGAAACATTAAAGTTTGTATGTTCTTACAGCCTATTATATGTGCGAGTTGTAAAAAAATTTGAGTTTAGGGCTTAACTTGCACTTTTTACAACTTGCACCCTATTACATTTAGCCTCAAATGTTTGTATATAACCCTTTCTACCATGTCCTCTTCAAATTTGTTCATCAGCTGTTCCTTTAACTGGTCAGGACCTGGACTTCCTACACTAAATAAATGATGGCTACAATCTGAAAGGTTAATATACCACCAGATTTCAAGGTCATTGGATTGTCAGTGTATGCAAGACCAAGGACCTCATTCAGACCCGCTCGCAAGCGCATTGATGGTGAGGCCCTGCGCGCGCAGTGGCCGCAGTGCATGTGCGCAAGCCCCGGAGCGAGTGACAAATTCACTTGCTCCGGGGCTTGCTACAAAAGGGGCGGCTGTCGATGTTGATCGACAGCTTGCCCCGTTTTGTAGGCGGGGAGGGGGGTAGCCGGACAAATGGAGGCGTTCCTGAAGGAATGCCTGCCGTTTGTAGGTGGCCCTACTGACATCAGCAGGAAGCTACCTGGGGCTTGCGGGAGACGAGACCTGACCCCAAGGGTATCGTCGCAAGCCCCGAGACCATCGCAACCATTACCTGGTCACTCGCTAAAGCTGTGGGTGGTCACCCACAGCTTAGCGAGCGGCCAGGAGGCCGGATTTTAAAGAAGAAGCGGCCGCCCTCATTCAGAGTGAGCGCTCGCATTTTGCGAGCGGCTCTGAATGAGGTGCCAAGTTCCTACCAACAGGAGATCCCTGGTTCTTAATGCTTTTACATTTGTCAAAACAATCACTCTTAAGAACTATAATATTACCTAAATAAGTTATAGGATTAAGTTTTTCAAGTTTTAAGTAAAAAAATCCCTATTTATAATATAATGCATCCTTAAATTTTGTTGTCTCCAATATATGGTAGTTAATGAAACCAATTTATGAAGAAAAAAAAATACTGGCAAAATAAGGGCCTGATTCAGACCCGCTTCGTTATGCGCGTGCGCGAACTACTCACTGCGATCGCATACTGCTCACTCTCCCTGCAAAGACAGCCCAGTGTAATGAGTGACAGTAGAGGCCGTTTGTGGGTGGTAACAGGGGCTGTCCTGTAATAATGGGGGGTTGGAGATGTGAACACAGGCGTGCTTAAGTGTTTCAACGCCGTTTCAGAGGCATGAATAATTAACAGGCAGCGTCGATTTTTTTTACACTGAAATGCTCGCAGAGGTTGCAGTAGGGTAAGGCTACCACAAGCACTGCATTCGCATCCGATGGTTATCGATGTACCAATGTTTTAATACACTTCCTGGAGATGACGTGTGCCATTGCGCAACTCTACATACGCTAAGGGGTGTCTGCATATGCAGTGCGATCGCTCGCATAGCCAAAGTGGGTGTGCTTATACCTTGGCGAGCGATCACATCCCATGACGTCAAGTTGGAAAATTTGCATACGCTCAGTGCGAGCGTACGAATATAACGAACGGGTCTGAATCAGGCCCTAAATCTTTAAACTTTTTTATTTTTATATTTGACTGCAGTCTAGTACATAAATATAAATATTAAATAACTAAAAAAATGATTCCCACTATAAATTTGGTATAGAAAATTTGCAACATCAAGGAATAAACAGATGTTTTTGAAAATTTCAAGCCATATAGTTTTCGCTTAAATGTTTGTCTCTGACCTTGAAATGTAGACTTTTTCAAAACCTAGTCATGTGGTATATTAAATTAAAGCCTGATATGATCTGAACATTTTTTTTTTTTAAATATCTCAATCCTGACTTGAGAAAATTAGTTTTTTGTGTGGTCACAAATGCCAACACTTGTGGTTTCTGACACTTTCAAACCCTAATAAATCAAATGCAAGAGTAAAATTCAAAAGCATTCAAGGCCCAGTTAGTATACACAGTGAAATAAAAACTGGTAAGTCTAAGTTAAAAAAGTTATTAAAAATTGGTTCAGCTGGTCTGGAATGACCCATAGGGTAATCAATAAAAAGATAAAATAGTCCTAAACATGAAAAACAGCTAGAAGGTGGATCATAATTTGGTGATGTAATTAACAGACTCTGAAACTGACAATAAATGAAAAATATGGGGTTAAAACACTCAGAGATATTTTAATCAAGTGTTTCTTACTTTTCAGCTTCAAATAATTCTAATTTTAGTACTTTGCTAGTGTAACATTGCAATTTACAGAAAAAAATGAATAGACTTTTAAATGGATTTAAACAAAGATTATGAATTTCTACAAATATCAATGTGCACCCCAATATGATAATACTTTTTCTTTGTTCTTATGGATTTTCTAAATTTATATTAAGTTTTAAGGAGCATTACCTCTCTGTGAAAAGTGGGCTAGAATATCTCAAAGTCATTGGTAACAAGGATGCATCTGCTACTTTTAAAGATTATATTAATAATTTGTAACACAAATAGCAAGTGTATCTTTTAGGACAGGCCTGGCCAACCTGTGGCTTTCCAGCTTTTGTGAAACTACAAGTCCCAGCATGCCTTGCCAGAGTTTTAGTATTCCCTAATAGCAAAACTGTGGCAAGGCATGCTGGGACTTGTAGTTTCACCACAGCTGGAGCGCCACATGTTGGCCAGGCCTGTTTTAGGATATTTCTTTTAGGCACAATATTTTAAAGAATAAAAGCTAATCAGATACTGAATTCCCTCTAATACCTAGTTGTGGCCTTTGGATTATTGGAGTGGAAAGGATTACAAGCCAAAAGACAATTACTTATCAGACAGAATGAATGTATATAGGTAAATGTTTGTTGGTTAAAAATATAAACTTTATTAGGTATGCTTTAAAAATAGTAAACACTTACCACTGGCAATGAATACTAAAGGTGCATACACACACAACGATTTTTTGAACGATTATCATTAACGATATCGTTTATCGTTCAATCATTGAAAAAATCGTTCACTTTCTGAGTGGCCAACTCAAAGATTTTCATTAAGTTAATATGCAAAAATCATTTGCAGTTCAAAAAAATAGTTCATTACATTTAGTATATGAACGATTTTAGTAAACGATTTTCGTTCATTTTTCCCTTGAAAAAATTAACGAAAATCGTTTACCAAAATCGTTCATTTACAAAATCGTTGTGTGTGTATGCAACTTAACAATTAAACAAAGGGAGCAGTGTTACATATAGTTACTATTTAACATCATTCAATTTAGAGATAAGATAGGAGATAACTAATATTTGGAACTGTCTGAGATACAACTGTTATATTGGCTATTTGAACAAGGAAACATTTTGCTACTCATTAACAAAGCCTATTCCACTTGACTCCAATATCTGGTTTAAGCACATACTACTTGTCAGCAGTATAGTGCGTATTGTGGGCCTGATTCATTAAGGTTCACTATTGTGATCACAGCTCGGTAATCGCATGCAGGTGTGCTGCAAAAATATGCTAATGAATGCAATCGCAATGCCGTCACACTGTCAGCATAGAGACGCCCCCTGGCTCCCACTACCGCAATCTCACATCCGCAATACTTTGCAATCCTCCACAAACAATCGGTAACATAGAGTAGCGTTGGCCCCTCACGTAGAATTACAGCAGCCCTGACCTTACTTAGAAATTGCTAACCTCGTTGCACGCAGTAAGTACTCAAACTGCGTATGCAATCGCAATGGCTAATTTATGCACGCCCATGAAACGGCATTCAAATGGACAGGCACACGTCTGTGTTTCGCCTACCACCCCCACATCACCACCCCCAAACGCTCACTGCCTGTCAATCACACTCGCAGTGGTGCCTTTGCGAACTGCGATGCATGCGCAGTACGCAATCAGCCATCTGCACGCGCTTTTGTAATAGCGATCCTTGCTGAATCAGGCCCTGTGTCCACAATATCATACAACGCAAAACAATGAGTGACATTTTTATCTGATATAAGGCTTTACTATTCACATTAGTAAAAGCATGTTTATATATTTTTAACATTACAGGCATGCCTACTGCTTTTATGTTGAATACATATTATTATTACTGTCAATTGAGCAAAGTGATTTTAATCTATCTTAATTGTAGTTTCTTATTTTATTTTTCACTTTTTGGTTCATGGTTTTTTATTTTCTTTATATTTTGTCTTTGTTTAATTGTTTGTATTTAGTCTCAGTGATAAGAGTTAACTATTTTTAAAGAATGCCTAATAAAGTTTATATTGTTACAATAAACATTTACTTATATGCATTAATTCTGTCTGAGAGTGCCCTATAAGGAATGTTCTTTTGGTTTGGAATCCTTTCCACTCAAGTTATCTGTGGTTTATACACTATTCCATTTTATGGTTTATTATTTCTTACCAGTTATTTATATAGCGAACACATATTCCACAGCACTTTACAGAGAATATTTTGGCCATTAACATCAGTCCCTGCCCCAGTGGAAACTTACAATCTATATTCCCTACCACATACACACTAGGTTCATTTTTGTTAGGAGCAAATTAACCTACCAGTATATTTTTGGAGTGTGGGAGGAAACCGCAGTACCCGGAGGAAAGTCACGCAGGCACAGGGAGAATATACAAACTCCACACAGTTTGGGCCATAGTTAGAATTAAACCCACAACTTCAGTGCTGTGAGGCAGTAATGCTAACCATTATACTATCTGGGCTGCCAACACACCATTATCCACTATACCATTTTGTTCATACATTATCTTTACACTTAATGTTATTGTGCAGTTGTAACCTTTTCCCCTGTAGATGTGGCCTTCACCTATAGCAGTCCTTAGGACTAGACATGCTCACTGGTATTCAGTGTACCCAGGTCTTGTGTACAGAGTAGTATTTATTTTGAAAGTGCTGTCAACAACATAGTGCAGACAAATATAAATCCTACTACATAGTGCATTGTCCTACAAAAGAAACGCAGATGAGACAAGAACAACCAGTAATTAAAAAAATTCTCAGTATCCAGGCAGGTCAGGGCATCACAATAGAGAAAAGGGTCATAATCCAGGAATCAGGGTTGGAACAAGAACAGAATCAGGACAGCAGATAAATCCACAGCACAAACTGCATATACAGTATAACAGGTATAGACTGTTCTGAGTGGAACCCACAAGGACGATCTGTCTCCTGCTCCTCCTCTCATGTTCTACAGGTGCCCATCCACTAGGCGATTAAATTGAGTGATTGAACGATATCTATATCGTTAGATAATCATTTGAAAATTGTTTAAAAAAAGTCTAAAACGACCAACGATGCACGCTCCCGCTGGTTGTTTAGACATCTATCATTGGGCAAACATGCTGGAAAACCTGATGATAATGTCAGGTTGAGCATGTTTGCAGATGATTGATGTGCCTACACTGAATGACTGCTCGTTCAGTGAAGGCACATCACAAACTGACAAACGACTGCAAGATTACAATGTCGTAATCGTGCAGTCGTTTTGAGGTCTGCTAGTGGTTGGGCAGCTTACCTCCTTCCCTAACATAAAACTCCTTTTTAGACATGCTAGATGCCCTTGAAATCAGAGAACCCAAGCATGGCTTGCATACCCAGTGAAGCCTGGGCCTCTTGTGAGTGTATCCTGCCGCAATTAGTTCTACTCACAGTCGAAAAACAGTACACAATCCTGAAGGATGTCTTTGTAACAAAACAACAAATTATCACCCTAACCTGAACAAATTAGTTTTAAAAAAGGAAAGACTATGAAGTCACTAACATTTTAAGTACCCATCTATTAATGTTGTACATATTTGTATATATTGTAATTAGTGGTGGGTTTTACCTAGGAGCTGCAGCCCCCCCAGTATCCACCACCTCTAGTGAGCCAATGAATCCATACATTGGCTTCACTGACACTGGTTTTCCACTGGAAGCGCTACCTGCCAATCACATACAGAATCGACAGTCCCAGGAGGAGGTGCTTTCCCCCCTAGGCTGCAAATAACTCTCTGAAGAGCTTGGAGAAAGGCTTAATGAATCTTATAAAATGTTTGAAGCAAAACAGTAAAAGGTGGAATAGAACATCTAATCAAGGAATAAAAGTTATCCCTTGCATGGAAACCATATTTGGTGTGTGGTGTGTAGAATTCTTGTCTACAAATGCACTACTGGTGGTATCTGAGACCAGTTATCTTGCTGAAAGTTAAAATAAGTTCTGAGATATTACTCTAAGGTGTGGTATATGTGTTTAATTCATTTTTTTTGTATGTGAAGCTGTGGATAAGAATCTATTTATTTAGATATTACATTTTTTTCTCCACAACTATGCAGTAAACTTAACAGCTCAGTCAGTTATAATATCTCCTGGACAGCCATGGAAGCATAGTTTCTTCAAGAAAAACATGAGCTGTGAGCTGGGGGGAGACACTTTAGAGGAATAAAATCTGATAAATCTATTCACAATTACTATTATAGTGTCATAACCAGAAGAGGGAGGCAACTGATATAAAGTCAATAGAGATGGATGTCCAAGGTACTGAAGCAATTGGTAGCAGTTGTAAGAAAATGGCTGTATAAGAAAGTAGAATTTTATTCCTGGCACCAGTGGAACATGATGCAACATACTGCCAAACTGTGCTGGATAACTGCCCACTAGTAATACATATACTAGTAATATATACTCCAGAGCTTTAGGGACTCCTAGGTGACCAGCATTATGATATAGCAGTAAGACTTTACTATGTAATATTTTAGTGAAATAGAAAAGCTATCTGGATTTATATGCAGCACATCCATTTGTTTCTGTCTCTCTGGAATCTCATAGAATAGGCTGCCGTTCATAGTAACTGCTACTATAAGTGGCCAAAAAGGGAAAGGGACAAAAATCAACAGTGGCAAGAATAACTCTGATGGGAAGAATATGTTCTGGCAGATAAGTTGAGGCTCTTGAAGTTTGAAACTGGTGCATTTGTGCATTGGTTTTCGTATTTTAAGAACCTGGTCAGTAAAAGATGAAACTGAAAGCTCGAAAAGAATAAGGACCATATCTGGGGATAAATAAGTTTCTTAGCAGCCTTAAAGTAATAAAAGTGTATATGTTCTGTAAAAGGGAATAATACAGAAATGTTCCAGACTGAGACTGAGTAGACCAGGATGTCACCTAAATTTGCTACCACAAACTAATCCAGCAAATCTTTTAACACATCATTAGTAAAGTATTGAAAAGTAGCAAAGGTGTTGCAAAGACTAAAATAAAGTCTTCCATTCATCTAAGCTTAAAGGCAGTTGAAATCAATTGTACACTGCAATGAAATTCAGGACACAATTGTCAATGCTAAGCCCTAAAGAACCATCTCTATTTCTCCATAAAAAAAGATATGGGGTCAATGCTGATGGAGGTAGAACATTGAAAGAGCAACCATTTGATATTCATCTAAACATGCTCTTAATATCTTCAGCTCAGTTTCTGATAAAGTGTATATTCAGTCAAAATGAATCTCACCCCCTGCTAAAAGGACATAGGGATGTCTTACAACCTGTGGGGTGGAAGATGTTCAAGCTGTTTTCAACTCAATATGTGAGAAGAGTGCACCTTGTTGAATGTCAAGAATTTTTGATGACTTGGCAGAAATAACACATAGGAGGTTATTCAGAGGTGGACGCAGTTGCTGTCAGTGGGAGTGCTTTCGGCTGTTAGAGCCGAAAGCACTCTTGGGCTTGCGGCAACGAGACCTTACCACAAGGGTCTCGTCGCAAGCCCGATGGTCGCGATGGTCTTGACCATTGCGACCATCATCATGGCCGCTCGCTATAGCTGTGGGTGGTCACCCACAGCTATGCGAGCGGCCAGGAAGCCATTCTGAAAAATCAGGGGGCCGGCCCTGATTCAGAGCGAGTGCTCTGGCAGAGCGTCCGGCTCTGAATCAGGCCCTCAGTGAGTTTGACTATGGAAAGATTGCTGGTGCCAAACAAGGTGGTCTTAGTATGTCAGAAATTGCTGATTTTCACGCACAGCAGTATCTAGAGTTTACAGGGAATGGTAAAGCAAAACTAAACATCCATTGCATGGAATGTGGGCGATAATGAGAGATCAGAGGAATTGGCCAGGTTGGTTCAAGGTGATAGGAAGGTGATTATAACTTAAATAACCATGTATTATAATAGAGGCATCCAGAAGAGCATCCGTGAACACACAATTCCTTGCAGTGGAATTGCATGTTCTACAACAGCAGTGTTCCACTTCTGATGTTCAGTTATTGCTATGGTCAATAACTAACAGTGGACAACAGCGCTCAAAGTGCTGCAATGGAAGGAGGATGTCAGTGGAGGGATCACCAACCCCCAAATAGATAATAGTGAACAGAAAATAGACAAACCCAACCTCTGCGCACTCCAATAACTACCACACTGAGAATGAGAGTCCTCAATCCAAAAGGAAACAGTCCAGTAGCTTATTATTCACAATGATCTTCTTTCGTTGGTACTTGTCAGAAAAAGAAAGAGAAAAAAAAGCAAAATGGTGAAGTACATCAAAACCAGTCTCTATCACCTCTTCACAATCTACTGCTTCACATAAAATCCAAATTGGTTTATAGAGCGTCCGTACCGTACTCACAATATATTGTTACGGTCGCCTCATATAAAGGTATCTTTATTGGATAAACCAGATCACTAATGTGCGTGATGTTATATGGTCAATCTTCACCATCATGCAGTGCCAAAAAAGATATGACATGAAAGGATGGGTGTACCCCAACTCAAATTGCAAAGTTGATACACATGTATGTAAAGGTTTCTTTTGATTCTGCTAGTCCTGTTCTTCAATTTAGGACCCAAATATTGCCTCCTCTGGGAGCTCCCCGAATGAGCTCACATCCGCTCATTCGGGGAGCTCCCAGAGGAGGCAATATTTGTTCTTAGCTGTCATATTCCCTTTATCTGATTAGAATAATACGAAGATATTTATAACACAGATTCTGTTTTAAGGGGACTTTTTTCCTTACACAGTGATCGCAAATACCCACTATAGTCCCAGCCCCCATGTGTGGCACTGCCCCAGCCCCCATGTGTGCCTCTGCCCCAGCCCCTGCTACATGCCGCCTCCTGCTACAGTGATGCAGTGACACAGCAGGACAGGCTGCAGTGCAATGAATTTGAATCAATGTGTTTATTTTTTTTTTCATGTGGAGGCCAATGTGTTGTATTTTTTTCCTGTGGGGGCCAATGTGTTTGTATTTTTTTCCTGTGGGGGCCAGTGTGTATGTGTTTCTTCATGTGGGGGCCAATGTGTGTGTTTTTCTTCATGTCTGGGCCAATGTGTATGTGTTTCTTCATGTGGGGGCCAATGTGTATGTGTTTCTTCATGTGGGGGCCATGTGTGTGTTTTTCTTCATGTCTGGGCCAATGTGTGTGTTTTTCTTCATGTCTGGGCCAATATGTGTGTTTTTCTTTATGTGGGGGCCAATGTGTTTGTTTTTTTCTTACCAGGGTCAATGTCATCTGCTACATGCTTCATGGGATGTAGCTGCTAAATTATTAGATTTACAGAAAACCTTAATTTAGATGGGACCCACAAAAGGTCAGGATGGACCCCGATTTTTTAAACTAAGGGGTCCCTGGGACCCACATTTTTTTTGGCTCATCACGATCTCTGCTTACATGTAAAATGCTTTTCTCGGACTCCATGGGGGATCACGCTGAGTATAGGTGGTGATCTGGTGTCTGGGCACCAAATGGTTAACTTTGTTTTCTCAATCACCAGGGGACCAGTTAAGTTAACAAGCCCAAGGCAAGGAGGAAATTTAAGGAGAAGGAAGACACACAACCCAACACACAACAAAGACAAGAAGAGGAACTGGTAACTATAGGGAGGGCGCTCTGTGTCCCCCATGGAGTCTGAGAATAGGATTTTACAGGAAAGGTCAAAAATCCCCTTTTATCTTTCCTCCATGGGGGACACAGGACTCATGCTGCGACATTCCAAAGCTGCTCCTTTGCTGCGCTTAGAACCCTACACCTGAAACCTGCATCCGCAGAGGCGATAGTGTCAAAAGCATAGAAGTACCGACAGCCCTAATTGAATGAGTTTGTACCGAAGTTAGAGCAGGAAGATTCGCCAAAGTGTAGGCCTGACCGATAGTCAAATGAAGCCAACAAGATAAAGTCTGTTTGTTAGCGGGCCAGTTCCGATTATTCAAGTCATATAGTACAAGGAGGGAATCGGAATGACGCAAACTCCTTGGCCTGTCGACATAAATACAGAGGGCCCTCACTACATCTAATGAGGCCTGCATCGTAGAAGAATCCGGCAGGCAAAAAGCAGGAACCACAATTTCTTGGTTGATGTAAAATCAGGCAATGATTTCAGAAGACAACGAAAGTATGTGTGATGGATAATCCGGAAGGGGGAGCAGCAGGACAAAGCGCTCAAATGTGAAACTCAACGGCCGATGCAATGGATAGAAGGAAAACTATCTGTCACGTAAAGCAATGTAGATCCACCGCATCTAAGGGATCAAAAGGGGGGTCCTGGATGGAACGAAGCACGAAGGACAAGTCTCATGGAGCCACAGGCTGAACAAACAGAGGCTGGAGATGTAGCACACCCTGGATAAAGGTTTGCACTTCTGGCAATAACGCCATCTTACTTTGAAAAAGGAATGAAAGGGCCGAAACCTGTTCTTTGATTAAAGATGAAGGCCAAAATCCAATCCCGCTTATAAAAATAGGATCCTCGACAGGCAGGTAGAGCGGGGATTCAATCCCTGTCCCGAACACCATTCAAAGCAAGTATTCCAGACTCTATAATAAATGCGAGCCGCAGGTTTTCTGGCAAAAGCTGGGTTTTAATGACTGCAGATGAGAAACCCTTGGTCCTTAGGACCGATGTCTCAAGAGCCACCCCACCATAGCTAGAGAGGTCAGATCTGGATGGAATCACAGACCTGAGGAGGTCCACGCTACCAAGCCCTGTGCGGTAAAACTGGTGCAATAAGAATCAATGTGCCATCCTCCAACTTGGAAAGAACCATGGAAATTTGAGAAAGATGTAAATGAAAGGAAATGACCACATGAGTGCGAGAACATCCACAAGAAGAGCTGAAGAGCTCCAGGATCCCTGGTCCATAGTACTTCGACAGCTTGTGGTTGTGAAGGAAGGCCATCATGTTGATGTCCTGATGGCCCCAGTGACGTACCAGTGACTGAAAGACCATGTGATGGAGGGCAACTTGTCTGCGTGAATGTCCTGATGGCTGACAAAACCTGCCTCTTTAATTTTGGACTCCAGGAATGCATACTGCTGACAAAGCTGGAAATTAACGCTCTGCCCACTGAAGAATCTGTCGCACCTCCCTCATGGCGCTTCGGCTGTGGGTGACGCCTTGATAGTTTATGTAGGCAACTGTGGTTACGTTGTCTGGCTTGTGCAGGAGAAGGGACTTTGCATGACAAAGAATCTTGTAGAACACTTAAACCTCCAGGATGTTGATGGGAAGCAGGCTCTCCTGAGCCATCTACCGCCCATGAAAGGTCTGATGACAAGTCACCTCCCTGAAGACTGGTGTTGGTAGTAAGCAAGACCCAGTCCTGAATCCAGAAAGGGCGGCCCTTGTCCAAATGAAAGTGGTGTAGCCACCACATTAAGAAGTGATGTACCTCTCTTATCATCTGAGACTTCAGGTGTAGATGTGACTTGTTCCATCTGATCAGAATCTCTAGTTGCAGAGGACATGAGTGAAACTGAGCATACTCCACAACCTCGAATATGGAAACTAGAGTGCCCAAGACCTTCATGCAAGTACGAATGGACATACGCCGCCCCCCCAGGAGGACCGAACTTTGGCTTGCAAGGACATGAGTTTGTCCAATGGGAGGAACACCCTCTTAACCAAGGTGTCCAGTAGAGCTCCTAAATGAAGCATCTCCTGGGATGGTGTTATGGAGAATTTCCAGCAATTGATGATCCACCCATGAGTTTGGAGAAGCTCCAGACCGAGATGGAGATAGTCCTAAAGCACCTCTGGGGATTGGTAATATGTGGACACCAGTGCATCTGAGAGATGCTGCCATAACCTTTGTGAATACACAAGGAGCTGTTGAAAGACCAAAAGGCAAAGCTTGATATTGGAAATGTTCCTCCCTTACCGTAAACAAGAGAAAGGGCTGATGACATTCCCAAATAAGAATGTGTAAGACACCATGAAATCCCCCGGTTCCAGGGCAAAAATTATGGAAAGCAGAGATTCCATGTGGAGAGATCCCATGCGGAACCTGGAGATACCTATTCAGCGATTTTAAGGTTGAGAATGGGGCAGAATGATCCTTCCGGTTTCTGTACCAGAAACGTGCTGGCATAAAAATTGATACACCGCTGACATGGGGGAACAGGGATATTAACCCAAGAGGCCAGGAGAGAGCTTATGGAGTTCTGTAGTACTTTGGCCTTCTCCAGATCCACTGGAAGACCAGTGGAGAAAAACTAAACATTTTCCTGAGGGTATGCTACTCCTCTTACCCAGGCGTCCGACGTTGTCATCATCCAGGAGTCATAGAAAAGCAAAAGTAGGCCTCCCGCACTGGGTGAGCTAAGCTGGAGGTCCACCCCATTATGCAGCAAGCTTATCTCCTGGCTTGGGAGCTGGATAGCAAGTTGGACCAGGCCTGCTTACCTTTTGACTTAGAAGGTAAGATCCGTGAGATCTGGTGAAGGACTGACCCTTGGCCTTATCTTGTTGACGAAAGGAACAAAAATTTGAGAGGATGCCGCAAATGGAAGGAAAGCGGATTTGGAAGCCACTACTGTAGCCACAATATTGTTGAGCTCTGGCCCAAACAGAACCTCACCTGAGAAGAGGTCCATATCAGCTGATATTTAGGATTCTTAGTGCTTAGAGTATGCATCTGCATTCCCCTCTTTTTTCTGCATTAGTCCGCATCAGCTCGCCAATTACAAAGCCAGAGAGCTCTTCTGGAAGCGACAGCTGATGCAGATACCTTAGAAGTGAGGACACCCGAGTCAATGGCAACCTCACCAAGATATGTGTTGGCTTTTCTCACACGGTCGACCAGAGAGAACTCTTCTCATGTGAACCCCAAACCGATGAACATCCTCCAAAGAATCCATCCAGGGTCCCAAGGCTTTGGCGACCCAAGTGGATGCAAGGGCTGGACAAACAATCCCCCCTACATAAGGGGGAACATTTTCCAGCTTTTTATCTGTAGGATCTTTGAGGGAGGCTGTGTTTGAGATAGGAATGGTACAGAATCTAACCAACCTTGCCACATATACGAGGGCTGATAGAAAAGTAATGAGACTGATTTTTTTTATCCAGAATCAGATGACACCACATGATCTAAACATTTTTCTTTTTCAAAGCAGTGTTCTTCATATTCATTTTTTACATCGTTTCAATGATTCAAAGACGTGCTGTAGACTGTTTTGTGATATCACATTTAGGAGCTCATTCAGACCCGCTCGCAAGATGCGATTGCTTGCTGGCAAAAAGGGGCCGGATATTTAAATTAAGCGCTCGCACTGCATCGCGTAAAGACGCCCACTATGCGCTCGCAAATGTCTGAAGACGCCCCCTTGCCACTCGCAACACGTCATCTCCAGGAAATGAAGGATTAATCGGGACCATCGTAGCTGCTCGCAGCCCTTGGGGTTTCCTAAGCCTTCCGCAAGCACAGCGATCAGCGCTGGCTAATATACATGCAGGTGACATGTACAATGACGCAACTTTGCTAATTATGCTCACCCTTTAGACAGTGTTTTGGCAGCCTGACACACCTGCGTTCGCACATCCACTCCCCCGTTCACAAGCACCATCCCGTTACCTCCTCCCAAATCTGTCACTCAAAGCAGCGACCTGATAGTGGCTTACGTGCAACCAAAATTTGATCGCAGCGAATGGTTTGCACACGCGCACTGTGAATTATACGCATGCGCAGGTGGCCAAAAATCGCTCAGAGCGAGCTATTGCGCCTTAGCGGGTGGGTCTGAATCAGGTCCTTAGTGTTGAAGCTGTGGCATTTTTCACTGGAATAGCGGTTTGTTTTAATAATTCATATATCTGTGTCTTAATTTATTTATGGTCAGTGCGACGATCTTTCCCTTTAGCATGCATTTTTCACTTTATCACCTGTTAAAAATGTATTTCCGTGCAGTTGTTTTCTCAGGGTTGGCAATACCCAGAAATCACAGGGCACTAAAGGCCTGATTCAGACCCGCTCGGAAGCACTATGCGCTCGCAAGCAGTTCGATTGTTAGGCAGTGTGCTTGCGCGTGGCGCGCACTGTGCGTGCGCAAGCCCCGGAGCCAGCGCAAAAAGGGGCGGCTGTCGATGTTGATCGACAGCTCACCCGTTTGGAAGGCGGGGCAAGGGGGGGTAGCTGGGCAAACAGAGGCGTTCCTGCAGGAACGCCTGCCGTTTATGGGCGACCCTACTGACATCACTCATAATGTCAGTAGGTGGACTTCCTGCTCTATTAGAGCAGGAAGTCCACTGAGGATTGCGGCAACGAGACCCTACCGCAAAGGTCTTGTCACAAGCCTAATGGTTGCAATGGTCTTGACCATATCGACCATCACCTGGCCACTCGCACAGCTATGTGAGCGGCCAGAAGGCCTCTGAATCAGGCCCTAAGTCCAGGCTATATGGAGGCTGTTCCATTAATTTCAGTCAGTGCTGCCAATGCAACAGCAGCAACATGTTGTCTTGGAGCAAAAACTACTGTTTCTTCAGCAAATACAGGAGCTCATTCAGACCCGTTCGCAAGATGCGGCCGCTCGCTCCTAGCGTATGGAAATTCAGCTAAGTGATGTCAAGGCAGCCGCTCGCACGGCATAATCACGCCCACTATGTCTGGGCGAGCACTTTGTGTTTCTAGACTCCCACCAGCCTGTCTTTAGCTGCCCACTTGCGTACGTCATATTCAGGAAGTATCTACAACCATCGATACATCGGGTTCCATCGAATCTAACCACAGCACTTGCGGTTGACTGTACCCTACCTCAAGCACTTCAGTGAAAAAAATCAACCAGGTGACATGTACTATGACGCTGCCTAATTATGCATCCCCCAGAAATGGTGTGTAAACACTCTGGCACGCCTGCTTCCGCAACTGCAGTCCCCCGTTACTACTGGACTGTCCCTGCTACCACCCGCAAATGGCCTCTCCTGTCACTAATTCTACTGGGCTGTCTTTGCAGGGAAAGCGATAATATTCCGATCGCTCGTACTATTTTGCGCTCTATGAACTACACGCATGCGCACATTAGTGAACATCATCTGCAACGAGCGGCTGCTTGCTAGTGAGTGAGTCTGAATGAGCTCCAGTCTTTTCTTCCACATGGCTCCACGCAAATGGGTTTGCGTAGTCACCATTAATTGTCTGTTCACTGGGTAGGACCATACCGTGCACATCAAAGAACAGAAGAAGCATGACTTTACACGCCAAAGGAGTCACACAGAATTTTTTTGGGAGGCGAATTTGCATGTTTCCATACACTGGATTGTTGTTAGAATTCCAGATCATGATGACGAATCCACAATTTTTCCCACGTCACAATCGATGTTAGGAAATCAGGTATCCTCTCCAACATTCGAACTGTGGGCCTGATTCAGACCCGCTCACTAGATGCGTTCGCACGTACCCAGCGTATGCAAATCTGGCAAAGGCAGGCGATTGCAAGGCATTAGCATGCCCACTATGTCATAGTGTGCAATTGCTGTGTATGCAGACGCACACTAGCTTGTCTTAAGACGCCCACTTGTGCACGTCATCTCCAGGAAGTGTATGCATCCATCGGTAACATCGAGTACCATTGGTTGCGATCACAGCACTTGTGGTTGCCCATAACCTTCCGCAAGCACTGCGAGTGCTTCAGTGATGTGTACTATGACACTGCGTCTTAATTATGCATGCCTCTGAAACAGCGTTAAGATGCTCAGGCACGCCTGCATTCACACCTACACTTCCCCATTTCTAGCGGCCAGCTCCTGTCACTCAATCAGCCAGGCTGTCTATGCGCAGCGAGGTTCACGTAGCGTTCCCGCTAGGCCGTTTAAGCGGGGCGCGGCGCCCTGCCCTCTTTCTGGAAGGCAAAAAGCGCCCTGCCCTCCAGAAGGAGGGCAAAAAGCGCCCTGCGGGAACTGTCTTCACTCGCGGGTCGCAGTGTCCCGCGGGTGAAGAAATATGCGGTGACCCGGTCACCGCCGGAGAATAGACACCGGGCGCATGCACCCGGCATCTATTCTCCCTGTCTGCAGGGCTTGGGGGCTGCCCGGCGTGTCCGTAAGTGCCGGGCACGCCCCCAAGAGCGATGAAAAGGGGACGCGTCTTATAGACACGCCCCTTTTCGATGACCACGCCCCCTTCTCGGACGCGCGCACACAAACGTGCCCTCTCTTGCTCCGGCGCCCTGCCTTGCACCGGAGCTAGAGTGAACACTATTCACGCATGTGCACTGCGATGTGTACGTATGCGCAGATTGTAAAAATCGGCTGCCTGTGTGCGAACGCAGCCTAGCGAGCGGGTCTGAATCAGGCCCTGTGTTCTTGCATGATACAACTAGTTGTCGCATCTGCTCTTCTGTGAGATTTCTGGGTACCCACTTGACACACACGATGCTTTTTCAATTCTATTGTCACAATATGCTGAACTCCGCAGCTTTGGCAATGTTGACATCTGTAACCATGGTGGATGGTCTACTAGAACGCGCTTCATCAGTCACTTGTGTATTACCCTCTTTGAAGTGCTTCCACCACTGAAATACTGCAATACGGCTAAGTGTTTCTCCACCTTATGCTTGCTGTAACACTTCTTGAGTTTAATTTTTGCTTTTTCCAAGTTTAACACAAATTCAATCAATCTCTAACGTAATGTCACAGACACGTCTTCCTCATCTGCGAAGATCTTCCACTCTCTGTGACGAAACAAAGAGGACTACGGCAGTCGAACCGCAAATTCAGTCACATTGATGTATGAGCTTCACCATAACCAGCATAGCGTTGCCACGTCTACCTATGGGACAGAAAAACAGAGGCAGTCTCATTATTTTTCAATCAGCCCTCATACATCTACCGAAAGAGGTGACTCCCATTATGTTCTGTCAGCAGTTGGAAGGGGATAAAATCTGGAAACGCATTTAGATATCAAATGCTTACTGGGTGACCCCACACTTCCGTGAGGTCCTCTAACCGAGAAGAGGAAGGAAACAGCCACTGATTTCTTTTGGCACTTAAATACAAGGGCATCTGACATAGAGGTTTGGTGAGTGTCCTTAATTGAAAGTGCGGATTTCAATGCCTTTAACATCTACCTGTGGTTGAGAGTCCTCCTGAATACAGGAGGTCTCCATGTTAACAAAGACATTATCCTCCTGGTCTGAGGAAACATCTGAGTCATTAGCAGAACCTGGCGTAAAAGTGTCCAGTCTGGAATTCTTGGACGGACGGGCCTTGTCTGGCATCTGTTGGAGAGAAGCAGACACCTGCATCAGACCCTGAAATGACTGAGAAAAGGTTTGAACCCGGCAATTGTCAGCAGGCTGTAAGTTCCTGAGAGCAGGCAGACTACTGGCAACCTGACCCTCTCCTGTAGCGAGACTAGCAGGGAGTGTAGGCCTAGGGGTTGTTGGTTCACTGGCTGCAACAATACCTGTGAAAGTGTGGAAGCCCACGTCAGCACCTTAGGGGAAATCGCGGCTGTCGGGACTTCAGGCTGTGAACCACAGAAATAACTTGAACATTTAGTCTTGGCTTGGGACCTGAGGGAGGGGAGATACAGAACAGTTTCTGCTAATGCGCAGCACACCCTCCTTGGGAGCTTTTGCCAATTGATCCTTAGAGGACATGATAGGATATTTCAGGGATATCGCCACACATAAAAGTTTAGTGGTAAACAGTTGTGTCACGTACACTGAATGATATCGCACCACAGATAAACTAATAAGCGGTGATATGGGGTCTGGGATCAGTAGTAGAGAGGACACAATAATAAGAGATATGGTAAGAACTTACCTTTGTTATCTCTATTTCTACGAAGTCCATAGGGTTCCACAGGATACCTTGGGGTATAGGCGATGGCTCTGCTGTCGGGCACCACACAGTTAAACTTTTGGTCCCAGGATGCATCGGGACCTCCTCTCCTATACCCCGCCCCCAGGCTAAGGCACCTTCAGTTACATATCAAGCCATAGGCCAGAGGAGGAGAAAAAAAGAGAGAAGACTGGAACACACAAAAATCACATTCTCACAGAGAAGGAGGCGGAAAACCAGTGACCAGTCCTGTGGAACCCTATGGACTAGAGATAACAAAGGTGAGTTCTTACCATATCTCTTATTTTCAACTGCAGGGTCCATAGGGTACCCACAGGATACCTTGGGGGTGTCCCAAAGCAGTACCTTCAAGGGTGGGGACGCTCCTGTGCAGAAATGAGAATCCACTGCCCGAAGGAAGCATCCTGAGAGGCAAATGTATCAAATGCATAATATCTTACAAAGGTATGGACAGAAGACCACGTGGCCGCCTTACAAAGCTGAACAGCTGAGGCGCCATGGCGAGCTGCCCACGAGGGCCCACAGAACGTTTATAATGAGCAGTCACAGAGGGCGGCACTAGAATGCCCTCATGAGTGTAAGCCTCAGAGATCACCATGCAAATCCACCTTGCCAACGTCAGTTTGTTGGCAGGCCATCCCTTCCTACGGAAACTGTAGAGGACAAACGAGTCCGGCTTCCGAAGGGAACTGGTACGGTCCACGTAAATACGGAGAGCACGTACCACATATTTGGACCGTGCTCTCCTTTCCACAGTGATTATTCACCTGGGCTCTCCTCTGTGAACACTGCTAGCCTTGATTGAAAGTGCAGGTGTAGTTCTGACTCAGTACTGCAGAGATGATTGCTCCCTCTGCATGTTGTGCCCTCCAGCACTCAGAGTGCTACTGCCAGACCACCTGACTGTATGCACCAATTCCTGCCAGACCCAGGGTATAAATATCCTCCTCTGATAGCATTCTGGGCCTGAACATCTCGTTACTTCCCGTGGTGTACAGATTGTGCCAAATCTGTCTCTCTGTGTACTAGTGTATCCCAGGCTCCTGCTGGCAGCAACCCCTGGTGCATCTGGAAAACCTGCTGGTTCGCAGACCAGTCATCCTAACAGCAATACCTGGCATATCCAGAAATCCTGCTTACAGCAATACCTGGCACACCCAGAAATCCTGCTAACAGCAATACCTGGCATACCCAGAAACCTGCTTGTTCCTAGACCAGTTCATCTAGCAATCCTGCTAATAGCTATACCTGGCACATTTGGAAATCCTACTGGTTCACACCAGCGAACCAGCTGTCCTCCAATTACGTGGAGTCCAGTCACCTTCCGGTCCTAACCGGTGAACCAGCCATCCTCCAATTACGTGGAGTCCAGTCACCTTCCGGTCCTAACCGGTGAACCAGCCATCCTCCAATTACGTGGAGTCCAGTTACCTGCCGGTCCTAATTCAGTTGTCCTCCATTACACCTGGAGTCCAGTTATCCTCTGGTCCTAACCGGAGTTCCAGCCATCCTCCATTATACCTGGAGTCCAGTTATCCTCCAGTACTAACCGGAGTTAAGTCATCCTCCATTATACCTGGAGTCCAGTTATCTATTCATTCTCCATGTGGCTTCCCAGCCGCACCAAGTAGCTCCCGTGCTACCACCATTCTCCATACGGCTTCCAAGCCACATCAAGTAGCTCCTGTGCTACCACCATTCTCCATATGGCTTCCCAGCCGCATCAAGTAGCTCCTGTGCTACCATCATTCTCCATACAGCTTCCATCTACCTACTGGTACCCCGTCCAGCTCAGCAAGCCTTCCTGCCGGTCCCAGTCCGGTTCCTCCAAGTTACCCCAACATTTCAAGTTTCTAGTTCCTGTCATTTATCATCAAAGGCAGTTCTCACTGCTACACAATTCTTATGCAATTGAGCTATTAACGTCATCCATGATTCTAGTCAGGCCGGCCTCCACTGAATCCAATTCATCACCTGAGTCAGGTAACTCCCAGACACCAATTGTGACAGTGGGTTTCCAAGCTCTGAGCATGGTGTTCACCACAGAGCTGGAGAACCCCGTAGCCCTTAGAAGGGATGTCTCAAGAGCCACGCCGTCAAAGACAGTTGACCCATATCCGGGTACAGGCAAGGACCCTAAGACAACAGGTCCAGATGTTAAGGCAACAGCAGCAGAGTTTCGATGGAGAGACTCCGAAGATCTGAGTACCAGTGACTTCTGGGCCAAGCTGGAGCCACCAGCAGGATCATATCCCTTCTTGCCGGAACTTTCAAAGCACTCGAGGAAGGGAGTATTGAGGAAACAGGTACTCAAACTGGAAGGTCCACCGTACCGACAGAGCGTCTACCAGGAGAGCCTCTGCGTCTCTTTTTCTGGACCCATACACTAGCAGTTTGCGGTTGTCTGGAGGTCATGAGGTCTATTTCTGGAAGGCCCCACTTGTCCACTAGGAGCTGAAGTACCTCCTGGTGAAGGGACCATTCCCCTGGATGCACATCGTGCCGGCTGAGAAAGTCACCTGCCAAGTTGAGGACTCCTGGGATGAACACTGCCGAGATGGCTGGGAGATTGCCTTCCGCGCCCAAGACAATGCGGGATACCTCTTGCAGGGCCGCCTGATTTTCAGTTCCTCCTTGACGGTTGATGGAAGCTACCATGGTGGCGTTGTCCGACTGAATTTGCACGGGCTTTCCCTGCAGAATGAGTCTTGCTTGTTGCAGTGCTCTGCACACCGCCCAAAGTTCCAGTATATATTGATCGGGACGGCAGACTCCGCTGCCTTCCACCGTCCCTGAAAGATGTGAGGACCCGTCACAGTGCCCCAGCCCCGAAGACAGGCAGCCATCGTGAGAAGGACCCAGTCCGGGTTTCAAAACGGGCATCCCTTATTGAGATATCTGTAACCACCAAGTTAGAAACAGTCGCCCCTCCGGAGAAAGCATCATCGTCTGTGTCATTATCCGACGGGGTAATCCATATCACCTGCAGAGAATTAACCTCTGCAGAGTTCTGGAATGAAATTGGGCATACTCCACCATGTCGAACGTCGACACCTTGGACCCCAGGATTCACATCACTTCTGCAAAAGGAGAGGGCATACCCGTGAGAAACCACTTCCCTTAACCAAGTATTTGTGGTGGTCTGACACCAGCACTGGGTATAATGCAGAAGTCGGCTTCCTACCTTGGGATCCCCCAATGGGAGGCCTGTTCCGTCAGGCTGAGGGTTTATCGTCAGGTTTGGCGGCTGGTGCTCCAAGCCTGTTTCTTGGGCTTACCAGCCTTTCTGGCCCCTGAGGGTCTCGGAAAGGACTGCTCCTTAGGCTTGGGGACAATCTGGCCAAAAGGACAAGGTCCCTGACCCAGATGGAGTCGGAGCTGAGGGTAGACATGCAGAATTTGCTGCTGCCAGCTAAATCAAAGCCAAAGAGAAGCTGACCATTATAAGGCAGGCATTCTAAGCCCTTCTTGGATTCAGCATCAGCTCTCCAAGAGCGCAACCACAAAGAGCGGCCTGTTGACACCGCTGCAGCGGAAATACTAGAGGAAAGTAGGCTCACGTACAATGCTGCTTCATTAATGTATGCAGGAAAATCTCTGAGATTGCCTAACACAATTTACTCACTGGGAGCATCTGGGGGAAAGGATGCCTCCAAAGTATCCGCCCACTGTTCAATGGCCCGAGTCACCCAAAAGATGGCCAAAACCGGTCTGGAGGCCCCTCCGGCGAGGGAGTAAATAGACTTAAGACACACCACCACCTTACGTTCCATAGCGTCAGAGAGCGATGACACGGGTGGCATAGGTATGGTCGCGTCACTAAGTGCGTCACATGAGAATCCGCCTGAGGAGACTTCCAATTGGTGAAACAGGTCTCTGCAAATGGTTATGCATAAGCCAGATGCTTTTGGGGTTGAAACAGTTTCCCTGGAAACTGCCATGCCTCCTCTAAGTGATCCACTAATTGGCCAGATAGGGGCAGCTGTACCTTTAATACCCTAAAAGTAAGCATATGAAGGTCCAGCCGCATGAAGGCCATCATCTGTAGTGAGCATTGCCATACAACCGGCCCGTATGAAGCCTGCAATAAATATCTTATCCAAAAGTTCACCCTAATCTGACGTCATGTCATCATCATCATACTGAGTGATCGTGACAATAATGGTCCCTTAGCAGACCAAAGCTGATATCCCTGTAACCTATCCGTTAGGTTCTGCACCGTAGTGGTGAGTCTTCCCAGACAGGTTCCACTTGGGAAAGTGTCTGTTGAGGGGGACACTATGCCACCATCATCTGTCCTGGGACTCCTAGTATGGGGGATGGGACTACTGCCTGCTGTGTAAACCCCCAATTGAGGGAACGCGGGGGGGGGGGGGTAACCGACCCACTAAGGCGTTCAAAGCCTGTACAAAACAAGCCCAGGGAGGCTCCTGTGTCAGTATAGGCACCGCAGGGGTTTCAGGAAAGGGCATAGCAGGCTGTACCTAAGCCATCCTTAAGTACATCTGGAGCATGTAGGTAGAAGAGGACCACTAGTCTGTAGCGAATCATCACTCCCAGACATTATGAAAAACAAAGTGACCCACCACACAGTAAGCACTTCTGACTGTGAGGTAAATTCCCACCCTAACAGTACCGGTACCGTGAGGGCTGAAGGGAGAGAGAAACAGGCATAGTAAAATGGCTGACAAGGAAATCAGACACACAGCGCTAGCATAAGTCACACACTATGCAGAATAACTACCTGCACAATGGCACTACAATCAACAAGACCTAGTCTAGTGGGAACAGTGCAACATATGCTGACCTTCTGTGAGGAGAGGTATGCAGGGGGGACCCAGACACCGCGCCAAGTTTAGACCAGCGCTTGCTCAAAAAAAAAGATGGCCACCAGAGAGCCCAGAGAAGGTGGGTCTGGGGGAGGATCGCTGGTATAGCCCGCTTAATACATAGAGAAAATGGCGCTGTGTGCAGTGGGGGAGGGGAAGAGGCCCCTTGTGCTGTACAGGGAAAACATTCCCCCTGGCATGCATTTAACCCACTGGATTCTGGAGCGCAACTCCACGGCGTGCCAGCCCCATTTCCTGGTGGTCCAGTGGTAGCACAGGCTCTTGCCTAGCTCCACTTGCAGCCGTCCCCAGGGAGCCCCCACCCATGGGGACAAAAATGGACTGTGCATCAGCAGGCGCTTACCGCAGATGCCCACTGCTTACCTTGCTGTCCCCCTGCTTTCCGGCCACAGTCCAGAGCTCCCCGGAGGTTTCTGAACCCCCAAGCGCCCGCCGAGTTCCCCAGATCAATACCGGTGGTCGGCGCCGACGGGGGTGTCGGAGCAGCAGCACAGACATCCTCCGGACTATCCGTGCTGACCGCTCTTGAAGATGTTCAGGGGTCTCAGCAGCCCCCCTATGCAGTGACCCGACTCTGGCGGGCACTTCCGAAACTGAAGGTTCCGTGGCCTTGGGGCGGGGTATAGGAGAGGAGGTCCCAGTGCATCCTGGGACCAAAAGTTTAACTGTGTGGTGCCCGACAGCAGAGCCTTCGCCTATACCCCAAAGTATCCTGCGGATACCCTATGGACTCTGCAGCAGAAATAAACAAATTTGTGTTACAACATCGTTTAGCAGCTTTAACATGTTCTCTGCATATTTGCACACAGTCTGTACACCCATCATCACAGCCACCAGCAGGTTTAGTTACTTGCAGCGCAGCACGGCAGCAGCGGGGAACGGGCGACATCATTTTGAGGAGTCCGCTCTGTGAGTGACAAGGGCCTGCCCGGCACCCGCCCACATCACGTGCTCGCCATGCGGGGGCGTGTCCCGATGTAACGTCGGAGTGTGCCGCCTGTTTGGGGGCGTTCCTGAGGATTGATGTCCCCGTATAACAGGCATGGTTGGGCGTTCAGAGCTGACAGTATAAACTCTCTGCTTTTCGTGTAGTATGAGATCAGCGGCGGCCACTTCCCGCCCCACCCGGTGTATGTGCTGGCGCGTGTGTCTTTAAGCGCCGGGACCCGCCCCCTATCTTCCTGCTGACAAGATGGCGGCAGAGTACAGAGTGTTGTCTTATACCGTGTACAAGTGGAGCTCCTTCTCTTCCAGCTATCTGCCCGAGTGAGTACAGCGACGCCCGGCCACACCGGCCTCCTCCGCAGCACACCGGCACAGCCCGTGCATCGTTATATGTATATACTATCTATGTGTGTGCATATATAACATAATGATGAGCAGGCCTCTCACTGGTGTGCTGGCCTGTGATGTGATACAGTTATACTAAGAGTATGTAATAGATTTCCATTACAGCTTCCCTGACGTGTGTGTGTGTGTGTGTGTGTGTGTGTGTGTGTGTAATACGTTGCTGATCCTTCTACAGTGATAGTAGTGATGCTTTCCCTCTCTATGCTCTCACTGTGTAATGTGACTGACTGCTAGAACTAAGGGCCATATTCCATTAGCTGCAATAATTTTGCAGATGACGGCGGAATCTAGTTTCCACCTACGTTTGCATGTTTTGGATGCGGAAACTTATTGCGTGTGCTCCCGCTATTTGCTCTATTCAATTCCAAAGGATGTGAAACCGCATCCCGACAAACAGGCGAAAAGTGCTGTAAAAAAATGGGGAAATCAGCCTGACACCCCCAAAAGATGCACTAACATTGGGGAACAATATAGATGTCCCCGAATAGCCCTACTGAAGCTAATTTGGGTACTTAAGTGCTGTCAATTGCCTCTATATAGTGTCTTTGCACAAGTGGTGAAGAATAGCATTAATCAGTTTTTTTTTTTTTAGAAAATAAGTAGTCCTGTCAAATTTGGGGTATTTGAAACTGGGTGCAAGCATGGTTTAAAATTGCAAAAGAAGTTTTAAAAAACGCACCTGCAATCCAAAAAACACCCGCCCCATACTTTGAGACCCCCCCCAGAAGTATATTTCGCTAGTTGATGATAAGTTTGCACTTTTTCGCCCCCAAAATGAAAGTACTTTTTTGGGGTTTTGAAAGTCTTTTTTTAATTTTATTTATTTTTTTTTCCATTTTTTTTTTTTTTTTTTTTTTTTTTTTGGACAGCTAATCTTTGGGGAGGTTTCCTGAAGTCTACACAACAAATCCGCATTTCTGCACTTTTTTCCCACCTGCCATTCATAGGTGAATCTTTTTCGTCTATTGCGTTTTCGCCTACGCGAAAAATATTTGGAATTGAATATGGCGATACTTTTCTGCCTGCCGAAATAATGTCATTCGCGATACTTTTCCGCGGATTCGGACTTTTTGCCGCTAATTGAATATGGCCTTAGGTGTCTACCAGTGAACATGCCGTGCATGTGCAGTCTATTTTGTTGGTATGCAGTCACCATGCCGGTGTTCCGCTTGTTTACATCATTAACTTCAAAAGTCGACATATTGTAGACAGAACATTGACATTTCCAGAAGGGTTAGGGATAAAATAAGAACAAAACTACAGTGATGACATGTTCATTGTTGTTATTGAACATCTATACTGAACCCATTTTTACTATTATTGGCAGAGACCTTCTTGCTAGTGTCGGCATAGTAATTTAATGGTTTTTATATGCTATTTCTGCCCAATATGTATTAAAAATATAGAAAATAGAAAACACCTGGCGCTAATCCTCTATATATTTATATAGAAAGAATTATATTGCCGATTCTGCAGCTCTTTACATAGGAGATGTTTGAGTAGATCTCCAATCATAACTGGAGAAAGTTGTCCTATAGAGTAGGACAGCAAAAGAAAACTCCTTTTTGGGGGCACTCTTAATAGATCATATACAAGAAATTATTATTACTTAAAACGTAACCTTTATTAAATGTATGCACTAAAAAGGACAAAGACAGACAAACAACAGTAAACATAAACCATGGTATATAAATGTTTTAAAAGAAAGAGAAATATCAGCTCCACAGTGTTTAGTACCATATGTAACTGTAGAGCGTGTACATAATTTATACCATGGTATTAGCAAATCAAGTCTGATCTTTGTGTATAAAACACAAAGTAGAAGTGGGACTGGATATATAGTATAATATCCTATTATGTCCCTTTACCATCCAAATGTGATGAAAGAGAATCTGGCGAAAATATTCAGTATGCTTGATACCATAAACAGCAATAATCAGTTATCAAATAGATTGGTTTTTGTATTCAAGCAAACATAATGGCAGGCATCTGAGATTGTCATTCTTGCACTCTAGTGCATAACCATAAAATCTTTGTTAAGTATAAATACAATGGTTCAAAAAACCGGTACTAAATTGTACATTGCAACCTTCATATACCAGAGAGATATATAATTGGTAATAATAGCCCTATAAGTAAGCTGTTTCCTAAATTAATATTTCATACATATGCATGTTGTGATAGTCCTCCTCTGAGTAGTAGCTTTTTATGCCAATCCTGGATTGGCACACATAGCTCCATATACTAGTATCAGGTAGCTAGTTTATGCAAAGAATGAGAAGGTCATCATACAACATAAATTAGATAAAGTGATAATCAGTAGTTAAAATGAAATCAGGTAGTCTGCAACCAATTATTCCTTTTGGAAAAGTTGATAGTATCACAGTCCTGTGACCAGTTTATAGGTCCCTTATAATCTCAAGGGATTAATCACCCATATCAGTTAGAACGTTATATTCTGACCGTGTAATCGTAGTTACAATACCTTTATGCAGTCTGCAGCCGATTAATCATAAAATTGTTGTTTAATAATCTCACACTTTTGTGGCATACAATCCCTTTAAAAAGTCAAGGGGTTAATTACACAAGTCAGTCAGATCATTATGGTCTGACAGTTCCCTTTGAGGAATCAAGGGGTTAATCACACCTGTCAGTCAAATTATTGGATCTGACCAGAACCATCTAAGTGGTAATACCATCTAAATCACAATAAAGAAAAGATTGAGCAGAACACTACATTGTGACCATCACCTTCCGATTAGCAAAACCCCCTGAGTAGCAAGATGTCCTGGAATAATTTGCTCAAGACAAGCTAGGCATAATGATCGTGTCTGGGTGGTGGATATCGCTACTAGGAGCAAATCAGGGAAACAGAAATAAATAGGGTACCTCTCTGGGGACACCGCAAAGTAATGCGGAGCTATGTGCAAACGCCTGCCATGAAGTCAGCTGAGCCCAGCAGATACTCACGTGACCTGGATGCGCGTTTCGCCATTCTGGTTTCGCCAAGGCTTCCTGTTTGATAAAGCCAGAACGGCGAAACGCGCGTCCAGGTCACGTGAGTATCAGCTGGGCTCAGCTGACTTCATGGCAGGCGTTTGCACATAGCTCCGCATTACTTTGCGGTGTCCCCAGAGAGGTACCCTATTTATTTCTGTTTCCCTGATTTGCTCCTAGTAGCGATATCCACCACCCAGACTCGATCATTATGCCTAGCTTGTCTTGAGCAAATTATTCCAGGACATCTTGCTACTCAGGGGGTTTTGCTAATCGGAAGGTGATGGTCACAATGTAGTGTTCTGCTCAATCTTTTCTTTATTGTGACTTAGATGGTATTACCACTTTGAGGAATCAAGTGGTTTATCACACCTGTCAGTCAAATTATTGGATCGGACCATAACCATCTAAGGGAACTGTCAGACCATAATGATCTGACTGACTTGTGTAATTAACCCCTTGACTTTTTAAAGGGATTGTATGCCTGTTACAAAAGTGTGAGATTATTAAACAACAATTTTATGATTAATCGGCTGCAGACTGCATAAAGGTATTGTAACTACGATTACACTGTCAGAATATAACGTTCTGACTGATATGGGTGATTAATCCCTTGAGATTATAAGGGACCTATAAAATGGTCACAGGACTGTGATACTATCAACTTTTCCAAAAGGAATAATTGGTTGCAGACTACCTGATTTCATTTTAACTACTGATTATCACTTTATCTAATTTATGTTGTATGATGACCTTCTCATTCTTTGCATGAACTAGCTACCTGATACTAGTATATGGAGCTATGTGTGCCAATCCAGGATTGGCATAAAAAGCTACTACTCAGAGGAGGACTATCACAACATGCATATGTATGAAATATTAATTTAGGAAACAGCTTACTTATAGGGCTATTATTACCAATTATATATCTCTCTGGTATATGAAGGTTGCAATGTACAATTTAGTACCGGTTTTTTGAACCATTGTATTTATACTTAACAAAGATTTTATGGTTATGCACTAGAGTGCAAGAATGACAATCTCAGATGCCTGCCATTATGTTTGCTTGAATACAAAAACCAATCTATTTGATAACTGATTATTGCTGTTTATGGTATCAAGCATACTGAATATTTTCGCTAGATTCTCTTTCATCACATTTGGATGGTAAAAGGACATAATAGGATATTATACTATATATCCAGTCCCACTTCTACTTTGTGTTTTATACACAAAGATCAGACTTGATTTGCTAATACCATGGTATAAATTATGTACACGCTCTACAGTTATATATGGTACTAAACACTGTGGAGCTGATATTTCTCTTTCTTTTAAAACATTTATATACCATGGTTTATGTTTACTGTTGTTTGTCTGTCTTTGTCCTTTTTAGTGCATACATTTAATAAAGGTTACGTTTTAAGTAGTAATAATTTCTTGTATATGATCTATTCAGAGTGCCCCCAAAAAGGAGTTTTCTTTTGCTGTCCTACTCTATAGGACAACTTTCTCCAGTTGTATATAACCCTTACTCCTGGGGAGCACCACCAACCAGTTCATAAACCAGGGATGTGTTTTTCAACACCCTTAAGAGTAATTTATATGTTGGTTTCTTCTGAATAAGTTTCTAATTATATCAATCCAGTGCGGAGTCTCTCTTTGTTCTTCTACATCTCCTATCATAAACCAGAGAATAGAAAAAAAAAAAGAGCGCTGAATACAGTATTGATATTTATTAGCAGTTTAATAGCAAATGGAAATTATTAATATGTAAAATCTCCAATATAGACAATTATGTACATATATAACAATTGCCGGCCAGCAAAATTTAAATCCTAATTGGATATTTCGGCACATATAAATTATCCACACATGAAAATACAATTATACAATATAGCACATCCAAATAAAATTAAATAGAAAATCTCCCTTATGAAAAATACTAAGCAAGTGATTGGATTTAAGTCACTCTTATTATAGATAATAATAAAGCTTTTCCAGGATTGACACCAATAAGATTGTAACAAGTAACAACCAGAGTTACAAGAAACTATGTATCCCAATAGGATTCCTTTTCCTTCTAAAGACCCTTAGAGCTGTAGAATCCTGCAATTCTAATCAGATGTGGATTCCTTTTGATGGCCCTTGTTTTTTGTTTTATTAGTTCAACTGCTTCACCTGTAATTAGCTTAAGGTAGCTTGTTGATTTTTATAGTGTTTATAATGCTACTGCCTTTTAGATTCATAAAGGTACCTTTTTCTTTATAAAGTGTTCAATAATCCTGTTAAGGTATATTCAGCTATTTAGCTGTAATTATTTCCATGAGAGATATATTCAGCTTTTAAAAAGGGAGAAAGATTACCAGGGTGATGAGTTCATAGATGTAGATGGTTCACCTCACGGTCTGCCCGCTGCCAAGGTCTGTGACTGTATCACTCGTCTCAAAGGACCACCTTGCACTCGTTCTCTCCGAGTGTATATTCAACAGAGGTCCTCCGTTTAACATCACCTGGTCGTCTGGCGTCAGGATGAAAAACCCATAGGTGTAGATGGTTCACCTGACTATCTGTGCACTGCCAGAGTCTGTGATTATAGCGCTCGTCTCCAGGTACACCTTGCACTCGTTTCCTCCGGGTGTGTACCCAGCAGACAGAAGTCCTTAGCCGTTTAGCAGTGAGCCTGCAATAGCGCTCAGGGCCAGACTGCCCATCTCCAAAAGTCAGCCGTCTGTATATCACACGGACAGTGTATGTGCATCAGTTTGGCCAGCACTACTTAGTAAAACGCGTTTCTCCACCTCTAGCTTCAGCGGCTTCCTCAGTCAGCATGTCTCCGCTTTGTGCGGGACCTTCCTTTTATTTGCCAGTCAGAATATGCACAGGTGTAGCTTGCCTAATTAATCAGGACTTAATCGCATGGGTTTTGGCATGTACTTTAAATATGTCTATGCATAAGCAGATTTTTCGTAGTCTATTCCCATGAGACTACAACATTATTATAATATAGTACAATTCTCGAGGATGAGTTAGAAACTTAATACATTGCAAAAGTTAATATATATATATATATATATATATATATAGATATATATATAGATATATATGATATATATATATGATATATAGATAGGAATTAAGAATATATGTATATAAATAATATTTACTAGATAAATAATATTATAAAAACATCAAATAAAAATTATATAAATATGATACATATACACATATATATTTTACGCAGAGATAAAACAAAAGAATACATATTATTTCAAGGATAGCTAGAATGAATATAGAAAAATAGAATAGAAAGAGGCTTGAAAGAAAAACCTCCTTTCCTTATAAATACATGTATCCAAATCTAGTCCTCATAAATAAATATTACCATGATGAATGATAGGCCATAATTTCTGCTATAAATTCCAATCATTCATCATGGTAATATTTATTTATTAGTATTGTATTTACAAGGAAAGGAGTTTTTTCTTTCAAGCCTCTTTCTATTATTCTATTTTTCTATATTCTTCTAGCTATCATTGAAATAATATGTATTCTCTTGTTTTATCTCTGCGTAAAATATATATGTGTATATGTATCATATTTATATAATTTTTATTTGATGTTTTTATTATATTTATATAGTAAATATTATTTATATACATATATTCTTAATTCCTTTCATTTTATTATATATATATATTAACTTTTGCAATGTATTAAGTTTCTAACTAATCCTTGAGAATTGAACTATATTATAATAATGTTGTAGTCTCATGGGAATAGACTACGAAAAATCTGCTTATGCATAGACATATTTAAAGTACATGCCAAAACCCATGCGATTAAGTCCTGATTAATTAGGCAAGCTACACCTGTGCATATTCTGACTGGCAAATAAAAGGAAGGTCCCGCACAAAGCGGAGACATGCTGACTGAGGAAGCCGGTGAAGCTAGAGGCGGAGAAACGCGTTTTACTAAGTAGTGCTGGCCAAACGGATGCACATACACTGTCCGTGTGATATACAGACGGCTGACTTTTGGAGATGGGCAGTCTGACCCTGAGCGCTATTGTAGGCTCACTGCTAAACGGCTAAGGTGACGTCAGGCAGAGGACTTCTGTCCGCTGGGTGCACACCCGGAGGAAACGAGTGCAAGGTGTACCTGGAGACTAGCGCTATAATCACAGACTCTGGCAGTGCACAGATAGTCAGGTGAACCATCTACACCTATGGGTTTTTCATCCTGACGCCAGACGACCAAGTGATGTTAAACGGAAGACCTCTGTTGAATATACACTCGGAGAGAACGAGTGCAAGGTGGTCCTTTGAGACGAGTGATGCAGTCAGACCTTGGCAGCGGGCAGACCGTGAGGTGAACCATCTACATCTATGAACTAATCACCCTGGTAATCTTTCTCCCTTTTTAAAAGCTGAATATCTCTCTCATGGAAATAATTACAGCTAAATTTATTGAATACTTTATAAAGAAAAAGGTACCTTTTATAATGCTACTGCCTTTTAGATTCATAAACACTATAAAAATCAACAAGCTGCCTTAAGCTAATTACAGGTGAAGCAGTTGAACTAATAAAACAAAAAACAAGGGCCATCAAAAGGAATCCACATCTGATTAGAATTGCAGGATTCTACAGCTCTGTCTAAGGGTCTTTAGAAGGAAAAGGAATCCTATTGGGATACATAGTTTCTTGTAACTCTGGTTGTTACTTGTTACAATCTTATTGGTGTCAATCCTGGAAAAGCTTTATTATTATCTATAATAAGAGTGACTTAAATCCAATCACTTGCTTAGTATTTTTCATAAGGGAGATTTTCTATTTAATTTTATTTGGATGTGCTATAAATTATCCACACATGAAAATACAATTATACAATATATGTGCTGAAATATCCAATTAGGATTTAAATTTTGCTGGCCGGCAATTGTTATATATGTATTAAAAATAAATCAAGACAGGGACATACACAGATTCAAAGTACTGTTTTTTTTTTTGTTTTTTTTTGGAATTTTATTTTATTGTTTCTTATGTTGCACTGGAATCTAATTCCTATATGATTACCAGCCATATAGCTGAGTAAGAGAAACAGTATGCCATCAGCATGTCAACACTGACTGCATCCACCCTCAGTATGTCAATACGACTATGCTGGCGCTGGAAATCTGACATGGATCAAATTCTTCTCACAGCATTTTCCACATGTGAGTATTATAACAGAAAATGACATTTGCCTACATGTTTATAGTTACAACAACCATACAGTTAAAATTCTCTAAGGGCTCGGTTCAATTCAGCGAGCTGTTTGGTCCGACAATTGGCAGTTAAGTCGGAGAATGCCGGTTCTCGCGACTTAACATGGGTGTTTAGTCAGAGAATGATGGTTCTCGCTGCTTAAGTACCTGCCTCGCAGCTGTTAGCGACGCGCTAAGCAGGCAAACAGCTGAGCGGTCAACACTTTTGTCGGATATCTCCTCGCGCCCTGGGGGGTGGGGTACATGAAGGAATCCTTTAGTTGGAGCAAACAGCGCAGTGAACATCGCGCTGAATTGAGGTGGGCACATGTAAATGCCTGCCCAGTTGTGAGGTCAGTCATGACACACCAGCCCAACGTTTAGTAAGTGTCATTTTCCAATCGTCAGGACAGTGGCTGATCAGTGTGTACCCAGCTTTAGTGTTCCTTCTAGATTGGGCAGTGTTGCTTTCAGTGAAGGGTACTGCTCTGTGTGCCCAAAAAAGGGGCATGGTCATTAGAAAAGGGGTTGTGCCCAGCACTCACGGCGATGGTGGGTTGCCCCTATCTCTCCTTGCAGTGTGAAAGATGCTGCGCGCGGCATCTATTCACTCGCTGGTGATTATTTCACCTGAACATCCCCCCGCCGGTCACTGGCCTGCAGATGGGGATGGCTGTTTCAGCGGGGTGCCACCATAAGGGCAGGGTTAATTTCATTGACTTCAAATTGGGAAGGGGCTGGTGCCCCGCTGAAACAGCCTAGCGGGTATGCTATGACTGGTGACTTACACATTGTACCCAACCCAAAGAAACTTATAAGGTTGGCTTGTCCCTGGCATTAGGGAACAATTGGTCACAAGACCTGTCCTGCACATGCAGTAATAACCAGCACTTAGTGTTGGTCTCTCGATTAACCTTGTTGGTTCACTTGCCATGAATATAAAATATAGAGGGGGTTAGCAGCGCTGTGATGCAGATATTATCAATGAGTATACATCGATGGACATAAAATATTGACAATTTAAAAAAAATATATAAATAAATAAATTACAGGTTGTAATGTAACAAAAAAGGTAAAAAGCCAAGGGGGTGAATAGTTTTGCAAGGCACTGTATGTTAATATTTTTTTTTTATATTTTAATCTGAATTTTATGTGATGGATCTGCACAAAATAGTCTAATTTGGTGAAGTGAAATGAGAAAAATAAATATAAAAAAAGAATCTTTATAATTACAATTCTAAAAATTGGCATGTGCATATGTAATCACCCCCTTTGCTATGAAGCCCTCAAAAGTTCTGGTGCAACCAATTACCTTCAGAAGTCACATAATTAGTGAGATGAAGTCCACCTGCGTGAAATCTAAGTGTCACATGATCTGTCAGTATAAACACACCTTTTCTGAAAGGCCCAGAGGCTGCAACACCACTAAGCAAGACTCATCACACCATGAAGACCAAGGAGCTCTCCAAACAAGTCAGGGACAAAGTTGTTGATGTACAATTCTGGGTTGGGTTATACAAAAATATCCAAATCTTTAATGATCCCCCAGAGCACCATCAAATCCATCATTATCAAATGGAAAGAACATGGTACCACAACAAACCTGCCAAGAGAGGGCCGCCCACCAAAACTCAGACCGGGCAAGGAGGGCATTAATCAGAGGGGCAGCACAGAGACCAAAAGTAACCCTGAAGGAGCTGTAGAGTTCCACAGCAGAGACTGGTGTATCTGTGCATGTGACCACAATAAGCTGTACACTCCATAGAACTGGAGTTTATGGAAGAGTGGCCAGAAAAAAGCCATTACTTAATGATAAAAATAGGAAGACACGATTTGAGTTTGCCAAAAAGCATGTGGGCGACTCCCCTAATGTACAGAGGAAGGTGTTCTGGTCAGATGAGACTAAAATTGAACTTTTCGGCCACCAAGGAAAATGCCATGTCTGGTGCAAACCCAACACATCCCATCACCCCAAGAACACCATCCCCACAGTGAAACATGGTGGTAGCAGCATCATGCTGTGGGGATGTTTTTCAGCAGCAGGGACTGGGAAACGGATTCGAGTAGAGGGAAAGATGGATGGTACTAAATACAGGGACATTCTTGAACAAAACCTGGTTCAGTCTGCCTGTGATTTTAGACTGGGACGGAGGTTTACCTTCTAGCAGGACAATGACCCGAAGCATACTGCTAAAGCAACACTCGAGTGGTTTAAGGGGAAACATTTAAATGTGTTGGAATGGCCTAGTCAAAGTCCAGATCTCAATCCAATTGAGAATCTGTGGTCAGACTTGAAGATTTCCGTTCACATGAAGGAGCTAGAGCAGTTTTGCCTTGAGGAATGGGCAAAAATCCCAGGGGCAAGATGTGACAAGCTCATCCAAAGCGACTTGCAGCTGTAATTTCAGCAAAAGGTGGCCCGACAAAGTACTGACTTTAGGGGGGTGAATAGTTATGCACGCTGAAGTTTTCTGTAATGTTGTCCTAAATGTTTGATTCACAATATAAAAAACCCCCCACAACTTCACAGTTGTATAGGCATGTTCTGTGAATGAAATGATGCACACCTTCAAACAATCCATTTTAATTCTAGGTTGTGAGGCAACAAAACATGAAAAATGCAAAGGGTGTGAATACTTTTGCAAGGCACTGTATATCCCACAATAACATATGCGCAATAAGCATCATCCAAATGACTAGTCAATGCTTGTTCCTATAATTGCTTCCGGATAGTAAGTAACAGGTAACATCGATCTCAATTTGAGAAAACAATATTGTGTCGTGTGTGTGTGTGTGTGTGTGTGTGTGTAAAATATATATATTCTCTAATCCCCCCCCCCCCCTCCCATCTCTTTACACCAGTAGGTGAGTGGTCTTATTGGCATAAAGTTTCATTTGCTGCACTTGGAGCCCTCAAATGTTCATGGTATAAATAAGGTGGTTATAATCAAAATGAGTATGCACAGATGCATACAAAAAATTATTCTGGTTCTTAAATTTCCGGAAAGCTGGTCCAGGCTTGTTTTGACATCCAGTTAGGTCACTTGTTGGTTAGAGGCAAAGACACACGATGCGTCTCGCTGTACCAGCATGATGGCATGGCTAGCAAAACCCATTGTCTTGCACACAAATGATAAAAGTATATATAGTTTAGGCCTATTTAATTATTTTTGTACTCCAGTGGCCAAAATTTAATGGTAGAGCTTATTTCCCCTTCGTGCTAGGGACCTGCATGTGACGTGAGGGAGGGCGAAAGTGTAGTTCCATGACCATTAAGGCCACCTAAAGAAGAAAGTTGTCCCCTCGCGGGCTCGCCACGCTTCGGACCCGATGACTCGCTACGCTCCTCATAAGATTATATTCCTCTATGCCCACGTGGATGGTAGGGAATGACTTAGGACAGTAGCTGATGGCGCCGGGGTCATGTCCGCGAAGGGAATTTAGACATTACCAAAATGTAACAGCCTGTGGAATTATGAAAGTGAGTGATTTAGGTCTGTGTTTTAAACAAAAAAAAAAAAAATCAATAGCTTAAAGTGCTGTAAAGCTACTTCTTATCACCAATTTACTCTTAACAGTTCTTTAAAGATCCAGAAATAGTGATGATCTTATTGTCCTTATTTAGTCTCCCTTCAAGTCATGGCATTCAAGTGTGTAGCCTGTAATTCATGGCTGGTATGGATGATTTTGGATTATTCACTTACTATTTAAACAGATCTGAATAGTTGCTGTCCTCAAATAGACACTTGCTGGAAATCATTAACTAAAGACCAATCCTACGCTTTAAAATAAAGGTTGTTATAATATAAAACCTCACTTTTTGGACAGTGTACAATTATATTTTTTATTGCAGAATTTTCTCTTTATGCTGTTTTAACCAATTCTTGTGTAGATGTACTCACTACAAATAAGAAAAAAAGCTGTCAGAATTGGTTCGATTTTGAATTTACTAGTAAAAAAACAAAAACAAATGTATACTTCTCATGGCCTCTCATTCCATTAACTAAACTGGCAGAAGCTCAGACTTGACCTTGCCTGAAAAAATAAGGGTTAAATGAACTAGGATGACTTTTAAGGTAAATAGGCTTTGAAAGCAGGAAAAATGTCAATCTTTATTTTCCTGTATCGCATTTTGGGAATGTGACTGCAAGATCAGCACATTGCAAAAGGCTAGATCATTTACATGGAGAGGTGTTTACGATAAATACTGTAGTAATGTTTTGCCTGACAGCAGCATATTTTGGTGTTGTTTCCAGCACGTTCAGTGAAAATACAATAACTTGGTGCTGTAAGCAAGAATCAACAGACCCTTTAAATTTTTATTTTTTTGTGCAAATGAGCACGTGCAAACAAACCTCTAGCTGCTTTAGGCTGGGTATGGTATGACTTGTTGACATTTAGAATGCTGAAATGGTCATTAGGTCGACAGTGAATATGTAGGTCGACATGGTTAAAATGTTGACACCAAAATATCAACATATATATATATATATATATATATATATATATATATATATATATATATATATAATTATTTTTTTTTTTGGTCCTTTTAGCCTAACCCTAAAAATTATAAAAATCCAGGACCTCAATGGATGGCAATCCAATGTCTGTCCGAGTCACTGCTTTAAGCATGTAATTTGATGACCAAGGTAGATTGATGTCACAGTGCGCACTACATGCCCAGAACACGTTGGACTGGTGCAACGTTGGAAATAAATCTTTTATATGTAGCTCCAAAGAAGTGTGCTTGAAAAATGGGGGACATTTCTCCATATGGGGGACACTCTTGACCATGGGGTATAGTGAGGGTTGAAGACTTAGCCTAAAAAAGTTTAGCTATGTAAGCTCCACCCTTCCAACCCCTTACTCAGTTTTAATTTAAGTTCTGAAGGAGCAGGTCAGAATTAGGGGCTTGATTCCGAGACGTACATTTTTCCAATGATCGTACATCTCCGATGGTTAGAAGTCTACGCATGCACTGGAGCCATTCTGCTCATGTCCAGAAAGGCTCCTGTGATTACATTTGCAGACCCCTCCCCCACATCCAATTGATTGGCATACTCTGGCATTTGGGGGGCAGAGCAGAGGTGTGACTCGTCACGGTTCCCGGAAAAGGGGCTGGGTCGCCACGGTTTCCCAGGAGGGATGAGGCCAGGGCCTGTGTTGGCGGTTGCAGATTCCTGGTCTCCTGAAGTGACCAGCACCTGGTCAGGCTGCAGAAAGCTTCAGCTCCCCGCAGCCTGACCAAAGGATCAACCGGTGCAATGGTTGAGATGGTGCACACAAATGCAGCAAGGAGGCGTCTGACGACTCCTTCTGCATTTGTATTAAGATTAACAGAATTGCAAAGCTGCTTGTGTGGCTCTGTAATTCCATCCATTTCAGAATCAAGCGCTAAGTTAGCGTGTGTATATACAGTACCTTGCAAAAGTATTCACCCCCTTTGCATTTTTCATGTTTTGTTGCCTCACAACCTGGAATTAAAATGGATTGTTTGAAGTTGTGCATCATTTCATTCACAGAACATGCCTACAACTGAAGTGTGTGTGTGTGTGTTTTTTTTTTTTTTTTAATATATTGTGAATCAAACCACAGTTATGCATGCTGAAGTTTTCTGTAAATGTTGTCCTAACTATTCACCCCCCTAAAGTCAGTACTTTGTCGAGCCACCTTTTGCGGCAATTACAGCTGCAAGTTGCTTTGGATAAGTCTCTATGATCTTGCCCCTGGGATTTTGCCCCCATTCCTCAAGGCAAAACTGCTCCAGCTCCCTCATGTTGGATGGTTTCCGCTTGTGAACAGCAATCTTCAAGTCTGACCACAGATTCTCAATTGGATTGGATTGAGATCTGGGCTTTGATTAGGCCATTCCAACACATTTAAATGTTTCCCCTTAAACCACTCGAGAGTTAGCAGTATGCTTCGGGTCATTGTCCTGTTGGAAGGTGAACCTCCGTCCCAGTCTCAAATCACAGGCAGACTGAACCAGGTTTTGTTCAAGAATGTCCCTGTATTTAGTACCATCCATCTTTCCCTCGACTCGGATCCATTTCCCAGTCCCTGCTGCTGAAAAACATCCCCACAGAATGATGCTGCTACAACCATGTTTCACTGTGGGGATGGTGTTCTTGGGGTGATGGGTTTGCGCCAGACATGGCATTTTCCTTGGTGGCCGGAAAGTTAAATTTTAATCTCATCTGACCAGAGCACCTTCCCCCATACATTTGGGGAGTCGCCCACATGCCTTTTGGCAAACTCAAATCGTGTCTTATTATTATCATTAAGTAATGGCTTTTTTCTGGCCACCCTTCCATAAACTCCAGTTCTATGGAGTGTACAGCTTATTGTGGTCACATGCACAGATACACCAGTCTCTGCTGTGGAACTCTGCAGTTCCTTCAGGGTTACCTTTGGTCTCTGTGCTGCCTCTCTGATTAATGCCCTCCTTGCCCGGTCTGAGTTTTGGTGGGTGGCCCTCTCTTGGCAGGTTTGTTGTGGTACCATGTTCTTTCCATTTGATAATGATGGATTTGATGGTGCTCTGGGGGATAATCAAAGACTTGGATATTTTTGTGTAACCCAACCCAGAATTGTACATCCCAACAACTTTGTTTGGAGAGCTCCTTTGTCTTCATGGTGTGATGCCTCTTGCTTAGTGGTGTTGCAGCCTCTGGGGCCTTTCAGAAAAGGTGTGCATATACTGACAGATCATGTGACACTTAGATTTCACACAGGTGGACTTCATTTGACTAATTGTGACTTCTGAAGGTAATTGGTTGCACCAGAACTTTTGAGGGGCTTCATAGCAAAGGGGGTGATTACATATGCACATGCTAATTTCAGAATTTTATGTATATATTATATTTTTCTCATTTCACTTCACCAAATTAGACTATTTTGTGCAGATCCATCACATAAAATTCAGATTACAAAAAATAAATTACATGTTGTAATGTAACAAAAATTGTAAAAAGCCAAGGGGGGGTGAATACTTTTGCAAGGCGCTGTGTATGTTTATATTATATTATGATATTTTTTTTTACTATTTTGTACCTGCAACTGTTTTTTGTCCTGTCCAAAAAAACGTTTACCACTCATCTCCTTCCATATAACAGCAGCAGAGGTTTTACTCAGAAAGAAGTGGGTGCTGGCGTTCTTGGAGGAGGGGCGGGGGCTGCCGCGGTGGGCCCAGATGTTACTGCTGTGCCGAGTCTGTCAGCGGTGGTCCAGACACATCGCCAAAAGGCAGAGCCTGTATGTTAAGCCGGACAGTGCCGCCAGTTAAAGTGCAACTGCCAGTAAGGGGCAGTCTGTGGAAGCTGCAACTGCAGGCGCCAGCTGCTAACTGATGCCAGGGCCCAGCCCAGCCAGCTGCAGGGGTCAGTTGCTGGGCAGTGGCTTTTAGGCGGCCGTCGGAAAGCATGGCTGTAGGCTCCAGGGAGCCGACTGATGCTAGGACCCATATTCCAGCTGAGGAACCTAGGCCTGATTGTTTTCTACTGCTGCTGTGTCTTTTTGTATCAAATGGGTTGCTGCACTGAGTCTTGGGGCGGAATTCAATTGTTTCTACCCCCCTTAGCGCCTGACGGAGCTATTCAATTGTTGCTCCTGTCGGGCGCGATCAGCTGCCAGCACTCCACTTCAGCTCGCGGCCCCAGCGGGGTACAAGCTGAAATGTGCGAGAAGTGACCTGTTTGGGTGCCCAAACATCACTTTTTGCAGTCACGCCCAGAACTTCGTCGGGGGTAGCTGCTTTACGCTGCTAAACCCGATCACTGGGCGTGATCAGTGCGAAAAATGGCAGCAATTGAATAGCGGCCCGCGATCTCCTGTCACTTTGGACGGGAGTTCCGGACCACGTAAACAATTGAATTACGCCCCTAATGTACTTTTTTTTTTTTTTTATCAATTTGTCACCCTCTTGAGACAATTCTTCAGTGCAGTCGATGACAAAGTGTAACCCGATGTGTGTTTTTTTTTTTTTTCTGATCCTGACACAACTTAGCCCCGCCCCCTGGCTGTCCACTAAGCCCTGCCCCCTATTTTTTTTTTTTTTAAGCCTGCGGCTTGCCAGACTCCTGGCAGCAGTGGCCATCGAGTGGTGCAAACCATCGATGGTTCACCATAGATTGTTGTTGTACAATCAATGGTTATCACTGGCGCCATTGATGGAAAACCATGATGGCCATCCCTAAAACACAAACACTACAAGACAAGTCTGAACCTGGGACCACCAGGGACAGCGGGCTGCAGCAGTGCGGTAAAGCTCCAGCGTCCCAGGGGTTAATAGCATGCCAGGGGAGCGCGCCTTCCCTGTCTTACAGCCGGCTCCTCCTCCTGCTGCACAGTGCCTTTCCACAGCGTTCTGGCGGGCTGTCAGTGCTCCTCCCCCAGGCCCGCCTCCTCTCAGCTCCTCAGCGGCCATTTTTAAAGAAGTGTGCAAACGCTGCTGGAGTTTGATACAGGTGGCATCGTGGTCTGGGTCCCCCCGCATACCTCTCCTCCGATAAGGTCAGAGTGTGCAGCACTGTTTCTTACCAGGCTCTGGTCTGTGTAGTTGATCATAGTGCTTGTAGTGCAGGTGATTTATTTCTGCATTGTATGTGACTTAATGCTAGCGCTGTCTCCCTGTACTCTCACTTCTGACTGTCAGCCATTTTACTATCTCTGTTCTTCCTTTTCTAAAGCCCATGAGGTGTGGTGTTGCAGGGTATTCATTACCTCACAGTAAAAGTATTTTTCTGTGTGGGGAGTCACATACTCCGTTTACACTCATCATGTCTGAGAGTGAACGTGACTATTCTCTTCAGCTAAAATGAACCACATGTAATGTACAGTTAGCTGAGGGAGATGGGAACACTGAGGGATTATGTAGGGCATGTTATATCATATCATGCCCGATTTCTGTCACGGCACCTGTGCAGGAACCGCCCTGGGTTTGTTTTGCTAAGCCACTTGCAACCCTTGTGGGCCAATTGGTGACGCCCCCTGCTTTTCTCCAGAAGGGGCTATCGCAGCAGACGTTAGTCTCCTCACCCATGCAGGGGTTCCCCAGGCAGTTGATGGTACCCCAGTGTCTCCCGGTTTTGCCCCCCCCCGGGTCTTGCAGGAGCCTGTGTGGGTGAATTAATTGTCCAATACGGTACAGCACTTAACAGACGTTTTACAAGGGGTGTCACCATTGCGGCCTTTAGTGTCTCAGACGGCTCAGTATGATGAGGATGACATGATGTCTGATGAAAGTGAGATTTTTTACTTTTCAGACCAAGAGCCCCTTTGTGCTAAGGAGGCGGAGTCTAAAGTCTATATACCTGGCCTTATACAGGCAGTCCATGCGGCCTTGGTTATTGAGGATGAGGATCCCCCCGTGGCCAAATCCAAATACGCCTTCTTTAAGGATATTAGAGGAAATACAGTGGCATCTCCCTTATCTGGTCAGTTAGTGGATCGTTTGGAGGAGGCGTGGAAAAATCTGGGTAAGCGGTTCCAGCCTTAAAAACTCTTTGCCTATGCATACCCCTCTGCGGATAGTTTTTCCAAATGGGAAACCCATCCACAGGTGGATTCTCATGTCACACGCCTAGTGAGGAGTGCAACATTGCCCATGCCCTCCATGTCCTCCTTGAAGGATGTTATGGACCGCTAGGTGGAAATATGCTTAAAATCCATTTATTCCCTTGCTGGAGGGGCTTCCAGACCGGCTATGGCCGTGTGCTGGGTGGCCAGAGCCATGGAGTGCTGGACAGATGACTTGGAATTGTCTCTGGATACTGACTCTTCAGCTGAGCAGGTGGAGTTATTGGGCAATCTCAGAGACTCAGCCACGTACTTTAATGAGGCAGCCTTAGATATAGGTCTCCTCACTTCCAGAATCTCCTCGGCAGCAGTAGCGACTTGCCGCTCCCTGTAGTTGCGCGCTTGCAAAGTGGATACAGATTCCAAAAAGGGATTGGAATGCTTGCCTTTTTAATGGACAGGTTCTGTTTGGCCCTGATCTGGACAAAGTTGTGGCCACGCCGGCAGCAGCTAAGTCTGCATGTCTGACATCGGCTACAGTCCCATCAGGTTCTGGTGCTTCGTCCTTTCGGCCCTATAGGGCCCAGAGTAAGCCCAAAATACAGTCTTTGCCAAGAGAGTCAGGGGCCAAGAAATCTGCCAAGCCAAAGAAGCAGGCTTGGAGTACAAGACGTCCTACTCCCAAGTCAGACGATAAGCCTTCAGCCTGACGGGACGAGCCTCCCCTTGGGGGACCCCAGAGTGAGAGGCCGGTTTCTTCAGTTTGCCCAGTATTGGTGTCGGACCACCACGGACACTTGGGTAAGAGAAGTGGTCTCTCGGGGATATGCCCTCTCCTTCCGGCGAAGGCCTCCCAGCCGGTATTTCACCAGGCCTTCAGTCTGATCAAGACAAAGCCCTGGAATTTCGGAAAGTGTTATTCTATGCTCCAGGCTGGAGTTATAGTGCCTGTTCCGTTACCCCAGAGGGGAGTGGGGTATTACTCCAATCTCTTTCTGGTACAGAAACCCAATGGGTCTTACCGGCCCATCCTCAAGTCCATCAACAAGTTTTGAGGATTCCTGGGTTCAGGATGGAGACCTGCGTTCCATCATCTTGGCCATGGAGCCTGGGGATTTTATGGTGTCGCTGGATATTCAGGATGCCTACCTGCATATCCCCATTTTCTCAGCACACCAGTGTTTTCTCAGGTTTTCAGTGGTCGATCAACATTTCCAGTTTCAGGCACTGCCCTTTGGTCTGGCCACAGCGCCTCGAGTATTTACCAAAGTCATGGTGGTCCACCTGCAGGGGGTCCGCTTGTTACCCTATCTGGAAGACCTTTTGTTGGCAGGGTCTCCAGAGATGCTTCAGTGCCATCTGCAACTGACAATATCTGTGTTGCAGAATCACGGTTGGTTGATAATCTGGAAGAAGTTCTTACCTGGTTCCCTCACAGTGGATGCTCCATCTCTGAGCCCTGTTGGACTCCCAACATCAGAGGATCTTTGTGATGGAGGAAAAGATCTCTGCATTACAGGCAAAGGTACGCAGTTGCCTGCAGAGTTGTCGAGTGTCTATTAACTCTGCATTGAGGTTACTGGGATCCATGGTGTCTATGTTCGACATGGTGGAGTATACTCAGTTTCACTCCAGACCTCTGCAGAAATTGATCCTCTCGAGATTGAATGGGTTGCCCCATCGGATAAAGACAGACGATAGTGCTTTCCCCGGAGGTATGGTTGTCTCTGGCCTGGTGGCTGCAGACTGCTCACCTAAACAAGGGGCACCCCTTTTGGATTGCGGACTGGGTCCATCTGACGACGGACGCCTGTCTCCGAGGCTGGGGAGCAGTGACTGTTCCAGGGAAGGTGGACACCAGCAGAATCTGCACTTCCAATAAACCTCTTGGAACTTCGGGCAGTATTCAAAGCTCTCCAGTAGGCAAGGCATGTTCTTCACGGAAAACCCATGCAGGTATAGTCGGACAACACCACCATGGTGGCTTGCATAAACCGCCAAGGAGGAACCCGAAGTCAGGTGGCACTGACAGAGGTGTCCCGCGTTCTGGCTTGGGCGGAAGGCAATCTCCTTGCCATCTCGGCAGTGTTCATACCAGGAGCCCTCAACTGGGAAGCAGACTTTCTCAGCCGTCAAGACGTGCATCCAGGAGAGTGGTCTCTTCACCAGGAGGTGTTTCAACAACTGGTGAATAAGTGGGGCCTTCCAGAGATAGACCTCATGGCCTCCCGACACAACAACAAACTTCCTTTGTATGGGTCAAGAACAAGAGACACGGAGGCTCTTCTGGTAGATGCTCTGTTGGTCCGGTGGACCTTCCAGTTTGCGTACCTCTTCCCTCCGTTCTCCTTTCTTCCTCGAGTAATTCGAAAATTCAAGCAAAAAGGCGGCATACTCCTGCTGATGGCTCCAGCGTGGCCCAGACGTCACTGGTACTCAGATCTTCTGAGTCTCTCCATAGACTCTAATGCTTTTACCTCAACGTCCGGACCTGTTGTCTCAAGGTCCTTGCCATTACCCGGACCTGGGTCGTCTGTCTTTGATGGCGTGGCTGTTGAGACTGCCCTCTTAAGGTCCAGGGGTTTTTCCAGTTCTGTAGTTAACACCATGCTCAGAGCTCGGAAGCCGGCTACTGCAAGAATTTACCACAGTGTGGCATACTTTCTTTGAATGGTGTCGCCCTAGAGGCTATGATCCTCAGGTGTTTTAGGGTATCCAGGGTTTTGGCTTTCCCTACAGGCGGGCTTAGATCATGGTCTTTTGCCTTGCTTCCCTGAAGGTGCAAGTTTCTGCCCTGTCAGTGTGGTTTCAGCGTAGGATTGCTACTCTTGCTGATGTCCGCACCTTTATGCAAGGTGTACTTCGCATTCATCCACCCTTTGTTCCACCAGTGGCTCCTTGGGATTTGGCTGTGGTCCTGAGGGCTCTCCAAGGACCGCCATTTGAACCACTGGGCTCAGTGGATTTAAACTGGCTTACAGCTAAGACTGTTTGTTTCTTCTGGCTATTGCTTCGGCCAGAAGGGTGTCAGATTTGGGGTCTCTCATGTTGCCCTCCCTTTCTGATTTTTCATAGGGATAGGGCGGTGCTTTGCACTCTCCCTGGCTTCCTACCTAAGGTGGTTTCTAGTTTCCACATTAATGAGGAAATTATAGTACCGGCCTTTAATTCCCCAGACCTCTCGGCTGGTGAGGCCTCCTTGGATGTGGTATGTGCTCTAAGGATTTATGTTGATTGTACCAATTCATTTCGGAAGTGGGACACCTTGTTTGTCCTTTATGGTGGTTTCCGTAAGAAGGGTTGGCCTGCCACTAAGCAAACTTTGGCAGGATGGAGTCACATGGCGATTTCTGAGGCTTACATTCATGAGGGCCTTCCTGTACCATCCTCTGTTAAAGCTCATTCTACTCGGCCTGTTGGTCCTTCGTGGGCAGCTCGACGTGGTGGCTCTGCTGTTCAGCTTTGCAAGGCAGCCACGTGGTCTTCTGCCCATACCTTTTGTGAGGTATTATGCATTTAATACCTTTGCCTCTCAGGATGCGTCCTTGGGGTAGCGAGTTATTCTTTCTGCACAGGAGCGTCCCGAGCCTTAGAGGATACTTCTTTGGGGCATCCCCATGGTATTCTGTGGATACCCTATGGACCCTGAAGTAGAAAATATGAGATATGGTAAGAACTTACCTTTTTGTTATCTCTATTTCTACGAAGTCCATAGAGTTCCACAGGACTCCCGCCCTGTCGCACCTGTACTGCAGATGGGCTTTGATCTGGTCACCGGTTTTTCTGTCTCCTTCTGGTGAGAATGTGATTCTTGTGTGTTCCAGACTTTCTTCTTTCTTCTCCTCTTCTGGCCTATGGCTTGTTACTAGTGTTCCCGCTAGGCTGGTTAGTGGGGCGCGGTGCCCTGCCCTCTTTCTGGAGGGCAAATAGCGCCCTGCCCTCACAGCCTGCCGGTGCCGTCTTCACCCATGGGTCTCAGGACCTCATTCAGAGTCGGTCGTTGCGGCCGCACGGTCGTAAGGTTAAAGGGGCCGGATATGCAAATGAAGCGCTCGCAAGTTGCGTTGTTAAGATGGGATCGTTAGCTGGACGAGCGAGGGGAGGATGCGGCCGTAAGACTAAATACGCCCCCTTCTCGTTCGCATTACACGTCATCTCCGGGCATATAAGGATTAATCGAGACCATCGGGAACCATCTGAGCTGGTCGTAGAGCTTAAGGTTGACCATACCCTCTCTTAAGTACTACGATCAAGTCAGTGTAAAAACCTCCCATGTCACATGTGCCATGACGCTACTTAGTTAATTATCCCATAAAACGCCGTTTGCATAGTCAGGCACGCCTGCGTTCGGATCTCCACTCCCCCGTTCACAAGCACCTTCCCCTGTTACCACCCACAAACTCCTCATCCTGTCACTCAAACTAACGACGTGGCCAAGTTGAAGGAGAGAGAAACTTCTGATCGTAATAGCTAGTTTGCGCACTGGCATTGCAAATTTTACGCATGCGCAGTTTAGCGAACATCGGTGGCGTACGACCGTGCGGCCGCAACGACCGACTCTGAGGTCCTCAGTGTCCCGCGGGTGGGGAAATGTGCGGTGACCCAGTCACCGCCGGTGAATAGACGCTGGGCGCATGCGCCCGGCCTCTATTCTCCCTGTCTGCAGCGCTTGGGGGCTGCACGGTGTGTTCGTAAGTGCCGGGCACTCCCCCAAGAGTGACGAACAGGGGACGTCTCTTATAGACACTCCCCCCTTTTCAATGGCCATGCCCCCTTTTCGGGAGCGCACCTCCGGCGAGCACACGGAAGTGCCTTCTCTAGCTCCGGCGCCCTGCCTGCCGCCAGAGCTAGTGAACACTGTTACGTAACTCCCTTGCCTTGGCTCAGGAGCGGGGTATAGGAGAGGGACCCCAGTGCATCCTGGGAGGCTGAAAACTTAACTGTGTGGTGCCCGATGTCTGCCGCCATCGCCTATACCCCAAGGTGAACTGTGGAACCCTATGGACTTCGCAGAAATAGAGATAACAAGAGTAAGTTCTTACCATATCTCATATTTATTTCTTTTTTTTTACTCATGTTCCTAAAGGCTTCCCAAAATGAAACTTGTACCAAAGAGAGATCGTATTTAAGGGCATAAAAAAAAAAAATGACATACTTTTTTTTTTTTTTTTTTTTTTTTTTAGATATTCAAGGTTAAAGGTTACATCATGTGACCTTGAAATGTAAAAGTCAATATTTAAATACTATATTAAATATTTATGAATACTAAACACGAGTTAGGATATGTTTTAGTTGACCTTGCAAGCAGAATTTATTTTTATTTTTTTCCCCCTCTTCTTGGCATGTTTGCAACTCTGTTACATGAACAACGTGTATCACTGAGTGCTAAAACTTTACATTATGACAGTTACTTTATGCCGTCTATATCATCCTACCAATTTTCATGACAATCTGAGATGGTCGGGTTTGAAGCTGTGATGATTTGGCATGGAATGACCCTTTTCAGAAGGATGCTCAGTCCAACTTGGGGACTATGGGGGTGATACAGTTGGGCACAAGGTTTAGAGAGGTCAAAAACCATGCGGCCAATTTTGGATTACGGCGGGTATGCACGCTCCTGATAACCTCCAGTATCCAATTTAAAAAAAAAAAAAGTGGTTGCCGGGGTTTTAAGAGCTGAAAACCCAGTGGCGCATAGGAAAAATAATCTAAAAAAATTTATATCCATATGTCCGGAGGTCTCCCTGCGGCTCCCAGTGGCCTCCCATACAAATTGTCACTAGGGAGGGGGCTGCTGGGTTCTCCCAGCGCCGGCTACAGGTGGGGTCAAACACCCCGGGGGTCACTCGCATGTATACACACACATCCTCCAATACACACTTACAAACACTCTCATACTGCTGCAGAAGATCTAGCTCCCGATGTTAGATGCAGAAGACACTGTTTCAGAAGGTGAGTAATTAAGGACTGTTTAAGCTAATTGGAAACTTCTAATTGCATAATTAGTCCTCAGGGAGAGGGGGTGGGGGGTTGCCGCGATGGAGACCCAGAGCAAGTCCTGCTGATTTTTCCTAAAAATAAAGATTTTAGGAAAAATCAGACTTGCTCTGGAGGTGTGAGGGGGAAAAAAGAAAAATCACTTCATCCCATTTTCAGTCACCTAATTGAATAGCAAAACCCTGCGGCTGCGGGAAAATCCCAGCGCCGCTGTTTTTTTTTTTTTTTTTTTCTTTCAATTTCCCGCCTGCATTTGAATTCCCTCTTTTGTGAGAGAGCAGCGCCAGTGTTAAACTCTCATGCTCTCTATGTTTAACACAGATGTCGGCCATTACAGATGACATTGACCGGCAACAGGAAGTATAATCCAGACCAGGCCACTTCACACCTGGGGGGTGCCTAACCCTAACTGCCCTGTTACAATAGAGCACAACCGTGCTGCTGCCTGCACTGGATAAAGCATGGGTAGGTGACCTGTTGCAATCCAGCTTCTGTGGAACCTCATATCTCAGCACAGTTTTAGCATACACAAGCGGAAAAACTGTGCCAGGGCATGCTGGGATGTGTACTTTCACAGCAGCTGCAGTGCCACAGGTTGCCTACCCCTTGGATAAAGTATACATACAAGCAGTTTTTTTTGTCATGTCTAAAGCCAATTACAGTAAATGAATTATCTGTTGGCTTATAAAGACATGACTGAAAAGGACATATTAAAGCTAAAAAGAATAATTTATGTATTTAGAAGTTTAGTAAATATAAGCTTGTGTTAAACCATGAAATGAGAAGTTTTCTTGGTATATCTCTTTGCTGAACTGTTGGCTTGTGTGCTTTGGCTACTGCCCAATCTCTGAAGTCAGGCTTCGTTAAAATTCTTCATGCGTATTTATGCTGCAAGCACATCAAAGCTTACCAATTTGGATTGCATTATGTACTAGTTGCTTAGTTACTGATTCAAGAAAAATCTTTTCTACCCCAAAGAGGTAGAACTTGTTTTGGAGACCAAATAAGAACATACTTCAGTTATTTTGGGACACACAGTCTTGGTTAAGCATTTTTTTTTATTTGTTTCATTTTAGTCATTTGCTTTGATGGATATTAAAAAGAAAAGAACCCTGTTGAAGGACTGGCCTTACTCCACATACTCCATTTTGTCACCCACGCATCTGTCAGTATAACTGCTTTTGTCAAGTTAAATAACAATGTATGTGAAACCTGTAGGGTTTTTGGTAGAAAAACACCAAGTATTTTTCCCCTCTTTTCACTGTTCCCAAAAGATGGCATACCCACCTGATCCTCTTATATACCTCCTATGTGGCACATTCACTTTGCTCACCGTCAACTTTTGTTTTTCTAGAAACATTTTAGTTGACAAACCCAATGATCAGTCTTCACGGTGGTCATCAGAGAGCAACTATCCTCCCCAGGTAAGTGTCATGACTATAGGAAGAGTAGGCATGTAGCAATTATCATGTTATAAAAGTAAAGTGTTAAAGAAAAAACTATAGCAGTATTGAGATAGAAAATGCTGTATTCTGTGCTGTTAGGCAGCTGTAATATGTATTTGAATAATGCTTGCATAGAGGAGAAACTGTATATTTGGCAATAGATTTGTTTCATTGTTCTACAATGTGTTCTATACGCATAGTATCTCATATTGAAAGTGGAGAGACCAGCCATTGTCCAAAGCATCACATTTGGAAAATATGAGAAGACACACGTCTGTAATTTGAAGAAGTTCAAGGTCTTTGGTGGAATGAATGAAGAGAACATGACAGAGCTTTTGTCTAGGTAAGCAAAAATATGTCCCATTGGACTTCTGGCATGAATAATACTTGAAAGGAATACATCTGAGCATATTTATTAAAATAAAAAGAAATAAACAGGAACTTTATTTTATGTATGATTAGAGAGAAATGTGCCATAGCTCAAGTGATTGCCCAATAATGTTGACTATTTGGAATGAAGTAGAAACTCTGTTTATATTTCAAACTTTAATGGCCCACAGCCCATGAACTGTGATACTAACTGCTGAAACTCATGTATATTTTGTTAGTTATTAATCTATTCGGCCACTATCTGTGGGCTATTTCAATATGTAACTGCCTTTAAAAGTAAATGAAACCATGAGCAACTGTTTTTTTTTTTTTTTTTTTTTTTAAACCATAAAATGATTTGTATTCCTAACGTTGTGGGATGTCTAGTCTCAGCCTTTTATACCTCTTTTACTTCAAAGTCCCGGGTCTGACCCGGGATTTGAAACCCTTTTCCACACCAGGACAGACCCATTTTACAGTGCCAACCCGTGGTATGCCTGGGTTGGCACAGTTCACCCCAGAGCCGGGTATGCAGGGACCCGGCTCTTCCGGCGTTGCAGTGGAAGCTTGGAGATGTAGTCACCAAGCGCCACTGAAGTCGGCCAATCGGGTAGAATGCGGCATGACCTGGGTAATTGTGACCCAGCTCGCGCTGTTAACACTGCAGGGTGCCCAACCCTGCAAGCTACCAGAGTTGGATCTCCGGGTCACTGGACCCGGGTGGATCCATTTACACTGTCAAAAATCCCGGGTTGATGCGCGTTCACGTGCAACAACTCAGGATTTTCAGATCTGTGTAAAAAGGGTATTAGTTACATAGTGCAGGGGTAATACAATTTACAACAATCCATTGCTGCAGCCACCTATACTTTATCTCAATAATAAACCCTGAGTAGGGCAATTGGTCCTAATCACTTACTATAATAAAATCAAATTTAAAAAAAAAAAGCGGTATTTAGTTTTCTTTACCCCTTTTCTGTTGCATAGTGGGGTTTATTATTTTTTTTGTAATTTGTGCTATTGAAAACCTTTTAAGAACAAGGTAAGAAAAAAATCAATAGTTACAAAACATTATTGTAATAGACCAGCAAGTACGTCTAGTTTGTTGGTTCTCAAGGAAAATTAACAGTGAATATGTTTAAAAATATGAATATTAAACAAAGCCCATTTGATCAGTTTACTTTACTGCACTATTTCACTGTTTAAATTAGGGGTGAGCGGGTTCGGTTTTACTCGGATCTGTAAACGGCATTTTATTGGCTATCGCCTATCATGTGTTTTAGATAGCCAATATAATCCGAATTTGCGGTAAAGTGGCGATAAGAACGGAGTAAAACCGAGCCTGCACATCCCTAGTTTAAATATACCCCCATTTGATCTTCAGATGTACTACACAGAGGTGCAGATGTATGAAGCTCTGGAAAAGTGAGAAAGTGGAGAGTGATAAACGACCAACCACTCAGCTCCCAACTGTCATGTTACAGGCTGTGGGCCATATTAAATTTGAAGCGAAAAGACCGTTATCACGGTCAAAATTGAATGTGACCATTGTAAGTTTGAAGTGTGTGTGGGTGTATTGGATGTGTGGCTTTAGTGGGTCATGAGGGAGCAGGTGAATTTTGTCCCAATTTTTTTGTAATTGAGAGCTGTGACATATCGTTAATATTAGCTGTGCCAGGTGTGCTTTTATATTAAGCAGTTTTGTGAAGTCTACCTAGTATATGGTATTACTTATGCTGGGCATACACTATACAATTATCTGTCCAATCTGGCTGGTTAGAATGAAAACCTGGTAATGTATGGGAGCAAATGACCGACGATCATATGGTTTTAAACACTGGAAAACTGACACATAATTTTTCAAATTGGTTAAATTCGTGTGTTTTAACCAATTTGTCTGTACAACCATTTTTATCTGTTTTCCAGTGTTTGTGAGCAAATGGTCGATTGTCATTTGCTCCCATACATTACCAGATTTTCATTTCAACCAGCCAGATTGGACAGGTATCTGACAGATCATTGTATAATGTATGCCCAGCATTAGTGTAACCTCCGCCATGCCCAATGTATAATTTCAAAGACCTTTTCAGAAGATTTCATATTTAAATCAACAATGATTAAATCTATATTACTATATTTTAATATTGGACTCTTATTCTGCTTTATTATTGAATTGCACTATAAGCCACTGTATTCATTATAAGTATTTTATCTTTCAGTGGTCTGAAGAATGATTACAACAAAGAGACATTCACATTGAAGCATAAAATTGATGAGCAAATGTTCCCATGCCGGTTTGTTAAAATAGGTATGTTAATAGTTTGTGCTGTGCATAGTTCAGTATCCTTAGCCTTATATCATTCTGATTTCTGTTATGTAGGCATGATGATGATGATAATGTAGTTTTGGATATAGATATAATATGCATTGATTTGCTAAACTTAGACACTGTAGGCAAACCATTTTTATCTAAATTTCCTGTGGAGAAATACTGGATGGATTAGGCACAATTTTTTTATTTTTTTTTTCATTATGACTGCACACTATATTTGCTTTTTTCTTTTGGTGTAAGTTTCTTAATCTGTTTCAGGACTTTCTTATGCAATCTGTTTTTGTAAAGTGTACGCTTCAAACATTTAGTAAGTAAAAGGGTAGCGTTCTGCTAGTTGCAGTTGAGCTTTGGGTGGTATGATTGTGTGGATTCCTGTGGTATTGTCCCTCAGCTAGATGTCTTGTGTTCTGCAGGTTGGACGGGTCTGATATGTTAGGAGTTGGGCCTGTGTCTGCTAGAGGTCTGTTCTGATGTACCTGAGTGAGTGATGTATTCAGAAATAGTCTTCTGGTCAGAAATGATAAATCCATGGAGAAGAGATCAATCCAGAAATAATGTTATCTGTCTGGATCAGGATGTGTCCTAACCCATGGTTGTGGTGTCAATGGGCTTATAGGGATAATTTGGAGTGTCAGTCCCAAAATGGCTAATACGTAACAGTGATACGTCAGATTTTTGTTAGAATGGAGCAGCTTGGTGGGTGTTTGTGGACAAGAATATGTATTTGATATGTGGGTGGTGAAATGAAAATGGGAATTAAATGGGATAATGAGTAGATGATGATTTAGATAATTTATGTACAGGGCAATAACATGACCACAAACATATGGGTTTTGTGGATACAGGGATAGAATATAAGGGCTGTGATGAGATGGCATAATGATGGGTGTATTTTTTTAGGGAGAAATTAGGAGTAGAAATAGTATGAGTAAATGTTAGAAAAAAATCTATATAATGGATATCTATATATAAAAATAAAATATGCCTGTATGTGAAATAAACTAATTACCGCTTTAAATCTAGCGACTTTTTTTCCAGCATTGTGCAGGACCAGCGAATCTTAGCCTATTACATTTGGACCATAAAATAATAAAATACACAGGCTATGCTATTGCTGTATGTTGATCAATATTTTTTATTTTTATAAAATTTGGATATTTTCCCACTGACCATTAAGGTCTGTTATTTGCATATATTTGAATGTTAAGTTCAGTGCCTGAAGGGATCTGGATAAATGATTTTCTTGCCAAGTCAAGGTAATCAATTTTTTTTTTTTTTCTTTCTAGTTCCTCTATTGTCTTGGGGGCCAAGTTTTAACTTTAGTATATGGTATGTCGAAATCAATGGTATTGATGAGCCAGATGTGGTGCAGCCCTGTCTTCATTGGTACAGCAAGGTAGGTGTGCATTTTAATTCATTGTTATCAACTTGTGTGTTTCAAGCTCTATAGAGCATACAAAGCATCCACTGTCATTGAGAGGGTGTTTATTTGGCTTTTGGGACAGAATCCTTTGAAAAGCTGTTTTGTTTACTCCTATCGGTTTCTTAATTTCCTTCTTTGCTTGTGGATGTGTTTTTGACTCGCATGAAAGTTTTTATATTGCATGAATGAAAACTGTCATTTTTTTGGTATGAGATGTCATGTTGGTGAATATGCAATAGTATGATCATTAATAATGATCTAGGCAAGAATGTGTTACATATGTTACTGGGGAGAGTGCTCTACATTTTGTGACTATACATGGGTTTGTATTCCACTTTTCAGGTTAGACATTTGCTTATAGATTTTTGGATTCGATTCTCCTTGTTCTAATACCAGTTTTGGAAGTCTGGTGAATTTGTTTTAAAATATCCTCTGTTCTAAAATATCACCGTAATTCTCAATATCCTCATCAACACATGAAGCTTGTAAGTCCCAAAATAGTCCTTCCAAGCTGTTTGATTAATTGTCTTAGTATGCTAGATCTTCCATGGGTCCCTTTCCTATGTGCCCCTATGAGCAATTTTGTAAGCAGAAAATTGATAGTTCTCTATAGCTGCATAGATATTTGCTTCTGCCAGTGGCCATCACCACAGGTAGAGACTGTGATGCTACAGCCCCTCTGGAGCTGCTACTACGAAGACTTGCCTTTTATCCGCTGTCTTATTCAGAAATTGACTCTTGTTCAATGCTCGCAAGAGAAATGTAAGGCAGGTCCCAAAACAACTATTGTCTCATCACTACCAAAGCTATGAGCACATCATGGGCTTTTCAAATAAAGCTGCCCTTTAAGGAGACTCTCCCATTCCCCTATTTTACAACACTCATTTAGTGGTGTGGAGAGACTTTGGAGTTTTTAGTTTGCATTGTTCTGGTCTGCGTGCCATTGTTCCTGTGTGCTACTTTGTTCCATACTACTTTTTCTGTGTCCCCAGATGAAAAGGATTAAACAGATATGCAAAAATCCTGCTCCAAGCTAGTCTTCTCCACTATTCGCAGCCTCTGTGCTTTTTATATCTTCATGTGCATACTGTAATCTTGGGGGAAGGAGGGCAGGGGTGCTGGGGTTGTTTTTTTTTTTTTTATTTTATTAAACCAGAGCGGTCCTCCCCTTAAATGTTTTTTGCAAAAGTGCTGTGTGTGGAATTTTGATGGCTACCACTGCAAGAAAGTCACTCAAAGTTTTCTCCCTCAACCATGAAAATCATGAGTCTGGTTAATTTGGCCACATGAATGACGAAACTGGACTGACCTTATTTGAGATTAATGCAAAGTGGTGAAATTCACTGGAATCCTTGCAGGCTGGTTGATGGATAACCACACATTTTATACAAATGCAGTCTTGGCCAATTACATTTTTGGAATATCCATACTAAGGGCCGTATTCCATTAGTTTCGCCTCGGCAAAAAAGTTCAGACTTTTTGTTGCCTTTGCCTGTTTTGGAGGCGCAAACTTTTAGTCCGTATTCAATTCCCAAACAGGCGAAAACAGGACCCGGCGAATGTGAACCAGGTGAAAAGTGCAGGATGAATTGGGGGAATCACTCTGTCCCCCAGAAAAAGATTTTTGAAATCATTATGGTAGTTTAGGATTAGCCATAATTGAACTAGTTATGGTACTTAAGTGGTGGTAATTGCTTGCTATTAGCGTCTAGGCAAAAGTGTTGAAGAATTGCATAAAGCAGTGTTTTTTTTGGTGAAAATAAGTAGTCACATCAAATTTGGGGTGCTTGAAAATGGGTACCAGCATATTTTTGTCTCTAAAGTGAAGTGTTAGGAAAAGGGAAATTCCTCTGTAATACAAGCACCTGCAATCCCAAAAACACTTGGCCCCTTCTTAGAGCACCCCCAGAAGCTTATTTTGCTAGTTTTGAAGTTGTTACCCCACTTTTATTCATTTTCGCTCCAAACTTCTAAGCCGTTTTTGGGGTGTTACAATAATTTTTTTCTCTTTTTTTGGGGTGAATTGTCTGTTTTTGGAGGGGTGTACCAAGGGTTCTGAGTGGTTTCCCAACATCTGCACCCCAAAATATAGATTTTGCACTTATTTTCTCCTGCCATTCTGTGCAGAAAAAGTTTTGCCTATTTCAGTGCATTGACTTTTCGCTTAGGCGAAAACTGAATGGAATTGAATACAAAGATACATTTTCAGGCGAAATTATCTCCAAAAAACGGGCGAAAACAGGCTTTAAGCTCCGAATTGAATACGGCCCATAGTGTTAAAAATGAAGTGTTATGCTGAGTTGCAGGTACCCACCAATGTGGCCGTGTCTACTTACTTGTAAGTTATGATAGTATATCCTATATCTTTGTTTTATAATCTCACTAACCACTAGCTGTCTGGCAGGATAAATATTGTAGATACAGTGGAAACTAAAATGATCTGCCTTTTTCCTGCACAATTTAAAACTGCGATACAGTCAAGTGCAAAACCAGGTGTGTTTTGCATTAAATAATATTGCCTTTAAAATTCTGTAGACAAAAATGGTTGTGATCGGCTTCGAAAAAACTGTCGTTTAGTAAATTAACCCTCAAGTGTCATGTATATTAATACAAAGAGGGAAATGTAATAACCTAGGAGATGGAAGCATCTACTCCATTCCAACAAGTCCAGTGATTGCAAATACGCTTTATAGCGCATATTTTACCCGGTATCGAGGACCGGGGACTCAAATTTTTCGGAATGGGTGAGTCCACGGGGACGCGATCCGCTGCGGCCAATCCCTGGCTCCCCATTAAATGATTGATTGACTGCCGGCAATAAAAAGCAGACTGACCTCTAGTGTCGTACTGCTGTTCTACAGGGACTGACATGACGACGACAGCCCCTGCATCCGAAGTGAAGACATCCTCCGGTAAGTGTAAGCGGGCGGGCAGCGGCTTAATTATGAGCGGGTGACTGGTGCGCCAGGCCAGCTCAAGGCAGAGAGGCTGTACAAGGGTGTGTTAGTGCACGCCAGGAAAGTTTGGGGAGCCTTCTTATCATGTTTGCCCGACGGCTGGCAGCATGGAGTGTCATTTGTGACAGACAGCCTAACAGTGTCATCAGATTGGCTGCCTGTCATTACAGCTGCCGGGCGCTGGTGATATGTAGTGCTGCGCTGAGTGTGTGTGTGTATAGATTTGAAAATTTGCATTAAGCTACTTTGAAGTCTTAGTAACAGAATGAGACTGCTCAAAAAATTCACCATCCGCCCTCAAACATTTTCTCCACCTCTCAACCCAAGCTGTGAAACCGCTTTGGAAAAATTCCAGTGGTTGGTGTTTGACCCAGGAGCATATGGCGTTTTTAATAACCTCCTATGACTTCAAAATGTTGACCACGGTAACAGTTTTTGAGAGTGCCAAACAGATGAAAATCAGAAGGGGCCAAATCAGGACTGCATGGTGGATGTGGCATTATTGCCCACCCCATTTTGGCAATGGCCGCAGATGTTGCCATCAAAGTGTGAGATCTGGCATTGTCGTGGTGTAAGATGACATTTGACAGTGGAATTGTTGACCCTTTTTTTTGAATGCTTCTTAAGTGTAATGTATCTGTCACTATTTGGTTTAGTTTGGTTCCAAGTAATCGATGAGAATAACACTTTGGCAATCTCAGAAGAATGTGGCCATGCCTTTGTTTACGGATCGCTGTGATTTCAACTTTTTTGGCCTAGGTGAACTTGGGTCTTTCCATTGCTTTGATTGGGCCTCTGTTTCTGGGTCATAAAGGAATACCCAGGTCTCCTCTCCTGTAATGACATTTTCCAAAAATGTCTCAGGGTTGGCTTCAAAGTTGGTCAAAAGTTCATTGCACACTTCCACCCTCTGGGCCTTATGATCCCTGGTTAATTGCTTTGGAACCCATTTAGCACACACTTTACGATATCCCAAATCATTGATTAGTGTTTTTTCAGTGCCATGGCTACATTAAAGTTAATCACTGATATCTCTGATGGTCACACGACGGTCTTTCTGAATCATGACATCGACTTTGTTTGCTCTCTGCTGTCACTGCAGTTGATGGTCTGCCACCACGAGGTTTGTCACACACTGACTATTCTCCCAATTGAAAACACTTCATCCATCCTCTGACATTGCTGTAGTCAATTGTACGCTCACCATACACTTTTTTTTCAGTCTTCTATGGATTTCTGTAGCACTGAAGCCTTCTTTCTCCAGAAATTCAATGACTGCTCTTTGTTTCATCTTGGATTCCATGGTATTTCTTGACTACCTAAACAAAACTACATATATAGTTAGCAGATATATTAAACTACAAAGTTTCAAATAAATGTTGCATATTATTTCAGAGTTATGAGCGTTTAGGCATTACCCTCGTGTGTGTGTGTGTGTGTGTGTGTGTGTGTGTGTGTACACATACATACGTGTGTGATAGACACTGGAGAAGTTAGGGATGGCGTGTATACGTGTCCCAGATTCCTGTAATATGTATTTTAACCCCCAGGAAAAGTCTGTTTCACAAACAGATTTGAGGGTCGGCTTTTGGTAAAAACCGGAGAATGGGTCCTGGGGGTGTGGATGTAAGAGAAGGGAGGGCTCCATCCACAGGGCCGTTTCAGGTGTTGGGCCTTTCAGCCTGAGAGCAGGCTAATTGGGGATTACACCTGGAAGTGGCTCAATATAGCCGTGTAAGAGTTTAGATGCAGTGTCTCACACCCTGGGGAGAACAGACACTGAGGTTTTGTTCAGAGACACTGGGACCTTTTGAAAGTGCTGTTTGTGGTGAGGCAGTAGGCCTTGCCACTTGTAGAGAGGAAATTACCTGTCTAGTCAGTGCCCAGCCGGGCTAGGACTTATTTTATGTTTGGTTTATTTGACTATTGGAGTTGCACAATAAAAACTGGTGCTGACCAGCTTGCACAAAAACCCACGACTGGAGTGCTGTTTCCTGGCTGCTGTGAGTAAGGAGGTGTCCACCTACCCCAGGAGAGGGACCCCTACCCTGATCATATCACAAAATATATATAAAAGGCTAGGTGGGCAGAGGCACACATGGGGCCTTGTTAAATATATATAATATAATTTTTACAAGCCCCCATGTGTGCCTCTGCCTGCTTCCCCATATGTGTGCCTCTGATTGGTAAGTACTACTTGTTTAATTTATACTGGACCCCAAATATTCTGATGTAAGTCTGCCTGCACTCTGTGCTGCATCCATGTAGCCTGGCAGCACTGGACTTTTCCAGGTGCCTCAGACTCAGCCAGATGCTGGTGTGACCCAGAAATGTTGATGCGGTGACATGACGTTGCGTACCTGCATTCCTCCTCCTGCTGCAGTGACACAGCAGGGCTGGCTGCAGTGCAGTGAATTTGAATCAGTGTGTTTATTTTTTCCTGTGGGGGGCCAATGTCTGTGGTTTTTCTTCATGGTGGGGTCAATGTGTTTGTTTTATTCCTACCAGAGCCAATGTCATCTACTACGTGCTTCATGGGATGTAGCTGCTAAATTGTTAGATATACAAAAAACCTTAATTTAGATGGCACCCAGAAAAGGTCAGGTAGGACCCCAATTTTTTTTTTTTTTAACTTTGGGGTTCCTGGGGCCCACATTTTCTTTTGGCTTCGCGTGACCACTGTAGTCTAACCATTTTTAAAAGGGTTTTGCCTTTTATTTTATTACCAGTTGCAAACATTAGGCAGACTGAAATCTCACCGATGCTTGAATCTTGTAGGCTGTTGCATTTCCCCCACAGTCTTTGAAGTGGATAGCTGTATTACTTGACTTTCCTCTTTTTATTTATTTTTTTTAACCTGCCTCTCTATACTGTAGTGAGTAAAAGGGAAAACTAATTTTTTTTTCAGACACTGAAGGAAAACCATAAACTCTGTTCAATCCATTTGTTGAGCAAAAAGTGAAGTACATAGCAAGAAGATGTTTTTTTTCCTTGCTTTTCATGCTTTCAGCTCTTTCAAAGGTCAACAAGATGACTTTCTGAAAAGATGGGTATTGCTGCTTAAAACAAGTACCCTATCTTTCACAATTTATTTTTACCAGTGGAAACGTGTCTGACCTTTTAGAGCTATCCTATTATTTGTGCTGTGAGGATTTTTTTTTGTATGCTGTTTTCACTTTTTTTTTTTTTTTTTATTATAGTACTACGTCCTTCCCCCATTTTATTATGTGTTTACTCTGTGAAAGGGATAATGCCTATGTGCCATTCATGATGGAAGTATAATAGATTAAACAATTAGGCTTCTTACAAACTGGTAATTTTCCTTTTGAACAGCATTTTTAAAGGCTGTTTAATACAATTTGATGCTGATAAACCACAAAAATGTAACCGAATGGACTTTGTGCTCACACACTTTCTGACCAGAGTTCAAAATACTTTGCTTTAATTCAACATTGCCTGCAGCGTTTACAAGCAATATAATGGGCGGCTATTGGAGCACTCAGCAAATGTGTAGAACACTATACTGTGGGAACGCTTTGCAATGCGCTTCTAATACTGTGTTAAAAGCCCTTTCCCTTTGGCCTCACTTTTAACAGCCCTTCTGTGCAAGTTATTTGTCTATTCTGTATTTGATTATCACAAATATCTGCATATAAAATAGAAATAAGAATTAAAATACAGTATGGATAATCTGGATTAAAAATTCAAATTTTTAATGTACTGTAACCTTTCAGAGCATTCAGATTGTACACAAGATTTTAATGTAAGAGTTATGTTTTTCAGCACTCTATACATCTTTGCAGTTAAGTATTATACAGTATATTGAGACATGCAAAATGTCCATTTCTTCTTCAGGGTCCATAGGCTCCACAGGGAGACCTTGGGGTGTAGGTGATGGCTTGGACATCCGGGCACCACACAGTTGAACTTTTGCGCCCAGGATGCACTGGGCCACTCTCCCTATACCCCGCTCCCGACCAGAGGCGCCTCAGTTTCGTTTGGTGCTCAGCCAGAATCAGGTCACTGGAGACGCAGTGGGGCTGTTTCACAGCCCCAGAACATATTCTTCAAAACTCCAGAGCGGGCAGCGCCGGACTGTCCATAGGACGTCCGCACTGCCTCTCCGTCACCCCTCTGGCGCTGCGACGCCAGTACAGATCTGAGGATCGCGGCCGGACCAAGGGGTCTGTGCTTGCCGGACCTCGCGGGACTCCCAGAACTGTGGCCGGACATCAGGTAAGGCGGATCACTGCTTGCGGTGATCCGCATGATAGCAGTCCTTTTTTTCCAGATCTCGGGGGACAGACTGGGGATGATGGTAGTGGAGCCATCCATATACCCTGCGCTTCCACTAGACCACCAGGGACTCTAAGCTGGAACCGGCATCCCGGGGGTTGATTGCCGACCAGGGGAGGCAGCCTTCCCTGTTTAGCGGCTCCTCAGATCAGCGCGCCTTTTCTAAGGTCTGGCTCTGCTGAAGCGGTTCTCCTCCCATGGACACGCCCCCTCTGAGGTCTTTGGCGGCCATTTTCTCTCACTGGCAAGTCGCAGCTCTCTCAGGAGGTCACTGAGTCCGGTCCCCCTTACGTACCTCACCTCCTGGTAAGGGTATGTAGCACTATAGCCTAACAGACACTGAGTCTGCGTAGTTGAATTGTAGTGCCATTGTGCAGGTGATTTCTCTGCATTATATGTGACTTGTGCTAGCGCTGTTTGTCTGTGTCTCTAACTCATACTGTCAGACATATTGCTATACCTTTGCTTTCTATCTACTGCCCTAACAGTACATGGTGTTGTCAGGGTGTTTTTTGCTACCTCACATTTTTTGCAAATCTTTGTGGTCTGTAACATACACTGTGTGCCTTTTTTTGAGCCTTTGTCCCTGCAGCTTCTTGAAGCATCAGCCAGGAATAGTATTTTGGCTCCCGCCTAGTATCTGACATACTCAGGGGTTGCATTATACTCTGTGCCATATTGTGTGCTTATTTCTCTGCCAAAAAGGTATGAGAATGTTGATGATGTACACTCTGATGCGCCCATCCTGCTGTCATGCAAGTCATGTGCGGCAGGTTTACGTGAGGAGGAGATGGTACAAGATGGATTATGTGTGAGATGCTATAATCCTCCAGGTCCTTCTAATGTCTCGGTCCCTATGCAGGAACCCCCTTGGGCTTCCTTTGCTTAGGTATTGACCTCTTTTGCGGGCCGTTTGGTAGTAACAACTGTTTTCCCCCCTATAGTGTTCCCACAGCAGTCTGTTATTCCCTCACAGGGGTTTCATCAACAGGATACGGACGTGCAGAGGTACCTCTTGTGCCTCCACCAAATCCCCGTAGGCCAAGCGGCATTTGCAATTATCTTAGTCTACATACCGATCCTGGGATGTAGTCCGATGACTGAGAGATTGTGCCTGACTCTCCTCCGCAGGAGGTGGAGACTCTAAGATCAATATTCCTGCTCTGATACGAGCTGTGTGTTCTGCCTTAGTCATGGAGGAGGACGAACCACCAGCACCGTGGTCAAAACATGCTCTGCTCAAAGAAATAAGGGTTACTTCTGCGGAATTTCCTTTATCTGATCAGCTAGTGGATCATATGGCGGCGGCTTGGCAATCACCTGGGACGCGTTTCCAGGCTCAAACGCCTAGCCTACTGTTACCATTTTCCTGAGGAACACTGTGCTAAATGGGAGACACCTCCTGCGGCGGATTCTCATGTTACGTGCTTAATTAAGAGTGCTACATTGCCTATGCCATCCATATCTTCCTTAAAGATCCTACGCATAGGAAGGTGGAACTTTACCTGAAATCTATTTATTCTTTCAGGGGTAACCGCCCGGCTGTCCATGGCTTTCTCCTGGGTGGCCATGACTATGGAATTTTGGGCAGAATCTCTTGATGACTCTCTTCCTACAGATGTTTCCAAAGATCACGGGACATTGGTGGGTAACCTCCGTGATGCAGCTGCATATATTAACGAAGCTGCTTTGGATGTCAGTCTGTTGACTTCCAGGATTTCGGCTACTGCTGTGTCAGCTCGCCATTCCTTGTGGCTGCGCTCCTGGAGGGTGGACGCTGATTCTAAAAAAGGCTTAGAATGCTTGCCTTATAACAGTGAAATCTTGTTTGGTGTGGACTTAGACAAGATTGTGGACACATTGGCAGCTGCTAAGTCAGCATTTCTGCCCTCTGCATCTACTTCTACGAGACCACAGACCTCGTCCTTTCGGCCCCAAGGGAATCCTAAAGGTCAAGCCTTTCCTCTGCAGTCTTTTTAGGGACTAACTGCTAAGCCGAAGAAACAGGCCTGGAATACAAGACATCCAACTTCTAAGTCAGAAGATAATCCCTCAGCCTGACTGGACGGGGATCCCAGAGTGGGAGGCAGACATCTTCAGTTCGCCCAGTGCTAGTGTCAGACCACCACAGAAACTTGGGTAAGGGAAGTGGTCTCCCATGGGTACGCCCTCTCGTTTCGCAGAAGGCCTCCCCACCAGTTTTTCTGCACAAGCCCTCCTTCAGACAAGGACAAGGCCTTGCAGATCCAGAAAGCCATTCAGTCCTTGCTGCAAGCAGGGGTCATTCTACCAGTCCTGTTACCCTAGCGATGGACGGGTTATTATTCTACACGCTTTCTCGTCCAGAAGCCGAACGGATCTCATCGGCCTATACTCCATCTCAAATCCCTGAACAAATCCCTCAGGGTACCTCGATTCCGGATGGAAACCCTACGCTCCATCATACTGGCTATGGAACCTGGGGATTTTATGGTATCGCTGGATATTCAGGATGCATACCTACATGTACCCATTGCGCCCTCTCACCAAAGTTATCTCAGGTTTGCTATACAACACCAGCACTTCCAGTTTCGGGCTCTGCCTTTTGGCCTGTCTACTGCACCTCGGGTGTTTACCAAAGTTATGGCTATCGTGGCGGCCCACCTGCGGTGTCCGACTGCTACCTTACCTGGACGACCTCCTATTGTTGGCAGGGTCTCCAGAAGTACTCCACCACCATCTGCAGCTAACAATTTCTGTTCTCCAGACATGGGTGGTTAATCAATTAGAAGAAGTCGTCCCTGACTCCATCCCAGAGGCGTAGTGACCGGCACACACTTTTTTATCAGGGTCGTTGAACAGTGGTGGAAGCGGCCCTGCCAATCAACATATTGTAACTTCGGGCTGTCTTCCGAGCTCTCAAGCTGGCCAGGCACATACTTTGCAGAAAGCCCATGCAAGTTCAGTCAGGTGTCCCGCATTCTGACATGGACAGAAGGTAATCTCCCAGCCATATCGGCAGTGTTCATACTGGGATTTCTCAATTGAGAAGCGGACTTCCTCAGCCGTCACAACGTGCATCCAGGGGAATGGTCTCTTCACCAAGAGGTGTTTTCAACTCCTAGTGGACAAGTAGGGCCTTCCAAATGTGGACCTCATGGCCTCCCAACACAAACTGCTAGTGTACGGGTCCAGAACAAGAGATGCCGAGGCGATCTTGGTAGACGCCCTGTCTTAAAGTGGACCTTCCAGTTTGCATACCGGTTTCCTCCAGTCTCCCTTCTTCCTCGAGTCATTCAGAAGGAGGCACGGTCCTGCTGGTGGCTCCAGCGTTTCCCAGGCGTCACTGGTACTCAGATCTTTAGAATCTCTCCATCGACACTCCGTTGCTGTTGCCTCAACATCCGGACCTGTTGTCTCAAGGTCCTTGCCTTTTCCCGGACCTGGGTCGTCTGTCTTTGACGGCATGGCTCTTGAGACATCCCTCCTAAGGTCCAAAGGATTCTACTGCTCTGTAGTAAAATCTAGGCTCAGATGTTTCGGATAATTTGGATTTTGGCTTGCCTCCAAGCGGGATTGGATCTCTGTCTCCGCTTAGTCTCACTGAAGGTGCATGTTTCTGCCCTTTCAGTTTAGTTCCAACGCAGGCTTGCTCCTCTTCCGGATATTCGCAGCTTTCTACAAGGTGTCCTCCGGATTCAGCCTCCCTTTGTCCCTCCAGTGGCTTCTTGGGATTTGGCTGTGGTCCTTTGGGCCCTCCATTTGAACCCCTGACTTCTGTGGATCTAAAATGGTTAACTGCTAATACTTTTTTTTTTTTTTTTCCTCTAGCCATAGCTTCCGCTAAAAGTGTCAGATTTAGGGGCACTCTCTTGTCGCTCCCCATGTGATATTTCACCAGGACAGGGCGGTACTTCGGACTTGCCCTGGGTACCTCCCTAAGTTTGTTTGTAGTTTCCACATTAATGAGGTAATTATTGTACCTGCCTTTCAGTCTCCAGACCTTTCGGCAGATGAGGCCTCATTGGATGCGGTACGGGCCCTCAGGGTCTATGTGGACCGTACCAGTTCCCTTCGGAAATCGGACTCCTTGTTTTGTCCTCTATGGTTTTTACAAGAAGGTCTGGCCAGCCAATAAACAGACATTGGCTAGATGGATTCGAAGGACGATCTCTGAAGCTTACACTCAGGAGAGCCTTCCTGTTTTGCCTTCTGTAACTGCTCATTCTGTGGGTACCTCATGGGCAACTTGCCGTGGCTCCTCGGCTGTACAGCTTTGAAAGGTGGCCACGTGGTCTTCTGTCCAGACGTTTCTAAGGTTTTATGCCTTTGATACCTTCGACTCTCAGGATGCTTCCTTTAGGCGCTGGATTTTCCTCTCAGCGCAGGAGCGTCCCCACCCTTAAAAGGACTGCTTTGGACATCCCCAAGGTCTCTTTGTGGAGCCTATGGACCCTGAAGAAGAAAATGAGTTCTGGGAGAACTTACCTTTGTTTAACTCTTTCTTCTAAATGCCTAGGGTCCACTGGGCACCCACCCTGACGCACCTGGCTTCAAATTGTCTTCGTTCTGGTCACCGGTTTTCAGTCTCCTATGTGAGAATGTGATTCTTGTGTGTGCCAGACTTTCTTCTTTTTTTTTTTTTTTTTTTTTTTTTTTTTAAATATATTCTCTTCCTGGCTTATTATGAACTGAGGTACCTTGGGGGCGGGGTACAGGAAGAGTGACCTGGTGCATCCTGGGAGCAAAAGTTTAACTGCATGGTGCCCAGATGTCCAAGCAATCACCTACACCCCAAGGGCTCCCTGTGGACCCTATGGACTTCGAAGAAAGAGTTAACAAAGGTAAGTTCTTACCATAAGTCTTATTTTTAGACAGGATTTTTACCTGGCTATCGTCTTATGTGTTTTGTTCTTTATGGTATGTACTGTACTAGTATTTAGATGCACACCAAGACTCATTGTACTCTTAAACTGGTGTTAGACCCTGCTTAGATGGTCTGTGTGGATGGTTTCCTTTTAATTACATGTAATGCATTGCTGACAGCGGACAGACCAATGGCTTAACTTGTGGATTGCTTAAGGATATGGTGTTTTGCGTGTCTAAAATGTTTTTAGAAACTTTTTCTAATTTTGGTTTTATTTAGAACATTCTACTGCATAGTAACAAGTATAAATAAATCTTCTGTCCTAAACTACAGCATCTTTAACCCAAAACCTTTGCAAGATTGGAATCTGCTGGATTTACTCTGCGTAATAGAATTAGTCTTGTTGTCGTTTTGTTGTACCTTATTTTTTGTGTGGTACGTTTGCTAATCCATTTCTTAAGTGTCAAATGTGCTCGTGTCAGTATATCTCATTGCAAACAATACCAGTTGTAGCTGCTGATAGTATTTTTAGTAAATTTGCTCATCCTTCTCCTTGTGTTCCAGTAGTACCGTGAACAAGAAGCTATTCGTCTTTGTCTCAAGCACTTCCGCCAGCACAACTACACAGAGGCTTTTGAATCCTTACAGAAGAAAACAAAAATTGCCCTAGAACACCCGATGTTAACGGAGCTGCATGACAAGCTAGTGCTGAAAGGAGACTTTGATGGCAGTGAGGAGTTGATTGAAAAAGCCGTAAATGGTAGTAATGGTCACTTCTACAATATGTACACAGTATTGTTTACACTCTTCTGTTCAACACTTGGATAATTTTCTATTTTATATTATGTCAGATGGTTGAATTTATATAGAATTTTATCAAGTGATCACTGTTCATAATAATCTAACATTGGTAAGGGTTTGCAGAGAGATGGATCATGCACGTTTCTCCAGCACAAACTGTAAAGGCTAAAGTAAAAATCTAAATATAATATGAAGATGATAATGTGTCCCGTCCACCTTCTTTCCCAGTTATTGCCTTAATTCCATTTGTACAGGTCAGATTCTTGCTTATATGGTAACCTGACTGCTTACATTTTAAGTGGGAGGAAAATAAGAAATTTGTGTAAACCGTTTTGGATCACAATTGGTGGCTTTTTTAATATACAAAATGGAGATTTTTCTCCTGTGAAGTGTACTGCGTGTCCCAGTGGTATTCTGATGAAACTTTGGCTATCCAACTTCAGTCCATAGTCTCTAAGTATGTGTGTATGTATGGACATCAGTATAATGATGAAATGATTTAATTTAGTTTTTTTCACAGATGGTCTATTTAGTCAGTATATCAGTCAACAAGAATATAAACCACAGTGGAACCAGATAATTCCTAAGAGCACAAAAGGTAGCTACAACAAGTATTTTGTCTAATTATTTATTTTTATTTTTTTTCAAGGAAAGATTTAGATTTTTGTATTACGTTAATTAAATATTGGGGACTGGATAGTAACTGCTTGAGTAATTTAAATATTGCTTTTATTTGACCTCCTGTTTAGGCATTGATAGATGGACAACTAAGAAAATGTATGCGCTTTGTACTACACTAAACCACATATTTTCTTGCAAAACCACCTTAGAAAATCCCAATCTAAGAAGGCTGAGGTAGCAGGTGAATTAATGATTGGCTTCCCAAAAAGCATAAGTGTTGGAACAACCCCTCACCATTCAAGATTTACAAGCCCTTAAAAATCCTCTTACTATGGAAAGAGTCCTGGCCAAGATTGTTTTTCTAAAACCTAAAATGCTTAAGCTGCATACACACGCAACGATTTTGTAAATTAACGATTTTATTAAACTATTTTCGGTCATTTTTTCAAGGGAAAAATTAACGAAAATCGTTTACTAAAATCGTTCATTTACTAAATGTAATGAACGATTTTTTTGAACTGCAAACTATTTTTACTTATTCCCTTAATAGAAATCGTTGAGTTGGTCAGTCCGACTAAACTACAAACGTGAACTCGTATGAACGATAATCGTTCATTGTTTTAACTTAGTAAGTGATCGATATAGTTTATCGATCGTTCAAAAAATCGTGTGTGTATGCACCTTTAGTCTATGCATTTAGGGGGATAATCATGAAAGCTTGGATAGAGATAAAATTGTGAGGGATAGTACCAACCAATCAGCTGTTAACTGTCATACAGGCTATGTTTTATCTTTCACAATTTTCTCTCACCAAGGTTTCATGAATACCCCCTTAATGAGTTTTCTACCCAGTCCTATTTTTGTAGGCAGACTCTAGACCGACGTCACAGTGCTCCCCTAAAAAAGAGGGTCGATTGCTGTGCTATATGCCTATATCCCTGCAAAAACATGGTAAATTGCTTGCAATGCTTATCAAAACAAGTTAAAGCCTTGTGTCCCACTTGAGTCCATAACTATCTAGTGTGATGAATCCAACTTTATTATGGATTAATACCTCAAAGGTCACATACCTTATGCATCATATACTGTATCTGAGCACATGATACAAGCCCTACTACTATAAGTAGATGTAGAAAGGCATTAGACATGATTGGCTGGAAGCTTATAATGGGGTTTCCTGGAGCATATGGTAGAGGTTCCTTCTTGTATAACAATATCTTCGCTTTGGTATTGTTGCCTCATTCGTAATTAGTCAATATTAAACATGCATTACCACAATTGCATATTTGGCCTTAAATATGTTACCAATTGTCATTATTGCGCTCCATGTAAATAAGGCATAATTTAAAAGAAAACCTGACTTTTCTATAAATTTTGAGCTGTATGACTTTGTGCTCCATGCTATCCAGTGTTGTTCATTTTAACATATCATTTATAATATTCATTTTTTGTATTTTGGTTATTAGTATTTTTTTCTGTTTTATACAGATTTGTAGTTATATGTCTTTAATGTGCGTTTGAATATTTTCTGTTGTGTTAATTGCTAATATAACACTTGTTTATCCGTTAATGTCCACTGCTTTGAATGAGTTATTCAATATGTATGTACACTTTTATTTTTATTTTTTTGGATCATGGACGTATGTACTATGTTTGAACTATCGAAACCTTGTGCGGATCATAGCTCTTGACTTCTGTATCTGTCTTCAAGTAATACAGTACATGGAATAGTCTTTAATACCATATAGATAAAGAATCTCTTTTCCTGAAACCCGGTATACAGAAAAGTCCAGAGCATGGACATAGAAACTTACTGCTGCAACTTCAGTGATTTTCCCATATGCTGAGACGTAATCATAGTGTTCCTGCTTATAGTACCTGTATAGAGATGTGCTAAACAGTTTATTTAGGACAGATTGGTAACTTTAAATCTAATTTATGCAAAGTGCTCCAAATTATGGAAAATACCTTCTCTGGAAAACGCCATGTGTCATACATTATAGATAATCCTATATCTTTAGTACATTTATGGTAGAATAGGTTCCTTTTTTATGTAACTTGTTCCATTATTTTTTTCCTTATTATAGGGGATGGAGAGGACAGCAGGCCTGGAATGAGGGGAGGACATCAGATGGTCATTGATGTACAATCTGGTAAATAGATTTGGACATGCTATTGTGACTTTAAATAGGGAATGTGGTATCTTAGTGAAAATAATGAAAGTCCTTCCTCAATAGGGGTCCTGCTTTTGTCATATCTGACTACTATTTCCAGGGTGCTGCTCTGCAGTCCGTGCCTCCATTATGTGCTATATGAAAGCATACTACAGTATAGTGTGCATTATACATGTGCTGTCACACATAGCACATAACAATGAAGCCGCTAAAGTCTGTATAACTGTTAAGAGATGTGGGACTCTTGCTGCTATTTTTTTTTTTTTTTTTTTTTTTTTTTTTTACATCATTGCTATTACTGGATTGCAGGGATAGGTTCACATAGGGACACAATTCTGTAAGCATATGAGTCTCTAGCGTGTGTGGGAGGTATAAATAATTTTAATGCTCATTATCAGAATATACACAAAGTACAGGCTGAAGAAGCAAGCATTCTTTTATCTGGATTGCATGAAGATTGCCAGCATCAAGGCTGTGTGAAAAACTGCCCAAGATTAAAGAGAACTGTTTGACCTGTCATTCATTGTATAGTTGTAAAGGATGCTTTTGAAGGGGGTAAGTAACATCTGTTTTATATATAAATTCTGAATATCTTTCTTAAAGGTTATAAACCTTAATGTGTCCATTTACACCCATCAGCCGTAACATTAAACCCACTGACAGGTGAAATTAAGATTATCTCATTACAATGGCACCTGTCAAGGGGTAGGATATATTAGGCAGCAAGTGAACAGTTTGTTCTTGAAGTCGATGGTTTGGAAGCAGGTAAAAATGGGCATGCGTAAGGATCTGGCCATCTGTGTGTGTTCCATCAGTGGATAACTTGGGAGGAACCATTGATAGTGTGACATGGCATACTTTCATACCTTCGATGGCTCCTACTATTGAATGTTCCCATGTGCGCCGCAGACTTTCGAATCCAGTGCATTTTTCGGCCGGGAGACAGACCATGCCCACGGAGGCGGCACAAGAAGCACATGCCACCTTGCCGGATTATGAATGAGACGGTGGGTGGGGCTGCAGCTGAGGCTGTCCAGTCAGCGCGCACAGCTAGAAAAGGGCAGGCGAGGGAGACTGCAGCAAGCAAGTGGCGGGACCCACTGTTCTCGGTGGAACGAGAATACGTTTCTTGGATACAAAGAGTTAATCAAGCCACGCAAGTAATATATGTTAAAAAGACAACGCTTTGCCCTGTGAGCGATTGCTGCAATACAGGTGTCGGCCCCTGGGCGGGGCCGGTTGCAATATCCAAGATACACACCATGCTATATCACTTCCCTGGTCAGTAATTTAAATTATGGCAGGGCCCAGGCTGGGAGCGGAGCTTAGCGGCAGTGCGGTCCTATCTCTCACCTTTGCTCACATGGCTGCGCCGGGGGCTTCCACTGCTGGTTCCTAGTAGCCTGCCCATGTTAAATTTTTATATAGGCGAGCTGGATTCTACACCTCTTATTCGGGCGCACGTTTTGCACAGACGTCGCCATTCTATCTGCATTGTGTGCTCATAACCTGATGCTGTGCATCTGCAGGCACAAATGTGGCTGTGTATTACTCTGCATTGTAAGCCCTCTTTCATTTAGTGGGAAGCAAAGTATACTGTAGTATGAATAAAGCAGCAGTATTAACATATAATTATAGTTTGCAATACTTGTGCCTGGTACCTGTTGCCGTGATTTTAGTACTTACCGATTAAATCCCTTTCTCCTATTCCATAGGGGACACTAGACCCCCTCCCAGTGCTGTTCCTTGCTGCATTGTTCTCTGGTGCAGCTGCATCTTGGTTGTTTGCAGCGTGTCTATTTGTGGTAGTTCTGTTTCAATCCTTGAACCTTTTCTGGGTTGGTTCCTCTTTTCTACTTTTCTTCCTCCTTTGTTTTCTCTCCTCTCCGCTTGGGCTTGGTTAATCTTAACTGAGGCCAGTGAGGTTTAGAGGGGGAGGAGCCAACTTCTATTCTTAAGAATATTTAAAGTACCAGGCTTCACACACCACCCATCCCAGTGTAACTCCAGAAAGGGATTTAACGGTAAGTACCAAAATCCTGTTTTTGTTTATAGGCACAAAATAAAAATGTCCACAATTTGGAGACTACGTACCTATGGGGAACTAATTTTGAATAAATTTAAGACATTCTTTATTTCTAGACTGTGATGTCCTAATCACTTGTCAGTATCACAATTAAAAATGTACCTCATGTGTGGAATGTTTACAGCAAGCACTGCCCTTTAAATGGATTAGCTTGTTGATCAAATTGTTTTTCGAAATGTATGCAGTGATCGCACTGAGCCACAAAATATCTGAGTCCCAAGGACCCGCCACCTTAACATTTCTGGGTCCCATCATAATTTATGCTTTGGAGCTCCCTATATGCCACCACACTTCCTCACATACCCTAGAATGTCCATCTGGTACCCCCAAGAACATCAGTTTTGTACATAGAGGTCAGACAGCAGTACCCATTGACAATAATGGGGCCTGAAGTCTGCTGCGGTAGTTAGCCTTCTGCAGGAGATTTCTGTGAAATCTTCTGCATTAGACAGTTACATAGCAGTAATATATAAAATTATGCAGAAACTGAAGTATCTGCATAATTTTTTGAAAAACTGCAAACCAATAAATACATTTTAAAAATATACCAAAAAGATTTTCTCTGCTTCTAGTTGTGCATTCTTCTATCCTTTTATTCTGTGAGGTGCATGGGGGCGGCTGTTCTCATGCTGCAGGCCCTTATGGCTCCTCCTCATCTTGGTGTAGGAGGCGGAGTTGGGGACAGGTGTAGGAGGTCGGATGCCAGGGAGTAGGATGTGGGAAGCGGGGAACGTGAGTTAGGAGGTGGGGAGCCAGATTATACGTGGAGGGGAGCTGGGAACAGGAGGAGTAGGCAGGGACAGGAGAAGGGTCTGGGTGCCAGGTATTTGATGTGGAGGAGAGCCACGTACAGGAGGAGGTGGCGGGGAGCTAAGGACAGGAGATGAGGCTGGGTGCCACTGGGTATTAGAGGTGGAGGGGTAGGACAGGAACAGTAGAAAGGATTGATTCTATTTCCCCTTCATCCTAAGGACCCAGGAAAAATGGTCTGGGTGCCACCGGGTATTAAAGGGGTAGAGGAACCACTGACAGGATGAGGTGGAGGGGTAGGCACGGACAGGAGAAGGGGCTGTGTGCCACTGGGTATTAAAGGGGTAGAGGAACCACTGACAGGATGAGGTGGAGGGGTAGGCACGGACAGGAGAAGGGGCTGTGTGCCACTGGGTATTAGAGGGGGAGAGCAGCCGCTGACAGAAGGAGGTGGAGGGGTAGGCGGGGGCTGGGTGCCGCTGGGTATTAGGGGAAAGAGGAAACGCTGACAGATCGAGGTGGATAAGAGGTGTAAGCAGGGAAAGGAGAAGTGCTGCGTTCCACCGGGTATTAGAGTTGGAGGGGAGGCGGTGATTAAATATAGAAACCTGGGGACTGCTGAAGCCAGGCGCCCTGTGGTACTCCCACATTCACAGCAGCCTCACCCGCTGCTCTACCCACTTTACACTTACCTGCCCCAGGGAGTGTATTCACATGCCTGGTCCGCGGTGCCTTCTGTATACAGGATGCCGGGAGCTGTCTTCATGCCGGGAGGTGGGCCGCTCTAAACAGGATGCCAGGAGCGGTCGGCCGCACTCTGCATGCCGGGGAAGTCCTCTAATTCTGGGCCACTCTGTGTACAGCAGTGTTGGCTAACCTTGACACTCCAGCTGTTGTGGAACTATATATCCCAGCATGCCCTGCCACAGTTTTAGCATGCCCTAATAGCAAAACTGTAGCAGTGCATGCTGGGTTATGTAGTTCCATTACAGCTGGAGTGTCAAGGTTAGCCAACACTGGTGTACAGGATGCCGGGAGTTTTCTTCATGCCGGCGGCTGGGCCACTCAGGTTGTCGGGAGCTGGGTCGCTCTGTTAACAGGATGCAAGGAGCTGTCGGCCGCACTCTGCACGCTGGGTAAGTCCTCTCATGCTGAGTGAGCAGCTGCATCAAGCAAGGGGCACGTAACGGCTGGCTCCACCTCCTTTTTTTTGTCTCCCCTGCAGCCGGGCCAGGGGAGATATCAATCAAGTAACCAGGAGTCTCGGGATTGGTCGGCAGCAGAGCGCGTTCCCGGGGACCCACCCATTCAGAAAAAGTGAGTCCCCAGTCCTCATTTGTGGGTAAAATACGCGCTGTAGCGCGTATTTGCGATCACTGGTATGTTCAGCGCCTCTTGCCATTCATCTTCATTTATTTCTCTTCATATATCTTCGAACTAGCAGAGATTTTAAGAGTGCTGACTTAAACTGGGTACCCACTTGTCCAATCCTCAGGAGATCAGACTGTGTATACAATTCTTCTGCAGACCTGGTCGCAGATTCTACATCCAGTCTATGCATACATGCTTGTCCATTTTTCAGCAGACCGCCAGTCTGCTTCTCTTGCCACTGGCATACAAATTTACAAATTAAGGGGCAGAGCTACATTGCACAGTATCTGTGCAGGCTAAGTAATAGGTTAATTGTAAAGGAAAAAAAATGCGTGGGGTCCGCACCCAAATCAGTAACCAACCCTGAACCTCCTGAGCTTGATCTGGTTTTGGAAAATAAGGGGAAAAACTACGTGAGGTTCTCCCTATTTTCCAATAATCAGCACCAGGCTGAACAATCTGGGGGGATAATGCCATAACAGGAGGGCACACAGCATGGGGTCCCCCTGCCTTCACATTAACCAGCCCCAAATATAAAATGGGGTCCCCCCTCCCGAGCAACAACAAGCACTGGGCTTGGAGCCCAGGTCAATGCCCCGCACCCTAGGTGGTGGTAGGTGCGTGGTTCTAGGTGTAAAAAAAAAATGATAATGTTCTTTGCAGGCGGAGTGCAGGTCCCAGCAAGCCTGCCCCGGCATGCTGGCACTTGTGTTAAAAAATGTGCTAGCATGTCTGGACATTAGGGGCCTCTGATACCTGTAGTCCACCTGTAAAGAAAATATTAAAAGAAATACAGGATATTATTTTACTAATTTATTGACCTTCACATAAAGGGCGACTGCCTTTAAGCTCTTTTGCATGCAGGTTATCTTGCATCTTCTGACTTCAGGAACTCTTGCCTGCTCCTTCCCCGCTGTCAGACTGCTATTCACTCCCTTGCGCTGGTTAATATTACCTAGCCCAAAGGGGTGGGGGTGATGATACAGTGTAATGGGATATGCTGCCATTTCGCCCGTAGAGCAGCTGTGGAAACCCACCACCTATGCCCACTGCCAAACACTGTGGTAATGGGACAGGGACTGGATCCTTCACACCATGAAGACCAAGGAGCTCTCCAAATAAGTCAGGGACAAACTTGTTGAGATGTACAATTCTGGGTTGGGTTATAAATAAAAATATCCAATTCTTTGATCCCCCGGAGCACCATCAAATCCATCATTATCAAATGGAAAGAACATGGTACCACAACAAACCTGCCAAGAGAGGGCCGCCCAGCAAAACTCACAGACCGGGCAAGGAGGACATTATTCAGAGAGGCAGCACAGAGACCAACGGTAACCCTGAATGAGCTGCAGAGTTCCACAGCAGAGACTGGTGTATCTGTGCATGTGACCACAATAAGCTGTACACTCCATAGAACTGGGCTTTATGGAAGAGTGGCCAGAAAAAAGCCATTCCTTAGTGATAATAATAAGAAGACATGATTTAGAGTTTTCCAAAAGGCATGTGGACGACTCCCCAAATGTATGGAGGAAGGTGTTCTGGTCAGATGAGACTAAAATTTTACTTTTCGGCCACCAAGGAAAACGCTATGTCTGGCGCAAACCCAACACATCCCATCACCCCAAGAACACCATCCCCACAGTGAAACATGGTAGTGGCAGCATCATGCTGTGGGGATGTTTTTCAGCAGCAGGGACTGGGAAACTGATTCGAGTCGAGGGAAAGATGGATGGTGCTAAATACAGGGATATTCTTGAGCAAAACCTGTTTCAGTCTGCCTGTGATTTTAGCCTGGGACGGAGGTTCACCTTCTAGCAGGACAATGACCCGAACATACTGCTAAAGCAACACTCGAGTGGTTTAAGGGGAAACCTTTAAATGTGTTGGAATGGCCTAGTCAAAGCCCAGATCTCAATCCAATTGAGACTTTGTGGTCAGACTTGAAGATTGCTGTTCACAAGCGGAAACCATCCAACATGAGGGAGCTGGAGCAGTTTTGCCTTGAGGAATGGGCAAAAATCCCAGGGGCAAGAAGTGGCAAGCTCATAGAGACTTATCCATAGTGACTTGCAGCTGTAATTACCGCAAAAGGTGGCTCGACAAAGTACTGACTTTAGGGGGGTGAATAGTTATGCACGCTGAAGTTTTCTGTTATGTTGTCCTAAATGTTTGATTCGCAATATAAAAAAAAACACAACTCCAATTGTATAGGCATGTTCTGTGAATGAAATGATGCACACATACAAACAATCCATGTTAAATCCTGGTTGTGAAGGCAACAAAACATGAAAAATGCAAAGAGGGGTGAATACTTTTGCAAGGCACTGTAATAGGCGAAAAAGATTCGCCTCTGAATAGCTGGAGAAAAGTGTAAATTTTTTATTTAGTGGTGCAAAGTTGGGGAAACCACTCATCCTTTGGGGGGCTGTTCCAAGGGTTATAACTGCATCAAAAAATCCCCCAAAAAAAGAATTGGGGGGGGGGGGGGGGACAAGTTTGCAAACTAGAGAAATAGGGTTCTGGGGGTGTTCTAAGAAGGGGTCAAGTGTTTTTGGGATTGCACGTGCTTTTAGGAGGGTGGACTTCACGTTTATTAAAACTGCACTTTAGAGATTTAAATATGCTAGCACCCATTTTCAGGTACCCCAAATTTGAGAGGACTGATTTTCTCCCCCAAAAAACTGCTGTATACCATTCACCACTTGTGCAAAGACACTAATTGGAGGCAATTGTGGGTGCCCCAAACAGTTTTATTAGGGCTAATCGGACACTACTACATTTATCCCCAATGTTTCTGTATGTTTTTGGGGGGTTCAGGCTGATTTTCCCAATTCTGACATCGCGTGTCGCCGTTTTCGAGTCTTTTGGAATTTAATAGGGCGAATAGCGGCTCCTCGCACGATAAGTTTCCGCGGCTAAAATACACAATGTAGGTAAAGTCCGGCATGCAAAACTTTATTGCATACGCAAAACTAATTGAATACTGCCCAAGGTGTAATAGACTAAAAGGGACTATTCACTTGTGTTGGGCGCTGTAATAATGGGCACCCAATGTAGCAATTCAATTGTTTTGGTGCCCATTAATTATCGCACTTGTTGCACATGGCATCTAAACCTGTCTTAAAGTCCTGGTTTGGTACCTAAACACTGACTTTTCACAAATTTCTGCTCACCTTCTCAGGAGGGGGTGGACAGAAATGCTGAAGGCTATTTGCGCAGGCTTAAAGAATTGAATAGCCTCTGAAAATGCTCACAAAATAAATGTGATTCTTGAAAGTGACAGTGTTTGAAAATTTTAAATTATGGATGTGCATACAGTTTGACTTCATATCAAGTAACTCATTGCAGTTTTTATTGGTTTTATGAGATTTCACATTAAAAATGTAATATACAGTAGTTATATTAATTGCTGCTTTCAATTCCTGTCAAGTATAATCTTTTGCAAATGCCATCTACATAAATAGAGGAAACTAAACATCAATTGGGCATTGAAAGTAAAGTTTTCATCAATATATCCTGTTTTTTTAAGTTACTGATATAAGCACAAGAATATTTCTGTACTGAAATCTTTTAGTTTTTTTCTGTTTGCTGTACAACATTTTGCTAATATTAGAGTAGTCTCTTTCACACTGAGCCCTTGGCACAACTGGTGCTGGTATTTTGGCTGCTAGCCCATCGGATGTGCTTTTCTGTTTCAGATTTCCCTTTTCCAATTTGCCATTTGAATGAAGCTGTTGTCCAGACACAGTTTATGAGCTGTGAGAATTTGTATCCACAGAGAGGCCATCTCATTGTGACAAGCACTGCAAGCTAATCTTGTCAGGAAGGCTAATTACAGTTAATAAACAAATGAACCACCTATCAGTGCAAAAAAGCATGTAATCTAATCTTTCACTACGTTTAACTGGCATAGCCACAATTCCGATTTCTTTACATTTTTATACAGAACTCTGTTTAAAATAGGGATATCAAGTTCACATTAAAATAAGTTCTTAAAAAGAGTTCCTTATATTTTCTATTGCTTAAGTAATAATGGGTCTTTCCTCTCCCCTTCCCGAGGCACTATGCTTAACCCAGGCCGCATTTTCCTGTGGTCTTATAATTCAATAGTTATAAGAATGCTTTAGGCTCATAAATACTCACCATTGGAATTTGCTAATACATAAAAATGTCCATTTCTTCTTCAGGGTCCATAGGCTCCACAGGGAGACCTTGGGATGTAGGTGATGGCTTGGACATCCGGGCACCACGCTGTAAAACTTTTGTTCCCAAGGATGCATCGGGCCACTCTCCCTATACCCCACCCCCGAGCCAGAGGCGCCTCAGTTTCGTTTGGTGCCCCACCGGAGTCTGGTCACTGTAGATGCAGCGAGGCTGTTTCACAGCCCCAGAACATTTAAAAAGATCTTCAGAGCAGGCAGCGCCGGACTGTCCATAGGACGTCCGCGCTGCCGCCCTGCCACACCAGTACAGATATGGGGATCACGGCGGTACTGCTTGCGGTGAACCGTGTGATAGCAGTCCTTTCCTCCGGGTCTCGGGACAGACTGGATATGACGGCAATGGAGCCAGGCCATATACACTGCGCTTCCACTATGCCACCAGGGACTCGAAGCTGGATGGGAACCGGCGTCCCGGGGGTTAATTGCCGGCCAGGGGAGGCAGCCTTCCCTTGTTTAGTGGCTCATCCCCTAAGCTCAGCGTACCTTTCCGCTAAGATCTGGCTCTGCTGAAGCGGTTCCCCTTCCACGGACTCGCCCCCTCTGAGGTCTCCGGCAGCCATTTTCACTCGCTGGCAAGTCGCAGCTCTCTCAGGAGGTCACTTGAGTCCATTCCCCCTACATACCTCACCACCTGGTCAGCGTATGTAGCACTAGAGCCTACCAGACACTTAGTCTACGTAGTTGAATTGTAGTGCCATTGTGCAGGTGATTTCTCTGCATTGTGTGACTTGTGCTAGCGCTGTTTGTCTGTGTCTCTAACTCATACTGTCAGACATATTGCTATACCTTTGCTTTCTATCTACTGCCCTAACAGTACATGGTGTTTTCTGATACCTCACATTTAATGCTAATTTTTGCGTGGTCTATCACATACTATGCCTTTTTTGAGCCTTTGTCCCTGCAGCTTTTTAAAGCATCAGCCGGGAATAGCATTTTGGTTCCCGCCTAGTATCTGACATACTCAGGGGTTGCATTATACTCCGTGCCATATTGTGTGCTTATTTCTCTGCCAAAGCGGTATGATGATGTACACTCGGATGTGCCCATCCTGCTGTCATGCAAGTCATGTGCGGCAGGTTACGCGGGGAGGAGATGGTACAAGATGGATTATGTGTGAGATGCTATAATCCTCCAGGTCCTTCTAATGTCTCGGTCCCTATGCAGGAACCCCCTTGGGCTTCCTTTGCTTAGGTATTGACCTCTTTTGCGGGCCGTTTGGTAGTAACAACTGTTTCCCCCCTATAGGGTTCCCACAGCAGTCTGTTATTCCTTCACAGGGGTTGCATCAACAGGATACGGCTGTGCAGGTACCTCCTGTGCCTCCACCATGGGTGGATACCCTCTCTAGCTCAGTGCAGAATCTGGCGGCCACCTCCACTGCTTTCCAAGCCATGTTGCAGGGAGAAAATCCCCGTAGGCCTGCCAAGCGGCGTTTGTAGTCAGCTCTGTCTACATTACATACTGATACTGGGATGTAGTCTGATGATGGAGATATTGTGCCTGACTCTCCTCCGCAGGACGCGGAGACTCTGTCTAAGCTCAATATTCCTGCTCTGATATGAGCTGTGCGTTCTGCCTTAGTCATTGAGGAGGGCGAACCACCAGCACCGCGGTCCAAACATGTTCTGTTCAGAGAAATAAGGGTTACTTTTCCGGAATTTCCTTTATCTGATCAGCTAGTGGATCATATGGCGGCAGCTTGGCAATCACCTGGGAAGCATTACCAGCCTCAAATGCCTAGCCTACTGTTATTCTTTTCCAGAGGAACACTGTGCTAAATGGGAGACTCCTCCTGTGGTGGATTCTCATGTTACGCGCTTATATAGGAGTGCTACGTTGCCTATGCCATCCATATCTTCCTTAAAGATCCTACGCATAGGAAGGTGGAACTTTACCGGAAATCTATTTATTCTTTCAGGGACAACTGTCCGGCCGTCCATGGCTATCTCCTGGGTGGCCAAGGCTATGGCATTTTGGGAAGAATCCCAAGAATGCTTGCCTTTATAATGGTGAAATCTTGTTTGGTCCGGACTTGGGGCCTGATTCAGACCCACTCGTGAGCGGCTGTCCGCTCGCAAGTGGGTCGATGGTGTGCACTGCGCATGCGCACGACGGCGGGAGCTCCGTCGTGCGCATGCGCGAGATGCGACGAGCGAAGGACTTTCCCTACCGTCAGAAGCCGGCCCCACTGACATCACTAGTGATGTCAGTGGGAGTGATTTTGGCTCTGATAGAGCCAAAATCACTCCGGACCTTGAGGTTGAGAAACTCAACCGCAGGCTTCGGCTCGCAGTGGCGACGGTCGCGATGGTCAAGACCATCGCGACAATCATCCTGCACGCTCGTATAGGCTGTGGGTGGTGACCCACAGCTATACGAGTGTCCAGGAGGACGCTCCATAATTATGGAGGTGGGCCCTGATTCAGAGCGAGCGCTCTGGTCAGAGCGTCCGGCTCTGAATCAGGGCCTTAAACAAGATTGTGGACACATTGGCAGCTGCTTAGGCAGCATTTCTGCCCTCTGCATCTACTTCTACGAGACCATGGTCCTCGTCCTTTCGGCCCCAAGGGAATCCTAAAGGTCAAGCCTTTCCTCGGCAATCAGTCCCCAAAAAGACTGCCAAGCCCAAGAAACAGGCCTGGAATACAAGACGTCCAACTTCTGTCAGAAGATAAACCCTCAGCCTGACTGGACGGGCCTCCCTCTGGGGGATCCCAGAGTGGGAGGCAGACGTCTTCAGTTCAGTGCTGGTGTCAGACCACCACAGACTCTTGGGTAAGAGAAGTGGTCTACCAAGGGTACGCTCTCTCGTTTTGCAGAAGGCCTCCCCACCAGTTTTTCTGCACAAGCCCTCCTTCAGACAAGGACAAGGCCTTGCAGATCCAGAAAGCCATTCAGTCCTTGCTGCAAGCAGCAGCCATTATACCAGTCCCGTTACACTAGAGAGGGACAGGTTATTATTTTGCTTGCTCTCTCTCGTTCAGAAGCCTAACGGATCTCATCGACCTATACTGAATCTCAAATCCCTGAACAAATTCCTCAGGGTACCTCGATTCTGGATGGAAACCCTACGCTCAATCATACTGGCTATGGAACCTGGGGATTTTATGGTATCTCTGGATATTCAGGATGCATACCAACCCATTGCGCCCCTCACCAGCGTTCTCTCAGGTTTGCTATACAACAGCAGCACTTCCAGTTTCGGGCTCTGCCTTTTTAGCCTGTCTACTGCACCTCGGGTGTTAGCCATAACTTTGGTAATCATGGCAGCCCACCTGCGGGGGACAAGGTGTCCGACTGCTACCTTACCCGGACGACCTCCTATTGTTGGCAGGGTCTCCAGAAGTACTCCACCACCATCTGCAGCTAACAATTTCTGTTCTCCAGACACAAGGGTGGTTAATCAATTAGAAGAAGTCGTCCCTGACTCCCATCTCAGAGGCAAAGTGACCGGCACGCACTCTTCTCAGGGTCGTTGGACAGCGGTGGAAGCGGCCCTGCCAACATATTGTAACTTTGAGCTGTTTTCCGAGCTGTCAAGCTGGCCAGACACATACTTCATGGAAAGCCCGTGCAAGTTCAGTCAGACAACGCCACAGCAATTGCACATCAACCATCAAGGAGGAACTCTAAGTCAGACGGCGATGACGGGTGTCCCGCATTCTGACGTGGGCAGAAGGTCATCTCCCAGCCATATCGGCAGTATTCATATCGGGAGTTCTCAATTGGGAAGCAGACTTCCTTAACCATCACGATGTGCATTCAGGGGAATGGTTTCGTCCACTAGGAGTTGAAACGCCTCTTGGTAATAAGTGGGGCCTTCCGGATGTGGAACTCAGTCTCCCGACACAAACTGCCAGTTTACGGGTCCAGAACAAGAGATCCCGAGGCGATCTTGGTAGACTCCCTGCTGGTAAAGTGGACCTTCCAGTTTGCGTACTGGTTTCCTCCAGTCTCCCTTCTTCCTCGAGTCATTCAGAAGTTCAAATAAGGAGGCACAGTCCTGCTGGTGGCTCCATCGTGGCCCAGGCGTCAATGATACTCAGAACTTCTGGGTCTATCCATTGACACTCCGTTGCTGTTGCCTCAAGGTCCTAGACTTTACCCGGATCTGGGTAGTCTGTCTTTGATGGCGTGGCTCTTGAGACATTCCTCCTAAGGTCCAAAGGAATCTCCATCTCTGTAGTAAAATCTAGGCTCAGAGCGCGCAAGTCAGCCTCTGCTCGGATCTATCAGTGTGTGGCAGACCAATATTCAGTTATGTCGTCCCAGAGGTTACGATCCTCTGGTGTTTCGGATACCTAGGATTTTGGCTTTCCTCCAAGCGGGATTGGATCTCTGTCTCCACCTAGCCTCTCTAAAGGTGCATGTTTCTGCGCTTTCAGTTTGGTCCAACGTAGGATTGCTCCTCTTTCTGATATTCGCACTTTCCTACAAGGTGTCCTCTGGATTCAGCCTCCCTTTATCCCTCCAGTGGCTTGTTGGAATATGGCTGTGGTCCTTTGGGCCCTCAGTTTGAACCCCTGACTTCTGTGGATCTAAAACGGTTAACTGTGAAGATTTTTTTTTTTTTTCAGGCCATAGCTGCGGCTAGAAGAGTGTCAGATTTAGGGGCGCTCTCCTGTCGCTTCCCATTTTTGTTATTTCAGCACGGGGCGGTACTTCGGTCTCTCCCTGGGTTCCTCCCTAAGGTGGATTCTAGTTTCCACATTAATGAGGAAATTTATTATACCGGCCTTTTCAGTCTCTAGACTTCTCGGCAGGTGGGCCTCATTGGATGTGGTACAGAACCCTCAGGGTCTATGTGGACCGTACCAGTTCCCTTCGGAAATCGGACTCTTTGTTTGTCCTCCTACGGTTTTCACAAAAAGGGATGACCAGCCAATAAACAGACATTGGCCAGATGGATCATATGACTGTCTCTGAGGCTTACATTCAGGAGGGTCTGCCTGTTCCACCTTCTGTAACTGTTCATTCTACTTGGTCTGTGGGCTGCTCGCCGTGGTGCCTCGGCTGTACAGCTTTGTAAGGCTGCCACGTGGTCTTCTGGCCAGACCTCTCTAAGGTTTTATGCCTTTGATACCTTCGCTTTTCAGGATGCTTCCTTTGGGTGCCAGGTTATCCTCTCAGCGCAGTAGTGACCTCACCCTTTTAAAGGGACTGTTTGGGACATCCCCAAGGTCTCCCTGAGGAGCCTATGGACCCTGAAGAAGAAAATTAGAGTTCTCTTAAGAACTTACTTTTGTTAACTCTTTCTTCGAAGTCCACTGGACACCCACTCTGACGCATCTGGCTTAAGATGGGCTTCATTCTTGTCACCGGTTTTCCATCTCCCTTATATATGAGAATGTGATTCTTGTGTGTTCCAGACTTCCTTCTATTTTGTCCTCCTTTTGACTATTAAGACCTGGGGTGCCTCGGGCGTGGGGTATAGGGAGAGTGGCCCGGTGTATCCTGGGAGCAAAAGTTTAACAGCGTGGTGCCCGGATGTCCAAGCCGTCACCTACACCCCAAGGTCTCCCTGTGAACCTTATGGACTTCGAAGAAAAAGAGCTAACCAAGGTAAGTTCTTACCATAACTTTCATTATTACAGCTATTAGTATAGCCCAGTGGTTCTCAAATTTTCTCAGTTCAAGGCACCCTTTGGATCTCCATTTTTTTTCAAGACACCCCTAAGCTATCGAGCAGTATTGTTTTTAAGTAGTTGGGTTAAAATAACATAGTTAAAAAGAGAGGAAAAACTGTCTCTCAATTTGCAGTGCCCCCCTTCCTCTAAAGTTCCCTATGCGGCCCCCTCCCTATAGAACACTGTAACACTCAGCACTGTGTCGTCCACCCCCCTGGCTCCGCTCATCATCTCAATCCTTCTACGCTGTAGTAAAAAAAATCAGGACAGCCTCGTTAGGCCACCGGCCACAGCACCCCAGTAACAGCACTGCGGCACCCCGGAGAGCCGTGGTGCAGAGATTGGTAACCGCTGGTATAGCTAGCCTATTGTGGTTGCAAGTTGGTAACTGAATATAAGTGTGTGCTTGAATATTTATTTATTTATTTTTTTATTTGTATGTTTTTGGTGAAGGTTTGATGTAATACAGAGTCTCCAAAGTGAATAACCACTAAATAATAACCTCAGATGTGTTTACTACTTTTAACCTTTGGGAGTTGTAATTAAAGGTTTGCATGCAGTTGAAGATGCAGTACTGTCCTGAGGAAATGTGGTGTAGTTCTTTGGTACGGGACGCCAGCGCTCTGGATCCCAGTGCCGGCTCTCCCTACACTAATCCACCCCCCCCCCTAGTGCCCAAACTGTGCCTAAACCTACTACCTTCCTTCGGGATGCCAGCGCACCAGGATTGTGACAGGTGTCGGGATTCCGGCGCCAGCATTCAGATCGCAGGAATCAGATATTGACCGCATCCCCTTTGATTCCATTGTAGAAACTTGTGTGCGTTGTTGTCCTGTGAATTTCAAACAATTAATGTAATGGATTATTCTTATCAGGAAATGAAGGGTAAAGACTATGCTGTAAATTGTGTGCTGTTAAATAAACTTTTGCAGTGGTATAGTACTGCTTTATTAAGGAGGTTGTTTTTTTTTTCTTGGCAGAGACCGTATATTTATTTGGAGGCTGGGATGGAACACAGGACTTGGCAGACTTTTGGGCGTACAGTGTGCGAGAGAACCAATGGATTTGTATATCTAGAGATACAGAGAAAGAGGTAAGTTATCATGTTTTTATTGGAGTTGGAAGTGCAAAGACTATTTTACTAAGATCGTTCACTCCGCCCACAGCAGTAATGAAAAGAATTGTATCAATAACTAGGCAATCGAAACTGCCAAACCTGGATGTTCGCTAATATTATACAGGTACTATAAAGTCAATTTACAAAGTACAACTGTCCTTATTCATTTATTTCTTTTCTTGCTGTTTTTTAATTGTACCAGTATGAGTGCTGTGTTCTAAAGGTACACCCTTTTTATACTCCCTTTATTTGCTGTATTTTTGGTATGTAAACTCTTTGATGTACACTCATTGACATTGGAATATTTTTCTTCTTGTTGGAGTAGTTACCGGTGTTTTACGTTTTCCCAGCTTGATTAAGGCCCATTCCGCACCTGTGCTGGACACTCAGCATGATCTAATCTTTTTGCAGCAAACCTATTCAGACATGTTTATTTAAAACTTTATTATGCTTTTATAGCTTTTCGATTAGACTTTTTGTAGTGGTATAGAGGCTGTCCGGCCAACTTTGACAACAGACTCTTCAGCAGTCAAGTTATCCGAATACACTGTAGTTTCTCCTTGGCTCTCGTCCTGTGCAGTCTGGATGGAGTAAGCCAATTCTGGAGGCAGTATATAAGCATAGCATGTGAAGAATGTGCTCTATTAAATGCACCGACAGAACCTTTGAGACGAAGTTCGGGAGGGCCCACGCACTATCCGCCACAAGAGAAACCCCGCTAGAGAGAGATGCTGAAGGCGCAGACAAGAAAGCAGGGGAGACCTTGCGAACAGTCAGGACACAGCATTGATCCGAAAGTACTTGACAAGTGACAGAGAGGTCCTGTGAGGCCGAAGTATCCTTCACAAGCCCAACATCCGAAGAGGGCATAGTTGTGACACCTTCAACATGAAACCTACGCAGCATCACCAACCTTAGTTTGTTGCAAACACCCAGAGCCAGGGCTCCACCAAACGGTAGGGCCCAACACAGACAAGGGACAGATTCGATTGCCGACTGAGGAAGAAAGACAACCTCCCCAAAATGGAATTTGCTCCCTAGGCGTCTAGAACACACATCTTCAATTGTTGGCCTCCGTGCTGTGGATCTGATCGCAGAGAGTTAATTCAAACATTTGGTTGTTGGGCATGATGGTCTCCACTTAAAGACCATTCGCGAGAGATCCACTGGGTAATTCTCTAAACTGAGACGGGTTGCTCAGCATTCCTCATCTGTTTTGGTGCAACAGCACTCTTCACTCTCCGTCGGGGGATGTTTTCCATTCTTCTCCTCCAGGTCCGATACTGGGTCCCTCCGGATTGGCTAATTGTGACCATGGATGAGAGTCTCCAAGACTGATGAGCCAGGAATTTCGTTTTTCGACTCCAGGGCCTTTGGTCGCCGTCAACAATAACTAGGCTGATCGATAGGCTCGAGCTCTGAGCCATCTTTTCTAGCGCTTTTGGAGGCTCCACAGGTTGATGTGTGATCTAGGGATCTGCTGACTACCGTAGTGGATGCCTTGACTGTTCCGTGGAAGTAGCGCATCGGTTTCCGCTGACCCCACTGTTACCTCGGGTCTCCAGGTACGTCGAGGCTTCCTGAACGAGGGTCATCCTATTGGTTCCAGGCTGGCTATGCTGGTCATGGTGCGCGTACTTTCTCAAGCAGTCGGTGGGATCCGAATGTCTCTACACAGGGACCTTCCTCGTTTTTGTTTTCCCAACCTGGCTTTGGTGACCAAGCATTGGAAAGCTGCCGTTTCTTTTTTTTTTTCGCTCTCTCCATACTAGGCTGCGAGGCCGGACACAGTTTCCATCTCGCGCTTACCTCAGTTTGGACCCCTTGTGGTGTGAACATTACAGGTTTTCCCCTCTGTTTCTTGGCCTTCCTTCGAGGGGTATGGAGGCCAGTTGACTTCAGTTTGACTATTCAGGCTTCGGCCCTGTTACTTTATTTCCAGCGGCGTTTGGTTTTTCTTCTGCAGATCCAAACCCTTTTTACTTAGGTAGACTGTGTAGTTTTATTCTTCTCCAAACTGGCTGGTTTGGTTGTTCTAAACCGTTTCATGGGGTTCCTGCTACTCTTCTCCGGACTCCATTAAAAAAAAAAAAAAAAAGACTGGAATTGTGGGATTGCAGGTTGAAGGAGTTTAGCATTTAAAGCTACAGTTTCATGCCAGCTCCAGCCCCAACCTACAATCCCATTGTCCAATGTCCCCCAGCCTGCTTAAGAGAAAAGGATTCAACGGCAAGTTGACCAAAAATCCTATTTTAATTCGCTCTGTCAGGATCTATATAGTGCACAAGGGTCTATATAGTAAGGTTAAAAGTATATCACCATACTACTTGATAACAAAATATATATTTTTTTTCTTTAAAAATGTTCTAGAACCAGAGGTACACTACATGGCCAAAGTATATTGACATGCATACATCAAACCCAAATGCGTTTGTGCAGCTCAAACCCAAACAATGGGCGTTAACCAGGAGAGCCTCCCCCCAAACCCCCCCATTTTTGCTTCCACTTTGGGGAAGATTTTCACCAGATTTTAGGTTTGCTGTTAGGGCATGCTAAAACTATTGCAGGGAATGCTGTGATGTGTAGTTCCACAGCAGCTGGAGTGTCAGAGGTTGCCTCCCTATGTTTTAGAACATGATGCAGGTCTCATCCATTCAGTATCTATTAGTGCCCTTCCTGGACAATATGACCAACCAATACTGGAGAGAGTCCTGCAAGAGTAATGTTAGCGGTCTGCACTAACAATCCCATTTTTATTGCAGGTGCCCCCAATATGCTGAAGTGGTGGCTATTTTAGAGGACATGGGGGGATACCATTTCAGTAGACTGCGTACAGTGCAATGAGAGAGCCTCTGCGCGTGCCGAAGGCTTGCGAAAAGGGGCGTGGTTGGCCGGGGTACACTTTATCACACTTTTATTACCCGGCGATATGGGGAAGAAGTGGTGCGCTGACACCACTTCTCCCCCATGTGTTATTTTCGGGTTCCGGTGTGCTATGCGCTCTTGTCATTATCCGCACTGCTCTCTACAAGATAGCTGCACCGATGTATGAACTGTCAGTGGCACTGACCGTTCCGACAGCTGCAGCTGTCGTTGCCCTATCATCACAGCTGTCCCTGCTGCTGCCAGCTGCGGGGGCTGCACGCAGGATCTCGCGAGAACCCATGCTGGCCCAGTGGAGCCGGCTGCGAGGTGAAACGCAGCACATCAGCATTAGGCTGATGCGCTGTGTGCTCTGGCGGGATGAGATGTTCATACAATAGGAATAGTTAATTATAGTTGCACTATGCACCTACCCCAAGGTGCACAATACATTGGTTCTTGTTCAGCCTATTTGGTGACATTTTGGAACAGTGAACAATATAAAACAAATTTGCAGTGATCTATATATAGTTAATGTGACTTGTTCATGGAGGAATGATGCAATCTTCTCACTTACCTGAATCGGAATGCTGTCTCAAACCGTAGGAAGACTCCCCCCCTGTAGCAATTCAGCTACAATGAAACGGATAACTTGTAGTGTGTCTGCTCTGATACTGGCATTTTAAAAACAATGGAGTACGATATGGCAAACATTCGCTATAAAAAACAACAAATTAGAGGCTTTGGTATTTTAGATATCCATTATCCAAGTGTGTGTGTGTGTGTGTGTGTGTGTGTGTGTGTTTTATTTTTTTTCTACTGTATATACTAACACTGCCCATAACCAATTACATTCAAAATGGAATAGAATCACCTTGAATAATTTTGTAAACGATTGTCATATTATAATATCTTTGAGGAGCCCCTAACCTGTAACCCCCTCCCTTTCGGCTGTCTGTGCCTGGTGCCCGGCTTACCTTCGTTTGGTATGCGTAGGGATTATGATGGGCGTCAGGATTTCGACACCTATCATTTGTCCCCTATCGGGATTGCACAAGTCGGGAAGCCGGCGGTCGCCATTTTGACACTCTGCTTCCTGACTGCATACCATACGTAGTATGTCTGATAACACTCATACTTGCATGTTTGCCTTGCTTACCCTGGTAAGTTTTAGCTTGATTAACAAAATTGATGTAACCATTGAGTGTCATCATTTGATCAGTTTGATTCTTGACAGAAAATAGGCACTGTAGTTGTGTTTTTTTTTTTTAAAGTTTTTTACAACAACACCTGAAGTTCATGCAAGTGTTTTAGATTTCTGATAAATTGTTTTTAGTTCTTTGCATGTTCCCAGTAGCTGTAGGTATTGTGGGGAGCAACAGCAAGAAAATATCCTGAAGGAGATCCCAAATAGCAAATTCAGATAAAATGTATTCATAGCCTACATTAACATTTCCAGGTTTTCTAGGTATGACTTTGTGCAGTGAAATACTTGCCAGAGTGGTCATATGGAGTGATTTTACATTTATGTTCTGGCTGTACCTGCTTGTAATACAGTTTTTGACCTGGCACATTAGGTGTCTCTGACTAGACGCCCCAGATGTCTTCCCTCTTTTAGCAAATGGAAAACTAGTCCTTATAACAATAAACATAATGCGAATGGAGGAGTTTCATTTCACTCTTCCTTCCATTCAGTAATGATATTCATAGCCTCCTGCAGTATGTTTTGATGTAACTCACTGCTATCTATTATCTGCATCTTTTACGCTGAATCTGTATGAATGTGTATTTGTTTTCACGTGTCTTCTGTAAATGCTGAAACATGAGTTTGACAGAACTGTAAAAGTGCTTATATTGTACTTATGTGACTGTTGTGAATGTGTATATGAATAGGTAGACTGCACCGCTATTTACAGTGTCAAATTTGCTTTGTTCATGCAAATGTTTATTTAGGATTAAATTATGGTGGGGCATTTATTTTTCTATGACTATGGAAAGCATTGTGTTGTAGCTCTATTAAAATGGAGCACTCTTTGCTATGTATATAATGCTTTTAATGTTGAATCTGCATGGCTTTCTAACTCTTCCAGTTGTGCTTTGTTTCCCCAGAGTGGTCCTAGTGCCAGATCATGTCACAAGATGTGCATTGACACTCAGCGCAGGCAGATATATACTTTAGGCAGGTACCTGGACTCTTCTGTGAGAAACAGCAAGTCTCTGAAAAGTGACTTCTATCGCTACGACATTGACACAAATACCTGGTCTTTGCTCAGTGAGGATACTTCTGCTGATGGTGGCCCGAAGCTAGTGTTTGATCACCAGGTATGTATTAGATGAAAAGTTAAAATGAAGTAGTGGTTTACCTTAATATTTGGCTGTTGGGAAGTAAATAAAGCTGTGGCTAAGGCATTGTTTCCCAACTACAGTATAACCTCCTGTCTTAGCAGAAGCTTAGTGCTTTATTTCTATTCATCATATCCTTGTAACAACAGTTTGTTTTTGTCTTTTCGGTGTATGTGTAGATGTGCATGGATTCAGAAAAGCATATGATCTACACATTTGGAGGACGAATACTGACTTGTAATGGTAATGTGGATGACAGTCGGGCAAGTGAGCCCCAGTTCAGTGGACTTTTTGCATTTGATTGTCATACACAGACCTGGAAGCTGTTACGAGAGGACTCCTGCAATGCTGGTCCTGAAGATATACAGTCCAGAATAGGGCACTGCATGCTGTTCCACTCAGTAAGAATGTATTCAACTTTTTTTTAATGTTTTTTTATTTTGGAAGTGTCCATGCTTTTAGTGGGCATAATTGCATGCATGCTGATCCTTGCAATTAATTGGACTACCAGTGTGGAGAGGATGAGTATTTGAAAGATGCTGCCTTCATGATTTGAAGAATTCATAACCTGTTTTAGATGCATTTGAGATCAGTTTTTTATTTAATGGATCAAATCAGTCATTCTCTCTTGCACGCTATGTCAAATAATACTATCTGTTTGATAGTTTAAATGTGATCCAGCCATACCATTTGTGTAGCATTTTTCCTGAGAAGGCTAAATTGAATAAACAAGTTTCTACTCCTCCTCCCTCTCCCATTTCCTCTCCCCTCCCAAAGTACTCTCTCATTACCAGTTTGCAGCTCTGCACTGATGAGAGGAAAGCGGTCAGCGCTGATTTTGGAAACTGTAAAAGGGATTCCTGGCTTGGTGTCCTTAAATAATGGCCATCTTAAGATGGAAAACCCATTTAATTGAGGTTTTAGGCCTGTTTAGGAAGAGCAAAAGTTTGTTTGCTCCTGGTAATATTTCTATTGCTGATCATAGCAATTAATGGCTTTTGTTACTATTGTAGGCTATTTTGTATAGTGATGTGTGTATTGTTGGTTCTGATCATAACTGATTTTGTGTTTTTGTCATGTAGAAACTTTTTTTTTGGAAACAATTATCCATTTATAGATTTTTATATTCCGAAATAGTAGTTTAAAAGGTATATTTTCAAAATAATCAAACTACATTTTATTCATTAATCTTTTTTTGGTTTCTACATCTTTCCAGAAAAATCGCTGCTTATATGTGTTTGGTGGACAACGATCAAAGACCTACTTGAATGACTTTTTTAGCTATGATGTGGACAGTGATCATGTGGAAATTATATCGGATGGCACCAAGAAAGATTCTGGCATGGGTGAGTGTGTTTTGAGATGTGAGGTATAATTCATCTGTACGTACTTCATGAATTTGTTTTGCAAGTCTCCTCACAGAATCACAAGTGAAATAATTAACACCACCTATGGATCTTTTAAAATGAAATGTGTGAGTGAGTAATGACTACACCTGTGCACCTGCTGGATGACCTGGAAAATGTGAACTAATTGGGGCCCTGAGGACCAAGTTTATGAACCACTGTGCTATTGAATATGCTGGTGCTACACAAATAAGTGATCATTTTATATAGCCCTACAAAATAATAACCGAATGCGGTAAATTGAATAAATCATTTGGGTATTCTAAAAGAAGAGGTGCATTAATAAATTTCTCCTTCATCCACTAGGGGACACTGGAGCATAGACTATGGGGTGTAGACTGTGGTAGATTAGAGCCTGGCACTTTAAATAATTTAGAAGTGTGACTGGCTCCTCCCCCTCTGTGCCCCAGTTTTAGAACTGAGCCTGAGAGCCGGTATCACATTAGGCTGTCTCCAGCCTTTCATATTTGTAATCTTTTTTTTTTTTTTTTTTTTTTCTTATGTTTTTTTATAAACCAGCTGTGAGGGCATGCAGACTGCTTGCTGTGTCAGTCTGCCTACTATTGGGGAGACGCCAGGAAGGGCACTGTCACGGCTACTGCAGCCTGTGACACTGACACCAGCTTGTGTCCAGGTTTCCTCGCTGCCCCCTCAGCCCAGCAACCCGGCCGCAGCAGCAGCTCCTGATTAGCATGAGCAGTGGATGTATAGCTGGACTCAGTGACCTGCTTTTGCCACTGCTAGGAGAGACCCTTGGCTGCCTCCCCCCACCCGCTGAATTCCCCACAGAATTGGTGTTTACAAAAGCAGGTGGTGGAGTTAATTGGTTCGTCCTGCACACCAGTAGCGTCATTTTAGTATGGGCTTTCCCGCTCTGCAGAACAGTTGTGTGGGAGTGTATATGAAAGCACGGTGCTCTGTGGCTGTCATGCTGGAGCAGCTCACACACTCCCTTCCTTCCTGTTGGTCGGGGCTACACTTCTGTACGGAGCAGCTCTCTCCTCTTCTATTACTGCAGTGATTACAAAAGCCCTGGCGTGCGCCTCCACCTTACCGGGCCTTTGGAGTGGTCCCACCTCTTGTGGCTGCGGAGTCAGCAGGCCGGTACAGGGGGTTTAAAGGCTGCTTTAGTTAACAGCTCTTGTCAGTCGTACCCTCAGTATAGAGTAAGTGTGTAGTTTACCAGCAGCTCTCCTCTAATAAGGAGACTCCACGTCCCTATGTTCTTACAGCAGCACTGTGATGGCAAACAGAGACCGGTGACTACTTTAGCGGCGGTGCGGCTTCCTCCACTTCCTGCTCGGAGCGCCTGCCTCAGGAGGCGTTAATACATTAACGCTGCAGTGCAGCAGGGATGGACCTACTCTGCAGTGTGTCGGTTCCCCCACGAGGGACCTCCTTACAAGTGCATGGGGAGTGCAGCCTGCAAGAACGCGGCTGTCTCTCGCTTTCCTCTTTAGTGCTGCCTCAACTCCTGTAACACGGGTTGGTCTCCTCTCAGGCTTCCCTCCACCTAGGCGCAGCACCCTCCCCCTCCCACGCTGGGAGTGATTCAGCGCAGAAGGTAGGAGACCAAGAAGATCCAGGATGCCTGTCTGTCTGACAGTGCAAGTACCAGTAGATAGCTGGTTCGTAGCAGAGTGGGAACTAGCCCAATCCCCTCTTGCACAATAACCCAGCATGATGTGGTTTTGAATGAGGGGCCAGTTTGTTTTCAGCCGGTGCTCTTTCCCAGCTAACAGCGATGTGCTGACTGGATACGATCCCACCATTTGCAGCTTGGTGTATTACCCCCTGTCTGGCTTCCCCTTAGATTAAGGCTTGGCACCCTGTTGTTATAGAACTAATTGCCTGATATCGTAGCCTGTGGGCAAGGATGCTCTCCATGGTGCAGGTCTGCCTTATAATCATGTCGCTAGCTACCCTGCCTAAAATGTATGTATAATATCTATACAATATGTGTGTATGTATAGTAGCAGCCGCTGTTCTTCTGCTGTTGCATGCCTCACATTGGCTTGCCTTAAAGAGGGGCAGTACTCCTCCCATGCCTGTATGTGGCAGCACATATACTAAATTAGAGGCTGGTTTTAAAACCTTTCAGTTGTCACCACAGTGGTCTGTGCTAACCTTGGGAGGTTGCATATGTGCATCTATATAGATTTATATCTTATGTGCTCGCTTTGGCAGCACATACACTAAATTTGGACCTGAGATTATATAGCCTAGTGTATAATAGATTTGGTGGCTATATGCACTGGAGCTCATGTACTACAGCTTACCTTGTGATGATCACAAGGACATGCATGTTTTTACTAATCTGTGTTTTAGTAAGAGAACCTGTAGAATTATGGCGTCACACTTGGGGTTCGAGTCTCGACTGTAAACATTTTAATACAGTACACCATTTTAATACAGTAAACATTTTAATACAGTACACCGCCCAGTACACACTCTAACGTCTATGATTTCGGGGGGGGGATTCCGGGTTCTCTAAATAGAGAGGTGTGTCCTGTGGCTACCTTGTTTCTACTTCAGGGTCCATAGGGGGTACACAGGGTTGACCTTGGGGTATTGCTGGACCTGGATTCACGGGCACAATGCAGTTAAAGCTTTTGCTGCTCCCAGCATGCACTTTGGTCCATCCTCCTCCTATACCCCGTCCCCGAGCCACAGGCACCTCAGTTTTAGTTGGCGCACGGCTGGAGTCGGGTCACCCTGATGCGGTGGGGCTGCATAAGCCACCCCTAAGCTTATTTTTATTTTGTAAAGAAGATGATTTTATTTATTTTTACTCTTCAGAGCGGCAGCATCGGACTGTCCATCTGGACGTCCATGCTGCCGCTCCAACAGCCCCGCTGGCGTTACTACGCCAGTACTGATCTGGGGATTGCAGCGGGACCCTGGAGTCAGTACTTTCGTGGCTCCGGGAGCTCCCACTGACTGCTGCTGGATTCTACAGGGCCAGGTAAGCCGTGTGCAGCGCTTCGCGCTATGCGCGGGGGATAAAAATGCAGTGTTTAGCCGCTGGTCTCTGGGTACCTCTGGAAAGGTGCAGTGAGTAACTTCCTGCATGGTATGTGACTTTTGCTAGTGCTGCTGTCTGTGCTAATTTTCTGCTGACTGTCATCTTATACCTATCCCTTTCCTTCTCCTACGGCCCGCGGGTGTGTGGGGGAGGGATGTTCTTTCTGTGTACCTCACTTATGTAAATCTAAGTATTTGTGAGGTCCGTCGCATACAGTGGTGTGCTACTCAGTGCCATATTGTGGGCTGTTTGTGATGCATACTTGGGAGTGCGCAGGTGTTATACACCTCACCGCTTTTTCAGTGATACATAGTTATTGCAAAGTTATTGTGTCATATCTGATGAGGAGAATGAGCGCTCCGTAGCTCCTGTGTTCCTGCCGGCGCTGTTCGGCAGGGGTTGATGGGGTGGATTTGTCTCAGGACGGTCTGTGCAGGCGCTGCCAGCTGGTACCTGGTCCCTCTAAACCCCCAGTGGCGCAGGATCCTCCTTGGGCGATGTTTTCACAAGTGCTGGCGTCAATTGCGAACAGTCTTGCGGTCCCTTCTAGGGCGTTGCCCCAGTCTACCATCCCCCATTCACAGGGTGTTCCGCCTTTGTTGCAGTCTCCCCCCGGGTCTCAGACTGTGGGTCCTTATTCGGTGTTGCCTGTGTACTTAGTCTCCCACAGTGACGCAGCAGTCAATGGTACCCTTTCAGGGGTATCATCAGGCGGTACCCCCTCCCTGGGTGGATGTCCTCTCCAGCTCTGTTCAGAGCCTGGCGGCCTCGTCGTCGGCTTTTCAGTCGATGTTACATAGTGATTTGCCCCCAAAGGTGTCCAAGCGACCCGTTCCGGCTTCACTGGCGGCGCAGTACATGGACGTGTCTTCGGATGACGGAGAAGTACATGAGGACTGACTCGGATGCCGGGGCCCAGGAGGTGGAGACTAAGTCCTCCGTTAATGTGCCTGCATTGGTTAGGGCGCTGCGGGCCATCCTTCATATAGAGGAGGATGTGCCGGCTCCCAGGTCGAAGTATCCTAATTTTAAAAAGGCCAAAGTAGCTTTGACTGTTTTTCCCCTATCCGACCAGTTGACTGATCATATGGCTGGGGCCTGGCAGTTGCCCAGCAAGAGATTCCAACCACAGAAACTGTTGGCATCCAACTATCCTTTTCCTGAGGCTCATTGCAGGAAATGGGAAACCCCTCCTGCGGTGGATTCCCATGTCACCCGCTTAATTAAAAGCGCTACTTTGCCATTACCGTCTATCTCCTCCTTGAAGGATCCCACGGACAGGAAAGTGGAGACTTGTTTAAAGTCTATATACTCTCTTTCTGGGGCAGTGGCCCGTCCGTCCGTCCATGGCTATCTCTTGGGTGGCTAAGGCCATTGAGATTGGGCCAACGCTTTGGAAGATACCTTTCTGGACGATGTTCCGGATATCCTGAGAGCGTTGATAGGATAGATGAGATGCGGCTTCCTATATTGGGGAAGCATCGTTGGATGCAACCCTGCTGACCTCTAGGGTGTCGGCTGCAGTTGTGTCGGCTCGTCGGTCCTTGTGGCTGCGGTCCTGGAGGGCTGACGCGGATTTTAAAAAGGGCCTGGAGGCACATCTGGTCGAGGGGCGCCCCTTTGGATCCCGGACTAGGTCCTGCTCACAACAGATGCCAGTCTCCAGGGTTGGGGGGCAGTGACAGGCTCGTTGTCACTTCAGGGTCGTTGGACGGCAGAGGAAGCACTTCTCCCCATCAAAATCCTGGAACTGCGGGCGGTGTACAGGACCCTGCAGTCGTCCGGCACCGCTCTTCAAGTAAGGGCGGTTCAAGTTCAGTCCGTCAACGCCACCACGGTGGCGAACATCAACCACCAGGGAGGAACTCGCAGTCGGACTGCGATGTCGGAGGTGTCTCGCATCCTTGCTTGGGCAGAGTGCCACATTTCAGCAATCTCGGCGGTCTTCATCTCCGGAGTCCTCAATTGGGAGGCGGACTTCCTCAGCCGTCATGACGTGCATCCCGGGGAATGGTCTCTTCACCCAGAGGTATTTCAGCTACTCGTGGACAGATGGGGGCTGCCGGAGCTGGACTTGATGGCCTCCTGTCACAATCAAAAGTTGCCCGTTTTACAGGTCAAGGACGAGACGCAGGCGCATGTCCGGTAAACGCGCTGTCGGTGAAATGGACGTTTCACCTGGCGTATCTGTTTCCTCCGCTATCCCTGCTGCCTCGGGTCCTGCGGAAATTCAAGCAGGACGGCGGCACGCTCGTGCTGGTGGCTCCGGCGTGGCCCAGACGTCCTTAATACTCCGATCTGAGGAGCCTCTCCATCGGCGCTCCGTACCTTCTTCCTCAGCATCAGGACCTATTGTCTCAAGGGCCCTGCCTTTACCCAGATCTGGGTCGGCTGTCTTTGACAGCGTGGATCTTGAGACAGCCGTTTTAAGGTCTCGGGGCTTCTCGGGTTCGGTTATTAGTACCATGCTCAGGGCACGCAAGCCTGCTTCAGCACGGATTTACCACAGGGTGTGGCGCACGTACTTTCAGTGGTGTGAGTCCAGAAACTTTGATCCTCAGGTGTTCCAAGTTTCTAGGATCTTGGACTTTCTTTAATCAGGTTTGAACCTGGGCTTACGCCTTGTCTCCCTGAAGGTACATGTGTCTGCGCTGTCCGTGTGGTTTCAGAGAAGTATAGCTACGCTGCCAGATGTTCACACTTTTTTCCAAGGTGTTCTCCGAATCCAGCCTCCCTTCGTGGCTCCGTGGGACTTGGCGGTGGTTCTTCGGGTCCTGCAGGGTCCTCCTTTTGAGCCTCTTGAGTCGGTGGAACTCAAGTGGTTGACGTTTAAGACCGTTTTTCTCCTGGCAATTGCTTCTGCTAGGAGGGTGTCAGAGTTGGGGGCGCTTTCCTGTCGCCCCCCTTTTATGATTTTTCACGAGGACAGAGTGGTGCTTCGCACTCGTCCTGAGTTTTTTTGCCTAAAGTGGCTTCGAAGTTCCACATCAATCAGGAACTTGTTGTACCAGCTTTTCAGTAACCTGATCTTTCAGCTGGTGAGGCTTCCTTGGACGTAGTACATGCACTTAGAATCTATGTGGACCGGATTGCTTCTGTTAGGAAGTCTGATTCATTGTCTGTCCTCTTTGTTGGCAGGCCAACCCCTCCTGTGAAAACCAAACAATCGTTAGCCCGTTGGCTTTGTTCAGTTATTTGTGAGGCTTATGCACAGGAGGGTTTACCTGTTCCAGCCTCTGTTAAGGCTCATTCCACTCATTCTGTGGGTCCCTCTTGGGCTGCTAGACGTTGCGCCTCTGCTGTTCAGCTCTGTAAGGCGGCTACCTGGTCTTCCATTCAGACGTTTTTGCGGTTCTATGCGTTTGACACCTTTGCCTCTCAGGACACCTTTCCCTTCGGGTTCCGGGTTCTCCTTTCTGCACAGGAGCCCTTAGTTGAACTGCTTTGGAACAATCCCAGGTCAACCCTGTGGACCCCCTATGGACCCTGAAGTAGAAAACAAGAGATATGGTAAGAACATACCTTTTGTTATCTCTGTTTCTACGAAGTCCACAGGGCACCCGCCCTGACGCACCTGACTTCATATGAGCTGTGTGGCTGGTCATTGGTTTTCTGTCTCCCATTTCTATGAGTATGGTTGCTTGTGTGTTCCAGTCTTCCTTCGCTCTGTTTTAGTCTCCTCCTCCGGCCTTGGCTGCTTACCAACTGAGGTGCCTGTGGCTCGGGGGTGGGGTATAGAGGAGGATGGACCCAAGTGCATCCTGGGAGCAGCAAAAGCTTTAATTGCGTGGTGCTTGTGGATCCAGATCCAGCTATACCCCAATGTCAACCCTGTTGGACCCTTTGGACTTCGTAGAAACAGAGATAACAAATGTAAGTTCTTACCATATCTCTTGTTTTGTCTGTACATGTATATAAAGATACTGTATGTATTTACATGCGTGCTCCAGGGGCACTAGGTGTCCAGGTACAGCTTTGGCTGCTTTAATTTTCCCAGTTTTTCTTACTGTGTTTCATGCCAGGAAGCTGGTTCCGACTGCACACTTCCATCACTTTTGGAATTTGTCTGTCGTTTGACTGATACCTGGGTTTTGGTTGTTTGTTCCAGTCGAGGAGGATGCTGTTTTCTCCTGGGCTCGCTGAAGGATTCTAGTTGCCGGCTATCTGCTTCCAGAATGGGTTATCCTGCTAGATGAGCCTCTGCAAGCTGTTGTAGTCTCCGATCTCACTTGGGGCAGCCTCCGCTTCTGCCCTGTGGAATCTCAACTAGGTGGGGGGGACTTCCTATGCTTTAACCCTTCCACTGGTTGGAACCCCCTCCTTATATGGACCGCATGATTGATTCTGGCTGATTGTTTTGTAGTTGGCTCTGGCCTTCATGTATACTATGTTAGAGTATTTTGGGACCGGTACAGCTCTGAATATGAATATATGAAAAATAATTTTTTTTCCCTTCTATGACTCTTGTTGGTGCTCTCTGTTTCCAAAGGTCAGGGCTGGTCTGTTTCTGTTAAAATTACTGTATTCTGAGGAAGCTCATCCGCAGTTGGCACCTAGGGATGCTGTTTCTCCTGCTTCCTTCACCTTTGGCTGGAAGTTTGTTCGATTTAACTGCGGTTGTCCTGCACAGAGTTCTAAATCTCTCCTGCACTCTACGGCGCTTGCTCATCAGCTCTTGTTTTTCAAATACCTACTATCAGTGTGTGGTGGTCCCTGTTTCAGCTGGTCGCCAAGTTTCTCGGTGCTTTCCACCCAGGAAGTTAGCTTTGGGAAGTCCCCGTTGTCTATGCTCCTGTGTCCCCTGTGTAATCGGAGAAAGGGATTTATCGGTAAGTACCAAAATCCTATTTCATCCACTAGGGGACACTGGACGCCCACCCAGCGCTGCTTACCTGCCTTCTTGTTTTTGGTTCGTTATTTTCTTGTTGGATGCAGTTCCTCTGCATTATATTGTTGTGTGACGGCATGTGTTCCCTGTAGTGGGTCACTCTGTTCTCCTTCAGTCAGTTTTTTTCCATTCTTCGGACTTCTCCTTCTCTTATTCCTATTGTCCTCAGTTTCCTCTCGGGCTCAGTTTCTTAACTGGGGCTGATTGGGCATAGAGGGGGAGGAGCCAGTCACACTTCTAAATTATTTAACGTGCCAGGCTCTACTGTACCACCGTCTATACCCCATTGTCTATGCTCCAGTGTCCCCTGTGGAATCTGAGAAAGGGATTTATCGGTAAGGACTAAAATCCTATTTTCTTGAATAAACTTCTTCTTGAGCCTGTTTTTGAAGAGATGAGACCTCCTTGGAGTAAGCGAGGCAGCATGTTCTAGAGAGCTGGGGCCACAAATCTAAAGGTTTTGACACGCACACAATTTTTTGTGTGTGTGTATATATAATTTAGTCTGTGTGGCTTTTTTTTTTTTGTAGTGCTTCGTTAAGATCTCTAACAAACTCCTCTTCAGGGGAAGAGTGCATGCAATGCTTTGCATAATCCATTCAGGTGGTATGATATAATTGGCACAAATTATTGTAGGTATTTTCCATAATGCATTTAGCACAGGCATGGGAACTGGGCCCTTGCACTGGATTGCATGCCATCTTGCTTTAACAGAGGAGAACTCAACTGCATGTAACATTAGACTTTCTGCTAGAGACTAGACTTAATGAAAAGTTTGCTTTTAAATATGGTCCTTGTGAGCCTATAAAGGGGAATATAAGCAGTACAATCCTCTGATATGTTTGTTAGGGTAAACTATATTTTCTGTCTTAAATGTCAGAACAGTTTATTAATCAGATAATTAATTAGATGTTGCTCATTACATGGTGTTGCGAGTCCTTTCCACATCCTTATTTGCTAAAGGTCATCCAGCATCCACAAAAGTGAAAACCGCAGAATAAATGAAGTTACCTGTTCTTGTTGCTTTCTAAATAAGAGACAATGCTACTCTGCATTCACAAAGTACTTTCACAAATGACCTGAATTGTGAGCATTAACTTTCCTTTCTCTCTGTAAACAACCGCATTACAGCTCTGTTAGGTGAGGCTGCAATTGCAAAACCGATTTTAAAATAACTTTTATTAAAGCTGCTTTTTTTATGTGATAGGCGCAGCCAAACAAGCATGCTACAATTTTTTACAATAGAAGAGTTACTTTTTGTTTTTATTTACTGTAAAAAGAGTATTGTATAATTTATTTATTTTTTTTGCAGTTCCAATGACAGGCTTTACTCAGAGAGCTACAATTGACCCAGAGCTGAATGAAATTCACGTTTTGTCGGGTCTTAGTAAAGATAAAGAAAAACGTGAAGAGAATGTCAGAAATTCCTTCTGGATTTATGACATTGTTCGAAATAGCTGGTATGTATATAATTTTTTGAGAAGTGTTCATCTTTTAAAAGTGCTTACTTTTTTTTGTTTTTTTTATATTAAATAATCCAACAAGTAGAGCACATTTGTTAAAACTACTGTCATAATAAATGTAAGGAAGTACATTCATCATTTGCAATGGTTTTCCTTTAATATTCACATACAACATTTAGGGTCTTTCACATGTTAATGTATTTCTCCCCTCTGCAAATGCCTTGCAATTAAAATTCTAATAGATATGTGTCCTTGCTTATTTAGCCTCATTATGCCATGCAGTGCGATATGCCTGGAGTAAGGTCCCGCGCAACTCTAACATCTGTCTTTTATTGCCAAAGTGCAATGTGACTAGGATGCACCAGGAGAATGTGCTGATTAATTTGATGTGACACCTTTTTATCTGTGTGCGACTGAGTTTCTCAATGATCATGCCAAGTGCTACGATGCACGAGCCGCAGCTTTTTTCCACGCCAAGTTCTGTTTACAGACTCTAATTATTAATTTGATGTGACACTTTTTTATATCAGTCTCCTGGGGCATCCTAGTAGCATTGCATTGTAAATTAAATGCAATTTCGGCAAAAAAGACGCTAGCAGAGTCACACAGGACCATGCACACTGAGACTGGCTAATTGGCGCGACTGCAGCAAAGACGAGTGAGGACACCGCTGTACATTTGAATGCCAGAGTTAAGGTCAATATAGAGAGAATGCTGTTTGGTAAAATGTTATTTCTGTACCCTTCATCCACAAGTCCTGACTTTCTTCATTTTACAGAAGACTGTGCTAAACCAAATACAGTTCCAAGATGTTCATGATTAATTGTGTTTTCAAATTAGATTTTTGTGCAGCTGACTGTTGCATGGCCAAACCATTGTACTGTAGATATCTTCTCTAAATCTGTATGTTTCAATTTAAGATATGATTAAAGTATTCTTGTATGTATGCCTTTAGAAGTAATGGGTTTTAAAAAAAATTTTTCTGTACAAGATCTTAAAGCAGCAATCCCATGAAAAACATATGTTTAACATTAATCACTCTAGTCCCACTTTAAGAAGCAATTTTGTAACTACCTTTTTTCCCTTTTGTTTATTTTTCACGCTGACATTACTGATAATTACAATTATGTGCACCATGCTCTTTCAATCCTCTGCAGCAAGTTGCAGTGTTACAATTTAGATCAGAGGTTCCCAAACTGGGTGCTTTGGCACCCTGGGGTGCCTCAGAGCACTTGCAGGGGTGTCTCAGGTTGGTGGTCCAGTACCAAATCAAATTATTTCTTCTTCGGGATCCATAGGTGGCACATAAGGGCTGGTCACCAACAGTTAAGCTTTCAACTGCCAGGATCCACCGTCCCTCCCCCATAAACCCCGCCCCTGAGCCTGAAGCAAATCCGTTTGCTTGGTGTCCGGCAGGAGCTCAGATCTCCTTTTATAACAGTGGCCGCCTTATGCAGCCCAAGGCTTTATTTTACGACTTCTGTGCTGCCACTCAATCACCCCTCCGGGCGCCGCAACTCCATAGGGGACAGGTAAGGCGGGTTACAGCTTGCGGTAGCCCGCGGCTGGGCAGTCTTACCTCCGGCCTCATGGGATAGACCGGAGGTGCTGAGAGTGAACACCGGCCTCGACCGCATGATCCACTAGACCATCAGGGTACATATGGTGTGGTAATCCAGCGTCCTGGGGGGCAAAAATCAGCCAGGGGAGGTCAGCTTTCCCTATTACAGTGGCCCCTCCCCCAGCTAAAGGCGCCATTTCACCGCGATCTGGACACTCTGAGCTGCTCCCCTCCTCAGTCCCCGCCCCCTCAGAGGTCTCCGGCTGCCATATTCTGCCGGTTCAGCCACAGCTCTCTGGAAAATGCTGGGTCCGGTCCCCCTACATAGATTTACCAGGTTATATAGCACTATAGCCTACCAGACATTGCGCCTGAGTAGTTGAATGTAGCGCCCTTTTGCAGTTAGTTTTTTTCTGCATAGTATGTGACTTTCGCTAGCGCTGTCGGTCTGTATGATTTTTCTAATCTGTCAGCATATGCCTTTCCCTTTCCTCTCACTGTAACCCTATCATACCGGTGTATTCAAGGGCTACTATACTTCACTTTTACTTATAAATGTGAAGGCTGCCACATACTGTTTGGTTGCAACTCTACACAGTACCATATCCTGTGGGCATAGGCAGGATCACTATACTGCATACCCATTTGTATACACTGTCGCATAATAGCGTCTACATATCCATTTGTATTTGTTGTATTCTGTCGCATATTAATGTATACTCTGCGACTATGTCTAACAAAGGCAAAAGTAGCAAGCAAGTGACTGCACCTACATTGCTCTCATGCATATCCTGTGCAGCAAGCTTGAATGAGGAGGATGTTGTCCAGGACGGACTATGTACAACGTGTTATATTGCACCAGGTACGTCTTCTGCCCTTGCCCAGGAGCCTCCTTGGACATCCCTGACTCAGGTGCTAGCTACTATTGCAGACCGCCTGGCAGTAATTCCCCCTATGGGGTTGCCTGAAAAGGTACAGGCAGTATCGGTACCTCCATGGGTAGATGTCCTCTCTACTTTGGTACAGAGTCTAGCAACTTCCTACTACAGCCTTTCAAAATATGTTGCAAGGCCTTTCAAATTATGTTGCCCTACCCAGTAAACCTACCAAACGTACTGTGTTGTCTTCACAGTCTACGCAACTTTCATAATCTGAGATATCTGAGGCAGAAGACACTGACAATCTCTCTGATACTGAATCTCCCTCAGGGTAAGGAGACCATCATTCTAAAATTAATATACCTACTTTGGTGCGAGCTGTCAGATCTATCCTCCAAATAGAAGATGAGCCCGCCCCCAAATCAAAGCACCTACTATTTAAACAACAAAAAGTGGCAGTTTCCTCTCTCATCAGCTAGCCGAACACATGGCATCAGCTTGGCAGATGCCTGGTAAGAGGTTTCAGCTCTAAAAATGCATGGCCTATTGTTACCCTTTTCCTACAGCTTATTGTGCAAAATGGGAGGCTCCCCCAGCAGTAGATTCCCATGTTACACGATTGATTTAATGCTCCACATTACCTTTCCCTACAGCTTACTCATTATAGGATATGGATAGAAAGATTGAAACTGGCCTTAAGTCTGTCTATATTCCCTTTCAGGAGCCATTGGCTATTGCCTGGGTGGCGAAAACAATTGAGAGCTGGGCAGATGCCCTAGAATAGTCTTTCTCCCTAGAGGCCTCTAGGGATCAGATGCCTTATATAGCTCACATAAGAGATGCAGCTTCCTATATCAGAGAAGCGACCTTGGATGCTAGTCTCCTGGCCTCTAGAGCATCGGCTACGTCAGTGTCTGCCCACCGCACTCTTTGGCTACGGTCATGGAAGGCGGATTCAGACTCTAAGAAGGCCTTAGAATCATTACCTTACACTGGTGAGGTCCTGTTTGACCCAGATTTAGACAAGATTGTAGCCACTTTCTCAGCCTCAACAAACTGCTTTTCTGCCCTCAGCAACTACTGAAAAGCCTCGGACAACGTCCTTCAGGTCCTTTCATCCCCATGGAAAGCTTAAGGGCCAGTCCTTTCCTTTGCAATCTGCTTTCACAAGGGTTGCTAAGCCCAGGACCATGTAGACCTGGGCCACCCAACAAATCTTCAGCCTGACGGGGCGGGCCTCCCCCCTGGGGGACCCCAGAGTAGGTCGACTTTAGTTTGCCCAGTGCTGGCGTAAAACCACCACAGACGCTTGGGTACAAGAAGTGGTCTCTCACAGGTGCGCCCTCTCATTCCCAAGACTGCCACCCCACCAGTTTCTACTTCAGGGTCCATAGGGGGTCCACAGGGTTGACCTTGGGGTATAGCTGGATCTGGATCCACGGGCACCACGCAGTTAAAGCTTTGCTGCTCCCAGGATGCACTTGGGTCCGTCCTCCTCTATACCCCGCCCCCGACCACAGGCACCTCAGTTTTAGTTGGTGCCCGGCCGGAGTCGGGTCACCCTGTCGCAGTGGGGCTGCAGGAGCAGCCCCTAAGCTTTATTTTAAAAGAGAAATTTTTTATTTTTGTACTTTTTTTACACTTTTAGAGCGGCAGCATCAGACTGTTCTTTAGGACGTCCACGCTGCCGCTCCTTCTCACCGCTGGCGCCGCGACGCCAGTACAGCTCTGGGGATCGCGGCGGGTCCCCAGAGCCTGTACTAGCCGGGCTCTGGGGACTCCCTTGACTGCTGTCGGACACGACGGGGATCAGGCAAGCCGCGGGTCGCCGCGTGCGGCGGGCCGCGGATTCATTATATGCAGTCAGAAGCCTCCGGTCTCTGGGGACAGACTGGAGGCGCTAGCGGCGGCGGGCTTCCCCTCTATAGAGGAATACCCCGCGTGTCCGCTAGACCACCAGAGTAACAGGCTGGTAGCGGGACCGGCAACCCGGGGGTTAATTGCTAGCCAGGGGAGGCAGCCTTCCCTGTCTAGCGGCTCCTCCCCTCAGCTCAGCGCGCCTTTCAACTAGCAGTCTGGCGTCGCTGAGCTGCTCTTATCTCTCGGCCACTCCTCCTCTGAGGTCTCCGGCGGCCATCTTTACTGGCAGGCATCGCAGACTCCCAGGCGGTATTAAGTGGACCGGTCCCCCTGTGTACCTCTCCCCTGCTAAAGGACAGTGTACACAGCGCTATAGCCCTCCCAGACACTGGATCTGGGCGGTTGCTTGTAGCGAAAGGTGCAGTGAGTACTAACTTTTCTGCATTGTATGTGACTATTGCTAGTGCTGCCTGTCTGTGACTTATTCTCCTTACTGTCAGCTTATAACTATCCCTTTCCTTCTCCTACGGCCCGGCAGGTCTGTGGGGGAAGGGCGTTTTTCTGATACCCTCACTTATATAAATCACGTATTCGTGGGGTCAGTCACATACTGTTGTGTGCTACACAGTACCATATCTGGGCTGTTGTGTCGCATACTGGTGAGTGCGCGGGTGTTAAAACCGTAATTCCTCTGGTGATACGTATTTCTTGTGTATTTACGGTATCATGTCTGATGAGGAGACTGAGCGCTCTGTGGCTCCTGTGCTATTTTCCTGCAGACGCTGTGCTGCTGGAGTTGACGGGGAGGACTTATCTCAGGATGGTCTGTGCGGGCGGTGCCAGCTGGTACCGGGCCCCTCCAACCCTCCTGTGTCACAGGACCCTCCTTGGACGATGTTTTCACAGGTGCTGGCGTCTATTGCGGACTGGTTATCGGTCCCATCAGCGGTCTCTTCTAGGGCGTTGCCTCAGCCCACCATCCCCCATTCCCCGGGTGTTCCGCAAATATTGCGGTCTCCCCCCGGGGCCCAGACTGTGGGTCCTTACTCGGGACTGCCTGTGTATGTGCAGTCTCCCCCAGTGACGCGTCAGTCTGTAGTGCCTTTGCAGAGTTTTGCTCCGACGGCTCCTCCGCCTTGGGTGGATGTTCTCTCCAGCTCCGTACAGAGTCTGGCGGCTTCATCCTCGGCGTTTCAGTCGATGTTGCAAAGTGATGTGCCACCAAGGGCGTCTAAACGTCCGGTTGTGAGTTAACTAGCTGCGCAGTTGTCGGACTCGGAAGTGTCCTCAGATGATGGAGAAATCCATGAGGACTCTGACTCTGATGCCATGGGGCAGGAGGTGGAAGCTAAGTCCTCCATTAATGTTCCAGCCTTAGTTAGGGCGGTGCGGCCTATCCTACATGTTGAGGATGATGCGCCGGCTCCTAGGTCGAAGTTTCCTAATTTTAAAAAGGCCAAGGTGACTTCAACTGTGTTCCCCCTGTCTGATCAATTAACGGATCATATGGCGGCGGCCTGGCAATTACCCAGTAAGAGGTTCCATCCACAGAAGAGGTTGGCGGCGAACTATCCTTTTCCTGAAGCTCACTGCAGGAAATGGGAGACTCCGCCGGCGGTGGATTCCCACGTTACACGCTTGATCAAAAGCGCGACGCTGCCATTGCCGTCTATCTCCTCTTTGAAGGATCCCACGGACAGGAAGGTGGAGACTTGTTTAAAGTCCATTTATTCTCTTTCCGGGGTGGTGGCTCATCCGTCCATGGCTATCTCCTGGGTGGCTAAAGCCATTGAGGCCTGGGCCAATGCCTTGGAGGATTCCTTTCCTGATGAGGCTCCGGATATCCAGAGAGCGTTAGTGAGACAGATGCGGGATGCAGCTTCCTATATCGGGGAAGCGTCTTTGGATGCCAGCCTGCTCACTTCTAGGGTGTCGGCTGCAGCGGTATCTGCTCGGCGCTCCCTGTGGCTGAGGTCCTGGAGGGCTGATGCAGATTCAAAAAAGGGTCTGGAGGCCTTGCCTTTTAATGGTGATTTACTATTTGGTCCGGATTTGGACAAAATAGTGGATACCTTGGCTAAGTCCAAGTCGGCTTTCCTCCCTTCGGCCTCTGCGTCGGCTAAAGTGAGGAGCTCTGCCTTTCGGTCCTTTCGGGTTCAGGGTAAGGCCAAGGCCAGTCCTTCTCGAGACATTCGGTGACCAAGGCCGCACCCAAGCCAAAGAAGCAGGCATGGAGTGCTCGGCGCCCTTCTTCCAAGTAGAAGGATAAGCCTGCTGCCTGATGGGACGGGCCTCTCTCTGGGGGACCCCAGAGTGGGAGGCCGACTTCTCCAATTCGCCCAGTGTTGGCACAATACCACCACGGATGCCTGGGTTCGAGAGGTAGTCTCTCAGGGGTACGCCCTGTCTTTTCGGTTCAGGCCACCCCACCAGTTTTTCTGCACGAGTCCTTCTCTGGTCAAGACCAAAGCTGGCCAGATTCAGGTAGCTATAGAATCCTTGCTACAAGCAGGGGTCATTGTTCCCGTTCCGCAGTCTCAGCGTGGGACGGGGTACTATTCTACTCTTTCTGGTGCAGAAACCCAATGGTTCTCATCGCCCTATCCTGAATTTGAAGTCTCTGAACAGATACCTCAGAGTTCCCAAGTTCAGGATGGAAACGTTACGTTCCATCATTCAACGGATTTTCCTGACTCCGGAGAAGGTATCCTCCCTGCAGCTGCGGATACACAGTTGCCTGAGCAGTTGCCGCCTGTCGGTCCATTCGGCTATGAGAGTTCTGGGGTCCATGGAGTCGACATTCGACATGGTGGAATTTGCCCAGTTCCATTCCCGGCCCCTGCAGGGGATGATTCTATCGGAATGGAACGGGTTACCTCACCGGATCCGCTCTCAGATGCTGGTGTTGTCCCCGGAGGTTCGGCAGTCTTTGGCTTGGTGGCTTCAGACAGCGCATCTGGTCGAGGGGCGCCCCTTTTGGATCCCGGACTGGGTCCTGCTCACGACGGATGCCAGTCGCCGGGGTTGGGGGGCAGTGACCGGCTCATTATCGCTTCAGGGTCGTTGGTCCGCGGAAGAAGCACTTCTCCCCATCAACATCCTGGAACTGCGGGCAGTATACAGGGCCCTGCAGTCGTCCGACCCCGCTCTTCACGGAAGGGCGGTTCAGGTGCAGTCCGACAACGCCACCACGGTGGCGTACATCAACCACCAAGGGGGAACTCGCAGTCGGGCAGCAATGTCGGAGGTGTCTCGCATTCTTGCTTGGGCGGAGTGTCACATTCCAGCGATCTCGGCAGTCTTCATTCCCGGAGTCCTCAATTGGGAGGCGGACTTCCTCAGCCATCACGACGTGCATCCCGGGGAATGGTCGCTTCACCCAGAGGTGTTTCAGCTACTCGTGGACATGTGTGGACTGCCGGAGCTGGACTTGATGGCCTCCCGTCACAATCACAAGTTGCCCGTTTACGTGTCAAGGACAAGAGACGCAGGCGCCTGTCTGGTAGACGCACTGTCGGTGAAATGGACGTTTCACCTGGCGTATCTGTTTCCCTCCGATATCCCTGCTTCCTCTGGTTCTGCGGAAACTCAAGCAGGACGGCGGCACGCTCGTGCTGGTAGCTCCGGCGTGGCCCAGACGTCCTTGGTACTCTGATCTGAGGTGCCTCTCCATCGACGCTCCGTACCTTCTCCCTCAGCATCGGGACCTGTTGTCTCAAGGGCCCTGCCTTTACCCGGATCTGGGTCGGCTGTCTTTGACGGTGTGGCTCTTGAGACAGCCGTCTTGAGGTCTAGGGGTTTCTCCAGTTCGGTCATTGGTACCATGCTTAGGGCACGCAAGCCTGCTTCCGCGCGGATTTACCACAGGGTGTGGCGCACTTATTTTCAGTGGGGTGAATCCAGAAACTATGATCCGCAGGTGCTCCAGGTTTCCAGAATCTTGGAGTTTCTTCAATCGGGTTTGGACCTCGGCCTACGCCTGGCCTCTCTGAAGGTTCATGTGTCTGCTTTGTCCGTGTGGTTTCAGCAACGGATTGCTACACTGCCAGATGTTCACACCTTTTTCCAAGGTGTTCTCAGGATCCAGCCTCCCTTCGTGCCTCCGGTGGCTCCTTGGGACTTGGCGGTGGTACTGCGGGTCTTGCAGGGTCCTCCTTTTGAGCCGCTTGAGTCGGTGGAGCTCAAGTGGCTGACGTTAAGACCATTTTTCTCCTGGCAATTGCTTCTGCCAGGAGGGTGTCAGAATTGGGGTCGCTTTCTTGTCGCCCCCCTCTTCTGATTTTTCACCAGGGCAGGGCGGTGCTCCGCACTCGTCCTGAGTTTTTGCCCAAAGTGGTCTCAAAGTTCCACATTAATCAGGAACTTGTTGTGCCAGCTTTTCAGTCACCTGATCTTTCAGCTGGTGAGGCTTCCTTAGATGTAGTCCGGGCACTTAGAATCTATGTGGACCGGACTGCTTCTGTTAGGAAGTCGGATTCTTTGTTTGTCCTATTCGGTTTTCACAAGAGGGGTTGGCCTGCCAACAAGCAAACGTTAGCCCGTTGGCTTTGTTCCGTTATTTGTGAGGCTTATGCACAGGAGGGTTTACCTGTGCCAGCCTCTGTTAAGGCTCATTCCACTCGTTCTGTGGGTCCCTCTTGGGCTGCTAGACGTGGCGCCTCTGCTGTTCAGCTGTGTAAGGCGGCCACTTGGTCTTCAATTCAAACGTTTTTGAGGTTCTATGCGTTTGACACCTTCGCCTCTCAGGATGCATCCTTTGGGCGCCGGGTACTCCTTTCAGCTCAGGAGCGTCCACGCCCTTAGTTGAACTGCTTTGGGACATCCCCAAGGTCAACCCTGTGGACCCCCTATGGACCCTGAAGTAGAAAACAAGAGATATGGTAAGAACTTACCTTTGTTATCTCTGTTTCCACGAAGTCCGTAGGGTCCACAGGGCGCCCGCCCTGACGCACCTGGCTTCAAATGGGCTGTGTGTCTGGTCACCGGTTTTCCGTCTCCCATTTCTGTGAGTATGGTTTCTTGTGTGTTCCAGTCTTCCTTCTCTCTGTTTAGTCTCCTCCTCCGGCCTTAGCTGCTTACCAACTGATGTGCCTGTGGTCGGGGGCGGGGTATAGAGGAGGATGGACCCAAGTGCATCCTGGGAGCAGCAAAGCTTTAACTGCGTGGTGCCCGTGGATCCAGATCCAGCTATACCCCAAGGTCAACCCTGTGGACCCTATGGACTTCGTAGAAACAGATAACAAAGGTAAGTTCTTACCATATCTCTTTTTTCTACACAGGCCCGCCATCAAACCCGAGCAGGGCCCTGCTTATCCAGAAAGCCGTTCAGTCCTGCAAGCGTGTGTAATAGTTCCAGTTCTGCTATCACAGTGAGGGAACGGTGGTTATTCTACAGTTTCTGGTGCCTATTCCCTCCAGTCTCCCTTCTTCCTTGAGTCCTTCGGAAGTTCAAGCAAGACGGAGGCACTGTCCTGCTGGTGGCTCCGGCCTGGCCCAGACGACATTGGTACGCCGACCTTCTCAGCCTTCCCATAGACGCATCTCTCTTACTTCCGGACCTGTTGTCTCAAGGTCCATGTCTACATCCGGACCAGTCCCGTCTGTCTTTGACGGCGTGGCTCTTGAGACATCCCTTCTAAGGTCCAAAGGATTTTCTAGCTCGGTGGTCCAGACTATGTTCAGAGCGCGTAAGCCGGCCTTTGCCCTGATCTATCACAGAGTGTGGCAAACATACTTCCAGTGGTGTGCTACCAGAAGTTTTGACCCTCAAGTTTTTAGGGTCTCTAGAGTCCTGGTCCTCCTTAAAGCAGTATTGGACCTTGGACTTCGCAGGGCCTCGCTGAAAGTGCATGTCCCTGCTCTGTCCATTTGGTTCCAGTGCAGAATTGCTCCAATGCAGGATGTTCACAACTCCCTTCAGGGTGTCCTCCATATTCAACCTCCCTTTGTCCCTCCAGGGGCGCCATGGGATTTCTCAGTGGTTCTCCAAGCCCTTCAGGGCCCTCCGTTTGAACCCCTGGAATCTGTGGAACTCAAGTGGCTTACAGCAAAGACTGACTTCTGGCTCTTGCGTCCACCCGTAGTGTGTCGGATTTAGGTGCGCTTTCCTGTCGATCCGCTTTTCTGATATTTCATCAGGACAGGGCTGTCCTTCGAACTCGTCCTGACTTTTTTTCCAAGGTTGTTTCTCATTTCCATATGAGGAAATCGTAGTCCCGGTCTTCCAATCACCAGACCCCTCGGCAGGTGAGGCCTCCTTGGATGTGGTCTGTGCTCTCAGGATCTACGTGGACCGTACAAGTTCTCTTCGGAAAACAGATTCCCTGTTTGTCCTCCTATGGATTCCACAAAAAGGGCTGGCCAGGTGGCTTTGCATGACGATCTCACAGGCTTACACACAGATGGGCCTTCCTGTCCTGGCTACCGTCTCTGTTCATTCCACTCGCTCTGTGGAACCCTCGTGGGCATCTCGCTGTGGCGCCTCAGCTGAACAGCTTTGTAAGGAGGCCACGTGGTCTTCTGAACCCACCTTTCTTAGGTTTTTTGCCTTCGATACCTTTGCCTCTCAGGATGCTTAATTTGGACGCAGGATACTCCTCTCAGCTCAGGACGACGTTTGAATACTGCTATGGGACACCCTCATGGTATCCCTGTGGTTCCCTATGGACCCTGAAGAAGAAAAGTTTTATGGTAAAACTTTCCTTTGTTAACTTTCTTCGAAGTCCATAGGGTCCACAGAGCGCCCCCCTGGCTTCTCTGGGTTGGGTTTCCTGGTCACCGGTTTTCCGTCTTTGCTGTGAGCGTGAGAATCTTCTGTGTATCAATCTTCCTCCTCTCCTCCTCCTCCTGCCTTGGGCCTGTTAACAAACTGATTTGCATCAGGGGCGTATTTGCATCAGGAAGGGACCGTTGCATCCTGGCAGTTGAAAGCTTAACTGTTTGGTGTCTGGTCCTTATCCACCACCTACACCCCATGGTACCTTTGTTAACTCTTTCTTCTAAGTCCACAGGATCCACAAGGATAAGTTTTACCTTAACTCATTTTTTAGTCAGTGTGATAGGCATAATCAGTGCTAATGACTGACAGTCAGAAAATGTGGACAAATGAAGTGCAGCCCTGTCAACCACCGCATAACTGAACCTAAAGGTGACATACAGTACTGTGCAGCATTTTTTCCACACCTGCCTAAAACTTTTGCAAAGTAAGAATGCTTTCAAAACTAGAATTAAATACATTTTTGGTGTGACCACCCTTTGCCTTCAAAACATCATAAATTTTTCTAGGTACATTTGCACAAAGTCAGGAATTTTGTAGAATTATCGTCAGGTGTATGATTAACCAATCATACTAAACAGGTGATAATGATCATCATTTTCATATGTAGGTTGAAACTGTCATTAACTGAAAAGCTCTGTAGGAGGCTTAAAACTGGGTGAGCAACAGCCAAACTCTGCTACAAAGGTTAAGTTGTGGAAAAATGTTTCATGTCACAGGTCATACACCATGGCAAGACTGAGCACATCAACAAGACACAAGGTAGTTCTACTGCATTAGCAAGGTCTCTCCAGGTAAAGATTTCAAAGCAGACTGGGCTTTCAAGATGTGCTGTTCAAGCTCTTTTGAAGAAGCATAAAGAAACTGGCAGCGTTGAGGTCCATAAATGCACTAAGTTTCCTTGGCCAACCACTGCATCACATGAAAGACACATGCTTACATCCCTTTTGAAATCAGAAGATGTCCAGTAGTGCCATCAGCTCAGAGCTGGCAGAAACCAGTGGGATCCAGGTACACCCATCTACTGTTTGGAGAAGTCTGACCAGAAGTGGTCGTTCATGAAAGAATTGCAGCCAAAAAGCCATACCTTCAACGTGGAAACAAGGCTAAGTGACTCAACTACGCATGAAAACATAGGAACTGGGGTGCAGAAAAATGGTAACAGGTGCTTTGGACTGATGAGTCAACATTTTAAATATTTGGCTGTAACAGAAGGCAGTTTGCTTGCCGAAAGGGCTGGAGAGTGGTACAATGAGTGTCTGCTGATGACAGTGAAGCATGGTGGGGGTTCCTGACAAGTTTGGGGCTGCCTTTCAGCAAATGGAGTTGGGATTTGGTCAGGATTAATTGTGTCCTCAATGCTGAGAAATGCAGGTACTTATCCATCATGCAATACCAAAAAAGGAGGCTTCCCATTGGCTCCAAATTTATTCTGCAGCAGGACAACGAACCTACACATACAGCCAATGTCATTAAGAACTATCTTCAGCGTAAAGAAGAACAAGGAGTCCTGGAAGTTATGATATGGCCCCCACAAAGCCCTGATCTCAACATCGAATCTGTCTGGGTTTACATGAAGAGACAGAAGGATTTGAGCAAGCCTACATCCACAGGAGATCTGTCTAGTTTTCCAAGATGTCTGGAACAACCTCCCTGCCGCGTTACTTCAAAAGGGGAGGCAATCGGGAAGCCGACTGCCTAAATACCGGCAGCCGGCTTCCCGACTGTCTTATCCCGGCAAGGGTGAAATGCCGGGCTTCTAGATGTAGACGCCCGCATTTCCCCGACGCCGGGTGCCGCGAGCGGACAGCCACGGGGGGGGGGGGGAGGGTTAGGTTTAGGGCACCCCCGGGGGGGACTTGGGGTTCGGCACCCCCCCGGGGGGCTTAGGTTTAGGCCGCTGGGGAAGGGGGTGGTTAGGGTTAGGCACTTGGGGCGGGGGGGGGGGGGGGGGGAGTTAGGGTTAGGCACCCCTAAGGAGGGTTAGGTTAGTGGATACTTACCTATCCACGATCGGGATTTCCAGCGCTGTCGGGCTTCCGCTGCATCGCACTCTGCTCCTGTCGGGCTGCCGCTGACGGGAATCGAACCGCCGGCCATGCGGCTGGCGGTATTTCATACAAATTCCCTTCAAAAGCTGTGTGCAAGTGTACCTAGAAGAACTGATACTGTTTCTACTTCAGGGTCCATAGGGTATCCACAGGATTCCTTGGGGTATAGGTGTGACGTCAGTCGCAGGGCACCAAAGAGTTAAGCTTTCAGCCTCCCAGGATGCACTAGGTCCCCCTCCTATACCCCGCTCCCGGGCCAAGGCACCTCAGTTTAGTTTGGTGCCCGGCCGGCATCGGGTGCACCTGTCGGAGTGGGGGCTAGAAGAGCCCCTGAAGCTTTCTTCAGTGCAGCTGTGGCTGCACATCTGGATGTACAGCATGGACAGTCAGTCCTGACGTCCATGCTGTCTTCCCTACACCCCCGCCGGTACCAGAACGCCGGTACCGATCCGGGGATGCTGGTGAGCATCTGGGGTCACAGCTAGCGGTGACCCCAGATGTTCCGGACCATGGCCGGATCCAAGGGGGACAAAGGTAAGCAGCGGGGTCCCGCGGTGGGTCCCCGCTGGTCACATGGTCCTAAGTCCCCAGGCAGGGGGCTCCCTGGGGACTGGCTGCAGCGTGGAGCCAGGTATTGAACCTGCGCTTTCCACTACCCCCTGGGACAGCGGACCGCAGCAGAGCGGTAGCGCTGCGGCGTCCCAGGGGTTAAATGCATGCCAGGGGAGCGCGCCTTCCCTGTCTCACAGCCGGCGCCTCCCCCGCTGCACACAGCCCTCTCTGCACTGTGCTGACTGGTCCTGTGTCAGCGCTCCTCCCCCAGGCCAGCTTCTCTCTGCTCCTCGGCGGCCATCTTCTCTGCAACGCATGGTGAACGCTGCTGGAAGCCTGGAAGGAAGCATCGTGGTCTGGGTCCCCCGCATACCTCTCCTCCGCTGTGGCTCAGGTCTGTGTATGCAGCGCTGTGTCCTACCAGGCCCTGTGTCTGTGTAGTTGAGTGATCAGCGCTGTTAGTGCAGGAATTGTTATTTCTCTGTATTGTATGTGACTGTGCTAGCGCTGCCTGTAACTTTTCTTCTCTAAACTGTCAGCTTTATTACTGTCCCTGTTCTTTCTGCTAAAGCCCTTGCAGTGCGGTGCTGCAGGATGGTCTCTCGCCTATTTAATACTTAATTGGTGAGAGAGGTCACATACGTGGTGCCATCATGTCTGAAAGTGATTTTCCCCTCCGGCTACAGTGTACCACGTGCAAAGTACCGTTAGCGGAGGGGGAGGGTAGCGCGGAGGGCCTTTGCCGGCAGTGTTTGTCCATGGCGCGGCCTATTACGGTTACAGCACCGGTACAGGAGCCGCCCTGGGCTTGTTTCGCTCAGGCGTTAACAGCTTTAGTGGGCCAGTTAGCTCCGCAGCCCGCGTTTACTCCGATGGGTTTGTCCCAGCAGTCTGTGGTGTCGTCACCCATGCAGGGGTTCCCACGACAATTGGTGGTACCCCACAGTCTCCCTATTTCCCCGCTCCCGGGTTCTCAGGAGCCAGCGTGGGTTAACTCCCTGACGAGTTCTGTACAGCACTTGTCGGATGTGTTGCAAGGGGAGTCTGTGATGCGGCCTCATAAAAGGCCGGTGGCGTCTCTGTCCGCTCCTTATGAGGATGACGAAGGGACGTCTGATGATGGGGAGATTCTGGATCCTTACGATCAGGAACCTCTCCATACTAAGGACGCTGATGCTAAGTCCAAAGTATATATTCCTGGACTTATTCGGGCGGTCCGCACAGCCTTGGTGATTGAGGACGAAGTTCCCCCAGCGGCTAAATCTAAGTATGCCTTTTTCAAAGATGTGAAGGGCGATGCCACAGTCTTTCCTCTTTCGGGTCAGTTGGTGGACCATTTAGAGGAGGCGTGGAAACAACCTGGCAAATGATACCAGCCGCAGAGACGCCTGGCGGTGGCTTATCCGTTCGCGGATAATTATTTTGCTAAGTGGGAATCCCCTCCACAGGTGGATTATCACGTGACCCGTCTTGTCCTTAGTGCTACATTGCCGATGCCATCCATGTCCTCCCTTAAGGATGCTACGGACTGCAAGGTAGAAATCTGCCTGAAGTCCGCTTATTCCCTTGCAGGGGGGGCAGCACGGCCGGCTATGGCCATTTGCTGGGTTGCCAGAGCGATGGAGCGCTGGGCGGATTCATTAGAGGCTTCTTTTGAATCCGACTGTCCGGCCGAACAGGCGGAGTTGATTGGCAATCTCCGTGATTCGGCCACCTACATCAACGAGGCGGCTCTAGACATTAGTACTCTGGTGTCTAGAATTTCTTCAGCAGCGGTAGCTGCTCGTCGCACCTTGTGGCTGCGATCCTGGAAGGCGGACGCAGATTCCAAGAAAGGTCTGGAAGCGTTGCCGTTTACCGGAGAAGTTCTCTTCGGTCCGGATCTGGACAAGATTGTGGCCACGCTGGCGGCAGCCAAATCTGCTTGTCTCCCGTCGGCCGCTGCTCCTTCTGGTTCTGGACCATCGTCCTTTCGGTCATCTAGGGCCCAGGGCAGGCCCAAGCCACAGTCGTTTCCTCGACAGGCTGGCCCTAAGAAATCGGTCAAGCCCCGGAAACAGGCATGGAGTACCAGACGTCCGGCCCCCAAGCCAGATGACAAGCCTGCGGCCTGACGGTCCGGGCCTCCCTTTGGGGGATCCCAGGGTGGGAGGCCGCCTGCTGCAGTTCTCCCGGTGTTGGTCGTTCACTACGACAGACACTTGGGTTCTGGAGGTGGTCTCCCACGGGTACGCCCTCTCCTTCCGGCACAGACCCCCGGCTCGATTCTTCACCACGGGTCTACCATCAGACCGGAACAAGGCTACGGAGCTGCGGAAGGTATTGCACACTATGCTCCAGGCTGGAGTTATAGTGCCCGTTCCATTCTCCCAGAGGGGCCAGGGTTTCTATTCAAATCTATTTTTGGTACGGAAACCCAATGGGTCATAACGTCCGATTCTCAACCTCAAAGCACTCAAGTCTTTGCGGGTCCCGAAGTTTCGGATGGAGACCCTACGGTCCATCATTCTGGCGCTGGAACCTGGGGACTACATGGTGTCATTGGACATACAGGACGCTTACCTGCATGTCCCTATTCTTTTGCGCCATCAAGAGTTCCTTCGGTTTGCAATCCGCAGCGACCACTTCCAGTTTCGGGCGTTACCTTTTGGCCTGGCGACAGCACCACGTGTTTTCACCAAGGTGATGGCGGTCATGGCGGCTTCTCGGCGGCTGCAAGGAGTCCGCATGTTGCCGTACTTGGACGACCTGTTATTGGTGGCAGGATCTCCAGAGCTCCTGTTACACCACTTGGACCTGACCATTGCACTGCTGCAACGGCACGGCTGGCTAATCAACTGGCAGAAGTCCACTCTAATCCCGTCTCTGAGGATTCTGCATCTTGGAGCCTTATTGGACTCGGGACAGCAAAGGATCTTCGTGACGGAGGACAAGATCTCTGCTTTACAGTCAAGGGTGCGCAGTTGTCTGCACAGCCGCCGGGTGTCCTTACACTCGGCGATGAGGTTACTGGGCTCTATGGTGTCGGTGTTCGACATGGTGGAATACGCCCAGTTTCACTCCAGACCTCTGCAGCACCTGATCCTGTCCAAGTGGAACGGGCTGCCTCAGTCTCTGAAGTTCCAGACGATTGTGCTCACCCCGGAGGTTCGCCTGTCCCTTGCGTGGTGGTTAAAGACGACCCACCTCAACAAGGGACGTCCGTTCTGGGTTCCAAATTGGGTCCTGTTGACAACGGACGCCAGTCTTCGGGGCTGGGGAGCAGTTTCGGGTCCACACTTGTTCCAGGGCAGGTGGACGCCGACAGAAGCGGAGCTTCCAATAAATATCTTGGAACTCCGTGCGGTCTTCAATGCTCTCCTGCAGGCACAGCGGTTTCTCCAGGGTCACCCGGTGCAGGTCCAGTCGGACAACGCTACCACCGTGGCCTACATAAACAGGCAAGGAGGAACTCGCAGTCGGCCGACTCTCGTAGAGGTCTCTCGGATCCTGGTTTGGGCGGAGCGCAATCTTCCGGCCATATCAGCGGTCTTCATCCCGGGAGTGCTAAATTGGGAGGCGGACTTTCTAAGTCGCCAGGACGTTCATCCAGGGGAATGGTCCCTGCACCCGGACGTTTTTCAACTACTGGTGGACAGGTGTGGTCTTCCAGAAATCGACCTCATGGCGTCCCGGCACAACAACAAGTTGCCGGTGTACGGGTCTCGCACAAGAGACGAAGGGGCGTCTCTGGTGGATGCTCTGTCCGTCCGGTGGACGTTCCGGTTCGCATACCTGTTCCCTCCGGTCTCCCTTCTTCCACGGGTAATCCGGAAATTCAAACAGGAAGGAGGGACGCTCCTGTTGATGGCTCCCGCGTGGCCCAGACTGCACTGGTTCTCAGACCTTCAGGGTCTGTCCGTGGACAGTCCTCTGCGGTTGCCGCTACGACCGGACCTTCTGTCTCAGGGTCCTTGCCTTCACCCGGACCTGACTCGGCTGTCTTTGGCGGCGTGGCTGTTGAGACGGCCATGCTGAGGTCCCGGGGTTTTTCCAGCTCTGGTGCGTACCATGTTACGAGCTCGGAAACCGTCTTCCGCGAGGATATACCATCGCGTGTGGCATACGTTCTTCCAGTGGTGTCGACCGAGAGGTTATGCACCGCGGGAGTTTCATCTGTCTCGGATTCTCGCCTTCCTGCAAGCGGGACTAGATCATGGGCTTCGCCTTGCTTCTTTGAAGGTACAGGTTTCGTCCCTATCTGTCTGGTTTCACCGTAGGATTGCTACAATCCCAGATGTGCGCACCTTTATGCAAGGTGTTCTCCGTATTCAGCCGCCCTTTGTTCCACCTGTGGCGCCTTGGGATTTGGCTGTGGTCCTGAGGGCTCTCCAAGGACCGCCGTTTGAACCACTGGGCTCAGTGGATATTAAATGGCTAACAGCTAAGACTGTTTGTTTTCCTTCTGGCCATTGCTTTGGCCAGACGTGTTTCTGAGTTAGGGGCTCTTTCTTGTAGACCCCCTTTCTTGATTTTTCATGGGAACAGGGCAGTGCTCCGCACTCGGCCCGAGTTTCTTCCCAAAGTTGTTTCCCAGTTTCATGTTAACGAGGAAATAGTTGTTCCGGCCTTTAACTCACCGGGTCTTTCCGTGGGTGAGGCCTCTTTGGATGTTGTGCGGGCCTTAAGGACTTATGTTGACCGCACTTCTTCGTTTAGGAAGTCGGACGCTTTGTTTGTCCTCTATGGCTTCCGTAAAAAGGGTTGGTCTGCTTCAAAGCAAACTTTGGCAGCCTGGATCCGTATGGCTATTTCTGAAGCTTATCTTCATGAAGGCCTACCGGTCCCTCCTTCTCTGAAGGCTCATTCCACTAGGTCTGTGGGTCCTTCGTGGGCAGCTCGACGTGGTGCCTCGGCAGTTCAGATCTGCAAGGCTGCTACGTGGTCTTCTGTCCATACCTTCGTGAGGTATTACAGGTTTGACGACATCGCCTCTCAGGATGCTTCCTTCGGGCGGCGGATTCTCCTTTCTGCACAGGAGCGTCCCCACCCTTAAAGGATACTGCTTTGGGACATCCCCAAGGTATCCTGTGGATACCCTATGGACCCTGAAGTAGAAAATATGAGATATGGTAAGAACTTACCCTTGTTATCTCTATTTCTACGAAGTCCATAGGGTTCCACAGGACTCCCGCCCTGTCGCACCTGTGCTGCAGATGGGCTTTGCTCTGGTCACCGGTTTTCCGTCTCCCTCTGGTGAGAATGTGATTCTTGTATGTGTCCAGATCTTTGTTCTCTCTTCCTTCTCCTCCTCCGGCCTATGGCTTGGTAACTAACTGAGGTGCCTTGGCCCGGGGGCGGGGTATAACAAGGGTAAGTTCTTACCATATCTCATATTTTTGAAGGCAAAGGGTGGTCACATCAAATATTGATTTGATTTAGATTTCTCTTCTGTTCATTCACTTAGAAGTGTTTAATTGCTTTCAAAAAGTTTATTTTTTATCATTCTTACTTTGCAGCATTTTTTCCACACTGCCTAATCCTATTGCACAGCACTGTCTAAGCACAATTTACTTCATTTTAATTTTTGCTGAACTTCTCAATAAACTTTGGTACTTCCTCATCTTTGCGGCCTCCTGCTGGAAGATACGTAAGTAGCGCAAACATGAAATGCCATTCAGACCCCTGCGGGCTCGCTTTGCTCGCCATGCTGCAGGCACAGTGGCTCGCTTCGCTCGCCACAAGGATATGTTCCCCCTCCATGTCCACTTGGATGGTAGGAAATGACGTTGGACACTGGCTGATCTTAATGCTACTTGCGTATCTTCACTGACTAGTGAAGATACGTAAGTAGCGTAATCAGCGTCTCCAGCAGGGGGCCGCAAAGATGAGGAAGTACCGAAACTTTTGGTCTAGGGGTGCCGTGGAAAAAATGTTGATACTCTAGGGAGTGGTAATTCCAAAAAGTTTGGGAACCACTGATACTTCTAAAACCGCATGTATTTAGGTATTTTCTACATACTTTGCAGAATTGCAAAATGTGAATTGTTTGATTTTATAGGCTGAACAGTGGTAGGGTCTGTAGTATTAACTTTTTAGACCCATACTCTTAAGCCATATAAGATCCTATCCGGACAGTGTTACTATCGAATTGTTTTTGAGAGCGTCTGGTATGTTAAGAAAAAGGGCTCGCCCCGTTTTACTTTTCCACACCTCATTTGTTGCTTCCTCTCGTATGTTGCAATGTGTTCCATTAATAGTGTTGTGAGCTAGAGTGGCCATATCAGGATCTTGGCAAAGATGTCCGATTTAATGAGGGAATAAGTTAGAGAAGAAAGGGACATGTAGGTATGTCTTTATAGGTGCTCCTTTACATGCAGCCCTTAAATCCAACTTATATGTAATTGGCCTCAAATCATAATGTGTGGGCGCTTTTTCTTGTGTGGAAATTTTCTGGCTGGCCAGGGTTGGTTAAGCTATTTAAAGTACTCTACAAAATTGAAATGCAGTTCTAGTTTTTGTAGGTTATATAGTACTAGATTACGAATGGGTTTTGTTTTTACCAGAACGGTTTTTAAATATGCAAGGTTTATTGTGTTTGTAAATGGGCATTCCACTGGCTGTCACCTCATCAACCATACTGCTGATTCATTCTGCCAATATCGTAAGCTTAAAGTGGCGCTATAGTTAGTAACGGGTACTTAGCACGCTGACGTTGTGTAGCTGAAATGAACTTGTTGAAAGCAGACCTAGACCAGCAGCTTTGTGGATTTTCTTTGCCTAGATTTACAGTTCTAATTACCCTTTTCACCACTTATTTTTAGGTCTTGTGTGTACAAGAATGATCAGGCATCAAAAGAAAACCCAAACAAAAGCCTTCAAGAGGAAGAGCCCTGTCCAAGATTTGCACACCAACTGGTTTATGATGAGCTGCACAAGGTAGACCTCATCTACAGTATAAGTTTTATAAGCGGGTTTGGGAGGGAGGGGGGGGGTCTGGGGGGGTAGAGAAGGGAGGCAGCAAGGGGCAGGGGCTTCCCCTGAGTGTGAGAAGTGTATAATGTGAGGGTAAAATGTCAATGGATAGGGAGCAACATGAGAGGAAAAACTAGAATAGAGAAGGGGTGGGGAGAACATCTTAAGGACAAACAACTTAAAACAGAGGGCCTGATTCAGTAAGGGACGCAGTTGCTAATGTGCACGCAAGATGCAGTTTGTTGCCTACTGCTTCATTCGTATGCATCGCAGTGCACGAATCGCCCATTGCGATCGGGACTGCGATCGCAATGACTACGCAGACCCATCGCAGGGTGATTGACAGGAAGTGCCATTTGTGGGTGGTGACGGGGGTGGTCGGCTGAACGCAGACGTGCCAGTGTGTTTTGAACGCCGTTGCAGGGGCCTGCATAAATTATCCAATGCGATGCCCTAAGCAGACTGATAGAAATTGCTAACTTTTATGGACGCTGAGTAAGGTCGTGGCTTGTGCAAGTGTGCCTGAGGCTGCCATGGTACTCTATTGTACCGATGGTTTTGCAGTCTTGCTATACACTACGGATGTGTGCAAGGTTAAGTGGGCGTTCTTATGTAGTGCAGCAGCGGAATTGCGATCGCAATGGATTAGCATACTATCGCAGTTGCACTGTGTGCGTAATCACTATTGCATTCGCAGTTGCGTTCCGTCGTGAATTAGGCCGAGTCGCTAGTGCTGAGGATAGAGCCTTGATGTAGGCAGGAGAGCCGCGAAGGGGCTGGGGGCAAGCAATAAAAGAGACCACCTGGATAGTGAGCTAGTGGAGGGGAATAGTTCAAGGTTAGTTGAGTGCGCCGCGACCACAAAGACCGTACAATAGAACAAAAAAAAACGAAATCTGTGACTGCATGTAACAGATACCTGCAGTAATAAGTAGCAGTATTAAAATACATGTAACAAGAACTAACCTAGTCAGAACTTAAAAATAACACATGAACAAATATAGGGAGGCTCTCAACAGAGCAACCAAGAGATCTTATTAAAAGCAATCAAATATACTGGGGTGAGGAGCAGGGGAGATATTTAAACAATTTGCTGTAATCCGTGATTGCGCTGAGTGAAAAAAAATTGTGGGTCCCAGGAACCCCTCACTTTAAAAGTTTGGGGTCCTATTCAACTGTTTTTGGGTCCCATTAAATATTTATGGGGGGTGAGGGCAGGCAGCAGTTGGGACAGAGCTGGGGTCAGTTAGCAGTTGGTGTAGAGGGGGTTAAGGGCAAGCAGCAGTTGGGGTAGAGCTGGGGGAAAAGGCAGGGAGAAGTTGCAGTAGAGCTGGGGCTAGATGCGGAGTAAGGGCGGGCAGAGCTGGGTGTCGGGAGGGGTAGGTGCAGACAGTAGTTGCGACAGTGCTGGGGGCAAGGAGGGGGCTAGGGACAGGTAGTGCTGTGGGTAGTAAGTGGGTAACGGTAGCAGCTGTGGCACTATTGGGGGCAAGGAGGAGGTTAGGGACAGGCAGTGCTGGGTGTAGGAAGGGTAGATAACTGGGGCAGTATTGGGGGCAAGGAGATTAGGGACAGGCAGTGGTGGGGGGTGCACACAGCAGTCAGGGTAAATGGGGAAATACACTCGTAGATAGTGAAGGAATGCACAGTTACAGCCAGGATTGGGGGGTGAGGTGCACCGCTGGCCAGTAATACTAGGGTAAGAGGTCACACAGCCGGCCAGTGAGAGGGGCCACAAAGCAGCCAGTAACACCAGGGACAGGGTTCCTTTCCTTTCAGGGAGCTCCTCTCCACCAACAGCGGCACCAGCTTCTGGATATGTTTCTGCAGCACCAATGGGTCTGCAATGTTCCGCACCACGGCTGACACCTCACCCGCCCAAGTCCAACATCTCCACTGAGTCACAGTGAATGGAGAGGGGCTGTGGCAGAGGGACCGGAGTGTGGCTGAGTGAGCCAGGAGCACAGGGGGCACAGGAAGAGTGACTGCTATGCGTCTGTCTGAGACAGGGCAGGCAGAGCTGGGGGGGGCAGACTCTGAATAAGCGCGAGGAGTGGCCGGCAGCTCCAGAAGCGGATACAGAGGGGGGAGGAGCCGCAAGCACTAGGGGGATTCTGGGAGCTGTAGTGAGGAGAATCTGCCGGTGGCGATTGGTTGAGAAGATGCAGCTGCCGGTGATTAGATATTGCTGCACTGCACACAGGACAAGCAGCACATACTGCAGCACCCGCTCTGTTTAAAAACCTGGTCCCCAACTTCCTATAACGTGTAAAAACGCGCTGTAGCTCATATTTTGCGATCACTGATAGTGGGATCATTTGGAGAGAATTTTACCCCATCCGATATCGGTGGTGGAAGAATCTGAAGAGAGATGATTATTGGAGAGGAAATAAATGTTCCGTTTTTATACAACTGTACTTTTGACCATATTCCTCATACAGTATATTCAAGTCATTTTTAGGGTTGGGGGGACTGTAACTTCATATCCATTTCATACATCACATATATGTTCGCTGTAAAAATACCTGGTATACCAATAAAGCCAAAATAGAGGTTTTGCACACAGCGCTCAACCTGTGTAGTGTGTGTCAGTATAGTGTTCTTGGATACCATGTGTGGTGTGTAAATTCCACAGGATGCCGTCTGTTAACTGACTTTTTTTTTTTATTGACTTTTAAATGGAGACACCGTGCTCCTACATTCAATATAGGACTGTGTTGTAGTGACAGATGTGGATGTGTTGCACCTCTGTGGTGTGCGGATCCTTAGTTCTTGGGATAGTTGTCTGGAAGGTAAGCTGGCTCCTTTTAGGGTGCCTCTTTGCCTAATCTATTTTGTAACTGTCTCCCTGTGTACACTTATAGTATGACCACTGAAGGTGCGGGTTGTGGGGCTGTGAGAGGCTCTTTTTAGAGTGCTTCTCTCTCGATGAAACCTGTGGTGGTTTGTGTCCCTCGCACTGTGGTGTGACAACCCAGTATTGTGGACACTGCACTTTAGATGTGGTGCAGTGCCCCTGCAGGTGTGCAGTGATATATAGAGAATTCGCTCTTCCCCTAGGGGCGTCCTTACTGGAGACTTTTGCGACTGTCACGAGGGATCCTCTTTCCTCCCATAGATAATCGAAAACTGAAAAAAAAATAAAAATAAAAAAAAATTTATATATATATTCATATATTCTCTATCATTGTGTATGTATGTATGTGTGTATATATATATATATATATATATATATATATATATATATATATACCGCTGCTTGTGTTTGAAGATGGTGGTGTCACGTGATATGACAAAACGCGTTTTAGCCAATCGTGGCCTCTCTCAATGTTGGCTGTTTACAACCAACATTACATTCCCACATCAAACTGATTGGTCACCTATTTGCCATACAAGGTAGTTTCTGGTAACAGGCCTCAAATCATCTCTAACACTGTTAATGAGAAGCAAGAGCTCCAGGGTTGCCCCACAGTTAGTGTGCCTGGAAATAGTCCATAAAGTACTGAGTGGTACAAAATGCTGTTTTTGGGCACTTGGTTATTTTCCAGGGCAACCATAAGGGGCCTGTGCAGCATCGTTCTCCCAAAGGAATGCATTGATGCAAGCAGGGCCCTCTCTGTATGCCTAGTATTACACAGTATCGTTTTGTTCCCAGTTGTAAAGTGGCACTGTATAAATAACTTAATAAATTATAAATTTTCCTCACTGCCGATACACCAGTGACAATGACTGTACAGCTTTGCAGTAAAGTTACCATGCTAGAAATATTTCTGCTTTGATGTTTATTGGATATGTTTGCGATGATTATTAATTTGTGTTCTTCAATTAAAATGACAGGTTCATTATCTTTTTGGAGGAAATCCAGGGAAATCCTGCTCTCCCAAAATGCGCTTGGATGATTTCTGGTCATTGAAGTTATGCCGGCCTTCTAAAGAGTACTTGTTGAGACACTGTAAATACCTTATTAGAAAACACAGGTAGGTAAAAATGACCTGGTTTTATAGCCATTTGTAAAGTCTTAACAGATAGCACAATGTTGCTGCTTTGTACAGGATCTGGAAATATTTTAGTGAGTGAAGTATCAAACAGACCTGTTGTGCCAGCCCCAAAAGAGTCATTGCTTCTGCCGTACTGCGATCTACTTTTGAGTACAGTACAATCCGTATGCTTCAAATATGTTTTGAAGCAGTTATAACCCTTTTATTATGTTAGCAGCTCTTCATCGTTATTTGTTTAGCCATGTTAAGTTTTATGACTTCTTTATACAAGTATATCATTTTGAAAGGAGCTTTGGAATCAGAAGTCATAGTATTCTATGAGAAAAATCTGTCAAGAGCTATGATATACATATAATATTTGTTATAGATTTTTATATAATGCATAATGGCAAAGAATACTAAGCAATTTTTTCAGCCTAATGGTGCATACACACGTAGCGATCAGCCAGTGATGCGATATCGCTGACTGATCGCCCTGCACTGTGCCTGGTGTGTTGGATGATCTATATAGATCATCCAACACACCACCAACTCTAGCGACGGGTCCTTATAGTAACTTGCTCGATATCGAGCAAGTTGACCAGCGTGCACGGCCGATGGACGCTATCATTCATACGTGCCCATTCATCGCTAGTCGAAGGTAAGTTGGTAGGGACCATTTAAAAGTACGATTTGATAGAGAACGGTAACTATATGGTTAGCGTTTTAAGAGGACTATTTTTAATGATAAGTGTGTACGCACCATAATTCTAACAAATGTTCAAGCAGCACAAGGTTGTCTTGAACTGAAAAGGGCTTCTAGCATTGTCCTACGTGAGCAGGAGGGAGTCTTGTTATATGTGAGCTTCTTTGTATGCTATAGGTGCCTGGTGTTTAGCAAATTAACAGGCAATTGTAATATACTTAAAGGTGTACATTGTGACAAAGCTTTGAAATGTTACAGGTTTGAAGAGCGTGCTCAGTCGGAGCCCATAAGTGCACTGAAATACTTGCAGAATGATTTATTTGTCACTGTGGACCACACAGACCCTGAAGAGACGAAAGAGGTGAGGTGTAAAGTTATTGCTACTTTTACATAATAGTCCTGTAAAATGATGCACACATATCAGACTGTGTTCTATGAATCTGTTTATAGACCCTTCCAAACAGGAAAAAAGTACATGCAAAGTTCTTAATGGGCTAACTAGTACTGGAGATGGTAGAGGAAGCTACCTGGCATTCTGCTTAATGGGGGAACCGAATTAATTGAATTTGGATGTTGAAGGCAAAAAGTAAGAAAAGTGAGGGAGAATAACATAAGAAAGCCACGCTTAATTTTTTTATATTCTAAAATGCAATTAGGGGAACATTTGAAGTATTTTGATTCTTAATGAAGAAAGTTACCCCTTGGCCTTGAAAAACACCTGCAAAAGGTTCCTAATAAAAGTATTTGTCATAGGAAAAAACTAAACTTTTTTTTCTCTAATGTTCTTCTAAAGTTTCTATTGTACACTTATAGAGGACAATAGCTAATGTTGTTTTCAGGTTTTTTTTTTTATACTTTTCCTTATAGTTTCAACAAGACATATATTCATATATTAGTATAGTTGCTGTTTGCATGTGTACCTGGTGCGGGTAATGGTTCATGAAAGCTATATGTCAGATATTACATAGTACACTAATACAATCTTTACTATGTGCTTTCAGTTTCAGCTTCTTCCATCCGCACTTTTCAAATCCAGCAAAGATTTCACCCCTCTGGGTAAGTCAGGATGTAACCTTTTCCTGATCAGTCTGCATAATGACTTTCTCTTGAAGGTGCTCTTTGGCACAAAAGTTTTTTTAACGTTAATGTAAAAAAAATAATCAGGGTTGAGATTACATGCTTTCAACGTGTTTATCAATGATGATAGCCACCACCAGGACTGAGAAATCGGCAGCCTCCATGGTGCATCTGCCCGCCAATCCATACTCGTGTGTCAACTAACGGCAGCTTGTTGACACAGCGTGTGAGGGCGGGCTAATCCCAGCTGATGCTTCTTCCTGATGGCTCCCTGTCTGGAGTCCCAGCAACGTTGGGGCACAGTTAGTGTTTTATTCAGCTCCACTCTGGTGGTGGTGGTCTGTGCTGCAGCTCCAGCTTTGCAACTCCCACTTAAATTATTTTATCCTCTGTAAGCTGTAGCCAGCAGAGAGTGAGGTAGGAGTTGAGTGAGTGAAGCAGGGGGTGTGAGGTACGGGTGATGTGAAAGGGGAGTGAGGGGTGCAGGGGTTAAAGAAATGGGTGATGAAACACGAGGGATAGAGCATGTGGTGAGTAAGAGAGGGTTACTTGGGATGAAGATATTGGCACATGAGAAGAAAGGGAAAGGAGGAACACATGGAAAACATAAGTGGTGAATAAACACAGGGTAGACATTAGAGATCTATACTTTAGGAACATGTGAGACATTTAGGATAGGTGAACACATGGTGAATAGCCTTAACTCATATGTTTTATATTATTTAGAAGTACATAGTGTTAAAAAGCATAAAACGAATCTCCTATTTTCTCCATCCACTGGGGGACACTAAAGTTACACTAGGTATAGACGGATGATGAGTGGAGCCTGGCACTATTTTAGTCGGCTCCTCTCCCCTCTACACTGCACAGGCCTCAGTTTAGATTAAGTGCCTGCGGGAGCCGGGTTTTAGTTTGGGCTGTGTTCCAGCCTTTTCATTTTTGTTTTAATCCTCTTGGAGACAGCACAGGCATACTCTGGGGCTGCTGCAGTTTTCTTGCCTAATAGGCACCCGCCAGAGGGACCAGCCACCTGCGGTGTGTGTCTAGGTCCCTAGCCTAAAAATCATCGGACTCTGTGTGGTTGTGGTGTCTGCGCACCGGCAGGCAGAGGCAGCGGTAAATATAGTCCGCCCTTTGGCTAGCAAAGGGTGGGTAGTGAAGTCGTGGGTGCCTCCAGCAAGATAGGACGCGATAGAAAGGTTTTAGTGCTGCCGGTAGCAGAGCTGTCCCCTTAGCATAGAAGGCTAATCTTAACCATAAGTTTGAACTGGCTGCACCAGAATATAGCTGGGGACGGGGCTTAGCGCCGTCCATTCGGCTACCCTCGCTCCGGTTGCTGCACTAGGAATTTCCCTTCTGTCTGGGCATGCCCTGTTGGTCCCGGCCAGCCTGTCAGCCCGAGAAGAAGGAAGGGACTCCTCTCTCTTCCTCCCGACGCGTGTCTGCATGCGTCTGCCCTCTATTTTGCGGCAGCAGAGCAGCAGCTTCTACCTTTAGGACACTTGCTGACTGTGCTCATCCTTCTTCAGGACAGGGGTCTGTGAGTTGCACTGGGGAGATTGTAGGGGTGTCTAGACCACGGTTCAGTTTGCATCCTAGACTGCAGCCTCTCCTACTATAGTTGTGGTGGCTTCTAGTGACATTTTCTTCTCCTCCTCCTAAAGCTGCTACTTTATAGATGTATATGCATATCGTCTCCAACTATTTATTTGGTGTAAAGTGCCTGCTGTCTTTCCTATTCACTACATGGTTGGGTAGGGTCCTGCAGCTCCAGTCCCATCTGACAGTGACCTCTGTGCTAAAAGTGTGTGTGTGCATGCATTAAGAGGAAATTCTCGCATGCACGTTCAGATTGGGGGGGGGGGGGGCACCTTGTGACGCCTGTGAGTAAGAGGGTCACCGCGCGTCTGCTCACATGTTGGTTCTTCCGCCAGTGGATACACTGTTCTGGGTGTCTACATTAGTGGGAGCGATGTCTGAATTGTCCCAGGGGTTTCTATTTTATTATTATTACCAGTTATTTATATAGCACACATATATTCTGCAGCGCTTTTCAGAGAATATTTGGCCATTCACATCAGTCGCTGCCCCAGTGGAGCTTACACTCTATTCCCTATCACATGCGCACACACACACTAGGGTTAATTTGTGTTGGGAGCCAATTAACCTACCAGTATGTTTTTGGAGTGTGAGAGGAAACCGGAGTACCCAGAGGAAACCCACGCAAGCACAGGGAGAATATACAAACTCTGCACAGGTAGGGCTGTGGTGAAAATCGAACCCATGACCTCAGTGCTGTGAGGCAGTAATGCTAACAATTAGTACCTGTTCCATTCTCTCCGATATCGGAAGCCGACATGGTCCCAGCGACTCGCGCACTCTGTACAAGGTGTAGTCAGTTTCTTTCTCTCTGGACCGAATGTTGGAATCCTCCTGTAGGTGTTCTGACAATTGCGCCACACCACTGTCCCAAAAGAGACTGCTCCCTTCCGTTGTACAGTCATGAGCAGACTGTTTCAAATTCCTCTTTTTAGGATGAAGATGGGGGTTCTTGAGAAGACTGATTTAGAGGTTGCCCCTCTTCCAGGGGTGGAATCTAGTGATGCACAAGGGGTGGAAGCCTTGATTAAAGGCTGTCTGCCAGGTACTTAAGCTCTCCAATTCTGAAATGGCGGAATCTTAGGAAAGTTCACTTTTTTAAAATGGGAAGATGATTTTGGTGACTTTTCCCTCTTCCTCTCAGTTAGAAGAATACTTGTCAGCCACCTGGACACATCCGGATAAAAAGTTCCAGATAGTCCAGGTGTTTACTTGCTCTCTACCAATTCCTATCTGAAGACATCGCCAAGTGGGAATCTCCGCCCTTGGTGGATCATCTGTTTCCGGTCTATCTAAAAAGACGACTATTTCAGTCCCAGGCGCCACTTTCCTTTGGGATGGGTCGAATCGGAAACTGGAATCTACCCTCAAATCCATTTACACTGCAGTTGCCAGTACTGGTGTCCGCTTGGGTTAACATGGCAGTAGAAAAATATGGAATGTAGAAAAAATTGTGTAACGGATAAGTGCGCTAATTTGGAAGCTGCCTATAGATCTTTGGTGTACTGGTATCACCTAGAAACTCCACAAAATAAGAACGAACAAATTAAATATCACCAAAATGATCCACTTGGCGCTCTAACCAACTGCAATTAATACCCCACTCGTGGGTTCTCAGTCAGATGATGACGCTCAGAAAAAAGAAGAAAATAGTATCATAGCATAATACAGTCTAAATAAATCTGGAGTCTAAATATTTTGGAGAAATTGCAGTTGATTAGAGCGCCAAGTGGATCATTTTGGTGATATTTAATTTATCAGTAGAAAAATGTTGGTCGACTGTCTTAATGCTAATATATCCCAAACTTAGCTTATACCTTTAGCTGAACATATCAAGGAATCTGCAATGTATCTTGTGGAAGCGGTTCTTGATGCGGGACAGGTATGTTCAGAATTTCTGAACATACCTAGTCGTGCCTTGTGGCTCAGGGCTTGGCAGGCTGAAATCTTTACACTATGTGATTCTTGTTGTTTTGGTCCTTTCGTCCACTTGTGACTCTTCCCACTGTATGTTCCTCACACCGCTTCCTTAAGACTGATAATCTTTGTTTCTACTTCAGGGTCCATAGGGGGTCCACAGGGTTGACCTTGGGGTATAGGTTGGGAACCAAATCCGGGCACCACGCAGTTAAAGCTTTTAGCTCCCAGGATGCACTGGGTCCACTCTCCCTATAACCCCACCCCCAAGCCAGAGGCACCTCAGTTTAAGTTGGTGCCCGGCCGGAGTCGGGTCACCGTTAGCGCAGGGGGAGCTGATTAGCAGCCCCTAAGCTTATTTTATTTTTTTAGGGACAAAGTTTTTTCCATGGACTTTGGACTCTTCAGAGCGGCAGCGTCGGACTGTCCATAGGACGTCTAAGCTGCCGCTCCGTCACCCCGCTGGCGCTGAGACGCCAGTACAGATCTGGGGATCTCAGCGGGACCCCAGAGTCTGTACTAGCCGGACTCTGCGGGCGCCCAGGACTGCTGCCGGATCCACGGGGAGCAGGTAAGGTCGCGGATCACCGCTTGCGGTGATCCGCGCATTTCAAATGCAGTCCTGTGCCTCCGGTCTCAGGGGACAGACCGGAGGCGCCGGCAGTGGCGGCGGGCCCCCCATACCCCGTGTGTCCACTAGACCACCAGGGACTTAACGATCGGTGCAGGGAGCCGGCGTCCCGGGGGTTAATAGCCGGCCAGGGGAGGCAGCCTTCCCTGTTACAGCGGCTCCTCCCCTCAGCTCAGCGCGCCTTTCAGTATCCATAGTCTGGCGTCGCTGAGCTGCTTCCTCCGCGGGCCACGCTTCCTCTGAGGTCTCCAGCGGCCATTTTATCTCTGTGGTGCAGCAGAAATCTCTCAGGATGGCAGTTGGTCCAGTCCCCCTGCGTACCTCACCATCAGGTCAGTGTACACAGCGCTGTAGCCTTCCCAGACACTGAATCTGGGCAGTTGAATGCAGTGTAATAGTGCAGTATATTATATGACATGTTTATGTATATATGTATATATCTGCATTGTATGTGACTTATGCTAGTGCTGACTGTACTTTATTCTCTCACCTGTCAGTGTATATCTATCCCTTTTCTTTATCTGCCCTAATACAGCTGTACTTAGGGTGGTTCTGAGACCTCACATTTATATACTTGTTAATATTTGTGTGGTTTGTCACATACTGTTGCGTGCTGCACGTTGCCATATTTTAGATGGAACTGTGTGTTGCATACGCTGAAAATGGGTCCCTGCAGCTAATTTTTGGCATCAGTCAGGACCAGTATAGTGCTGCTTAATATTTCCGCCAAGATTGGTCAGATATGTCTGACCAGGAGATAGAGCGTTATACTGCACCCATTTTTACTATCCTGCAAGTCATGTGCTGCAGGTGTTAGTGCGGAGGATTTGACTCATAAAGGGTTCTGTATGTGGCGTCATCTGGTGCTGGCCTCTTTCACGACCCCCTTGGGCGGTTTGTTTTCTCGGGATCCTCTCAATTGCGGATCGCCGGGCGGGCCCCATTGTTGTACCTCACTTGGGGTTACTTCACCATACTGCCCTTTTCATCTCAGGGTATCTCGCAGCTTCTTGCACTCTTCCCCTGTGACACAGACTACCGCTCCCTGCAGGGGTTTTTCGCAGTATATGAATTCCCCCTGGTGCCACAATAGTCTGTCATTCCCCTTGCAGGGATTACCACAACAGCCACCCTGGGTGGATGTCGTTTTCTACGAAACGCTAATTGGCGTGGTTGACGCCCTGTGGTTACTTACCAGTTGGCTCTGCCGTGAACTGGGTACTGTTTGGGGCTCTTTCCCTCTTACACGGGGGGAAGCCTATTTCAGGTATTATTATCCCTGCTTTAGGGCTGGTAGCAGGTCCATTCTGGTTAGAGTGAATGTTGACCTGCACCTGTATCATACACCCTCAGTATTGCGTGCCTTCGGGTTCCCTGTTGCTGACTAGCGGGTGGATCGCATAGCGGGACTCTGGCTGTTGCCAGATAGGAGGTGTTACAACAGTGTTTGGCCTCCTGTCCCAAATTCCCTGAGGGTCATCACGAGCCCCTCCTGGGGTGGATGGGCGTGTTACTCGTCTGATTACAGACGTTACTACGCCTCCCATTCCTGCGTGGTCGGATTCTTCGGATCCGTAGGTGGTCTCTGCCTGAAATCAGTATACTTGCTTTCAGGAGTTGTTACCCATCCTACCATGGCTATAGCATGGTTGGTTAATACTATTGCATATTGGGTTGATGCATTTGTAACGTTTTTTCCCCTCCAACACGTCGGGGGTTCAAATGTATTTGGTCGCTCACGTAATATATGCTGTTGTCATAGGTGGAAATGCCTATATTGGATACCAGTCTCCTAACTTTCAGAGTTCCGGCTGCAACTGTATCCTCCGTAATACCCTATGGCTGCGCTCTGGGAATGCAGAGGTGCAGATACCATCTTTAGGGTTGATATTGTTTGGTCCTGACCTTGACAAGATTGTAGTAACATTGGCAGTATTACTAACGACAAGTTTACCGCTTTCAGCTATGCCCACTACAAGGCCTCAGGCTAAGTCTGTTAAGTCTTTTTTGTCCTCTGGGTCAGCCTAAAGGTCTGTTTCTTCGTAGACTGTCGGCATCTACAAGGGCCGACATATCCAGTACCGAGCAGGCCTGGACTGCCAGCCGATCCTGCTTCTGAACCTACGGATATCTCTTCAGCCTGACGGGACAGGCCTACAACTGGGAGATACCGATTTTCTCAGTTCGCCCGGTATTAGTGTCAAGTTGCCGCGGCTACGTGGGTAGGAGGGTACGCCCTCTTTACAAGGGCCTTACAGATCCAGAAAGCTATGCAGTTGTTGCGGTAAGCGGAGCTAATTAGGCCATCCCCACTATCTCAGTGAGGGACTGGTTGTTCTGCTTTCTTTCTGGTGCGGTGGCTGAATGGTCCTCTTTGGCCTATTCTCTGTCTCAATTCCCTGAACCAGTTCCTAAAGCTACCTGGGCTCAGGAGGAAATCCCTATGCTCCATCATACGATGTTTGGAACCTGGGGACTTTATGGTATCACTGGATATACAGGACGAGTGCCTACGGGTACTTACAGAGACCTTTCCTCAGCATGGGCTGAGGTTTGCTGTATCACAGCAACACTTACAATTTTTCGGGCTCTGCCTGTTGGGACTGTCCTCAGCCCCACAGGGGTTTACCAGCGTTTTGGATTTTCTGACAGTTCTTCTGTTCAGTATATCCCAATGCTCCTGTACCTGGACGGCCTCCTGCTCTTAGCGGGATCACCGGGGTACTTTACGGCCAGGTCAGGATGACTGTGGCTTCTTCAGGGTGCAGACGTTTAATCAACGGGGAAAAAGTCCTCCCTGCATCCCTCTCTGGGTATTCTTCATCTAGGATCCCTGCTGAATTCTCAGAATCTGAGAATTCTTCTGGCGTAAGACGGAATCTCCTCTCTTCCATTAGGAGTACATGGTTGTCTGCGCAGTCGACAGATGTCTTTACACTCTGGGATGCATGGTGGAATGGGCTCAGTTCCATTCCAGGCCTTTCCATAATTGGCTCATCTCCAGATGGAACGAGTTTTTTCGGTCGGATAACTGTTCAAACGATGATGCTCTCTCCGGAGGCAAGTCGGTCCCTGTCCGGGTGGCTATGGCCATCTCGTCCAGGGTTTTCTTTGCTATGGACAGTGTCTGGATCGAATCCTTTTCAGTGCAGTTGGACGTCTGTCGATTCCACCCTGTCAATTAACTTACTCTTGCATAACTCTTGTTTCCCGGTGAACCTGAAAAGGTTCAGTCCGACAGGGTCAGGACAGTGGCTTCCTTTTTAGCAACACTGTTCGTTGGGTGGCAATGACAGGTATGTCACATATTCGGACATAGTCCGAGGGTCTCCTCCCGACCATCTCGGCAGCGTTCATTTCAGGAGCTCTCCATTGGGAAGCGGGAGTCCTCAGCCGTCACGACGTGCATCCCGGGGACTAGTCTCTTCCCCAAGAGAGGTTTCATCTCCTGGTGAGCAGGGGGGCCCCCCCTGAGGTGACCCTCATGGCCTTCTGACTTTATCACACTATGGTGTTACAGTCCAGCTCTGGGGATTCTGAAGCAACCTTCAGCGACTCTTTGTCGGTGACGTGGTCCTTCCACTTTGTGTACCTGTGTTCTCCGGTCTCCCTTCTTCCTCGAGGTCTTTGGAAGTGTTTTCAATCGAGACGGAGATGCTTTCCTGCTGGTGGCTCCTGATTGCCCCAGATGTCAGGGGTACTTGGATCTTTGGAGTCTCTACATCGATACTCCATCCCTGATGCTTCACTGCCCGGACCTGTTGTCTCAGGGTCCTTGGTTTTGCCTTGGACCTGGGTCGTTTGTCTTTGACTGTGTCCTTACAGTGGTCTTACGGCTTCCCTGGCTTTGTCATCGTTGGAATGATTAGAGCACATGGATCAGCTTTTGCTGGGACCTACCACAAACTGTGGCAGCCATAAATCTTATGGTATTGTACCTGTCGATACAATCCTCCGGTGTCCAGGATTTCCAGATATTCTGGCATTCCTTCCGGCTGGCTTGGGTTTCACACTTGGCCTGGTCTTCCTGACAGTGCGGATCTCTACACTGTCAGTATGGTTAAGATATGGAATTGCTCCACTCTGGTATCCAGTTCATCCTTTGGAGTGTTTTCTTGATTATGCCTCCATTTGTCCTCCCTAGGGACTCCTTGGGAGTAAGTAGTGGTTCTTCGTTACCTCCGGGGACAGTCAATGGAACCGCTGGTTGTGATAGACATTACATGGTCTATTGCTTAGGCTCTCTCTTTCTCTCAGGGTGTTTATATCAACCAGGAGAGTGTCTGAATTGGGAGCGTTCTCATGTGGCTCCCTCTTCTGGAGGGCATCATGTCAGGGTGGGAGTTGCTCTCGCCCTGTGTTTCTTCTTAGTGGTTTTCAGGTTCCATATTATTCTGGAACTTAGGGTACGGCCATTCTGTCCCCAGTCCTCTCGGCTGGTGTGGCCTCATTGACTGTGGTCTGGCCTCTTTGGATTTATGTGATCCGTTCAGGTTCCTTACGGAAATCGGACTCCTTATTGGTGGTCTGAGATTTCTGGTTTTCACAGGAAAGGATGGCCGGCCTATAACCAAATGTTGGCTGGATGGCCTCGTAGGTCTTCCTCAGGGGCCTACCCATGGGTAGGCCTTCCTGTTGTTGATGCTTGTTTTTTCTCGGGCCATGTGACCCTCGTGTGCGGCTCGCTGTGGCGCCTCGGCTGTTTTGCCTTACTAGGTGGCCACGTGGTCTTCTGTCCACACCTTTTTAAGGTTCTAGGCATTGGTTTCCTTTGCCTCTCAGGATGCTTCCTTTTTGGCGACGGATTCTCCTCTCAGCACAGGAGCGTCCCCACCCTTGGTTGAACTGCTTTGGGACATCCCCAAGGTCAACCCTGTGGACCCCCTATGGACCCTGAAGTAGAAAACAAGAGATATGGTAAGAACTTACCTTTGTTATCTCTGTTTCTACGAAGTCCATAGGGTCCACAGGGCGCCCGCCCTGACGCACCTGGCTTCATATGGGCTGTGTGGCTGGTCACCGGTTTTCCGTCTCCCATTTCTGTGAGTATGGTTATTGAGTGTTCCAGTTTTCTCTCTCTTTTTCTCTCCTCCTCCGGCCTTTGGCTACTTACAAACTGAGGTGCCTCTGGCTTGGGGGTGGGGTTATAGGGAGAGTGGACCCAGTGCATCCTGGGAGCTAAAAGCTTTAACTGCGTGGTGCCCGGATTTGGTTCCCAACCTATACCCCAAGGTCAACCCTGTGGACCCTATGGACTTCGTAGAAACAGAGATAACAAAGGTAAGTTCTTACCATATCTCTTGTTTTCATCTGATGCCCATAAACAGGGTTGGCCTGCTTCCAAGCAGACCATTTTCAGGGTGGTCCAGTAGTGTTCACTCTAGCTCCGGCGGCAGGCAGAGCGCCGGAGCTAGAGGGGGCACTTCCGCGCGCGCTCTCTCGAAAAGGGGGCGTGGCCATTGAAAAAGGGGTGTGTCTATAAGACACCTCCCCTCTTTGTCACTCTTGGGGGCGTGCCGGGCAGCCCCCAAGTGCTGCTGAAAGGAAGAATAGATGCCGGGCGCATGCGCCCCACGTCTAACCACTTCCCCACCCGCTGGACACTGCGACACGCGGGTGGAGATGGCTGTTTTTAGCGGGGCGCTGCAGGGTAAGGGCAGGGGGCTTGGACGCTCCAGAAGGAGGGTAGGGCGCCGTGCCCCCCTAAAACAGCCTAGCGGGAATGCTAGTCCAGTATTGACATCCATGGGCCTAGATCTTTGGGTCCCTCTGGACCCTTTTTTTTTTTTTTTTTTTTTTTTCTCTCTCTCTCTGTCCCCCCCTCTCTCTCTCTCTCCCCCCCTCTCTCTCTCTCTCCCCCCCTCTCTCTCTCTCTCCCCCCCTCTCTCTCTCTCTCCCCCCCTCTCTCTCTCTCTCCCCCCCTCTCTCTCTCTCTCCCCCCCTCTCTCTCTCTCTCCCCCCCTCTCTCTCTCTCTCCCCCCCTCTCTCTCTCTCTCCCCCCCTCTCTCTCTCTCTCCCCCCCTCTCTCTCTCTCTCCCCCCCTCTCTCTCTCTCTCCCCCCCCTCTCTCTCTCTCCCCCCCCTCTCTCTCTCTCTCCCCCCCTCTCTCTCTCTCTCCCCCCCTCTCTCTCTCTCTCCCCCCCTCTCTCTCTCCCCCCCCCTCTCTCTCTCCCCACTCGGGCTTGATTAATCTTAACTGAGGCCAATGGGGTATAAAAGGGGGGAAGAGCCAACTTCAATTCTTAAAAGAATTTAAAGTGCCAGCTTCACTCATCACCCGTGTATACTCAGTTTAACTCCAGTGGAATAGCTAAAGCTTCTGAGTGCCTGAGAGAGCCCCAAGTCCGCCTGCCATACCCCCATTTCAAAATTCCCACTTTGAGCGCTGACTACATGCATAATGAAATGAGTCTTGTGGTGGTCAGTTTTTTTCATATTTTTAGAGATGCAGGATTTTCTCTTTAGTAAATAAGCCGTTCACCCTAAGCTACAGAAACATCCTACAGCTTGTTGTGGATAGAGGCATGTCAGTGGTTTATGCTACTTTTCAAACACTCTCTTTAACATATAGGGACAGAGACATCATTCCAACTTGAGATAGTGATGCAGTATACATATTAGAAAAATCTTTGTTGCACTTGCCGATGGTTTGCCAATAGATTGGACTACAGCAGAAGGCTGTTTCAGAATATACAGTCAGGTGCATAAATATTGGGACAGTGACAGAATTTTCATATTTTGGCCTCTATTCACCACCACAACGGCTTTGAAATTAAACAAACAAGATGTGCTTTAACTGCAGACTTTCAGATTTAATTTGAGGGTAATTACATGCCAAATCAGGAGAGCGGTTTAGGAATTACAACTGTTTCTTTATGTGCATCCCACTTTTTAAGGGGCCAAAAGTAATGGGACTATCAACTCAAAAGCTATTTCATGGACAGGTGTGGGCTATTCCCTCGTTATTTCATTATCAATTAAGCAGGTAAAAGGTCTGGAGTTGATTCTAGGTGTGACATTTGCATTTGGAATCAGTTGCTGTCGACTCTCAATATGAGATCCAAAGAGCTGTCACTATCAGTGAAGCAAGCCATCATTAGGCTGAAAAATCAAAACAAACGTATCAGAGAGATAGTTTAACATTAGGTGTGGCCAAATCAACTGTTTGGAACATTCTTAAAAAAGAACACACCGGAGAACTCAGCAACACCAAAAGACCTGGAAGACCACGGAAAACAACTGTGGTGGATGACATAAGAATTATTTCCCTGGTGAAGGAAAAACCCCTTCACAACAGTTGGCCAAATCAAGAACACTCTCCAGGAGGTAGGTGTATATGTGTCAAAGTCAACAATCAAGAGAAGACTTCACAAGTGTGAATATAGAGGGTTCACCACAAGATGTAAACCATTGGTGAGCCACAAAAGCAAGAAGACCAGATTAGAGTTTGCCAAACAACATCTAAAAAAGCCATTACAGTTCTGGAACAACATCCTATGGACAGATGAGAAAGATCAACTTGTACCAGAGTGATGAGAAGAGTACGGAGAAGGAAAGGAACTGCTCATGATTCAAAACATACCACCTCATCAGTGAAGCATGTTGGTGGTAGTGTCATGGCATGGGCATGTATGGCTGCCAATGGAACTGGTTCCCTTGTATTTATTGATACTGCTGACAAAAGCAGCTGAATGAATTCTGAAGTGTTTCGGGTAATATTATATGCTCATATTCTGTCAAATGCTTCAGAACTCATTGGACGGCGCTTCACAGTGCAGATGGACAATGACCCGAAGCTTACTGCAAAAGCAACCAAAGAGTTTTTTAAGGCTAAAAAGTGGAATGTTATGCAATGGCCAAGTCAATCCCCTGACCTGAATCCGATTGAGCATGCGTTTCACTTGATGAAGACAAAACTGAAGGGAAAATGCCCCAAGAACAAGCAGGAACTGAAGACATTTGCAGTAGAGGCCAGGCAGAGCATCACCAGGGATGAAACCCAGCGTCTGGTGATGTCTATGCGTTCCAGACATCAGGCTGTAATTGCCTGCAGAGGATTTGCAACAAAGTATTAAAAAGTGAAAGTTAGATTTAGGATTGTTTAGTTTGTCCCATTACTTTTGGCCCCTTAAAAAGTGGGAGGCACATATAGAAACCGTTGTAATTCCTACACTGTTCACCTGATTTGGATGTAATTACCCTCAAATTAAATCTGAAAGTCTGCAGTTAAAGCACATCTTGTTTGTTTCATTTCAAAGCCACTGTGGTGGTGAATAGAGGCCAAAATATGAAAATTATGTCAATCTCCCAATATTTATGCACCTGACTGTAGTTATAATCTGGTGGTGCAATATTGATATTGCAGAATCTGACCCTGTTTAATTGACATCTATATCCTATTAGTCAAGTGTAGTATGGTCTTGTCCTGGTTTCCAAATTTCTGTTTTTTGGTCTGTATTCGTTATGTGCGATTTTTGGCTGCTCTCATCATGGTAGAAGGTGGAACTCCAACATTGCCAGTTTTCCTGCCCATCTCTATGGTGTACTAGGGAAAATTGGCAAAAAATGGTGGTCACAAAGTGACGCTGTTCTAACAGCTTTTCATGATTGCCTGCAACTGAATTGTTCCCTTGTGCTGGGTACACACTAGACGATATGTTGTCTGATACGGTGGATCAGACAATGTATCGGGAACATCGGCCAGTGTGTACCCTGCTATGTCGCTGACTAGGTGCGCTCCCGCGCGTTGTCAGCGACATCACCCGTCGGACCTGCATGCAGATCCAACGGGCAATATAGTCAGTGAGGGCCATGCTGCCGAATGCAGCATGGCCCCCGCTGTCACTCTTTTGCGTGTGTATGCACTTGCCGATGCCAGCACACCCGCAAAACGAGACATCGGGCTGGGTACACATCATTAATTGTGTACCCAGCTTAAATTTTCTAACTGAATATTATGCACTTTTCATTGTAGGCACTCACTAGTTAGGAAGGTATTTCCTATATAATGTTTTCATGTGACATAACTAAGGAATCCCTGTAAATAATGCACTTTCTTTTTTCCTTTTTACCCTTCATAAACAGGGTTCTCGGATGTTGATCACACTTATGCTCAGAGGTCACAGCTCTTTGATACACTTGTCAACTTCTTCCCTGACAGTATGACCCCACCAAAAGGCAATCTGGTTGACCTCATTACACACTGAATAACTCTCAATAAGGAAGTGGAAAAAAACTGTTTATTGGATCTTGTGTTATATGTATAATTGGAACTGAAGCTGGAATGCAGTATGTGCACAGAGTGAACTTAATGTAGTGCTTAATTGATAAATGCTTGTATAGGGTAAGGCTTTATACCGCTCGCTGCCAGAGATCAGTCTGGTTGTGGAAAGTACCTCTTCTAATTTTTATTTTTTATTCCTCCTCCATGTTTTGTAACCACTGGGCCAAGCCTAAATGAGACTTTTCTTTTTCTCTATTTAAGATACAGAGCATATCCCTAAAGGTTATCCTATATTTGTGGGGTGAAAGGTTGACCATTAATAAGAACAATAATAGTCTGTCCCCCTGGCCTATATATATATTTTTATTTTCAGCAAGATGAATAGGGGCTGTAGATGTATGTTACAGTAACATGGAAATGAAGCAAAGACACGAATAACAGGGAATACTGGAAGAAGGAAGAACCAGGATCATTTTGACTGACCTCCTGTACAGCTATTGTATTTTCTGTATAAATAATGTGAAATATAAATATACTTTTTTCGTGTTACACAGCTTTTACTTTGAATATGAAGTTGTGGTTTGCAAGAAGTTGAGGTATAAGCCAAATTTAATGAGTCATTGTATAGTAATTTTGAGTTGCAGAACTTAATGCTTATTTATTGATCATCAATGTTTATTGAACACTTTCATTATAACTAGAGGAAGGACAGTTTATGTATGTGACAAGTTATGTATCACGGTCATCACCATTTAGTTTTGAGTTAAATTGCAAATGCATGAAAGTTTGAAAATCCTAAGCCATGGTGCTGCATCATATAGAAACCTATAGTTTACCAGAAAGAAAGCACAATAATAGTGTTTATATTTTGTGTATTATGTATACACTCAATATCTTATTTGAAGCTGTATCTGCTGCAGCCGTGCAAATTGGCCCAGGGATGTCACAGGCGCTTATGAACACTCTGGTATACAGCAAATAAAAAGGGATGGTCAGAATGGATCCATTGCTCTTAACCAGCACATTATACCGAAATGGAAACCGTGGATATGTTTCCGATGTCATCGCACTCTTGTCAGTCATGACTTCAGCATTTTGCTATGAGTACAACGTGCAGTAAATGGGTTTCAGGAGAGCTTGTGAAAACCATGTTTAAAAGTGCCATGTTTTAGATGGGTCTTTCTGATACTTTTTTTTTTTTTTATTACTTAAAAGATTGTGAACTTTATGGCTTTACATCATAAGCTCTCGTCTTCTAATAAACTGTTTTATTAAGGACTGCTTTGACTACTCCTTAAATGCAAACTATGCACACCAGAGCTGTAGCTTTGAGTGACTGATGGAAAAAAAAATGACATAACAGACACTGTGCACAAAGTTTACATGAATGGAGACTATTACATGCAGTTATTAGCATGTATTGTGCTTTCTGTGGTTTGTAAAATGAACTTTACATTAAATCGAAGGCGATGACTGACAAAAAATAAATTATTGGATTAAAAAAAAAAAATCCTGGGAATTACCTGAGATGATGGCATGCTTTTACGATTGCTTTGTCCCTAGAACATATATGTGTAATTTTGTTTGAGTACGGTAGTTTCCCTTTCAGTGCACATCAAAATCAGACAAGTGCAATGGCAGATATGTTTTATGTAAATGTTTCCATGCATTGATTGTATTAAATTCATGTTCTACTTCCCCCCAAACCTTTTCGTACAGTGTGAATTAGAAAGCATTTTTGTTGGATTTTTCCAATCACTGCATCAATGAAAACGATAAATTCTGTAATAACCATACTCTCTTCCTCTTTATAAGCTGTATTGCATGGTAGGAACACTTATTGAAATACATACTGTTACCTGGAACTACTTTGTAATATAAAGTTTCAAAAAAATCTGCTCAAGTCTTGTACCACTTTCACAAATATTTTTTACTTTTCAAACTGAATTCAATATTGTTAAAAGCAGATGTTAATGTATTACAGTATGCATGTCCTGGAAAACAGAGAATCCAGCAGTAGAACCTTCATAGGAGGAGTGTTACATATAGATATTTCTCCTAAAATGCTATAAGGGGTAGAAACGCTGTGCTGTAATCCCTGTCCTCATCACTGATGCTATTCTAAAGTTATACAGTCTTTCATTGGGTTGTAATATTACCTGTTTTATTTAGCCAGTGCATACCGAACACAAGTATAGTGCAGTGCTCAAAACTAGACGCTCTTCAAATTTGGATTTAGGAGCTAAAAATTAGGTGCCCTTACATGGTTTGTTTAAAAAAAAAAAAAAAGCTGTGAATTCCCTCCCACCCCCTCCTTGTTTATTGTGATTACACATTGCTACAAGTAAGACTTGCAGGTTAATTCCTTTACCTGCAATGGTGGTGATGTGCTGTGGGAGAGCATGTAACAGCTGCATATGACATCCGTGACTTCACTTATTCTGCCACACACCCAGTGTAGTAAAATGAGCCATGATGCTCTACTGTAATTGTGATATGTGCAGAACCTATTGCGACCACACATTGTGGATACTTGAATTGTCAGGTGTTATACAGGGAAATTAAGACACAAAGGGCTTGATTCAATTCAACGCGAATTGAATAGCGCTGGGATTGAGCTTCTGGAGCTACTCAATTCAGCTCGCTGCTAAGCCCAACTTATGGTGCGTACACACTGGGCGATTAAAGTGGACGACTGAACGATAACGATATCGTTATCGTTCAGTCGTCCACTTTATCGTCCATTTTTAACACAAAAAAGATGAACGATGACGACGACGCGCGTTCCCGCGGGTCGTTCGTCATCCTCGTTCATCGGGCTGACATGCAGGCCAACCTGACGACCTCGTCAGGTTGCTGCATGTCAGGGAATGGGTGAGAGAGCCCGGCGCTGAACGATATCGCTAATGATATCGTTCAGCGGCTGTGCTCAATGTCATGAACGACATTGAGCACAGCCTGCCGGGGACACACTAGACGATATCGCTCAGGGAGCATATCGTCTAGTGTGTATGCACCTTAAGGATTTCTTCTCATCATCCCTCCTCGGATGCGAGCAGAAATCCGACAAAAGTACATATACGATGATGTTTTCTGCCCTTAGCGCGTCGGAAACCGCATCGTGCCTGGAAGTTTAGTCAGAGAATGACCGTCCTCGCGACTAAACACCCTGTTTTAGGCGTGAGGGGCAGAAGAACGGACATTCCCTGACCTAACAGCGCGCAGAATTGAATAGCTCCGTGGGCTCCTTCCCTGCATTATTCAATTTTCAGTCTTTCCCATTCTAGTGAGTCACCAAGGTTAAACCATTATTTACAGAATGTGTCACTTTCATTGTTAATATATTATTCTGACCCTTTTGGTGTTCCTATAAGAGAAACATGTAAAGGAGTGAATTCAGTTCCTTCTTTATAACATGTCAATACATCTATTCCTAAGGTGTCTGTGCAAGACTTGAGGTGGTGCCATTTTTGTATATCAGTAACTTTTTTTTTTTAATTGATGGCATAGTCTGGCATGTTCCTGTTTGCTGCAATCCTGGTTGAATTTAATGCTTGTTTTACCTTTTAAACAATTGGTAAATTTACATTACTGTTTAAAATCATTCATGTTAATACTGCGAACACTACCTGATTGGATCACATTTAAATATTCTGCTCAGAAGATGCAGTGACAGTTAAAAAGAAGGGTATTTGTTTAGAAGGAGACCGTGGCATTCTCAATGCTTTAATGTATGGAAATGTTTACATATGTGAATATTATTATGAAAGGCTTTTAAAAATGATAGCGAGCTTTAAAGTGAACCTGTTTTCTAAAACATGGTGGAGGCAAACATTTTGTGGAAGGGACTATTCATGTTCCTAGTGAATTTATACACTGCTTTCTCATGAATTTACAAAATGGCTGCCTGTACCCAATTGAAGCAGATTGGTAAACTTTAAATATAGCTTACATTAACACTTTTAATTTGTGTAAGTAGGCCAACTGGTGTGAAATATAAGTCTTTGTTCCATGCTGGTACTGATTCTGTTAAAGAATGGCATGTGAAATGCTATTATTTGAATTGGTCTCCATCAATCTCTTATGAATGCTGTAATTTGTACTAAAACCATATGCATCCAATGTTTTTCACTGCTTTATCAAAATGCTTGGTATTGTACATTGAAAATAGTTTATAAATTATCATATTTTCTTCCAGCTTGTACTGAACATGAGTTCATAATAAACAATGTAAATAATTTTCAGAATTTCTCAAAGATTTATCCATATTTGGAAGCGAACAATGTTATGAACTCTTATCATAGATGTGTGGTACAGCTTATTGCTGATATTCATCTTTTTTCTTCTTTTTTTTTTTTTTTTTTCTTTTCTAACCATTCATTTACAGGCATGTACTTTTGTATGTTTATCATTTAGTTTGGTTTACAGATGCATAAAGTGACGTAAATGGGAAACATTGAAAATATGCCTCAGAGATAAACTTTGCATTTTAAGGAGCAGTGTTAAATGTTTTTGGGCCTTTCTAAGCTTCACTTAATCCAAATGTTTTAATTAGTATTGGTGGTACCATAGTAACATTTCAGTATCTATCTTTACTTTGCTGTGCCCCTATATTTTATTATGTATTGATATTTCTAGTGCCAGCATATTCCAATTTACAATTGGGGAAAAAAACAATCGTAGAACAAGACTGGCTAATTACAAACAAAGACATAATAGGGCCCTTCTCGCAAGCTTGCAATCTATAGAGAATTAGGAATTAAGGATAAGTGCTACAATATTGGTCCAGTCAGATTGCAGAGGTCCTTGTTGGGCTGTATGTTCCATTCAGACATGAATGTTGGCCTGGGGTCATCGGGATATGAAAGTAAAGAAACTGAAATTTAAAGTTGTGTGGACTGTATGGAGGTGATTTAATTGGTAGGATAGCTTGAGGAGATAATGTGGGTGGTTCTGGAATTTGGTAAACTTCACTGAAAAGCGGAGTTTTCATTGAACGTTTGGAGACTAGAGGAAAGTCTTAGTGTGTGTGTCTGTGTGTATTCTACAGAGTGAATGCAGCTTGAATAAAGTCCACTAACCACGAGTGGGAGCAAGTAATGTGTGTATGAGAAACTCAGATCTTGTACAGAGCATAGAGGTCGTGCTGGGAGATATTTTGGAATAAACTAAGAGATGTATGTTGGTGTAGTTTGGTTAATAGTCTTTTATGTGTGAGTAAAAGTAATTTTGATTTGAATTCGGTAGACTGGTAACCAATAGCGGACTGACAGAGTGGAGTAGCAGACGATAAACATTTAGCGAGGAGCATGAGCCTCGCAGTTTATAGATAATAGATTATATTTTAGATTGGTGGAAGTTTGTTTTGGCGAATATCAGTAAAGAGATTATTGCAATTATCAATGCGGGAGCTAATGAGTGCATGAATTTAGTTTTTGCAGCATCTCTTGTAAGATATGGGCAAGTTCTGGATGTTGTTTTTTTAGATGTATGTAACAGGATTTAGAAGCTGATGCCTAGGCAGTGATCTTTATGGGTAATGATTGTTGTGTTAACAGTGATAGATATGTTGGTAATGATTATTGGCTGGTGGAAATATTAATTCTGTTTTGGAAAGATTGTTTGAGTTGGTGAGATGACACCCAAGATGAAATGGCAGAAAGTCATTCAGTAACGCGTACAAACACAGATGATGACAATCTGGAGAGGACAGGTAAGTTTGAGTATCATCCACATTCTGAAATCCGAAATGGCTGATTAGGTTTCAAGAGATGTGGTCTATATTGAGAAAAGTAGAGGACCTACAGTAGGACTGAACCTTACAATACTCCAACTGGAAACTAAGAGGAGATCTATTCAGAGAAACACTGAAAGAGTGTTGATTTGATAAGGCTGATGAGAACCAGAAGACTGTCCTAAATCCCTAGGGATTGCAGTGTTTGTATGAAAAGAGTGGTCAACAGTGTCAATTGCAGCAGAGATCCAGACGAATAAGAAGTAATGGCCTTTACATTAAGCAGTGATCACATCATTCACAAATTAGAGTTGAGAGACACTGACCTGTGACTTTACTTTGTTCCCCTGTCCATAATTCTTATTAGAGAATAGATATGATCCTGCTCAGCCATGATCTTGCGCTTAACCTACAATCTGCATATGTACATCCGCTTATCTGGTCAGACAATACCCCTATTTCTGCTTATTTTTCTGGTCTAGCTGTCTGCCCCCCCGGTCAATGAACTGGTATATCAATTATTCATTTTTACACAATAATGGGGTAGTTGCTCAGATTAAAACCTCCACCATGAGTATTTTTGCTACCAGTGAGCATTCTGACACCTCCCTGCCACCCTCTGGATGGCCCATAAAGCAGTCCTTAGGGGGTCACTTGATTAGTATGGCCTCCAAACAGAAAAAGAAGAAAAAAATTGCTAAATTAAACTCTCTAACCTTGCATTTACACTCCCTACGTCAGTGTAAACAGAACCCAGACCCTAAATTTCTCGAAGACCTCAATAAGGTTATGCTGAACTCAACCTACGCACAATAGATTTCTGGATTTTTTTTTTTATTAACACCTTGAATGATAGACCTCCCAGAATTATCTCCCCAAAAAAATATCTCTGTGGTCATGGCCTCCTTGACAAAGTTACATTTATAGTCACGTTGCTTAGCGGCTCAATTCACAAACATTGTAGCTTCCTTTGCCCTCTTCCCCCCCCCCCCCCCCCCCCCCCCAAGGGGGTAGTATACAGGATCAACATTGAGGCATCCTCTCTAAATAAGCCATCGGCTTCCTATCTCTGGTTAATTCCATGGAAGCATAGACTGGTTTTCTTCACGTTCCCTCTATCATCATGGTTTAATGTAAAGTTATGAGGCCTGTATGCACAATAAAGCAGATTTCCCCACCCCACACTCACCCAACTTCCATCCAGGACAGTCTTGTGCATGGTTTTCTGAATGGATACATGCCCTATTGGTTTTGCTTGGTGGGGTAATTGGCTTTCTCTCCACAACCTGCAGCAGAAATTCCCATCACACACCTTGAGACCTTTTTGAGTTTCTCCAAATATGACATTCTCTGTCCTCCCTCCCCTCTACATTTATTCTTCGAGGTGTCTCACACTTTGAGCTGCTCTGTTGTCACTGGGCCTGAATCAGCATGGATTGCGATTGCAGCTGCGTAATTGCACGCAATGAAGCTGTGAAAATTTGCTAATGCCTGCCACAGCTCAGCCAGCAAAGACTCCCACTACTGCTTTCTCACCTCCATAATGCCTCGCAGTCCTGTGTACACATCAGGAACATCGAAGCACATCGGCTGGTTGCGCACAATTACAGCTGCTCTGACCCATCGCAGAAATTGCAAGTCTCGATGCTTGCAGAAGGCTCTCAAGCTGCATATGCAATCGCAGTGGCTAATTTATGCACGCCCATGCAACAGCGTTCAAACGGACAGGCATGCCTGTGTTTCTGCAACCACTCCTGTTGCCAACCCCAAACGCTCATGGCCTGTCACTCACTGCAATAAATTCCTATTCGTGTGTAATTGCTGTGTTTACATTCTACCTCCCCTTGCTCATCATGAGTCTGTGGCAGAGAGATTTCTTCCCCGTCTGATGAGCAGACCAGGAGCACGTTGAGGTTGGAGAAAAAAGTTACACCTCTACTAAAATTAAGGAAACTTCCTACAAAATATACTAGAATTGATATTACACTCCTGATGAGTTGAATAGGATGTTTTCTAGTGCCTCCCCCTATGGCTGGAGAAATTGTTTCTCTACATTTTGTGGTCCTGCCCTGTAATTGTATCTTACTGAGACACTATTCTTGGTCTTTGAAATGGTACAGATGTGTCCACATACACCTTTCCTAAAATCTAGCCATATATCAAAATTTTCCATGCTGTGGATTCGGTGACTTAGCAAAGCCTTGTGATTTTTCTTAAAATTTGCTACTTTAATCTGCTATTTTTATACAAATTGTTCTGCAACAAAAAAGTAAAATTGGGAACTTATCCAATTGCTACTAGTTGTAGAGCGTCTTAGCCGTGCTAAGCATCGCGTGCCAAATGAAGCAAAAAAGGAAAGGTGTAAGAGGACACATCTGTATGTTGGAAGCTCCAATTTGTAGAGATCCCTGGACTTTCCTACTATACTACCCTCCTCAAGATTTAAGTAAATTATCTAAAATATGTATAAAAAAAACACTGGTTTCTCATGTCCTGGCAGCCGCTTAAAGTGTTCTGGCCAGTAATTGGAAAAACTCGCTTTTGCCCACACTGTTAGAACTCAACAATTATGTTTGGCACATTGTAGCTATAGAGGAAATTGCTTGCTACCTCTATAAGTCATATCTTTATTCAGGATTGAGCCTCATGGTTTCTCGCATTGTCCACCCTCCGCTCCTTTCTTGATATAACCCCACCCTGTTTGAGGATTGTCATGTGACTATCCAACTGGTACCTCTGCTAGAATAGAACCCTGTATAAACTACATTTGTCTCTTCTCCATAGTTACTCACTGGAAAGAGTATGTGGACCAGTACTTCATGCTCTACTACTCCAAACCTTCAGCCACCCTTACTACTGTAATTTTAGGTTACTGTCTTTTTTTTTTATTTTTTTTTCCTGTTGTCAGTTTATTTTACTACTTTTGTGTTAAGTTTATTTAGTCTGTGCTGCTGTTTCTTCAAAATCAGGGTCTACAATATTTTATCTCAATGATGTTCTGCCATCAAGACCTGTCAAAATAAGGTTAATATTTCTGCAGTTTTGAGGGTGCATAGTTGCCCAAAGTGTGGAGAAATGCATTGAAGGTATGAGCGATTGTGGTAGATCACTCACTACAGCTGGCTTCATGTATTCTTGTTACCTCTGCTGACCGCTTTGTTATTCACTGCTTACCTCTGCCGATTTACGGACTTATTCACTTGCACACGCTGGCCACCGGTCCATTTAAATGGCTCACTCTATCAAACACTGACACCCTCTCTGGGGTTATTGCGATGTCTTCCTGCTAACAGCTGGTATAAAGTGAGTGCATTGTTATTTGTATGTTGTTGACCTTGAAGATTGAACAATAAAGGGATCCGAAATGTCGGTGCATTTACATGTACTTTTGGCGGTTTATTCACCTGAGTGCTGCCACTCCTGACCCCTTTAGGTGTAGCCACACGAGCAACCCTAGACCTCACCAAAGAACCCGCACCATGTGCGTAGGTCAGTGGGCAAGACGGGCGAAAAAAAATTACAATTGGAGGAGAGCTTTTCAATCTCTCATCCAGAGTACTTACGGATGTATAGTTACAAATATTAAATAAGGGACTTTCATATGTGCCCATACAATCACTAGATATCTTTCAAAATAAGGTGATATGTTTAAATTTGATCGCCGTATGAAACTAAAAGCACTTTGGACAAACACAGGCTTAAACTGATCCTTGTCTGATGCACAAAAAAAATCTACATTTATGCCACTATTTTCCAATGCGAGTATCAGGACTTTTTACCAACTTTATCGGTACTGTAATCAAATTATAAGCCACAACGTTGTACGATAACATCTGATTTAACCTACTTAGAATGACAAATTTAAAAAATCTGGGCTTGCCGACAAGGGTGTGGGGATAGCGCAGGATTTGACGACATACAAAGCAGAAATCTACAGGCAATTAAGCGACAACACTGTATATGAATTGCTAACCCCAGACCCCACATCAATATTCAAAAAGGAGTTGGATAAAAGGTTAACAATGGCTGCTGAGGCGAACATTATTAAGAATAACATCAGAGGCCCTGATACAAGAATGGCCAAAGATTCCGATATTGTACTAGTTCCCTAAGTTACATAAGAATGTGGTCTCCTCTCTGGGTTTAAGGTCCCAAGCTTTAACTTTACGATTTGTTTTACTTTACTATTTTACTGGGTTAGCTGTGCTGAGTGTCCTAATAAGACGCATGCACTGCGACTCCTACAGTACCTTAGCCAATGCCACAACACTGGTAACGTCTCTGGTGATTTCGGCGGGTCACAGCGGAGCTTGGCTATCAGCGACGCTGGAGGCCCGGACTGCAATTGGACATACGGAGATGGTCAGGTAAGGTGACTCATTTATGGGGAATCGCGCATGGCAGTCCTTGCTTTCGGCGCTGGAGATGCCCCGGAAGCTGCTGCAGTGAAGGCCTGGCCGCTCCCCTGTGTTTTCTTTAGACCACCTGGGCCTTATCTGATGCCAGGGATCGGCAGTAGACTCATCTACTGCCATGAGGCCAGCATACCCAGCAGGTTGATGCAGCTTAGGAGAGGTAGGCTCTTCCCCGGCCACTCCCCAGAGGCAGACCCTACGAAAGTATTTCTGAAATCTGGGTTGCTCCTGCTACCCGCCTAGTATATTTGAGACGCAGTCCACCAATGGTGCTCTGCTGAAGCTGTTCTCAGAAGGTTTGGGTTTGTCTCCCTGTATACCTCTGTCAGGTATATAGTGCTCTACACCCTACCAAGCCTTGGGTGTTGATCAGTTGATTCAGAGCTCATTGCGATTTAATTGCATAGGCATTGTATGTGACTTGTGCTAGCTGCTGTTTGATACTGCCTTTTATTTCTCACTCAGTTACAGCTATCACTATTTTTCTCCTCATCCCTCTGTACAGGGTGTGTGGGGTTTTCTGTGTACTTCACAATTACTGATACCTGTGAAGACTGTCACATTATATTTATACCTTGTACCTTTTATACATTGGTATGTCAAAGGTTAAAAATAATCAGGAGGTAGAAGCTCCTGTGCTGGTATCATGTAAATCCAGTTTAGCATTTCATACAGAATGGTTTGTGTGCTGCCTGTTATAGGAGACGACTACTTCACCAATCCAGTACACCAGCTCCTGTACAAGAGCCATCCTGGGTGTTTTCTTTGTTGTATTTAGTGGACTGTGCAGCAGCTCCGGTACTGCTTCCCACTATGGGGTTCACCGCAGCAGTTACATCCTGCTATGTATATGCCCAGCATGCATCCTTTTCTGGATGGATGCCTATGCACTCAAATCAGAGTATGGTTCAACCATCTACCGCTGCTCAGCAAGTGGTGCAAACGGATAGACCAGTTACTCTCTTATGCCTATGCTTAAGAGTATCTCATCAGGCGCAGTCTGGGATTCTAACACCTCATCAGATGATACACATGGTTCCTCCTCCGAGTCTCTCGGCTGGGGTAGACCACCAATCCTCTGTGGATGTCCCCTCTCCGGTGAGAGTGTTACATCCATCTTTAGTATAGAGGAAGATGAGGTTCCACCTAAATATAAGACTCCGGTCTTTAGGCATCAGAAAATGGTAAAGGATTACTTTCCTCTGTCTGAGCAGTTTACGGGCCTCATGGCTGGAGCATGTAGCACTCCTGATGATAGACGTTTTCATGCTACAAGGAAGTTAACATCTCAGTACATTCACCAGGTGAAAACTGGTACAAAGTGGGAACTCCCTCCGGCTGTAGATGCTCATGTGACACAATTGATCAGGAGCTCTACATTACCTATTTAATCTGCATCTTCACTCAAGGATGTTAGTTAGGAAACTTGAAATATGTTTGAAATAAGTTTTCTCATTGTCTGGAGCGATTACCTGGCTGGGTAGCCAAGGCGATTGAGGAATGGGCTAAAGCTCTGGAAGATATTATGCCAAGGCTACCAGAGAACAACTGTCCTAACTCCCCTAAATGCAAGAAGTGGCTGATTATGTGGGAGTAGTGGTTATTGACGAAGAACTTCTGTCTTCTAGAGTATCAGCAACTTTGGTTGTGGCTCGTAGAACACTTTTGGTTAAGGTTCTGGAAGGCAGATACGGGTTCTAAGAGAGCCCTTCAGTCTCTGCCTTTTGCTGGAAGGATGTTGTTTGGTCCAGAATTGGATAGCATGGTGGCTACCTTGGCAGCAGCAAAATCTCTCTGATTGCCATCTGAGACTACCTTTAAATGTAGGCAGTCTTCGTTTTCAGACCTTTTGCCCGCAAGGAAGGGCAAATGGACTGTTTTTTTCCAGACTAAATAATTCCCGCAGGAAGGCCAGACTGCAGACCAAGAAATCCAGCCAGACGTCCAGCTTCCAAGCCAGACGATAAGTCCTCTTCCTGATGGGGCAAGCCTCCCACTGGGGGCGCTCAGGGTGGGAGGCCGACTTCTCCAGTTTTCCCTCGCCTGGCATCAGACAACAATGGATGCTTGGGTTCGAGAAGTGGTCTCCCGTGGGGGATGCCTCTGAAATGTGAGGGCATAACCTTGGAAGTTTTTTTTTTTTTTTTTTTTAAACTCCATCAGACCCAGTCAATGGCATGGCCCTTCAGGAGACTATTTCTGCCCTGCTGGTTTCAGGGGTAATAATCCCCGTTCCTCTGGCCCAACAGGAAAGGGGTTATTCAAATTTACTTTTTGATCAGAAGCCAAATGGGTCTCATCGCCTTATTCTGAATCTGAAATCTCTCAACAGGTTTATCCATGTAGAAAGGGAGGGTGGTTTAACCCCCTATTCCTCAACACACTGAATTATACTTGCAACAATATATGAGCACTATATGTTAATAGAACTTCAGAGATATTTGTTGCATGCATTTGCAAATACATGGGAAGCTGCTAGGCCACGTCACGGCTTCTCTGTCACTAGCAGTCCCTAACACTAAGGGGTTCATGTCTGGAGCACAGAGCATCCCAAAAAAGTCCATTACCATATAGTGTTCATATATTGCAAGTATAATTCAGTGTGCTGAGGAACAATAGGGGGTTAAATTCCCCCCCCCCCTTCCTTTTCTACTTGGTTTGACCCCTCCCTTTCATGCACCTGAAAAGTACTACCAGATTGAGCAGATGCCATTTTTTTGTTTGAGGTTTATCCATGTGCCCAAGTTCTGTATGGAAACCCTACGGTCAATTATGCTGGCAATGGAGCCTGGGGATTTCATGGTTTCCCTGGACCTACAGGATGCATATCTGCATGTGCCTATCTCACCAAAGGTTTCTGAGGTTTGCTGTTGATCAGCTATATTACCAGTTTCAGGCTTTGGCCTTTGGTCTGTCCACATCCCCTCTGGTGTTTATGAAGATAATAGCAGTCATGACGGCTCATCTCAGACGACAAGGAGTCAGGATACTGCCATACTTGGATGACTAAGACTCCTAATATTGGCGCAGTCTCTGGAGTGTTACAATGTAATCTCCAGCTGACCATTGCCGGTCTACAGGACCACGGCTGGATAGTCAATTGGAAAAAGTCTTCTTTCTCCATCTCAACAGATGGTACATCTGAGGGCGCTACTGGATTCTCTGGCACAAAGGGGCTTTCTACCAGGAGACAAAATCTCTGCTCTTCAATTACGGGTGCACAAATGCTCCGCAATTTTGAAGAGTATCAGTTCACTTAGCAATGCAGGTCCATGGTATCCACCGACATGGTGGCATATGCCCAGTTCCATTCCAGGCCCCCTGCAGCGATGGATTCTGTCTCAGTGGCATTGTCAGTATCATCTGATAAGGTCTCAAACTATCCTCATATTGCCAAAGCTTCGGCTCTCCCTCTCATAGTGGCTACAGACAGCCCATCTAAACAAGGGTCGCCACAGACACAAGTCTTCGAGGATGGTGCGCTGTGACAGGTCATCACACCTTTCAGAGAAGATGGACGGCTCGGGAAGGTCACTTGCCCATAAACATTTTGGTGCATTCTGGCACAGGACCTCCTGTACCTCCGTATCGACTGACCTTCATGTCTTAAAGTAATGGACTGTCGTTGCTCTTTATGGAGTTGAGTGGTTGCCATAATATGGATTACAACAGTAGTCAAATAGTGGTGTCCACTGTGTACTAACCCTACCTCTGCACAACACAACTGATGGTCTCAAACACATTAAGAAGGCAAGTAATTCCACAGATTGACTCTTGATGAGGCACACCTGTTAATTCAAAACCATTCCTGGAGACTACCTCATGAAGCTGATTGAGAGAATGCCAAGAGTGTGCAAAGCTGTCAACCAAGCAAAAGGGGGCTCCTTTGAGGAATCTAAAATATAAAACATTTTGATTTGTTTAACACTTATTTACAACATAATCCATAGTTTTGAGGTCTTCAGTATTAATCTACTATGTTGAAAATAATTTAAATTAAACAAAAAACATTCAATGAGGAGGTGTCCAACTGTCTGACTTGTTATGTGTGTATATGTATGTATGTATATGTGTAGAATATATATTTATATTATACACACACACACCATCGTTCAAAAGTTTGGGGTCCCTTTGAAATTTCCTTATTTTTGAAAGAAAAGCACTTTTTTTTTTTTCAATGAAGATAACCTTACATTAATCAGAAATACTCTATACATTGTTTAATGTGGTAAATGACTATACAAGCTGCAAACGTCTGTTTTTTAAAGGAATATCTACATAGGTGTATAGAGGCCAATTTCCAGCAACCATCACTCCAGTGTTCTAATGGTACATTGTTTGCTAAGAGCGTTAGAAGACTAAAGGATGACTAGAAAACCCTTGTGTAATTATGTTGGCACAACTGAAAACTGGTTTGCTCATTAGAGAAGCTATAAAACTGGCCTTCCTTTTGAGCTAGTTGAGTATCTGGAGCATCACATTTGTGGGTTCGATTATACTCTCCAAATGGCTAGATAAAGAACTTTCATGTGAAAGTCGACAGTCTATTCTTGTTCTTAGAAATGAATGCTATTCCATGCGAGAAATTGCCAAGAAACTGAACATTTCCTACAACTGTGTGTACTACCCCCTTCAGAGAACAGCACAAACAGCCTCTAACCAGAGTAGAAAGAGAAGTGGGAGGCCCCAGTGCGCAACTGTGCAAGAAGACAAGTACATTAGAGTCTCTAGTTTGAGAAATAGACACCTCACAAGTCCTCAACTGGCAGTTTCATTAAATGGTCCCCACAAAACGCCAGTGTCAATGTCTACAGTGAAGAGGCAACTTCCGGGATGCTGGCCTTCTAGGCAGATTGGCAAAGAAAAAGCCATATCTGAGACTGGCCAATAAAAGGAAAAGAATAATATGGGCATAAGAACACAGACATTGGACAGAGGAAGATTGGAAAAAAGTGTTAAGGACAGACTAATCGAAGTTTGAGTTGTGTGGATCACACAGAAGAACATTTGTGAGATGCAGAATAAGTGAAAAGATGCTGTATAATATACTGTATGTGTGTGTGTATGTATGTATATATGTGTGTATATGTGTGTATGTGTATATATATATATAATATATATGTATGTGAATTAAAAGGTCGATAGTGTCTAGACACTAGATGTTATACAGTCAATAGGTTCACTGGGACAAAAGGTCCACAGGTAGAAATGGTCAACACGTTATTTTTGTTGTGTTTTAGCCCTGATCTTCACCCTAACCCTCCCCTCCTGGTACCTAACCGTCGGGGTAGATGCCTGACCCTAATCGTCCCCTCTGGTGCCTAACCCTAAAAACAAAATGCAATAATGTGTGTTGACCGTTTTCATGCCTACCTTTTTGACCCTGTTGACAATTTGTACCTCTCGACCTATTGACTGTTTAACATCTGGTGTCTATCTAGACATTGTCGACCTTTTTACTGTCTGTTTTATTGTCCGGAACATCCTAAATATCTGTTTTTATGTTTTATCCTTATTAAAAGTGTTAACTTCTCTTCATAATATTAGTCATTGTTATATATGGTAATATGTATTTAAATACAAAGGTGATGTTTAGAGCTGTATACTTTTGTGTTTTTTTTTTTTTTTTTTTTTTAGGGTCTGTTTTAAAGGGAGCTTTAACTCATCCCTATTGTAGCTGCTTATATTTCAACCACATTGATTACTGTTCTATTTATATTTGCATCAAACATCATCCTTAATACAAAGGTAACAATATAATTTCCAGCGCCCTAGGAGAAATTTTAGTTTGCATCCTAAAATTGATTCCTATATTAGGGATCCTCTCCTGCAAGGCTGTTTTAAGTCATAGGCTATTAACCCATGAACTGCGACCAGTTTCCACATGACTATGAATATCTGCAATTTAGGAAAAGCCTATTGCAGGACAGTTATCACCTGCGGTAGGCAAAATAGTGCTGCAGCTTGCAGTCCCTAGTCTCCATGCGAACTGTGGTTTAAGCCAGTTTATCAAGCTCCGAACAGCTTAAGGTGCCTTGACTAAGATATAGTGCAGTGTAAAGAGATAGTTAGGAGCAGCTGCATATAAAGAATGAAAATAAAAAAGTGTAGTTCATATATATTAAACACAGTGAAGGGTTATAATGTGTTTATAAAGGGAAATGCGTTATAATGCGGTGCCCTGAGACAGATCAACCAAAAATGAACCAAAGTTGCACTACAGTAAAGGAAAGGAGACGCCCTCATTTTCGATTAGCACCCTCCCTTATTGGTTTAAAAGCATGGAGTATGGTAATGTATATGCACACTGTATTAGGCACAATTCTAGGTAAGTCCTACAAGTTATATACTGTAGTGCAACTTTGGTTCATTTTTGGGGCGTGGGTCTCCCTAGATTGCGTTTGGTTGATCTCTCAGGGCACCGCATTATAACACATGTTCCTTTATAACACATTTTAGCCCTTCACTGTGTATTTAATACATATGTACTACACTTTTTTTATTTTCATTCTTTATATGCAGCTGCTCCTAACTATCTCTTTACACTGCACTTTTCTTACTATGGTGGTGCCCTGGGGCAGCTTGGCTGGGCCGGTTTTGGGGGGTCCTGCGCTCTGGATTTGAACCCTAGTATGTTAGGGACCTACCCGAAAGAGGTTACCTGGATATGGTGGGTAGGCCCATAACCTTGGCCATGATTATGCTAAAAACCTCTATTGATTGCCAAATGTTATTGCATATATATATATATATATATATAAATAATTTGGAGTTGTGCACCTGAGATTTGTCTGTTTTTGAGGAAGATATACTTATATATCGAAACGCGTTGGAAAGAACGGAGGATAAAGGTGAAGGGAAGTCTGGGACCCTATGCAGTGGTGGGATGAGTTTTATCGCTTGGGGATGCCTGGTGCTTGGTAAACCTTGCTTTGATTGTCTACTATTCTATCAGGTAGACAATACCATCTGGTGAGAGTCCACCCTCTTTATACTTGTTTGTTATTTTTAATGTGTTGTTGTTCGATGTAAATACAGTATTACACTATCGAACATATTACATTTTATTCATGTTTACTGGATGGATGACGACTTGGGTGACTGAGAAAGAGTTGCATAACGCGACAGGATACAGTATAAACCGCCCCTCGACACATGCTTGAATGTCTACCTCAAATGTAGACCGTTTCTTCTGGCAGGAGATCCCTAATTCAAGTTTCACCTGTACTTTCAATTCAGACAGTACTGCACTATTGTGTTTGCCTCTTTGTTTTTCTTAAAGCATTCTGGGTAAAGAAGAGAGCGATTAGAGAATCTGAATAAGATTACCCAGTCTTTTTGTTGTAATCAATAGCGGAGGGTGAGGGGCACACTGAAGGTTTATGTCGGGCATGTTATATAATTTCACGCCCATTTTCTGTAACTGCGCATGTGCAGGAACCGCCCTGGGCTTGGTTTTGCTCAGGCACTTACAACCCTTACAGGCCAGCTGGCGACGCCCCCAGCGTTTCCCCAAATGGGGTTATCGCAGCAGTCGGTAGGGTTATCACCCATGCAGGGGTTCCCTAGACAGCTGATGGTACCCCAGTGTCTCCCACTTTCACCCCCCCAGGTCTCCCAGGAACCTGTGTGGGTAAATACGGTAAAGCACCTGATGGACGTTTTACAGGGGGAGTCATCATTGCGGCCTGCTAAGCGGCCTTTACTGTCTCAGACAGCTCATTATGATGAGGATGACATAACGTCTGATGACGGGGAGATTTTTTACCTCTCAGACCAGGAGCTCCCCTGAACTAAGGAGGTGGAATCCAAGTCTAAAATATATATACCTGGCCTTATACGGGCAGTCCGTGCGGCCTTGGGGGGGGGGGGTCTACATTAATGAGACAGCCTTAGATATAGGGCTCCTCACTTCCAGAATCTCCTCAGCAGCAGTGGCTGCGCGCCGCACCCTCTGGTTGTGTTCTTGGAAAGCAGACGCAGATTCCAAAAAGGGATTGGAATGCTTGCCCTTTAATGGACAGGTCCTGTTTGACCCTGATCTGGACAAAATTGTGGCCACTCTGGCAGCAGCCAAGTCTGCGTGTCTGCCATCGACGACAGTCCCGTCAGGGTCTGGTACTTCGTCCTTTCGGCCCTATAGGGCCCAGGGAAAGTTCAAAGTGCAGTCCTTTCCTAGACAGGCGGGGGCCAAGAAATCTGCCAAGCCAAAGAAGCATGCTTGGAGTACAAGACATCCTACTCCCAAGTCAGACGATAAGCCCTCTGCCTGATGGGATGGGCCTCCCCTTGGGGGACCCCAAAGTGGCAGGCCAGCTTCTTCAGTTCGCCCAGTGCTGGTGTCTCATAACTGTAGACACTTGGGTAAGAGAAGTGGTGTCTCAGGGGTACGCCCTCTCCTTCCGGCGGAGGCCTCCCAGGTTTTTCACCACAGGACTTCAGTCAGATCAAGACAAGGCCCGGGAATTCCAGAAGGTGACCCACTCTGCTCCAGGCTGGAGTTATAGTGCCGGTCCCGTTGTCCCAGAGAGGATCGGCATATTACTTCAAACTTTTTCTGGTACAGAAACCCAATGGGTCTTACAGGCCCATCCTCAACCTCCAATCACTCCAACAAATTCTTGAGGGTTCCTCTGTTCAGGATGGAGACCCTGCATTCCATCATTCTGGTGTTTGGAACCGGGGGATTTTATGGTGTCGCTAGATATTCAGCACACCAGCGTTTCCTCGGGTTTGCAGTAGGAGACAAACACTTCCAATTTCAGGCACTGCCCTTTGGTCTGGCCACAGCACCTCCAGTGTTTGCCAAAGTCATGGCAGTAATGGTAGCTCACCTGCGGATGCAGGGGGTCCACTTGTTGCCCTATCTGGACGACCTTCTGCTGTTGGCAAGGTCTCCAGAGATCCTTCAGCGCCATCTGCAATTGAGTCTCTGTGTTGCAGGCTCACGGCTGGCTAATAAACTGGAAGAAGTCATCCCTGGTGCCATCACAGAGGATGCTCCATCTCGGAGCCCTGTTGGACTCCCAACATCAGAGGATCTTTGTGACGGAGGGAAAGATCTCTGCAGTACAGGCAAAAGTACGTAGTTGCCTGCAGAGTCGCTGGGTGTCTCTTCACTCAGTGATGAGGTTTCTGGGTTCCGATGGTGTCGATGTTCGACGTGGTGGCGTTTGCCCAGTTTCACTCCAGACCTCTGCAGAAGTTGATCCTCTCCAGAGTGAATTAGTTGCCCCACCGGAAAAAGACACAGAGAATGGTGCTGTCACTGGAGGTACGTCTGTCGTTAGCCTGGTGGCTGCAGACTACTCACCTGAACAGGGGGCGCACCTTTTGGATTGCGGACTGTGTCATTCTGACGATGGACGCCAGTCTCCGATGTTAGGGAGCAGTGTCAGGTCCACACTTCTTCCAGGGAAGGTGGACGCCAGCAAAATCTGCGCTTCCAATCAACATCTTGGAACTAAGTAGTATTCAAAGCTCTCCAACAAGCAAGACATGTCTTCCACGGAAAGCAGGTGCAGTCGAACAATGCCACCATGGTGGCTTGCATAAACCGCCAAGGAGGAACCCACAGTCAGGCGGCCCTGACAGAGGAGTCCCGCATTCTAGCTTGGGTGGAAGGCAATCTGCCTGCCATCTCGGCAGTGTTCATACCAGGAGTCCTCAACTGTGAAGCAGACTTTCTCAGCTGTGAAGACGTGTATCCAGGAGAGTGGTCTCTTCACCAGGAGGTGTTTCAGCTACTGGTGGACAAGTGGGGCCTTCCAGAGATAGACCTCATGGCTTCCCGACACAACAAGCTTCCTGTATATGGGTCAAGAGCAAGAGACACAGAGGCACTTCTGGTAGACGCTCTGTCAGTCCAGTGGACCTTCCAGTTTGCGTACCTCTTCCCTCCGTTTTCCTTTCTTCCTCGAGTGATTCGCAAATTTAAACAAGAAGGCGGCACGCACCTGCTGATTAGCTCCAGCATGGCCCAGACGGCACTGATGCTCAAATCTCAGGAGCCTATCCATAGATGCTCCGATGTGGTTGCCTCTACGTCTAGACCTGTTGTCTCAAGGTCCTTGCCATCACCTGGACCTGGGCCGTCTGTCTTTGTCTTTGATGGCGTGGCTGTTGAGACTGCCCTCTTGCGGTCCAGGGTTTTTTCCAGCTCTGTCGTTAACACCATGCTCAGAGCTCAGAAGCCGGCTTTTGAAAGAATTTACCACCGAGTGTGGCATACTTTCTTTGAATGGTGTCGACCTAGAGGCTTTGATCCTCCAGGTTTTTAGGATTTTGGCTTTCCTACAAGCAGGCTTAGATCAGTCTTCGCCTTGCTTCACTGAAGGTGCAGGTTTCCGCCCTCTGTGTGGTTTCAGCATAGGATTGCTACACTTCCTGATGTCCACACTTTTATGCAAGGTGTACTTCGCATACAGCCTCCCTTTGTTCCACCTGTGGCTCCTTGGGACTTGGCTGTGGTCCTTAGGGCTCTCCAAGGACCACAATTCGAACCACTGGGCTCAGTGGAATTAAGATTGTGTTTCTTCTGGCCATTGCCTCGGCCAGAAGAGTGTCAGATTTGGGGACTCTTTCATGTCACCCCCCCATTCCTAATTTTTTATAGGGACAAGGTAGTGCTGCGCATTCGCCCTGGGTTCCTACCTAAGGTGGTATCTAGTTTCCACATCAATGAGGAAATTATAGTACTGTCCTTTAATTCCCCAGACCTATCTGCTGGTGAGGATGTGGTACGGGCTCTTAGGATTTATGTTGACCATACCAGTTCAATTAGGAAATCTGACTCTGTTTGTCCTCTGATTTCCATAAGAAAAGTTGGCCAGCCACTAAACAAACCTTGGCATGATGGATTCGCATGGCTATTTCTGAGGCTTAAATTCATGAGGGCCTGTCTCTACCATCCTTTCTTAAAGCTCACTCTACTCTCTGTGGGTCCTTCATGGGCAGCTCTCTGTGGTGCCTCTTCTGTTCAGCTGTGCAAGGCAGCCACGTGGTCTTCTGTCCATACCTTTTTGTGAGGTGGTATGCATTTGATACCTTCGCATCTCGGGATGCTTCCTTCAGGCGGCGGATTCTCCTTCCAACACAGGA